>CM020227.1:17092091-18325498 GCA_009819775.1 Phoenicopterus ruber ruber | reverse complement strand
ACATCCAATATTGTTGAGAAATACTAAAGAGCAAAAAGAAACTTATTCTGTATGATTCAACCTGAAAAATTATATCATATTTTAAATTCATAATCCCTTGAAGCAGAAAATGCACTCATGTATTGTTCATGAAGTCACCACTAATAAGAAGAAAATACATAGCTTTTGTATATCTCAAATGAGTACATAGTTCATGTTTAGGGTAATGTTTTCAATGTACATGTGTATATACGTTGGAAAACACAAAAAGAAATTTATCCATCAACATTAACAATATTTCATGAACAGAAGTTTGATTAATTTAATACTAATATTTTCTAATTTCCTGTTCTTCTGAGAATCACTTTTAAACAGGATATTGATTCTGTTTACAAAAAAAGAGCCAGTTTATTAATATAAAATTGGAGTTGTGCCCAGATGGAAATATGTACTCCCTTGCAGCTATCTGCCTTATATTGGAGCTAAATGCTGAGGTTCACCCACCATCCACAAATAGTATCTGACTTTACAGTAAAGGACTTTGGGAACTTCATTTTCTTTTTAATTTTTCTTGCTGTATATCCTTGGTAGATTTCCTGTAGAGATGACATGACTGGTATCTGCTGAGGGTCTGGTGCAGTACAGGTTAAGATGTCTAGGTTCTCAGTAGGAGGTCCAAGGCTCCAGCCCTGACCTGTGGAAGTTAGCCTATGTTTTATCACTGGTCTCAGTCCATATGGAGTTGTGCCCTTTCCAAAGAGAGATTTGTTGACACCATTCATGCAATTTGTGTTATTTATTTACACATACACTTGTTCAGTGACTAATTTCTTAGTCACTTTATTTTGCATTTACTTAACGGTGGAGCTGGAAATTTGAGTTTATCTTATGTGTGGATGAGTGGTTAGTCTGTGTGATGTTGTTTATTTTTCAGAGGAACCTTAGTATCTCAGACACTTAACACAAGTGTAGAGTGGTGCACATGTATAGAACAAAAATATATCTCCATTCCCCTCTGGTGTCTGAGCTTTTAAAAAAGCTTATGTTTTTGTTGTCTCTCTTTTGACTTGATCAGTTGAGCACAGTTTTGGAGTTTAGGATGGAAGGGGAAAGTGATGGTGGAGCAAGGTGCTTCATTGATACAATCTGACTTAGGGGATTTTAGTGAAAAGTACTTAAATAAATATTTTTGCAGATTGAGACCAAAAGCAGTTCATATGTCACACTGCATGTTTTGCTGGAGCAGAGAATTGAACCTAGATTTTGTATAGCTAAACCCACCACGTTAACCTGCTTACTTGTTTTCTTTCTATAAGCTGGCCGATTATTTTGAATTCGTTTGAACTTCATTGGAAGTACGTACTGATTCCTTTGAATGATTTGAATGTACTGATCCATTTAGAAATGCACGTGTGACCATGAGAAAAGTAAATAGTAGATTGCAACAAACATATTGCAAAGAAGGGAGAGCAAATTCGATCTGCTGTGATGTGTCTGAGTTCAGCTGTATTGGCTGGAGTTTAATTTGGGGAAAAAATAAATTTCTCATAAATATGATTAAACAATACAATAGAGCTTCTGATATTTTTCTGGTAAGCGACTGGTCATATACAAAAACCTCTCAGTTTTCCACCCTCACAAATCATTTAAATTCCATAATTCCTTGGGGTTTTAAAATTACTTCCAGTATTTTTAAAAGGGGCTGTTGACTAGAAATGAGTAAGCAACCCTTCTCTTGAGATAAAATAGACTCTTTGGCTTGCAGTCCCTAATTCATTTGTGTTGCTATCGGTCACAGTGGAAGTATCTTTATATTTTTTGAATCGAATGTTGTTCATAACAATGAACTCGAAAATCAGTCATGTGATACCCACTAACTGCTCATTTGCTTGTTGATGTCATTGTGCACTCTGAGAACACCCAATTCTCAGTATCCTTAAATTTCTGTGCTTATTTTAACAATTGTTGTTTACAAACTTCAAAATACTATGTAAATTAATCAGTGCATTACTCCATCCCTCATGTTTAGGCTAGTTCCTACTTCCCTTCAAATCACTAAAAGCTCTTTTATCTAATACCTTTCAGTATGCGGGCTGACAACAAATCCATAGCTGCATTGAGTAATTCCAAACATTCTATTGCCCCTAATTACCTTTATAAAAAAATGCACTCTGCCATCCTCTTTTCTTGTAGTAAAGCCCCATTCTCAACGTCTTCATTTTTTGTACTTACCCTGTTAGTTTCTAAGCCCTGTGTTCATGAAGTTGTTTCACGGTTCTCCTGGAGTTGTAACGATTTGTATCAGCTGCTAACATGTGCATCTTCCTACTTGTCTTTTGTCTCATTGTGTCTTGATCCCAAGTCCTCAAAACCCATTTTTAAACCTTATACAAACTTACTGTGTCTCCTTCTGCTTCGTATTGATCCTGAAGACCTCCCTCTAATGTGATGATTGTAATAAATGAGACTCTGCAAAGGCTAGGTAGAGTCTGATGAGCAAAACTGGCATATCTCCTATCTCTGGGCTTCATCCTATTTCCATTCAAGTTGGTGAAAAATCTCTCATTGATTTTAGTACAGCAAGGTCAATATTAAATTTCCATGTATCTGTATTTATAACTCTGCATTTCTGATGGTGAATTTTCCTCCTCCTGGGACAGGAGCTATGTCTTTGTCTGTGTTACCACAGCATCTTGGCATCTGAGCCAGAGCTGGGTTTGGGATCTCATCTCTATTGTAATACCAACATCAAAGGCTGGGGAAAAAAAAAAAAGAGAAGGGAACAGGATTTGGGCGTTACTGGTCACCTTGCTGCCACATTGGAACCAGTGAATTTGCCCACTCTGCGTTCAGTTTTATGAATTCTTAAGTGAGAGAAGTTTTCCTTCTTGCTTGGCTATATTATATATATGAGCACTGTGTCTGCATTCTGACTGTGTGTATACATGTTATCACGATCCTTTTGTCAGTTTGTAGTGACACTGCAGTATGATAATGTTCCTACTGTTTTGGTTTTGTTTTAATTACATGACTTTTAGTTTTATTTATTAATCAGTCTGGGAAGGTTCCTTGAATTTAACTTACACTGCTGCATGACATGTAACATCTTGCTTTGTAGCTAAGCAGTGGATATATAATACATGAAATAAAGGAAGACATAATTCTTCTAAAAATATAACATAGAATTCTGCAGAAAATGAATTTCGGGATTCTAAGGGCCTATCTTGCAACAATCTTTCAAATCAAAGCTTCCCTCTGTAAAACTTGAAGAACTGAGTCTGTGGACTAAATCTACACATTGTTAATTTAGATTTGTATTGGCCAGCATTGCAATGTCTGAATCTTAAGGTTTACGTGATCCGCAGCAAGGTAGGTGCCGAGGTTTCTAAACGGGTTAGAGCAGAGGATCCATCACCAAGCAGGAAAACTCAAGAAAAATGTAAGAAGGCCAGTGAAGAGATACTATCTGCTTCTATCTGGTATCGTAGCTTTTTTCCAGACTATGGCATGCGAGAGGTGTAGCTGTAATGCCCTTATCTACTTCATGGATTTGAATCTACCTCCTGCAACATCCAAAAGTATATCCCAAATGATGACCAGGGTACTTAGAAGTGAAGGAAGGCTTTCTCAGTGCCTGCCATGGAAACTGTTCTGCTTTGCAAAGAGCAGTTAAATGTTCAGTAGGCCAGTGCGAGAGAGCAAGCGTATTGCTGTGACTTACTGGTCAGGGCACTTTCTGGGAGGGTGGGAGTGAGGTTCCTGTTCTGCTTCAGCAGTGTTGCTTTGTGGATCAGCACAACATCTGGAAAACAAGCTGCTGTGCATATTGTACAAGGGGAGTCCTGAACAGAGTGTGGTGACTAAGTACAAATGGGTTTGAGCAAAGGCGAGGTGCAGAATTGAGCAGCAGCAGATGCAATCTAATCTTTTCTTGGCTGGTGCTGCTGCTCAGCGGTCTCCTTGATGACTCAGTTACATGGTGAAATCAGCTCTCTGAATCCAAAGAAAAAAAGTGGCTTTTATGACAAGGGAAGGTTCTTTCTTGGTAATCTGTTCACAAAGTAGAACATTAACCTGCTGCATATCATACTCCCATAATATAAATGTCATCTTCCTTAATGTTGAAAGCGCAGGTTTTACACGGTGAAAATTGGGAGGTCTTGCAGAATAGAAATGAGAACATTTCAGAGCATTAATTGACTTACAGGGTGAGATCCTCGCCCCAAGCGTGTGGGTTTGGCTTTTTGTTCTTGGTTGGTTATAATTCTTTTTATATCAGTTGAAGATGACCTATTTTTCTAGTGGTAAGATTGGAATCTCTAAAAAATGTACTGTTCTTGTCAAATGAACAAGACCTTCCTCCTGTTTTAAAAAGATAGTTATTTTTATGCGTATAACCTGTGGTCAGCTGCTTTAATTAAAAAAACAAAACTGTGATTTAGTGGTTTTGTAGATCATATGCAAGTAATATACAGGCAAAAATAATCCAAGCCTCCGCAAATCCAGTATCTCAGCCTACCTCTGTTTGGTAAGGTGATACAAAGGCTTATTTTCAAGAATGGTTTTAAACATATGGTGGTTACACATGTTAAGAATATGACTGTCTGAAAGCTACGTTACTGAGCACATGCTCAAAATGCCACCTCAGTGGACATACTGGAGTCAGCCAGTGCTCACAAAAGCAGGCACTTCTCTATTTTAAAAGGGATTATTGGCACAATTCTAAGTGAACAAAGACTTTGCCTAAACACTGAGAGAAAGCTTGCCAGTGAAGACACAAAAGACAGGTTCTCCAAAGCAGCTATGTAAATTTGGTACCTAATTTCCGTGATGCAAATTTCAAAAAAATCGCATGAGGAGATGCCCTGGTTTCTTTGACTTGGAAGGAGCCCCGTTGCTGCCATGATGCCTAGTACAGTCATTCCACAGGTTGTCTTAAAAACAAGTGGAACTATGGCCTCAGGAAATCTGAGGGTTTTAATGGTGCAGAGGTGTACCATGTTAGTTTGCAAATCATAAAATAATTTAGGTTGGAAGGGCCTGCCAAGCTTTAGTTTAACATAGAGCAAAATAAAATTTTCAAAATTATTATGTATATTTATAAACTGTCATTGCAGTAATTATATGAATGTTACTTCGATTTGATTTAAAAACAAACAGTACCTTTTCTGGAACTGGGGCCCACGTTCACAGCAGCCTATCGTTAATTAGTCTAAAAGACACCAATGGCTATTCCTGAGGAATATAAGGATTTATAAAGAATATAAAGATTCTGCGAGCAACTTTGGGGCATGTTAGACTGTCAGCTACTTACTGCATTTATACCACAAGTAGAGAACTACTGTCATCAGTAAGAGGAGCTGTTAGAAAATCAAAATTTCTCTGTACTTGGTGTTATTGGTTGATATTTTCTAAAGATAATAATATAAATTATATCTAAGTTATAAACATTTTTCTCTCTTTAATTTCTGCTATGATGGCAGTTTTGTGGGACTGCATTTCAGCTTCATCCTTATGCTTTTTTCCCCTGAGCCTTTATCTTCATTGGCATATTTTTCAGTTTTAAATATTTGCATTTTCTTTTGGCTGAAATTCATCCTGGCTGTGCTGAGTTTCTTTTGTCTATTGCACTTTTTGCTTACACACACAGAATTATACCTATCTCACCGTACCTAGCTGCAGCAAAACATTTCGGTGCCTCTTCCACCAAGGTCACTTTTGAATTGAATGCCTCGCCCTTTGCCGTGTACTGTTGGGGACAGGTTTCTGCTGTGTCACCCGTGGTGTGTTCTGCGTGTATTGTGTGCTTCCTGACAGGCTCTGCCTTGTTTTTGTGGTGCTTTTTCATTATGACTGTGCAGAAGAGCTGCTGGCCTCACTGCTACTCTGTGTTTATTTGTTCCTGTATGTGTTAAAAACATGAATATTTTTTTTTTCATTTCTGATGTAATTTCAGTCCATTTATGGTGACCTGTCTTTGTGCTTGTGGTAGTCTTTTTTAGTGCTTTGGATATTTCAGATTTTTTTTTTTTTTTTTAAATTTTTCTTTTAACTTCTGTAGCTCCCGTTAGAGAAGCTTAAAGTGTGCTTTTAAATGAAAGCCCCTCCTCTGTGACTTAGAGCACAAGTTGCATAGCTTGCCTGTATGCTGGCCACTGTACAGTGGACATTGGAATCCTTTCTGTTTTTAAATGGATTTGCACAGCACATGAAAACTGAATGCAGTCTATTGCAGAATGGTTTTTGCACTCTTTTTTAGCAATTGCGTATCATTATAGTGCTATTTAAATGCAACCTGATTAAACATTTTATTAGTAGTTTACTACTTAATTAACAACTATTGCTGCAAACAGTCCCCACACTGAGACTTATTTCCGCTTAAGCATCCATCCTGATGAAATGTAACTCCCCATTTGAAGGAATATATGACATTCCGTGGAATGTTTTTTCTTGGTTGTTTCTTGAAAGTGAGCCACTTATTTAGTGCTGAGTATCTGGAATTATTTAAAACAATCTCTGCTTATGCTTTCTGCATAAAAATTGCAGAGACTATATAAATAAAATTCTCAACAATAATTCACACTCTTATCTGGATGAAGAGTCTTCATCCAACAAGCTACTGAGTTGTAAAGCGTTCAGATTTTTCTGCTGCTAAATCAACAATTGTGTTAGTCTTGTGGTGCCACTGCATGTGTCATTTCATTTGGTCTCTCACTCTCCTGATTTGTTCAGTATGTTGCAAGCAGTGTAAACTGGTATAACCTGCAGATGTTAGCGTTTCCCGGGTGTGTACACACAGAAGACCAAAAAGGTGTTTGGGTATGGGAGTGCAAGAATGGGCAAATAATTTTCTATTTGTAACTGGATTTTTTTTTTAGACAGTTGTTGATGGAGGAGTGCTGGTGGGGGTATGAAATAGTGCTCTAGAGAGTTCTGGAGCTCTGCAGCATTTCTGGGAATTAGTGCTGGGATAATGATGGAAGATTACTTAGAGCTTTCTGCATACAGGAAAGATGTGTCATGATTTCCTTCCATAAACTGCAAGCTTAATACTGCAAGCTGACAATCTTTTACATTCCTCTTTCTTTATGAATTTCAGATGGAGGAATTTAGCAGCATACATGGGGAATTTTCATTCAAAACTGAAGTTTTGCAGGACTTGATTCTGTTCTCACACTTGTGTAAGCCAAGTGTGAACCATGACAGAATCATTCACGAGTGACATCAGTTTCTCATCAAATTTATTCTTTGGTCATACTTCTGTATTTCCAGTCCATGAGATCATGGTGGAGGGGAATGCGGTGTTTGAAGAGAGAACCTCCTTCTTGTTGCTGTGTTCCTCTGGGGGACGTTGCCATCTTTCAAGTGTCCAAGATTTTTGTCAACCGTTTGAGCTCATAGTCAGCTCAAAATTATCTTCTTTGGTGCAGATGCGGCTGTCTAATCTGCAGCCCCTGCGACAGTTGCTAACATCTGGCAGAAAGACAAGGCTGAAGGTTGGGGTAAAAGTCTTTTCAACCACTCCAGCAGGGTTTGGCTTGGCTTGTCTCTTAATGGCATAGGCGATGGTTTTGTCTAAACTTTGGGCTTAGGCTTTATGAGGGCTGTTAGATGGGAGAAAAAATCTTTCATAGATCTGTGCAGGGAAACTATGAGTATTTCCACCCTGGTCATACATTAGATGTCTGTACAAACTAATTCTGATCTCTGTAGTTTCACAGCCCAGGCTTAATCCAGGGCAGGACAAACAATAACATTAAATGGATGTTACTGGCTGTGAGTTGAGTTCCTGTAGAAGATGGCTCAGGTCGTGGAGTTCAGTGGGGCAAGATGTTAAAAAAAAAAATTACTGATTTGTGTAGGCGTTTGTAGGATTGAGCAGCGTGAGGTACGGCAGAGCTAGCTGTTCTTAGCTTTTAACTGGAAGCTGTATCTGTTCGTTAATGGGGGTAAGCTGTAAGTTCACAGCTGATCTATAATTACCCTTAACTAACACTGTGAAGGTAATAACTAGAGTCTTTTTTTTTTTTTTTTTCCTCCCCTTTGCCCTCCTCCACAGGTGTCCAATGTGGTTATTTACACCTGTGAAGAGTAAGTAAGAAAGTAGGTATAAAATGCTGCCATTCTGGTTTGGCAGTGTTTAACAACCTTGTAAATGAGTGTTCAAATTTTCAGGGGGAAGATTTGGTCCTCTTTCAATTTTTTTTTTTTAATCCTCAATCTTTTTATCCTTTTTTGCTAACCTGAATAGAATATCTAGGGTGATCATGCAAAGTGATGCTACAGTGGGGAATTTCTTCAGAGGGATTAATTTAAAAATTATTTAGGAAATCTCATGATTTCATCAAACACTCCACAAGAACACTGTGAAGTAAAGTAGCATGCACAGATACTCCTTTGGGAAGATGACAGATCATTTGAACTGTATTTTCATTAGGAAAATGTACTCCTTTTTATATCTGTGCAAGTATTTAGTATTATCGATTCTAATGCTCTCGTGAAACCTTTCTGCACTCAGCCTTGCCAGGATTGTCAGTGGGATTTTTGTCAGAGTAAGGATCGTAGGACTGGACTGATATGTTGTTCATGAACCTCTTTCTCATCAGTTTGTCAATTGCTATTTTCTTAAGCGTTTGCCCTAATTTAAAATTTGAGAGCTTCTGTAAGTTGGAAGAAAATTGAAATAGTTGCCTGTACTAATGGAGAAAAAATTCCAGTAATTTTTTGCTTTTTATAGAGTGTTTTCATTCTGTTCATAAGAAAAGTGTTCTCTGGAGTGAGGGTTAAATGCATTCTTGACACTTGATTCCCTACCCTGCCTGCTGACTCACCATTTTGTTGGCACACAGCCATGGTACAGTTGTGGAGTGTGTTTACCAAGTGCTTGAATCGCAAATGGAGTGCTGTTGGATTTTCTCGTACTTGAAACAGTTGGGAAAAGTTTTAGCCTTCCAAATCAGCTAGATCGCAGCCTACTTCTTTAAAGCTCAGTTTAATCTTTTGATAGATTTTTAGAGAAAGTGGATTTATTTAAGAAACATCATTTAGAGAGGGATAGTGTCTTTGTGTTCTAACTAGTTACAGCCATGTACGGAAGATGAATCCTACCAGGTCCAAAGTGGTTTGGGATATTTCTTTCCAACTGGCATCACATTAGGATCCAGGAAAATAATTCTATCTGTTTTATCCTGTTCCATGTAAATACATGAAAAATATAACGTCCTGTTTTTCTGGTCTGATTAAGCTAGGCACAGGTAGGATGGTATGGGTATTATGATCGCCTTGTCCGTTGCTTTTTTCAGTGGGCCTGGTCACTGGCATAAGAAACTTGCAGGTGGTTTTATAGTTAATAACTTACATATTGCTTCAGATGTCGTTCCAGGGAGCAGCCCTGTGCAAAGGCGTGATGAAGGGTCATTATGGCAGGAAAACCCACAGAGGGCTGCACCACTGATACTATTAAGGCTTGCTTTCAGAAGTAAAGGGAGGATCAGGGTCAAGCAATTGCCGACTGCAAACCCCACACTCCAAGCAGTGGGCATGCTGCTGCCGATCAGCAAAGCCGTGCTCCTCTGACCTTTACCCTTGAAACAGCAGGGAATCCCTTGGCAGCTCAGCTGGCAGGAGTTTTGAGTTGTTGCTCATTATGAGCCTAATGGGCAAAAAGTGGACTTGGAGGGAATTGTTTGCCAGAGCCCGAGTCCCTGACAAACAGCTCACTGCAGCTGCATACAAAATAAACAAATGAGAAGCTAAGATAATGCAGATCTTGAATAATTAGGCATGGGAAGAGTTTTCTGTGAATGCCTTTATCCATTTCATGAACCTCTTGTAGGAAGTGAATACCGTAGAGCCTGGTAGGCAGCATATGTAATCGCTAACCAGAAGGCTGGAAGGACAGCAGGATGAAATTGCTGGTCTTTTTGGAGTAATGTAAATTGTAGCACTTATTTACAGACACATCAGAAACACATTTCTGGATGACTGTGAATAACTTACTTCTAGATGATAGTAATTAACTTAATCCTAACAAGTCAAGATTGCCGCTTAGTGTTTAAATCATTTTTCGTTACAGAAACTCTAATGTTAGATGCAGCTTTTTATCTAACATCTTAGGAGGCAGTGGCAGTTCAATAGCCCCTGTTTCAAACATGACTCTCAGTTGCAAAGAGCATTTTCACTTTTCTCTTTATAGTTGTTCACCAACATATTTCTGTCTATGACCAATGTATAAAATAAGTTTCACAGATGTTACATAGTCATCCAGAATCCAAGCTGATAAATGTGACTGAAGAGGAAGATTAAAACACAGCAGAGCATGTCTTTCTACTAACAGGAGTCGGTGATAAAATTGAAAGTGTTGAATTTTATTTAAAATTTCTTAGACGCTGCTGTTAAATTTTGAACTAAAGATATGGAACCCTGCCGCCCGGGCTAATTATGGCTTTCTGATCAGTGCCACATTATTTTTTGAAGAAGATAACTGCAAGATGTTCCCTGTACTATTACGGTGAAGGAGTTTGCTGTCGTACTGTCAACCACTGGGGTTGATCTAGAAGCAACTGAAGTCAGTAGGAGAATCTCCATTGATGTTGGTGGGTTTTGACTTAGATCTGCTGAATTTGCTCAAGTGATCCCAGTGCCAGGAAGCGATAAAGGAAAGGTGATACAGTTTAGCTTAGGAGTGTTAAAGTTGCCCTCTGCATTACTGACTTCTGCTCAGCGTGGTTCGTGTGTTGTGGGGAAAGTGGTGTGGAGGCTTAAGTTACAGGTTTCCTTTGGGGTCATGCCACTCCATTTTTGCTGGAGAGGGACATGAAGTCCCATTGACAGTACTGTGTCTGTCACATACAGACCTCAGGTGTTAATGACCTGTCCTGGAAGGAGGATATTTGCTTATTATGTGGAAATTTACTGAAGGACAGGTGAAATTGTAATTGCTAGGATTGTTCCTGACTCATTAAGTAACATTATCAAATTCTTGTCACAAAAATTGTACGGATTACATTCTGTAAACTATGTCATGATAAAAACTGTTGTAGTGCTTAAGATAATTAAAATCTACCACCCCACCCAACCCCCCAGCAATGAGGGCTGCTTTCTAATAACACATAGCTGGAGACTATATATGTGTTTAGATATTCCTCTATAACCAGTTCGTAGCAGAAACTTTGTTCTTACAGTAGTAGAGACCTTGTGTAAAACTCTTCATTGTTTCTTGTGCATTTCTAGTCTTTGCTTCCTGCTCTGTGTAAATTAATTTATTCCGTACTAAATGATAAACTGTTTCCTTTTCCTGAAATGAAAATTCCCTTCTTTCTCCTATAGTACTTTTGACAGTTCCAGGTGAAAATTATCGTGTCAAGCCAGATGGACTTAATAATTGGAATTCAACAAAGTTCTAAATGGTTCTATTTTTATTATACATCTGTAATGAGCAAATTTTGTAAAATGAAGGAAAGCCTATAAATTAAAGCAAAGTGTTGCTAGCACAATTCAAATGGTTTGAATTCTAGAGCGGGTTGTTACTCTGGCTTTCTTAGTAATTTAAAACTCTCTCCATGCTATGCCTGTAGATTGGTTTTGAGGATAAGTCAGATATCAGAGTCATGAACAGATGCATTATGTTTTATTAAATTTTATAATCTTCTGAGGAGGTTTCATGAAATATAAGGCACCAGGGAGAGGTGAATTCCTGAAGTTAATAGGCCCAGAATTTCACCCTCTGACTTTTTCCTCCTCAACCAAACTGCCCCCTAGTCCGACTTCTGAGTGATTTGCTTTGAACCCCCCCAGTCTTAAAATTATGTCCTTCTGTTTTTCTTACGTGCTTTCATTTGCTGTTCGTTTCAAAACCTCTCCTTGTTCTTTCCATATGCAATATTGTTTCTGTCTGCTACTCAAAACTCAAAATGCGATAATGGCGTATCTTAGTTTATGTAGAGCTTTGAACTGTTTGAGCACTTTTTATATCTTAAGTGGGATTAATACCTGCCTGTTCTTTTCGACATGCAATTCACTAGTCTTTTGTCTGCATAAATTTGTAGACCTTCTTTATACATACTTAGTGGGTTCCTGTTTCATATAGTTTGTTCATATATTAATTTACAGCAACAATGACTAACATTTATCTTGCTTTAAAAAAAACTTGACTTATAATATTTGGATGGATTTTTACATTTTAAATAATTTTTACTTTCATTTCCTTTAAAAATGAGTTATTTAAAATAGAATTCAAATGTTGGCAATCTCTGTTAAGACCAAAACTTATCAATAAAACTGTTAGATAAGAAAAGGTATCATAGTCTGTTCATCATGTGTACGTTGCTTACAGTCCAGTGCAAGCAACGATAAGTTAATTCCTGACAAGAGTCACTGTAATAAATAATTGGATTTGTTGATGGTGAAGCAAGACTAAATTGCTCAATCCTCTGCTCTAAATAGCTAACCACAGTTTTTACTAACAGTGTCTGTCAGTTTGAAGCTAACCAGTGTAATTGCTAGAACATAATTGTCCTTTGAATCCAGCATAGGTCATTTTTTCAGACCTTGTTGTATAGGTGGTTTGGGTAACACTGGCTCCCTGTAAAAATATCCTTCCTTTTCTGCCCCAGGCAGAAGTAATTTACAGTTACTCTTCCAATCATGGGAGATACACTATTGGAAACAGCATTCATGGATACTACAGCCAAACGATCACCTTGTGTACAGGGAACCCCGTGGAAGGACTGAAGTCTATAACCATGTAGGAACACCACAGGGTGATCCAGCTTCACACTGCACCAAGGGGGTTCTGGGCTGAATCTTGGCCTCCCTGGCAAATACCACTTCAAAATCAAATTCCCTTATGTTGAGCCGAAATACTGTATGCAGTTCTGGGTTCTGGGCAGATATGCTTTAGGTGACGTGCATGTATCAAATAGTGGAAGCGATAAAGGTGGAGAAGGTGTCCTAGAAGTGTATTTATACGACAGTTCTTGGCAGTTTTCTTGGATTTGATCATGAAACGATAAATGAGATGGATCATGATGAGCAATTTCAGAGAGTTCTTACTGCAGTGTCTTTTAGTGCCCTGGTTTTTGCCATTTGAAAAAAAAAAAGTTTTAAGTTTAATTTATCTTTTAAAAAGCCTGCTGTATGCCTCCTTTCTTTTAAAAGGCAGGAGTCCATGAATAGCTTTATCATATATAATACAAAGGTCTGTGGCTGCTACTTATCACATTCATTCTGATTATGTAAAACTGAAAATCACTGCATTGAAATGAAGTTTCAATGTTTTTATTCAAAGCAGCTTCTCACAATGTATAAATACTGCATATTAACACACATGAAAAATACAACTTCTAAGGCACCCAGAAATGTGTCCATACACTAGTTACAGGACCATCAACAAATAAATTGTGTACAATTTGATCTAGACAGTCAATATTTGATATATCAGAAGATACAAGTCCCTCAGTACTGTACCAGTTTCAGAAAATATTTACAACACTGTGATATAGGGGTGCCTGTACCCTTATAATATTATAATATGTACTCATCATTACAAATATTAGAAACTGTTTTAGTCTGTTCCATGGCGTTCTGACAAAATAACTTAAGGGCCTAATTTGCAAAGTTCTACAATTAATTATTTGTGCAAGTTCTGAAAATAAATTTACATTGACATAATTTGTGAATTTTTGGTTCTTTGCTTCATCTCAGAGGTTTGGTAATAAGCCTTACCAATAGACATGCCATCCTAGCTGAACATCACTCCTTTCCCGACAGCTCCACGGATACATCTTTTCCCCTTACGCTTGGCATGGATGAGAATGCAGTGTTTGTAGCAGAAAGAGACTATCTGATCTTCAGTACAAATGTCAAACTAGTTCACTGGCGAAGGAACTAATGCTTTGTTAGCATAATGCAATTCTTTGGTCCTTTGTTTTTATGGAAGGCATAATATTTTTATTCACTAAAAATTGAAATCCTGTCTGTGAGTAAGCAAGCTAGTGAATGACTTTCAGTGTAGTATTTAAAGTAGCAGTAAAGAGATTTAATATGGCTTAAAACATACGGTTAATTGGGCAGACACAGATAACACATCTAGGATACCGAGTACCCAAATGTACTATGATTAAGATTGTCTATAAGTCTCTTATGTAAACTTCTTTAGTGTCTCCTAAAGAGCGCTGGCTTTAGCCAGATTTGACTTTTATAGACCCAGCCACACAAAGCCTGAGATTAAACTACTGTGGTTGGGAGCACAAATGCACAGTTTATATATAACAAAGCCCATGCTGACAAGTCTACCTATGTTGTTCAAAGGAAACAACCCGTATTATCCTTTTCACAAGAAAAACTTAAGGCCCTGTACTCTGATTTGCTAACTTTCTTACAGCAATTACTTGGGGAAGTCCTTAGCAATTACGTAGCTTTAAAGATTTCTTGTACCTAATGGTAAGGCTTATTCACAAATGCAATACACATTTATAAATTACATTTAAAACTGTAAAGGCTGGCAAAATAATAAAAAAAAAAAACAAAATAAAACAACCCCCAACCAAAATTGTCTGTTTATCCCTAACATTAAAAGAGCATTTTATTCTAATGAAAAACTATTGGCACAAAACCATTATATTATAGATTAAAAGAACAGTTAATAGTAGTGAAAAAGATTGCCTAAAACGCATACCCTAACCTACCACAGAAATATAAAAGTTTATATTCTGAAAATATATACTGTATTAAAGTTTGTAAGCTTATTCATTTAAACAGAAATGTACTGAAATAGTAAACTAAGCAACACTTATCTACAGCAAAAATATACATGCAGGACAACACAAAATAAATTGCTTACCTTTAATATCTACAAATGCAAAACTGTAGATTTTTAAAGATTGTACAAAACAATTTACACAAGAATAAAATAACATACTTAACAACAAATTGCATTTATAATCTTAAATACTGTGAATATTAGTAAAGGTACCCAGACTAATATGTACAGTACATCTAGATATCTGAATACCTAGTAAGGACAGAAACACAAGAGAAAATTGGTTCTGATCTTTAAATACTGGAAAAGAAGCTTTTGACATTGTTATTACTCTTTTTTGAAGGGAAAATAGATTCCATGAAAACTAGATTGTAACGGTATAGATATGAATAATTAAAAATGTTAACTATGGTTAGCGCTTGCTTTAATGGAAAAATAATTATAGAAAATGTATTTCAACCATTCCTTTGTCATAAAAAATGCTAAGATACAGATATCTGAAAATTCAGATGAAATGATGCAGTTTAAAGGTCTAACAACTTATGATTCTTCTCTGTTTGAAAATCTCATATGGAAAGCATACCTTCACATTGCTGAGCAATTTTTCTATATTTATCTACAAAACCCAAGCATAGTATTGAAATAAACTTCCTAATATCTTATTAACACATGACTAGGAGTTATGGCTCTCTGGACGGGAATAAAGGAAATAAAGGAAATTGAGGAATCGTGGTACTTTCCATTGCTTTTTTTTCCTTTTTTTTTTTTTTTTTTTTTTTTCTGAAGTCATATGCTGGAGGCCTGATTGTGCAAACACGTATGCATGTGAGTGGTTTTCACTTGAGTAATCCCTCTCCTTTTGATGGGACTGCCACACGGGTGACTCAGGTGCGCACACGGGCACAGTAGGGGGTCCGGTGGCCTTGATCCAACCCAGTCTTTGTGCGTGCGCTCTGTGGCGTTGCTGGCAGGTTGTGGAAATAAGCAGGTATTAGTATAAACCAAGTGGTGCATCTATCACTTCAAATAGTTATTGAAAGAGTTCTCTTTCACACATTTAAAAATAAGTTACTTGTTTAATAAATTTTTTGAAAACATTTAAAACAGTCTAATTAGAAGCTAGATTTTGTCTTTTTAATGAAGAATTTCCATGAGAACTTCTGCCTTTAGGGCAATGATTTCCTTAGAATTCAGCAGTACAATTAGGCCATAGAAACAGCACTTTTAATTATTTGTGGAAAAAGAAATGTTATATCAATGTGTGGAAGGCTACTGTTGACTATAATCACCTGTTCGTTAACTTCACAAAGGCTTTGCTGAAACTCTTCATGGAAATGCTGGGAGGGAGAAGCCTAGCAGCCTCATTTGCAGAGGTTTAAACCATAACCACGTCACTGAGCTCAAGGATGGAGAGCAAGTGCACAAATTACAAAGCAAACAAATGTGCAAAGCTTCTGCTTCAAGAGGTTTCAATTTGGGCATACGAAAATGGCAGGTGAAGTCACAGAGCATGCTTGCGTTACTTCCACATTAATTGCCGTACTAGCAAGAAAGAAATGAGAGAGATCCAGTGTTCAGAAGTCAGTCAGTGTCACTGAAAAGTACTAGGATCACATTCTAAAAGAGCAGATTGGATTTTTGTCGTTTATTGTGGACTGCTTTTATGGATAGCCATAAGTTCTTGTAACAGATGGTGGGGTGGCCAGATGTGGAGAGCTGGGAAAAGCAAAACAAAACCTCTCCCTCCACTTAGTTCAATACCTAGCACCTTGTATAAACTGTTGGCCCACACCCAAAGGCCTCCAGGGCAGAAATTATCTCACACCTGAGGAATCAGGCAACTAGACTAAGGCTCATAAGGATTTGCTTTTAGACTTCAGACCAAAAGGGGATGTTTAAACCTGAAAAACAGTACGATGCCACATAACGGCACCACTCACCCTGTTACTGACATCCGGCTAACAGGAATATAGTAAACTTAAATAAAGCATCTTGTTGGCAAGCCCTTCAATGCTCCTCAAGAAGGCAGAAAGTGAAGTGAGACCTAGGGGGGACTCACTGTTTCAGAATCCACTTTTTTTCCCTTAACCCTGGCAAATGAATCTGTTTCATACATTTTTTTGTACAATTTTGCACATAGAGGAGCATGCATGTGGCCGTTTCTTTTACTGCCCACATCATTCTGTGTTTTCTATATATTCTTTATTTTCCTACACGATTTGCTGCTAAAAATGTGTTTGCATTCTCATGTGATGCCATTAATTCAGTCAAGGGAAGTATGAAAATAAGATCTGTGATCAATAAACAGCTGAATATGAACACAAAATAAATAAGTTAAATAAATTCAACAAAGAAAAAATCCTAGTAGTTTTTGTAAAACTAACTTTACATATTATACATATAAATTATCAGATTTTTCCATTACACTGTTAGAACTTAGAAAAAAAAAAATTAAAATATTTCTAAAGTATGGTGTTTGGGTCTACAAAATATTGTGCCGACCCAGTTTTTAGATTGAGCCCTCTGTGTCAGCCCAGATGTGTGGCAACAGCAAGAATAAGTTAAGAAGGACAGACAAAATAAATCATTACAGATGGTGTGCCTTACTGGGCCTCAGTGGTGCTTCTCAGCACATGGAATGTATACTTTTATCTGGATGAGCACGTGAAAGATGCAGCCCTCTGTAGAGATTATGTGCACTGAACAAGCCTGCCTACGTCTCGGTTACACAAAATCAAACCAGCTACAAGCAGCTGTGTAGCTCACAAGGAAATCGACACAACCATATGTATTAGGATACACTGTCACAAATTCCTCAATGATGCATTGCCTCTGCTTTTCAAACACAGGTAATGTTTGACTCTGTTCACACGTGGAGCATTTTCTCTTTAAGTTAGGCCAAGACATCAGACTTCATAAATTTTGTCTTGCAAGTAGCTGAATAATGAATCCAGTCCTTTGGAAGAACTCCACAGCTGTTTTAACATCTGACACTCTTTCTCATTCACATCTTCAAGTCCGGATTTCAGGAAGCTCCGCACGAGACATTTGGACTCTTCCAATACCTAAAGCCAAAATATCACTCAGTATTTTATTTTCAATCTGAAAAAAATATTATGGATAATGGCGTGAACAGCATTTTTACACTACTGACTCTGTTCTACAATCTCAATCACTCCTTTGGGCACAGAAATTAGATTTGATTTACAGCCATAACTCCACTTGCTGATAGTCAGCATCTTTAAGAATTAAGGACTTCTGAGGTTTATGCTTTAGTGCCAACATTTTTAAAAGGAATGAGGGATTCTGAAGTACCTTGGTTTATTGAAGGTCTGCCATGAAGCGCTAGAAGGAGCTGAACTGCCTCCTGTTGAAAATGTGATCCTTGAAAGGAAAATGTGTGAGGCGTGATATATTGGCTACCTGTTTTCTGGAAGGTAGTCTTTAAGGTTATAGAGGTTGGAAACCCAAATGTGGATGTCCATCATCTTTAACAATTTTCCCTCATGCAACATTTCCTTATCCAAACAGAAATCAATAGGAAAGGGCCTTTACTGCAAATACCTTTTGAAGTTTATTTACTTACATTTTTATAAAAGTAGAATATTTTATAAAAGAAGGGTGCTAAGCAAAACAAGCACCCTCTGACTGTGTTCTGGAGTTGGATTTGCTTAGCATATACAAGTAGTCATAACAAATCACCTAAGGTTGTTGCAATGGAAAGCCCAGTCTCAAGCCCTTAGTAATTGCTGCAAGTTTTTAAAGGCATGAACAGCAAGTCCGTGGTTGCTCCCATAGTTCAGCTCATTTTTCCCAGACCCATTTTTAAACACGTTGAGATTGCATCCTTTAAAATTATTTTTAAAATATATAACACCGGTATGTATCTCACAAGGAATCCAGCTAGTCAAACAAAACCATTAATAATTCATACATTACTGATTTTTTGAGAGCAGAAGATTTAATGTGAACTAATACAGTGTTTATGGAAAGGGAGACGCATACTCTCCGCTCAGCTTTGTCAACACCTACATGTTAAGCCCAGTTCCTATCTGTTTTAGGTTACAACACTGCTACTTCAAAGTAGTATTTCTCTTTAACTCAAGCAAATGGTGTTAACTCCAAATCGTGGTGCCTGTTTGTGAACAAGTATCCACAGTGAACTTGGATGAGCTCATCATAGTCATTATTTTTGTGACTTCAGTCTGATTTGCATTTAGGATCTCAGAGTAAATCTAGTCTTTGACAGTTTTAACTCCCATCTTTGCCCACAAGTTAGCACCAGTCTTTCTAACAGGTCTCAAGAGAAAATTTCATTGACGGCCAATAACAGTGAAGGAAGAAAGAATTCACAGTAAGGCCCAGAGGTTTTCCCAACTCCTATAATACATGTTATATCAGCATGATCAAATAAGCTTATGCTACATTTCCAGAGAGTTTCATTCTGAATGTCTTTTGTGAGATCTAATCTACACTTCATTTAATTAAAAATCTCCTGTGTCTTTACCTTCTCTTTCACAACCGATCTTTTAAATGAAACCGAGGGATGCTAAGACAGTTTCAGGCATAGGAGGTACAGCAAGAAACTGCAACAATTTGCACTTTAGGTAGTGCAGTTTTATTGCAGCTGGTATCGCTTTCTTAACTGCATTTTTTTTAAACAAGGATGTGCCCAGAATAGGAGTATATCTGCCTGAAGGGAAAAAACTGTAGGAAGTAAAAATAGGAAAGGATTTTCTTTCAACTTTTATGTACACAAAGGAAAGTTATAATACACTGTGACCAGACTGTGTTCAAATCCCTCTGTGTCTGGATCTCACCTCTCCTTCTCAGCAGAGGTTAGCTGGCACTATCCTACCCTTCTGGTGCACCGTGTAGAACGTTTTGCAGAATCAGGAACTATGCAGGTGCAGAAAAGAAGGCAGACTCAGCTGAAACACAGTAGGCCAGGACAATGTGAAAGGCAAATATATTTTCTTACTGGCCCTACAGAGATTTCCCAGTACAGTTGTATAGTTTCAGGCTCTTCCACCTTCATGAAGGAAACCTATGCTAAATCCCCTTTCAAAATCCGGGGCAAGGAGGTTCCACTCATATTGAATAAATGTAAAGATGGGGAAAGGAAATAACCCTCCCTGCCCCTGAAAAATGAGAAACTCCACGAGCTCACTGACCGCTATCTGGATTTTCTGTTGTTAGCCTTCTTTCAACAGGTATGGTTGTGGAACCTGAGGACCCACCATGTGATGAGCCTTGGGAGCACACACTTCACCTCTGTGAAATGTAATTTAATCACAAAGGAGTTTGATTTCTTACCACTGCACTGCAGGATGCCATTTCTTTCACTCGTAGCATCACTTCTTGGCTAAACGTTGTTGGCCAAAATACTTGTGACACTAGTCCTCTGCTGCAGGCTTCCTGTGCTGTCAGCTTTCTCCCACAGAACAACATTTCATTTGCCTGTGAAACCAAAAGATTACTTATGATCTTGGATTATAATTCCCTTAAAAATTTTTCCATACTTGCCTGCTATTTTCAAGATTAAATTTACAAATGGTCTCCTGTATCTTTCCATACTGCAAAATACTTTAAAAGGAGTTTCGGTAGCTATTTAAGGATTGTGCAGGTGGCCAGAGCACAGCATGGGTTTCATTTAAGAGAAATGTGCTGGCATGCATGATGAATCTGTATTGCTGATTTTACAAGAGTGACTGTCAGTGATACAGTGATACTGTGCCAAGAGTCATGGAACCTAGCGTGAAATACTTTGTGGGGCAAATTCTGCTTTGTTATACTGGTAAAAACTAAGCAACCTTACTGGAATTATTATGGATTGTCTTTAAAGAGCAGAGAGCAGTATCTCGCTCTGTTTCTGCACAATCCTAACACAATACAGACAAGTACTCTGCAACATTATTCTGCTAATGCATTTCTTCCCTTTTCTACCATGATCTTGACAATCTTTGCTTTTTCAACCTGTGTTCAGTCTTTCTTGTGTACAGCTTGGTAATATAGGGAATTCTGAAGTCATTTTGTGATAAGAAATTGGTAGGTATTAAATGAACTTTCCACAGATTTCACTTCCATTCATGACAATTAATAGAAACAGTTGTTTTCTGTTTTACTTTCTTTAAAGAGAGAAAGAAGAACATGAATTTAAGAAAGGTTCTTCAGCAATTTGAAGTGGAAAACCTTACCAGTGCAACACCCAGAATTTGCGGGAATGTGTATGATGAGCAGCCAGCTGGAGTGAGTCGGATTGTTGCATATGGTGTCTGAAACCATGCCTTCTCACTTGCCCAAACGATATCACATAGTGGTAAAATAGAAGCTCCTAACCCAAGAGCAGGGCCGTTGATAGCAACCACAATTGGCTTCTTAAATTGAATAAAAGCTTTTACAAAATCCCTAAAATAAAAAATAAAAGAAAGATCTTGAATACAGAAGTAACACTTTGATAAATACCCAAGCTTAAAGTACTTAATCTGAAAACAAATTAGAACCACAGATGAACACAATAAATGCCATGGCCCAGTTTTATGAGGTCGGAATTGCAAGATACTTTCTAGTTTGCACATGGAAAATTTTGCTCATGTTTAGTTATTTAATCTTTCTGAGTACCTGGCATATTAAATAGTTTTATATATGTTGTATATGAATTGATTAACTGGAATGCACTGACTGTTGTACTTTTTGCAGAATGGTTTGGTTAGGTTTAGTTTTACTTCTGGACCAGTAACTCATGAGTTTGTACACATAGCGCTTCTCAGTTTGTTCCACAATGGCTAGTATGGATTCTGACGAGCTGGTTTGGCTAACTTGATGAACATATTATAGCGTGAAAGACAGCAAACTCATAGGTGGATTGCTGAATATTTAGTCAAAGGTTACTGCAAGTCCCTTCAATGGATTGGGAGATAGTAAATGTTTATGGCACATGAGTGGAAAGAACAAGACCCACAAAGGGGAGTCAGAGAGAGAGAAATGTTTGAACAGGGAAAGAATTAAGCGAGTGATCTGTTGGGTCTCCATTGCAAATGTCTTCAGCAAAGACATAACAAAGTAGATGCCCTTGCCTGCCTACAACAGTAAATGTGAAGAGATAGGAAATAATGGGGAAGTAAATTTAATCGGATTCATCTGGATCAATGAACCAGAACATGTTAAATTCTGTGCAGTGAGGAGATATTTTAAATAAGTTACCTACCAGCAACTGTGGAAAGACATCTGTTGAATGGAACAGTCTATACACCAATTAGGAAAAAGCATGAGTGTAATTGTGGGCAAATTATGGGCTCCAGCAGCTCAGTGCACAGCAGGTATATGGAGGCAAACGAGATGCTCAATTACTTTAGAAAAGAGACATGTATAAATCAAATTCAAAACAAAAGAGGAGATTCTGGTCCTGCACTGGGTATTTATTAGATCCAGAGTGCATCTTTGCTGACAGATTTTAGGAAAGAACATTTTGGCAAATGTGCCCTTTGATGAGTTGCAGCTCTCCCACCGAGGTCAAAAAGACCTGGACTTCTGTATCTGGGAATGGGAGGTGTGCCTT
This sequence comes from Phoenicopterus ruber ruber, assembly GCA_009819775.1. Classification (NCBI taxonomy): domain Eukaryota; kingdom Metazoa; phylum Chordata; class Aves; order Phoenicopteriformes; family Phoenicopteridae; genus Phoenicopterus; species Phoenicopterus ruber. Next base: position 18,303,200 of record CM020227.1, on the reverse strand, counting down.
GCAGGTCAGAGTGCTGATTTCGCACAAAATGGAAAACATACCAAAGAGAAACATTTTATTGGACTGAAGTGCAAGGGCATTGGCTATATTTTAAATGAAAATGAAGAGTCTGAAGTGACCCAGCATTAAATGTTCAATGAATGAGTTCTGGTTTTCAGGCTATCATCTAGTAAGGAGATGATTTTTGATCATGGGAAAATAGAGACTTGTGGGAATTGAAGCAGCTCTGTTCACACAGTGAGTAATAGAAGATCAGAGGCAGGACAAAGAGAGTGAAATAAGGAACATCAGATTTGTCTGTTCAAGACCATTTCTTTCTAGAGGATAGAAGAGTTAAGGAGAGTTGTGGTTCATTTTTGTTTGCAGAAGCAATGCTGTTCCCTTACCTCATTATTTCTTTGGTTGTTTATGGCTGAGTAGTAACTGTGGATCACTGCACCTGATACTAATTCCAAAATTTTGAGAACCTGAGTAGTTAAGCAAGTAAGCCTTCCAAGTAGGACTGCAGATGGGAACAGGGATATGATGAATGATAGGTAAAAAGGACAAACTATGGATAAATGGTGGCAGCAGATCTGAGGACCATGTGGAGGCAGAAGAAAACAGTGTTGTGGAGCAAAGCAGGAAGCCTGTGGTGATAAACGGGACTGGAAGTGAATATGGAAAAGCAATTAGGGATGTGGAAAGGAAATGGTTAGATGATGGGGAGGAAGAACAAAGCAGAACACATTAATGGAGGGGAAGGGTTGAAGGAAATGTGAAATCTTCATGTAAGTGAGCAAGGAAGGGAGGACCTGGAGATGGGAAGAGAGTGGAACAGAACATTGAGAAGGCACAATGAGCTTCTGTCATGAGGGAAGGATGGGGAGCACAAAGGATGGTACAATGGATGGGTATGGCCATGCCACCGATAGGATGGAGTGGAAAGCTAAAATATTGGGAGCTTGTGAGGAGAACAAGTGCCTGCATTTGGTCTACAGAAGCTGCAGTGTCCAGCACTCCACTTATCTGTGTTCCCTGTTTGATAGGTTATTTGTTTCAGTGAGTTGTCTTTGTACCCAGAACCTGGCATGTTTCCATGTCTCTGAACCGTAAGTTCACACATGTAGTTTCTGGGCTAGAAGATCCTTGTTTCAATTCAAGGCAGGCTTTGAAAAGGTCTTAAAATTGTAACCGTTGTTGCACAGTAGAGCCAGAAGCTCAAAGACAGGAAAAAGTGTCACATGCAGAAGGCTTTTGGTTTTGCTAGAGGACTTCTGGGAAGTTGACCATCAAATACACTTTGGGACACTCAGATACCTCTGCATTGTTGCAGAGGTCTTGTTGCAGGTCAGGGCTCGTAAGTACGTCAAAGGCTATGACGAAGTTGAGCAAGTAAAGTTGTCCTTCTTTGTTTTCTTCTGAGCACACCCAGAATTTTATGTATTGGGTCACATAATGATGCTCGACTGATGATGTGACAAGGAGACTGATGCTGGGAATGCCTCCCAGTGAGTCTTTTGACTGCAGGGCTCTGTAGGCCACATATGCACAGCTGCAGTGCAGTCTGTCTGTCTGCCTTCTCCCTGCTCCAGGAGTGCAATGCCAGACACACAGCTGGATGGTGGCAGCTCAGGCTGATGGATCTACGTTCAGCACCTGGAGAGAAGCTAGAGTGCCACACATCTGTGAGCTGCAAGCCCCAAAGGCACTGGATGAGGACAGGGGCCAAATGAATAAATCATTCACGTGAGATGAGACTTGATGGATATTTAAACTTAGTTTTCACTTGTGATCAGTATGTGAGATCCATACTTTAGAAAGTGGAAACACATGGTAATCAAGATTTTAATTTAATTTTGATACAAGTCTAACTTGATGTAAAGCAGTGGAGGCAGAGATCCGTTAATGTGTTTTAGGACATCCTAACCACTGAAAAGCGAAGTGTACGTTTTTTCTACCCGTATTACAGTATATTTTCCATGAGTTGAGTCCTTTGTTCACAGAAAGCACAGAGAGTGCTAAATGGAAAACGTAGTGTATTGTTTCCAGAAGTACAATAAAAATCTATTTCCATTGGGCCTGAAGCCGACATTCTTGACAAGGAGCAGTACATTGTACCAGTATTTCAAGAGTGTTCTGTGAGTCCAAGGATGGAGAAACAGAGTATCATAGTCTGGCTTATACTCATTTAAATGTTGAACTGATAAGTATACCTGTATATTAAATGTGTGTAGATAAATGTATACGTATCTAACAACACCTAGCTACACAATATTTACATGAATAATGTTAAATTTGTATCTTCTAATGGAGTGTGAGTGGACCTGTGTTTTCAAGCAAGAATAGTGATTTTCTTCCCTCATGTTTTTTTTGGTTCCCCGTTATTAAAAATCCCTCACATAAAAAATATAATAAATTAGGATGTGTCCTTCAAAGGGTTTTTCTTTTTTTCAATATCACTACATGATATGCAAGCATAGCTAGTGTTTTAAAAACAGGTCATAATTTACTATATTTAAGAAGTACATTTTAAATTCTTTCAAAAGAATTACTACTTCAGAATTTCAGAAGTATTAAACTGGGCATCCAAACTGATGTAACCAAGATAATTGGTGGTTAATACATGTCATGTAATAACTAAACCTGATCTTATGTTATACTAATATATCCAAAATATGTATCTGTTGTAAAACAAATTCTTTAGCATTCCTTCATAGAATTGTTGCATAAAGTTTTAAAGCTCTCAGAAGAATAATATTTATTTGTTGGAAGTGGGGGAAAAAAAAGGGGACCAAGCCCTCCCCTGGTACAGACTGGTGAAATACCATTGGCTTTAGTGGAGTAATGTTGCTTTATGCCGGAAGATCTGCCAAGTATGTATAAAGTATACCTTGTGGATAATGGACATATTTGGTGATGTATTGTGCAGATTGATTTGTAGACTGCATGTCATAAACCCTGGATTTCTATTAAGGTAATGTGATAGATGTAAGGAAAGTCACATTTTAGTTATGAAAATAAAACTACATTTACATATATATTAAGTAATTTAAGTTTAAGAGAAAGAGTGGAGACCCTTCTAATAAGGTTCTGAAATACAGTGGCAGACTGCTATTTCAACAGAATATGAGTAAGCCATGGATTCCCATTTGTACTGAAATTCATTAAAATGATGAACATTAAAACAAGTAAAATATCTGCCTTTCAGGAACCACTTTAGAACATGAAGCAATAGCTAATTTGGAAAAACAACAACAAAGTTGTATTTGAATTTGGAGGAATGATTTGAAATATTAAATACAGAGAAGTGGAATAAAATAAATCCCTATGGATATTAGCACTGAAATAAACGTGCTTTCTTTTCTAATAAGGAAAGGTCCAAGGTTCTTCTTACTAAACAAATTTGTAGGACTATAATTAGAATGCAATCAACACTTAAATATACAACATTTTTGGACCTGATAAATATCTTTATAATCACACACTGCATTTCATAATTTAGAGATCATAGGTAAGCTTGGGTCACCTTATAGCTTCTGCAATCCTAGTGCTTTCCTTTCTTCTGTCATTGGATAACCTGCCAATTAAATATGAGTAATCTAGGCCACTACAGAATACACTTCCCACTGCGCTGAGAAGTAAGAGTTTACTGTCATCAGCTGATGCATTGCACAATGCTCTCCGAACTTCCTTCATGATCTGTGGATAAAGAAAAGTAAACAATTCGACATGCATGCCGTTGCAATATCATTTCCCTAGTTTTACAAACCTTACTGATTTTGAGAGACTTACATTTTGGGCACTATTAATACTTACATCAATTATATATATTAATATAATTTTAATATACTTAGAATGATAACACTGAGAGTTTACAAAATATTTTATATTTGGAAGTGCTTTGTAGATGCTTACTAATTCAAAGAGTTTTTAGAACTTGGCTGTTATTTGCTCATTCTGTGGGAAATTCTAGCTAGCTTATGCTATTTGATTGCAATTTAATAATTTCAAATATCGTTTTTTTATTTTCAGCGTGTATATTCAGTGTACATCACTGTATCCTCAGTAACACGGTTATCACAACAATAGCCTAGTAACCTCAACAGGTTGTAAGCAAAATCTATAAACCCCAGTTTTCAGGTTTTCAACTACTTCAGTTTATATGACTTGAACCAGAGCAAGGCAGGACAAGAGGACATCATATACATCAACATGACAAATACATTGTTCATTTTTCTGTGGTCAGTGATATTGTTAAAGTCTACAAAAGCTAGGGCAAAAAAGCCCCTTGAAAGAGGGACATTTTTACACTCTGATTTACAACTGGATCGAACTATTTATTGCACCATAAATCAAACGTAATCAGAACCTGTATAGAACTGAGCTGCTGGTATTGTAAGAAAATGGCCTTTCATTTGAGCAGAATTGTTTTTCTAAGGCTTTTGAAAGGAAATATTATTTCATAAACTTCTGATGGGTAACTTCTTGTTTGGTCTCAATTCAGCGTAGTTTGTAAGCTGTAAATGATTTCAGCCATTTCAGATTCCCCTCTTCTCTTTAATGATTTGTTCCTCACTTCAAGGGCCATGATTACATCTAGTGTGACACCTCCTATGCTTAAACATACTGATGTGTCAAAGTACTTCCTATAGACAGGGTTCTGTTGAGTCAGATTTTTCTCTTTTGAACGGAAAGATTTGCTGTTGGTGTAAATTTAGGTCGAAGACAGCAAAATGTGGTTGGCAGATTAAATATGGTTTCCATGTGAGAGAAAACCAAGATTTTTAGCTGGTGATTATTTTTGTTCACTACTTTCTGTTTCCAAAAATTCTTTAGATCTCTGAAGTGCCTTAGTTAAGAAATGTCCCTAAACACAGAACAGAAGTTTTTATACCATTCTAGGTAGCCTTTTACTAGAAATCCTGTGGCTTGTGAGAACAAGCTTGAACTTGTATATTCAAACCATGCAGTGCAACGCTACCTGCCTGCTTTCCATACGTGTTTGCATAAAAATGATTGTTACTGGCTGCTGAGACCGGGACATGAGAAAGCAGGTGGTGAACTTTTCAGTGCTTCACTTTTACAAGTGCACTTCAGAACGCCTGTAATACCGAGTGTGTGAAAGTGACTGGAAGTGAAGTAATTAAAAGCAGCAGAATTTGGAAATGTATTTTGTACCTTGGGCAGGTACAAAAATGTCATCAGCAATTTTACAAGTACTGTTTATTCTCAGAGGCTGTCTCAGCCCTCAGTTGGTAAAACATAGCAAAACTGCACATTTTGTAAAGGAGAAGCAAAGAAAAAACCCGAAAACCTCTGTTGAAAGTTAAAAAGGAAACTTTAGAAGGTGGTAGATGTTAGAATAAAAAAAGATACATATTTTGATTTTCCTAGTTCCATGTGAATGCCAGATTGTCCTCTTAGTTTATTTTAAATGTTCTCAAAATCTGCTCTTTCTTAGGAGGATGTATAAATAATATCAGAGAATACCAGTCAAACATTTTTATATACAATGAGGAGTGTTGCTTTAAATACGATGCCACGATAGGATACTCTATTCAGCGTTCTTTACCGTTCCCCTTCCTCCAGTGATATTTGCATATGTACCAGCTCTTTGATGTTACCACTGCTATCTTTCAAACACATCATTACCATTACAAACCTGGCTCTTTTTTATCCTACCCCTCATTGATTTGGATGGCTAAAGCCATCTAAAAGTACACCAAACTTTTTTTGAGCAGAGGTTATGTATGCTACTTGTAGGAAAAACCAATATTGGGCTATCACTGTTTTTTCAATGTTTTGGAGAGGGTGATATTAAAAGTCCGTTATTAGGAATTGATTTCTCAGATATGGTTGAAAACGGGAAGGCTTTGACAGTATTTTGGATAGCATTTTTGAGCAGGAGTGGAAATTTAGTTCCACTGCTCCACTAGTTTCTAGCAAAAGAAAACAGTATCAGAAACCAGGAAATCATAATGTATCGGTGTTTTCAGGCTCCAAAAAGTATTTTTTTTTTTAATATCTGTAAGTTTGTCTTTAACTTTATCGTCAAAAGGTGCTCGGAGGCTTACTGGAATACACCAGTGCCAGCAAAGTCAATTCTCACTCCCTTGTTCTATGCCATGATTCCTTTGCTGGTGCAGTCCAAAATTCACTCGGTCACCTTGTCACCCAGCCTAGTTGTAGCCAACGTGCTGTCCACTGGTGCTTCCGAATGCCTTGGCATCGCGGCTTTCCTCAGTGATTATCTGGGTATGGGTGTTTCTCTACAGATGTTTATAGGAGTATAGGAAAGCTACTAACAATAAAATAAAGATAAAAAACGATGGTTTGTAGGGTTGCAGAACTGTGTATTAAACTGCAGTACTGTAAAGTAAATACAATTTTAGTTCAGAATTGCTGTCTGGTTTTAAGCACAAATTTCCATTTAATGTGGTAGTGAATTCAGTTTGCAAATACAGAGATACTATGTGTCTTTAGTTACATTTCTTTGTCAGATTCCATATTCTTTTTCTCTCTTCCATAGTCCTTAAACCTTCCCTCATTTTGGTATAACTATGGCATTTGTCCAATTGAATTTTACTTTCTCTAGTGGACCAGATCTAATATTATTATTTGCAGGGCTCCATAGCAGTATTCTCCAGTTCCATGCTTTTTTTAATTAGCTTTTTTATGGTCTTTTAGTTAATTTTCAGTTGTGAGGACAGTATTTCTACTCGATTGCATTTGACTAAAATTTCTGAGGAAGTATTTACAAAACAGTATGGGCCAGTTATTTAGCCTATGATAATCTATTGAATTATAAATTTAGACCAGGCCTAATGCTTCACTTACTGTTTTATTGAAACCCAAATATATAATAAAATTACCACTTTCTCAAAAGTTGCTCATTTTTTTAATCCTGTCAAGAAAATAAGCTGGTTAGTTCTTTAACAGGACACCTTGCAAAATAAACATCAAATGTTTAAAAACTTCATTAAACTTCTAAGAGCTTATTTTAATGCCTTTCACTGGATGTAGGAAATTTTAAAAGGCATTTGGTGCCCTTTGCTTTCAATATTGCTTACATTCTGGGAAAATCAGAGAGTTTGGAATTTATCACCGTAATTGCACAAAGTATCTTGAACAGCAGCCTCTTGTTCATATAAATAGAAATACTAGTTTAAAGGGTTAACTTTTTAGAAACTTTAAGGATTTATTGTTGATATTCTTAAAGGTAAACATTCTGTAAATATTACAGTAAAACAAAATTTTAAAGCCATTCAGTTATTCTTAGAACCCCTTCCACACTTTTACCTTTTTACATAAATACACTTTTTGTTACTTACTGACTGTTTGTGCAAACAGATTCTGAGTCCTTCCTGTTTGATAAATAAAGGACTTGAGAACCCATAAGGCTGGCTTCAGGCAGCAGTACTGGCCACAACCCACAATTCGTCTTTGTATGAGAGCAAAAATACAGATAACAGTAAACTTGTATATGCCCCCCCCCCCCCCCCTCTTTTTAAGTTAGGAAAAGTTGCAAGTAAGGAAAAGTGAAGGCAAACCGGTGCTCCAAAATGCACCTGGTAGAACTTCAAACTGTAATTCTCATGGCTAGAAATTTGAAAGCTGGTTCTTTTGTATGAGAAGTGTACTTGAGGTAGTTGTATCAGTCTTCAGTGGAAACATTAGCTGTTTAGGGTATGTTTTGCTTTTAATTCAGGGAATATTAATTCCTAGCTCTATTAATAGTGTAAATTAAAAGCAGTGGAGGGATCCATTTAATCTTAAGTTTGAAACAGAATTTGGATCCTTGAAATGTGCTGAGTTAAAACAGCAATGTCATCGTTGAAGAAAGAACCTCAGAAGCAGCAAAAGACCCATGAGAGAAAATGCCCTAATGGAATTTATAATGATGAAATATTTTACATATCTATTTAAAAAAAAAGAATTCTAAAAGTAGCAAGCCAAAGCCACTGAAATAAAACCAAGCTGTGCTGTTTCATGACACTGGCTTGGAAGTTTTATAAGATCTTGTAAAACATAAGAAAGAATTTCTATAGTGCCCTGAACATTTTTGTAGAAAAAACCTCAATTACTAGAGTGGCACTGAGCCAACTTCAATCAGTGCAAATGCTGCTGGAAGGAGCATCGGCACATTTCATGCTAAAATCACCTGCACAAACCCACAGGTGTGATGTGGTTACCAAAATCATACGATGAACATTGAGACAGACTTCTCTAAGTTTTGCTTTTTTTTTTTTCATAAATAAATTCGTTGTTATTTTAATTAAATTGGCATAAATAGCAGAGGCCAATGGTTGAACAAAACTATTAAATTTCATCTGAAGATTAAGATAAAGCACAAAGGGAAGCAGGGTTGTTTAGGGGTGAGAGTGATTTTGTATAATCTTAATTTTATAATGAATGTGGGCAGTGCACACCTTTTATTTTTTTCCTAACATAGAAGGCCGAGAATAACCAGACCACTATTTTAACCACACCAGGTAGACCTGCTCTGAGTAAATTAATCATTTACTATTTGGCAAACATAATTTACTGAATGTCTAATAAAGCTTGAAGTTAGCGTTTCTTTTGACAAAATGAAACACGCTTTCTTCATTTTGTAGGAATGTTGTGTTTGTACTTTCTATTCACTGGTGATAAAAGGCATCAAAACTGAAAATGTTGTAAATGTCCCTAAAATACTCTGTCAGTTTGTCTCACCTATGGCTATGGGTGACAAACTGGAGGCACAAGGCATTCTACATACTCCTCCATTCAGTTCCTTGGATTTTTGCTGTAATTGCCAGCAAGGATGTGGAATTGCCAATACTGGAGGTGCTGGATTTTGTGGCGCGAATGATCACGGGCTGCAGGCTGGACTGAGGCCAAAGAAGTCGTTTCATGTTTGCCAGCAAGCAGCCTTCAGAGGGCAAGAGCTTTCAATTGCTCTCAGCCTGGATGAGTTTTAAACAGACAATCTCAATGTGGAGAACTCATTACCTTGATTAATTCCTGGTCAGTAATGTAGTTTTCTAAAATGTATTTCCTGGTTTTCAAGTGAGCTTCAATAAAGGTTCTAGAAATAGTCTATGCTGGTGATGCAAGAAGAGGACTATTATATGCTTATCATTTATTCTTCCACAGAGGTGGGTTCCCAGCATATTGAAAATTTTCAAAGAATGAAACGGATTGGTTTGGCAGACCTGAAGAGCCTGAATTAATTCACTAGTTAGAGCATTTGAACACTGCTGATGTGGAACAGCACAGCCAGCAATGTAAAGGTATGTCTGTTCAGCCTGAACATATTAAGTCCTTGATTTCATACTTTTTCAGGCCCTTGAACTCTTCGTTTAAATTACCTGCAGTGTCAATCAGTGCTAATTAATATATGGATGGAATGATGGATTTGATGCAATCTAGTGTGTTTTAAGGAATTAGTATTAAAAGCCCGTGTTTGATGTTCTGTGTCAATTATGAAGATAATCCTTTTAAGTATTATATAGTTTAAAAACTAGGAGCGATAAATGTATGTACCAACAGTTTTAACTATTTAGTATCATTCTGTGTATTAATGTCCATGTGTAGGTGTGCATTTGGGAAGGGGAGTCAAATTTAGGGCCCATCGTACCTGCCAGTAGTTTTATCTGAAGCTCGTTATAAGTAATTAATTTCAAAATCAAGTTTCTTATTGAATAAAATAATTCCTCAAAGCTACAATCTACTTTTCCCTCAAATGGTGCTCACACTGATATTTCCTATACTCTTATCTTGAAGCTACTGTATAAGACAGAGCGTCTGGTGTGTCTGGAGGGCAGAAAAGGTAGAGATCTGCCACACTGCGGGCAGCTCCTGGAGGAACTCTGCCTGCAGAATGCTCAGACCCACAAAACTGGTGCTGGGACGCAGCTCCTATTGTTTCCTCTCTGATCTATGGTAGCCCCTTTCCATCAGGCCATTACTGCCCACGGGGGACAGGGCTCAAGCACGTTCTCTGCTCTCCAGGACATGCATCCTGAGGCAGGCATTTATTGCCACCCCTTTTGTTCTGACATGGGAAAGGTATACCAGGGCATCGCCGCCCGCTATGCTGGGATCACAGGGAATCCAAGGAAAAGCTTCTCAGCCCTTCCAGTGACCCATACATGTACTGGAGTAGTACAAGTCTGACTCTAAGTGTGTAATGTTTGGAACAAGGGAATTCATTAATATCATTTATGTGTTTTATGACTTTAAGCAATTCAGCTGAGAATAGAGCCCCTAATTGGTTAAGATTTCATAAATAAGGACTCATAAAGTGATTTAGAGGAAAAGCAATTAGGGATCAAGGTATACTTTTAGAATTACTGTCTCAGGATATAGCCTGACATTCCTCCGTATGCAACAACTGGAGCACTATTTAAATTGTTAAAATGAAAGAGACCAGATTTCTCCTAAGGACAGCAAATATCAGTAACTTCAACATGGGAACAACTGCTTCATACAACTCCAAGCTGGAAATACTGATTCTGCCATCCCTTTCTTTACTTCTAATTTTCAGTTTCAGACATGTAAATTAAAAATTAATTTCCATTGCGTTCTTTCTGATAGGAATCCCAAGCATGAAAAAGTTAGATATATCTGAACTCCATATTTCTTTTTTAAGATAATCAATTGGGATAAAAATACATAAAATCCAGTTCAAGTGCAGTGTTTCCAAGATAACCCACACATTAGGATGGTTTTCTTTGGCTTTTATGGCCACATGCTTACCTCCGGGGTCAGTGCATTGTTATCTGAAGTCTGACTTGACAGCAAAATATGTGTGAAGCCATCTTCTTTCCGGACTACAATGTCCCTGAACCGGCAGTTACTTTCATTTTGACGTACGCTGTATCTTAGTCTCTTATCGAAGACATAATCTTTCTCCCCATCTAGTTTCCTTTTCACAGTGCTGTGTAGATTCAAGCTTCCATTGGCCAGAGAAGAACCTTTCAGATGGAAAGAATCAAAGCATAATTATGTCTACACCTTCAAAGAGTGATACTTTCTATTAGCTTAAACATAGCTCAGTATTTACAATAGCCTCTATGTGATAAATCTGATAAATCAAAAATATGCCTGGCTAGTCAAATGTGGCCTCAAGCCATTCTTATTATTCTGTATTCCAACATGCAGTACTTTTTGTTCTCTGATCAGACAACCTCTAGATCCAAGAATTACATAGCATGTAGGACTGGTACTCTTACTGGGATTCAGTTCTGCTTTGAAGATGAAAGCAATTGTATCGTAGTCTTGCACATGAATTTGGAGAGATCCCTGAATTCATAGGAAAATTCTAATTCAGCTTTGGAAGAACTTGACATGACAGTTTAGTCCAAATCCCATCTTCCAAAGTTAGGTTTTCTTCCTTTTATGGTGACCAAAAAGTCATTATCAGTTTGAAATGACAATCAATACACACTTGTTGCACATCTCTATGTGACAGTAAGTTAAGGGTGTTCTTACGAAGCTGACACAACCGGCGTTCTCCTCCATGTATCCTTGTGGTGAGCGTTAGAAGTAACAGTCAGCCATCCTCTTGCTCTGATCCCAAGCTTCTGCTCATTACATTTTACAGTAACAATAATTACTAATAATTACTGACTTTTGACTAACAGATATGGTATTAATATTGGACTTTGTACATAGAAAATATTAATGCTGATGCCATTTCGGAGGCTATCCAGCAGTAGGAAAAAAGGGAATTATGACAAGAAAGACATAGTTCCTCCTTAAAAACAAATGAGAGTAACAGTACGTCAATTTTAAAAGGCAGTTTACTCTGACTTACACTGTGTAGGAACTGTAAACTATTACTTTGCTTATGTTTACAGTTCCTGTGTAATAGGCAATATATTATGATTGGTAACAATGCTGAATCAGAATGTTGAAAGTATCTTTGCAAGATTTTTATGCAAGACTCCTTTTCCAATTATAGATGTTTCACACTATTGCCATTAAAAGTAAAGCAGAGACAGGAACAGAGATTAAAGTCACTCTGTTCATTGAAATAGTTTCCAAATCTGTTTTTTGTTTAAATAGACGTGAGCCCACAACACGCCATATTTAAGAAAGGCCAAGAAAGAGTTGAATGAAAACACCTTTGTTCCTTTCTTACTCCTGCCAAAGCTGACCTGTTCCAGCTTCTGGTATCAAATAGCCAGGAATTTTTAAAGGGCAGATGACATGAATATTAGAACATAGATTTAAATTTTATAGTTTAAATGACCACTATCCAATTAAAAATGCTCTGTTGGAATAGAATTGAATGGTGAATTCATAACAGATGACTCTCTAAACCCAAATCACTTCCCCTCATTTTGGATTAGCTATGGTTTAACTTGATGTTTACGTAGGTAACTGAACTGTCTGATACCTCTCAGTTGGCAATGGCCTGTCGAACTGTTCACAGCGTGTGAAATGTCTGTACATACACTGCAGTTACGATATGTGATGTTAAAATACAGAGAGTGCTTAATAGTGTTTAACTGGTGCATCATTTGGCCTCATCATGTAATGTGTGCATGTGTGTACACATGTATCTACACACAGAAATGCGTGTTTGTTAAAAAGTCTGCTATTTCAGTCAATCATAAAACTCTCTTTCATTGTTAAATGAAGAGAGAACATCTAAAGCATCGCCTATATTATATGGAATAGAGGATTTAACTGGTGCAATGCAAACATCATTGACAAATTACATTAGATGATCAATTTGAAAAAAAATCATTTGAAGCCAGCAGAATTAAAAATTTGTTTTCTTAACAAGAATTATCTACAAGTGTAGAAATCACCATGTGCTTGAATTTTAAAAATTATGAATAATTTCTTATAGCATGTTTCTTCTTTTTCATAGGGTTTTGCTACTGCATATATTTTGACATGTATTCTTACAAACAAAAATCAACTTGTGAAATTACTAATGGAAAACTAGTAGCATTGGGAATAATATACTGAAACAAAATAATTATTTGACTGAGGCAGACTTTTAAATATTGCATTTTTATCTATTCAGTCCTTACTATGTTGCTTGACCCAGCAATAAGCTATGAAGATGTGAAGAGTTAAATCTCCCAAAAAAGTGTAAAGAACTTATAAAATCAGAGGCACAGATGACCATTGAATGGAAGATGTGTCAGACTAACTGTACTGATTATCTGCCTAGTGTTAAAGATAATGCCACGTCTATTTTAAATACAGATGGTAAGAGAATGGTAGAAGATTAATTCACACAGATAATCCAGCTCAACAAAAAGCCTCATATTAATAATTTTATTTTAATTTTTTGTTGTATTCTTCTTTGAGTAATGTATTCAGTTTGTAAATTAAATACATGATGTAAGAAACTATAGATCTTAGGAAAATATTTTAACTGTCTGCACACCAGCTGACAGAAATTTAACCAGAGGAAAGACAGACCTAAATTAAATATGAGAGAAAAATAAATGGAAAACTGTCATTTCCATGAATGAATGATTAAGAGAACAATGTATAGTGAGTAAATTGTTGTTTCAGTGTATACTGTGCATCCCCATAATCCTGTTTAATCTGATAAACTGGAAAAAGTGATCAGCAAAATCCAAAGACAACACTCAAGTGAAACCAGGCCAATTTAGCATGTCTGTTGCACGGAAGTGACGGAGCTACGGAAGGTTTGCTCTGGAGCCACTAAAGCCTCTGGGTTGTCTCTGCACGAGGGTTAATAGTTAGTACCTGCTTAATGCACACAAGGGTGACAGTACCTTAATATGTCACCATGAAGAATGCCTGTGACGTAGGAAAAAAGAGGCATTCTCAAAGCAATCTATACTGCATGTGAAACAAATTAAGGATGTCACAAATTAACTACGGAAGCTTTAAGTACATCTAAATGTGGTTTGCTGGCTTAGTAGTGAGTATCTGATGCTGAGTCTAAGTACAAAAAGAAAACAGAACAGGCGAAAATATTCCTTCCTTTAGTGGGAGTTTAATCTAATTATTACCTTGTTTTTAATCAGCAGTAGAACTTGTGGAATATCTAAAACCACACTGATATTTAGAAGAAGTTTCAATATTTTTAAAGGGAACTTAAGATATTCCCAGACCACTGGTGCATCTAGTAATCCTTCTCCAAGAATGGCAGTAAAAGATGCTATTTAAGGAGCAAATGCAAGCTTGGCCACTTTCTGCAGTCCTTTCCCCTAGTATCATCCCTAAGCGTTGTATAGGAATATGAGAGGATTCATCCTTCCTGTTTCCTTCAGTATTTGCTCGTGGACCTTTTAATGGATTTCTGTAATCCCCTTTTGAGCCTGTTGAGGATGTCTGTCTCCACAGCCTCCTGTGGTATGAGTTGGAGAAGTTGTGTAGCCACTACAGAGAGAAGAATTTTCTTTCATCTGTGCTTTTATCTGATGTTCTACCAGTTTCAGTGAGTGGTCCCTAGTTCTGCCATTGAGAGATTTAGTGAACAACAGTTCGGTGTTTACTTTATCTGAGGCCTTGATGATTTTATAAACTTTGATCATATTCCCCCTCAGCCTCCCGCTCTCCTAACTGAAGCCTCTTTTATTCTTGTAATCCTCTTCATCATTTTAGCTGCCTGTCCCTGTATCTTCTCCAGTACTCCGGTACTGTCAAAGGGAACAACATGTAACGATGTTGCTGCTGCTGTTGGTACTAGAAAGTGTCTAAAGACTCCAGATTGAGTCTGAGACTGGGGCTGCGTTATACTAGGCATTGCAGAAAACACATGAGAAATTTATAGTCTAAAAAGATGAGGCAGATAAGGAGTAGGAGAGGAAACAGAAAAGATCGCAATGAGCCTCAGATCACTCAATGCTTTAGAGAACTCAGATCTCCCCATCTCCTTCCACTGCTTCTACCCACTGGAAGAGGACACCTCAAGCTACTGTTATTTTCCAATATATCTTTTCTTAGTGTTTCATCACAGTAAGCTTAATGGAGCAGTCTCTGTGCCACCACCCTATGTAGTGATCCGTGTGCTGGTACTAGTGTGCGGGTAGGTAGCCGTACTGTGAACTGACCTGATGAACTGTTCTGGCTGGAAACTCGCCCTGCAAAACTGTGGCTAATTTTCAAACAGATTAGGTTCACTTTGTAGTCTCAAGAGTACTAAAACTGGTGCAGGGGAAGGCATGGGAATAACGATCAGCATATCATGGGAAGGAGGGCTGGACTGTTCCTTTGGTTAGCAGCATGCATTTATGCTGAATGAAGAGGATCATGGAGCTAGGGCTTTAATTTTTCTAGGTGAAATAAACCATGCTCCCTTACTCTCCCTAGTAAACCAGCTTGGCATTCCTCAGTCTTCCCAATAGCCTTTCTCTGTCTCCTTCCTGTCTTTCTTGTGGGTAATGGTTAATACTGTACATACTTAAAAGCAGTGTTCTGTTGATATTCTACTAATAATTTCAGACTTCTCCAGCTAAGGGAGCATCTGTAAGATATCTAAAAGCAATGAGTTTTTATCCAAACTGAGAAAACAAGCATATTTGGTTGTCTTTTACTGCCAGTATTGCTCCAGAATAAATAAAACAGAACAAGCTAAAAAAACAAGAGGAAGCAGTGACTAAGTTCATAGAGAGTATTTAAATTAAGGGCACCATGAGACTACAAAGATTTTCATAATGGAGAAAAACAGTGGTTAGTGATACATGACAAACAAAAATTCTTCAGCAGATGGTACAGAAATAGAGCGACGTAGAAGAGGGAAAGAGAAAATTAAAAGGGGATGTTTTTTGATGCTGTCAAGAAGCTTGACAAAACAATCACTCTCAATTACAATATCTGGAGAGAAACAGAAATGTGGTAACAGAAGACAACAAATATCATCAGAAAGAACGGCATTATTAGCTCCTGGGAGCATCAGTGGATGTTCTCCCACAGAATTTTTCAATATTTTCCAATTTGCAGACCCTTAAATAACTGTCAATAAAGATGACTCTGCTCTCCTTATGATGGGATGTGTAGAAGGTAGAAGAGAGGTTTTGGTAAGAAAGGTCTGTCCCAACTTCAGCAAGGTTCCAGGCCTCCACTAGGGTGCATATATGATTTTGTGCATACATCTGTAGGTACACAGTCATCTTTCTGGGGTAAATAGCTTACTGCTGAGAGTTTTCTATACAGGTTGAGCAGGAAACACTTGTACCCAAGTGGATGTATACACAAACCCAAACACACTGGTGGAAGTCCATTCAAGGAGACATCAAAAACTGGTTTCAAATATCTATTATTTGTTTCAACAGAACTGGCATACCACAGACAAACAAAATAGATATTTTTTGATTAGTTATAGTATATAAATTACTAATTATATTGCTTGGTTGAATACATTGTTAGTTAAACATCATTATAATATGAAAGAATACTGGTTTGAGTTGATGGGTTTTGGAGGCCTTCAACCATAGGCCAACACTGGTAGCAGAGCTGGGCCCACAGCTGGGTTTTCAAATTGTGGGGAATTTTTGAGTTTTCCAAATCTAGGCTTCATCTCAAGACCAACTTAAAATTTCTATATACATTTTCTGTGCACTCTTACACTTAGCTGTGAAATGAGTCTGACATTCATTTGGGCTCCATATAGGCAATATCACAGCTGACACAAATGTCTTCTTCATTGGATTCTGCATGGGGCTGCCTGGGAGCCACAGCTTCTGGGAGCCAAACCCAGGTCCTCCAGGCTCCCTCTTTGTTCTACATATAGTGCCTGGGAGCCCTGCGAGCGTTGATGGGGCATGACGGGCTTTCGACTTCCAGACTCTGTGGCAGACTGCCTGAAACCTCTGGCATAGCTGGCTGCCTCAAAGCTAAACGTGGGAGTCCTGCCAAGCAGACTGCCACATTGCTCCCGGTCTCAAGGGACAAAACCTTGGGACCTTGGCTCAGATTTGGAGAAAGTTTTGAAAGCCAAGATGTTTGGAACAAAACTTCTGTTATTCAACAAATTGGCATTTTTCTCTGAAACTTTCTTCATTTGTAATTTGTAAAATTTCAGACCAGTTTTAGTGGACATCTATCCTGTTTAAAATGAGTTTGTGATGCTAACAGGACACATGGCAGTATCACACTGGCATCTTCTGCGCTACTTCCCTGTGAGTGTGAATACTGAGGGAGTTGAATAAATTGTTGGACTTGTTGAAGAGTAGTGCAAGTTTCTTCAATTTGACATTTCAAATGATGCAAAATCCTGTATCAGGAAATGTGACTTGTCTCAAGCTCGTAGGGTCATATTAGGGAAAAAGCTAGTATTTTCATTTTGACCCTTCTTCACCAGTTTCTGTCTGCTCTTACTTAGGTAGTCTCATCTCTCCTCTTTGTAGTTTTCTCTACTGTGCATGTGCTGGGTATCACAAAACAAGACCGGAGGGATTTCTGACCTTGGGAGTACTGCTGAGTATGGGTTTTTCAGATGAGAACCAGGTAGAGATTTAAAGATCTCTTGCTTTTGCCTACAGGGAGGTCAGAATGCAAGGGAGAAAGGAGAGCAAAGTACAGAACAGAAGTGGAGAATGCAAAATATCTTAAAGGAGCTGCATACATCAGCTGTTAGGCCAGGAGCCCTCTGTACATGGCAGAACACCTGGCTGCTGAGGCAAAGCAGCTTTCTACTGAAATAGAGCTCTCTTACAGGGATTATCCAAACAGGGGGCGGTGGATGCCATTTATTAGCTCCTGTGGGGACAAGTGGAAGGTTCATTTCACCTTACTGTTCTTTGTAGCCCTTTAGTTCTTCATTAAAAAAAAAGACTCTAAAAGATGGGAATTAATGCATTTTAAAGATGCATTTTGTATCAGAACTTCCTCAATGAATAACATAAAACAAATGATTAAAAAAACTTCATTAGAAACAGTAAGAAAGCAAAGAAAAATAACTTTATACGCGTCTGTAATTAGATATGCAAGTCTTTTTAAAGAAGCAAGTAACTTTTTAAGCAGTCTCATATGAGCTTAAACTCATCAAAATACAAAAGCCTGTACTCTCAATTTTAAGTGTCATTGACATCATCAGGGCTACTTACGCATTTAAAGCTGACCACACGTTTTGCTGGTTTGGGAGTCTTTAACAAGATATTCGATGCCTGGATTGAAAGGTCCCAGCAGTTACAGGACGTAACAAGTAAGACTAGGCAAGGTCAGTTTTACTTCCCAAATCAAGTAGCATTTGCTAGGTTGCCAGTAGGGTGGAAAATGGAAAGCTGGGTGATAAAATTTATGTTGACTTTTGAAAAGTTTTTGGCAGGGCAATTCACAAGAAGCTGTTAAGGAAATGAGTGCTATCATGGGCTACAGAAAGTGGCTAATAAAAATAAATAATTGGAACAAATGGTTACTTTTCATCATGTCAAATGATTAGTAGTCAGCGGCCCCAAGGACCTGCAGAAGGATTAGTTTATTTAATGTACGTATTAATGAACTGGGAAGAGAAGTATGAGAGGAAAATTTGAAAGGAATACAAAGTAAGTAGAGTAAAAACTAGGAAAGATTTTGAGAGTTTCACTGAGTCATAAGAAAAAGGTGACTTGGCAACAGTAAAGCAGATCAAATGCATAATGAAAGGGATCATACATGTAGCTGTGTTCTAAATTAACTGTAACCAGCAAGGAAAAAAAAACCTAAGAGCAACGGTGTATCACTCAATGAAAACCTTTATGCAGTGTGTAAGAGCAGAAAAAATAATTCTCAAAAGGTTGTATCGCCACTATATCAGTAAGCAGTAGGAAATAATTTGGAACAGCTCC
The DNA here is from genome assembly GCA_009819775.1 of Phoenicopterus ruber ruber. Classification (NCBI taxonomy): domain Eukaryota; kingdom Metazoa; phylum Chordata; class Aves; order Phoenicopteriformes; family Phoenicopteridae; genus Phoenicopterus; species Phoenicopterus ruber. The sequence goes on along the minus strand of CM020227.1, from coordinate 18,284,469 downwards.
TGCTGTTTTTAAAAGGTATTAAAAAAACCACCCCACACACCAAATGCACAAGAGGATACTGAAAACTACCAGGAATCTGGAAAGACTTCCACGTGGTAGGAAGGCTTAAAAGGCTGGGGCTGTCTACAGATTGACAGAACGTCTTCCTCTTTATCCTTTCATATAAGGACAAGATCTTATTCGATGAAAGTAAAGGTCAAAAAATCCCCAAACAAAACCCCAAACCCAAAAACTTGATCAAATGAAATGTGCATCTCATTGTTAGCTCCTGGAAATTACTGCCACAAAGCATCATTGAGGCTTTAAGTTTGGTAGCATTAAAAAAAAAAAAAAGATTAGACACATATAGATAATGAGAAGCTACTTAGTTGCATTAAACTGAATAGTATTTTATAGAGAACATAAACCTTTATTCTTTGAGAACTAAGCCAGTCAGTAACTGTGGGGATTAGAAAGAAATTTCTCCTATTCTTCTTGTTCATTTCAAGGCTGTTTCTACCTTCCCACAAAGTATGGGGATGCGACTTCTGATGTATCCAGTCCCTCTCAGAGACAAGGACCTGGCAGTTCTGAGTACTCCTGAATATGACTAGTGTTAATACTGAGAAACTTGAGTATTTTTCAGACATACCAGGATACTTTAGCAAGAGTAGTGTTAATTCTGTTTCTAAAATAATCCTGATCTTTCTAGACCATTGGGTCTGTGCACACATAACTGAGAAGTGATTTGTCACTTGGTGATACACAAAACTGAAGCTGCAGTATTGTACATACGTCCATTGTCATTCCTACTCCATGCCTTGTCATTGTTTCCCCACAAGAACCTTACATTGCAAAGGCATGTAACAAAGCCCACACTGCCTCGTGTTACTCCGTGTGAAATGGAAGGAGAGAAGCCAACTGATAAGAAAATGGTACAATATATGGGGAAAGAGTGTGAAACTTGTTTATATGCTTCTCACCATATCACTTGTGTAGCGTGACAAGGATTTTTCCACGAGTGGACTCTCTATTTGCAGTTGCTGCAGTTAGGACCCCCCTCCCTCCCAAAGACTGTAGTTGTTTAAATCACATACCGATTCCATTCACAACAGGTGAATCATTACTAACTTCCAACACGCTGGGCAAATTTTGTTCTCCTTCGTGATCATTTAAATCCATGTTTTCCTGTTGCGAGCCATTCCCAAAATGTCTAGAATCTTTTTCATGACTGCCATCTCCATTCTGCAGACCATTATGTGGCTTTTTCAGTGGCATGATCTGTAAACCGCTGGGAGTAGTTCGGTAAGTCACAGTTTTAGCAGCCCTGTCATTAGCAGATGCTGGCTTTGCTGCATATCCTCTTTTCTGTTTTTGAAGAGATGGATTAATTCTCTTCCTTTTGTGTGTTGACCCTTTAGACTTCCCAGATTCAGAAGGTCTATGTGATATTTTCTCAACAGATGATCCTCGGCTTTCCCGTAAAAATTTTGGAGCACTGGCCTGTTTCCCATGTCTTGATCGCTTTTCTCTAGTAACATGTAGTCCATTGAACTCGTCAATAAATTCCTCGCAATGTAGTAGATGATGTTCAGGTTCCCAGGTGTCTTCATTGCTTCCGTAGCCTTTCCACCTGATGAGATATTCCCATTTGCCCTTCTTGTTCTTCCTTTTGTCTACAATCCTCTCTACCTAAAAGAAAAAACAAAAATATCATATTAGAAAGAAAAATTGTTTGGTCATGAAAACGATATTCTTCATTTACAGCCAGGAAGGCCTCCCTGACACTGTAAAGGCACCTCAGTATTCATGAGATTCTCCTAAAATATAGTGCCTAAAATATGAACTGACTCTGACCTGGAAAGCCTACCCAGGCTACCCAAAATGTAGCAACCTATTTAACAGATTTAAATTTACCTTAATTTCATAGGATGCAGTCCAACACTGTATTCCCCTTAGATCCTGTATAGGCCATGCTGACTGCTGATGAGAACCTACTTGGTGTGTGTATAAACCTCTTGACGTTAACGTTTAGGAATCAGTGTTAGATGTTTCTGTTTGACAAAGAATTCCCATGAACAGACCTGGCAATACAGGAGAGGAATGCAGTAGCTCCAGTGGTATTTTAACAGCAAGGCCATTTCCTCTTCTGAAAACATTAAGAAGAGACATAAACACCTGATCAAATCTGATCTGGGAACCTGCAATAGCCACAATGTGAAGAAACAAGAGAGAGCCTGAAGATCATTAATGAAAGCATGATTTCTTTGAAAATCTGGTTGTAAAATGAGACTACTACTGTTACATTCCATAGCTACCTCGTTTGAAAGACCTAATAAATCATCTTTTGCTATTTTGTCAGTTACTGATCATTCTCCTGAATCCACACATGCACTTTATCCCTATAAACGTCCCCATACTTCTTCATGTCTTGCAACTACCTTGAACAGAGAACTGATTATAACAAATCACAATATTTTACACCAAAGATCTTATTTGCAGTAGTGTACATCCACTTTGCTACTTCCAACTTATAAAAATTTGTATTTTTTATGAATGCAATATTTGAGTAAATACACAAAATTTGTGAGTGCAGCAATTTAAAAAAAAAAAAGCAAATGAAAGACATAAAGGCAGGATTCTTATGCAGAAATAAAGAATTTCATGAACCTGTGCTAGAGAATGTCAATTTAAGGAACATTTCTGCACCAAGGGATAAGGGACTATATTGGGACTGCAAGCTGAATGTGAATTAACAGTATCATGCTGTTGTGGAAGACGGACGGCACAACTGAAGAAATCTTTGTGCTATCTCAGCACTGGCAAGATCTCAACTAGAGGGAGAGTGCATATGAAAACCCAAGCACAATCAGTGGACAGCAAGTCATGGGTTTAAACTGCATCAAGTGAAATTTAGATCAAGTCATTAGGAAAAATGTTGTAATGGTAGTAAGAATTAAGGGTTAGAATAGGTAACGTGGGGAAGGTATGGAGGGTTTTTAGAACAAAGTTTTTGTTAGACAAACATCTGCCATGAAAAGTCATTGCTGTAAAATTGGGTTATGATGAGAAAACCTTTTGAAGTCTCGCCCAAGTTTTATTTTCTGATTCTTTAATTTTTTCATTGTTTTAAAATGTGGCTTATGAGGGATAAAGATGCCACTAATGAAAAAAAAAAATCATTATCGTTAATCAAAAGCACTATTTTTAATTTAGAAAAATAAATAAGTGGCTAGCTAATGTAATAGTTCTCATTGCTCTTGAAAGAAAAATTATCTCATGTGGAGAACAACAGTGGAATCTGTGTGAAGAATTTAACCTTGAAGAAGGGCAATCACAGCAGTATAAGTAATTGTTCTTTTTAGGTCCCCTGTTAGAGCAAACCAATGGATTAATTCTGTCTGTTCACTGGCTGGAACTGTACATTTATAGAAATCTTGGTGGGTTCCCCAAAGGAGTCTAAATGTAATTAGCAACTAAACATTATGCTTCTATCTCAATTCATTTACGTGGGAACAGTGCTAAGATATCTGTGTTTGAGTCACAGTGGACAGCTTTCCTCCATCTCCAGGACACTCAACTGCAGCATCCCAGAGAGCTTGTTCCTGTGCTCTGTCTTATCAAACACCTGCATGGAACCACCGCAGAAGCAAAGCAAGGCATCATCTTTACTCTGAATTTAGCACAGTCCCCTTCAGCATTGCTGAGTGTGGCAAAACAATTAACTGAAGCTCAGTCTAGGCAAGTTTGACATCCTTTGTCTGAAAAGAGGAAAAGTGCTCACAAAAAAATGAACTGGCATTTTTTTTTTGTCCTCATTTGGGATGTGTGGCTTTCAATTGTCAAACTAATAGACTTGTTATGATCTTGTTGACTTTATAGAGAGCAGCTGCCAAATTATCCCTGGCTTTAAAATATTTCTCATCCTCCTATCTGGGACTAGCCAGAAAGATGGTACGTCAAACCGTGGAACTCTGTAGTGGCCTGTGGGTTGTCTGTGGATTTGTTACTTTAATTACTGCAGCTCACTATACCAAGGAGCAAAACATATATAGATATGTCCTGGGGAAAAAATTAAATTGCTGCTAAACTCAGTAGACCACAGCTATCATTACTGTAGAGAATTTGGTTTAGAGCTATTCCGTCTGTACTAGCTAAACAATACATGCATTCCCTTCCCTATTTAAGTCAGGAGTTTGGACTTGGAACACAAACTCTGTGTCAGGTTGATGCCACCTCGGAATAACTTCTGCCTTTCTTTCGAGGGATTACACCAGTTGCATTCCCCGACTTGCTCATTGAAGGAAGAACCTCCAAAAGGATGGACAAATACCTTGCCATTGTCAGAATCGCATACAAAAAGCATCTCTTCAACCTCATCTTTTTTCACTCATGCACCTATCTTTAAATTTAACTATACTGATTTCTCATTTTCACATTTTCCTCCTTGCTCTACTACAAGGAGGAAAAGTGAAGAGAAGAGGTTTCTTGGAGAGCATTTTTTAATAGGGAAAACACTCAAGTATTTTGGTGATGAAGCATTATGCATTTCAATTAAGAGGATAAAAGGAGAAAACATGAGTGGTCTTTGTTCCTGGGAAACAAAATACTGGCAATAGAGAATGTGATTAACCAGTTTAACAGATCATGAAGAGAGAATAAAAGTATTTATGAAATTGGGTCAAATTTAATAAATGGTTTCAGAAAAAATATTCAGAAAGCAAATATATTTGGGAAAGACTAAGCATTTCATTACAGCATTTTGAGAACAAAACTATCAATGTTTCACTTCCAATTTAACTAACAAAACTAAAATAAAGAGGGACTAAATAAACTGAAGACAAATTTTTTTGCCTCTGGTCAACCCCCTTCTCAGTTTATTGTTTTGCTGGGGAGAAAATGAAAAAAATGTGAGTTGATCCAAAATTAGTTGTTTTGCTTGAGTTTTTTGGTTCATACCCACTGGCTTGACTAATGATGCATAAAAAGTCTGAGCAGATATTTGTCTCGTCCTCATTACTGCCTCATTGTTCATTACTGAATGCATTTGAGGGTAGCATCGAACATACTTGACCTCTCAACATGGTCCCTTTTCTTTCTTGGGGCTTTAAGTTCTTCACTGATATCTATCCCCTTCAGAGTGCCACTGTGTTCCTTCACTGCATACAGTGAAGTGCTTCCGTGTAGGCATAAATATCAGGTTTTTACCCACACCTGGTACTGTCTGTCCCATTTGCCTTCTATTCACAGTCCACAGTAATAACAAACATCACTATTTTGTTTTTTTAATGATGTATTATTTGTTTTAACAGGTAGTATATAAAGTAATAATCGTTCTTCATTTACTTAAGGTAACACAAATTCATATGGGTTTTCTTAATGAGAAATAATTCTGTGACAGCTAGTGATTAATAGAAATAATACTTCCATTCCTTCCCTAGAATAAGCAATACGCAGTTCTGAGAATATGCAGAAAATACCTATGGCTTCAATGTCTGGTTCTCCATTCCCCCCCCCAGTTCTGTCTTTAATGAGAACTGAATAACATCTTCCCAAAAGTGACCTTGGTAGTTACAGTTTGCCAAATTCTTGATTTCACTATATTTGGTTTGGAAGACTAAGTAGTTAAATTTAATAAAAGTGAAATGACTGCAAACAAAGTTAAGAGAGTGCTAGAATTGACATATACCATTACTTGCCCGGATTCTCTCCCTCCCTGCCCCTCCTGGCTAATTCTGGATGAACTGAGGTGCTGATATGTTACCATATAAATATGTTTAAAGAGAACAAATAGAATGAGACCATGGCATCTGTGCAAATGCATTTGCAACACACTTGTTAGCTTCCAACTAGCCTTAAACCTAGCTCTATACACAGCTGCACAAACTAGGATGAAAGCCATAAAGAAAAGCCTTTTTAAAAAAAAAGTTGTATTCTAAACTTAATGTGAAATAAAAAAAATAGTAATCAATTATAGTACAAATATGTAGAGCTTCATAAACTTAGTGTTATGATCTGGTGATCAAGTGTTTATATATGCAGCGTACAACACACACACATCTTCCTTCACAGAAGATTCAGGGTCAAAATCACTCATTTAACATCACAGTGTTATTGTCCACTTACCAAAAAAAAAAAAAATCTAGGTTAAGTTAAAAAAGGATAATTCCTGCTGAATTATTTCTATAGCTATAACTGTAAAGTCGGAGCACAATATACTCATCTCACAGTTCACAGGAGCTCTACAGAGCATAAATAAAAATCCTTATGCTCCCAGAAAACACCTTCCAGGAGATCAGTAAACTTCCAGAAAGGTTTGGAAGATTGCATATCTACTTAGTGATGTCCAAAGTAAGTACATGTCATGTCCTCTTCTTTGCCCATGCATATCTATGTGAACTATTTAAACTGTAATCTGCGGTGCTCAGATGGTCTCTGTTAGTGTATAGTACACAGCAGCAGACTGATTTCATGACATACACTAGAAAAACTGCTTTTCATTACTATAAATTACAGGACTTGTACAGTTTTCTGTGTTTTTTTCATTGGAGGTCTTTGTCCCATGTTGTGCCTCAGGGTGTTGGAAGGGTATTTGAAGAAAGTGCCAAGGAAAGAAAGGCAGTAAGATTTCTGAGAGAGATAAAGGCCATCTGATTCAACATGTTTGTCTTTTAAAAATTCATTATTGCCCTAACTTCCTTCTATTTGTTACCTTCGCTTTAAGAAATAATGTATTTCATTAGTTGTAAATCTCTTGCTTGCTTGCATTTGTCACTTCTTTGTGTTTCTCTTATATTTGTATTTAATTTCTCCAAATCTAGTAATTGAAGCATTTGTTCCAGATGTACAAAAAATATGGCACCGTATCTTCTGAAGCAGTCAGTATTCACGTTAGAAAAATAATAGTGGAATGGATGCTGGGTCTCTCTTCAGAATCTGACCCACAGTTTAAAAACTGTGTAGAGTAGATCCAATCAATGTGCCAGCTATGAACCCCCCCCAGTTGTAAATTTGTGTAGTTACCTGGAAGGTCAAAATGAAAGCGAAAGGGCTAGATAGTCATAAAAATGAAAGGGGAGACATTCCTCATCTGAATTATTCACAGGCAAAACATCAAATGACATCTTCCCCGGAAGTTCAGTGAACACCCTGTTAATGTCAAGAAGACACCACTTTTTATTCAGTTCCTTTTTTTGCTTTTTAAGCATATGGATTTTTAATTTTCTACAATTTTCTTAGAATCAGAAGAGGTGTTAAACTTGCTAGGGAAATCCTGAAAGTTCTGCATTTTCCCTGGAAAAAGCCTATATCAGCCTCATATTATATACATGGTTGCAAACCACTAGGTTAGGTATACGTGTCCTCCAACACATAAAGACTTATGACAGAACAAATAAATGCTGTAAAAACTCCTGCTGCTCCCTGTATGTAAGCCTGCATCTTTGATCTTCCGCTCCTGATAGACAGTAACACTGCAGAGCCTTCCTGCTACGTGATTCAATGGTCCAGGTTTAGAGAGAAAACCAGAAGTGCCCTGCAAGTTAGATGTATTTTAAAGTAATGATGAGGCAATTAGAAATCACTGCTAAAAGACTTTTCTGGACCCAGCATTTTGCCTGCATAAGTACAGTTAGTTACCTTCCCTGGCATCCAGGTATTTTAAAGAATCTGAAATGTAAGCCTTGCTCCGTGCTCATGCAAGCAACCTGATTTCCTCTTTGTGTAAGGGGTCTTCTGGCAGAAGGAGCTTGCCTTTATTACCGGTTTAGGTCAAAGGAAGCCCTGGCTGATAGCCTGCAGAAAAACAGCCAACCACAGCTCCCGTGTAGACTCGTATCTCTAGTGACCTTACACCATTTTTCTTGGAAGTCCCACCTTTCTCTGGAATTCAGTCTCACCGAAACTGAAATTCTGGTCTGATCTCTCAGTTGCTCATTTGTGGCTCTTTGAAAACTGCCCTGGTGCCACTTCCCCAGTTCCACACAAGGGCTGTGTTCCCCCCCTTGATGCCGCCTGTCCCTGTTGCTGACTCTACTAACAGATCCCATTTTCGTGCCTTTGTCTTCTCTCATTTTGTTTACAGCAGCCTTCTCCTGGTCAGAACTTACAGCGCTCAAATCTCCCAGCCTGTTAAAGCCATTTCCTGCTCTCACTATAAATTTAAGGATGTAATCTAAATCACTTTCTTTTATTAGGATATTTAAGTGTATGTGTGTAAACAATACCTGTGGTGGAAGTGCCACAATCATCGTGGGTTTTGGAGCAAACAGGAATAATAATATACACAAGAATCTTGCACTGGAAGAAGGGCATTTTTGTATAGACTGATACCGTCCCTTGGGAAGGGGCTGGAAAAGGAAAATTGACAGATGACACAGGGACCAGGACGGGACTTCTTGGTCAACATGTGTAGTCCTTGTCATTGTGGGCAATCCCATCATATAAACTCTTTCATATTGGGTATGTTCATGATACAGAACGTATTTCTGCCCCGGGCTTATTGTTGATAAGTTGCACAGCAAACAGCTGGTCATTCTTAAATGTAATTATTTTGTAAAAAATATTAGTTAACGCATTTCCTTAGTTTTCATTTGGAAAGCAAGACAGTTTTCAAAGGTGCAAGAAAAGTGCACTAAAAAATAAAGATATTCTTTAGCAGTAGGTTAAGGCAATCTCGACGATGTTCTTTATATGGAGGAAGAGCAGGATTTTTTCCTTTGCAGTCCAAGTGTGCACCCGTGTCAGCAAAAGAACCGTTACACAACGTGGGGGAGACCTCTTCAGGTCTGTTCCTCCGTAAATGGTCTAAATCCCTTTCACTTACAAACATGAATCAACACAGACAACATATGTAGAAATGCAAAGAACATGGGGGGTTCTATTTATTTTAAAGTATAATGATGTATTTAATTTATCAAATCCTCATTTTCTTTTGTACAATAAATCAGTTCATTATTGGATTTCAGTGTTCGTATTTCTTACAGAAAGCAAGAAGCAGGGCATTCCAAATTCTTGATGTCCTTTATGTTAAAAAGTGACATCAGTTCTGAACACACCCTCTACAAACTTGCTAGCACAACTTATTTCAGGATGAATCTGTTAGAATTCTATCTAGAACGTTTGAATTTGATGATAAATTCTTACTTTTATTTCAGTACTAACGTACAGCTGGTAATTTTTACTATACTGCTAAATTTGTTTTGTACATTATAGTGCACACTTTAAATTTAGAAACAAGAGATATTTTCCTGGTTTGTAGACCAACAAAGTAAAAAATAAATGCTGCTCCTATTTACTATCATAGGAGAGATTTAAAACCACAGTTAGTGTATGCTGCTAATCTAAGAGAATTGAGACATGCATGAAGTTTGCTTTAAGCAGAACTGTTCTGGTGCAGTCTATTTCTGTGACAAGCACAGATGACTAAAAGATGAATGAGAAATCTAAATTCAAGGAGACAAAATATTTTGCTAAGCTCTACAAAGAGCTGGCTGGTTTGGACACGTGTGTGTCTCTCGGCTTTCTAATACCGTGGACTACTTCCTCAAATGTTTCTCTGCCGAATTCAGTGGGATTCACCAGTTTTATCCCGTCTGAGAGCATGTGTATGGGAAATGTGCGTGTTTATCAGAAGAGTTCAGCACAACCTAGTAAGGACCCGATTCTGCCTATGCTTCCTTTACAGTACTGCAAGTCAGCAGAGTTATTCCCAGTTTACTCAGATGCAAGTAAAATCAAAGTAGGAATCCCTGGGATTTAAACCACAAGGTTTTTTACTTTTATTTTAAAAGCAGTTTATAGGAACAGGAGCAGGGCTTGAAGAGACTTCTAAGCAAACCCGTGTTTATGTGAACATATCACAGTTCTTTTAGTAAAACTGCCTGGAATTTTTTAAAAATACTGATGTTTCCAAACAGATGTGGAAATGTGTAAGCAGTAGTTAAAAAATAAAATATGACTATCACTAAAGGTGCTTTTCACCAACATTAAAGCAAGTCCAGAAATGCAGGAAGCAATTATTAATTTACATAAAAGCTGCACCTGAAATCATTAGAAAAAAATAATGCTGTTTTCTTTTATGCTCATTTGCAGTTTGTTCTCCTTTACCTCGTTCAGTTCTAGCTTATTTTAGTGTTCTGTTGTACAGTTCGCTCAGTCTTTTTCTCCACCATATGGGCTTCATTCAGACTCAACTCAAGGCCAGGACTTCAGTTCAACACTTTTACATCCATCCCAAAGCTTAGCCAGAAGTGAAGATTCCACATTAAAAAAATATAAAGGTTCGGCTATAACACAGTATAAATAAATATTTGAACTACTCTGCTGTATTACCACTCAGTGACTCATTGCTTTACAAATGCTGCTGGTACGACTGTCATAAAATAAACCACATGTTCTTGTGTGGTAGGTAGAAAAATATTTTCTTAGCTCTTTTACAGCAAAGTGGTAAACTTGCGCACAAAGAAGTGAAAGCCCAGGTTTTGGGGAGCTGTTCGTCACCCTGTGGTTTCCATAGGTGCTGAGGACTCAGGATTTCAATGTGGGCATGAGCTTCGGCTGTTCAGAGAGGCTTTACCTCTCTCATGTGACAGCTGAGAATTGCCCGAGGGAGAAGCTGAGAGACAACAGGAGGGTACAGCATACTGGGGGGGCCACAAGGTGACACTGGTCAGTCCAAGTGGCCATTTGTGCAACATACTCTCCTTACCACAGGTTTTGAAGTGAATTTTACAGTCATCTTTGAAGGAGGATATTTTTGCAGATATTTTCAAGGAACACGCCCCGTATTGAAATGATAGCTTGGTAAAAATTAAGGCTTTGTGTTGGAAAACAGGACAAATGGACAATTAGAGCATGTATTAGGTACTCACTCCAAGATACAGCATGTGGAATAGCAATTTTTGAGTATGGTGTAAAGAACATCCAGTGCCAAGATTTGTTTTCTAGCTACTGTACACAGACTCAAGTATTTTTGAAATGATCAATACATATTTGACAGAGCAACACGTCCAAAAGAATTCCCAGCCTACAGGCCTGAATGTGAAGGAGGACGGTAATCTCTCCCCCATCTCTGTGACAGGAGGGAGAGGAAAATGGAGAACTCTGCCCGTGTTATATTAATGGCTGGACAGGGATAAGGAGATGTCAGAAGGATAAATCATACATCCATTTCATGCTTTCTACCCAAACTAGAATAGGAGGCAACTGGATTGGAGCATCCATATAGCAAAGGTAGTAACAGTCAAATTTGCGAATAATACCATGCAGGGATAGGTTTTCGAAGGAAAGGGCTAAAAATAGATAACTTTGTAAAATACAGAAGAAGGTTGAGGGGCGATCCTTTGAGTGAAAAGCTGAAGTAGCAGTTTGTAAAGTAGTGGGATAAGAGAAGAAAAGTCATGAAACACAAAGGTTTCTTTCAGAATTCAGTAGAATTCTTCATTTTCTTGGTTACACAAATGAAGCTAATGTGATGGCAGAATACAGAAATGAGCTGAAAAGAAGGGTAGAGCAGAAAAAAGGAATAAAGAAATATGCTTTAGGCAACTATAATGGCATGATAGGAGCACAGAGTTTTACAAGCAAGTATCCAGGATACCAATGCAACATCGCAGAAAAATGGCACATAAAATTTCAAAAATTACCTGTGAAAGAGTAATTGTCAAAAAGGAAGAATAATACATCATTATCTCCTCAGAAGTAGCATTCAGATGAGCAGGGTCAGTAGGCCAAGTTCTAGCCTCAATTATTGCATTGGTTTTCACTGCACATTTAATTTGTGTTTGAGATCTGAATTCTGTCCAGTGTAAAACCAACTTACTACTGGTGCCTGGAAGGAACAAACTATCTTACAGACAGCAGTAAAGGCAGTTACGAAAGCCGTCAGCGTTCATCAGACGGATGCATTTTAAATTGTCTGAGAGTGCAGCTAGTTAGAAATCCGCATTTAAAAAGTGAGGACAGTGCTCTAAACGTGGAGATGCAAAGGCATAAAAGCATATCCATTGATTTAAGATAAGAGCGTGTTTTGGAGCAATTAGATGGACTCTGTGTGAGGAGGACGATTGCTTACAGTGTGGATGAAAGGCACTAACGGATCTGTGCTTGTACAAATGTCTGCAATGAGTCAGAGTGACTACACCACACTCCGGCCACATGCTACCGTGAAACTCCTCCGGCAATGGCAGGGTCCCCTGGGAGCTGCTCTCAGAGGCGTGCTGCGGAGGAGACAATCACAGGTTACCCTTCTGCTGTCCTCAGGCCCTAGGTCCTCTTGAAAGCTGACTTTGGCAACAGATGGTCACTGCTCCTTGACCTCAGTGAGTCCTGTTTCAGCCTTGGTAATTCACGCAAGCTAAGGAAGTGTTAATTGATGAGTCCCGAGTTCTTTTAGATCGTCATTATTCCTGATGATAGGGTTTCAGCCAAGCATTGGCAGTACTTCCAGCTAGGGGTTCCTATAGACTGGAATCCATTACTCCTTTCAGGGAGATTCCAAGGAACAACACTGGCATTTGTCTGGCGGAGAGGTACAGATCTTGCCATCCTGCTCCAAATGCCTGCCAGATCACTCCAAGGTTACTGTGGAGCTGTGTGCCACATCTCCATGCTGACGGCTATCTTCTCTTTATGTTGATAGATCCTGCAGACATATCAAGCGTCAGGGTGAGACTGGAACTCTGATGAAGCTGAGGAACCATTTAGAAATGTCTGTGCTCGAAGCAGTATTGAATATGTAAGTAGTGAATATATTACTGAGGAAATTTTCCATGTATTTGTTAGTCAGATTCCTAACTTGGCGGATGTGTTAATACCTCAGCTGCTCCTGGATGCATTTACAGCAATGATGTGGCAAAGGGCTTTGTTCCATGTGCCTCCATAGAATGGGGCACTATATTTTTATAAATGTAGGGTTTCTGAGATTTATTCCCTACATTTGTCTCACTGGGATTAGGCTAGTGTATGTTCTCTCTGTGGCACTATGCCAGTCACAAACTGAAGCTGTGGAAGGTTGCAGCTGTCTGCTTGTTATTAATTGAGGGTTTGTGCAGAGACCAACATACATTGGTGCTCCAGCACCCATACTGTTTTCCAGATACTTTATGAATGGAAGCTTAAATTCACACTTTAGTATAAGAAACCTCTGGGTCACATTTAATACTAAGATCCCACTTGCAAACGGTTTATGAAATTACAAAAAGGAGTTTTAACAAATGGCTAATAAGTTGTTAGAGACTCTTATGAATCTTGCACCTAATTAGTCTTCTAATTCTAATGAGTCCACGATAATCTTCTGATGTCCTCACCATCACCCTTAGCACAAACTATACATGTAAAATGCTGGAACAGATGTCCAGAGAGGCTGTGGAATATCCATCCTTGGAGATACTCAGAACTTGACTGAACAAGACCCTGAGTAACCTAATTAAGTTGGTGCTGCTTTAAGCAAGGGGTTGGATCAGATGATTTCCAAAAAGTCCCTTCCAACCTACATTATTCTATGATTCCACGATACATAAATTTTGCCTAAAATATTTACTAATAATTTACTAATTCTTTATTAATTCTTTTCCACTTGGAAAAGCAGCTCCATTTGGAAAACTGAGTTCTTTGGAATCTGTAGAAGTGGGTATATGAACTGACTCAATGAAGCTGAGTTTAGATTTACCAGGCAGCTGGAAGGGAGTTTCCCACAAGCAACTCTGAACTTCCTTCTTTCCTTGACCTGATACCATCAGGGTTTGTTGACTTTCAGGTCATACGGCAAGAGCAATCTACTCTCTGAGATGTACAAGGGAGAGATGAGTTGGAGGACCAAGGTCAGCCGATCACAAGGTTAAAAAGATTTTCTTAGCCATTAAATGGACATTTTTTAATACTGAGATACATTGTGAAGTAAATATTCAGTGTATTTTCAGTGTTTGTATGAACATTCAGTATTTATGGAATAAGCAGAACAAGGAATGTGCTAAGTTGGAGTGTGAACATACAACATGCTCCATAATAGCACCTATATACTTGCTCTTCATAGAATCATATCATAGAATGGTTTGGGTTGGAAGGGACCTTAAAGATCACCTAGTTCCAACCCCCCTGCCACGGGCAGGGACACCTTCCACTACCCCAGGTTGCTCAAAGCCCCATCTAGCCTGGCCTTGAGCACTTTCAGGGATGGGGCATCCACAACTTCTCTGGGCAACCCGTTCCAGTGCCTCACCACCCTCATGGTGAAGAATTCCTTCCTTATATCTCATCTAAATCTACCCTCTTCCAGTTTAAAGCCATCACCCCTTGTCCTATCACTACGTGCCCTTGTCAAAAGTCCCTCTCCAGCTTTCTTGCAGGCCCCCTTTAGGTACTGAAAGGCTGCTAGAAGGTCTCCCTGGAGCCTTCTCTTCTCCACGCTGAACAATCCCAACTCTCTCAGCCTGTCTTCATAGGAGAGGGGCTACAGCCCTCTGATCATTTTTGTGGCCTCCTCTGGACTCGCTCCAACAGGTCCATGCCCTTCTTGTGTTGGGGGCTCCAGAGCTGGACACAGTACTCCAGGTGGGGTCTCACCAGAGCGGAGTAGAGGGGCAGAATCACCTCCCTTGACCTGCTGGCCACGCTGCTTTTCCAACATGAAGGAATTAAAGACAGGGATAAGAGGAATAAATCACCATACATTTATCACAAAGATAAGAGGAAACATGCTAATAAAAGTATGCTTGTAGTTCTTGTACCTATCCTGGAGGTTTGTGGTAGGATAGTAACAGAATGCTCTGCAGGACAGGATGCTTAGATGGGGCTTGAAAGTCTAAGTTTCTGTTTCTAGTCCTCCTCACCACCTCAGCTGTTCTCTTCATTTCTGTGTGTCTTATCTGAAAAGAACACCCTCTCTGTAAAGTGATTTCAGACCTGCTATTGAAAATGCGAAAGCTGCATTGAAATAATTTTTATATAGAGCAGTCTACAAAATGAAAATTTTGATGAAGCAAATCTATTTTGAAGCCTAGTGAGCAATATAAAAATAGGAAAAAACCCCAAGATTAACTTGTGCTGTGTATCTGCATTTAGTATTTGTGCTAGCTGCTGCTTGTAATTACCAGTTTTCTAGTAGATGATTATGCAGTATAATGCCCTGACAAGACCAAGAGGTTCCTAGCATACTCAGGAGGCGTAAGGGACTCATAAGATGAATACACATTTCCTTTTGCTGGGAAAAAGAATACACCTGGATTAGATGGCTCTGGAATTACATAAGGAATTTCTGGTCACACTTCAACCTTTCTTTTTCTCCAAAGAGCAGTTGTGTATAAAGGCATACATACAAAAAATAACATAGAAATAAACAGTAACACACATGATGGAGGAGTGTTATATTCTTACTACTTCAACAGAAATACTGATAAATATTGGGGAAAGCATTGCTTTTATTATACTTGCCAGCTGTAGCCTCATGAAGGAACATAAACCTCATCCTTTTGGAATATTTTTAGGGATATTAACTAAACTTGATAAGGTATCTAGAACACAACTAAACTTGCCTTCTAGATAATAATAATAGGAAAGTATCTTATGTTTTGATGCTTTGAAGATTTCAAGATGATATGCACATGGTTAGAGTCTTTAGTTTAATTCCAAGGTAATAAGAAACTTCAGGTGGTCATGGAAGAAGGATTTAAACAAACTGACAGTTTGTCTTTAAATAATCAGAGAATTTCCCTAGAGAGTGTGTATTTCCCCAGTTACTACTCTGAAATGTTATTTTCATAGTTACAAAGCACCATGCAAACCTATCCTACTCAATGGATACTAATGATCATTACTATTATTAAACAACATAACATGTGGAGCTTGGAGCGGCGAGCACTTTCCTTTAATATGTAGTGTGCCATAAAGTTTTACTTGTTCTTAAAATTAAATGGTCAGAATATGTTAATCACAAAGTCCAGTATAGGGTGTCTGTCAGATCAGTGCTGACGATTGCTTAGTGTGCCCCAAAGACAAAGATGTTAATTTTGCAGTATAAAAATTTGGCGTTATTCTGGAAAAGACCTTGCCCTTGGCTGTTGAATGTCACATGCAGTATTCAGAATATGCACTGTGCAGCACAAGGCACATACAACACAGGCAGTACCGTATGCTACATTATCTTTACAATTTCTGCCTTGTTGATTCCGTTAATGCACACAATTACAAACAGTGCGGATTTTAAAAGGCAAGTTCGCACCTGCGAATTACTTTTAAACGGAATCTGAGATATTTTATAACACATGTAAGGATATATGCTAGCGAGATGACAGCCACTGGGGAAAAATGAATGGAACGTTCTTCAGTTTCTCTCTAAATGGCTAGAAAGAGTCTTCTGAAGGTGACAGCAAGGGAGAACAAAGAGTTTGAATCACCTGTACCTCTCCCACATTTTGTTGGAAATTTTCCTTACTCAGATGAGCACTCTGAGGTGTTTAGTAAATTCCTCTGATGGCCACGTAATATAAAATAGTTTTTATTCAAGGTAATAAAAGTGTCTGAAATCTTTCCACTTTCAGTTGTTTGGTGATGTACTTTCCTATTTTTTCAACCCTTCATAATACTGTATGTATTAACAATGGACAGTCCTGTCCAAGTTAATCAATAAGCCACTTCAGTTTTGTGTAAGGAACATAATTGCATTTTTTGTTCAACATAAAAAACTATTTGGCTTCAGGTTTTTTATGGGAGATATTTAGAGAGCAAAGAGATTTTTCAGGCTCTCTTCTATCCCAGGGTCTGTATTTTAGGATCTAATGCCTGTCTAGTTACAGGACTCATAAGTCAGCAACATGAAATCTAATTATGTAAGTAATTGTGGGCATTGTTCAATGAATGGCATCCTGTGATAATCTAAATATGCTGCATGTAGGGTGAGAAAATGTATCATTCTAAAGAACTAGAGTCTGAAATAGTTTGTTATTTGTAACAGCATAAAGTACTGAAAACTTCTGCTACAGGAGAGTGATAGGCACTTTATAGTTTATTCACACACTAGAACTCATTCTCAAACAGTTGGTCACCATGCCTTTATTAAAGCTATAGATTTTTAACCACTGTTTAAAATAAAAAGCTAATAATATCCTGTTCATCAGATGTTCTAATAATAATAGTGAAAAAGGCTCTGCATGTTTGAGCCTGAGATTTCTAGCACTTTAGGTGTTTATTGTGTAGTATAGTCTAAAAATGAAAAATACAAAACTATTAAAATAATAGTGACCTTCCAGAGTGAATGACATGTGATACCACAGAATTTTTTTCAATGTCACCAAAGTTTTCTTTTTTTTGGACAAATGATTATTCTGTGGCTATAAAACTTTTGGGGATGTAGTGTCTTGATAACATTTTGAAAAAAAACCTAGAATAAAACTAGAATACAGATCTAGAATAAGTTATATACCACAGCACTGAAGAAGGACCAATGCCACTTCCATTTAAGAGGAACCTATGTTCCTTTTTCATCTGATGGCCCAGACTTCATTATTTGTCTGTCATGGCATTACTTACAGGCTCACAGATTCACAGATTTGAAGGCCAGAAGGGACAATTATATCCACCTAGCCTGGCTGGGTTACACAGGAATGTTTTTCATTCAGGAGTTCCGCACCAGGTCCCAAAATCTGATCTAGTTAAACCACCTCTATTAGAAAATCATTGCAATTTGAAGTGATTCACAGAAAGTGCACCATTGCTGTTAGTGAATTTTTCGAAGTGCTATAAATAAAATGCTATAACCTTAATGTTAAAAAGTGCGTCTCATTTCTAATTTATGAAGGGTAAACTTCCAGCCACTGGCGCCTTCTATATCTGTTAGCTAATTTCATTTTCCAAGCCTTAAACCCTACAGAGTGGTTTGCAGCTAACTGAACAGATGGTCTCCATATTTCTTTAAGTTTTGTAAAATTTGGGTGCTAATGTGAGGGCTCTGTCTAAAATTTTGTAGCTGCTTCAGAAGTCATATTCTAAAACTTCATCGTAAGTGTTAGGGTTCATCACTTGTGTTTAAAGTTCAAATTCACGTTATTTCATGTAATTTTGAGGGAGAACATTTTTATGAAGTGCAGGACTATAACAACTGCATTCATCAGATCAATATAAGTCACTTATTTTCTTCGTTTTATTGCTTAGAAAAATAATGCACCTCTTAAAGAAGGCACATTTTTGACTAAAGAAAAAGGAAAAATTAGATGTAAGGAAGATGTGCAGTGTTCAGTTCTGTGCCCCAGTTTTATTCCTGCTATGCAAAAAGTTTAGTACTTATTGTCTTAAATCTGTACCCACGTGTTCAGTCATATGGACAAAGAGAACAGTTTTCCCCTGTGCTATACTGGATCATTGCATACAACTATATAATTACCCACATCTGTCTACAAACTGCTTTACATCCGCAGAAGTCTCTACCCTTTCTGAAACAGGACAACAATATCCTCATCCACTTGTGAAAAATTCAAGTGCTAAATATTTATTTGAATTTATTTAGAGTCATGATAATACGTAAGTGCAAAACCTTAAAAAGAAGTCATATATGAAACTTACACATGCTGTAAGAATTTAATAATCTACCTTTAAAAAAATTAAATTGTCAGTGTTTGGGTTTTTTAAAACCACATGCTATGAATCCAAAAATACTAATTAAACAAATTAAAACAGAACACTTTAGGAATGTTCTGAAAGCAGGCATATAAAGCACTAACCAAATGTGAGGAAAGAGTTTAAATACTTTGAATTTACTGGTTTGTATAATTTTTTACCATGGTGAAGAACATTCAAGTCTTTTTATTAGTATCTTATTAGTATCTTTCGGATACATGTGTGCAAAAGTAAGAAAGGAGTTGGTTTTGCTGACCTGAGAAACCATTCACTAGGCACAAGTGATTCACCATAAAATGTGCTGTGGGAAATGAAGAAGTAACAGCATTTTCTTCTCAATTTCAAACTTTTAAAAAATAGTTTGTTGAGACTGTTGGGGTATGTAAAAGAACTTCTGTCACTTTAGAGCAGACAGTGAACCAAAAATTACATGATTTTCTCAAATGGAATTCATGACTAGTGAATCAATTTCTACTAAAATAACCCAGTTCTGCATTTCAGAGATCAGGGAACTCCATGGGGTAACTTCAGTCAGTAGTTTGCATTAGTGGTACATGAGCTCACTGGTCCAGGGCAGCCAAGTATGAGTGAGATTTTCATTCACTGATGAAAGTACATAAGCTACGCTTCCCTGTCCTTGTAATACTTTTGTAGCCTACATGAAAGCTCTACATATTGAACTTAATTTTGAAGCCAAGTTTGCCGTGGACTCAGCTGTGGACAACCTGTCTTACTTTCTAGGCTTTCCTATGCATGGAGGCAGCAGAGAGAGACAGTGGGGTGCCAGGGAGCCGGAGATGGGCAGCGGGGGTTGCAGGGCTGCCGGATGACTTCCCAAAGACAAGGCCAGCAACATCCAGGGCAATTCCACTAGCAGCACAAAGGGATGGGATGAGATGGGATGGGAAAAGCACAGAGCAGGGCTGAGCACAGAGGAAGTGCCTCAGAGCCTTCAGAGTAGAACAAGCGGTTTGGGAGTAGGAATGATCTGGAAATCTCTGTACATATTGCCTAAATTACACGTCCCTGCTGGTGAAGTGACTGCCTTATCCATATGGCACATGGGAGACTGACTACCTTCTTGAGCTACACACACAGATCTATCATAAGGAAAGGTACAGCAATCCTGTTGTGTTCTAGAATGCCTTCATTTTCCTGAAAGAGAGCCACAACCTCTTGCACCATGAGCGTTCTGGGAAGTTGTGAATATTTTCACTTAAGGGCCAGACCTTCAGGTATCTTTTGGTTTTAGATACCCGAAAACCTTTTCAAAAGGCTTCATAAAAAAAGGAAAGGAAAGATAGCTTTAGCGAATAGTAAGATAGTATTAATTTTTTTAATATACATAAATTATGTTCCTGTAAGTGACAGCAGAACCTAGCATAGCAGACATTTCCCTAATCATCTGAGTCAAAAGCTATAGATTTTGTCTTAGTAGAAGTCACAAAGCATTGCGCCACTGGTAGATTCTGGTATGTTATTTAAACAGTGCTATACTCATAGCTATGCACAACCAAATCTCTCCAGCACTGTAACGAGCAAGGTCAACTTGGTTAGTTGAAGTTCTGTTTTTTAAATGACTTTTATAAAAATATTTAGCCCTAGGGCTTTTAATTTTCTTGGTATATCTACCATATTTCTCAGCTTTTGGTATTAAACCACACTGGAATAATTTTATAAAAGTAATTTTTTAGTTTTTGAGTGTTCCAAAGTAGACTGTCCAAGAATATATAATTTACAATACACGTCCATTAATAAAACTGTACTGTAGCCAGAAAATAGGTGTGATGATAGTACTTTTCTTTTAAAACGATACCAGTTCGTCACCCTGAGTCATTTTTAGGTTTCTATGGTGAATGTTTTTTTTCTGCAGAGGAGGCCTGAGAGTTTGCGGGCTGAGTGAGTCTTTCCTCCAGTGCATTTTCAGTCCTCACCACTATGGGAGATAGAGGTGTTTGTTAGAAACCCTTTCCAGAAGCAACCTTTAACTTCAGGAGGAGAGGGTGAGAACCCTGCTCATTGTAAGACAGAGTCTGATCCAGACATCCATTTCTTTTGATGACAGTGATTATATGACATGGCTGACTGTGATAAGGAGTTGATAGCCATGACTGTAGAATTAATAACTTAGGAGATCTCCTTCCATCCTGCTTTGCTAAAAGTGAGATAAATGGCGCTGCAATGAATTTTGCCCTTTGAAGGTCAGTGTCCATACTGCACATGAAACGAATCCTTGCCATTTATGTTTTACAAGAACAATATTAACATTCATGAATGTTTCAGCTTTAATCATGTGATGAGTTTGGTTAACAAAAATGCCAACTCCTTATCTTCTGTGGGTACCTATTTCACAAAGCAAATCAGTTTGTTTCTACATGAGTATGGACCTCCTGGACTTCTGTGAACATCTGTGAACATGGTGACCTGGGGCAGTGGCAGCCATTTGCAGTACAATGTCATTTAAGCTCCGTTCAGAGAAGTCTGATCAACTTGATGCTGAAAACAGCTGCTAAAGCGGGTGAGCTACTTACACTAGGGTTGCTGATGTTGCTGAAATTGGTGCAGCATAGAACTACTGCAGGTTTTTAGAGCTCTGCAGTGTACAAGGCTCTAAGGTCAGACTGCTTTGCAGGACTGAGAACTCCAAAGAAACTCTCAGTCCTATATAGGACTTATCAAGCTCATTAAAATAACACCCAGTCCTAAATGAGCCACAGCTTTACTTACTCTCTGTTGTGGCTCTTGAAACTCAGAGAGTGCGATTCCCTCACACAATAGCAGCGAGAAGCCACAGATCGAAAGCAGCTGCCACCATGTTTGCAAAGGGGAACAGTCTGCAGTTCCTGTCCCAGAAGTGCTGCAGCTACCGGTTTACCCCATTCAGAGATGTCTCTGTTTGAGTCAGAGGTTCAAGTAACCTTCTCAGAAATGGAGCTAAAGACTAGTCACTTTTCAAAAGGAAAAAAAAAACCAACCCAAATTCATCCCCTCTCTCCCTCAGTTTTACACTGTATCCGTCACTGCAAAGCCCTATTACACTACTGTACAATCAGAGGGGGAATGAAAAGGTACGTCTTGCTATCAGTTCTTCTGTGAGATCTAAGGCTTATCACGCAGTTCCTCTGCTAACCCTGAGGCTTACTACTCAAGTACTTTCCAAATCTTGAATAAGTGATATATCAAATACTAAATATCTGTAGGCAATCCCCAGATATCCCCTCCATGTCTGTAAAAGTGTATGCATTTAAATACACATCCAAGACATACCTTTGTGATTCTCAGTACTAAACAGCATCCTCAGTGCGTAACCCTGCACTTTGAAAGACCAACTGCCATCAGACTGCAACTTTTGATTACCGGAGGTGCTTATCATCTTGGAATGGCTGCCTTTTGGTGGCAATAGGAGCAAAAGCAGCTGGACATGAAGTAAGAAAGATGTTTAAGGAAAGTTCTGTTTGAGCTGTTCTGAGCTGCACAAAACTCTGGAATTAATAAGGGAATCTAGGAATTTTACAGAAGTGTTATGTTAAGGCAGAAATTATTTCAGGTACCTAAGGAATTCTGTCTTGTGGCTTGGGGATAAAACAGCATTAAAGAATGTTGTCCTTGGTTTGTGAACTGTACTTTGGACGCATATCTTGAAACAGACTAGAAAATCAAGGGGTGTATACTCCAAGATATAACAGCAATGCAGATTGCATATCCAAAATAAAAGAGTAGTTTACGCATCTTAATTGATCAGTAAGCAAGACTATTTTGCCCTGTACACTAAATAGGCTGCAAAAGCAGCAGTTAATAGCAGGGGAGGAAAACTGCATCATTCATGGTACACATAGAAGGTCCAGTTCACGCTAAAAGGAGACCTGCCTTTGTCTTCTAAACAGAGCAGGTTGTCAGTGGTATTTGATATGAGTGGATGAAGCACAAAAAATAACAGCAGCACAGCTGCAGAACAATTCAAATCGCAGCCCACAGTAGCTTGTCAAGAAGTGGTAACCACGCACACACTGCAATACTTGATACCAGTTCTAAGAGTGAGAAATGTGGTATCACTGGCACTCACTAGAAATACTATAAGTAATGTCATGTCAGAAAGCCAAAGCGTAGGATGGTCAAACAACGCAGGAAAAAGATCCGGCATCCTTTGTGATGCTCATGACAAAGCTAGGGGACATGTTATTCAACTGGGAGAAACAGCAGTCTTCCATCAATTCTTCTAGCAATTCCTTGAAGCTTTCTGAGGCAGCAAGAACAACAGTTCATACAAGATTATGAACTACAACAGGCAGCCCACATGTTGAGCCATGCTGTTCTTCGATGAAAGTGCATTTTATCAGTGTAACGAAAGATTGATGAGAATAATAATCCAAAGCTTGTGATGTGTACAATGAAAAAAAAAAAGGGTGTCTTCCTTGGAGCTTGGAATTTTTGTTGTCTTGATCCACTTGATAAATGCCATACAACATACTGTTTGCATAGGCCTTAGTCAGCAGGGAGAGATGACAAGGCCACCTTGGCACTCCTGCTTTAATCTGTCATCTGACGCAAGTGCGTGCCAGTGCACGGGAAAGGCACTGGAGTCATTCGCTGCTGGTGAGAAGGCAGCGGGGAAGACGGCAGGAAGGTGGTGGATGAGTCTCCTTCCAATGGCCTCCGAAGGGTCTTTGCTGACTGAGGACACGGGAGGGGCAGAGCACTCCGATACTCCTGAGCTGCCGTCAGCTCACACAGGCAGCCTACCCGCCGCCCAGTCTGATGGCGTGTTTATACTTCAGCTTCCGTAAAGGTACTAACACATCGGTACTATGTACAAAACAGCAGGTTCTAAACCAAAGGAAGGTTAGAGGAAGGAGCTGATCCAAATCACCTGGGCTCTGAAGGCATTGCTCAGCCCTGAGATGCCGAACAATTTTGCTCCGAGACCCGCGATTCCCACAGGTAACTGACGATTGCCATTCTTGACACCAAGAGGCAAACAAAAGGCGGCAGTGAGAAGGCCATAAAAGCTGGCCAAGGGCCTCACCCTTTTTATTTTATTAAGAGACATGAGTATTTCTGTGGGTGTAAAGTAAAAGAGCCACTATTTCCCTAGTATATGTAAAAATACATTATCAAACACAGCTTTCTCTGGGGTTTCTGGTGCATCTTTTGTGTATCATCAGTGCACAGATGATTAGGGCTTCTAGTGTACATAAGACGTTATCAGGCCATATAAAGGTAAGTAACGGGAACATTCAGTGTTTCTAAGTTTTGCAGTCTGAATTGTCTATTTTTTTATTTAATTGCATGTCTCACACTTTGTTTTTATATATAAAGACAAAAAAGCAGTCATTTTGCATTTCCACTGTAAAAACTAAAAAAAAAGAAAAAAAAAAATGTCACCTCTTCTGCTGCCAAAGAACTGAAGCCGATAGTGATTGCTTCTTTCAGCTTCCTGTTACTTTTATCACTGTTTCCATACTATGGTGTATTTTGCTGACTATACAAATACTGTGTACTATTATGTATTAATCCGCATATTAGGTATATAATAGTGACTATTTGGATAAAACATTGTCAGTTCCTCATCACCCGTACCATCTCCTTTTCTGACTGGTACAGTACAGTTCTGACATTTCAGCACAGAAGAAAATTATGAACCAGTGGTCATGTTTAATTACACAAAAGCCGAAGCTGCTTTTCAACTTTTCACATTTTTGGATTGTGAAAAGCTTTGAGTTTGTGCATCCAGACTCTATTACAGTCTCGCTTCCAGTTACTGCAGTTGAATCGCAAAGTTTTAATTGCCCCTCATCAGCCAGTATTTATTCCTTCAAGAACTTCCAGGTTATTTCCTCTGGAATCATGTGAAGGCATTTTAGTACATAAATGTAGTCTTCCCTGTAATTCCTAGTACTTAATTTGGGATCCAGAAAGTCTCCATCCTCCTCCCTGTATGGATTTCGATACTTGAGTCATATTCCTATTTAATGTGAAGCTATACTGTTACGTTGTACCATTGCTGAACCGAAAAGGTTGCTACTTCCTCTGCTCAGGTAGAGATAAGTTCAATCACTTCTCATCAAAGAAGGTCTTCTCATGCTGTGTCACCCTAAATTCATGCATTCACGTTTGCATTGGAGTCCGCTATTCCTCTCTTACATTAATCACCAAAAACCTTTGTGATCAACATCTTTGCAGTCTAAGAGTCTCAGAATCCTTTTATGAGCCCAGTAAGCATTACTGTGCATTTTCTTTCCACGTGAACCGTATTTAGCAAGAATTCCCCAGTACTTTTCCTGTCAGATTTCCTGTGCTAAAACACCTGAAACCTGTCGCAAAAAGATTTCTGAAAGACAAATTCATCAGGTGTATTAATGTGATAATGTGGTTTTATATTTTGCAAAACAGTCCCTTCTTCAAAAAGGGTAATGATTTAACGGTTTCAAAAATATTATTAGACCAAATTTCAACTGCATAACATTTAAAGGAAAGTCCATTAGCATAGTCAAACAAATTTTACAAAGTAGTCTTTTAAAAAACTATGTAATGTCACACTTTATTTTGTAATATGTCTCTCATTACTAAGACTAATAAGATAGATAAGCAAAGCTCTCCCCTTCGTAGTTAGCCTGACATCTGAGAACAGTTTCCAATACCACTGCTCATTGCAGTGACTGCGAAGTGATATAAAAAAAAAGTTAACTTTTGTATGTGTGAAAGAATTTGACAAGTTGAGCTGGTCAGTTAGAAATTAGACTGTTTATACTTCAGTATATTAGTAATCACCATTTCTGGAAAAAACCCAACACAATAGCAACTTGATGGGTTTGTTAGAAATTAGTGGCTTTTTAATGTATATTCAGGTAAGGCCTTTAAAGATTGATAAATGTGTATTAACAATCCTGTACAGCATTAAGGATGTCTAGAAAGACCACCCAAAAATGTAAATACAGAAAAGTTGTGAATAAACCCTTTTAGATGCTGAAATGTTTTTCTCATAGGAGAAAACTGGTTTTGTTCATAAGAAATACTTTATTACATTAATATAACTTTCTAATAATACTGACTTCATCATCTGCCTCATTCCATGTATTTACTCAAATGTTTTCTAGTCTATCTTTATCCCTTTTACCCCCATTTTTATTATGCATGTTTGATTCAATGTTACTTCATCACCTCCTCCCTTCTTCTTCTCTTTTGTTTGCTTCTACCACCTGTTGCATCTTGTTGGAAGTTGAGACTGTGAGGTCTCTAAACCAGAAACTGCCTTCTTCTGTGTCGGAAACTGAACCCTCTATTCTGATTTGTCCTTTAGTTTGCGAGGATACTAATTGACAATGATTAGCAATTAGAATACCAGAATACAACTTGTAAGGCAAGTATGTTTGTGATCTCTGCGGACCGTATCAACATCTTAGTCAATACCAATGTTTGTTTAATGACTGTAGTAAGTACAAAACTAAGAACTGCCATACGAGGCCAGACTAAAGGTCCATGTAGCTCAACATGTTGTATATTCCAATAGAAATTAGTACTGGATGCTTAGGAAACAGCATCCGTAGAGCAAGTGCTGCCCTTGCTCTACCCTCCTAGCCTCTGGTGATTAGCAGTTTAAAGATTTTTTCATGCTGAAAGGTATAAAGGGATCTATCGTCCAAGAAGCTGTTTTACAAATCTTTGAAACCATTTACAGTTCTGACTTCCACAACATCCCATGGCAATGAGTTCCAAGATTTAACTACAGCGAAGAAGTACTTCCTTTGTCTCAGTCATTTGCTTAATCATTTCATTTGCTGCATGCCTTTTCTTGTGCAATGAGAAATAGCATTCATCGCTGAATTAACTAGTCATCCCCCATTTCTCTTTTCCATACCATTCCTATCTTCCTTGATCACTTCTGCCAGCCAGAAAGTTGTCATAAGGTGTCTTTTCACTGACAGCCATTCCATACCGTGCAACACCCCGTTGGCCCTTCTCTGCATTATTTCTAGTTCTGTGTTCTTCTTGAAGTGGGTGCAGTACTGCGGATGTGGAGGCACAATGGTATTCCCCAGTGACATGACGGTGATCATCTTCTGTTTCATTCTCAATTGCTTTTTTAGTAACACCCAAAATTCTCTTTGCCTGAGGTTTGCCCTGATAAACAGTAGTCTGGTCCCACAGACCGGACACCCATTAGGAGCTGGAACACATTTTCTGGTTTAGTTTCATCTGAAGGGAGTGTGGTCACTGCTCTCCAAGACAGCTCTGTGATGCAAACAGAGGTGTGGTAACTGGGGATCACAGGGAGATTCACTTCAAAAGCACACACCTGATCCAAATGGAAATACTAATGTGGACACACCCAAAAACTTTCCACAATGATTCCAAGATCTCTCCTGAATAGTAACGGCTTCTTCAGAGCTCATTGTTATGCATGCACAGTCAGGATTATTTTTCCTTTGATCATTAGCTTGCATTTATAAACACTGAATTTCAGCTGCTGTCATCCAGCTCTTCACTGTCAACCTTTCTCTTGACAATGCTAATAATAATAATAATATATAAGTTATCAGCAGTAAATGTGATAATTTTCAAATAATTGATGATTCTGTTGTACAACACAGGTCCCAGTACTGATGTTTGGATTCTCTATCATAACCACTCTTCATTGCTTCCTCTCCATGAGCCAGGTAGTCCAAGAGATGACCAACCCTTCTGGACCACAGCTTGCTCCTGTGGGATCTTACCAGATAGTTTTTGAAAATCCATTTACACCAGCCAGAGCCATTCTTATCCACATATTGACTAAGAGTTCTGTGACTTTCCTCTAAAAATTCATGTTAACTCTTCTCCAAACCAAGACATGTTCACATGTATCTGCTGACTCTATTTCTTTTTATAGGTGCTACTAATATGCGTGCAATGGAGCTCAGACTTAGTGGTGTGTAGTCCCTTGTATCCCTTCTTAATCCATTGGGTGCTGAGCACATGTCAGTGATTACATTATTATAAGATGATTTCAAATAAACCCCACAAAATCTAAATAAATGCAGTGAAGTGCCTTATGGAAGAAAATACCCGCATTATTCCTGTTTTGCCCCTCTGAAGGAATGGGCTGCAAGTTTTGTGGGTGGTCTGCGAGAAACGTAGCAAAGCCCAAGGGGGCAACTGCTATGTTCAAAGAAAAGTGTCTTTCTGACAGATATTTTCAATGCTGTTTTTGTTTTAGTGTTTTGTTGTAGACTACTGATCATGCTGCTACTGTTTACAATTTTGCAAGAGTCAACCTATTTCCCCTTCTTTGGTAAGCCACAAGAAGAATCATTTTTTCCTACACAGGTCAATCGTATCAACTTATTGTGAAAGCTTTTAGAGACCTAACAGATTTGCAACAGTATCTTATATTATGACTGATAATGAGATAGTATTGAAATAGTATTGGAATCTACATTTTCTCTGTGTAATAGAATAAAACAGACTCAAGTGTATTTCCCCTCAGCTTTGCCATATTACCAGTCTACAGTTTTGATAATAAACAAAGAGTGTGGCACTGTTATTCAACAGGCCAAAAGGATGATTTTCCTTTTGTCAAAACCAGAATATTCTTATTTGCATGAATGTAAAGCAAACCAGCATTCATATACCCCACTACTAGTTGCCCTACATTGCAAATATTCCACTTTAAATTGTTTGATGTATTATATTGTTCTAATAGTTTAGACACCAGGAACAGTTAGCTATTTAATTAATCTTTTTTTGCCAAGATCAGGATGCCAGTGTCATAAAATGTGCTACAGAAATTCTCTGAAAAATATATGGGTAAGGAGGAACAACAAAAAGGGATTGCACTGATGAAAATGTACAGAGCCAAGCAACTGTAATACTGCTAAAAGTCAATGAATGGACAAAGAAATGCTATTTACAGCATAGCTGGCCATCACAATTACTCCATTGATTAAAAAAAAAAAAAACCACCAGCCAATTTCTTTCAATATTAGATCACATTTAAAGTTTGCCATTATTTGAACTGTCTCTCTCTAAATATTTTAACTTTCAGAAACAATTACTAAACAATGAGTTTATTGCTGGATTTTAATTTTGCGTCAAAGACCAACACAAAGTAAAACACTGTATTTGTCACTCAGAAAGTGCTACAAAAATTTATGTCATTTTAATCTTCAGATAGGTATGAACACTGAACCTGGACAACGAAGGGAAGCACGTTCAGTTCAGTGTCTCTGGTGGTGGGAAAATCGTCACTGCACATGTTTAGGCTTTCAGGAGTGATACAGTGTGTATTTTCAGTAGCCTTTCCAAGCGGGAGTATGCTTATGACATGTACCTTGAGATAAACTACACCTGATCCAGATAAAACACTTCCTCAAGATTGTAACAAAACTGTAAGATGCGTAAGAAATCAATTGGTTTTCAGTATCCCAAAATACGCCAAGCAGTTTACAACGTAACGAGGAAGTTGGCATCGTGGTAACAGAGTGACGTTGTAGGTAAACAAGACAGTCATTATGTGCATTGTAATGTTCCATATGCGGCTCGACACTGGAATTTCTTACTAAGATAATGAATATTGCCAGAGTTATCCAGTTACGCTTTTGAAACTCACTCAGTATCTTTAGAGAACTACAAGACCCAGGCGGAAGGAACATCAGGTTAACTCTTTGTTATTGGCTTTATACCTCAAGTTTAATCTATTGTCCAGATGATTGCCCAGTTTAGGACTGAAGAATACTGTCTGCACTGCAAATCACACCTAATTTGGAATAGAGTCCTGAAAACTTTCATCAGGCAGCAAGATTAGTAGATTTCTACCAACTGAGGGTAATATTGCTCACAGGTTACCTTATTTTGAGGACAGTTGTCTCCTAAAAACTGTTTTTGATAATAGATCAATGACAATGTATAGATAAATAGCTGATTCTTCAAAATAGTTGTTAGTGAAGCTTTTCCACCAAAAAAAAAAAAAAAAAAGGTGTTACTTACAGATGACCAGATGCTTAGCTGGTGGGAACAAGCCTGGTATTACTGAAGTCAGCATTGCACCCATAGCTTGCCATTCTACAGAAAGAGTAGGGCTTAACTCTGTTCTATATTCCCCAGATCCTACTTCAAGTCAGTTTTCTGCTTGTGAAATCGGTCTTGTTCCTTCACCGTGGAACTGTTATATCAATAAAGAGGTTGATTTAAGTTGAGAAATAGTAACGTTTACTTAAATATACCATCTTCTTGCAAGTCACCTCTGTCTTAGAAGATACATGTGTGAAATACTTTAAAAACAGGTTTCTGCTTTCCAGTTCAATAAGCAGGTTTAAGTATGGGTCTCTCCTAAAAAGTGACTCCATTGAAAGAGATGCAAGATGGAAAGCCACAATGCTCGAAAACTTGCATTTCCTCGCTTTGTAAAGCAAAGATTATTTTCTAGACTCTGCATCTGCAAACCAAAACTAGCACCCAAAAGTTCAGCTGCGTTCTCTCCGATTTGCATGCATC
Source organism: Phoenicopterus ruber ruber (assembly GCA_009819775.1). Classification (NCBI taxonomy): domain Eukaryota; kingdom Metazoa; phylum Chordata; class Aves; order Phoenicopteriformes; family Phoenicopteridae; genus Phoenicopterus; species Phoenicopterus ruber. Next base: position 18,254,415 of record CM020227.1, on the reverse strand, counting down.
CACATGCAATAAAGATTCAGCAGGCCAAACAGTGCCATTATTATCTTCAAGTTTTGACTTTGCTGGTACCCGAGTGCAGGTATAAGTGAGAGATGTTGTAACTCATCTGGAAATGCATTATCTTGCTGGTGGATCACGTGAGCTAAAATAAACTGCAGCTCATTCCTACACAGCTGCATAAACAGACGATTTAATTGAAACCTGTCACTACGGTGGACAAACCTCCTATCCATGGGCATCGTATCATTTCAGTGAGAAGATGCCATTTTTTAAAACATCACTTTTCCACAAAGAGCAACACTTCAATGCAAAAAACTGCTGAGTTTTAAAGACTGATTTTATTACTGTGATCCAGAAATACAGGCATGTGACAGTCCCCTTCAGAGATTTAGTTGTAATCTTTAGAACACTTACCTAAGGTGTTGCAATATAATCTGACACAATGTTAAAATAAGACTTTAGATTTCAACATCATCGTCCCTGAATGTCTAATTGTGTTCATTGTATATAAACCCCCAAAATATTAAATAAAAAAAGGCATCAAAGTCAGCTTCATGAGCATCTCTATGATACTGATAACTGATTCATACATTCATCAATAAAGTGGAATTTTGTTGGAGTAAATGGGATGCTCTATGCTGGGGAAAATAAAGTTAGGTGCACTGTTCATATTGAATTTTTTCCCCTCTAAAGCCATCTCATATACTTTCAATATCAGAGCCTTCGTGAGAGAACCATTTGGGTTCAGATAATGTGAGAATTAAATTGTACGTGGAAAATACAAAATATTACTTCAAATTACTGACAACAATTTTAATGTGCATCAACAAACTTGGTATTTAAGAGTAAATACATTACCCTTTCTGTTTATTACCAAAATTAACGAGGATTTCCTGTCAACACATCCAACAGTGTATTTGAATCATAAAGCAAAATAGGGCTGCCCTATTGAAGGCCACTGTGAATACCCTTTTGTCAGTCCTTTATTTTCAGTTTGTTATTTCTAAAGAATATGCACATAGTTCTTTAATATTTAACAGGTTACCTCTTATGAGAAAGAGGAAAAAAAAAAAAAAAGTAATATTCCATGACTCTCTCACCCACTTGAAGAGCTTGAAGTCATAAGCACATGGAAGTCAAGCAAAGCCAAACTAGTATTTTATATCGCCTGAGAATTACACTAAAATATATACAGCACTCCTTACTGTTAAAGGAAAAAAAAAATTACTTAAAAATAAAACTTCAGAACTAACACCTACCTTCTATCATATAATGGAAGTAACTCTCTTTTGATGTAAAGTGTCTTGGTTCTAATACACAAATCTAGAACTGACTACCAGTAAACACAGAATTCCCAATAGGTGTTCTTTTGCTTCTAGAATAAATTGGTACCTGTTTCACAGTCCTAAAAGAAAGATAATAGGAGGTATTTCAGGTGATTAGAAGCCATTTCTAACTAGAAAAAGGCACCTAGTTAACCAAACACTGAGATTATTTTGTTTGTGATCTTATTTTGCTTCAATATAAAGATATTAATTGAATTTAAGTTTAAAAGGTTTAAAAACCTTTTAAAATAACACAACAGTAGAAAATGAATGAACTGACAAGATAAATATGCACATCTATTTCCAAACCTTAAAATCTTATTCTTAAGTTTCTTGAGTGCCACCAAAATATGAGAAGTTAGTATAGGAAATACACACTGTACTTTTTAATGTGCTTTATCATGGCTCCTAAATCATGATTGGCTTTAACAAAAACAATTTTGCAGCCAGTATTAAATACTCCCAATTGCAGAGGTGATTATTGTCTTATTTGCTGAAGTCCACTAAGAATCCTTGAAGGACTCAGATATTACTAACGGAGTCAAAGGGGAATCAGCAGTGTAGTGTACCTTTGGAATGTCACCATAAGCCCCAAATTATTTATTTACACCAATAGCCCCAACATATTTCAAGCTAAAATCCTGAAACTGTTTAATGGTCATCCTGCCATCCACATAATATTTTACTTGTTCAGGAGGACAGAAAAGAACGATGTATCCAAGCAAGAACGGAGGTGTCAGCTCTGAAGGCACAAAGCGCTTCACCTCATGTGCCAACTGGTGTGGGACATCACAGCTGTAAGAGCTTCTTTCTAATGAGTCCCTTTGATGCGGTTGGTTTTCTGGGACAGGAAGGAGCAGGGAGGCAAAGCTGAGTCTTTTTTTAAATGAAGCTGCTACCATCTACACACTTGCTGCCTACTAGACATACAAACTCTTCAGCTTTCTAGACATTTCTTCTGACCTCTGTCACGGAGAACTTCACAGTGGAGATGCAGAATGTAGATGGATTGATAACCGAAGCCCTGCACGTACTTTTTCCCACATGTCTGACACATAGATGAAGATTTTACACCATGACCAGCTGAGAAGGTCATACTCCAAACACCTCACACAACAAGGAATGAATAGCCATACTTCCACTTACCTGTTCTGGTGGATACAATTCTTCCATATGATACAATGATAAGCAAAAGTAGTTCAAATGGAGTAACAAAGAAAGGAAGTGATTCAGAGGCTTTGAACCACAGTACTAACAATTCGCATTCATCCATGCAAATGCCTGCAAAGTGACTCGGCCTAAAACGGACTGTAAGTCTGCTCTCTCACAGAACACCTCCATGCCAGGTTGCTACTGGAGCAACATCACTCGCATGCCACGCAGTAGTACTCAGTGCACAGCCCACATCGTCCATGCCAAACGTCATCGTCTTATAATAACACAAAGATCATAAAAAAGCAGAATTTTTTAATGAGGAGTGGGAGCTAAACCAGCATGGCTACCATTAGGCTAAGACGTGCTAGTTTTATTTCTTTCCAGAACTAATCCAAACATCTGAAGAAAATTTAGCCAAGACCAGGCAAAGATCCTCTGTGCATCCCAGAAGTTACTAATACAAAATTTTATCACTAACTTTTTCGGGTTGAAGTTGCTCTTCACAGAACTCTCACTTGGCTACGCCAGAGTCACCGCAGCAATACAGCTGACATGCAATATCCTTAAAATTGCAAAGTAATATGACAGATAGTGCAAAATGGTGGGGAAAAGGTCAATGATACTATACAAATCATCACATACTTCCAATAATTTAACACCATGTAGGAGAGCATAAGTGCTGTTCACTTCAAAGGAGGTCTATGTCCCACTCAGCAAAATAAAGCCCTACTAGAGCAATGTCATCCCTTAACTATGACCTTTGTAAAGACTTTGAAAGACCATGACAAAGTAAAAACTGTCTACATGAAACCTGCCAGATCCTCCACTTCTTGCACTTTAGACCCTACAGCTGATCATCAAGATCATCAGAGAGTAAGTCCAACCATGTCCAACGAACCGCAGCAGCAATTCCACACCCAAGCACACCCTCATGGTTGAGCAGCGCCTAATCACCGGCACACAGTTCCAACTGGAAGGTGATCGTTTCTGTCCTAGCCCTCGAACTGTGTGCTCCAGACAACCACAACACAAACGGCCATTTCACCAGGAAACGCGGAGCCTGCAGAGGTGCTACAGCCCAAGAACTGGTGTAGGACGTCCAGTCTTGTTTGGTTTTTTAGACGGTAGACTTCCACCCTGGTTCCACTTACTGGAGCTGGATATTTAAAACACCTGGGTCCAGCCTTTCTTATTTTTAATTTCTGCTTTCTCCCTTCTTCTTCTCTGGCACGGTAAGAGTAGCTAGACTTGTTCGCAGTTTGGGCACTAGAACTGGGTGCCTGAGGTCAAAATTTGGCTGGGTCTCGCCGACTGCCTGCCAGCTCCTTTCTCGCTCCCTCCCCCGACCTGGAAACCGGGCGGCCGTCGCCCGATGCGTCGCCGCTCTCCCCGCCGCTGCGGCCAGGGGGGACCGCATGCCGGGCTGCGGGGGGCCGGCGCGGCGACGCCGCCCGCCCCACCTCGCACCCCGGGCCGCCCGGCCCCGCCGACGCGGGGCCCCCGCCAAACTTTGCAGCCCGCCGGGTGCCGGGGGCGCAGCGCGGCCCCCGCGCCGGCCCGGCCGCCGCCCCCGCCGCCCCCGCGGCACCCCGGGCGCGAGGTGAAGCAACCTGGCGCCGGCTCCTGCACTTTGCACAGCGGGCGCAGAGCCGCCTCCATCCCTGCGCCTCCCGGCAGCGCTAAGGCGCATTTTTTCGCACTAATCTGCACATTCAGCACGTCCAGAGCGCCTATGACTTTACCTGGACTTTCTCCACTCTCCGGGCTCATCACACTGCGATCGCCTCCCCATCCTACCGCTAACTCTCGCTCTCCTTCACTCCTTCCTCCTTCTCTCTTGCAAGGCCTGCTAAGATCAAGCCCGATGGAAAGTAGAGAGAGAAAGAGAAAGAGAGAGGCAGAGGGAAGGGAGGGGAGCCGCTCCATCCCTCCCCCCCTCCCCGGCACACACGCCAGCCCTTTTCCCCCCACCCCAGCTCTTCCCTCGGCGATTTCCTCCGCTCTTCGGCAACTAAGAGGGCTCCGCGGAGCGGCTCCCAAACGCGGCACCGCTGCCCTCCGCGGCGCCCCGGCCGGCGCCCCCTCCCGCCCCGCGGCGCCCCGCGGCCCCCCGCTACCTCGTAAAGGTCCCCTGAAGCCATGCTGGGTTGCGGGACTGGGCTCCTCCGCGCCGTCTCCCTCTCTCCACCTCTCCCGCTCCCCCACTCGCTCTCTGTTGAGTAAACTGTGTTTTGCAGAATGACAGGCTTTGGGGCTGGCTGTGCGCAGAATCAGAGGCGAGGAGAGGCAGAGAGGCAGGCGGCGGGGCTGGCGTAACCAGCAGCAGCTCGGGCGCACAGCGCCGGGAGCCGCGTCTCCCCCGCGGCGGCGGGGCCGGCGCCCCACCCCCCCACACACCCCGCCCGCCCGCCGCCACCCTCCCCGCCCCGGGGGGGGGACGGGGACCGGGACGGGTACCCCCGCGCCCTCCGGCAGGGAAAGTCCCGGGGCCGCTCGGAGGGCGGCCTCCTCTTCTCCCCCCCCCCCCCCCCCCGCTCCCAGCCGGGAGCGCTTCAAACTCTTTCCGCGGCCAAAATAAATAAATAAATAAAAATTAAAAAAAAAAGGGGGGGGGGGGGAAGGAGCGGCCGTGCGGCGGGGAGGGCCGCGCCGCGCCGCCCGCCCAAGGTCACCGCGGGGAGAGGCGGGCGCGGGGCCGGCTCCCCGCCGCCGGCCTCGGGCGGCCCTGCCGGCCACCTTCCCGCCCCCTCGGCGCCGCATGGCCGCCCCACCCAGCCCATGGCCATCGCCGAGGAAATGGAGGTGGCAGGATCCCTTCTGCGAGCCCCCCGAGGAAAGGCAGCCTGGGGAGGGCGGCAGGTTTCGGGGCCACCTCTCGCCCACCCTCTGCCAGGCCAGGAGAGGCCTCTCCCGCTCCCTTGCAGCCATTTTGCAAATTAGCCAGCCCTCTCCTGGAAATGGAAGCCACCGACCTCCCGCCACCTGGTCTTCACGTGGAGGCACCGGGTAGCCGGCATTTTGAAGAGGCTGTGGGACATGAGGTGTCACGAAGCTGCCGGCCATTGCCATGTTAGAGCCTTTTGGGCCTTTTCTCTGAGGAAAAAGGACGCCCCATGGCCACTGGCATCCTCGCGGCCCAGCGTGGCAGCTTACCTGAGTGAGGGATCCCCGTGAAGATGGCGCCACGCAAGCCGGGCAGCATCTCACCTCCCGCCTGCCCCTATCCACCATTACTGCCGAACACCTCCTGCTCGGGGATTCCCAGGTTGAGGCGGTTTTCTCACACCAACTTGGCCATGAGTGAAGACGAACTAGCTCATTGCGAGAGGAAGCCCTGCTTTCCACCAGGCACGATGGAGTCTTCAGGAGACAAGAGCTGGTGTGCGGCAAAGGGCCCTTAATGCGACGCCATTGCCACCGCAAAGCAAAGGGCTGTGCTTCAGTGGAGGCCACTTGAGTATCAAGTCGTGTTCCTGCAGCTTCACGCTGTGAAGGATTTGTTTCTCCAGGTAAAGTGTTGAGCATCCTCTCCATATTATCTTTCTTGATACGAAAGAGTGTCGTTAGGGTTTGCTCTGACCAGCTGTTCACACCTTGGCTTCGTAGCCAGCGTGCTGCAGTTGTTACCGGCTTTTAGACTCCATGTTCTCCCCTCATAGCTGACCTGTGGTCGTCATTCCCCCGGAGTCTGGGAGGGATGCTGAGTGCTGCGCAGTCTGGCTTTGCCGTGGTCGTGGCTTTCGTTCGCCTTCACTGTGTTGGCATTTTTCATCTTTTGATTTCAGTCCTATGTGTAACGCTGCACTCCACGTTAATGTGGGACTTGGCACTGCCCAGACTATTATCTGAGCGGCAGATTGGAGCCAGTTATTGAGTATAATACAGGAAGTCCGGGCATGGTTAATAAATGTCGCTGGTATCGAGCGCTGAATTATTTCTGAAATTTCATTTATGACCAAAAACCCTGGCATGGTCCAAGTGGGGTGAAGCTGAAGACTCTTCCGACTGAGAGAATTCCTGTTTGAAATATCGATACTGGGTATTTTGAACATTGTCACCTTTTATCATGAAAGTAGGAAATAACACATGCACATCCAGCTCTTGATTGACCCCGTCTCCTGAACTGTGAATATTACCTCTGGTGATTATGAACTTGCCAGCTAACCAGTTTAGTATTGACTTACAGTTCAATAAAAACTATCTTATGGTAGTGTGGAGCTCAAAGATGTTTATGGTTCGTGTGGTCTGCTGGGTGGTGCGATAATGTTGAATTCCTAAGGACAAGGCACTCTGCTGATGTAAAACATAACTGTGTTTTTATCTTAAGTGAAGTAACTGGAGGGTTGTTCTCTGCTTTCCGATTTGCCAGCGATATTTGGATTGTTGAGATTTGATATTTGGAGAGTAAAATGTTGAAAGGATTAAGAAACACTATAAACTACCCATGCCTTCAGCAATTTTAGTAATTAGTGCAGCAAAAATGTCTTAATTCCCAAGAAATGCATTACTTAATAATCACACCCCGTGATTTCTTCTTGATAAAACAATTATTTTGTCTTATTGTAAAGTGACTTTTATTGTTTACAGTAGCGAATCAGCTCTTCGGAGTGTTCATTGAACAGAATATTCCATCAATAAGTAGACATATTAATACATTTCTCTTCAAAGTCTGCTTTATTACACCTAGTATTTTGCTGCTTTCCACAACAGTAAACAAAATGGCAGTCAAATCCAGTGAGTCATTTTTCAGATGCATTCTGAAATATTGTTTCTCTGAAACTGTTGGCTTTCTTTATAGTATCAACTCCCTCCATAGGTGTCTTGAATCAATTAAAAAATGTCCCTTCCCAAGCTGTAGAAGAATATATGTCTTTTCTTTCAAGACAGGTCTAACGATCAGACTGTTCTTTCTGGGCTTCACTGTTACTCTGCTGTCAGACAGCTTAAATTAGAACAACCCACCCTGCACCACATTGGAAGAAATCTCCATGACCTGGTCTATATTTTAGAAAATTTCATTTACAATGTACAGTGTTTAGATCACATTATCACTGTCAATACCATCGCCGTAAGATTTACAACCCAAACAAATATTAGGTTGGAAGTTTTGAAAGGATGAATGCTTTAGTGAATACTTTGAAGAGGGGAAACATCTTTTTCCTGATTACTCATTCCTTGTTTCAGAGTACACGGTCCCTTAGGATGCAGTGGTGTGTGAGTCAATAGTGAGGAGCAGAAAGAGGACTTTTGCGATTGTCAAACCCAGGAAAAGTTGATTGTGGTTTCAGTGTATTTCCCTGCCATTTAGCAGAAAACAAGGTTTTACGTTTTAAAAAATCCAAGTGACCTTCATTTGCCCGGCAGGTCTCAATTGTAACTAGTCAAGTCATACAGTATACCTCTGCATCTTTTGGAAAAAATAGAAATATTTAAACTTATTACTATTTTTTTTAACGTTTCTGATAACAGATTTTCTGGAAATACATATTTTCCAATTTTAATTGCCTTTAAATGGAAATATCTTTACTCTGAAATGAAATTGCTGCAAAATCCAGATTTTTGTACAAATTACAAACTCTAAACTGAATGTTTTTGCTAAATATGTGATTATTCATTACTCTTATTGTTTCGCCGCCTTCTCCTATTTCCCATCCCAAGAGAGCAATGCAAGCAAGGGAGGCATTCCAAGTGCGATACGTCACATTTGAACACTTCTTTTGGTTTGGTGGATGCCCTGGTTTCCACTACTTTAATTACAGGAATTATCTCTCAGACTGAATAAACTTAAAATTGAAACTATTATATTTCAGAAAGCTAAAATACTGTTGTCATAGCTGTGCCATTGATTTGTTATTGATTGTTTAGTCAGTCTGTCCAGTGCTATGCAAATACTGTGGATACTGTACAGTCAATAATACAGTTCCCCCAAGGAGCGTACAGTCGAATAGTGCATTTTGGCAGCAAGCTCTTTGAAAAGTCGCTGGAAAGGACTGCAGTGTCTCTTGAAGAGGAAGCTGAATGATGGGCGAGAATAATTTGGTAAATGGAGAAATTGAGAGAATTCCTGTACTCAGGTGTGAAAATTAAATGAGAAAAGGGTGAAAACAAGGCATGAGTGAGAGGAAGGAGAGAAGGACAAGGAACCAAAGGTGAATGCAAGGAGAAAGCTGTGCAAAGCCTTGGCTGTGTGAAAAAATGGGAGGCAAAAGGGAATACTTCAGCAGCGGGAGGCAAAAGGGAATACTTCAGCAGCAGCAACTGGGAGTGAAAGCGGGGAACAAGATAACAAGATGTCTATCTCTAACCAAAGAAGGGAGGGTGACCAGAACATGGGGAAAGTCAGTGAGTGTGAAAATGAAAGAAAGTGGTTTAGTGAATTCATAAAGGACGAGTTGACAGGAAATGGTGAGTAGCTACAGCAGGAAGAGGAGAGTCACTTATGACGCCACTGTTCTGGCTGGGTGATAGGCAGGATAATGGATTTCCTAGGGCTTAGTACCGTGATGGCTGCATACTCACCTGTTAGGTCTGAGAGAGAGCTAAAATACCGCAGGAAGCTTCTCAGAAAAATTATCCAAGATAGGAAGTCAAATAGGAGTTGCAAAACAAGATGAGGATGTCCTTAGCATATATATAAGCATCTAAAAATGAAAGAATAGATGAACGTGAAAGGAAAATAGGAAGGCGCCATTTTTTTGGAATAATTGATTTACATTATTTTGTGACAAGAAGAAGTAGAGTTGGGAAAAGCCCGATATACTTTGCCTTGTGCCATGCTGTCTTTGAAAGCAAACAGGTAGTTGTGATCATTTGATTCTGATGCTAAATTAATGTCTTCCTCCAAACCCTCTTTGGATGTTATAACATGCAATTACTTATCACCAAGAGGAAGCATTTGAAATAGAATCTGAAATACCACAGTATAATGAAACAAACAATAATATATAGAAAACAAAGCAATGTTTATTTGTTGGTGTACAGCATATGCCAGGGAATAGAACTTTTCTAGAGTTGGAAGTATATTTTAATGGCAGCTGTTCTGAAAACCGTTGTTACTTACAACTTTATGATTCTGTTCTGTTCTATTAAGTATGGCCAATATAGTTTTGCCTTATTTTGGGAAGGGAAAAAATGAAACTTTGACCAAGGATACATGAAAAAATGGATGGCAACTAAGATACATGAAAAAATGGATGCCAACTAGGATATGTGAAAGAAGACGTTAATACGTTAATACTTCATATGGGAATCCGTATGATGCAGTTGTATATACTTGTCACTATCCATCTAGACTTAGAAAATAAGGAAGTCCCACTGCTTAGCACATATTTGCTTGTCGGTTACTTTCAATGGGAAATATTTCATATTAAGTGTAATGTGTGCCCTGATTCTGTGAGCTGATTCATGTGATCTGTTGATTTTAACAGATCTCCACGCAAGTATGAAGATCAACTCATTGCAGTCGTTTTAACAGACTGATATCATGTGAGAAAGAGATGGAGAAAAAACTGCCTTAAAAATTAAAGCATGGAATGGTGTGTCACAGGAGAAGGAAACAGAGATCGTGTATACCATTGCAAGAAAAAAAGGTGAATACAGAAATTACCCTGCTAGAGGAGACTTCACTGTCAAAACAGTGTTTCCCTAAACCAGTACAAGCAGCGTTCCATAGCAGCAGTCACCAAAGAAGACCTGGTACTGAGTAAGACTTTGCATCAGATAGAAGTGGCTCAGAATTGGTTTCTGGTGTGAGTCAGCAAAGGTATGTTTTCCATGGATTATTATCACAGCCACATAACAGCCATTGTAGAAGATGCTTTACCAGGACACATGCTTGTTCTGTAGCATAAATCATTATGTAGGGCCTCATTCAAAAAACATGGAAATGATTGGAAGTGTTCCTTTGACCTCTGTGAATTTAGGTGCCTTCCACACCTGTTCATCTCTCCTTTTTCTGGTTCCTCTTGCTTCACTGTTGTATCATTCACCATCTTATTTTATGAAACTAGAACCATGTCTGGCAACAAGGATTGAAGCTAATCATTGTTGTGTCTTTTCTTATGTGGAAAATTAAGACAGCTTTGTCTTGTTCTGAACACATTGATTCTTTTGCCAGCACCTCCCAATGACACCAAAAATAACATCTTTCCATATTCTCCTCCCTCTTGTTTGCAAATGCCATTTTTCCACCTGACATGTTGTCATAGATAATAGAAAGGTGCCAAAACGTTCCTGTTGAAAGATTTACTAACTTTCCAACTAAGGCGAAAAAAATGGGAAAGCGTAGATCATGTAGAAGTCAGTTTCATATGGGAACTCTTGTGTATACAGAGCTTTCAGAATTGATGGCTCAACAGTTGAATTTTCAACAGATTTAGGAAATCATGATATACATCAAGCAGGAGCAAATGGCACACATAATTTTCTTATATTTCTGTATATCCTGAACATCAGGTAAGAGTCCAGTATTAGAGACTTTGGTTTATGGCCTTGTTTTTACATGGGTAGAAATAGAAATGTGAAGTGGATAGCTCAAGTGGTTTCTTCTGTTAAGCAACAAATGACAGTGTGTAAACACCTAAGAATGTTATAAGTTGTATTGCAAGATGGGATTTGAAACTTGCCAACCTGAAAGTGCGTATTAAAGGAAGTCGGGTTAAGTTTTATTAGTACTATCTGGACAAAATGTATTAGAATCATAAAGAATCCATAAATAGCAAGACGATAGAAAACACTGTTAGATTCAGCTGACTGAAAGATTCTCTTAAGAGAAGACATCTGACAAATTCAGTATGGTTTACACATAGAGTATGTGTAATATTCAGAGTGATCACAGTGTATTACAGCACATTAGTAAGCTAATGGATTTTTTCCCCCTGAAACTTTGCTCTATAGAATTGCACTGAACTAGCGATATCTACTAATACACAAATATGCAGGGTTTTAACATCTAGATGTATAATTTTATATGTTAAGCAATACTGTGTTTTGTGATTTTAATCATGGACTTAGCTTATATCTCTGTATTTGCCACTCACAAAACACCCTCTGTACAGCTAGGCTACTCACGAGGTCGCACAATGAAAAGGAATATCGCTGCATGATGATAACAATGACTCTGAAACTATGCAAGGACACACAACATTTCAGAAAACTAAAAGGATTGTTCCTTACTAATGGGAGACAATATGGAGCCTGGTCCATTTATGAAAAGGATTACAATACTTGTGAGGATGGAGAGCCTGAAGCCAGAAGTTGCCTCCAAGTTCATTTTTCTGGGCTTACAAGCAAAAACCCCATAATACTCTGGAAGTGTTTAAAAATATATACAATTATTAGAAATGCACAGGGTAGCGGTGGTTGGAGAAGACCTCTGTAGATCATCTAGTCCAACCGTGCAGCTCAAAGCAGAGTTATCTAGAGCATATTTGCTCATGACCATCTCCAGTTGGGTTTTGAGTATCTCCAAAGGCAGAGATTCCACAACCCGTCTGAGCAACTTGTTCCAGTGTTCAACCACCCTCACAGCAAAAAAAGTTTTTCTTGTGTTTAAATGGATATTTAAATTAGATTTCATAAAGCTAAATTTAATCAGTTTATTTTTTTATGAGATTTTCAAAATACTTACTAGAAATGTGTTAGTATTTTGAACATGACGATCTGAAAACTGAAATGTATCACAACTTGATGATTTTCAAGATCATGGCAAGTTGCATACTCAGGGATGAAATCCATATCCCAACTCTCAGGCACTTGCTCCAGCAATTGATGGGATTATCGGTGGCGTTGTTTCTGATTACAGTCTTTAAGGAGAGACTTCTTTTTGCAGTTGTAGGATTCTCAGGCCCTGGGAAATTATGTTAGATTTCACTCAAGAAAATGCATGTATATTGTATTTGAGTATCGTAACACAGCTCAAAATGTTATTATGAGCTAGTAAAGGATTAGCTACTCCTTGCCTGGAAATTTAGGACAAAGAGCTTTTAGATCTTGACAAAATGGGAAAAGCCTATTGTAGTCCAGGGAGAAGTAGCATTAATTTTGTCTGGTGGGCATTCAGAAATTCTTTCTATGCCTAGTTAGTTAGAGTTACTAATGACACACTTTTTTAAAGATGTATGTATTTACAGGAGGTTTGTTTAGGAGCACGGAAGCTAAATTTTAAAGGAATATTTTTCTTTTTTTATTTTGCTAAGATGTTTTAGGTTTTGAAATAGTGTATGTTATATGTTGCCTTATCGTACAGTCTGCACTTTAAAAATATGTAAATATATCACACATGTTCATTATTTGTTATTATAGATGCCTTTAAATACAAGCTAGTGGAACTCTCCATTTACATACAAAGGCTGTTGCTGGGTTTGGTAATGTCTCTAAGAAGAGAATTATATGCACTGTGAATTAATATACAACAGGCTTTACATTACAGTACATACTTAACTATGCTAATCCTTAGGACTACTTTTTAGGGTAAGGGCTATAAACTAGGCCTTATGGGACCTAGTATTTGCATTGCATTTATTTGTGGGAAAAGTATGCTTCAAAAGCACACTTACGCAGTTTTTGACAAAGAACTTGCAAAAACAGTAATATCTTGTTCTTAGACATTATTCTAATTTTTTTATACCCTCATTTTTATTTTTAGACATTAAACATTCTCAACTTTAGAACTGTCAAGAATTTAACTCTATCTAGTTTGTGCATCAGAGTGACTTTTAAAAATTTTAAATCCATTTGCAATACTGATTTACAAATAATGAACCAGTTAACTTTTCTTTAGTGTCTCTAACAGAGTGTATCAATCAGTATAGATGGGGTGGCAGCCAGCCCACTTGTGGTAGGCATGGACTGGTCCACAGTCTCCATAATAGAGCTTTCTTAAACCAAAATGGACTGACTTAGAGTGAGAGTTAAAAGAAGTAAATGAAAAAGCCTAGTTTTAATTTGAAAGACTGATTCATTTATCAGTGTGAATCGAGAGTAATTCTCGAAAAATCAGGGAATGTAAAGCCTGCATAGAGATGAGAATCAGGTCTGTACCTTTACTCTCGAACGCAAATTTCCTACGCAGTCTGGTTGGAACAAAGCAAATTGGAGCATATTAAAAGCCACAACCTGAAAGCTGGACTTTCAGTGAATTTAAAGTAATGACTTCAGTATAGCAACAGCAATTCACCTTCCCTGAAATTCTCACTTGGAGTCTTTAACTGGAGGTGAATCACATTTTGGTAGGAACCAAAGGACATGCTCCCAGCTCACCTTTCACCACTTAGTCTTACTCTGTGTTACTTTAGTTCTATAATAATGCATTAATTTTACTTCTTCATCTGCTCTCTTGGCAACATGTTACTTCTGGTTCAGAGTTTCCTGAAAGCAGGAGTTGTGTTTTTGTTTCAGCTTGGCATTCTGGTCCGTTGTAGTTGTAATTCTCATTGACTTGTATTACTGTATGTTCCCTCTATAGTGAAACAGTTCGACCAAACCAGCCTATCTAAACTTACTGTATGGAAGTAAGAGCTGAGTTTTGTTTATTTATGAGCTCATACAACATATTGTTTGTAAGTATATGATACAGACAATTTTGCATACAAGACACAGTGCAGAATATTGGTACTGATATCATCAGATAACAATCTTGGTTTGTTTTTTGTTATCTTGGACAGCTTCTCAGTTACACTTTTTTTGTGCACAAACCAGCCCATTCTCATTCTAATTCTGGGTAATGTAACATATAATTTTCTGTTCTAGTTTTAATAACACAGTTTCAGAGCATGTGTCAACTAAGTATCCCGTGAAATGGCTACTCAATTCCTTATCACTGTTTTTGTTAATTTTTCCTCTCTAACGCAGAAATCTTCGATACATGTTCTCCACCCTGTTAGTCCCCGGAACTGAATTTTAGTTCTGTTGTGGCAGTAAGGGCAGATGTCTTAGGTGAGCACCTGGCCTCACTGGGGTTAGTGCAAATTTTAAATTGACTTTACTTAGAGACTGGGACCTGATGTCGCTGTGTGATGTAGGGATAATTTTCAACCCTTTCAACTTTATTGATGGAAAGCAGTACAGTGTCTCTACATGCTAAGGGATGTGGTGTGATAGCAGTTGGGCCATTAAGATGGTTGGAGGCCTGAGAACCTCATGGAAGAAGGGGCTGAGGGACAAAGGTTTGTTTAGTCCAGAGAAGAGAAGCCTAAGGCAGATCTAATAGTGGTCCTAAGAGGTGGTAATAGGGAGGACGTGACAGACTTTTCTGAGGGATGCACAGATGAGCACCAATGGTCACAGGTTGCAAGAAGGGAAACTTTGGACAGAAGGAAAAAAAAATCACAATGGGCCAGGCTAAGCACTGGAACAGATGCCCAGAGAGGTTGTGGAGTCTCCATCTTCAGAGATTTTCAAGACTCAACTGGACAAGGCCCTGGGCTGCCTTATCTGACTTTGAAATTAGCCCTTCTTTGAGAAAGGGCTTGGACTGGATGACCCCCAGAGGTCCTTTCCATGCTCAGCTATTCTGTGATTCTATGAAACCAGGGGGAAAGATCTGAGATTTTTCTGCTTGATCTGTAACTGCAGTTCTAAGGATTTTACTCCTTGAAATTGCAACTGTTAACATCATGTCAGTACATAGTTATACGAAATAAAAGTGTTCAAATTACCTTGTGTGGGTGGAGGTAATCTGTGCAGCCTTGAACTGCAAATAGTAATTAAAAAGGGTGGTAGCAGAATGTATCCTGTGCTAGAGCTCCTGCTATCTGCATTGCTGTATGCTCTTTCTTCACTGTGTTGTGTACAAGTGCCAGCACAGCTTCGGCTGGAGGAAGGCAGGAAGCAAGTAAACTTAAGAGACAATCATGAACTGCCTGTGGTTGTTACGATACTGATGTACTACTCAAATGTGATTTTCAGCTAGTAAAACACACCTGCAGTTGGGCATTTGTCATTTCTAGGAGGAGAGAGTCTGTTTTCTACATCTTTGTGCTCATTCATATGCCTTTATATTTAGGTTTCAGGCTATTTCAAAGTCTGACTCTTGAACTTTTCCAGAATGTTAGCAATACAAGTTATAGGGCAATGTAACCCAAGGACATGATGGTTTGATGGCTAGTTGATGATTCTTGTATGTACCTGCCAACATTTGACATTCAGAAAGGGGTAGAGCTGGCTGATGTGCCTGGACAGTCGTTCTGCCTATAGCAATCGTGGTGCTGTTTGGTTAGTAGCAGCTGCAATCTGAGCAAGAGTTTCTTGGAGGGTTCGATACTCGATATGCCTGTTACAGGGGCTCGTTTCCTTGGTTCCTCAAAGCAGCAGAGATGGTGCTTGAACTGACAGCTGTCCTTTCTCTCCCACACAACCTGTACCATACTGTGTGCCACCGTCCCATGCATCTGCACAAGGGTTGAGTTGTAGTCACAGTGAGGGAGGGAGGAACAGGAGGGAACAGAGTCCTTGTGTTAAGACCTCCCTGTTCTCCTCCCAGCAGATCTTGCTAATTTTCGACATCTCGGAGGGTAGCTCGCGCTGCTTGGCTGCCTGAAGGATAAGTAAGTTAGTTCTTGGGACTGGTGGTGCTGAAGCAGTCCGATGTCCAACAGGGTACAGATGCCACAGACTGATTCAGCCATACCTATGGCAAAGGTGCTGCCTGGCTTCTGGCTCAGGGCAATAGCTGTGCACCGTGTCCAGCAGCAGTGGCTGAAACATGGTTGTCTCTTCATGCACGTACCATCTGCCCCAAACCACCCCCTTTCCTGTCCACAAGTATCAACCCCTTGCTGCCCTGTCCGTAAATCCTGCGCTGACCCACCCAGCATGTCTCACCATGGCCAGCAGCGCGTGTGGGTGTAGTGCTGTCTGCTGTGATGTGCTT
This sequence comes from Phoenicopterus ruber ruber, assembly GCA_009819775.1. Taxonomy (NCBI): domain Eukaryota; kingdom Metazoa; phylum Chordata; class Aves; order Phoenicopteriformes; family Phoenicopteridae; genus Phoenicopterus; species Phoenicopterus ruber. The sequence goes on along the minus strand of CM020227.1, from coordinate 18,238,065 downwards.
CTCGGAGGTCATGGTCAAGCTGGGCCGTGGACTCTGCTTAACTCATGTGATTGCTTCAGTGGCTCTGCTGTCACGTGGTGGTGACAGCAGCAGAGACAGAGCTGCGCTTGCCTCCTGACGCAGCCAGTCGTGCTCAGTAGCTGCCTCCTTGCTGACTCTATCCATGCAATCAATTGAAAGACTGAAAAAGCAGTTAATGTGGAGGAAGGCTCATAAAAAGAGTAGTCTGCTCCCAAGGAGAAAAGGAAAATACGCCTGTGAAATACGTTTGGAGTCTTGAGTTTCACGTCTAAATGAACTGTTACCCATGTCGCAAAACCAGCCACTTTTTCTGGCCGTCTCAAAAGACTAATACTAGTGCATATAAAAACAGAACTTCTCTGTCATCTTAAGTGGTGGTCTGCTTAGCCCAAAGGTTATGCGTATCAGCTGTCTGCTCTTGAGAAATCCATGAATATGCCTCAGTCCTTATGGTTGTTAACTGTCACCTTTCTTGGATAGTAAAATTCCTAACAGGGCAAATCTTGCCCCTACTTTCACAGGATTAATAGGACAGAAGTGACTCAATTCATGAGCTGGCTTTAACAGAACACTGAGAACACACTACTGATTTAAACTGTGTTGGAAGGTGGCACCCTTAAAAGCAGTATTTCCACTTGCCAGTTAGAAAACTTATTTCTACAAAAACATAGTAAGGAAGGTTAGTTTCAAATGTAGTAGATATATTGAGCTATCTCCCTTCAGCAAGTCCATATCAAAGAATATTCTTTTCTCTCAATAGTATCTCATGAGTGAAGGCAGACATGGAGGAAATTTCATATATGGACAGACAACGTGTAAAGTTACAAAAAGAAACTGTATTTTTTGTCAGAGGACAGAGACTACAGATACCAGGAGCTGCTGAGTAGTCACCGTTGGGGCCTACAGCAAAACTGAGCAGTAACAGATAAAAATTCTAACTCAGTAGGACTTCTAAATCAAATGACTAATCAGCTATGTTAGCAACTGCTACTTTGACCTGTGATTGGTCTTGAAAGCTATGCAAGACCTGGTGGCCTTAAAGGCTCTTGTTATATACTCTCAGCTCTCTTTTCAGTAGCAATGACTCTTTTTCTATTTTTTTATTAAGAGGTAGTTCATTGCTGCAGATTTCAGAGCTGCCCAGGGAGGGAAGAAAAATAGGTATATGTTGAAGAGATGTACCGACCTTATGCTTCACCTAGGTTAGTCTTTGGAATGTAATATTTAAGCAACAAGTCTCTTGCTAGGTAAAATGTATTGCTGTTGTCCTACTGTGGTGTCTTCAGAATGTATTTTGTAAAGTTAGGCTGAACCACAGAAGTGACACATTGAATGTGATAAAGCTACATTTAAAGGATTAATTTTCTAGTTTATGTGTCTGTCTTTGTGTATGTCCATGATAGATGACATAAGAGAGTCCAAAGTGCACTCTGAAGACTAAATCATTCATAAATGCCGTTGATGATTAGTCACCTTTCAGGCTGGCAAATGCACCAATTCCCTTGATCTCACTGTCTTTCTCCAATGCTTCTCAGCAATGGACTTAGACAAGAAATGGTGGAACAGCATTGAGGCTCCTCTCCCTGCTCCAGGGCGTCAGATATGTTCACTATATGAGAAAGAAATGTGGTGCTTTTCTGATCTATCATCCTGAAATTCCTTTACAGAGAGAAATTCAGGGTAGAATTTATAAGGAAATTTATTGGGTAGAATACACCTCCCCCACCCTCCACCCCAAATCCTGAGAAATAAAAGATGATAGAAAAGATAGATACAGAATTAAAATTCCTTCTTTCAGATCAACACTGGTTTGTTCATCCAGTGCTTTGTGTTACTAACTTTCAGACATCCACTGTTTTGCAGTTTCCAGGCTCTAGCAAATAAAGAGCTTTTTCTAATACTCAAGCTAATTTTCCTTGTGTGTGGTTTTTTGCATCAAAATCAACATTGACTCACCAAATGTGATTATATAGTCTCTGTTTCTTTCTTTCCCATCATTGATGCTGTGTTTTTCCCACTTCTTTTCCCAGAAGTATGTTTATTGTATCCATCATGAAGTCCATGGGCGATATAATTACACCAATCTTTGTGTCTTATGTTGTATAGACATATGTCCCATTACTTCTGTTGTACAGGCTGCCACTAAACTTTTAAAACCTACCCTGCCCATTGGACTTGGTTAAAAGCTTTTTGAGATCTTCTGGAAAATTCGGACTGATTTCAGTGGCTTTTTATTGGACATTTAAGAACGCTTCTTAATATTTTCTGCTTTTGTTCTTAGATCAAATACTTCAAGAGTTATCAATTCCAAAAGTACCTGAGAAATAAAAAATCTAAGCTTGCACCAGTGCTGTCCTCCTTCTGTTCCCTGGTGGTGGTGAGCTCCAAAACCAGGTGCATCTGCAGGACTTTTGCTTTGTCCTTTTCTTAACTGAAATTATCGATGAATGTTCGCTGATTGGGGTTAGGGAAGAGTGGTGTGGCAGCTCTAGGTTAGTCATGGGTCCCCAGTAGGTTTCAGGAGTTCCCGGTGTGTCAACGTGCCTTTACTTTTGCAGTGATGCAGACCTGGCCCTTCAGGATGCCCGTGGACAGTTAATTTTTGCTCTGCTCCTGAGGCTTATTAGGGGAGTGGAGGACCTATTGTAGGATAAGGAACTAAAAAAGACTTGGCTTGTTCAGCATAGGAGGAGAAAAACTGAGAGACAATATGAATACATGAGGGAATAAATACAAGACATGGAAAAGAGCTATTTAAGCTAAAGGGCAGTATTAGCTTATGAAAAAAAATGGGTCTAAACTGGCTGTGACTATATTCTGGCTGGAAATCAGAAGAAGGTTTTTTAATTATATGAGGTTCTGGAACAGCCTACAAAAGAGGTAGTGGGTTCAGAAAAAGAACAGCTGCTTTTAAGGTGGAGCTCAATACTTTTATGAAAAGGATTATATAACATGGTGCCTACGGACTGTGTCTGATGACTCAGGAGATCCCTTCCAGTCCTATGATGTTCCTAAATTTTCCTGAGCAATTCAAGTAGAAGAAGAAAATGTCAATTTGAAACAATTTGTAACTCGGCTCAGCCTAAGTACAATTCAATGGGATAAAGAAAAGGCACTTTTTAGCTTAAGGGCATTCTGCCTTCTGCATTTCAAAGGCCTGTGGCAACCTTGGTAGCTTGTCAGAATAGTCGTAAGAATCTTTTAAAATACAAGATTTTAGACATAATAAATCTGGGACCTGCCAATAGCAGTAATGTTTAATGTCTTTTTAAAACTGTCTGAATCCTCTCCCCTAGCCTAGGGGAGGAGGAAGAACAAGCTCCATTTTCATCACGTGTAGCGGGAAGGATTGGTATAATCCATTTAAGGGAAAATATTGTGCTAATGTGAATTATCTGTGGCCCAAGACTGGTCTGTAGCAATTACATGTGCAGTACACAAGCGTTGTGGGGATACGTAACTGGACAAGAAGTCGTAAGAAATGTTCTTCATTAATATGTTGGTAAAATGCTTCATATATTTCACACAGAAATTTTGTTGTATTTACTAGGTCTGGACCATTGGTTCAGTAACTAAATTCTCCATGCCCATTACGCAAACTTCCTGTATTGACACATGCAGCCGGTTACTGATTGGAAATGCTGTGGAACTCTATAGTAAGGCTGCAAAAACTGGGAGACGATAAGATATGTATTAAACCATGTTCTTGTTTGCAAGTTTTTCTCTCAGTATTTGGGATTTCCTTGTGCACTAGGCACACTAGAAACTCTTGCTTTGGCCTAGATTAATCCCCACAAGCAGAATACAAATTACTTTATACTTGTGGATTAAGGGTCAGTTAATGAGGACAGTTGGTATTGCCTCTTCAGTTTGGCTGAGTTTCTTACAAGCCAAAAGCCTCTCCAAGATTGCAGTTCTCACCTGCAATCTTAGCAGCAAAACCTATCTGAGAAATAACTAATCAGTGCATTTTCCTCCTGGCCTAATTGCATTTCTCATGACTCAGCTAAACCCGCTCTGGGACTTCAGCGGCTATTTCTGGGTCCCTGAAGGGAGGTGGGGATTGCAGGAAGCTTGCAGCATTGCTCTGCTACTGCTAGCAAATTTATCAGTGTCAATGGTTTCCAGACTCTTAGTCTGAACATTAAAACTAGTAGTTGCAAGTAGGACATTTTTCATCAAAACTTTTTCTTTTCTGCTGGAAAGAAAATGGCTTTTCAATTAAATAGCACTTTTGGGATGGAAGAAGAACTTCTGTTGTACATTTATTTCTTAAAATCTGAAAACATACAAATGTTCTCAATTCTGATAATCAAAACCATGTTTTATACAGACCCTCTTCCCAAATTTAATAAAATATTTTTGTCTCTGATTAAAACTTTCCATGAAAGAAAAAAAATGGCTTCCCAGCTGCCTCTGCTCTATACTGCTTGGATTTTCACAGGTGGAGTTTGTCTGGGAGAATTTTGAATCCCTTACAGCTGCAATAAATAGGGTAAAAAGTACTTGTAATATTTGCTGAGTGTCTATCCTTGCTCAGTGTTAGCCAACACTTACAAAGTCGCATTTCAAAAAAAGTAATAGAAATGTAATGTTTCTGTTGTTCTGTAGTGTAGTACTGGCATTTTCTATAGTGAAAAGGTTACCTTTTTTGTATGTTACGTTTCTATGTGAAGAATATTCCAATTTTCAGCTAAAATGTGCTGAAAGAACTCTGGCATGTCTTTTAACATCCATTACTAAATACTCAAATTCTCCAAAGTGCAGGAGGATACTTTGTGCTGCTAATGGCTGACTGACCTTTATATTAACACCGCTTCGGAGATGGTTCGGTGGCTTACCTCTTTAGCAAAATTAATAAATTCAGGGGTTCCATTAATAAGTATTTTGATTCATAGTTCTGCTTTAAAACATAATTATGTGTTACTCGTAATGTTGCTTATACTCCACTGTATTCTGTCTCTTCATTCAAAAGCTGGCCTGTGATGCAGTTGCATTTCCATTCTTTCTTTTATCCCTAAAGCCACATCTTGAAATCAGTGGGGCCACATCATTGCAACAGAAAAGTATTTGGCACTGCATTGTCTGAGAGTCTCATCTCTCCACACATTGTTCTTATTGTAACTGGAAAACATATGTCCCATTACTTCTGTTGTGGAAATATCAAGTGAGATGTAGAACGTCAACTACAGTTGTTGGGGGAGAGTGTAATGGCCGGGGAGGCCTCTGGAATAAATGCTGGAGCCTGAAGAACGGCTTTCCCCATCGGTCGCTCCAGCTTCCCAAATGGTGGTAAAACTCTGAGACCAAATACGTGAAGAGATTGGTTGTTTCCTGATTCAAAACTTAACACTTCTCTTTCTAAAATTGTGAGATTTATCTCACGTTTTCTGTTTTAGAAGAGTGCTGTTTGAGAGTATGCTGAATACCTTTCCTTTTTTTTTTTTTCTGTTAGCAAGTAAATCTCTCATTGAGCTTTTGGGCATGCAAGAAGGTAGTTATGCACTTAAATATTCTCATTATTTTTATGTGAGTAGTACCGGGATAGAAAATTTTAATTCAACTGCGACTACTTAACCAAAACAATTTCTGTCAGGCCTTTCTTTCCTACAACTAAACCGAAACAGTCATGAGTCAGCAGTGCATCCTAAGTGAGTCAGCAGTTTATCTGATTAGGGGTATTCTAGCATAACTGGTGCAATTAAAAAGAAAAGGCTGCAGAAATGAAAGTATATAACTTCATTATTAGCACATTTCCTCAGTGCAGGCAAAATGTCATCCATAAGTTGTTACATCCTCTGCATTCGCAAAATACTGAGAGGAGTCAGTTACTTGGATGTTTCCAGCTCCGATCTCACCACACTGAATCTTTGATTGCAATCTGCCATGTTGTATCTCTAGTGACGCTTCCTGCAGCACTGATTTCTGCCAAACAGCTCAGCCTGGTTCACACACACAATTTCTCATACACAAATATCAGTCATGTATTTGCGAGCATCGGCATTCATTTGTCTGCACAAGACGGGAAGACTCGTGCACCGAAATGGATTTCATGCCTGTCAGTTTAAGCACTTGTGTGTGGAGGTTCCAGCACTTCTAGCTTGAAGTGATTTGGCTATGAGATGTGTGTATACTGGAATATATTTGTATGCGGTGTACACAATCTGGGTATGGCCTAGTTGGAAGTTGAAAACTAATTTCATGACTAATGTCATGTATTTTAATCATTGGTTCCAACAGAGATGTAATTTGTTTTAGATGTATCCTAGTATTTTCTATTTAGTGTTACTTCTCATTACGCAGGCGAAACCAATGATTCTGAGCAGTGGTACCTCTCTTTCCTTTTGCGCTTGCTGCGATTATGATACTTGGTATCCAACATCACAAACACTTGCTCTGGAAGCTATAACAATGTCCCAAGAAAGGCCAACTGCATTAATCTGTTATGGAACAGAGTTTTTGTTTAAGTCCACGCCTTCTCATTTTAAAGGTCACATGATGACATCAAAGATCAATAAATGGTTAATGTGTTATATTTCCGTGGTGAGGAAAGCGCAGATTAAGAACTGCTATAAAAAGCAATTGTACTTTTTCAATGGTTACAGCTTTGCATTTTGACTTGGGGTGTTATTTATGCAATTGCCATATTCCCATGACTCCATCATAAATGAGTTGTGAAATTCAATAGTGTATCCTGGCCAGGTAAATAAATGAGGACGAAATATTATAATGGGTTTCACATTTCATATCCTATGTGTTTTATCTCAAATAAATAGGCTCAATAAATGTTACAGTATATGCACTTGTGCCACAAATATTACATTTGATTCCTAATGGGTCATAAAGTGCCTTTTGCAAACCTTCAAAGAAATGCCAGTCTGTTCTATGGAAAATGTATTTCAGTACTCAATTTACTTTAAACTACTTTGCCCCTACTGAACTTACTCCTGTCTTACATTTCTAAACTATGTAGATAGTAAAATTTATGTTTTGGGTTTGATCTGCCTCTTGGTTACAAAGATCTTAATTCCACTGAAGTGAAGTGGTACAGGCTGGATTCTTTGCATCCTGTTGCATTTTAATGTGTTCAATGTTATATTAACATAATAATAATAATATCAAATCTTGTTATAAGCTACATGAATTTTATTATTTGAACATATAAACCAAAAGTGATTTACAATATTGCATCAGAGTAATTCTAAATTATGTTACAGAGGTCTGTATTATATAGAATGGATCCTCCGTCGTGTTTAACAGTTTGACCTTAAGTGATGTGACTGATGGTGTAAGCTGAAATGATGATGCTAAAATAGAGGATAGATGCAGCATCAGCTATAGTCTTGTGACTTTTGATCACTTGAATGAGAACTCAATTAAAATTTTGTGTTAATATGAGAGTAATCTTTAGCTAAAGTAGGTTTAGATCAATTATCTGACTATAGTCACAATTTAACGCATTAATACTGAAGTCAACTTGGGAAGTTACAGAAAAGCTGAAAATCTAACTTTGTAAAGTAATATTCCATAACTGATATAACTTTGAAATAAGCTTGTTTCATCTAAGACTAGGATTTTATAGATGTGGCTCATGAAAAGAGAAGAGCTATTTATTCTAAGTAGAATATGGCACATATTGATACAGCCAAATGTAGAGTTACATCTAGATGATAGTGTTAGTTCCACATTTATTTTAGTATTTAGTATGGTGCAGTCCCAGATGATTCCATTTATGTATAATGGGAAGTTCTTGTACGTTGCAGAGACAAGGCTAATATATTATTTCTCTTACTTGTTCCATACAGGCTAGTACAAGAATAACTAGTTAATGGTTGCAAGATGTCAGTAAATCTTGGCCGCAGAATATTAAAATTGTAGAATCTAAGTTAATTAAGATTCATCATATTTATATTATTAGATATATGTTACTGAGGATTACGTATGCATTATAACTATGGTCTTTGGATCATTTTTGATCATCATAAATCTTCGAGCTAAAGAAAATGGATGGCTAAAATGGCAGCATAGTGGAAGCTGGAGCTGAAGTCTTCGGCTGCACTCCATCCAGAATACCAGGAAACTCCAAGGAAGTTTTCTTTAACTTGTGTTTGTTTGTAGAAAGTTATTTAATGTGCAGGGTTTGTTGACACTGAGGAAGAATATAAAACATGTAATGGTACTTGGCTAAATATTTGTGAAAAAAAGTGAAACGGCAGCCAGTCAGCATTACCATGGCTGCCCCTTAGACTGATGATAGTTCAGGGAACCATTAGGAACCCATCCACTTCCAGCAAAATCCTTGAAAGACTTCCCATCAAATGAGATGGGATTGAGCCAGATCCTTTGGCTGAAATATTTAAGCATATTCTTCAAGCAGTAAATTTCAATAAGTGACAGGAGAATTACATAGAAAAAAGGCATGGGAATATATTTGGGCAGATAAATGTATTCACCATCAAATTAAAATTTTTGATCAGAAAACTAAAGTCTAAATGAGTTAATTATCCTGTTAAAGCAGCTCAGGTATCCAAAAGAGTCTCAAACAAAATCTGTTGAGCAATAAAATTAAAACAGTAAAAAAGATCCATAAGCAGACACTGACAACTGAGCCTTCCTTGAACCTGTTTGCCCATTTTCTGTCCCCTAGAAGCTCTCAAAAGAAGGTTTACAAGGTAGCTGCCATCATGTTGCTCCTTAGGCAGAATGGTGATTTACTGGACTGGCTGTTGCTAGATGTGATCTGTTCCACCACACAAGAGTTTAAAGCCTGTCAGAAGTTCACCATTTTAATAAGAGGGAGATTCCTGTAATCTGCAGTCGTCGTAATTAAAGATTTAAGTGTTACACACTTTTATATGTTTTGCACACATATTCTTGAAATAATCTATGTACAAAAAAGTGTTTCAAACTGACTCCCCTGAGGCCAGTGACGTACGTCCCGTTCCCTTAGTGAGGTTGAGACTTGGTAAGAGAGAGTGATTAAAGTCAGAATTAAAATGTGAATTATAGGGAGACTTGTGTCCTCTCCAGAGATAATGTAGTAACCGCTGCTCTGTGAATGGAAGAGTAAAATGATCCTCAGAGACACTGATATTTTTCTAAAAAGTGGAAGGAACAATTTTTCCTGTTTAAAATTAAAGAACCTTTTTCACTTGTGAAGTCTTGGAGAGATGCTGTTGCTTTTTCTTCAGAAAACAAACAAGTCTCTCACCCTAGTCTACATGCCTCTGCCTGTGATGCTCCACAAAACATCAGGTACATATGTGTCCAAATGGACACTGTGCCTGGGAAGAAGAGGAGGTCTTTCTTACACAAAGCTGTTTATGAGTAGGCATAAGCCATCTGGATGGAGCGGCAGACCTTTCATCGCAGCAGCAATCCACCGGACATGCTTTTATGTTCTTAACAAGTCCTAAAAAAGTCAGTGACTCAAAATCTTTTGTGTAGAATATGAGGTGTACAATATCCCATGCTCTGTACTTCCTAACTACCAGATTGATTTTTGCAGCTTAAATAAAATCTGACATGCTGGGTCTTCTGACACATCAGCAGCTAAACATCTCCCAAGAACTGAGACCAATGGTTTTCCAAACCCTGTCCCACCCTTGCATAGCGTAAATGCATAATGAACAGGGAGGTCAGGGAACACCAAGTTTTAAAAAGCAAGTTTAGAAGCCTGTTCGGTTTGGTTAATTTGATGTATTTTCTTCTGTTTTAATAGGCAAAATACAAGCTGTTGTCTTGAATTTTCTGACACGATAGACGAGCAATTTGTTGGTATTTCCAGTCATTAGTAGGGGGCTTTATGTGAGGTAATAGAACAATCGCTGCTTTAGTGCTGTAAACATTTGTCACATCTCCTTAGAAAGATTTAGCAACTGTAATTTCTAAGTCGTTAATCGCTTTTTCCAAGAGCTGTATTTCTCTGGGCTTGCCTTTCTTTTTCAGTATAGACAGTTCTGAGAATTTTGAAGTTTTTCATCATTAAATTGTTAAGAGTTTTATCCAGAGTTGGTGGAAAGCCTCTCTCTTACTTGTTGCTATAGCTAATAGTTTCAAACTGCATATATTGCATTTGAGATAGATGTGGATGGAGAAATTTCAAAAGTGTCATATTCCATTACAGTGTAAAATTCCATGAAAGCTGAAGCACATTGAAAAATTGCATTGTCTTCCCCATCATTTAGTTTCAAGAATGAAAGAGCTCACAAAAATGTCAAAACTGAGTAAACTCCATATTAAATATAATGAGCTTTTGGCTTTGGTACTGCCAGAATCACTGGCAGATGGAAATGTTGTTTAAAACCTTCATAGAACCTTTCTCCTATTTTCTAGCTTGAATTTTTTCAAGAATGGTTTATACACCTGGCCAGTTTATTGTTAATTCCATGCTGTCATACAGCTTAAGTAGACATTCACAGTATTTAGCTCTCTAATGTACTTCAGACATCAATCATAAACCTTTTCAGGCTTCAGTCTGCTAGGCTGAACCTAAGTTCATTTAGTTTTCTTGTGGAAGATAAGCTCTGCCTTTCCCATTCATCTTAGTAATGATTTTCTGTGCTTGATCCAGTTTGTGTTCATTTTTCTTGAATGGAGGTTGCTGAGGCTGTGCATAACACTGGGACAGGAGTGATTCCAGTATCTTGTATGGTGGCAAAATAGAAATACTTCACCTTCTGTCCCCTAAGCTTGAACCACAGGCTCACCGAATTGTTGAAATGGGAAGAGACGTCTAGAGAAATTATACTCCAACCTCCCTGCTCAAAGCAGGGCAGAATATCAGTCAGCTGAATATCAGTCAGCTTGGTATGTCAGCTTAAGACTCAGTAGTGGTCCAAAAAAAAAAAGAAAACGGTATATTGGGAAAAATCAGGAAAAGATATGAACAAACCAGAAAGCATTATAATGTCACTGCATGTTATCCACTTCAATCATCACACTGTGTATAAAGTTTTGATTCTATACCTCAAAGGAAATGCAGTAGAACTCCAGAAGGTGGAAAATCATGGAAACAGCACACCAAATCAAAGGAATGAAACTGCTTCCTCTTAGAGAATGAATGAAGAGTAGGACTTTTTAGCCTGTAAGCAAGGGATACGATAGAAATCCATAAAATGAGAACTGACGTGGGGAAAGTGAGGAGGGGATTGCTCACTGTCTCTTCCAACAAGATCTGGGGCATGAAATGAAAGTAGCAGCAGACAGGTTCATAAAAGCAAAAGAAGATGCTCCTTTGAACCCGTGGGATTCAGCTGTGGAACCCTCTGCCACAGGATGCTGTGGGTAACAAAAGTTTTTGTAAGTTCAAAAAGCAACTGGACAAATTTATGAACGAAAAATCAATTAACAGCTATTTAATAAAAGAGACACAACCTCTGGCTTAGGAGTCTGAAAGAGTATTCTGGGGAAGTATCATTCCCTACTAGCCTTGTTCTTTGCACTCCTTGTGCAGACATCTGCTGTCAGGCACAGGGAGGGTGCTGCGATACTGGGCTGGGCAGGCACTTACGGCCTCTGAGCTAGTATGGATGACCCTATTTATATTAAAGACTTTTCCCTCACAGGTTTCCTCCCTGCACAGCCTTTAAAAGCTTTTGTTTTTAATTTAGAATGAAGTTAAATTTCAAAATCTTGAAATCCTGTGTAAATATTAGTTCTCCTTAGAGCTCTAGTTTCTAGAGACCAGTCACAGTGAAAAGTTCTATTGAAGAATACCATTTTTATGTAATGCAAGAGTATAATGGGCCTGCTACTTGTTCTCTTTCACCATTATTATTTTATTGAGTTAATAAGGGTATTTCTAATTTACATCAGGGGAAAAGAAAGAGACCACTATTATCTCTTAGGAGGGTGAAATTATAAAGACATCAGTAGACACAAGAAATGTATATTTCCACCAAAAGATACATGTTTTCTGAGATGCTTCAATTTGCTCAGATCTGTGTCATCCATAAGAAATGGGAAAATTGTACGTGCCAGTAGTGTTCTGAGTTGGCCTGAAAAAACAAAATAAAAGCTAATTAAGTTAATGGCTGAGGGCTAAATTCTCCTTCACTTTAGTCTGTCTTCATGGGTGTTACCAAGACTGAATATTGTAATATTTAATGACCACCCAGAAGTCAGGCTTGCCAAGAGTGAGGACTGAGTATTTTTATTAATTGCACAAGTGGTCAGAAATACCTTTGGTCTTTTCAAAGAAAGAGTTCACTCAGAGCATGCTCTGAGGCTGGCCAGAAGCGCTGGCTTGCTCATTCACATTGCACTGGCTCCTAATCATAGTCATTTTCCTACTAGTAACTTGATATCTAACCTCACAGAAATGATATTTTCAGCAAATGTTTATGCCTTAGACTTTTGTAAATATAGTGGAGAAATGTCTTCAGCTTTAGCCTCTTGATAATCTTGTGGCAGAGAATAGCTTTTTTTTTTTTGACTAAACCCAGTATAATACAATTTGATCCTCCTGCTGTTTCTCAAAGAAATGTCCTACTCAACTGTATTTATAATTATCAAGCTAAGTAAATATCTACTTCTGTTTAAAGACAGCTATTCTAAAAGTTTGCCTTTAAAGCCAATAGGAATACATTTTGATTTTATTTTGAAAAACAAAAAAAAGTAAACAGTGAAAACCCAAAAATGTTCAGTTAAAAGTTTTTGTTTTAAAACCTCAAGTTTTTGTCATGGTTTAACCCCAGTCAGCAACCAAGCACCACACAGCTGCTCGCTCACCCCCCTCAGTGGGATGGGGGAGAGACTCAAAAAAAAAACTTTGTGGGTTGAGATAAAGACAGTTTAATAGGATAGAAAAGGAAGAGATAATATTAATAATAAAAAAATAATAATAATAAAAATAAAAGAATGTACGAAACAGGTGATGCACAATGCAATTGCTCACCACCCACTGACCGATGCCCAGCCCCTCCCTGAGCAGTGACCCCCCCCCGGCCAGCTTCCCTCCAGTTTTATATACTGAGCATGACATCATATGGTATAGAGTACCCCTTTGGCCAGCCTGGGCCAGCTGTCCTGGCCGTGCCCCCTCCCAGCTCCTTGTGCCCCTCCTCGCTGGCAGAGCACGGGAAGCTGAAAAGTCCTTGGCTTAGTCTAAGCACTGCTTAGCACCAACTGAAAACATCAGTGTATTATCAACATTATTCTCATACTAAATCCAAAACACAGCGCTATACCCGCTACTGGGAAGAGAATTAACTCTATCCCAGCCAAAACGAGGACAATATCCACCCCTTATTCTGTACCATCTGCGTCTTGCGCAGGTCCCACACTTTCCAATACATTCCAATTAATCACCACCACTTTTCCTGTCTTCTGATATATACACACAGATATCGTTCCCTTAGTCTATGGGCCATCCCTGTAAAATGTCCATAAAGGTCCATTGAGTTCATTTAGTCCATGACTTCGGGCTCCATCTGTCGTAACAGTCCTTCAGGGCAGGAGAGATGGTGTGTGGTGTTGGATTGTTGCATGCTGAAGCCAGTTCTGGTTCCATCACTGCTGCGCTTTGCTCAGTTTCATCAAAGTTCATTCTTCATTAGTCTGAGTGATTCTTACTGTAATGCCATTGATACGGCATATCAGCTATCGTCGTGATGACACACCCCGGCAGGGTTATATAGCAATTAACATCAAACAACTTAATTCATTGGCTATTCTCACTCCAAATCAAATCCCCCTGAGGTACACATCGGACTGCCCCATCCTTCTGCATCACCCACCAAGTGCACCCAGGTCCTTGAGCAAAAGCGATTCCACAGATGGGTTTGCCTTTGCCTGAGGCAGGAACAACCCAGACTGTCTTCCCTAACATATTCTTCATGTGCACTACGGGGACTTTATCCCCTTCTACAGTATGTGGAAGTTTTGATTGGGCAGGGTCAGCTCGATTGGGAGATCCCCTGGTGTTGACTAACCAGGTGGCTTTTGCTAAATGTGTATCCCAATGTTTGAAGGTCCCACCACCCATTGCTTCCAGTGTAGTCTTTAGCAGTCCTTTGTATCATTCAATTTTCCCGGAGGCTGGTGCATGACAGGGGATGTGATACACCCACTCAATGCCATGCTCTTTGGCCCAGGTGTCTATGAGGTTGTTTCGGAAATGGGTCTCGTTGTCTGACTCAGTTCTTTCTGGGGTGCTGTGTCAGCATAAGACTTGCTTCTCAAGCCCAGGATAGTGTTCCAGGCAGTGGCATGGGGCACGGGATACGTTTCCAGCCATCCGGTGGTTGCTTCCACCATTGTAAGCACATGGCGCTTGCCTTGGCGGGTCTGTGGGAGTGTGATATAGTCAATCTGCCAGGCCTCCCCGTATTTATATTTCAGCCATCGCCCTCCATACCAGAGAGGCTTTAACCTCTTGGCTTGCTTGATTGCAGCGCATGTTTCACATTCATGGATAACCTGTGCAATAATGTCCCATGGTCAAGTCCATCCCTTGGTCATGAGCCCATCTGTATGTCGCATCTCTTCCCTGATGGCCTGAGGTGTCATGGGCCCACTGAGCTATAAATAATTCACCCTTGTGTTGCCAGTCCAGATCCACCTGAGCCACCTCAGTCCTAGCAGCCTGATCCACCTGCTGGTTGTTTTGATGTTCCTCAGTGGCCCGACTCTTGGGTACATGAGCATCTACGTGGCGTACTTTTACAACCAGCTTCTCTAGCCGGGCAGCAATATCTTGCCACAGTTTGGCAGCCCAGATGGGTTTGCCTCTGCGCTGCCAGTTGCTCTGCTTCCATTGCTGTAACCGCCCCCACAGGGTATTTACCACCATCCATGAGTCGGTATAGAGGTAGGGCACAGGCTGCTTTTCTCGCTCAGCAATATCTAAAGCCAGCTGGATGGCTTTCACCTCTGCAAACTGACTTGATTCACCTTGTCCTTCAACAGCTTCCACAACTCTTCATGTAGGACTCCATACAGCAGCTTTCCACCTTCGATGCTTTCCCACAATACGACAGGACCCATCAGTGAACAGGGCATATCGCTTCTCATCTTCTGGCAGTTTATTATACAGTGAGGCCTCTTCAGCACGCGTCACTTCCTCCTCTGGCGATATTCCGAAATCTTTGCCTTCTGGCCAGTCCATGATCACTTCCAAGATTCCTGGGTGACTGGGGTTTCCTATTTGAGCTCGTTGTGTGATCAGTGCGGACTGAGAAAAACGCGTTAGCGATATCAGTTGTGGCTTACCGCTTGGCTGCCTTGGACTCCAGTTTGTATTGACGTTCTAGCATGTCTGACACGGCAGCACTCAGCGGCGATGTGACTTCATTCAGGCCATGATAGTCTACTGTTAGTCTCCACTCTCCATTAGACTTTCGCACTGGCCATAGGGGGCTATTAAAGGGTGAGCAAGTCTTGCTGATCACTCCCTGGCTCTCCAGTTGACAAATCAGCTTATGGATGGGGGTCAGGGAGTCTCGGTCGGTGCGATATCGCCGCCGGTGCACCGTTGTGGTGGCGATCGGCACCTGTGGTTCTTCGACCCTCAGCAACCCCACAACAGAAGGGTCCTCCCAGAGACCGGGCAAGGTGGACAGCTGTTTAATGTCCTCTGTCTCCACAGCAGCTATACCAAAAGCCTACTGGTAGCCTTTTGGGTCCTTGAAATACCCTCTCCTGAGGCAGTCTATGCTAAGGATGCACGGAGCCTCTGGGCCAGTCACAATGGGGTGCTTTTCCCACTCATTCCCATTCAGACTCACTTTGGCCTCCAGTACAGTCAGCTGTTGAGATCCCCCTGTCACTCCAGAAATGCAGATGGGTTGCCTTCTTAGAGTTACGCTTCAGTTTTCCTCTCATGGATGTACAAGACTCTCAAACTACAGCTCTGATCCAGAACCATAATAAAACTTAAAGCCCTCTGTGTATTTCTCAGTGATAAGTGTTGGTTTTTTTTTAAATGAATCAGCGTTTTTCCAAGGGAAGCCAACACTTTATGGAAAACTTTTTTTTTAGTAGGGAAAAAAGTACTCCTTTTAAAACCAGATGCAGCAGTCCACTTTATGGAAGAATGGAGGAAAGAAATCTTTTGCTTCCGTTCTAGATATTTTAATGTCACCCTTTGACTTAGGCAGATTCATTCTTACCAAGCTAATTTGTGATTCTTTGGGTGCAGCGTTCCCTGTAGCTTATCGGATCAGACCATTGTAATATTACATCTCACAATGAGCAGGGGTCTGTTCCTTAATTCCTGTTTTCACTGTTTTCTGTTAACCTGCATCATCAATGGAAATTGTCCGGAGCCAGTCCAGCAGCTTCTCCCAAGTCATCTTGCTTGTTTCCTGCCGAGGGTCTTATAATGGCTTTTCACTGTTTGCCTGTTCCAGCAATTATTTCCTGGTTTCTAGCCAAACAGTGATTCACACAGCATATAAAGGTTTCATTCCACTTCTGTTTCAGTTTCAAACTTTCTGGTGTTTTCCTGCAATTTCACTTCCAGAAGACATACTACCTTTTTTCTTCCCTTAAAACCTCCTACTTCATTCAATTTACTGTCATTTGTCTACTTCTCCACCTCTTCCTTTCATGCTGTTAGAACAGAGCTTTGCTGGAGAGTTTAGAGGCGACAGCAGCTTGTATTTAATTCTCCTTTGCTCTTGAAGATTTTACACAATTTTCATGGAGTTCTAAGTTTCCCATATTCTTTTCTGCATGGAAAAGTGTTTCCTTCCAGCGGAAGACATTCTGACATGGGACTGTCTTTTGATGTGGGTTCTTAACTGTGGAGAAGAACACAAAGAATAGCTCAGCTTTGCGAGATCTCTTTTGTGAGGCCTTGTACCCAGCAATAAAGGTTGGAACTGGTGTTCACAAGTAACAATACCACAGACTTTTTTACTTCTTTCCTTTGTTTAAGAAGCAGGACTCACTCGTATGCAAATAGCAGCAAGGTGCTCTCAAGTAAAAAGCAATGAATAATGATGCTGTTCTGTTCAGGAAACAAAATTGTTCTCTAGAATTTATAATGAATCACAGAAGATATCTTAATAAGCACATCTGCTTTAGCGTAGGGCTAGAGCTTTTGAATGCTATGACCTTGCATTCAGAGGTAACATTTGATTGTTAAATATAATTTTTACCATGAGCTAATTTTGTCACACTTCCTTGATGACTCAAAAATGCAATAGCAATCTCCCTTCCACAACCTGTGAGAAATACAATATAAGTAAACTGATTAGAAGTGCTTACTTATACCAAACCATCTGACATTAAATTGCACAGTCTATGGTGGAGTAGCTGAACTTGACTCATTCTGAGTCTGTAAAATATTGAAAGAGATAGGTAGAGAAACAGCATGAAAACTTTAATCTACAGTTTATATCCAGCACTGGGGAGAAAAGACATTTAAATAAATTAGTAAATGAAGTAGTTTATATTTCTGTATTAATAGGAAAAAGGATGTTATTATTCATGATACTTGTTGCAATTTTGTGTTTCACCAAACACAATATTTTTGTATTTTGTATTTTTTTACTGTTGAAGGTTTAAATTCCACATAGAAATGAAAATGGAAGAGGAAGGAGAGAGGGAAAACTAGAATTTATTTATTAAAAGATTTTTATATTTGTGTATCTGCTGTCCAAATATGCACTGATCTGTAGACCAAGCACAAGAACTCAGTTGTAATTGATGCTCTAGACTTCTAGTTGGATTTCCACACTTCCGTAAGCATAAGGTTTTTTTAAGAAGCCAGGTATCTTCCTGGAGACATATATAAAGGAGAATTTATTTACTCTCTAAAAGTTTTTGGGTTACGATTTTTAAAATCCTCTTCAAAGGATTTTTTATGTAGACTTCCATATCAGTGTGCATGAATGATTGTGCGTAGCTGTTGCTTGCATATTAAACTGGAGTCTCTTTGAGCAGTGGTACCCTTAAAGGCTGCATTCCTTTAGCTTTTTTCACCTCCAGCTAGTTGTTATATGTGATAATTTTTCACCCCCTTGTCTAATAAATATACAATACGCATGTACAAATATATATCCAGCTGTATATATTATGGTTCATGACTCTTCTTTCCAGTCTTAGAGAGACAGAATTCATAGCAAAATCCAGACCCCCAGGACCCAGCAGTTCCCCATCATGGGACTAGGCTGTCCTGCTCTGTTGTTTCATCAGGAGAAAGTAAATAACAGAATGTTGCTCTGCCCATCACCATTTCTTGAAACGAGGAATTCTTAAAACCAGAATCTCCTTCTGGAGAAGTACCACATCTCTGCGATTTCACAGACATCTGGAGTGATTTCTTTCCCCCACTTCAGAAATGTTGGTAGTGGCACTGGCTTTCAGTGGGCCCCACTTCATTGCTGCCCAAGTAACTTCTGAGGGGAGAAGGAAGCATCACTAAAAAGTGGGTCCAGATGAGCACTGCTGCTTCTGAGTGAGAGGGTCACAACTTTGAGTCTTATTTACCAAAGCTCACTATTGAGGCCTGTACTGGTACTCCAGCATTACTTAAAAAAATCTCCCCCCCGTGCTGTTGGATCAGTGCCCCTGCATGTCCCATCTCACTGTAATGACTCACCTCAGTTCTCATTGTTCTCGTCAGATTGCATCACTGGATGTGCTAGAATCAGATATTGCAACGCGTGGGCTGATTGATAACAGAAATTAGACCTATTTTACCTACGGTAGCTGGATAGTCAATAACAAAACTTATTAATGCCTTTGGCACTTTTGCAATTACTTATTTCTTTGCAGTAAATATTTTTATTTTCAGCAGAGTTAGAACCTAATGAAACAACTGATGTCGCTGGAAGACACTTTTTAGGGCCTTGGTAAGCAGTAGCAGTTCATCAGCCAGAGCAAGTGATAGTGTGAATTCAGCCCCTCGCAGAATGACAGCAAACCAACTGCAGGCAAGGATCCCTTTGATGCAGGACCTCTCCCTCCCTCACTGTGAATTCCCTTCCATTTGTGTATAGGAGTCTGGACTGAAAATATAGTATTTAATGGATTTTTAAACAATGCTTTTCTTTTTGAATTGAAAAAAGTTGTAGCAAAACTGACTTGCATGTGATGAAAACCATTGGAATTATTTCCTTCCAAGGGGGATAAAAGCAACGCACGAGTACAGCCTGTGAGTTTATTGGCATTAATTATATGGTTGTGATATTTTGTTTGTGACAGAAGAATGAAGTCATGCTTTTATCAGTGGCATTTATATTAGTATTCTTTTTCATGGGAGATACATGGGTGACAAAATGTTGATGTTCCTTAAGCTATTATTGTTTTATTATGCCATTGATGTTATTAATATACTGTTGTTATGCTAATGAGTTACTAGGGTTTGTGTCTCAGAGGTTTGTCCACAAAATATACACTGAATGGAGAAAATGTATGAAGTACAAAATTGTTATATTCACTTCTGTATCATATGTGTGAGAAGCTGCTTTTATTGTATATTGATATATGTACATATGTAAAAAATTCAGAAAAGTATTGTGAAGTGTCTACTCAACCAGTGAACTTTTCTTGTGAAGTGGAAAGAAGAATCCATGTGGGGTTTTTCAGTAACAGAACTTCCTTGAGGTGGCCATTGCTTATTATTTTGCAGTAAATATGTTTATTTTCAGCTGAGTTAGAAGTTAATGAAAGAAACTGGGGGTCACTAAAAGACTTTTTGTTGATTTCAAGTAGCAGTTTCTTGAAGTCTTTCCTAGTTTTGTGTTGTAAAGGGCCAGACTTTGCAGGAAAGTTTCCACTGCAACATCTCCTACAAAACACTGCTGTTCCATATTCTGGTACACTTCTGCAGCTGGTCTTATTTATAGATGGAGATATGGGATATGGCTTGCCTTGAGTGTAGTAACTTCAGTAAAATATTTACATTGCAGACCACTTCTTGTTTTGATTTCTTACCACCTTTGGAAACTGTGATCCTGATATCTGAAGAAGAGTGCCATAAATCAGCAGTTACTTTCATCATATTTTCATTTAAATGCTTATTGGAAATGTTGAATATATATGCTCAGCATCAAAAACCTGTCATTTATACTACACGTGGTGGCATTCCTGGGTTATTTTGCTGAAGGTGGCTGCCATTCCGTGATCACTGTAAAACAGATTACATATAAGGCCTATAAATTGGGCTTTATCTAGTTACTTTATGTTAATAACAATAATAATGAATGTATATGAATTTCGCCTTCACTGCTTGAAGTAGAAAGTTAGTTCAAATTGTGAATCCTGACCTGACTTTCATAACGTCTTGCTGCTTGTCAGGTATTTCCCTGTATTTTCATAGTATCATCTTCCCACCTGCCATTTGAGACTCTTTGGGTCAGTTCCCTTCTGATGCTCATATGCCAGGGAAAAGAATCCTATAAATGGTCTTGTGGCAGGGATAGAGCTGATTAAACAACAATTAACAACATGATCAAAAAGGTTGGAGAAGATTTTAAATACTCTCATCAAATATACAGCCATCTGCATGAAAGGGAGCAAGCACAGAGGAAATACAACTTCTCTCATCTGCTACATATTTTTCAAAAGTCTCACAGTCCGACATAAGCCCGGAGAATTCCAATCAGCAAGTACACTTTTCTCACTCTTTGAGAAGATGTTCGTTGTGAAGTTGCCTGAAATGCAAAGCAATGGTGATAGAATAATACCGTAACGGAAGATCAAACTCATTCTTTCTGCTACATTAGTCTAATTTTTGTAATGCCCTCCCATGAGCATATAAGATCCTTGATGCATGGAGCAATGCTGGCATAAGTTATTAGCTCTCTGCTCCGATTTGTTTGTTCATCCTGGATAGTCATAAAATGTGTTTGTTTCAGACTAAAGTCTCTGCTTTCCAATTAGATAACAGTAAACTATTTTGTTTGCTTGTTTTTTTTCTATAAGAAAATTTGAGGGAAGAAGCTAAATTATGCAGACTTTTAAAATTATTACTATTTTTCAAGAATAAGGGTTTGGGATCCATTGAAAATATCGAGCTGTCTACATCAGCACAAAATTGTTGAGATCGCTTGTTTGTGATAGCAAACCAGTTAGTAAAAGACTTGGAGCATAAGCTTTGTGATAGATATTTCCAAAACTATGGTGATCAGTATTTACTGTTAAGTCTGGCAATGTGTTATAAATTAATGATGACTCAATTTTTCCCTTTAAATTCATTCATCAGAATGTCCAAATTAGATTATACTGACTCCAGGCTTTTGCTTTAACAGACTGTGCAAGTCCCTGTGGAAAAATGCTATGAAATTTAATAGGAACAGGAATAGTAGGATTCTACAAGAATTTAATAAAGTCCCACGGAAACTTTAAAAATTACCCCTAGAACTGAACAGTAAGTGATACGTTAGATAGACTTTTGAAATAGCTCATAAAATTGTATAGCAGTGATATAACTTTCTAGAAAATTATGTAGGATTTGGGGGGGAAAAACCTCTCAAAGCATCAAGAGACTATCATTTTTTAATTTCCAAAAGAATGTTTCCATACAGGAATATTCGAGTCTAACCTATCATTAAGATGTCAGATCTATAATGGAAAAAACCCAGGTAGAATACAGAGTCTTTTAGTCTGCGTCAGTTATTTTTACATTCCAAGCATTGCCATCTAGTTGAAAATGGGTGCCACACCTTGTGGCCGGCTTGAAATGTTCGACTAACTTCTGGCTTCAGCTGAGCCCTCAGAAAAAAATTTTGATGCTTATCACTTCTGTTTGAGATATTTCCCTGTCTGCAGGAAGATTCCATTCCCAGCCCATCCTTTACATACAATTGGGACAATTAATTTAGCAATTGTTCAAGGAGTCAGAACGTTACAATAGGAAAGGAAAGCAGGAGCTGCGCTGTGAGGAAGTCACTTACCTAGAAAGGGTCAGCTCCAAAGAAAGATGGAAAAACGTCTATACCTTCCTTTGCGGGGCAGCTTACAGTGAAGGCTCCGCCAGTGCAATGATGTCTAGTCCTGACGACAGAGCATCCCACTCCTCAGTTGAAATCTAGTACAAAAAGAATCACTTCTCTCTAGCTGGGCATATATTGCACATTGTGATAAGAGAAGCACTGGAGACATGAATAACAAAGCAAACCAAGAAAATTTCTGTTGCCTGGTGGAGCTGGGATGAATCACACAGCTGGGTGTGGAGAACCGCCTCTGACCTTACACCTGAGCGCAATTTCTGATGAACTGAGCAGCTCGGTGAAGTTGTTTCTATAAGTGAATTACAGAGTTCAATCATCCAAAACACTTTCAAAACATAAAGAGTAATTTTGAACATGACTTCTAAAATCTTGCTTTCAGTGTTTGATGGGAATGATTGTTAATATGGGTTTGGGGTTTGGATTAAGGCGTCTTTTTGGCATTACAGGAATTATACATGTGCTGATGTTTTTTAACCTCATCTCCTGAGTTTTGTATACAAACATTGCTCATATAAGATGAATTTTACCATCATGTTTTTAGCTTGCAAGATGATCACGCTGTGTTCTAGAACGTGAATTTCATTTCCCATTTCGTTCCATATCCCTACTTTGAAAGGTGTTTGAAGAACTGTTCCTGAACTCCTTTTTGTCTGCCCCTAATCACCTTTTCCTTTCCCTTGGTATGATCCTTGGATTTTTCCACTCTTTCTCTGAACTGTTTGAATTCTAAGGAGGTGTTAGTGCATTTTAATTTGCCCGTGTTATTTTTATATTGGAGTACTTCAATAGGGCTGTGGTTTTTTGGTTTTTAAATAACAGCTACTTCTATTGTTAATATTCAGAGAAGATGGTTTGACCTATAAGCTTGACTTTTGTCATCATTTCTGGAAACTTGTGAGCCATCTGCTAGGTATTTTAAAGAAAAATAGATGTCCATAAAACTTAGAGAGGCATCACTGATGTGTGCAAATCTGTTCCTTAACTTTTCTACCCTAAAGAACAAATGATTCAATATTCTGTATTTCCTAAATGAGAAGCTATACCTGCATTTAAAATTTAACTTAAAGCAAATGCAGCAAAAATTCACGAGGTTCATTATGAAAACAGAAGATGTTTTGATAAAATCACTGTGTTGCCAACTGGAATGTGATTGAGTTACGTTAAGAAAGGTCAGCCTTTGGTACAGTTGGTTTTAAAGGGTAGCTCTTTGCAGACTCTGGTAGCAATAAAAGCTATTCTCATCTGTTTTGCCTAATGCTTCTATACTTTGGAGAACGTTACACCGTAACCACGGTTTATGCAGTAATTGCCTTCCTTGGGATACTCCCAGTATATGAAGCGCATTGCTCACAAATAAGGGTTTTCACATGCTGAGAGGAAACTGGCAAATAGTTTGAATACATAATAGGAACTATACTAAGGTTTCCATTAACTACTCCAGTAGAAAAATGTTGCAGTGGTCAAATATTTTGCTATTAAAGAGCTGGCTAACAACAAGGAATGTGATTCTGCTAGATATGACATCTATTTATAACCGATAAAAAAATGAGATGCCTGCTCAAAAACCATGCGTAGAGGATGGCATTTGCCAAAAAGACTGGTTTTGGTTTAATCTTCCCCATCTAAGTCAATGGTAGAATACACAATGCCTTCAGTGTTAGCAGAATGCATCCAAACACGGAATTCCTTTAAAAATGTTACCAAGAGAAAATGTTAATTTCCCCAAAATATGCAGCCAGTCTAAATTACTTTTAATATTAGAATAACTTTGTTAGGAAAAATATTCAGCTTGAGAAAAATCATCTCTTATGTAGATAATCTATTAATTATAAAAGATGAAAATAAATTTTACTAACAGGTTAGTGTAAGTAAAGCACTTGAGAAGAGTGGTGAAATAGTCAAGTTCTCACACACACTGAGAATAATATTATTGGCATTTCTAAAAACTTGGTAGAAATTAATATTTAATTATGCATGACCTACTCTTTTATCTTGACTCTGCTGCAGTCCTGCTGCTTGGAACTAGAAAAGCAACCTCAGTGGAGGAAGTAAAGTAGGCTCTTTCATACTTATTCTCCAGCAAAGCCCAAAGCCTTCATATAAATGCCATCAGCATTTATAAAACATGTAAAAATGAGTCTCCTTGTTAACTGATATCTGGCACAATTCTTGGAATGGATTCTGACATTCTGGTCTGTATGTTCCATTATACAAAGGGCATGGGGTTTGGCCACAGCCGGCTAGAAGAGAAATCCTTTACTGTAGGAGGACTCCCTGCTGGGGCTTCAAAGCTGGACCTCTGCCCAGGAGCTCTGTCCTTACTAATATCTGCTCTGTCTTCTGCACCAAGTAGAGCTCTAATGAAGGACAGGATCTGTTTCTAATAGTTTCCTTACTGTGTTTCTAGGTCTCCAATACGATTGCAAATCTATAAAAAGGGAAAAGCAGGGTTCAGAACAGTATGTCTCCTATGACCTTATTTCTTTGCCCAGTTGTGAGTATTAAATATCTTATCCAGAATTCTAATGCCAAGGTTGAAATAATTTATTCTTGAACTAGTTTGCTGTGATGAAGTAGAATTGTTCGGGAGACAGATTGCTCTGAGAGCGGAAGATTATTAAGTGCAATTCACTTTGTTAAACTGAGCAGTATGCATTGCTAAATTGAGCTTTTCTCAGTGCTGGGTGGTCATTCTTCTAGTTGCATGGTGAAGTGAGGGGATTGGAACCAAATTCCCTGCTTGGATCTGATCATTGTACCAATTCCCAACATCTGAGCTCCTAATTATGATTTATTAAGAACTTGGCATGAAGCCCAGATCTGTTAAGGAACCAGAATTCAGTGTTCCCACTGGAATCATGACAATTCACATGTCAGACCATGTAGCAGTTGTGGATCCCAGGGTGTCAGCCCGCTGGCTTATATGATGGCAACGCTTAATCACATCATGACCAACTCTGGCCGTGCCGGGTGGCATGGCAGGGAAGGCCTACACCAACAGCCTGTTGCTAGGACGTATGGTTCCCTGCTTGGGTGCACTGCCATGGCCACCCTCCGGCTCCAGAATCCCATATACCGGATGCATCTGATGATAACAAAAAAAGGATCCAGCCGTTGGTGGCTGAATTACGGGATCCTGGAGCAGGAAAGGGGCAGTGACATTCACCTGAAAGTGTACGTAATAGTGAAGTTGCAACAGGGAAGCATAAGGCAAAGCCCCAGAGGTGAACTTTATATTCAGTGCGTGAAAACTGATGTCTAGAAATATTGTAGCAAGACTAGTTTCTGCTGTTTGTACCAGTGATGGAAATGTTTGTCTAAATATTTCATTTTAGCAGCTTTCTGGATCAATGACAGAGATTGCTAACTTGTATTGCATTATCTGTTAATAATATTGATGTCCAGTCAACTTGTCATTCTTCTTCCCGGTAAGGTAAAGCAACATAGTATTTTTTTGAGAATTTTTTGCATTGTAGTTAATTGTAAACAGCAAGGTAGGATGGTTTTCAAACTGTTCCTCAGTTAGATGCCTAGCAGCTCGTAGACCTGAAGAGTCATTGTCTCCGTTAGTTTTTAAATACTCAGTTACTCTATTTTAAGCAGATAAAAATTTCTTCCTTCACTGGTATAACGCTGTTCACCTAAGTTCTCTGGAACTCATTTTGTGGACAGCACCATTAATGTGAGTCTTCCAACCTATATTAAGATACCAATTTCTCCAGTTAAACATGCTTTAAAATTTCTGACTGCACTATTAACGTGTATTTGGAGAGGGAAAGACGCAAAGCTTACTTTAATGTCCTTTATTAGAAAGAAATATCAGAGTTCATTTAGGCCTAGTGTCGACAGAATGAGATGACTCTATTTGAAGGAGTGACTCCTTTGGAGTCTGTCTTATCATTTACACCAGCAGAAGATGTACCCTTTTGCATGGCTATTTGCTGTTGTAAATATTAACCTACAAGAATTTGGCAGCACAATGAGACCATTCAGCTGACTGATGCAGGACTGATATCCTGCATTGAACGTATGGAAAATCATCATCTATTTGAGGTATCTCATGGTTTTTGCCATCACTTAACTTCATCAACCTTTAAAATAATGAAATAATTGTACTTGCCAGAAAATGTCTGTCTGGACAAAGCTTGTTAACATTTCTAAATGCCTGCCTTCTTTTATGATTACATATTCTTCTGGAAAACTGTCTATTCAAAGACTGGGCTCTTCAGATTTATAAAGTTACGGAATAACTTCAGTATAATCATGTACTAAGTATCGAGAAGCTGAGGAAAAATCAGATGAAATGTTAGAGGTATTTTCTTTTCCTACCACAGGGCCAGTTCTGCCCTTTATGTGAAATGCAGGTGACCTCTATGCAGCTGCAGAGGAATTTGACCTTCAAACAGTATTTTCTCAGCAACGACTAGGCACCTTCTTTTGTTTTTGATACAGTCATATAAAATTATCACCTTAATTAAAAGGAAAACTGTAAGCACTTGGCCTTCTGCTTAAATTTCAGGACCCTCTTGTTCCTTGGTTTGTTGAATGAAGATACTGTGTTTTCTTTCATACTGCAATATACTCCCTTCCCGTTCCTTCAGACTGGAATTACTCATCACAGTCAGAATTAGGGCTCACTCAGCGGTAAACATGGATTTTATAAATTCATTACACTTCCTTCCTCTAGATATGATTGCATACTTCTGTCTTTAGGAAGAATTGGCTTAAAATTCCATCTATAGAAACTGTTTCAATTGTAATCGGTAACTGACAGCTATACAAAAAGCAACATTTAACATGATTGTAAAAGTCCCAGGACTGAAATGCCATGAGTCAGGAACAAATGGTCTTGGGAAAGGTTAGTGGTGATGCCTACAAAAAAGATACCAAAACTGCATGGTACTTTTGCTATCAATAATTACCAGCCTTTTTGTAGAAAACTCATTTAACCAGACCTTTCTCTCTGTTGCCCTTGTGAGATTAAAACGTGGTAAATGGACTGAAGTTAAAAGATTAGCTAACAGGAGTAGACTAAATTTTTGAAGCTTAGCAAATAAAAAATAGAGGGTGAATTGTATTGACACTACTAACAATGGCATTTCTGGCATGGGCTGCTAAAGAAGCTATAATTTAATATTTCAGTTTCTGCACAAGAAACTTAAGGAGTTTCCTGCATTCGTAAATGCAGGTTTCTATATTAATTTTCAGAGCCCTCCTCCTCTTTTACAAAATGCTGTCCTCCTTCTACACAATTTAGTTGTTTCACAATTGTATTGCACGGCAGACAAATTTCCTGTAAATTGACAAATAATGCAGGTCTTTGGTGTAATTTAGAAAGCAGTCTTGAAGTCTGAACTTTTAGCTCCTGTGAAGATTTGACTTTCTGTGGATGAAAATTGTTTGTGGGCTTTTCCTTTACTTGGCAAGGAGATGATCAAGTAGATGGTGTTAAAAAAACCAGCAACCCTAGAAATAGTTTATTTCACACATTTAATTGCATTTCTTTAAACATATTTTTGAGAAAAGCCTGCATTTGGGGCTCTGAATAGGTAAAGATTAAAATCATGCAGAGTGATCATGCAATTCCCATACTTCTTTTCCTTTTGTTTTTTGGAGCAGGGGTGTATCAGAAATGTCAGCGCTTGAAATCGGACGTGACTGTACCTCCTTTTCTGACCAGGAGTGGAGTCGTGGCCTCTGCCAGGTGGAGAGCCTGTATCAGTGGTAGACTTTCCTCCCTCCTCACCGCACTGACTCAGCCGCGCGGGCTGGTGTGCTGGAGGAAGCAGGCAGAGCCAGCGGCGTGACCCAGCCTGCTATAATTAGATCCTGATGTAAACGACGGAGTTAAGCCCTAACTACTCAACTTTCATAAAACTGCTTTTGTCATTGCTTGATGTGTGCTGGTCTACTGAGCAAGCAGGTATCAGAGCTAATCCTAAAAACGCATCGTTATTTTTACAGTGACCTTTCCAAATAACCTGAAAGTGGTGTCATTTGGATCAAATCGGAGCTGTTGGTAGTTCATTAGGCTCATGTCACTGTGCATTTGCCTCCAAAACATTTAATCAAATATCCCCGGTACTCATTTAATGCGCTTAATCTAACATAAGGCTGTCTTCTTTCCCATTTAAAATAAAATCGTAATATGTTTTGGCTTTGGCATGAAAAAAAAGAAAGGAAATATTTAGCTATTTTGATTTTTTAAGGGTTGAAATGACAAGGTCTGTCTTCATCAGAATGGAAAAATCAGTGTTTAGCTGTCACTTAAACTTTGTCCTTTAAATATCCCAGTGCTACTTTTTCTGATGCTGTAGTTATTTTCAAATTACTTTTGTGGGAGTTGAAAAGCATGTAGTAAAAACATGTATTAGTTACAGAAATAACTTAAAACTAATAGTATTCTGAAAAAAACCCCAAGCTTCCCTGTACTTGGAAGCAGTTTGATAATTAAACTGAACAATTTAAAAAGTAAAAAAAGCAAAGCGATTTGGAAAGGAAGTAATTTGTATAACTAGCAAATATTTAAATAGAACAGGACTATTTCCTGCAGTGTAGGATTCTTTGCAGCGTGTTTCAAACAGTTGAACTCACAACAGGAAGTAATTTGCTGTTGAAAATAAGATCACATGAAACTCACTGCCTATAGTGATAAAAGGGAAGTACTTCACTTGGTAAAACTGCTAGTTAATGTGAAGGCATCAGAGCGCTTTAATGACACTGTGTGTTTTAAATTAGTTTGGAATGTTAGAAACAGGAGTAGAGAAGACATGACAATCACATGTAACAAGCATTAAATGAACACGGGTCCCACCAGACATCAGATTACATGAAATGGCTGTTTGAAAACATCAAAATCTTTATCATAGGTGCCTGGAAGTGTGAAACCAATTAAAAAAGGATGTTTTAGATCTCTGCACTGTCACACACACAGAAATAATTGATGACAGTGAATAAAATCCTTTTTAAATTCCTGTGCAGACCAAGGTGTAAGTACGGGCCTGTAAGTCGAAAATTAAGACCCCTGAAAACCAATTTGCGTATTTCCTCTGAAGTGAGCATGGAGAGGATGAGGCTTGATGATATCTGATTATGCACTTGGAGACAGTAAACCATGATACTTTTCATTCTGAAGTGTTGCCGTTTTGGGTGGCAATGAGGCAGTCCTTCTCAGATGTTGAGGAATAAAGTAAATTCTTAGTATTAAATAATGCAGGATTAAAAACGTTCTGGAGTTGACGCACAAAGTCACTCCTGTCAGCTGTATCAGCTACTACCTGTGTCCAGTTTACTAATGACTTTGATAAGACAAAGTATTTTTATATACCTCTTTATATTTGATTTTGTGCCTATTTTGTGTTTTTTTTACCATGTTGTCACCCTTGGAGGACCTCTGAGACTTTGAAGACTGAGACTGCTGCTTCTCCCGCCATCGTTATATTCTTAAAATACTTAAGGCGGGACCACCACTTTTCCAAAGCAACCTCTTTTCTTAGGGCCAAATGCCAAAATTAACAGGAATCATTCAGTTGACTTTGGTAGCCCTGGCATCTAGTTTTAGAAACATTAGATCTGTTGAGTACATCTTTGTAAGGAATCACTCTTAGAAAATATTTACCCTTACTCATTCCTTCTCTGGTACTGCCAGGCAGCATTCACTGTATTGGGATGGTAGCTTGGCCATTCAATAGCGATGTGCTCATCTGCTCTGATGTGGCACTATGGCCTATTCCTGCCACATGCATCTGTGCTAACGGACCCTTTTTACTTTATAACAAAAGAAATTTAGTTCTATGCTTCAGTGTTAAATTATTATTATAATCCGAATTTTAATTAAATCTTTGCTATATAAACATGGCATTTTAATGCTCTCAGTAATAAAATAGTATTTTATTTTAAGTAAGTAAGTCACTAGAAAGATGTTATAATAGTTGAGATCAAATGTATTTGCACTTATTCTAGGGGGAAGAAATGACCTTGTTTCCAGGTTTAACACCGTGGCATGGTTTATCAGTTTTTCTGTATCATGTCCAACTATGCCCATACATATGTAGACATAATTTGCATTTCTAAATTAGTCACAAGTGGGCTTGTGGAATTCTCAGTGGACGTGGTGTTGCTTAGTGTCATGTTTTTCGTTTTGCCAGGAGTCACACGGTGTCTTCCTTCCTCTCACCGAGATCAATTGGACTTTGATAATGAAGTCAGTTGGAATTACTTGACCCTTGATTAGTTGCTCCCTGTATTTGTACAGGGTGTTACGACTGGAGGGAGATTCATCTGCTTTCTTGGGATATTGCAGTGTAAGCGTCCTGTATAGGTGGTGCAGGATTGCACTGCTAGGAACTATGGCTGCTCTAAAAGATGAGTAGTCCTCAATGGAAGCGGACTGCAGGCCAGATGTGAACAGTTTGTGCGGTTTAAGGAGTTTGGCTCTTTTTGTTGCTTTGCCCCAGAATCACAAAGCAACAGGCTTGGATTCCGCTGCTGAAATCAGCTCAAAATACATGATGCAATTATTTCATTCCCCAAGTTCCTGTACAGTTGGGACTCTCATTAAGGTGACGATTACCAGTAGAGTGAAACTAGTTGAAGTTTTAATTCCCACAACACTTGTTAATTTTGCAGTTTCTACTCAAAATCATAGTTTTCCAAATACTCTCCTTTAATCACAACATGCCATGTTGACACAAGTTATTTACTTAGTAAGCATATCATACCTCAACATTTATGCATATTCATGGAAACACAGAAAAGATTATGGTATAAAAGTTGCTTCAGACCCAATGCAATCACATACCCGCTGATAATTTACATGTGTATTACACAACTATTTATTCAGCCTTTAAAAGGGGAAAAATCAGTTACCAAAGCAACTGCTATATTGTGTGTTACTAATGCTATTTTTAAGATAAAGAACATTGGTAAGGCACACATATCAGTATCTCTTAGGAACAAGTACACACTTTGCAAAGGGGAAAAACACCGGAACTATTATAATGACTGAATTTGCCCTGTTCAGCCTGTTTGCTAAGTATTTCCTTATAATTGAGTTTTATCACCATTTTTGCAGCATTGTAAAATATTCTGACAAGACTTTTAGGTAATATTCAGGAAAAAACCAAAGGGAAATAATAATATGTGACAGCAAGGGCTAAGTGAAATATGTTTGTGTTTAGGGTAAGTCTGCTAGATCAAGCGGCGTTTGCAATCCAAAGTGTGTAGCCGAATGCACAACATTTGTATCATTACAGAAGAAGTACAAGCTACTGACGATAGTTTTCTTCCTTTCTTTTCTGCTCAGCCAGTAGAACACTCCCCTATCGTTGCTCTGAGGGTTGAGAACATAATGTGCTCTGTATTCCTTGCCACAGAGCAAATGCTTGGGACAGAAGATGTTTGCGTATCACTGTTATGGGCCGAACAACTATGATTCTGTGTCATAGTGGAAAATAATAGCACATGACGTAAGCTTCAGTAAATCATTTTTGTCCTAAGTGCACTCATAACCAAGTTTCAGACTTTTTAAATGCCTGTTTCTACTCTTTTTTTCTGGCAGTCCAAAGGGCACAGAAGAATATGGTCAGTTAAGGAAGAGTTGGGTTTTATTAATCACATTTCAACTTTTTCTGTTAACAGCCTGTTCATGAATAGACTGACATTTCCTTGATTCTAGTTGCACTTCAGAATTGTTTACAAGATAATAGTTTCCAAAAAAATCCTGGTCCATGGCTCACTCTAGCCAATGCGTTGTGAATGCCTAATGTTGATCAAAGTCCTTCAGATGGGATAAGTCAAGCGATGCTATCCTGAACATTATGGTATGTTTCAAACGTGTTTTGTAAACCTGTAGGGTTATGAATGTGAACATAGCTTTCTGTCAGTATTAGACAAAGACCTGTTTAGAAACTCTGGAAAACTTAATTTGAAGAATGCCTACGACTTGTTCCCTGCAAAACCTTATGTCTTTGACCAGCCAAGATAAAGCAATAATCAGACCAGAACTAATGGAGCTACTCTGATGGTCTAAATGAAAATTAAGATGTTCTGGCACAAGTATTTTGCTTATGGGGTAAAAAGGAGTTATGTACAATTTGCCCAAAGTCAGTCCTGCTTCTTACTTGCAGAAAGTGCTGATGCACCTCTTTGAAAGACCAGACCGTTCAGACTCCGGATTACTCACTTAATTAAAGTTACCTGTGTGATTTTGTAGGTGAAGAGCGGGGCCCAAAATGAGCACGCAAGGAACGTTGAAGTGATGCAATGTAGGGACCCCCTCCCCCCCCAAAGGAAGTTTTCTTGATTGATTGTATTGTAATGAGCATTTGCTCAGCTCTGGGTGGGATTTTCAGAGTTGTGTAAATAAGACAACTTGCAATGAAAGAAGTGCAGCTGGGTTTTCCTACAACTCATGGTGATCTAGTCTGTTCGCTTAGAAAAAGAGTTGATTTATGTGATATTATTAATCTATCCAGTAACTTCTTCAGTAATTTATGTTGCTGGTTGAATAAGGCTTCAAATTGTCTGCTGTTCTATTTGATGAATAACAGCAATGTCTGAATCCCTTGCTAATCCAGTATTAGTCATTTCTCTGTTCGGGTGCAGTATCAGTGTCTCGGTTACTTGATTCGGGGGTAATCGTCTAAGGGTGAGTATTTTGGGAGAAGCAGGAGCCATGGATCAGTGCCTGCATCCTCATCGTGGCTCAGCTCTGCAGGAGAACTTTTGTCTCAGGTATCAGGATTGAAGAGCACAGCAGGCAAGTCATTCCAGTCCATGCAGACCTCTCCATTTTCTCTATAAATTGTATAAAACCTGTTGGTCTCTGATCGAAAGTAAGGCTGAAAGATACTTCATTGCATTCAGAATGCCTCTGCAGTAATGGAAATGGGTAATATGTATTGGGAATCCACAAGTGTGCCACTTTCAACAGAGAGATGAAGATGGGAGAAAAGATGTGAAAGAAGATGCATCTGTTTTAATTTGTCTTTATTCTCTAACTCTGGATACAAAGGGCTTTTCCTGGCTCCCTCTGCTGGCTATGAAGCTGGCTTAGCATTTTTTTTTTCCACTACGGTATTATTTTTGCTGATTAAAATAGCTATGGCAGCTTTGTGTCGATCTCAGCCTCCCACCCCCCACTATCCCGCTCTACGCATTCTTCTGTGCTTAAATACACAATTGTTTTTATGACTAATTCTTCTTCTTCCTTGTAAGATTACTGTGTGATTCATATTTAAAAATGAATCCATCCTTTTAAAAAGCAATCGGTTACTCCAAGTACATAAACAAAGGAGCAAAAAAAGAGAAAAAAAGTGAAGTTCCTAAAATATTAAGCAGTAATTTCCAGTATGAACTGACTTTTAATCAACACTGAATTTAAATAATGAAAGAAAATAGTAACAACAACAGCGTAGCAGCAGAAGCCCCAGCCATGAAATGTTTGTATTATGCTTTATGCAGTGCTTCTTTTCTAGTCACCTGTGATTTGAAATGCTGCACCTGCTTTATAGTACTTAAGCAATAGTAGTAGTTTGGCCTGACATAGAATTTCTATCTCTAGAACATTTAAGTATAAACTGATTAAATCTGACAGTTCTCCTATAGAGCAGGTAATAACTACCATCGCAGATACATCCCAGGACATCCCCAATTCACAGAAGAGGATGCTAATCTGTTAAGATTAAGCAAAATACCAAGTCAAAGCAAAACCAACCCTTGTTCGGGCATTCACTTTTAACTGTGAATTCCACCATCTAGATCTAGTTTTCTGCTGCATCCGTGACTGATCGCATTAGCACACCTAGGGTCATGATATGTATGCACGATTTTGGTATTTGCATGAACAAAATAACAGACCCATTTTAAAGGGCTGTTGAAAGAGCAGCTACATGGGCTGATCTTGCCTCCAGGCATTGAAAAACAACGAGCACTGTGGCCACTGCAGCAACTGCTGCATGAGCCGAGCAGGACAACGCAGCTGAGTACGCTACCTCCCTCTCTGCTCTCTGCTCTGTTCTGGAGTCGGGCAACGGTATCTTTCAGTTAATATCATCTAAGCCCTTCTCTTCTGAGAGTCACCACTTCCCTCCCAAAAGATGTACTCTTGTCTGTCTGTCTTTTCTGGCCTGGAACCCAGCTGAAGTCCTTTGTGTGGGCAACAAGCTCCTGGGCTAAATTTTTTTGTTTGCAATTTTTAACACTCCTTAGTGACTCAGCCCAAATCCTGCGGGAATTCCTAAACCACTTTGAGGGTTTTGAAAATGTTGCCCTGTACCTGTGGGGCTCACTGCATTCCCAGAGTTAATGGGTAAATATGTTGGTGGTAGGCAGAAAATTCTATTAAGATTCTTGTATTACTCTTGCTGCTGTAATATATGGATGCTGCAGGATCTTCAGTGTTTCTATCCTCCCAGCTTCCTGCTGAGATGATATTATTGCTTGGGTTAAAAGCTAAGTGGCTTTGTGTATGTACACACTCTAGTCAAATATATGATTGCTAATAATCTGCGTAGCATGAATGGAAAAGCATTTCAGATGTGGTAACGCAGAACTTCACTTAAGCTAGTAACTCACATTTGGTTTGAGGCGAGCTGCTGCAATCTGGGTTGAAGGTTGCACTTTCTTCTTAAATTTAGGCTGTCATTCTCCTAGGACTTTTTTTGGTTGTTTTTATCCTCATTAAGAAGTGAATATAAACTTAACCTTGAAAATGCTTCTTGAAAATTTTATATCAAAATCTTTTATAGATATAAAATCAAATTTTTTACTAAGTGAAAATTTTACGTTTTTAATACAGCAAAATAATTGCAATCAAAATTATCAAAATACATAAAAATAAGGAAATAACTTGAGAGTTCTCTTTTTTTTTGACAAAAAGTCTACATTTTTAGTGATCAAGGTAAAGAGAGAGAAGGTAGCCATTCTGACACGTTCTAACTAACTTCTCTTTGAAGAATACTTAATATTCTGAGCCGTAAGTTCTCATGGTATTATCAGCCATGTAAAGTGATACATGCAGCTCTGGACCAGTCACAAAATCTGAGATCCTGACCTGACGTGCAGCCCTTGGTTAGAGAGCTGGAGTGGAGGCAGCTAGGGACTGCAGGTCAAATTCACCCAGAGGAGTTTTGCTTTCTAAAAAAGAACTTGATCTTTAGATTTTCAACCCACAGGATAGTGCCATCAGACCTTAATAATCGCTATCCTTACTAATTGACAGCAAACTTCCCTTATCTGACCCTTCACAAGAACAGATCATGTAGTAGAGGAGGTGAGTTTATACAGTAAGGTCTCCGAAGTGTAGAATAAATATCCCAAATTCACTTCTGCTTGCACACAAGGAATGATTTTAACACCTCGTTTGGAATTTGATAATAATCCATATATATCACACCATAAATCAGTTTTAAAATATCAAAACTAAACCAAAGTTAAATCAGTGAAGTTACGTAGATGAGTCGTTACTGCAGTACAAATACTCATCGCTTGATAAGGTGTCCACCACCCTACCTCGTTGCCTTTGCCTGCTTATTACGGGCATTTGCTGCAATGACTTTTGCTGGAAGAGCTCCTGTGTTTCCAGAGTCTAGGGTAATAGGATCCCATCTGCTTTGATAATGAAAAGCTGCAGCTTGATGACATTTTACATATAGGCCATTCACATCAGTCTGTTTGGATAAAACATCATAAATGGTGTGATCTCCATACAATTTCTTTTCTGCAAAGGTGAATAAAAGGAGAGACTTAACATGTTCACATTTTGGAGAGTGTTTCTAATGCATCTTTCCCCTGACTATGCTTACAGACTTTCAAACCCTTATCATTCCATTTTCTGTTAAAGCCGATGTAAGGAGCACACCCTGTCATTTGGTTGAATATTTGTGTCTAATTCCTTGCATTTTTTGAACTTGTTATCATATTAAGAGCGTTTCTGATGGAAACAAGATGGCTGATAGAGATCAAGAGTAAGAATAGGCCATCTCTTGTTAAAGTGACTGCCTCTATATGCATGGGTGTGATTTTGCCCTGTAATAAATTTTCACTCAGAAGGGGAATCTTTTAAATATTAAAACACAGTTCCTCCAGCTGCTGGGCTTTTTCTCCTCTTCATGGTTTTTTGTGTGTGATAGAGCTGCCTTTTCACCAAGGCTTCTCATGTGACAGATGATATCTATGTATTGCCCCGCTGTTTAATGTGAAGCAAATGGGATAGCTTATCTAATGTGACAGGTACAGTCGTCTGTTGTCAAAGCTGTGACAGTACTGACCAGGATTATCTGGATGAGCGGTCATCTTGATGTTGCAGCATGGAAGGTGTGGGCCTCATGGATAAACTGCAACAGTACAATGAGATATACGGCCACTGAAGTGGAAAAGATGAGGCAGACTAGATGCTAATGTGATATATAAAGACATCAGAAGCTGGCGAGTGAAATTAGGATAAAGGTTTTGGGGGTGTAGCTAAGTTTAATGGAGGATGTATGAAATACATCCCTCTTGGAAAACCCGGTGGACATTATTTGCAATAAAATAGGATGTAAGTTCATTTTTATGCAGTTAGGCAGATGTCTATACAGACTGCTGTTCAGCATTATTTGTGAATCAGTAGAGGATTCTCCCAGTGCTAAGACTAATAACGTGTAGAGGCAAGTGACCGAGCAGCCAACAGTATGAGATATTTTCCTAAATATAATTGTGAGCAAATGAACCAAGCATGTAAATAGTTTAAAAGTTGGTTTATTATGTGGCTATAGTGAGTGCAGCATTATCCAACTGGAAATGAGAGTGGCGTTACAGTAGCTTTGATAGAACATAAAATTTTGCCATTACAGCTGTGATTTTCACAGGGGCCTACAAGTGCCACATTTATGGACATTCATCGGGGAATTCGCTATCTTAGGAAAGTCGGGGCCTACTGCAAAGAACGAGTAAATAGCATCAGAACTTTTAAAATATCTATATAATGAACCTCAATGTGTAATTTGTAAAAAATGTCTTATGTGGGTGCAAGCCGATGGAATTTTCAATACATATGGAGAATGAGCTTTTTAATTACAGAAAAGGCAACTGGTGGTTGCTTAAAAAGACAAGAATTACTTACTTCCAGGAAGAGGGTCAGGGAGAAACAGAAAATCATCTGTGATCTATGTTTCAACAATAGAAATCAGCAGAAAGAAGGAGCTGAACATGCTGATAAATCTACTGCTGCATGGCAGAATACACTCAAGAGCATGCGAGTATGACGACCCAGCAGGCTGCAAAATTTTATCAGGTGTTTCACAGTATTTTCTTAAATCCTCATCTTCCAAAGTCACACATATATAAAAAACCCAAAGCTTTCATCTACAGGAAAGTTAGCTAAGTTCTTCTGTAGAAAAACTTTCGGTGTTCAACTGATCAGATACCTGTCACGAGACTTAAGCCAGTCCAATGATCCTGGCAGCCCATCTCATACTTTTTCCAGTGGGTGGGATTGGCAGCACTGCTGTAATGGTGTGGTTGGAAGAGTACTTTTTAGTTTCTTTCCAAAGAGCATCACTGTATAACAATGTAGAGACTTCCATGGTTTGTAAAAATGAAAAGTGCGTGGGGGGTATTCAGAGAAATGGAATTTCTGCCTACCCTTACTGGCCTGATAAGAATTTACCTACGTCACATGCCACTCAGCTTTTCTTGGGAAACAAAGACCTAAAAAGGAGCCCCAGTGGTTGCGTCCTGGTGCTTCTCTCCCCGTCTGATTCATCAAGCCTTGTCTTTAGTAGCTGCTGTTTCAGTGTAGGCAAGGTCCTGGGCAGCAGGAAACGGCGGGTTGCAGTCAATGCCAGCTTGCTGTTCTGCTAGTTAGCTAATTTTCCAATAAAAACAATGTGATCATTAAATACAACTTCCTTATACCTTAGTGACTAGAGCAACGTCAACACACTGTGATTATATACAGGAGCATCTGTGGAGTCTGCGGAAGGGAGATGAGATGTCTCTCTACTATTTTTGGCACTGATTCTTGGTATTTCTTCCATTTGCAGCCCCTCTGTGCCATTTTCTGATGACAAAACGGATCCCTGAGGGCACAATTGATATTAATGAGATGTAAATGACAGATGAGGTGACAGATGACAGTGTCATCAACCAAAGAAATAAAGAACAGTATCATGAATAAGCACAAAACATTCATAGGACAGAAATGAACTGTATATAGTACTGTTGAACAGGTTATTTTTTTTTTTCTAAAGGTAATGCATTGGAAAAAAAGATAATCAGAGCATGAAATATTAGCATGAAATGGCTCTGACTATTGTAGCTCTTAGCAAACATTTTTTCAGGGTATATATTGTAGGGGATTGAGGAAGAGAAAGATGATTCATTTATTTATTTAAGAGTGACAGTGAAAGAAGACATGCGTGGCAATGGAAGGCAGGTATTATGCACTTGCTGTTTACGAAAGAAAGGTTTGATGTTTTCATGGGTCAGCACATGAATAAAGGAAGAGAACGAAGGATGATATTTAGCAAAGGTCATGAAAGCTTTAATTTGGAAGCCTATGACATATGTCTTGGTATGTTAAATAATCTTGAAGCCTGGTAGAATATGAGATTTTCACCAGGAGTTTTTCTTGATGTTTACGGACTGATTCATACCTGTCCAGCCACTGACAATCCATCTAATTTTTTAATCACTAAGACATGTAAAAGCTGCTGTCCAACTCACTAGCGCCTGTAGGAGCCCAGACTTGAAGAATGGGCTGAGCTTATGAGGATTGGCACATGGATAATTTTTCCCCCCCTCATTCTGGCCTAGATTTTCCACACATTTTGACACAGTGTTTTTTGGTCTTTTTTTGCAGCTGATACCCCTTTGGGTTTCTACAGATTACTGGCTTCTACTCTGGCTGGCTGGAGTTGCTGCTAGCCCTCCCTCCTCCCCTTGCCATGGTGCTGTTGTCTGCAGAGCGCGTTATTTTGGAAGCACAGCTGCAAAAAGCTAACAGAAGTTTAACGTGGCCCCATGCTTTATTTAAAATGTGCTGCTCTGCCTCGCTAGGGCACAAGAATCACTTCTCTAGAGCGATGTGGAGTAGGGCTTACCAGCTCAGCATAACCTCTGCAAGAACAGCTCCATGGCTTTGTCGTGAAAGCGGGCTTACGTCTGAGCTGTTCAGAGCATAGGTGGTGGTTGCTCATACGTGTCTGTTTGCATCCTCGTAAGCTGCCCTTAACTACAGCTGCCACCAATGATATTAATGTATGATGGGACTGTGATTCATCTGAGGTCATCAATAAGTTCCCAGTGGCTGTCATGGAATTCCTGCTCCCCTCCCATTACAGGGAAATCTACTCAGTAGATAAAACTAGAGAGCAAAAATAAATTAATAAAAATAAAAACAACCAAAAAAGGAATTACTTTTTCCCCTTCTCTGTCTTCTTGTCCTCTTGTTCTTTTTCCTCTCATCTTGACTTTGGAGGAGAGCACTTTCCATGAGCTGTGCAGTAACTTAATGGTCTTGGTTGTACCATGATGAAATAGTAAAGCCATTATTACTAACAGTAGCGGTATCAAGCTTATAATATGTTCTTGTGTCAATTGGACAATGTATGGAAATACCATTATGTTCTGCACACATGTTCCCTTAATTATTTTCTTAATTAGTAATGACTGTCTTCAGTGCCTCATCGATGCTTTTGTAATAGCTCCCTGGTTTTAGATGCTTAGCGTTCTTTATGAAGTTCTTCTTCAGCTGAAACTTCTGCATGGTATAACCTAAAATGTGAATTGTTTGGGAAGTACTAAGCAACATCTAGTTAATATATATTTTTGTAGTGTATGATACACCGTAATTTGCTGTTGCAAAAATAACTTGCAAAGTTCAAAATGGGGAAAAATTGATACACTTGCTATCATGTAATATTTATGCCTCGGTAGGATTTATTAAGGCTTAGTGAGGTTTGGACACCATTTGTGGCTCAGTAGAATGAGAAGAATCCCTGTGACTGGATTTAGCCGAGGAGCTGCAGTTCTGTTCCTTCTCCAGGAATGCTATCAGCTGGGCCCCTCCTCGTCAGTCAGCTGGCTTGACTCAGCTGGATCAACTCCTTTTGGTGTCAGTAGGAGTTAGAGTGGGTTGGAGTCGCATAAATTGCTACATGTGGATGACAGTGGAGGATAGAATTTTAATTCTCTTTGTATTTTATTTTCTTCTGAAAACTAAATAAAAAGATTAAAAAATACTATGCCATTACAATTATAATTCCAACATTTTAGTTTCAGGAAACATGCAAGCCGTGTCTCATTAATTCTTGGTCTGATGCTTGTCAGGATTCATTGTTCTTATTTGGCGTTTGAAATTAAAACTATATTACTTGCACTCATAGGTCACACCAAATGTCTGTCTGGTTGGAAGACTGAAAATTTTAGAGACTTGTTTCTGATGTGAATACTTAAATTAAAAATTCATAGTTCACTTTCCTCAGATACTGTGCAACATTCTTTTAAAATTCAGTGTTCCAGTGAGCAATCTTCATTTGATACAATATTCATGGAAAGTAATCACAGAAGGTTGCAATGCAGTCAGAGCAGATTTGTTTGAAAGTTCAGTGGCATTTGTTTGGGAGTCTTTGCTGAGTGCTTGTTCCTCACTCAGCGATGCACTGTGGTAAATTCCCCCGTTCTGCTGTTCGTTGGCATGTTGAGTTACTCTTAGGCTGCTTATTCTGGTGTTAACATGTGTTACTCAGCATCCTGAAAAGCAGTCCTTTAAAACTTGTTAGCTGAAGTAGTTTGGCTTTTCTTACAGTGTATGTAATAAAACCTGTTTGCTTTGATTTGGTAGCACGATGTTTCACTGGATAATCCGGGTCCTGATTCAGTCCATGCATCTGTCACTCTGTGTGGATAGCAAAATTACTTGATTTAGTTGTCACAGGTTGGATTAATTCAACGGGCTTTGGTGTTCGTAATCAATTCAGGTGCAACTATTTGTCTAACTTGTAATCTCTGGAAATCTCTTTTGGTACAAGGGGAAAGAGAAGAATACAGCGAAATACTCTGCTTTTTCAAAACATCCCTTGATCTTATGATTTGACAAAATTAGTTTTGAGAGAGTTTTGTTATGAGCCTACAGAATGAAATTGGCAACTCATCCTCAGTTCCCTTAGGGTGATATCGTCAGTGATTTATGTAAAAGTCTGTGTAGCTGAATATGTGGGGAGATTATTTTTGACATTCCTGGCTTGGAGAAATGATGCATTTTGAATGGCTGGATACACTAGTACTCAGGTGGCACTGATTTTTTCCATGTAAAAAATAACGATAGTTAATACATGTTTTCACATTTAATTATTTTAATTATATTTCAATTTAGTTTTCTAATCAGAAGTATCATTTTCTTGCTACTTGAATTTAAGTGATTGTGAGGAGTTTCAATCACAAGTGTTTAAAGAACTGAGTAAGGCTGAAATAAATGAATAAAATTGAAAGATTTATTCTGTTTTCCCTTCTGTTCTGTAGGAAATCACCTGCCTCAAGTGCTGGAGTTGCAGAGAGACTTGGTTGGGAGAGCCTGGCAGGACATTCAGGTACAGACCTGATAAGTATCTAGAAATCACAGTGTAGTTGCCTGAAACTTCATAAATCAAGGCTGAACTCGAGGGTGTTTTTATCTCTAGATATGCTTTCCTCTCTAATGGGATTTCTTGATCCCATTCACTTAGCGGAATTTCCAATAACGTCCTTTAATTTTGGGTCTGAATACCATGTTACTTTCATTTTGACAATCATTTAATTTCCTTCTCACCACTGTGTCATGAACGGGGTCTCATAGCTGAGGAACAGCCAGCTCTGTTTCCTGTCCTCAGTGCGCATTCAAGATAGCTCTTTGGTTTTCTCTGACACCCACCTACTACTGCTGCTCCTTCACTGTGATTCCCTCATCATGGAAATGTCTGCTCGGATTGAATAAGCAAATGTGCTCCAGGAGCTCTGCTCTCACGGGGGAAAATAGCTGTAGCAGGGCTGTGAATAAAACAGGCTCCGAGTTGAATGGAGTGGCTGCTTTTAGGAAAAAGAAGCAGTGCAGTGCATTGCAGAGCAGCGCAATTTGGATGAGGTATGAATGAGTCATTTAAATCCATTCCTTGTTTTTTTCTGTGAACCAACTGTGTTTCTG
This sequence comes from Phoenicopterus ruber ruber, assembly GCA_009819775.1. Lineage (NCBI taxonomy): Eukaryota > Metazoa > Chordata > Aves > Phoenicopteriformes > Phoenicopteridae > Phoenicopterus > Phoenicopterus ruber. The sequence continues at coordinate 18,195,978 of CM020227.1, read as the reverse complement.
AGCTGAGAGAATAAATGTGACATAAACCTGGAAAGGAGACTCCCGATCATTGTGGCATTGCATGGTTTCGTTACCGTGGCAGACTGCTTATGATATGGTTGCTTGACAGTTAGGAATAGGTTTTTGGTTTGCCTACACACTTGAAACCGAACCAAGTGACTTTCCTGTTTTCTTAACACATGATCAGCAAACATAACTCTTGTTACACTACATACGTAATTCCCATAATATTGTCAGTTGTGCCCTGACATAATGTGTAAAGACACAGAGGATCATTTCTTCACTAGATGTAAGCTGGTGAGGATGAGAGGTATTCTGACAGCCAGGGACTGGCATACCAGTTCTCTTTTCCCCACCCTTGAAATAGAAGAAGCTGTGCTTGTACGAGTGTTCTGGATGGGTAGAGCAGAATACCAGAGGAGATGCTGTTCCCCAGCTCAAAACAGAGCAAATACGTGTGGAGGCAACAGAGAGACTTCCAAGGAAGTGCTTCAGAAGGAGTTGCATAATACCTATTATTGGGAAAAAAAATGACTCATAATGTGAGTTTCTTGCTCTTTCTCTTCAGCTGGGACAGTTTTAGCTTTCCAGTGTCAACTGCACTGACCAGATGGTAATGGATCAGCATTAGTGTACCTGTCAGAGGAGTGCGGGATACAAGCAGCATTTGCTAGATGGACTAACAGTTTATACAGATAGTAAGATAAGAACAGTTACCAGAGTCTCCAGCCATAATTGTGCTAGGCACTGCACAAATGACCAAGTTGAAGTAAAACGCGGTGTTTCACGCAACATGCCAGGGTCGGAACTGAAAAGAGAAAGCAGGCTTTTCGGCTCATGTCTCCCTTGGACCATGCTATCTTTGCATGTAAACAGTGGCTGCAGAAATGCAAGTCTGAAAAATATGTGGTTCCCGTGCTTAGATCTTTAGAACTGTTTGCAAAATAAGTATTTTTGAGACACTAGTAGGTATACCCACTCTTCATCTTGAAAAAGAAACAGTTAAGGCTCATTATGTTGAGGGATTATTCACCGTGAGTATCCTGGTTAGCAGTGAGGGCTGCGGCAATGCCTTTGAGCTGTGTCGGGATGTGTGTATGTGCTGGCTGGACAGCTTGGTTGGGATTTGTTGGCTTTTTGTGAGTGTGTATAAAGTCCTAAACCACTTACCGTGATTGGTTTGTTTATGTAGTGTCTAAAATAAATCTATTACACTACAGTGATTATTTACTGATTTGTTTAATATTGGGGTCCTGGTACTCCCTTGCTTAGAAAGCTCAAGAAGGAATGATGTGCACTTCTACCATTGTTTTCTAGTTTTTCGAAAAGAGACTAATGAAAATGAGTGGTATCTGGTGATAATATTACTGTATTGTTCAAGACAAGTTAAAACAAGGAAAGGCAAATGATAGCAGTGAGTCAGCCTTTCAGAGCAGATAACTAGTACAGACCTTTACTCTGGGTGACACTATCACAACGCACTCAACTAGAAAAGTACTCTACCAGAGGCCTTTTCTGAAGATGTCAGAGAGATAAAAATACTAAATGTAGTAGCCATATATACTGAGAAGGATCAAGGGAAGATTTAGGAAAAACTAAAGAGCTGAAAATCTAATTTCAGATGTGAGGAAAATGTTGAAACCATAAATAAATCATAGCTATGGAACACTTAGAACTGCAGAATTAATTATAGCCTTAATAGAAGGCTGAGAGCGGGAGCCTGCTGTGAAGGCATTACAGGGCTGATTAAGGCCAGTCCTGGAAACAGAACACTTTACAAAAAAAACCTTTTTTGTTTTTGAATGACACGTGAAAATGCTGGTGCAGAAACCTAGCATGGAGTTATGCAACCACATATACAAAGGAAGGGTGTGTGCTGGAGGCCAGGTAGATTTCTGACTTGCAATTAATACTTGAATTTTACTTCTGTGTTAAGATCAATTAATCACACCAGTTATATACACAACTATCTTGAAATTTAGGCCTATTTCTATAGAAATGTGAAGTTCAGTTTTGTTTTTCTGACATGTTTTCACATTTTTACTGTCTCCTTTAGTCAAAATTGTTCTTCAGATTGATCCTTATGAAAACTAGTGGGGATTTATGGTATATGTGAACAAACTGCATTTGGAGTATACCACCAAATAGTTGGGGGATAAATTTAAAAGCTGATCTGTTTCCACCCGTCTAAGGAAAGGAGTCATAATTTTTTGAGTTAATTATTTTCTATGAGCGGGAGAAGAACTATTAAAATAGAAATTACGCTAGATTTTGTGAACTGGATAAATGGGAGTTTTTTTCCAAAGTGTGAATTCAATTATGGGCTGTAGTAAGAAGTGTGATGTTACAAATCTAATTGATAGGCAATTTGTCAGGGATGTGGTATTCATAGATTTGCCGAGTGCTTCTTTCATCCTACAGGTAAAATATGTTCTTTTGTAATTTTACTCAAGTGATCAATTTAAATTATAAGATTAGGAACAAATAGGTATCTGTGGATGGTATTGGTGTGTCATACTCCCAAACCGGACATCAAGGGTGGGATGGTGGTAATGACGGTTCGTATAATTATGATTCAGTTCTGCTTGTTTATTTGTGAGGAGGTTAAATGATCACAGACTGGTTGGAGTCCAGTGAAATGGGTGAAGCAAGGATAGATGTGGGACAGACTCATCGGTAAATTTAAAAATAAATTTAGGATTTAGTTGAGCTTACTGAAGACGGCATTAAGGCTGATGTAACTCAGTTGCCCTCTTCCAATCTTCATAAACGTCCTGTGTTCACCTGAAACCATTGTTGTGGTGCTATGACAAACTGACGTGCAAAAAATGCTGTAGATTTTGTCTCTGCGGATAATTGGAACTGTGCCACAGTGCTCTTTCCTTTCTTTTTCTTTGAGAGTTTAGAATCTCCATGTCAGGAATATTGGAATATTTGGACAGCAATTGCTGAGATTAGGTGCTGTTGCTTACAGCAAAAGCTGAAAATTATTAGAAAACATTTCTGATTCTAATTACAGGAGAACACCTACTCTGAGATAGAGAGTTGCATACGTTACCCTGCTCTGCGGGTTTCCCGTTTTCTCAGCTAACATCTGTAAATAACTTTCAGCTTGTCCCTGTTGATTCCCCAGCTGCTCTGTCTCCCTTGTTGCTAATGTCAGAGACAGATGAGTCTCGAGGGGAGTGTGAGAAGGCTGGAACAGAACTACTGCAATTGCCCACAGAGCAGTCGGGATGCTCCAGTTGGTCACCAGCATCCTTCTGGCACCCAGAGAGTCTGGAAGTTCATTGAGGTCTTACAGGTTTTCTGAATATCCATCCTGAACATTCACATATGAACAGAAGAAAAACTAAGGGTTTACTATGTGTTCAATGGTAAATTGTCTTCCTCTTCCTTCTTTTACTCTGTTCCCTCTACGGGTTTTGTCTTCCAGTCATTGAATTCAATAGGAAAACTCAAATTGGCTTAAGGGGGACAAGATCAGTTTCCATGCCAGGAGGAATTATTACAATAAAGTAATGATAATCTGACATTTGGTGTTTTATGTAATGATAACATGGTATTTGCAGGATTATATTTACCTAGGAGTTCTGTCTGAGGTTATGAAGCTACTGTCTGATAATATTTTCCCCTGTGCATGTGCAATCATCTACAGGGTACTCATTTTACAGGCTGGTGATATTAGAGGGTCAGTAAAGATTAGAACCTCTTCCAGTCTGAGCAATGGACAGTGCAATAGCTGATCGTTAAATAAACATGACTGTCAGGTTTGTCCTCAGCTATTTGGAAGGTGGTAATTTCCCTGGAAACTGGATTACAAGACTGTGTGTTAAGACTCGGTCTTCAGTACCACAGATGCCTTCTAGGTAGGAATGCAAATAATCTCTGAGAAAGGGAGCAGACACAGAGGGCTTTACCTTGTTGATAGGAGGGGTATTTTTAGCTGTAGGACCCGCTGAAAAACAGGGGAAAATGCTTGCCTAGAAAGGACAGCAAAAGAAAGGGACGGTTTGTGAATCACATGAAAGTATACACAGGAGAGGAGAGTCACGTGCTAGAGAAAGGCCAAGGTAGAAGCAATGCTGGAGCCCCCTTAGGCCAAGCAAAGCTTAGCTGTACCTACCAACACTGGCAGGTCCGAAAGCATTAGGTTCAGTGACGGTTGCTGCACAGCTGATGTATCTATGCAGAGTAAATCTGACACGTCCCAGCTGGGTCAGACATACTGCGTGTTTGCACACAGACTCTATAATGTATGGGCAATGAAGTTGATGCAGCGGTCTCTCTGCAGATGTGAGTCAGCATTCTTGTGAAATGGCCATTCGTTCAGGATATCCAGACATCCAGCATTTGGACAAATCTATTCAGTCACTGCTCAAAGCAGCAGAGGGAAAGATTTCCTGCTGTAAGCAACAGACTAGTATCCGCGCTGGGAGAGCTGGCAGGTCTGCTGAACATGCCTGGATCCAATGCAGTTGGGACCCAAACACAGCTGTGTGTGAGCTCTACCAGGAAGATACAACAATTGAACTACTCCCAAAGTTTTCAACCTGCATAGAATAACAAGATTGGGTTCACAAAGCCTAGTCCTGTTAGCAGGGGGTGGGAGGGGGGGGAAGAAAAGATGTTTGGATGAAGGTCAAATTGAGTAATACTCCATTTATTCTTACAGGTACCTTTTACTCATTCACATGCAGTCCCTACCTTCTCTCTCACATTTGTCTATTCATCACTTCCAGCCCGCCTACTCCCGCTTTGCTCTTTCTTATTCCTTTCTGGTTTCCCTTTCCTCTGTGTATATGTAGACTCCAGCTTCTCCTTTATACTCCTGTCCCACGAGGCAGTATTTCTGCAAGCTGCATTCCTTTCTTAACAGGATTTTTTTTTTCTTACCACCGTACTAGGAAGGTGAGTCCCAGTGCAATTAGAGATACACATGTCAACAACTGGCTCTCATGAAAACTGCAGAGCTGAAGGTTTGCTGCATCTGTGGTTTATTTTATTTTAAGCAGTTTTTTACTATCTTGTACAAGTTCCTGTGAAAAGTCAGGGTGTCAGTTCTTGTCTTTGAGTTTCATGGACACCTGGAGTTCGTGAGACTGAATTCTGTAGTTAAAGTTCCTGGGTGAATAAATAATATGCGTTTAATAAAAGGTGAAGCAACATGGAGAGTAACCAAAAATAACAGCACAGAGCAGTTTTCCTGGCCTTCATCCAGTATAGAGTCAATGGGAATTTCTTCGTTGGCTTCAGTGGGATTCTTGTCAAGCCTATTGAGAATCCTGTACAAAACCCCCACTTCAGACAGCAAGCTTTATAATCTGCAGTATGTAACATGAAGTAATAATCACCAGAAAAAAATACTGGGCTGAAGCCAAAGGCCAACGGAAATCAGCTGTCATGGAAGGCTCAAAGGTTATTCAGGTACTGTGTAACTGTTCGGTGTGTCTGATAAAGGTACCTGGTGTACAGTTCACACGTGAGACGTTACCTGTTTAGCTGGGATGGGTGTACAGAGTGCTCGTGGGATTGCAGCATTTCCTCAAGAATGTCAAGGGGTGATGAGTTCTCCAAATGTGAACTCAAATGAAAGGTGCTTTAGGTGACAGCACTGCCAGTGACATTGAAAAGCTGCTCTTGTTTTCTAGCTTCAATGTTCACACTCATTAGTGGAGACAAACCAAAAGATCTGTCTGAGTCATTAGCAAAAAATTATTTTCCAAAGCATTTGCAAGATGCTAAATGTCTTGAGATGTTTGTAGAAGCAGAAGCAAATACTGAAAGCAAAATAATGAAAATTAAATATTTCCTTGCTCATTCAAGATTAATGATGTCAGGGTTAATCACTGCCATATAAATACCCAAATAAATAAAATAGATTTGGCAAGTATTATCTGAGTATTTTCCTGGCTATCTGGATTTCTCAGGATCATTAATTATTTACTTTTCAAAACTTGTTTCTAATTGACTTGCAATTCACAGTATCATAGAATAATTCAAGTTGCAAGGAACGTCTAGAATTTTTTGAATCACTTACCAAGTTTCTTTCCACCAAATGCATATGTAACACAGAATAATCGCCCTCAGATCTGACATGCAAGAAATATGAAGTACAAATTGAGAAGCTGTGATTAGATCAATTAGTTTAGAAACACTGCCTCTAAATTATTCCCGTATCTTTTCTTGAGGAAAGGTAAGAGTTTAATGCAGCATCTGTTCTCTAACCTCTTCTACAAGTTGGAAAACAACATCGCCAATGAATAAAACATTTAGCCTGGAAAAAAAAGGGTTAATTACTTTTTTAAAAAAAGAAATAGCCAGTGGTAACCATAATTCTCCTACTGAATATTTTGCATAAAATTTCTATTTATATGAAGCTGAAAGACTAAATGTGGTACTCTGTCTTCAGAGTGCCTGGAGATGCATACATAACGTGATGTTATATTTAACAAAAAAGTTACGTGTATGATTAGTTAGATCTGAATATACCTCATATCCTAGTCACTTTTGTATTTAAACCAATGTTTAAATAACCTTTCCTTTAGCTTAGAATCCAATGATGCTTTTGAAAGGTCAGACTGCTGCTGTTGGACAACTTTTGAGTATATGGAAAAGTGTGCCAAGAAGTTTAAAATATTGCATTCATTGTAAAACGCTGATGCCAGGATCTCAACATGCGAGACATGCTAAAAAACCCTCTTTAAGTGGTAAAAGTGTTTGTGTATACACATGTATATAAAGGAGTTTATTGCTATTTTGCAACTGAGAAAACTGAAGTACAGACAAAACTAAATTAATTTCCCACAGTCAGACAATGAGTCAGTGACAGTCCTGATGAGATAGACTGAGCAAAAGCTGTGGCTCAGGACTTCTACAGACATAGCACCAAACACAACACAGATGCAGATTCCTTAAAGGCGCGAGGCTGGTCACCACTGCTCCAGCTAACGTCAGCTGGGACTCGGCAACGTCGCAGGAGCTCTCGCTAGCCAGATGTGATTGCTGCCTCTAGCCGTCAGCCTGTGGGGCGGCGCAGAACTGGTACCCCGAGTCAGCGAGTCGCCTCTCTGCATATAACCTGTCCCGTGCTGCCATTTCAGTATGTGCGCGTGCCTGGATGATGGCAGAAGGGAAGAGAAGGAGGAGGGAATGAGTGTCAAGGACAAGCCTGTTGCTGTCTGAAGGAGGTTAGTGCCATGTGCAACCTACTGAAAAAAACCTAAGCTACTATATAATTTCTTCAGTTCTTTTAATTATACCAAACTGCAGTGTTTACTGATTGTTACTCATATTTACATTAAACCAGGAAATCTTATTTCAAACTGCAGTACAGATTTACTTGGCTTTCAGATGACACATGGAAGCATCAGGTACAATTTTGTAAACAGAGCAGTTCAGATTTTTGCAATGATGAGAAGTAATTCACACGGCACATCTTTTTGTCTTGCAGAGATTTTGCTATAATTCATTTCACAAGGTCTGTAAAAAGTCAGTAATAAAGCACTGGAATGGTGAATTGAAATAGGAATTTTGAAGAATGAACTCAGTAACAATTACTACTACCACTGAATTAATTCATATTAATATTTTATTAAAAGAAATTCTCTGCCTCTCTTCTAGCTCCAGGTAACTTCTGTCATGAGGTGCTAAGTGGAAATGGCAGATCTTAATCAGCAGATGCAAGTGTTTCTTGTGGCATAAAATTAAACTGTTCAGATGATAACATGGTTAGTGGTAACTTACTAGATTTTATTGTTCTGACAAGTGGACTGTATTTAATAAGAAGCTAAAAAAATTGAACAAGTATATATTTTTTTTTTTTTCATGAAAAAACAATTTCATTTGCCACTGAGTAGGACCAGGCTACAATTTTACAGTCTGTCCCAGTATAAGTGCTGCTCCAGGCACAGGATTGAATCCTGATTCCTTCCCTCCTCCCAGGGAAGAAGTAGACGACTTCATCCCTTCTTCATGAAGCAATGAATTTTCTTCTGAGCAGCTAGCTTAGATAATGAGTGGACATTTTGTTTTCCACATTGCAGAGTAAGTTGCGGCAGGACGCTTCTGGGTGCATAGCCTGTACTCTCCCTCCACAGCTGTGGTTACCAGCTGAGCAGAGGTAACCAAAGCTGGTGACCAGTTTTGTCCTTCTTCCTTGGCGTTGTGGGGCAGCCTTGTGAAAACCAGTGTGGATGCTCACGCAGCAAGATACTGACTCGGGCTGAGTCAGGGCGGCCGAGTGTTATTGAAAGATCTATCAAACTGCCTCTCCGTGGACTTTGTCATTTGATTGATATAGTGCAACATTAATTGTTAAAAAACCTGTTTTCTTTCTCTCCCAAACCCAACAAACATACTGAAAATTAGTACATAGTACTATAGTAGTAGGCTTGCTGCCTCCTTTCATATGTCACCAATCCCTGCAGCAAATTATGCTGTCACCCTCCCAGATGTCTTGTCATGCCTTTCACCCATCTCTTTTGCTTTATCTGCTTGATAACATCTCACCTGTCTGAAGCACTTAGGCTGCAGCCTTTCCTGCCAATTGTGCCTCCTGCTTTTTGTAATTTCCCCCTGCACATACCTTCAGCCTGAATCTCTTCTGTGCTCCAGTAGAGCTGATGTTTTATACACACTATAACTCTTTTAACAAAAAAATCTATCCCTGATTGTTTTTCACACTTCTTCACCCACTTCCATTGCCCCTTTAATGTTTTATTCTTGCCATATTTATTACAAGATGGCACACAAATGCTCTGGTCCTGCATATATTATTCTGCCCATTCTATTGCTTCTTTATTCCACTGGATTTAATCAAGTATTGCTCCATTATTCATTCATATTTTTCTCTGGTAAAATATAACTTCCTTTGTAAAAGAAATTATCTCGTTTTTTTAAATGTCTTGTATTATCCTGCTGAAAATTCACCTCTTCCTTGGTGGAGAACTTTCTTGCTTTGTGAACTTTCTGCAATTTCTTTAAACTTTGATGAAAAAAAAATCCAATATGTTTCAGTAAAAAGAAATGTCCTTTGTGGAGAACAATGTGCCTAATTCAGTAACATTATTTTATGGCAACTTGTATAGAAAGGTTTCATGTCAATTCGGTAAATAGCTGTTGATTAATTGCACATTGTGAAACCACCCCTTTTCCCACAAAGTTTAAATTAAGAATGGCTGCTTGGATCAGCAAGTTTAATCTCCTGCATAACACAGGTCATACAATTCCCTTCTATTTTGCTTCTTATCCACTAACTTTGCTTATTGTTGGAACGAGACCATATGCTTTAGAAAAACAGTGCATGTTGTTTTTTAAATCCACCACAACATGGGTAAGTTTCTCCCATGATTAATTAGCCTCACTGTTAATAGCATGTGCCTTATTTCTAATCTGAATTTGTATAGCTTCAGCTTTAACAATTGGTTCTTTCTTTTCCTCCTCTTTTTAACATAAAGCCCTTGACAAAAGTCTTCCTTGGACAGCTGGAAATCTCTTTGTGACTGTCTGGTGTTTTGCAAGTCAGCTGAGCAGCCATCCCCAAGAACATTTTAGCATTTTCCATTTTGTTACAATAGCTGGATCTTCCGAGCTGTTACCTCTCATTGTGCTGAGAGCTGATGTTTCTGGCAGGATGGAACTGCAGCTCCTCCTCTCTGAGCCCTCGAACCTGTGTACTCGTGGTGCCTTCAGTCATCCAAGTGCCACCAGGTCCCTTGGCTTGGGTGCCTGCTGCCCGCCCACCCTCCTCCCCTCCTGCCCGGTCTGCGGCTCTGGGATGGCACATTTCTTTCTGTGTTGAGTCTGGACTGGCCAAGCTAAAAGAATTACATTCCCCAAATTCTTTTCAGTGCTTCAAATACAGGTCAGCTCCGAATGGTGGAGAACGGTAATGGATCGATCAATCTCTCCTCATTTAGTGGGAGGCCAACATCACACCAAAAGCAGGGCTCAGAGAGAGCAAACAGTGGATGGTGCGGGCTATCCACAAGCCCACCTGTAGCTCAGTCTTTGACCTTCCTTGTAGCTCCTGTAATATAGAATCATAGAATAGTTTGCGTTGGAAGGGACCTTTTAAAGGTCATCTAGTTCCACCCCCCTACAATGAGAAGGGACATCTTCAAATAAATCAGGTTGTACGTATACATGTGGGATGTATGACTCATATATACATGTTTTATATATATATGTATTACATACACATACAAGTATATATGTATGTTAGATATGCACACATTTGCATGCATATATATATGGCAAAATAGCCATTTATGGTAAAAGCAGATTAAAAACCAGTTTGATTTCTTGGAACAGATCATACTTAAAATCTTTGAGGATTCATTATTCAGGGAAGGCATCATGGGGGAAGCTATAAAGGCCTCATTCTTTAAACTCTGAAGAGTGGAGAGGTGGCTGGTTGGGAAAGCTGTGGATGCTTCTTTGGCTTGCCTTTGATATCATGAACATCCAGTAATCACACTTAAAAAATGGAGAAACAAACCTACAACAAACCTTGTCAAAAGGAAACATACACAGATACGCATTCCTTATTACTGAATGTAATTTTTTACATTTATTTTTATACTTAACTACATGACACAATTGGGAGGGTGTGTGTAAAACAGTAGTTTTAGTAGTAGTAATATGTAAACATACTACTACAAATACAGTCTTTCTAAATGTAGGACAATAAACTCCGGAAAACCACTTTTATGTTAAAAAATACCTCTAGAAATAGAGCTCTAAATTATAAAAGCCCTCATGAAAAGTCTCTTAGTTAGGCAAAAAAGGATAAAATAATTTAAAGGCAAGCACAGTGGAAATGGCAGATTTAAAATGAACACCTGGGTAGAACTGCTGGAGAATTTTAAGCAATGTTTCCTATTGAAAACCTCTCCGAACTCTCAACTTCATACCTAAGATAATTGAAGGAAAATTAAATTTACCCTTAGGACTGTTTGTAGGAAACTCTTCTAATAAGGTTTATATTTAGCAGATAATAGTGCATTTATGGTGGTCACAGCCTGTCTAATAGAGCTGTAAGAGATACATTTTGTATTTAATCAATATCAATGAATAATAACTTCTCTTTATTAACTGTAATGCCACTATGGTTAATTTTAGCTTGTACTGTAGGGATAACTGTATCTTGTTTGACAAAGACTATGAGATGTTTTTGAAATAACCTGATAATACTGTTTTTATCAAGGCTCTTTAAAGGTTTAGTGATGGCCTATCACATAGCAAGTGTTTACTCTGATTTTGCTTTCAATGTAAAGCATATTTTCACGTGTTGATAGGTACTAAAAGATGGTCAACTAAGTAAAAGCCCATAGGCAGATAAAATTTTGGCAAATACCTCTGTTCTATGGACGTTATAAATTATAGCTGTTCTTAAATATTTGCACTATTTTCTCAGATGGTGATATTGAGTTTGTTTTCTACTGAAAATTATGAGCAGCATAGCATTTTATTACTGTGAAATATTTTAGATAATCAAATTACTATGTACCCTGCTTGGTTCTTTTTGCTGGCTTTGGCCGCTTCCACTTTCTTGAAGACAAGCTTGAATCATCACCAGATCTCGTGACATTTTCTGCGTCGGATTCCATCTTCCTGGTTCTGGCTCTCGGATGCTGGCTGCTGCTGTCAATGAGAGGCATTCACTTGCTTTGGAGATGCTGGAGTGGCTGACGAGGAGTAAATATCCTGGTAACCCCAGAAGTCCACTTGCCGTGCTGCTGCGTGGCTGAGCACATAGACGGGCAGGAGGCTGGACAGCCTTCGGACAGAATTCAAAACCTCCTTGGCTGTCATCAGAGCTGTGTTGAATTTATGGCTGTGAAAGATTTCAAGGTGGATGACTCGGCACAGTCCAACAGACAGTTTTAGAGCAGCTCTGAGCAAACTTTTTGAAAACTGCAGAAAGACTCAGTAAAATTTTAAATAGGGAGAGCCTTACTCTAAAAAATCAGAACAAGACTTTGCGCGTGCACACAAGCACACTATAAAATACTGGCATATTTTTAATACTTTTACATATAATAATTTATTTTAGCCTGCCAGTGACATTGTTATCCAAAAGAGATTTTTTTTCAGAGTCCTTATTTACACTGACAGCGCTCTCTCCAAGAAGAAATACTTTCTTGCATAAGCACTCGTCTGTGGGTATGAGGCATTCACAGGCTGGCCAGGAGTAGCTGCCTTAGCTTATTGTTGTTGGGTTTTATTCCCACAATTAAATGAGAGGCAAACTTTTGTATTTGTTGATTTATCATTCCCTCTTTCTAGAGTAGTGAGGTATCCCTGTACGATCCCTGTCCTGAGAGCGCTCGCACGAGAGATGGAGTCAGTTGGCAGATCCAGAGATGCTGGAGAATATGAGGCTGCTGGAAATCTGCCAGCATTAGTGTCAGACCCATCCCTGTCTGAGTCTCAGCTCATTCTTCACTGACGGTATGAGAATCGGGACAGCCAAATTTATATTCACAGTTGTAAATTACTGCAATTCCAATAATTTATCCCTTTGTCTCCAACTTAGCCATAATAATTCATATACGTTCTTCTTACGAGAAATTATGCTTAATTTAGTGGTGGATAAAAGAGGCGTTTAAAACAAACTGAGAACGTCTTTGAAATTTTAGTTTCACAGTCAATTCAAGTGCTGCTGTTGCTGGCCTTCTAGTCTGGCCTCACCCAGCTTATGGAAGTCAAGCCTGTGATGTGCTGCTTTTGTGCTTCTTAGATTCATGTTCAAGGCAGTCTTTTGTACGACTAAAAGGGCAGTTATCTGACTCACCTCTTGAGCTGATGTTATGTACCTTTCCTTGCCATCACTGTTAGAAGCTACCACATCAATGGAAGGAGCAGTATTATCTGGATGAAATGTGAATCTCACAAGAATGGGCTGTATCAGACCATCTTCTAGTTCTGCATTTTTAGTATTCAGACAACATCGTCGGCAACAGAAGGCAGGCATCTTCCATAACAGAGCTGTTGCAGTCGAAGCAGAAATGCTGACATGCGTTAGTGACGTTCCAAGGATGTTTAAACTCACATCTCTGTTACTTTTGAACTTGGTTTTGCTCTTTGGTTCAAAGGCAAATCAAAGTTGAAGTTTTGGATTATGATATTGCTGAAACTCCACATCATTTTCGGTGCTCAGTTTACACTGTAAATGACATAAAACTCATGGCATCAGTAACTAATAAGATTCCTCTTATTAGATTATTAGAGAACCAGATAAGTCTGTTGTCATTTTATTTAGAACCCATAGGAAATAACTTTGCTAAAACATTTTTCATTGCAGACCGGAGATAGTGTAAGTCAATGTGCTATTAACCCCTTTGTGCTTAGCTCTGTACTGTACAAGAACGCAGTCTGAGATGAAGTAAGATTGAAGAGCTTTGGGTTTAATTCCTTGTTTCTCACAGATTTCCCATGTGACTTTGAGCAAATCACTTACTCTTTTGATTCTGTCTGGAAAGTGGAGAGAGCAGGATTTTCCTGCCTCACAGGCACACTGTAAGCGTGTCATATACTCAGATACTGGGGGGGGGTGGTGGTGGTGCAGAAGTATGTAAAGTAGACAGATGTGTTACTGCTCCTCAGCAGCAGCTTCAGGAGAGAACAGCATGCTCAGGCTTTCTGCAGGACTGTGTGAAGTGACCGTATTTTCTGCCTCCCCCTTACTTTCATTAATTAATTTTTTTTTTAATCAACAATACCTTTATTGGCATGTATTTGGAAAGTAGTTGCAGGCTGAAGGATAAAGCTATGTGAGGATGTAAGAGAACAAGACTTTCTTTAATTTGAATTCTGACAAAAGTGGACACACCTCATGTTCTCCTTCACCTCACTCCCAGTTGTCTTCTGTGGCAGCCTCCTAGCATTGAAATCTATTGATGAGAAACACTGATACAGAGACATATTAAGAGATAAATCAGCAGTCACAGGGCATCCAAACTGAGCACAGCAGGGAACATTGTAACCAAAAATTAAGCCTATTGCTAAGGAAAATAATTCAGTGATAGCTAACTCTTAACAGTCAATTATAACAATCAAGAAAGGTGATAATTTTACACAAAAAATGGGTGGCTTCAGATTGTGCTGTAGGATATATAACTAGTTGTTTTACCCAAGCAACTCACACGACGATTCTGCCTCCCAGTCAGGAGATTTGTCACACCATTGCACTCTTAATTTTACAGAGCAGTAGATCACTGCCTCTGTCTCCTTGGGCTGCCTTGCACCACTGCTTTTCCATGGTGTGCGAGGTGTCATAGTAGAAGTGTTAGTTTTGCAGCGTAAGCCACTTGACATTAAGACCATTCTTGGCGAGAGTAAAGCCATAATAAAGAAGTGGAGCTGTGCGTTTATTTGGGATTTAGATGTACATTGTCACAGCAAGAAATATATGGGGAAGAAAAAAATAAGAAAGCATTCCCAGTCTTGCTAATACCAGCTTAAACTGTTGTTAATACAAATGACCTAAAAACTGTGTGTAGTTTTCCACTTTTTATTCAGTGGCTTGTGAAAAGCATGGCCTTGCGTTCAGCCAAGGTTGTCCTGGAAGGTGTCCTTCTATAGGTCTGATTCCTACACAATCTTAACATGTATGGTGGGAATTTCTTGTATATGCATTTCATGGAGGGTGAACTGAAGCTTGGAGAGATTTAGTGACTGGTTCAAAACCTGCTTGAAGTCCATGGAAGGATGGCTTTCGATTTGGATCGTGCCCCTGGTGACTTGTTTGCTGCTGTACAGGAAGTTTGAACATGGAATTGTCCTTGTCTCACCCAGCAGCCTGCTGTCTGAACAAGAACATCCATCCCTTCTCTTTGAAGCTGCTCTTTGAATGCAAATTTAGGTATCACGTTAATTAGGTGGAGTATTTCAGATTCTTGAAAGGAGTTTTTTGAGCATCTGAAAAAGCTAGTATGGTTTAAATGAAATTTGGGCAGATGGTGCTTGACGTGACTTTTGATAGCCTGCTTGTATGCGTTGCATTAGTATATATAGCTGACCTTAGTTCTGCTATCTATAGTATTAGTAGAAAATAATAATATCTATTTTCCATGGTTTGGATCATATTTTATATAGAAGGAGGTCTTATGGGGAGAGTTATGATTAACTGTTAAACCAACTGATATAGCTGTAAAAGTGGGCAAGCTCTCAAAATAAGAGTCCTAGCAATTAGAAAATAAAAAGTACCATGAAAGTCTTAGTTACTTTTTCCTTCTGAAAATTCCCGAGGCCAAGAAAATGTCTCTTATATCATGTAAATCATACTTTTCTCATGTAGCCATAGATCATTCCATCTGCTCTGTTAACATGTTCATACTTGTCCCATTTCAAGGCTCTTTTTATTAATCACTGTACACATGTGAGATTGCATGGGTTGAGATATGATCAAAATGATATGTTAAACTGTAGCATCAAAACAAACATGAGTCATGGAAACAAACCTATACAGCAGGTAACAAATGTATATACAGCAATCTTACTTCAAAAAAATCTTTCAGCTATGGAATTAATTTTAAATTTTTGTTTCTTGCTTTAACAGAGGTGACCATATTATCCACATATGTTCTGCTAAGCATTACACAGCAGTAACTTGTAGATAGCTGAGAAAATCTTCTGGAGAATGTAATAGCTTCTTGGTTTGAAGTGCGTGTGTGCAAAACTGGTATTTCCAATGAAGTTGCCAGTGCTTTAGTCATGTGTAGGACTCCCATGATTGATACAGAAAAAGGGAAGTGGGGAAAGGTTATTATTTCTTTGTTATCAAGTTTGAGGGACCTCAATATGTGTATTTCTTTATCAAGGAAATTGCATCCTAGATCATCCAGCCCATGGCTTTTCAGGTTTTTTTACATTGCGGACCATCTCTTAACAAAACGTCCTGTGAGCTAACTCCCTATTGTGCTTGCTATTTAGACGCCCGCCTCTGACATTCCCAGGTGCAGAGATATCCCATTTGCTCTCTGACTGCAGGGGAAAATTACGGTGCCTTCATCCACCAAGCATCTTTACTTGGCCTTGCTGATGGGGAGAAGATACGGCTGTATGCAACACAGCTGTGATGGCAGCTGGTTTGAGTTGGATGGTGGTTAAGGGTACCTAAAAGTTGAACGTAAGGGCTCAAGAATATGGAGGCAATCACTCAGAAGAACAATCTGAGCATCTGCTGAAAAGCTTGCTGCCATCTCTTTAAATTTGGTCTTATTGCTGTTAAAACCCAACACTCACCTTCCGTAGTCCCTGTGATACTCCCACGGGTGTTGCACTGTGTATCTAAATGAAAGACAATATCTCACTAACACTTTCTCACAGGTACTAGAGCTTTCTTCCAGAAGGCTGCCCTGTCTTTTTATACTTACCATTGGTGTTAAGTTTAGTAATCAGGCTATAGCCTAATGACTAAGCGTTCTCCTGCTGGTGTTCTTTTTTCCTCCGATGTTATTAGTAAATATTTGTAATCATATTAATATTTGTACCTATATAAATCCTATTTTAGCAAACCAGAGGCATGCTGGTGAGTGCTAGACCTCACAGACCCGAAGTCTGCTGTCTGCATGCGACAGCGGTGACTGCAGTGTCAAGAGTCGCGGATTTCATTTTGCTGAAGTAATGCCAACTTACATTATTTTGTGTGAGATTACAAAGAAAGATTGGGATATTTTATTACACTGTCAATCAGCCGGTAGCCTAGCTCTCATCTAAGTACTGAGCCCTCTCCCCCCTTCCTCCTCAAACAAAGCAAACAGAAAGCCACACAGTTTTTCAAGGTGTTTATCGTGAAATGTGTGGAGCATGGTGACACCTTCAAATAGAACAGAAAACACATGCCAAATCAGTTCTATTGTGAAGTAAAGAGAGCAGGTGGATTTCATGAATATATATGTGTATTTGCTGGGCATGGCACATTTTTCTAAAAATGAAGATGAGAGTAAATCAGCACCAAATAGACGGCAATTGAATGAATTTCTTTAGAATAGAAGTTTTTATTGGATGTCGTGGTTTAACCCCAGCTCGCAACTAAGCCCCACGCAGCCGCTTGCTCACTCCCCCCTGGTGGGCTAGGGGAGAGAATCAGAAGGGTAAAAGTGAGAAAACTCATGGGTTGAGATAAAGACAGTTTAATGGGTAAAGCAACAGCCACACACACAAGCAAAGCAGAACAAGGAATTCATTCCCTGCTTCCCACGGGCAGGCAGGTGTGCAGCCATCTCCAGGAAAGCAGGGCTCCATGACGCGTAATGGTTACTTGGGAAGACAAACACCATCACTCCAAATGTCCTTCCCTTCCTTCTTCTTCCCCCCACTTTATACACTGAGCATGACGTCATTTGGGATGGAATATCCCTTGGGTCAGTTGGGGTCGGCCGTCCCAGCTGTGTCCCCTCCCAACTCTTTGTGCCCCCCCAGCTACTCGCTGGTGGGGTGGGGTGAGGAGCAGAAAAGACCTTGACGCTGTGTAAGCCCTGCTCAGCAGTAACTAAAACATCCCTGTGTTATCAGCGCTGTTTCCAGCACAAATCCAAACCACGGCCCCATACCAGCTACCGTGAAGAAAATTAACTCTATCCCAGCCCAAACCAGCACATTGGAGAAACATAATAATTAGTTTCTGCAACCCATAGCTGCAGACACTGACTGTGCTGTTAATGAAAGATACTGCAGATATTGGCTGCAAAAGAATACAGGCAAATTACAGACACTGACAAAAGGGTGTATTTTTCATTTACTAACTTTTCGTCCCTGAATATTCCCTTGAGTTACCTTGTTTTGTTTACAAGAGACTCTGGGGGCGGGGGAGGGTGGCGCATGGCATGCATGGGCAATTACTTTACATACTCATTTCAATCATAATCCATTCAGAATGATAAAAATGAAATCAAATGTAATTTATAATCTAGAACATTGCAGCTAGAGCTTTTTAAATATTACAGCTGCAATGTGATTTGACATAATCCCTTACAATCATTCAGGCTCTTTTAAAACCAAAACACATTTATCCATAAGTGACAATTACATCTCCATTTTTTCTTCTGAAAATTTGGTGTGTTATTATGGTTTGGGGGGTGATCTTATGTAAGTAATGCTTGCTGGTTGCGCATAAACTGTTTATTTTCAGACCCACACCTATCCTGAACCTGTTCAATGGACTGTCATTTGCTTAATGCTGCTAATGAATATGAAATAACGTGCCACTGTGACACGGTTAAAAAGCAAAACTTCAGCTGGAGCTTAGCCACTTGTAATGGCTGTCTTGTTAATACCATCGTCATGTGCTCTAAAATGACACTAAACAGTAATTCCACTATGTAACTATTATGATACGAGTGGCATTTCATTCTGTGTTTAGAAATCCCAAACCAGCATGAGGTGCTTGTATATCCTTCCTCCATACAGGGAGAGGAATTCCCCTAAACCTGATGTGGAGTGTAATTTCTTAGTTACTGATTTGTTTTATTTCCAAAAAGCCAATTGTGACAGAATCCCGGTAGCCCGATGCTGAGGCACATCTGTAGCACATTTCTGAGCAAGCTGCTGCCAATACAGTTTCTGTTTTGTCCACAGAAGCTGATCTCTTCTGTGTGGTTAATTGCCATTATCTTTTCTTTATCTCTTACAATCAGCAATGTCTCGTTGGTTTTTCATGATTTTGTAAAGCACTGCAGCATTATTCACTTTGGCAAAGATCGTCTGGGTGTGCTGAATCCAAAGTTGACAGTTGTTGGAAAGACTCTGCTTTCAGCAGGCTCTGGATCATGCGTGAGTGTCTGTCTTTTCGTGCTCTGCATCACCAGCTGAAAGGCCTGTTTGCTTCTGGTTGCAGCTTCCCGTGTCTCGTCTTACAGCAGCCTCCTTTCAGGTCTGGTGTGCTGCTTAGAGTTGTGTGATAATGGGAAATGCCCTCTTTGAGGTTTTAGATTTGACTTAGTTGCATATTGAGGCAAATTCTCTCTCCCTCCTTCCCCTTTGACTGTGACTTCTTCAGGAAGAAAAATGTTTTGCATTTTCTTTGGGGAAACAAAAAAGGATTGACCTTCTTCATGAAGTGAATGATCGCTTTCAGGGACGTAGCAGAGGATCAGAGCTCCCCAGCTGGGCTTGCAAATGCCAATATTGATGCAATGAGGAAAGTCCAGTAGAGAAGAAGGAAAGCAGAAACTACAAAGCTGGGAAAATACCGAGCAGTAGGTACTTGATACTAGGTAAAAATGGTATATTCCTGGTATTGCCAGCCTCAAGAGATTAAAAATCTTGAGCCGGATGTTCCAAAACAATCATCTGTTTTTCTGAAAAGACACCAAGTTCTTGTTCTTTTCTTTGAAGTTTCAGACTTCTGCTGCTCCTTCTAGTGTATCAGAGACATACCTTTAATATTTTCAGATACTTTGAGAGGTGGTCCTGGGGTGGTGCAGCTGGTCTCGTCTTTTACATCTGCTGATCTGAATGATGCTGCTTTCCAGAGTGCAAACCAGACCTGTTCCCATGGGCATTGCATTACATGTGCACAGCCCCAAGACTCTGGGACAGCTTTGCCCTATTAATTCTGTCCCAGCCCCTTCCTCAGCTCTGCCCTTCAGCCTGTTGTAGTGTCACTTGTCTAACCCCCACCTCCTCAGACCACACTCCACTTTCTCTCTGCAGGTCAGGAAGGCTTTTTCCCTGAACCCTTCCTCCCCGGAGCCTACGACCATCCGCCAGTTCTGTCCTTCATACTTGTCTCTGACTGTCTTTGGGTTTTGTTTCCAGACTTATCAAGGTCAGCTACAGAAGGGGGTCCTTTTTTTCCTGCCTTTTTCTGGCCTGTTCCTAAAAGAGAGCTTAGGAATAAAGAGCTTTACCTACTGCTTTTGGTTGTTGACAAAGAGTGGAGTAGAGCTGATGCGCTGCTTGTCCCAGGAGGTACGGAGAAGTGGGGCAGGCAGACAAAAGGAAGGCTTAAGAGGACATGAATAGAGCTGCAGAGTAGCTAACCATACAAAGAAGGAATGGGAAAAATCTGGTATGTCTTTTGCATTCAAGTTCACACTGGCCAGCAGAACTCTGTTTACAGGAGTGAAAAATAAGAGAGCCGTCAGGAGATAGTCAAGCCAAGAGCCAAGATTTCTGTACTTACAAGCCTGAGATGGGACCCGAGTTAGCATTGCTCTGTTGAGCAAGGAAGAAGTAAAAAGGGGAAAAGATCCTGAAAAGTGTACAGTATTGTGTTACTGTATTCTATAACACAAGAGCATCCAACATGTAGTTGTTTCAAAACAAAACATTCAGATAAAATCATAATAAAGTCAGTTTAAATTTGGAAGCTGCTTAACTTTGATGTAACTCTATGTCCTGATTAGATCCCTCTGTCCAACTCTATACTTAATTAATTTGATAATATTGACACTAATTTTATTTCTGTCTTTTAATCAGTTGGCCTCACTGCCGCTTCCTGCTTCGTGTTTGCTGGTTAGTAAGTGTATTTTTTGCAGAATGTAGCACAGCAGAAGACAGTAAGAATGACTGAATAGGAAAGGAGACAGAAATAAACTTCACCTGGTAATGTAACCCATGATTTCTGGCTTCCCACATGGTGTGCTTAACTTTCTAATTTGATCGTATTTTTATGTTTTGAATATTGTATGAAGTGGTTTACCTAAAAATAGAATGAGAGCTAAATTAAGTGGAAGTATCATATCATTTGAACTAGTTCAGTCTGAAGACTCTCAGTTTTAGCTGATGGCATAGCTGGGTTTTGTTATTTTTAAAATTCTTTCTGTATGAGAGAAAGGCAAGAGAGTTGGGCTTAAGCGATTTGGTAAAAAACCTGAGTAAGTTAAAAGCAGCAGGTCTCTGTGACTAGATGTCGCTGGTAGAACTACATCCTTGTAAGTTGTCACTATAAATTGAAGATGCTTGTTCAAATGACCTGGATATTTTGTGTGAACAATCTGTAGATCATGTAAATGTGTAATTTGACTGTTTGTGTCCAGAAAACATTAAAAATGGACTACTTTAAGTGCAAATAAATAATTTAATGCATTTTTTTATGTGTATAGAAAGGGATGTCACCTTGAGGACTGTATGCTATATGCTGAGTGTAAGGGGTTAGGTGCTGAAACACGTAGCCATTGTGAAACACTTCTGAACAGGATATTGGGAAGACTAAATGAATCTGTACAAATGAACTTTTGCTCTTCTGTTGGAAGGTGTAGAGATACCTGTGTCTTTGCTTTCTTGCTAGGATAGTATATCACATTTTCTCTTGTTTCTTCCTATGTTTCAAAATCAATATTCTCTCTGCAGTTTCAGTTTTCTTATCTGCTGTATCTTATCTGCTGTCTTTGTGGAGCAGGACAAATTAAGGTCTGACCATTATTTACAATGCAGAATTTTTTAACAATATAGTTTTGGATGAGTATTCCAAAAAACCTGCATGTCATTTTAATGAGTGAGTTTCAGGGTTGTGAATTTAGTTTAAGAAAACCTAAAGCATTGACTTGCTGTCCTGGTTTAGGCCAGGATGGAGCTAGTTTTGTGTTCAGCAGCTCCTGTGTTTTGGATTTAGTGTGAGAAGAATGGTGATAGCACACTGATGTTGGTGGTTGCTGCTAAATGACCAAGGACGTTTTGCAGTTTCCCAGGTTTTGCTGATGTGCAGGTGCAAAAACTTGGGAGGGGCAGAGCCAGAATAGTTGATCCAAACTGGCCAAAGAGAGTATTCCATACCATAGACGGCGTGCCCGGTATAAGTGAGGGTCGGTCGGTGGGCCACGAGGTTTTTGAGACCCTTAACTTGCCTTATTCCTTAAGCTTCCCTTTGGGTTGCTTTTTGTTTCCCTATTTTTCCTTTTTGTTTTTCATTCGTTCGTTCAGCTGTTTGTTCCCTTGCCTGCTCTCTCTGGAACTTGCTGTTCTGGGATAGCTGGGGGGGGATACCCCTGCTCCCTGCCTGCTGCTCGGGACGGGCTGTATCGGTCGTCGGGTGGTGAGAAATTGTGTATTGTTTGTTTTATATATTCTATTCTCCTTATGTATGTTATCATTATTAATATATTGTTATATTTTTCCTTTGCTGTCCTGGTGAATTGTTTTTATCTCAACCCACGAGTTTTCCTTTCTCTCCAATTCTCCTCCCCATCCCACCGGGGAGGGGGGGAGTGAGCGAGCGGCTGCGTGGTGTTGGGTTACAATTTGGGGTTAAACCACGACGCTTGCTCTAGTATTTTTTCATAATACCATAGTTACAAATACCTACAAAAGGCCATTTAGAAGGATTTTATTTGTGTTTTGTGTTGCTGTTATCCACTGTAGAGAAGCCCTAACTACTGCACCTGAGATCTGTTACAGTAGGTGCTGTATAATCACTGCAAAAAAGGCAACACAAAGAAGACAAAGGAATGTTATTTTCATTATTTTATGGATGGAAAGACAGGCATAAAGAGATTGTGGAGTCTTCTGGGTCGTACAAGAAATAGTTGCAGAATTTGGAAATAGTCCGAGATGCCTCAAATCAACAGTCTTTGGTCATTTGTAACAAAAATAGCAATGTTAATATCAAGTTTAATTCATGTCATTGTTTTCCCAAAAATATTTAAGAGGAGAAAACTCAGATGGAGAGTGTCTATTAAAGCAAGAACAGAAGCAGAAAGCAGCAGGGAATTATATCCTCTGTCTTAAAATACGGAGGCCTAGGTTTTAGAAAATACTTCTCATTCATTACAGCTACAGAATTCTGCTCTTTGTATATGCAGCATTTGTTTATTAAACAATGAACGTAAAAGCCTTTTTTGTATGTCTTCAAAAGCAGCATTCCATTGCTTTTCTACGAGTTCCTGTGTTGTATCATCGGGGATGTGAGACGCGTGTGTGAAGCAGGGCGCATTGGAAGAGGTGCCCACAACAGCGGAGTTCATGCAGACGCCACGTGTGGAAGTATTTTAGTTGAGTCAGCACAGGACTGAAAGTAGTAAGCTCTACGCACGGGCTCGTTTGTTAGCTTGGGCACAGCATCAAACCGATACGGCTTTTGGACTTGAATTAGCATCTCCACAGCAGCGTTCAGCAGGGGCCGATGCCAGTGAGGACGTCTGTGCACTGTGCTTCACTGCACAGAGCAGACACAGTTACAGTTTCTTCTCAGCCCGTGCCTTGGGTGGCTGACAGAGAGACCAGTATCTTCTGCGGGGCTAGGTCTAGTTTGGCAGTCAGCTTCTCGGTCTCAATTTACAGTATGTCTCCCGGTTTTGAAGAGGTGCTGAGTACTTACATCTTCAACTGAGGACAAGAATGATGCAGGTGCTCAGTGCACCTCAACACAGTTTATGCATTTAATCAGTTCTTGCCAATTTTTAGCACTCAGCTTCCCAGGACTGCCTTCCTAGCATGTCTAGACTTATTCACAATCCACGCCTTTGAAGATCATTAACACTACTGACTAGACATGTGGGATTAGAGGTGGGTATTTAATGAGAGTGCTGTTGTTTCTCCATGCCTTTTGGGGGCTGGGATGAAACATGATTTAGAAACTTGTGTTTTGGAAGATGATATATGTAAAACCGGTCTCTCTGCATACATTGGGGGGTGGTTTGAAGAAAAAATGCCTTCCGTCTCTATTCCCGAGTATATGACAAATTAAACCGAAAGTGCCACCTTGCTTTAATGTGTTCTGGCTGACTAACAGCTGACTAAATGTATATGAGCAAATACCTTGGGACCTCACTATTTATGTTTTTTTAGAACCAGTTAAAGTAAATAAGCATTTAAACTCTTCCTATCTAACTGTTTTCTCTCTGGTTTTGGGATTAAGCCAGCTAAATTTGCCTTATGATTTATTAAAATTGGGTGGACTAACTGAAGAATGCTAATTTTGAAATGATCTGGAGTTGACACTTCAGGTGTGGCTGAATCATGATCAGGGTAATTTCTTTAAGGACAATGGGGTCTTGTGTATCTTATGCTTATGTAAAAGCACAAGGAGTAAGAACCGAGCAGTAGGGAGCAGGGATGCTGAAAGACGGCTCTATAAGACGACTTTCTTTAATCTGTGCCATTCAGGAGAGAAGGTTGAAAACTTTCAGTCCTTCCAGACCGATTCTGTTGTACTTTGCTTTTCAAAAATAGAGTTGTTTTTTGAAAAGAGAGTTGTTAGTGGAAAATACTCTTGAACATTTTCTAGATCGATTTCTTTGAAACTTATTTTCAGAATGTATCTCCTGTCTTACTTGTCATTGGGGGAGTCCATATCGGTGAAATACTACCTATGCTACTGCAATACAGGGAGACATAGCTGGCAGCAGTCAGATAAATTTAAAGACTTTTTTCTTTTTTCATAAATGGTACAAATTTTATAGCCTATCCCTCCACTGTTTTCAAACACCTATTCTGGAGGTTCCAGACTGACTATGTTTGGGTCTCATTTGAGCTTCCACACAGTGAATAAGATATGGAGCAACCTATGATAAAATTTTAATGAGCAGTAGTCATACTATCCACAGGCATAGATCACACGGCCCACGTTAGTGGTTAGAACTACACACATCTAAAACAGATGCCTTTTTCATCATTGTCTCTGCGTTACTCTTCTCTGGGGATATAAAATAGCATTTAAGAATCCTCCCAAGGGTGCATTCGTGGAGCAGATAAGACAATTTCTTCAGCTAGATTGCAGCTGTAATTCTTTTCAATTGTAATTGCCGGCTGGAGAGGTGCCTGCAGGCCAGAGCGATGCTGTTCTTTACATTAGTTTCTTTGAAAAGGAAAGGAAATATAAACCTTGTGATTGTTTCTAAGATTTTTTTTTTCCAGGTGTCACCATGTGAACTCAAAAAGACCGAAGCATCTTAGTAAAATAGAAAATAAATACTAATAAAAACCCCACAGCTTCCTCCTGTGGTAGTCTCTTTAGGGTTACATATTTGTGTTGGGAAAGCTGTCCCACATTTGGAAGCCTGTGTTGCACTCAACTGCTTCTCATCACAGTGTGCTCTAGGTGAGAAGATAGCGGTCTTTCTCTGTTAACTGCTCCTTTATTTCTGTGTTGCTTTGTTTTTATGGCGAAGAATGAAATGTTCTCTCTCCAAACATTCTGACATTTGGCAGGGACTGGGGAAGGAAGTGCTGTGCCAAAGCAAATCCCTGTGCAGAAGCTGCAGAGGACATATTATTTTTACTTTTTTGTCCTGAGAAAATCTATGAGATGATGGAGTCATGCCGCAAGTGCTGTTCCAAAAGGTGCCCATTTGCGTAATGACAAACGGAATCAAATAAATTAATGTTGTGTAACTTAACAATACTTGACTTAGCAAAACCGTGTTGTGCCAGATCTCCACTGCTGTAAGTTGACTTGATGCAGGTGCAAAGATCTGTGCCAGTCCTAATCCAGAACTGAGACCAGTGAGAGTTTAGTAAAAATGTTGCCAAGTATAGTATTTATTAATTTAGCACTTGCTAAGGGATAGCTCTGGAGCTTATTGCTGTGTCACACTGTTTTCAGGCAGTCTATACTGGAAGATAATCAGTTGCAAGCCATAGGACTTGGATTGAAGAGCGCTTTGTAATGTTGAATATTGAAAGGGGAAGGGCAGGATTGGTGTGTAGCCACACAATAGCTCGTGAGGACCATGTCCTGAAGCGAGGGATTGAAAATCCCTATGGCTTTTCATCTTGTAAATCAGCGTCTGGTTTCTGGGCTGTACTTGAGCAGTTCCCTAGATCACTAACGTGTTTTTAGGTTAGATGTAGGACTCACTGGGTGAATTTATGTTGGCTGTGTTAGGAGCTGATCAAAACTTTCCCCTCTGGTCTTGGAGTGTGAAAGGATGTAAGACTCTTCCAGAAGTCCAAAGAGAAGCCCAGAATTAGGCTACTTAATAAATGGCACATTTTCAAGAAAACCAAGCATTTGTCTTTCCCGTTGCAGTCAGTGAGTACTTTTGGCAATATGCCCAATTTAAATTTGGTTTTAGAAATATTTACAGAGGTTTCTATTTTTAATAATCTTCATCTTTGTTCTTGTAACGACTTTTATATTAACTGCAAAAAACCCCCAAAGCTTTTGACATCAGTTAAAAACTGCTGATTTGACAAAAACTGGTTTCCCCATAAAGCTGCATAATGTGAGTGGTTAAATCCAGTGGCCTCGTCCTGGAATGAGAAACAGTAGATTGCGCATGGCATATCCATTTCACTCCAAGCCTGATGCAGCCAGCCTTGGGCTCATTAATCCGCAAATACATTTTCCCTGAAAAATGAGTCTATGTAAATTTTAGAACTCAAAAGTACAATTCAGCTCTGAAAACAGCCTGGGTAGTTTGAGAAATTCACATGAGTAGTTTGAGAAATGAGGTGAGTTGTCATTCCTCAGAGAAAAGGGGTTTTCTATACTAATAAATTGCAGCGGTGTTTTGATTTTTCTTGGAAATTAGCAGTCACATTGTTTCACATACAAGAAACTTCATCAGCAAAGTTGGTGCTGTGAAATGACTGTGAATTTAGCTTGCATAATGGCTCTTGATATTCCAGAATGAGGATTTTTTACGCCTGACAATATGGAATTGGTTCAGTTGCCTGTCGACTGTAAGGGATGTTTATTTGCAAGACCCAAAAGCAGTGGGCTGGTTTGCTGAGTTTAGTCTGGATTCTGAAAGACTTGTGAGTTAAAAAGACTGATTAGAGGAAGGCCTAGAGAATTAAGAAATGTACAGTGACCATGAAACATGCTGCTTTCTCATTGACTTTTCTCTCAAGTAATTTTACATAATTCAGAATTGGATTGCCTTTAGCTGTCAATGTCTTTAGCCGAGCCCCCCGAGAAATGATGCTGTTTTACACACACGGTTAGCTAGTGTTCAGTTGGCTCAACAGTTGTATGGGTGATACTTTAAAAGGTGCAGAAAATGTTGGTGACACACTGAGAGGAGTAGATCCAGTCTTAGAGTGTAGTGGGTGGGACATGGGTTCCTAGAACCACCTTTAAATATGACATGAAAGTGAGATCCTGGTCTCAATTATATCAATCTGCTATTGTAAGAAAAGTCAAAGTTCGAGATGAGGTAGTTGCTTGCTTTAGTTTACACTCCATGTGTATTGCAAAACTGATGAGGATAGAAGGAAATAAAAAAGGATAAAGAATAAAAATATGAAACTACATAAAACAACTTAATGTGAAATTTGTACACTCTAAATTTTCAAGGAAAAGCGTTAGCTCTAGTCACCAATCCCTATTGCTTTCATTGTGGGCTGAAGCAAATGGAACAGATAAATTCCATACTGCTCTTTGGAGAATGTTAAGATTTTTATGTCAGTTGGATGTGAGGGGAAAGCCAAAAAGACTCTACCCGTTTATACCAGCAGACAATGAAAAATGATTCTCCTTCAAATAGATAACAACCTTACCTCATCCCAGCAATACCTAAAATGGTCTGGAATGGCTTTTCATTATCTAGCTTACACATCTGAAAAATGAAAGGCAAGAAGAATAGAAACAGGAAACCAGTTCCTTTTGATGAATGCAGTTTCACTTCTAACGGCACTCTTGAAATTCACATTCTCAGACACGTTTGCCCAATAATTTTCAGAGCAAAGTCCTTGGGGGGATTTCCCAAATGACTGCTACATGCATTAAGAGGAACCAGTGCTTTTCTCCCTCTTTTCTTTCCCGAGGTATATATTTGTGTGCAGAATGCTTTGCCCAGATCTTTAGATGCTAGATAGGCAAATACATACCATAGCTGAAATTTGCCCTGCAGTGATGCTCACCTCGGTGCAAACTGCCAGCACAGCACCTTATGTTGTGTAAGGCCAATTTTAGGTCCTTAATGTGGTTCTTCTGTTGTACATAAGAATTTACATAGATTGTTGCACTGGAGTAAATTTTCTTTATTTGCAAATAGAAAAGATTCCAATTCCATTCCCAGCGCTATTGCAAGCCATGCTTAAGAAATGCTGCATCACACACTCCTTTTATAGTTCATAAAATACTGATGTCATCTTATCTTCACTTCCATTATTTCTGCCTTGAATTGAACGTATGGCTGTGGCTTGGCACCGCCAGTCTGCCACGTTTTGATGACAGGCAGTCTGATGGAGTGGAGATATGAGGTTCTTGGGAGAGGCTTCTTTCTACAATACAGCCTCTAAACTAATGGGTTATTACTCAGAAAATATCTAAATAGCCCCGTGGCTTCTCTGACACTGGTCAAAGTCCAGTGGAAGTGCATGTCCACTCTGTGGGGAATAAAGGGGCATTCAGGGAAATTCTCAGCTCTGGGTGCATCCCAGCAATGTGCTCTCTCTGTTGGATCAAAGAAGAGGATGGGAAAAAACAAAGGAAAAACCCTACTAATAAATTACGTAAATCTTTTGGTCTACAAGAATAGCAAATGCGTAACTGGAAAGTGTAAAGGGCAGAGACCTTGCTGGGCTGTGCCTGCGGATCATTTAGCATAAGTGGACCTTGTTCTTGTTTAGGAGCTGGGAGTTCCTTTGAGCACTAATACTTAGAATTATTGTTAGGTTTTTTGACTTAAGACACGAGCCTTTAACATATTCTCTGTTCCTCCATTCAAACTTAATTATTTAAATGCCTAGCTTGTTTATAGCTTACAAACCCATTGTTTTGGGAACATTTTATTGAATAATAGGGCAAAACAGAGAAGAAGTTTATTTAAAACTGGAAAGATTTGGACTGCATCCAACTTCTGAGCTTAGCTTGCTTGCTTAGAGAGAGGATCAGCAATAATATGCTTCAGGGTAAAATACTGTGACTTAACTGCATCTGTTGTGTGACTGATGATGCTATAAGGTTTGACAAACATTGGCTCATTGTCCTTTATTTCTTTTAATGCCTCATGTATTTTTAAAATAATATTAACAAATGATAATAACTGGAAGTTCATGGACCACTTTTGTGAAGGCTGTAAGATATCAGTGACATATGTGCATATGTTTAAGGAATGGTGTGGAAATCTTGAAATGATCTGAAATGGTGAGGAAAATGCTGATACCAGGAGTTTGGGGCTGATCTGTGAAAGATATAAATACTGACTCAGTGTCCCCGTTGTAATTGCAATAGCAGAGTTTGCTAGATGTTGCTACGTTAAATATTTACAAATGATAGATACGTAAAAACAAAACCCAAAGCGGAATACATTGGCACTAACCGTTCATGCCCAAATTATTGTTCAAACACATAAAGCTGTTGCAATTAATATCACCTTTAGTATGTTTATTTAATCTTAATGTTGTATATGTGGATCTGGGGCAGCTTTTCGCTTCTGAATCAGCAGTACCATTAGGCATTTTATAGGCATCTAAGGTCTTCTGGATTCCTTTACCAAGCTGTTTGTGTGCCTGTGCCTCCTGCTTTGCTGCCTGTGTTTGTGTTTGATGTGACTGATACTATGAGAGAAAAGCATGAACTGCCTGTACTGAATACTGGGCGTAATGCTGTCGTGGGTGTTATACCAGAGAGCAGGCTACTGAGAGTCTGGACTAGGTATGCTGAAAAAGCAGAACAATGAGAAAATGCACAAGACACAAATGGTGATTTTTCCATGGAATCATCTGGACTGAAAGTTACAGATTTGATCCGCAGAGGTAAAAGGATTCAAATACTTGCAAATGTTAAATGACTCCAGTCCTGCAGATACATATGCCTCCCAAGCCTTCCAGATCATGAGAAACTCCTTAAACTTTCAATGACAGCTGGAACCTGCTACCACCTGGAGCAATTCTGTTGTATTTTGTGGATGCTGTTGAGGATGGCAAGAAAATTTCTTCACTTCTACCAGTATGTTGCAAAGAAGTGCTTTATTTTTCTGTCTTTCTGTGCTGGAAGAGAGAGATCATTAGGGACAAATGACGTACTTCATTTCTCTCAGACAAGCTATTTACAGCCTTCTCCAGGGTTTCCTATGAATCTGATCCTTCCCCACAAATAAATAATGCTGGGGTTCTGCCACTGTTTTCAATTTGAGGAGAATTGGGATCCAACAGAGGGTGCAATCCGTGGGACAGTAGTTAATATAGCAATTTCTATAGCAACATTCAGCTTCTATTAGTCTCCATGGGTGCACAGTCTCTAATAGTAGAAGCCTAGGGAGACCTGGCTTTGAAGTGTATCTGGAAAGTGACCATAAAAAAGATATTTTCCTCAATTTCACCACTTGCAAAACTTCCATTCGTAGGCTCCAAAAGCACAGTTATTGCCAACATGACAGACATTAGGAGGCAAAACCACAGGCATACTGATCTATAGGAGAGTAATGTAAAAGGCCCACAAAGAATACTGACCTTGTTTGCAAGTAATGGAAAAGGTCAGTGCCAAAAGCAGCTCGAGTTAGAGTTACAGCTGGAAAAAACAGGCAGAGAATATGCTGACTGTTGTTTTACACTGCTTAGCTAGGAAGCTGGGAATGATTGAGGATCACTTCCCAACACAATCACAAGAATAAATGCTGCGACCACAGGTGATAGTATAAATTCCACATCAGTGACAGTAAATTAAGTCTTCTGCCCTGACTGTATACCTGAAAATCATGAGGATCAAGGAGTCAAGGCTCTACAATTCAAAAATAAATAAGCACTACCATTTCCACCTAACGCAGGTTGAAACCCCATCCATTACTGAAAGTCACTGTCAGAAGCTTGTTCAGGGTTTGCTGCAACAAGAGACCTTTCTTTCTGATGGTTGTCCAGCAGTCAACTGACTTTAGTCTGGTCACAGTGTTTTTACCTGAAATGGCCTTGTTAAATACAGGTGTGATGTGGATGTTCAGTGTTTTTTAAATCTGTAAAAAACTACAGACCATCACTCCAGTACAGAAGTATCTTCTAATGGTAGTGACAGAATGTCACATCTCCCATGCCGTGTCGTCTCCTCGCCAGCATATAGTGAGTAGAGAAGTGTCACAACTGAGTTTCCTCTTGGCAGGATTTATGTCGCCTAATTTTAAATATCTACAGTGTAGATGTCAATGTAAGAGCTCATTATCCAAACTCCCCCTGCAATCAGGGGAGAGAAATGGCCACTTTGAAGGCTGAGCTAATCAATAATTCACCAAAGAAGGTGAGGGAAGGTACCTTTTCTCATTTGCAGAGTCTCAGGGAATCAATATGCTGGATGTGAAGGAGTTTCCATTCTTTGTGATATATGCCTCAGGTCTCTAATTCTCTTGTTAGGTAGTTGCAACTGTTTCACTGTCAACATTAAAACCCCTCCCCAAAATTCACAACAATGGTATCTTTCTAGTATAAGCAATAGAATACATTGTTTATACTTTCATTGCATTTAAAAACAATGTTTCAAAGTAATGTATATATAACTGTATTATAGAATGAGTTGATAGTACTGCTTGTAAATATTTCTTAGGGCTGTTATGCTATTTTAGAGGCTTTGAGTAAATATATACCGCTATCAAAAAGGAGCAGCATGGTTAAACAGTAGAGCAAAAGGAGGCTTTTATAAATAAAAAGCATCTGTCTCAAAATGGGAGGTGGAAAAAGAGCATAACCTTGGCTGGTTAAACATAAAACCAGACCATATATAAATATAAAACCATGAGGCAGTCCTAAGAAGATTTTGAGGAACAACTTGCTGAAGGCATAAAACCATCGAAGAAAAAAACCTTTTTCTCCAGAGAAGAGATTCTGCCAGAGAGGCTGCGTAGCCAATCGATGTGTAAAATGCACACGTGAGAAAAATGACATGGCAGAAAAGCTGAATGAATTATTTGCATTGGTGTTCGCGCTGGAGGAAAGTGTGATTTTTTTTTTTTCCTTTACGGTGCCAAGGCTGAAGACCTGTCTTGTGTTTAGGTGCTTGTGGGAGAGAGATTAGAATAAATAGAAATGAGAAGTGAATACAACAGAGCTGGAGCAAATTTTTTTATTTTTCATTAGAAAGAGAACGAGTGCTGTCCTCCAGACATCTGGGTTGGGAATCTCTGCTGTTTAATATATTCGTAGCTGAACTAAAGAAGTGACCAGGAGTAGTGAGTTGGTCAAGTTTTCTGATGATAAATTATTTTTGAAGATGTTAGTCAAAATTAAAGCTGAGAAAAGTGTTTTGAGAATCGCTTATGAATAGTTCCCTGAAAATGTCACCTCGACACTTTGACCCAGTGAAAAAGGCTAATAAAATGTTGGGAATTATTAGGAAGAAAGTGGAAAATGAAATAAAAAATTACTGTAGGCCAGTGCACTCAATGGCACGTCTACATTTTGAATATGATGTGCAGTTCTATCAGCCTACTCCTAAAAAGGCAATATGGAATTAGGAAAGGCAGAGGGGGTCTCGGGAATGGTCACGTATGAACGGCCATGGAAGAGACACTAAACAGTCTAAGACTCTTCAGCGGGGAACGAGGGTGCCCAGAAGTCATGGGACAGGTTTCGAATGGCAAGGCGAAGGTGGAAATATTACTCGTTTCTCTGAGCGCAGCACCTACGAGGTGTCGGATAACACGGTTGTGCTGCAGAGTGAGAGCAAACAAAAGGAAGTACTCCGTTTGCACACACACAATTAAGTCATGGGATCCATTGCTACAGGATGTTTCGTATGCCAAAATATATATAGGTTTAAAAAAATGATTAGACAATTCATGAAAGAGAGGTCCATTGAGGGCTACTAAACAGGAAGATGCTGATGTAACCTCTAGTGCAGGAAGTCCCCGGACTGCAGATTGCCAGGAGCTGCGCACGTTGCTCCGGGAATGCTCTTCGAGTCTTTCTTCTTGCATCTGTTGCTGGTCGCTGCCCTCTGGGGAACAGGGAGCAGGCGGCGGTTATTTTGTGCTGTGGTGGTTGCCTGCAGCTGGTGACACACCATGTTTTGGAATCTGTGTCTTAGGATATTCAAACTGAAAGAAGAACTGAATTTAATTTTCTTCATTCCTGCACTTTGTCTGTTTCATGCATTTCACTCAGTTTTGGTGATGAAACCAGACCGCTCGATTCCTTTTCAATTACAGTGTGTTCAGTTTTCTAGTTCTCCAGTGCTACCAAAATTATACAGAGCGTGGATGTCTGACATTCCTGGACAGTATTGCCAAATAGGAGCAAAGAAACTACCAAAAATACATGGAATGAAACAAAATAATAAGGATATTTCTATTCATGCTGAGTTCTGTATTGATCTTCTACCGATGGCTATATTTGAAATGTCAGGAGTTAATTTCGGTTCATTATTAGTATTTTAACCCAGTGCCTATTTTAAAACAATGCGGATGCCCATTCCCTGGGAATTCAGCACCTCTATGGGAGTTTGGTGCCGATGTCCCTTTCTGGTAGGGGTTTTGAACTCTTCAACTGCAATTTCTCGTAACGGAGACGATGGGTATTCCTCCTCCCGTGTTGGGAATTGTTCCTTAAAGGCAGACTTAGAACAAGAAACAGCAATTATAAAGATTCTATTTTAGGGAAAATCAATCTAAATATGAGTTACCCAGAGTAAAACAAGTTCTCTTTAGTGGTAATAGCCAAGTGTAATCTTTCTATCAGATGGAAATGTAATGGGAAATCAATGAGTGGACCACTCTTTGTTCTTTATATTTTGCTGCCACACGAACGGAATCCCTGCATTTACTCAGCCTGTCTGCCACTGCCACGTCCATGGAGGAGCAGTGCAGCTGAGGAAATCTGACCCTGGAAGAGAAATATCAGATAGAACACACTGACATTTAGACGCTCCATAGTATATTACAGCGATCTTAATAACTACGAATAACAAGCAAAACAGCAAAGTTTTTTAGTAACAATATGGTAAAGACAGACTCTTAATTGATGCAGAAAGTTGATAACTTCTTATTAAATGAAGACTTTACAGTTTTCTGTTGTGAGAACTGTAGGTTGGTATCTTGACAATATTTCATTTGCCTTAAGAAGATGTTCACTTTAAACCGACATTTAGAACGTAAATAGCAAGTATTATACTTTCCATGGTAATATATTGCTTTTAACATTTGTAAGCCGTATAGTGTGCTGTTAAGGAATGATAGGATTAGCTGAAAAGATCCCACCGGCTCAGGTTAGCCAGCAAATTGTTCTTTTTAGTAGACACTTCTGTACTTAGATAGTTGGAAAAAAGAAAGGATGTTATTTTTTAGTACCATTTCAGTTCAAATGTACGTGATGCTGATATTTCAAGCTGAGAGCTTTTGTATTTGAAAGAAATGGAACTGGAAACACATTCGCTGTAGGGGTAACTTTTACCCATTTTAGAAAAATACCTATGAAGCTCAAGGGAGGTTGTGTCTTTTGGTACATTTCTTTTTTAATTTTTCAAATTGCTGCAATTTTTTTACCTTTTTCCTGTGTTAAAGTTAGCAATACGTTGATGTTCATTTTGATAAATTAGCGACTATTCTTATTTGTAAGAATAGTATTTTATTTGTGCACCTCTTCGCTGCTAAATCTCCATTTAAAAGATATCTAGATTTCTCCTCTTTCCATTACTCCTACTAGACATTTGTTTCATAACTCCACTGATTATTAGAAATGTCCTTTAGATTTCCGCAACATATTTATGATTAATGCTAACATTGTCTTTTTGCTTAAGCATCTCTTCTTCCTATTTATTTCTCATCTGTATATCTGGAAACAGTAGCTGCATCTTCTCAGCCTTTGTTTTGCTTGGGTCAAAGAAATCCCAGTCTTTAAAAATACTTTTAAAAATTCTGAAGACAGATCTTTTGCCGCCCCATCCATCTGAGCAGTTTTCCTTTTTACCAATGTAAAATAATTTTTTTTCTTAAAACCAGATAATAGAATTGCACCATTGCTTAGGTAAATTCTGTTCTGTCCTGTGTGCCTACAGAGCTGGTGTGTTCATCTGACTTCCGTGTAATGGTTTTCTTCACATAGTACTTCATTAGGTTTGCAGAAGAGGATTGAAGTGCCTTCTTCACGTTATTTTCAAAGATGTAGTTGTCTGAGTGCCCAGATAGTTCCTAGTTAACATGTTTCAGCCTTGTAGCAATTATGGAGTGACAATTAGCATTTCAGATATTTCTGTATATTCCATTGACAGTCTCTGAAGTTTCTATGGAAAATGATGATTATGAGCCCATCAAAATAGCTTATAATTGCTTTCCTGCATTTCTTTTTTTGAAAGAAAAAAATATTATAAAAAGCATGATGATGCATTATTCAACCGTACTTTTTCATATTCTAAATACACATTGATGTCCATCCTCTGAACTCAGGCGCTTATCATTGCACAGAAAACCGGTTTATCTCCAAAGTGTGTCCCGAGGCTCCTCTTGGTGTGCGTAGTCAAACACTTGACCAATAATCTCCACATCGGTAGTAACGGGATCCTGAGTCCTTTCTGCCGCTTCTAGGTCATGCTCGGCTCTTGGCTGCACCGCCTCGTGTTGCTGTGAAGCAGCCGCTTCCAGAGCAGGGCGCCTGGCAGGGAGCGCAGGATTCTGGGGCTTGCTGCAGCCATGAAAACTTAGAATACTTCTGTGGAAACCAGAGAATATATCAGTGTCAGGCTGGTCTGCAACAGCCTTATGCAGCTCTGGGCCCTACGCCAAATTTCATGTCGTTTCATTGCTTCTTACTTGTAATGGATAATAGCACTGCTGTGACCAATTCTGGAGGGTTTTTTATTTTTAAAGTATGGGCTGAAATTCTGCCACAGGATCAGAGACACTTTAGATGGTCAAACTATTCTGTTGCGTGAAGCGAGTTACTGATTTCTTAACCTTACCTTGAATTTTCCTTTACTTGCTAGTTAGTATGAGACCAGTACTAAGTAGTAATGAATTAATTTAACAGGCAATATATATATTGTCATGTTACTGATTTGCGCTCTACTGTCACTTAGACAAGCGTAGGCTATTTCTTCCTTTTTTCAGTGTTTTTATTGTGCTTGTCATACACTTCAAAGTTCAAAAACCACCATATTTGAGTAGATCGTAGGTATTTATAGATGGATGGTTGGAGGTTTCCTAGGCTAGGGCACAAACATTTCTTAGAAATGAGGTGGGAATTGTCTGTGAGAGGCTCTGCGTCAATGAGTATGAAGCCTGGCAAAATTTCCATCAGTTTTGGAGAGACCAAGGTTATACGGAAGATGCTAAAAAACAGACGTGAGGAAATTAAATACTAAGAAATACAGTAAATGTTTTGATTTCAGCAGAGATATAAATGTTTGTAACTAGACGTATTTTAAGGAAAAGAATTACTGGTCTTTTTTTAAAAAAAGTGATGATCTTTCTTAGCATTTATTTAACCACCTTATGGAATTTTACCAAACATCTCTCTGAGTTATGTTTGCTATAAAGTGTTAAAAACCTCACTAATCCATAAAAAGGAGTCAATTTTCTATTAAGTTACCAGATTTTTAGAACGTTTTCTCTAGAGTTGCTTCTGGTAGCCTCTTGGTGTCCTGCCTGTTAATTCCTCTAAGACTTTTCCATGAGCAACTTTTTTATCTGAGCAATTAGCTTTTTTCTTCTGTGCGGCTTTCTTTTGCAGTGCTTGTTTCTTGGGTCGTTGCGTGAACCTTTGCTTCAGCAACCCCTCGCACTCACCGCTGGCGCAAGCTTTCTAGCCCCGAACTAGCAAAGTCTCCTTTGCGTAGCACCATCGCAGGGCTCCGGAGCGGGTGGGGGCCCAGCACCGATACCCGCAGCCAGGTTTCGCAGGTTTATTCTGCGTGCCGCCTGAGCCGGCAGCTGGCTCTCATGCCGGGGGCTGCTTTGCTGAATGTAAGGTGATCCTGGTGTAGCGTGGCACGGAGGGATTAAGTAGAGTGGTCGGTGGGGTGTTGCTTCACACACCCAAGGAATTATTCATAGTTGTAACGTGTGGGCAGAGTTTTAGAAGGGTGTTATCTATGGTGTCTGGACTCCAAAATGCAAGTAGCAGAGCTCCGCAGTAAGGGTTAATACAGCCGTACCAAAATCCTTGCTAATCTCAGGAGAGCTGGAGAGGGAGAGTCTCCTTGTGCAGTCCGGAGCCACTCTGCTTCCTGAGCCTGCCGGGAAGGGAGGGGGGGGACGGGAAGGGAACACGACTGCCCGTATCTTCTCCTGGGAGCCTGCCAAGAGGAAGTGGCTTTCATTTCTGTGGAAGGCTCGGCAGTTCCCAACCATTCCAGCCATCTTTCTGAGAAGCACCGTGCCGCTTCCAGGCAGTCTCGGGAGGAGAGGCTGTGGGGGTCTTGGTCTGGATTTTCCTCCTTGGGAAACACGGCTAGGAGCCCCAGTAAGAATATCTATATTGGGATGCGGAGGCTTCTATTTTATTTTGGGCTGTTCTTTTGCCCTTGATTAAATTTTCCCCAAATTCTTCAGCGGGTCTGCACAGGCTGTGCGCGGGACAGCTGTCCGGGCAGCCACGGACGGGGAAAGTGGCCGTGGAGTGACTGGAGTGAGATGGTCTCCATGGCAGCTCCTCCCTTCCCTGCTGGCTGACAGAAGAAACAGATCCTTGGGTCCCCGTAGTCTGAAGCTGTGGTTTATTACAGTAAATTACTTTTTTTTTTTCTTTTGAGTTATTTATTATTATGCTTTTGCTCAGTTATCAAATTGGAAGCAAATGGTGGAAGAATTTGCTTTGCATGTAAATGAGAAGGACTGAAACTACTTCTCTTCGCCGTCGCACTTTGTATACAGTTTCCTTAAGCCCAAATGGCTAATCTTTCCATAATGAACTTGAGTATGTCTTTTCACACGAGCAGTTTCAGTGACTTTAGTGAGATTTCAAGCATTAATAGGCAAGCGAGATTTTACCTTTGAGAGCACCAAATCCTTTTGGAAAAATCCTATAATGTTTAAGTAGAAAAGAAACCAAAGAATTTATAGATTAATGACTCAAGCCTACAGAACCTAAGGGAGGGTTTTCATAGATTCTTTCAAACATCTGGTAACATTTTGCATTAATGTTATGTTTACATGGGGTTAATAAACTGAGCAGCAGTAATAGGAATTGTAGGGAAGTAAGCAAAGTATAGGGGAAGAGGCAGTAGAAATCACCCTTACTAGTAGTCTATTAAGCAGTTGCTCTCAAACAGTTTGTAGCACTTTATTAATGTTTTAATGGACATCTTAATAATTATTCCGCTTTAGAAAGTATTTAAAAATGGAATCTCCATATAAAGCATCATCATGTATCCTGTCACATTCAGGACTAGGTTGGAATAGGATTTTTGTTCTGTGCTTTAGGGTTTGTCCAAGCATCAGTAAAATAGGTCCTCTTTCCTATTGTATCTGCCAAATGTAATCAACCTAACCAAAAGAATGCGGTCTTTCTTGACCTATAAATGTACTAAATATATTTTGTATAACACTTTGCAATCATGACTTGGGCAAGTCTCCTATAACTCTGGTTGAGAAGGAGGCAGGCTACCTGCTTTCTGGGTAATTACCTTATCCAGATAGTAACAAATTCAACGAAAAGCTGCTAATTCACTAACACAGATCTTAAGTGAGATTTTTTAAGAGTTAAGTAGTATTTATTAGGAATAAACCAGCACTGCAGGATTTGGCCCTCTGGGGTGACACAAATGGTGTATTTCAAAATAGGCAAATGTAAACCAGGAAAAGCAGATCATACTTGAGAGGATCGTGCTTATATAAACTTGTTTGTTAGGGGAATTAACTTCCAGTGATTTATTATTCTGCTTGTGCAACATATAGCACAGAAATACACGAGCCTGTTTGCGAAAGCTGCACCACTGCCGTTGGAAGAGTGGGGCCTTTTTTTCCCTCTCTGTTACAAGGATGAGCAGATGTTAAGCAACACTTCACTGTTTTATGATTGAGATTTATAAAGGCTAGCAATATGTATTGAAAAGTCTTTAGGTATGTTTTCTGTTAGAGACTGATAAAAGAAATTAATGACATCTGGAATTTTAAAGAAAAGTGAAAATTGCTTCATTTAAAGCAGCAGTCATAACCGCAGAATTAACGTGCAGAACATTGATGGCTGATTCCTGAGAGGATGTATGTGTGGTGGTGTAAATGGTCCTCAATGTATGGGAAACAATTGAGTAGGGAAACATTATGTGAATCACTAGGCAAAAAGGGAGAAGTTAACTATACTTCTGAAGTGTAGCGATTCAGGCTACAATAATGAGAACTTTTTTGAAAAGAGTGAAAATTTAAATAACTTACCTTTGATGTCCTCTCCTTGAGTGATAATTATGCATGATTTCTACAAAAATGCTCTTCTCATAAGCAGTCTATGAATATAAGAAACTATATTACTAATTTTTTCACTCTTTGTAATGTTTCTAATCATCATTAATGGCCTTCATTATTATTCAGTTATTCCATTTTAGAAAAGCCTGCCAGTTATGCCAAATTATGTAGAGATATATGAGATTCTGTGGATGTTTCTTTGCCAGGTACTAGAATGATAAGTGACTATTTGTTCTTACAATATGAGAAAAATTAATTGTTACAGATTCAGAACACTTTATGACTAGCCAGTAACATCCCAGCCTGTACCTGCAAGCAAGAATGTTTGAATCACAGAATTATGAAATACAGACTCAAAATGATATAAAACACTATTCCTGGGTTTATAGTTTTTTCCAACTGTTTGGTGTAGTGCCCAAGCAATCTGTGATTAGCTTTGTCATAAAGACTAAATCCGTGGGCTTATTTTTTAAATCTCTCCTGCCACTTTCTAACCAGCACAGTTGTTGGAATTCCTTTATGACATGAATTTTCATTTTCCCCATTCACAAGCACATACCCTGTCAGAATACTGGGGACCTGATTTAAATGGTTATCAGTGTCACTGTAACACACAGTCATTTTCCGTTGCCTTTTTTGCTCGCTGGCTAAGGATATGCTGTCCTTATTTGCTTAATAAATGGGCAGTTAAGGATCTTCATTTTTTATGCTTGCTGCACATTCATGTTTTATTATTATTTTATTCTTTCTATTTATAGATTTTACATTAACATTTGATGAATTTTCCGCATAAATGGCAATGCTTGATGTAATTCATATCACTCTTAATATGTACAATTTGCATATATTATCCCAAGCAATGACCTAGTAAATGAATTAAATAAGCCTTGGTAATAAGAATGACATATCTGAGCCCATTTAGACAACAAAAGCCAATGCCTCACTGAGGCAGGGCAGTATTGAGAAAACACAGACACCATCTCAGAATACGCTATATATTCTAATTCATCCCAACCTCTGTTGCAAAGGCACAAACACCTTCAAAGAATGAACCGGTGTCTGAAATAAACCAGTTAACGGTAATATTTTCAGTTCTTTTAGTGAGCACAAATATAATTTTAACATATTCTTGAAGAATAAATCTTCCAATGAGTTGTACGTGGTTTTTATTAATTTTGAACCTAAAGCCATTAATTATGTCAAGTATATAAAAGCAGCAGTGAAAGAATTGTGATTGCTTGCATTGTGCAAGCCATGCTGGGCTCCCAGCTCTTCTTCCTTGAGGAGCTGCCACAAACCAACCGTTTAAGGAAAAGAGACTTGCAAACGTTTAGAGTGATGGAGCAGGAGCATTAAACAGATTCTAGGTAGGTTTCTATATGTCTGCTTTACCCCATAATGTTCCTGTTGCCATCCATTACACCAGGTAACTGTTACCCAGCTAGGAAAGATGCATCTTCTGAAAGCTATAATGGGATCCATTTGGATTGTGTAGCTTCCGTAAGATTTGCTGAGACAAGATAGTCATTAAGACTTATACCATTCCTGCAAGAAACTAATATCCTATGACTTCAATATTATTAGGGAAGTATTTATTCCTTCAGTGATCATTCAGTCTTAATATTAATTTAATATATTATTAAATCTCTCTGTTGTGGTCATGCCTTTTTTTTTTTTTTTTCTTTTCTCGGTGATTCATATTTAGGTTATTGCACTTGATTCTGGTTTCTCACAGATTCTTACATTAGCTTCACAGGAGATATTTGTGATTTACATTAATTTCATGCTATTGGAATTATTCCCAGTGATCTCATTGTGAGGTTTTTTTTTCCTGTCCTTACAATGGTTCTTTGCTTTCCCTTTGGCAACTATGGAAATGTTAGGCTTTGCCTACACAAATTAATTATTTCATCCTAAACTTCTTTGTTTTGATGGGAAAGTAAGTTGTGCCTGTACAATGAAGCCATTATACCTGCCATATATTGAGAAAATGTATTTGCACATTTATCCCAGTATAATTTTGTCTGGTGAAGTAACTTCAGTGGGATATTCTATGGTCTATTTTTTTTATTAGACTGCCGAACCTTCCAACACTGCTCTACACCTTCGCAGTTAGACGAGCGACTGGAAAGACACATTTATTCATTACAAGTTATATTTGATGGATGTGCCAATCTATTTCCCTGGGTGCTCTTGATAAAACTTAAACCAAAAATACAATCAAGACAAAATGGGTAATAACTCCCTCAGAATTTCAGGGGAACATCACGAACACCCTGTGAAAGCCAGCATGGGTTTTTTTTCCACAAGTGCTCAATTCCACATAAAGAGCCAGCTCACATTTGAATCCAGTTCTCCTCAACCATCTAGATGAAGAGGCAGCCTACTCTGGAAAGGAACAATCCCAATCTATTTTATAGCAAAGGCAGAAGCTTTTCTACAGCTGAAAACCCCATATGGAGAACACTCTACTGCCAAATTTCTATCTATTAAGTTGAATAGGATCCAGCATATGTGTCTCCCTTGATTACAGTGCTGACCGAAATGTGCAAAGAGAAATGTGTTCTTTTAAACAGACAGCTCCTAAGACAATTTGGGCTTGAAGGCTTATAAAATTCAAATTCCACCTGGATACATATAATCATCAAGGGACAAAACCCTGAGCTCTACCATTTTATGCTCCTGGTAAGATGCACTGCCTACCAGAGAGTAAAGCGTTTGCTGCATTCTGCACTAGCCAATTTCTCTAGCTCATTTTAAAGTGTAATTTAAGCCTCTTTTTTTATCCTTCACTATGCCTCTCTGATGACAAAACCAGTTTTCTAACTCCCAACTGCTGGTAGGGTACATCTACTGTTCGATCCAAGGGTAAGGCGTACATTAGACACTTGAAACCAGTTCACTTGGGTGCAGGTAGCCCAAAATTGCCACATTATGGACAGTTCAACGCAGACTGCAAAACCTACCCAAGAAACGGAGTGGATACTGGTGGGCAGCCGACCTTGACCTACACAGCAGCTGTATTTGTACTCAGGGGAGGTAGCTTATGGCTGGGTCTGTTCAGTCTCCATGCACACCTTTGGCTGGTCATATTAGACGGGGTCGCTGGGCTGAACAGCTGTATTTATCAGAAAAGCCTGGCTAGTTTTGTCGTCTCTGAACCCTCCTTACAAGATCTCTGAGCTGATGGTGAAAGCAACTCAGAAGCAATGTCTTAACTTGCATTTAATAGACGGAAGAAATTCAACTGGTTACAACAGCAGCTTAATACAATTAGGGAGCCTCTATGGCCAGTTTATTGCTGTCTCTGGTTTGGGAGGAGTCCTGCTTGTTGGCGTCTGTACATGCCAGCTATGCCAGAGTAATACAGAGTAATCCAAGACAAATTCAAACAATTTGGTAGCTACAGCAGAGCACCTGGCACATTGTACCTCTGCACCACATTATATGTGTACATTTGGTTGGTGTCCAGCATGCGGTTTAGCAGTTGGTCTCACTCAGCTGACAAACCCTGTCTGGACAGCAGTACCTGAAGGGTTTAAGCTTCCTGTTGATTTTAGGTATTGGTTTGAGACGTGGAAGACATTGAGCCAGGTAGGTACCTCCTTCAAATCAGTGTGTCAGCCAGGAGCAAATAGGCTGGCTGTGACTAAGGTGTAGCCATTAGAAGAGAATCTGAAAAACCATTCCAGTGTCCTGGCCAGTATAGAGGTGGGGCGACAGCATTCTCCCTTATTGCTGCTCCATTTATAGTGTCAGGTTTATGGAAAGTCTTTGAGAGTTAGTGGGATGTAGGCATTTAACCTGCTTAAATACTTTTGTAAATCCCTTTGGACATCCACCTAAACTGTTAGGCAACAGAGCGCTTTACATTTTCAAATGCAAAGTAAGGACATTAAGTAATTAATCCCCACAATGTTTCTGTGATCTGTTATCATCTATGTGGAAGAGGAGACTGAAATGAAGGAACTAAGGTTACATGGAGATGTACAGAAATATGGGATCTCTTGATAATCAACCCTACGGTTATTTCCTTCCTGTTATTCTGCCTTACTGTTATTTGTAGATGATTAAAGTTGGATCCATAGACTTCCTGCACAAATGAAGTCTCAACTCTGACTCACCTGCCATCCTATTAAGAAAATAAAATAGAAAATGAGGACATATCCCTTGTGTTTTCTCAGGTTTCAATTGTTTCCAGAAGCCCAGGCAGGATGGAAAAGTGGTTAGTAATGCACTGACACTGGACAAATCTTTCACAAACCATGCATCTTTGAAAGATTGCTTTTTGATGTGATGAGCAAAAAACTTTTTCTTTTTTCTTTTTTTTTTAATGTGCCTGCCTCCATTGACTAAATCTCTACAATAAGAATGTAAGTTTGAGGCTTTAGGTACAAAGAGAAGAGCAGCAGTTTTTTTAAGTGGAGAAGTGATTAGACAGATGCCAGCTGGAAACAAGTTTTGAATCTCTCTGTGTGTCACATCTGCAGTGTAGCCCCAGTCTACTGTAGCCTGCTGTTTTTGGAGAAAGACTTTATCTGAGTACTCTGGGGAGTGGCTGCACTGTCCCATGGGAGCCCCATGCATGGAGAGTGGATGATAAGGCCCCTCTGCAAAGGTTGTAAACGAAGATCAGTGCATAACTGCAGAGATAAAGGACTGCATCTTCCACGGTGGAAGGTCTCCAGACACCATTAGTGAAGTCACTCAGTAGCATGCGGTATTGCTTATCACCCCTGATGTGCCAAGTCACCAGTCTGTGAGTGATGGCTCTTGTCCTCCGTGGAATACGCCCAGTGGCTGGCTAAGCCCTGCAAAATGTGGAGTCAAGTCTGGTAAATCCCACGTGCCTCAAAGGCCGACTTCAGTCACTGTAGGCACCTACACGGAGCAAGACAGTGGGAGAAATCCCACTGTGAAATTGCAAAATGTTAACTATAGATGCTATTGCAAACTGTAGCAAGAAAGGCGTATTAAGGGCTGTGGCCATTCCTCAGCTTACAGAAGCACATGCCAGGTCCAGAAACATCTCTAGTCACTGTGCAGTCCAGTTTAAGGATATGGTTGGATCTAAACCCAGTGTATCATCGCCAGCATTTATCTTCAAAAAGATTAAGCCGAAGACTGTTCAGCAGGAGGGAAATTCAGTTTTTCTTCCATTTTGGGGATGCACTATCTATCTAGATACCTAACAGATTGAAATAACCAAATAAAAGACTTCTCCTTAGAGAAGGGACACCAGAGTATAGTATGTGTCCTGTGTAGTCTTGAGCTCAGCTTTAATAAATTAGTCAGAGCTGCACGAGTGTTCATTGACCAGAGATGTGAGGAACAAAGCTAGACAGAACTTGGGAAACACATTTAATAATTTCCCTCTCTTCTTCATGAGCATTTGATTCTTACAAATACTCTATGACTAGTTTTAACTCATGGTAACCCTATTCTTGATGTCTTGACTTAAGGGGTGCCTTAGAACTTTTGGTATGAATTATTTATCTTTAATAATTTGTTTGCAAAGCCTTTATTTGCTGGGCACTATACATCTGGCTGGGAGAGAGTCACTGTCTTGAAGGATGGCATTGAAGACAGCACTGGTTGTACAGCCCAGTAGCAGCAGAAACAGAATGGAGTCCCAATCCATTACAAGC
The DNA here is from genome assembly GCA_009819775.1 of Phoenicopterus ruber ruber. NCBI lineage: Eukaryota > Metazoa > Chordata > Aves > Phoenicopteriformes > Phoenicopteridae > Phoenicopterus > Phoenicopterus ruber. Next base: position 18,151,178 of record CM020227.1, on the reverse strand, counting down.
ACAGGGCCATGCTGTGTTTCCAGTCAGAAAGATCAGACTTACTTTTTTCTTATTAATTAGTCTTGGTATATTGCATATGTGGTACTAGTCAGGGTTGAAACCTGGTCGGTAAGATTCAGGAGGTTTATTTTCCAGCTTTGCCAGTCTACTCTTGCTGCTCATTCAGCCTGGAAAGTCATTTCCCCAAGGACCTTTGGACTCATTTCAGGTTCAGAAAGCTTGGATTTCAGATCGCTCCCCCTACCTATTTTTGCCTAGTTCCTGTGCTTTCCCCTCTTGGACTTGCATTTGCCCAGGAGAACCAGGGAAAGTTGGCTTTTTCTGAGACATCTGTGCAACAGTAGATAATATTGTCATCAAGACACTACTAGTATTGCATCGCATTTCATCACTTAGGCAGTGTCTGTTCAATGTTCATCCTGTGCTGCGTTGTCAGCTCTAGGCACATGACCTCATTGGACTTTAAACGCTTGCAAAATACGATCAGGAAATAGCTCTGTGGTTTTCTTGATATGGAAGTCCTTTTCATAACACCTGAAGTGCTCAGCAACTTTGAATGGTGCATCCTAAAAATAATTGTTTAAAAAGCAGAGGTGCAATGACAGCATATTTCAATTCTTAATTTTTTTTAGTGATATGCAAACAGTGACTTAGGTGAAATCCCAGCTTCACTGAAGTCAGTGGCAGAACTTCCAGTGACTTTATTGAGGCCAGGATATACTGGTGTAGTCCTAACCACCTAAATGGTGACAGCTAGTAAGAACTAATACTATTTCTCAAATGTTAGTAATTTAAATATAAATAAGTTTTACCATAAAAATATAACAAGCACGTATCTCTGATTGAGAATGATCCCTTACTCTTAGTTGTGAGCTCAAATGATCCTAATATTCAAATATACTGCAGTATTTATAAGCAGTGGAGCAGAACTCTGAGAAAGTTATGGCTGGTACCTGAGAGCTGTAACGTTTACAAACATTAAATGAACAAAACCATATATTTTTATGCTTGCCATTCCAGACCCATGAAACTTATCTGAAAGGTTACAAGACAAGGGACTGAAAATGAATCTATTACACAATTGCTGCAGGGAGTTGCTGAGCACAGTAATTAATTGCTGGTGTATTCATTTGCGGCAGGAGGAGCAGCAGAAGGAAAATATCTCATTGAATTTAGAATTGTATTTATTCATGTATGCGCTGTGGTGTTACAGCACAATTATTATCTGACACATTGGAAGCGGACTTGTGCTCCATTAGTTGCTCGAGCTATGTGCTATTATTGGGTGATCTGCTACAAAAGTGCACAAAACATTTATTTTGAGAGATGCACTCAGGATTGTAATTGATGCCTCACAGATCTCAGCCTGGCATTCTCAACACCCGGCAAGAGAAGTAGGAAGCTCAACTTGGCATCACGTGTGGTTAGTGTCCAGCCCCCTAAAATGCTGGTGCGTCCACAGGGACAAGCAGGAGAAAATCTTGAGTTCACAGGTCAGCAGTCTCTAATGAGGAGCTCTGTTTTTTTTATCTGTGTCTGGAAGGAGACACGGGTGCAAGCCAGTCTGTGCTGCTTTCCAGTTTCCAGTGCAGTGTTGGCACCAATCCACAGGCAGCCGCTCATCCAGCATTCCTGGCTAGAGGATCATTTCAGCAGCTATATAATATGTCAGCCAAGAGGAAGCAAGAAGGAAAAGGAAAGTGGAGTTATGAAGTTAAAACCAAGAAAATAAAAATTCCAGGCAGCCGTAGTGTGGCAATGGCTGCTCGTGGGGGTAATAGTTTATTCGGTGAATCTGCTGCATCGTTTCTAATAAAACCTCGCTAATCCTATTCAGAGATTTTTTCCCCCTGAATTGTACATTATTGTTTGCATAAAGCTTGTGAAAGCTGACATGACAGTAGCTGATGTAAAGGTTTGTACTTTGGACAGGTTTTAAAAGAGTAAATATGGACTAAATAGTGACTGTAGGCAGAGCCGTAATGAGGACACGGTACGCAAGTGTCACCATCCCGGGAACGAGAGAAATACTGTGCGCTTTGCATCTCATTAACCAGCGCTGGGTTGTAGTCCCGACCCCACCAAGCTCAGCCGTGGCGAGCGCCGTGGAAGAGCGGCGGTGGGGATGTGCGTGATCTCTCCCCACGCGCCAGATGTTGTATCCAGGAACAAGTGGAGTATCGCCCACCCTGCCACCTCAGAGCAGGGTAAGGGGAGACGGCAGCGGGGACCGGGCTTGTCCATGCGCACCTTTTCGCTCACAACATCGACACTGCAAGCGATGAAGAGCTTGGTCCCGTCCTCCTGCTGCAACGAGCCGTGCCCTCCCCCGGAGGAGCCTCATGGGTTCCAACCTGGCGGCTTAGAGAATAAGGTTGTTTTACACAAAGGAGTAGCAGAATCAGGTTTGGAATGATTATTCCTGAAGATTTTAAAAATAAACCGACAGCTTCCTCTAGGCCTTTTAAACAAGCAGCCTAAATGAACGTGAAGTTAACCTCTCTTTCCTATCAGTCTGATGAAAGAAACAAATGGAAGCGATGACAGGATTATATTACTCTATTAATATGACAGATTCTAATTTGTGAGAAGAAATGAACCTCATTCAGTGCTTTATTACTTTCAGAAATTCTAAAATCAATGCAAGATATGCCATAAACATCATTCTTGGCAGGCACTCATTGAGGTAAACATATAACTCAAAGATAGCTTGAACTGAATTCTGACCAATTTAGCAAGTAATAAGCAAGGCAGTCTGTGATAAGAACATTAAAAAGAAGAGACAGTAACAGAGTTATGAACAGATGGTATCCATAAATAATGCTGAAATAATAATAATATTTTAAATTTATATATGATGCCTTTCAGTCTGGAAAATCCCACAATGCTTTACAAAACTGAATTTAAAACACAAACTTAAACTGGAATGCAGCATTTCTGGTGTGAAATATGACAGTTGTTTGAGAGCCCAAGCAATGCCAAGTCGTTTGGGACAAGAAGAGAATAAGAATTTTAGTTCATTGCTGCTGCAGCAAGAGCTTGGGTTGAATTTTATTTCTTTCCTCTCCTCTAATCTTTTTAATCTATCATCACTGATAGTATCTGGGTATTCTGCCATAATACATCGCTATTATCCGGAAAGACTATTCTCCCTCCTGTTAATGATGTCAGATGCAATGTTGATTTTATTTATTAAAAACTCGAAATGATCAGCAATTTGGCTTTATCCTATGCAAAAAAATTACATTCTCAGCAAAAGCATCTCCCAAGGCCAAGTAACGACAGTACATCCCTGTGTGGGGAATATTAACTCCCGTGTCAGTCTAAATTCTGAAACCTATGTCTTTTGCTGCAGAACATAATTGCTCCTTCCAAACACTTATGTAGCTCAGCCTAAGTTGAGACTGCCTTCTGATCTCAGATAAACCCAGGCAATCCTTCTGGCTTTAGTGGGATTATGCCAACGTAAGTGAAACTAAAATTTACCCCATGGTCTATGAGAGGTGATAGGTGCGTAAGGCGCTGTGTGACGTTTGAAGGCTGCAATGGAAAAGTGCTGGGGGATGATAGGGAAAAATCATATGCTGTGTACACAGAGCAATGGAAACTATTTAAAGCAGCTCCGGCCTCGTAAATTCTGTGTAGTCCCTTCACAGGGAGAAAGACGTTACGTGATAGCCTGGATATTTGAGTGAATAGACTCTGTATTATAGAAATAATATAAAATAGAAAATGTTGAATACTTCTGAGTGACGAAGGACACAATCTCTTTGCAGGAATGCTGAAGACAAACCAGGAAGTGATGCTGGTTAAAATTAATCCATCTTTAATGCTTTCCCATTCAGGTCTGTAGGAATCATAGCCAGCGTTTTCCCATTCCAAGCTCACATTTTTGATAATGACACCTGCAAGGACTCTTTATATCAGATGAGCTTTGTATCAAGATTGTGGTACCTGTCCTGGGAATAGTAGAAATACTGCGGGGTACTGCAATACCCTACAATGCTGGAGCATTTCTTGAAAATGGGGGTTTGCCTTATAAAAACAGAAAAAGAGGTTGGTGACAGGACTTTATCTGAAAGTAACTTTTTAACCCTTGTGAAAAGCCATGCTAGCTCGCACTCATAACACTTGTAGCTTTCTAAAAGTGGGCTGGATGTAAATATTTTTCCTTCATAGGATTCCTATGCTGGCACTCCAGGGTGCCTGTGAAGGTTTCCATGACGGCGTGGGACTCGGGTGAGAGCAGATTTACCGTGTGTGCGTGGAGAATAATGACAGCCTGCCCTGGCAGGTAACGCAAAACCGGCACCTGTGTGTTGCCATTTACTGTTGTCGGAGCTACTGTTGGCAGGGCATTCAATCTGCATTTTGATGCAGATGATAATTTAGATCGCAAAATGAGCTCATATGTTGCACAGTAGCACTCATGGCTTGCCGGCATCCCTTGTGCTAAAAGGGAGTTGAAAGGTCAGTGGATTGGCTGTTGCTGTACTCTCTGGACCATTTGTTAAAATATACTGGGTAAAATCTCGTCTCCTATAAATTAGCAGAACTCCTGCTGGTTCCACTGGATCCAGGTTTGCTTCTACTGTTTTTCAGTCAAACCATGTGTTTTCTGGATGGAAAGGAAGGAGAGGGATGCAGAAATTACATTGTCACATAACATAGCAAATATTAGCATAGGTATAGCTTCAGGTTAATCATAGAATCATAGAATCATAGAATAGTTTGGGTTGGAAGGGACCTTTTACAGGCCATCTAGTCCAACCCCCCTGCAATAAGCAGGGACATCCTCAACTAGATCAGGTTGCTCAGAGCCCCGTCCAGCCTGACCTGGAATGTTTCCAGGGATGGGGCTTCTACCACCTCTCTGGGCAACCTGTGCCAGGGCCTCACCACCCTCATTGTGAAAAACTTCTTCCTTATATCTAGTGTAAATCTCTCCTTCTTTAGTTTAAAACCATTATCCCTTGTTCTATCACAACTGGCCCTGCTAAAAAGTTTGTCCCCATCTTTCTTATAATCCCCCTTCAAGTATTGAAAGGCTGCTAGAAGGTCTCCCCAGAGCCTTCTCTTCTCCAGGCTGAACAACTGCAACTCTCTCAGCCTGTCTTCATAGGAGAGGTGCTCCAGTCCTCGGATCATTTTTGTGGCCTCCTCTGGACCCGCTCCAGCAGGTCTATGTCCTTCTTGTGTTGGGGGCCCCAGAGCTGGATGCAGCACTGCAGGGGGGTCTCACCAGAGCGGAGCAGAGGGGCAGAATCCCCTCCCTCGACCTGCTGGCCACACTTCTTTTGATGCAGCCCAGGATACGGTTACTGAGTAGTTGTCTCGAACATCATAGAAAATAGAGTTTTGTTGTCCATTATGTATAAGTTACATATTGAAAAGTCCACTCTTAATCCAGCATGTATCTATTTTGCAGGAAATAAGAGTCTTTGGTTTAACTACGGCAATTTGTGCAGGAATCCTTGGACTGTCAGCTTAGGTGACAAACTGTAACTCATACTTAATTCTTATTCATACCAGCAGGACGCTTGTATAAGCATACACATACCTACATGCATGGACTTATTAGTGGTATCTGAGACTATTGCAATATTTAAAAGGTTTCTTAATTTTAGACCTGCTTTTGTGAGTCACTGGGCAGTCTCACGTTCATTTGTTTCCATTTGCGTCTTGGGATTTTACAATACAGTGGATTTGTTTCCTGATCTTATTTTTTGCAGTTGCATATCTGCAATGCATCAGACTTTAGTTGCAAGTTTAAATTAAAATTTATTTTTCAATAGTACAGGATTGCGCGCATCAGAGTTGACATTTGTCAGGGCTTCTGTGTCACTATTTCATATCCTTGAAGCTACTGCCTGAAGTTGTTACCGACAAGAACTGTCCACGTAGGCTCTGTACAGTGAACCTGGTGACCTCAGTCTGCCTTCTGATGGGCACATGTCCGTCGCTAAAGACCCTGTCACTACAACTGACATCCTTATCGGCAGTCTGCACAGAGAGCCTGCGTTTGGACTGGACACGGAGATACAGCACATCTCCATGCCACCAGCACAGAGACATGGAGCTGGCACGTTGCGATCTACTCCCAGATCCATGAGGCTTGGGAACTGTGGTCCAGAAAACACCCTCCTGTCCTTCTGGGAGCTGTTTTGGGTTCAGAAACGCGGAAGCTGCTTTCACGTGGAGCTGTGTCTCAGTTAATATAGCTGTGCTGTACTGTGGAGATGTACTATGTCAGGTTGGCCCTATGTGCCAGACTCCACTGTCTACGCAGACTCCCTTGGGGATTCTGACTTCTTTGAAATGTTTTGGGTTTGGTTTTTTCCTTTTCACCTGAGCTGAGGCACGAGGAAGAGAAAAATGTGTTTAGTTTATCCTTGCTGCTGTCTCTGCTCTACCTTTCAGGCCTGTCAGTGTGGTAAGATCCTCAAATGTTAAATTCATATAAAAACATAGACCCCAAAACCTCCCAATTTAAATGCATTTTAGTCCAGCTTATAAGAAATGGGTCATTCAGTAGCCTGTTTTCTGGGTATTGTGTTAGTTTGTATTTTGTCCACAGCCTTATCTTTGCCATACAGACTTCCAGTTTTTAGGAAACGGGTTTGCAGGTCTGTCTACAGGTATTTAAAAATTTCTGGCTGTTTTAAAACCTCAGTACCAGCTGAAATTAAGAAAAAGGTCTGAACACTAAACATACACTGCTGCTAATTTAACCACTTTACATAAATTCCCTCTGGATGATTTCTTTTCTCTGTCTTCTGGAGGGTGACATTTGTTCTCACAATCTGTGGTGAGACCACAGTGAGCTGGCTGACCACAGTAACTGCTGCACGTCGTTCTGCTCGCTGCAGATTAGGAGCACGGGAGGTATCTCTTGCTTCTCTTTTTTTCTTTTTTTCCTATTTCTCACTTGCAGAACAACTGAAAAAGGACAAGGTTGAGATATTTCCTGAATGTTGCATTGTGCCTTGCCCTGCATGGTGTGCAGGGGAGGCGGGGAGAGAGGATGAAAAGAGCTGTTGGACTAACTTGACTCTTGTGTCACCCAACTGCTCAGAAAACAGAGGGTCGACAGAGACCAGGGCTTCAAAACAGTGAGGCTGGAGGAGGCAGGGCTGTCAACCTTTCCTGCACCAGCCTGCAGAATAGTTGCTGCTCCATATGATTTCTGTTTCTGTCTAGAAAAGTGCTTTTTACAGTAGGAAAAGCATTCTATAAATATTCTGTATTTATTATTTTGCTAAAGCTATGCTGAACTTAGATCAATAAAATGAGAAAAAGGAGGAAAAATACCCAAAGATAAAAGAAACCCAGAGAGCTGCGCCTTCCAGAATAAACACGGCACTCCTTGACGTGGTAGAGGCACTGTTTGTGCCTGGCTTCCCAACAGGGGTTCTTGCACATCCAGTAACTTTGTTTGTATTTTGTAAATTAGCAGATGGTTCTTTGATACAAAGGAGAAAGTGTTCCCACATCAGATCAAGTATCTCTCTTTCTCTCTTTCCCCCCCTCTGATACTAAACAAATCATAGAGGAAGACACAACCACAATTGCTAAAAGCAAAGGGGAGATGGAGCAAAGAAAACATATGTGTAAGTTAACCATAAAGTTCAATTGACACTGACTACAGTAAAGCAAAGAATATAATTGAAGAGGAGATGTTCTCATTTCCAACATTTCTGAGCTGTGCTCCAGGAGACCTAGGGTACAGCCAGGTCAGTTTGTGTGACCCTTTCCACTGTTTCGCAGGCTGCCTAAATCTCATCAGTTGAGGGAATTATTCAGATAAGTGTGTCACTGCTGAAATGGGGGAATAATTTTGTACCTATCATGTAACCGTATCATAGAATCATAGAATCATTTAGGTTAGAAAACACTCTTAAGATCATCGAGTCCAACCGTTAACCCAGCACTGCCAAGTCCACCACTAACCCATGTCCCCAAGCGCCACATCTACACATCTTTTCAATCCCTCCAGGGATGGTGCCTCCACCACTGCCCTGGGCAGCCTGTTCCAGTGCCCGACAACCCTTTTGGTGAAGAAATGTTTCCGAATATCCAATCTAAACCTCCCCTGGCACAACTTGAGGCCGTTTCCTCTTGTCCTGTCGCCTATTCCTTGGGAGAAGAGACCGACCCCACCTGGCTCCAACCTCCTTTCAGGGAGTTGCAGAGAGCGAGAAGGTCTCCCCTCAGCCTCCTTTTCTCCAGGCTAAACCCCCCCAGTTCCCTCAGCCGCTCCTCACAGGACTTGTGCTCCAGCCCCTTCCCCAGCTTCGTTGCTCTTTGGACACGCTCCAGCACCTCAGTGTCAGGGTGGAGCCTGTGTCTTACTTGATGATATATGTACGGCATAGTGCCTGTTTACCAGAAGTTGGGCTTGATCTTGGCTGGAGCCCCAAGGCAGTAATCTGAGTAATGTAACAGCAATTAAATAAGATGCTTACAGACTAGATCTGGCTAAAGCATATTCCACATTGCTCAAAAAAACCCTTTTTAATTGCTAGCCTGAAATTTCTTTGGAAATATTATTGCTGCAATAGTCAACTCTCCCCTTGTTTACTTGAAACCTTGTCTATACAGATATTACGATGATAAACTATGATGTGTTTCTTTCTGCTTGTGTGTGTAAACTATATCTATAAGAGAAAGAGTGTTCTTTGGGGCAGACCTTCTCCTTTTGATCTCTGTTTGTACAAGACCTGGCATTATTGGGTCCCAGTCCATGATTGAACCATACAAGCATGACAGTACTGTAAATAAATAAATAGCTACCCTGAAGATAAAATTCCATTTACTTGCTGTTCAGCACTTTTCCCTACAGGTCTTTGCACCAGAAGTCTTGCATGAAAAAGAAGTTCCTCTGCTATTCCTATGTCTTCTGCGGTCATGCCCGGTGCCATTGACCTGACTGACAGTGGAGGATTTGTCATTGGCCCTAGTAGGAGTAATGGGTCCAATAGCTGTAATGTTTTAGAACAAAAGAGAAAATGCTTTCTTCTTCTGAAGCTTTGCCTGAAATGCAGCTTGTGTCCAAGGGTGGAACAAATTATGGCTACTTTTCCCTTGAACACTGGGTAGCAATTAAGGGGAAAATTTCCTGAAGTACTTATGCAGAGACTCAAAGGGTATGATAAAACCAAGATGGATTTAATACTCATTAACAACAAGTAATACTCTAAGCAGAGGAAAAAGAAATTAGGAGAAAAATTTGCATTATATGTAGGAAAAATATGTACCATGGAAAAATACATATTCAATACTAAACACGGGCACAAGCCCAATCCTTCTCATTTTATAATCATTGAGAGCGGCTCCATTGACTTCCAGGGGGCTTGAATAGGATCCAGCTCCAAATCTGGCTTTCTTAACTCATGAATACTCCTCTTGAAATTAATAGTATTTCTTGAGTTAGGAAAGTAAGTCAGATTTTTGGTAATACAACTCTTACCCTCAGTACCTCATCATATATATGACTTGAGAGCGAGCCCTTTCAAGGTAATGCCTGTTATTGACACGCATAAATTTATAGTGATGTTTTGTTCTGTTTTCTAAGAATGGGAGTCATAGGACATATATAGGGAGATAGTGAAACTATCTAGAGAAGTTTAAGGAGTCACCAATCTACCCTCTAAAGGTTCCCAGTATAATTCAGAGTGTGCACGGGAGATAAATCATAGACTGGATTAATTTGCTCATTTGGACTGTTCGGTGACTAATCCATCCGTGGGCACTCCTCACTTCCTTCCTTGTATTTATCACCGGAGCGTAATTGGGTAGTTATTTGTAAAGGGTAAATCAGATTTGAAAAATGAGAATGCATCTCTGCACATCGCAGAGCCATGGCCATTGAGCAGTGCTGCTAGTTGAGGCAGGTCACGTCATAGATGACGTGGTTTTGTTATAGTTTTTTTGTTTGATGAACATGTAAGACCTTTTTGCTGAATACAGTGTGTTCCGAGTTAAAACAGTTTCTGACTGTTCTTTTGACATACAACTGTGAAACTCATTTTCTGTGACACAAAAACATGAACTGTGTTAAAACTTTGCATTTTTCATGAATATTCATTTAATATTTATAATTATTTTAGTCTTGCTTACATACTCCCCTTGTTTTCTAATACTCAAACCAGCTTTTTGGTAATTAATTTGAATTTTAGTCCTAACAAGTGGCGTCTCCTATGAAACAAACGCGGCACGTTGTTCTACATTGCGTAGTAAAATAATCGTCTAGAACTGTGACATATTCAGCAAAATGGCTCTACTTCTGTTTGGCAGGGTGAACGCCTGTGTGCTTTTCAAAGCAACTAGTTTAGCACTCTTCGTGTACAAAGAGGGAAGGGAGTGGAGAGAGAAACGCTGCTCTGAGAACAGCTTGTCTCGTGTTGACCTACTTTCTCCGCCAGTCTGCGCGCCGCCGGAGCTGCCGTTGTGTTGACACCGCGTATCCACGCTGAAGCAAACCCAGCAGAATCCGTGGCCTTAGAGGTTGGCTCCAGAGAAGACAAAAGGCCTTCTGGGTTTGATATGACTTTCGGTCGTGCAGGCGCTGCAGGACTGAGAGCGAGCGAGCTGATTTTCAAAACTGAGTCTCGTGCCTCCTCTTCCCTCCGAGATCTAAAGTAGATTACATTCGCATAATGAGGCCAGTTTGTGTCTAATCTCTCAGGTACATTTATGTCTAAAGCAGGTGTTGTTGGTCCAGGGAGGGTCTCCTTATCTGCACGGGGAACACGCTCAAAGAGCTGAATTTGCTCCTCTTATCAGCATTTTCTCTCTCCTGCCAGGAAAATCAGGAAAACAAGGGAAAAGGGGTGTGCCTATGAGAAATGCAGGGATGCCCCTTTGTCATGCCTATCTTTGACTCCCTTTAGCCCCTAGAGATTATGTGCAGGCGGTGCAAATTAGAGTAACCGTGGAGCTCCCCTAATCTCATGCAGAGGGGCCAAGTTTTGTACAGAGCCTGCAGACCAGGGACCGAAACCCTTTTTTGTATCTACATATCCGTGCGGGGGCAAACACCTCGTTATGTGTGCTGTTTGTAAATTATTGGATCCCGAGGTTCAATTCACGATCTTTGGGGTTTGTTTTTGCTTGCTATCATAAATTTTTGAAAGGACATCATTTTTTGATGTGCTGCACATCTATAACTCCTGCTGCCTATAGTGGGAGGAGGTACCGCTACCTCTTGAGAAATGTGAGTAAAGAAATACGTTGTGTCGATATGCATCACCACGTCAGTTTTTATCATTTCAACCAATGTTTTCACAGAAGCTGATCTGTACTTTACAAAGCAAATACTACTCCTTTGCCCCTGAAAGCCTCTTGTCCTTTAATGGAAAAGAATACAGTTTTATTCTTAGCAGCTTGTTGCAGAAAACTCTAGTAATGCGACTCTTCACCAAAACATCCTTTTTATGACTAGTTTTAACTTAAAGCAAGAACCCTGTTGATTCTGAGAAGGAGAAAGACCCTAAAACTTTTGATTCAAAACCATGACATTTCCTTTACGCCATTCCAGAGATTTCTTTTTATACATCCTTCCTTTGCATCTCCTCTAACAAGGGTATTTGTGATAGGACACTGGTAAGATGCCTTGAGATCCATTTATTTATTTGGGTCCTAAAGAAATAGAGTTGATCTCAGTTTAGTGGAACAAGTAGAATAATGAGTCAAATCAGAGCCTTTAAAAAGACCTAAGGGAGGTCTAGTAGAAACTACTTACTGCTAGGTGAAATGTTACTGGGACTTTCTTGTGCCCTATTGCTGGAACCCTTAGGGGGAATTATAGCACAGTGCGGCGGCACGTGAACGTAAAGTGCTCTAACTGCTGCGCCCTGCCTCGCTCTGTGGCACTCTCGTCCCGCATCGAGGCTGCCTTTTTATGAGCTGCTGCAATCTGCTTTCAACGTGGATTAAAACGGGCACTCATAGGGTGGACTAAGAGCCCTTGGATAAAGCCAGCACAGAGCACCAAGCGCAGTTGTTACACTGAACTTCTTCCCCACAGAGATTTGAGTATTTTAAAATTCACTTAATATAGCGGGTTCTGCTTCTTCCTAGGAACATGCAAGTGGGTGAAAGTTTGACATCTGCCATGCTGCTGAATCTGTGTTTCTGGGGTAGAGGTTCTCCTCTCCACCCCATTAAGATTTCTTTGCTGTCACTGCCTGTTGCTAAATGTTTCTTGGCTACCTGAATTTGCTATCCGATAAGCCCTGTAGGCCACGGGGGCAGGAAGCTTCGTGGGCTGCTTGCATTGGCATGCTGCTTGGTGTGGAGAGGCTGGGCTTCAAGGGTCTGGGTTTGCCCGAGTCTCTTGCAGTGCTGAACCTCACTGCCTTGTGAAATGCCTCAGGCACACGTAATCCAAACGTTCCTGCACCTCTGAGCCACGAAAGCCCATTGAGAGCTCACAGGTGGTAGGAACTGCTATTATTGTAGCACTCAAAACTCAGATACTTTCTATTAAACTGTCTGAACGTGTTGTTTGATAATCATTTGGCATAATGCCTGTGTCATATGATTTCAGTTAGGCAACAACAGCTTAAGCTACAATTCTTTTTGTGAGGTGACTTTCCCATTGATGTCTGCTGGGAATTAGGCAAAGTCAGAGTTGAGGCACTGGAAGGAAAGTGAGGATGAACTTGTAGGGGGATCGAGTGAGTTTTACAGGTCAGAGAGATTCACAGCAAAATAGATTGGTGCCCTACACCTGCCATTTCTTTCATCTGTGCTGTTGCTTAATATTTCTCTTCAATTTACATTAATTTTCTTCTAAGCTTTTGATATTTAAGGAACTCTTGTAAACTACAGTGCCACAAACTGAGTGTCACGAGTTCCACTCCTAGCTTTCTTTCCTCCCCATTTGGCAATGTCTGAGCTCAAGGAGCCAGGACCATGTCCAGACTCTCCACGTTGAGACAAGATCTGGGAGTGCACATCTCTTCCTTCCCTACTTTGACATCTGTGGAAACCCATAGCTGAAAAAGAGCTTCAGGCTAATGCAGCCAAATCAACCAGGTCTCTGACCCAAATGATCTGACTGCCAGGACTATACTGCTCTACAGAGTGCAGATGTAGCCCGCAAAAAACTTAGGGAAGGTGCTTGATCCTCCTGCTTCAGTTTACTGTGCTGTGCAAATAGTCACATTCCTCACTGAGTAGCACAAGGATCAATTCCTCAACATCTGGAAAGAGATTTGAAAACCTAAAGCAATAATTTCACAATTATGCTTAATCAGTACTGTGCATTTAATGTTAATGTTATTATATAAATGCTTGTTGACAAATTAAGGATACATTTTAAAACTCCCTTAGAGTCAGTAAATATAAAGTCTTTGTTCATCAGTATGTGGTTTATAATCCTGTAACAGCAATGTTCTACCCTGTCTTTTATGGATGTCTACTGGAGAGATGTGATGTCATGGCTTCTCAATAAGCAAAGCTTACAGCCCGGTTCTTTCCCAGCATTAGAGGTTTGACATGATTGTGGTGGTTTTACTTCTGCTGAAAGCACAATCAATGCCTTGTATTTTCAATACCATGAAGATAAAGAAGTGCATCACATTTTTTAGCAGGAGTATCACTTCCAGCAGGCGTAGAACAAACAGACCTTTCTAGCTGTTTACATGAATAGACTTCCAAGTGTATCTCTAGTTCCCTTGGGAGGTTAATTTTTAAAACTGACATCAATGGAAAACAAAACTGAGTTAGTCAAGTGCCTTTTTAAAGTCTTGAATGAAATACAGGCTCCCGTCCTGCTGTCGGGTCAGCTGCTGCATCACGACTCTGGGTAACCAGCACCAGACCGCTAACCTGTCCTGTCAGAAAACAGAGCGGCGCTGCCTACAATTGCCCGTGGTCTGCTCGCACTATCACGCCTTGGCTCTTGTCTCACGCAAGGGCTGTCTGTGCAGTAGGGACTTCACTTCTGCTCGGAGCCCAGCGTCACGAGGCTCCGTTATCGGGGTCTGGTTTGGGGATGTTGCAAACGAGCTACCCTGCGCTGCCCTTCCACTGTGGTGAAGTTGTGCCGGGCACTATAAAAGCTGGGGCCAAATGCAGCCGTGTGCAGGCACAGCTAAAACCATACTCAGAACGTGCATACTGCACCAAAAGTTATTAACTCCCTTCGCCGCTCCAGTAAATCTCTTTCTGCCACAAGCATACACTGAGAGTTGCTCCTGCCCAAAAGAGACCGTGGGAGAGAATCGGTGTCAGAAAGGTTAAGTAACTCAGTTCATAATTGCAGAGACTTGTCCATAATTTCAAATTCTCTGTGCAGAAAAGGAAGGCTTTTCTTTCCATTAGACCGTGCGGTTAGAGACAGACAGAATCTGGCCATCCTGTGCAAATCTTCTAAGTGTAATAGTTTCCTCATTTGACATAGATTTTCAAGCCAAGGTGATTAATGAGTCATAAATATAATGCTACAGTGATCCTTAAAATAAACAACATTCCGTGATTTGAAAATCCCAGGAGATGAGTTTTAATTTCTCTAACCAATCTGGGAACGTAAAAGATTTTCCTGCAGTGCCTTATTGATATAATTTGACCTTGCTCAGCAGTGGAGCTCCCTGATGGAGGTGTGGGGGGAGGAGGGGTGTGTGGGCACACATGCAAAGTGCTCTTACTATGCCTGTATTCAAATTCTAATTCCATATTCTTGTAAGAACGATCTCACTGGGAACCAAAAATAGCACAGACGGAAAATATTCTCACAAGATGATTGTCACACAAATAAGAATAGTTTCTCTTTAACCCATTCTCTTATCAGCTAAGCTCTCTGCAGGCTCCTGATCCTCTGCCGGTGCTTTACCTTAGCCATTGGCCAAGAATCTATTCATGAAAAGCAACAATTTAATAGTAATAAAATATCTCTGTGGTTGACAGTGTGCCACTAAGCTGGATTAAATGAAGTGGGCTCACCTTGTTTTAACAACATAAAAGTATTGCTACAGTGATGGTAATTTGCAGCCTGTGTAATCGGTTGTGGGTTTGAGTTTTGGTGACTTTTTCTGGGTCCTTTCTAGCTTTAAACATTGCCAGTTACATCTCCTAATGCTCTGTTGCTATCAATGAGATAGCATAAAATGCACGTCTGACCCAAATTCTTCCTGCCAATCACAATTTCCTGTATAGAAAGAGAAGGTGAATTAACGGCGATGACTTTATTCTTTATTTATTTTTATTACCGCAGCACCCACAAGCCTCAGTTTTGGAAGAGACTGGGCTGTGCTAGGCATTATAAATACACAGAACACAAAGGTTGTCCTTCCAGAAAGCCTGTCCTCTAAGTCCTGGAGGGGGATGACAGATGATACCGCGAAACAATATTGTTCAACACACAAAGCAACTGAACAGTTGTCTTTACAGGCACCATGGCACAGCAGAGGTATGAGGAAGTAGAATGAGAAGTATGAAGCTATGGAGGTTTCGGGAGCTCCCGCAAAGTGAGAGAAAGCCTGAATTCGCTTGTTTGAAGCTGTAGCGAGTGGTGTGACCTAGCAACACCCACACATCCAAGGTGGAAGCTGATCAATGCAGGAAATAGATCCATCAGAGGGGGTGCCCGCAGGCTCGAGAGGTGGTGTGTTAGAGAAGGGGGAGGTGGCAACGGGATTCAGAGGGAAAGAGAGGGCAGAGGAGAGTTGATCCCATGAATCCCCTATTTTATCCGGGTTGTGTGGGGGGAAATGCATGCTGTAGAGTGTTAACAGTGGTCTGCAAATGAGCTGATCTGTCAAGTTAGCATTTTACAATGGCGTGTTAATTCCCGGACTTCTATGATAGACAGTTACATATAAATAAAAGCTATCATCCTGTTCTTTTATTTGAATTTGTTTAGAGACTATGGAGAAAAGCTGATGGTTGCATATTTACCACACAACAGATGTTCATAGTTCTCAGGCACATCATCTGCCCAATTGCCCATGGCTTTGTCTATTCCAATTATTTTTTCCCATATGTACACATTGGGTTGCATTCCAGCTCCGAGACAAAGAGGGTTTTATTTTTTGTTCCTTTCCTGAACTACTGAGGTCCTTTGGGCTTCTGACAAGGGCTGTCACATCCTGAAGAAGAGCCCTGAAAACATGCCCATGGCAGTAACCTGGAAGGGATCATTGACAGGCTCCCAGTCATCAGGTCTGGTGATACTTCTGCTATGAAGCCTTCCATTTTGGGCGTGATCCTCAGCTTGCCCATGTTGCTTTACCCCAGAAAGGCTGCTATACCTGGGATATTCCTGCGAGGCTCCCTTGTACTGACTGTAAGAGAACTTGGAAAAACCTGTCCCGTGATGTTGCTGTGCCAGCTAAAGTGGGTAGAGTATATGGGCAGAGTCTGAGCACAGGCACAGTGGAGTGCTGAATGCTGCCTAGACAAGCAAAAATGTTTTTACTGTCCTAAGTAGCTGAAGAATTGCTGTCCTCCCTTCTTTTCTGTAATAATAACCTTAGATGGATCTGGCTTCTCTGTGAGACAAGGGTTGCCAGTGAACTTCAGCGCTGAGAAAGAGTTGGGAGATGCACTTCCCTAAGAAGAGAAGATGCTGCCGGGGACCCGCCTGATGCCAGAGATGGCTCTGCATAAAGCAGGGTGACCTGCCTTCCTGGGATTTGGAAACAGGCCCTTTATTTTTTCATTGCATGCTGAGCGAATGTGCTGCTCACCTTCCCTTTGTGTTTTTGTGTCCTTGGCAGAAACCCGTGCTGAGGAGTGCTTGCCTCCGCTGTTCTCGTGCGGGCAGGTGAGGCAAGAACTCTCAGACCCGTTACACTTGTTGTAGTTGAGCACTGAATCACAGTGATGCAGTCCTGCGGGGAGCTCGGTGTCATTTGAATGCAGTGTAGGGCTGCGAAACGTCGCGCGGTGCGGAGAGAACACAGCTAGCTCGGAGCAGCCGGTTTTGACATTGGACAGACTATCAGCCACCAGGCACAGTGTAGCCAGCCTGGGATAATCAGCCATGCTGAGAGGCAAGGATAATTAGGCAGACACAGAGATACCCTGCAGATATCCTTCTGCAGCTCTTAACAATTCTTAGAAAACTTTTCCTAATGTATAGCTTATATATTGCTTGCTCTGAATTAAATGAGTTCTTACGTTATCTGTCACATATTCTTGTTTACAATGTTGGAAGCTCCTATCATATCCTCCTGAGTCTCCTCTTTTCCAGACCAAACAAATAGAGAAGAAATTCAGCCTTTCCGTATAGGAGGATGTTTTCCTCTCAAATCTCTCTGCATTTTTGGTAAAATATGGTGTTCCAAATTGCACCCTAAGAGAAGTTTCACTGATGCTTAATGAAAGGGAATAATTACTTCCGCTGTCTGACATGCATCAGTCTTATTAATATATCACTGAATGAGCTTTACTTTTTTTGTTGAGTGTGTCATGGTGTTGAGTCATATTCCACCTGGGGTCCTCCATAACTCCCAGCGTTCCTTTTGCGGTACTCTTATTTAACCAGTTATTTCTTATTTTGTATTTGTTCGTTTGATTTCTCCTTCCTTTACTCAGTACTTCACACTGGCCTTTATTGAGTGTCTTTGCTTGATTTAAGGCTGTTTCTTCAATTCATCGAGACTGTTCTGAATTCTGAAAGAGTCTTTTAAAGCATTCGCAACCTTCCCCAGCATCCGCACCTTCTGCACCGTCCTTTCTACGAGCCGAGTCGTTAGTGAGAATACTGAATTGACCTGGTTTCAGGATAGACCCTCAGGGGACCTCGCTTGATACACCCAGATACGCTCAATACCTGTGGGAGGAAAAACTGGTGTTTGAGCATAAGCTTTGGTCTTAATTCAGAAACAGCAAGGCATGAGGGCAGTCCATGTAGCCATTTGAAGTGAAGCCTCAGCTTCGTAAGACAGGATGAACAGGGAAATACACGCGTGCATCTTTTGCGCAAGCTATCCCGTGACTTCGAGCTGCCCGGTGTACCAACGCCACGCACTGCCTTTGCGCCGTGAGTCCGCACAGTGTCTCGAAGGGGGTTATAAATATACATCCTCCTTCAGCTTGAGAAGTAAGAAGAGGATGCAGATGGGTGAGAACTGTTCCAGTGAAGCTCGCGCTCTCGCCCGGCGCATAATGAGATCAGAATGCAGGCAGGAATGTGTGGAGGAGTGGAGCTGGCAAGGATTCACCAGCCTGAATTATTCTAAGCCTATTCCATCCCTAATCAAACCTTTTTTCTTTTTTCTTTTTTTTTGTGTGCGAAGGTGCTTTATGGAGATGTTTCTGTTTGCACATAAAATTCAAGCTCTTTTTACTACATGAGCAAATTCTAGTGGACAGGATATTGCTCTTTCGGTGAGTTTTTGGTGAGCTGGGCTTCTTATAGCTTCCTTTGCTATGGTTATTTCAGAGCACTTGGCATTTCCCTGCTATGTAGCCAGTTTGCTGGATGCTGGAAAGTATGAAATTGGATCTTTAACAGGATCCCGGATCATTTTTGATGCTAATATAAATCTAAAAAAAACCCCCCAAACAGAAAAGGGGGTGGGCAGAGCAGTATCACATGAGTTATCCACACTTGTTTACATCCTGATTTGCAAAAGATACAGCTTGACCCCGGGGTAACCTTGAAATCTACACAGGGAGAGGAAATACTATGTAAATTAGAACAGCCAAAACAAAACAGGCAGACAGAAGCTCAGTGTACAGAACAAGCTGGGAAGGCAGGCTTTGCAAACACTGCGCTGTGGAGAAGAAATGTGCCCAAATTCTTTTTTTTTTTTCCTGGGATGTAAATGGCTGTGAAAAACAATCTCACTAACAAAAAATGGCATTGCTGGTTTTACAAGACTGCGCCCATTTTCCATAGCATGGGAACGGCATGTTTTCCCCCACCAGCCATGCTGCAAACCCTCCCCGGGAAGGCATGCCCGAAGGACGACCGGCTCAGAGCGCCCAGGGAAACGTACTGTGCCCAAGCTTTTCACCTGCCATCTAAATGGGTTTTAAAAGATGACAGTGATGTCTTGGGGGCCCTACCACGGGAGCACAGTAATGCACGCTGCTTATAAAATACTTAATAGCAGTGAATGGATGTTGGTGGTGAGCAAGTCTTGCGTTAGCCTCCTGTGGTGGGTAAAGAAGGGGGAGAGGCGTACCAAAGGCTGTGGTTCATCCAGGAGTGATGAACCACAGCGGTGGTGGGGCCACGCGGTTCACTGTCTCCAGTTCCGCACTGGGACAAATGTTTGTGCGGCTGAACCGTGAGCTGGACTGAGAAACAGATCTAGAGGAAAAATAATGTCATTTTTCCAGTGAGTTAAAAGCTTTCCACCCCACTTAGGTTTTTGTCCGGGCTTCCCCCGCACGCTCACAGGCGCCTGCGTTGGCAGGGCGGGGGGGCTGCTGGCGAAAGGGGCCCAGCCTGCCGGAGCTGGCAGGAGCACAACCTCCCCTAACACCGTACTTCCACCCTGAAATGACAGCCGCGGCTCGGCCTCTCCACGCTTCCGACGCTTCCTGGTACCGTGCTCGCGTGCCCCGCCAGCGCCGTTTTAGGGAGCCGAACCACCCAAGGACTCCTACGAAGCGATGCATCTTCACTTTCAACTCCCTCGCAGGATATGGTGACCACAGAAGTAGCACGAAGGAGGCCGCTGGAGCGCAGCACCCGGCACGGCACCCAGCTGCAGTTCGGCATGGCAGCACCCTGGGCTGTCTAACCACAGCCGCGCCGCGCTGCTCGGTGTCTGCGGGTGCAGCTTGCTCAGACACCTACCCATGTTAGGGGAATGCTATCCCTTGCCTCGTTATTTGGAATTGATTTCAAGAGAGGGAATGTGGTTCCCGTGCTGACCCCTCTTGGCCCTTGAACCCACAAAAGTGTTCATCTCTGAATCTGAATCTCTGAAAGGAGGGAGCGCAGCAGTTGTGAGCAGTATTTTAAGCCCGATGGAGTACAATTACCTAGTCCGCTGTAGGCAATGGCACAGCCCAGTAGAAGTACAGCTCGTAGCCAGAAGCATGTTCACAACCAGCAAAGTTTAGGAGGCAGCAATGAGATAAAATGGGGGCAAAAAAAAGAGATAACTGCTTGCCCCAGAATTGCCAATATCCTTCTTGAAATCTCCGTTAAACAGGTTCTCAACCATATTACTTTACTGAAGTGACTGGGGAGAGCTCTTACCTAGCACGAGCATTGTATGATTCCAGGAACGGCAGGTTTTCTTTAGCCTGACAACGTCAAATTTCTTGCTCTTGAAGAAATGAGAGTTGTCCATGGAGCAGTGTTGACCTGAGCTGTTGTGCTCAAACGTTTCATTCCTCGGATCGTCCTGGGCTCACCAGGGGCTGTACTCTTCAAGCCTTTCTCAAGATGATGTGAACGGTCCACGTGGGGGTCAAGTGCTATTGAGAAAGAATAGCAGTGCCAGAATTTGTTCATGTTGTTGAGAAATGAGAAGAATATTGTATGTAACGATGTCTGCTAAACTTTTCATAGCCCTTGCTTGCCTGCTGTCTCCTACTGGCTCCACACTCACGCATGCAATGTACACGGTGACTTTGCTTTGTCAGAATACAAACCGTCACTGTTTAAGTGTAAAATGACATTTTGATGTGTGTATATATATTTAAGCAAAATATGTTTCCTATGAACACTAGTTGGTATAAGATTCTTGCTTTAGATGCATAGATTTTCATCCTAGAAGGCTTCCTCAGCCATTGAAATGTGTGCTTGTAGAGGAGAAATTGGAAAGAAAAAGTAAATGTGGGAAGAGGAATGAATCTTTTAAAGCAAAGGCAAAGAGGGAAGTTAAGGAAATGTTAAGGCAGTCAGAGTTGTCCTTTATTCCGTTCCACTGCAGGTCTGTCAGTTTTCAGAGGTTTGTGCACAGGAAAAAATACTGTTCCAGAGGAGCGCTGGTGGGAAGCCTGGCTCCCACCTCCAGAACTGCTCTGCAGCAGCAGGAGACGTGAGAGGAAGGTAACTGAAAAGCAAATGTCTCTCTCCAGTGGAGACCACAGGGTTCAGTTAAGTCTGAAATCTGGCTTTTTAATTCATTCTCTCTTCAGATTTTGACCATGTGGGAAATCTTTATTCCTACTTGCACAGAAATTTATGAAATAAATGGGAAATGTAGCTTCTTAATATTTAATTTGCTTGGTGATTAAAAGAAATTAGTTTCAACCATTGAGCAGTTTAGCAGACCTCCATTAATTTTTATAAGGAAATATTTGCCTGACTTCTTTCTGTGAATTTATATGAAAAGAATAATTATTAAATCTTCTCCCATCTGTGTGTTTTTGATAAGGACATCTCTAATGTGAATAATCAGAAACTGAATCCTAATCGAATGCTAATGCGTTAAGTTTAACGTAGTCCACACTATATAAATAACGTATGGCTTGTGGAGTTAGGATAGTGGAATGACAATGCCCAGAAGTATTTTGGATAGAAATTTTTTTTCAGATTTTTGAAGCAACTGGGCCAGAATCAGGAACTTAATTCAGAATTTACTTAAGCAATTAGGTGTTTAAGCCGATTTACACTGCCTTTGGAAGTCTGTTCTGCCTTTCTGTGTTAAACCGTTAGTGAAGAATAGAACTTGTTGCATTCTCTTGGTTTTGAGACAGTGCTGAGATAATTTACAGTGATAACAGCGTCACTGCAGAGCTAAACCGGAAAGACCTTGCTTTTGGTATGTGTGTAATGAAAAGCGTGATGTTTTCAAACACGGAATGACCAATGAATCAATATTTCCCCAATGTTTTTCAGACACAGTATGATAAAGTAGTCTTTCAGATTACTGATTTCAGGTCTGTATTAATCTTTGTCATCTCACCTTTATAAGTAAGGCTTTTTGATATTGCTTTTTTTTAGGACACTGAACTGGTAATCTGATCTCACTTTTTGAGACTTAAGCATCGTTCTATAAATACAGCTTTGGGCTAAAAATTACTTTAATTTTTGACAGTTTTCATATGAATTTCATTGTTTGTGCCTACCACTAAATTATCTCAAAACATTGTACCATGGCTAACGGCGAAATTGGGTCTCACAGAGAAATGTTTAATTCTTAGGCAACATTTATTCATATATGATTTAATAAGACAGCATAAGAACTAGATGAATGTAATTTGAAAAATGAAAGTGGAAGGAGAAAATTATTTCCATTCCAGGCAGAAGCGAAGGGAGCATTTTTGTGCCCGCCACCTTCTTTGCCTTCCCCGTGGCTGTTGCGATACCCCGGTGGCGAAGAGGTAATGGTGGTGATTCAGCTATGGACAGTGTTTAACATAACCACCACCAGATGAGCATTGTATGAACCTGTCGCCCGTGAGTGCTCTTTATGGCTCAGCAGCCGTAGGGCTGTACCAGAAGGAGATTGCAATTGAAATCAGGGCTTTTTGTGGTGCAGCCTGCTCAGACCCACCCTAGGAGATAATGGCCGCCCCAAATGCTAACAGGTGAAATGACGTGGTAGCTTCTAGGTGGCCAGACGTTTTTACCAGATGGGGGAATCTAGAAGACCCTTAAAAGAGTCAGAAATGGGGAATTCTAATTTGCAAGCTATTGCTGCAAAACTGTCTTTTCCTACTAATAAATCAATGAACTAAGAAGGAGGTAAGTTTTGTCTGAATTTCAATGGGTAAACAGCATAAGTAAAGACTGTGTAAAAGACGAGGGTATGTTGGCACTACCGCACTGACAGGTCCCCCAGAACTGAGCCGTTGTTGAGCCAGGTGATTCAGGTTCTGCCTGGGCTGGAGCTAGAGCAGCGCAGGTCTCAGTGTGGGCTGCAAAATTGCTGTGAGATGCTGGGTGAGGGCTGTGCTAACAGCCCAGCTCCTACAGTGTAGCACTTCTTGCAGGTGAGACCTACTTAATGGAAAGAAACCTGGAAAAGCCATAAACAAACTGCTCACAAAGTGCGATGGACCTTGCCTGCAGCACAGGGCGGGTTTGTGCTGCGCCAGGTTTGCGCTGCACAGGTATTCCTTGTAGTGCATGACTGTCTCTCTGCCAGTATTGTTACTGATGCTTTATATTAGAGCACATATCCTAATTGTTTTCTGATTCCCCTGTTGAGAACGACTTTTAATCTTCCTTCACACATCTTTTGGTTTAGTACGGTAGTTGCACCTACACTTCTGCGCCCATGATGGTGTGTGCCCAGGAGGTTGGGGCTTGTCCACTGCCTCCCTTCCAGACAGTGTGTGTGCATATCTCTGTGTAGGGACAGCATGAGCAGGCAAGCCCATAAAGAATTTAATTAGGTTAAGGATAAGTTTCAAAGAGGATATAAGCCTCTAAAACGTAGACATAAACAGAGCTTGCCATGGGGCATGCGTGTCCTTATGCTGCTGCTGAGGACACTGCAGAGGCAGCCACGGGCTTCTGTCTTAAAGACCAAGCTGTGGGCCAGTGCTCATACCTTGCCAGAAGCTCTAAACTCTGCTCTGCTCTTTCAGGCTCTATAATTTTTTTTTTTGCTCCCATGAAACAATAAGGTTTCACTTTTACTTTGGACTTCATCTCAAATTTATGTTGACCATTAGTCATACCCTTTAAATGAATCTATAAATACAAATCAGACTGAAACTGTGCCCCCTCCCGCCTGCCAGCATACTACATGCTACAATAAAATGCTTCTCTAGCAAACTCTTTGCTTCTTGCTAAATAGTCTGACTCATGTTTTCTGGTTAGGGAAAAGGGAGTGGCATCCTGCAAGGGCTGCGAACCCCAGTGCGGCTCCATGTGATACAGTGAGTGTGCAGTATGGAAAGGAAAATACAGCCTTTGTTTGCTTAGCTTTATGGTTGAAATGTAATTAATGGCAAATGGGTCAAAAGTATGGATTATAAAATTGTGGTATAAGTGAAATTCATGTGTTAATAAAGAAGTCCTAAAATGTCTTTTTTAAAAATCAATGTAGGGCTATTAAAAAAGCCCTCTGGTCTGGTGATTGAAAAAGTGCAGACACATGGAAATATTCTTATAGTTTCCAGATTATTTTCATTCCAAAGTGTTTAGAATAGCTCCATTTTTATTTTAAATTTTTGTTTTGTTTTGGGAGTTATTCCTGGTTAGTAATAATTTCCAAATTTTCTCATAAGCATGATCAAAATGTTAAGATACTTAAATTCAGTTGAATATTAAGTAACCATCTCAGCAAAGAAATGCGTAAATTCTGTCAATACATTTTAAAAGTAACAACGGAACATTTGTGAAAATCCTCCCCCAAAATTACAGCAATGACAACTTTCTTTTTGTTCTTTTTAGATGTTGTTTTCTTTCTTTGTTAGATTTTTGATCAAGTCTCTTGCTACAAGAAAAAGATCCCAGAAATATGCAGGTCTTACTTTGTGTATATATAAGGCAGCTGTAATTTAAAAGAAGTGGAACCAACCTCTTGCACTCAGGTTGCCTAATATTATCCAGTATAAAAAGTCTGAACATTTCTTTGAGAAGCATTATCATCTCCAGGCTGGATGCACAAGGGAGACAAATAAAGATTGCATGTGCAGCTGTAAATGTGACATTTGGAAAGTCTGAAATAGAACAGAGATAGCATTATTTTAATGTAGCTTTTTGTATGCATACAAATAAGCTTGTGGCTTACGTTCACCTGTCTCAGGTGCTGAGGCTTGGATATGTCTTGTATTTAGTGGCTCTGTACTTGTCACTTCTAGAAATGGGAGCCAAACACTGTGGTAGAATGAAGACGCAGTTCCTCGGGTTCTTGCACCTAGATAAGGTGTGTTTCACTGCACCTTGAATCTGATTATTGTTAATGTTAAAGATACATTAATTCATCACAAGTCTGGAAAGACACGTGCTATTAATTGTGTTCTCTCTTAGTAAGGGTTTTTTTCTTAGTTTTCTCTTCCCTGTCCTCATCTGCATTGGCTGTCTGCTCTATAGCACTTTTAGGCGGCATTGCTGTGGGTCCAACTGTTTGTAAAATTAAAGAAGTTTTTCAATGAATACCGGATTTTCTTTTTATAGAAAAAAATATTCCTAATAAGTCTTAACTAGTCAAATGACAAAAATAAAGTTTGTAAAGTTTGTACTGTGTGAGCTCACATTGTATGGACGTGAGGGCGATCTGGCTGTCACCCCATTGATCCCCAGGATTGATTCGGCTGGTCTGCCTGGCTAGGAGGGTGTCCCCTTCCTCCCTCACCGCTCCATGTGCGTCCCTCTGAAGCTGCGCACTCGCTCAAAGAGGACGATCTTCCCTGACAGAGACGTACTGCTCATTGGTCAAGGGTATATGGTAGCTGCGCTCCCCCGCTAGAACCTCCAAACAAGTTCAAGGTCCATTTGTAGGAGAACGTAGGGTAGTCAAGCTGCCAAGACTGCAGACACATCCAAGTGAGGCACTGCATGGTTTTTAAATTAAAATAGGGGGTTGGACTAGATGACCTTTAAAGGTCCCTTCCAATCCAAACTGCTCTATGATTATATGTATGAGCATCTTGAAAGATGACCAGAATGACTTAAACATAGTGGCATCCAGCTACTCGATTTGTCTGTGCACGTCTGAGTTACTGCGTATCCCAAACTTGTACGCCGAAACCATGCCTGGGCTGAGGGGATACATATACATCACTTGCTTTGAAATCTAGGCTTTGAATGATAAAATAAGAAACAAATATTTGACTGTTTGTTGCTAATAGAATGCAAAATTGGATTAGACAATAACGTGTCTTTGAAAGAACACATTTGTCGAATATTTCTTAGGAAGTTTTTAAAAAAAGACATTGTGAAAAGTAAAGTCAAAACCTTACCTGGGATAGAATCTGCTTAGGTAGCTTTAAGTATAGGAGAAGTGGGATGGTGAGGTAGTCGCACAAAGAGATAGGCTTATGGGAATGGAAAATGACATTTTTTGGCTCTGCTACCTATGCTTAAATGAATGCCACTGACTTAATGGGAAGAGAAAGTGAGAAGGAATGTAGTGGCTGCTGGGAAACATGAGCTGTGATCTGCTTTAGTCCAAGCCATTGGCCCTTGGGGTGGATTTGCAAGGTCCTAAATGAGCTTGGAAGACATCAGCCTGTCCTGGCGTGGTGAAAGGAGAGATGGGGGAGATGCGGGAATGGCGTGTTTTACAGTGCTGCTGGGCCAGCCATAGTCAGACCTCACGGGTCGTCTTGCTTATCTTCACCTGCACTGCTAACGAAGCTTTTGCATGCTCTAGAGCAGCCATAAGTCTGTGCGCAATCTGTTACTGCTTTCTGCAAAACCTAATACTTCCCCTTTCATATCACTTAATACACGTTCAATCAATACACCGCCTTATTCTATGAAATGCGTTACTAAGGTGTGTGTTGAGGCAATAGTTTTATTATTTTGATTGCATAAAAAAGCTGCACCTGGAATATCTAAAAAGATACTGCAAATATTTTGTGTCCCCTGTTATCACGACCATTGCTTTATTCCTTAATGAAGATACAAATGACTTACTCCATTATGGAAAGGGAAAAGAGCATTGTCTGACCATATGGTGTCATCTCCATACAGGAAGTTTAAAATAGAGTGAAACTGTTTCTCATAGATATGACAAAAAGCAAAAGCATTTCACCACAAAGTGATGACTCTTTTTTTTGAAGAAGGTGCTCTTTATCCCAGAAACAACATAAGCATGACATGATGTGGCAGTTACCATGGCAACTAATTATTTTTTATTGAACAACAAGAATAAACACAATAGCTTCACAAAACCCAGCATATCTTGGCAAGCAAGTTAAAATATCCCGGGGCATCATCACCATGTGCACTCATCATTTTTAGTTTCCTTTTTTTCTTTCAGAGGTTTTTCATTTTTTGAATATGAACAAATCCATTTGATTACGGGTCAGAAAAGGTATGTTACTTCCTCATCTGACGTCTTCCTTTACCGAAATCTCCTCATGACATTGTTGCACTACTGATGCGTTGTGGTCATTTAAGTTACAATAGGACACGTCTGCCTTGGTTATGCGCTTGAATCGATGAGCCCACATTTTCAGAAGTTGCCCAAGGAAGGAGTGAAAGGTTGACAGTTTAGCTGACAGGAGAACATGACAAGGAAAACGGAACAGATGGGGGCCTTGAAAATACCGTTCTCTAGAAGTATGTGGAATCAATTTAATCCACAATAACAGTACAATGAAGAATCTTGTTCTGTAATTATGAGGCTGAAAGAGAGATGGTTTTGATCCAGATATTATTGATTTAGTAGCCTGTGGTTAATAAAGTAATTCAGAAATTGTAGTGTCTGATTCAGGCCTGGCTGAAGTCAACTGCACGTTCTTTTATTTAGAGTCCCTTTTAATAAATTGGAATGAACTTTAATGAACATCACACTGAATACATGAGTCAAGGGTGATGTATTGATGTTATCAAAGTTGATGGAACTTTTGCTGTGTTTGCACAGTGTTGAGAGGCAAGGAGAAAGACCATGACACATTTGTTCCTTTAACATCCAGAAGTATGTGGGTTTGGATAGATTACTTGAGAAATACTGATGTTTGCGATACCAAATATCACAGTTAGTGAAGATTCCCATCCTATGATCGTTTGTATGTATATAATTCAGTTTGTATAATTCACTATGCTGAATTCATACTCTCACTCCTGTTATTGCAGACCATCTTGAAGGCAAGTATAATATTAGCCTCAATAGCAGTATTGCTGCTATAGTTTCAATTATGCATGCAGGCTCATCTGAGGACAAATTAGATATACTGCCAAAGCCAAAACATTTCAGGAATTTTTCCATCTCCATTTGATATAACAGAATGAAAGAAGAAAATCGCCATCTCGGTCCTACTATTTAGGATGACCTTATAACTGAATATCACTGGTTTAATTCTAGCCTCAATTAGGGAAAAAAAATGATCCCTCAACCACATATTCAACCTCAAAGTCAATATTTTGGTTTGGTTCAGAGCCGGTTGTGTTAAACCAGTTAAGGTCAGATTTAGTCTGGAGAGGCTGCAAAATTACAGGATCAAATGACACATGATGTACTGTGAAACTGAATTGCATTAGAGGTTGCATAAACAGAATTAATATTACTTAACATCACTCCAACATCTGAAGCTGTAAGAAATCAGAGTGAACGTGATTGAGAATCTCCATCTGTAGTAAAAGTACAGTTGTGTGATGGAGAATTGAACGAGACCTGCCAGAAAGGCTCCCGTCTCATGGGAGGTGGTGCTCGTGTTCAGGAGGGTCTTTTTCCGTGAGTCGTGGCTGAATGAACAGGCCAGCCTGCGGATTAAGGGACATGGCTGCTGAAAGGAACAGGACAAAATATCCCTCGTTGTGCTGTCACTAGTGGCTGTCTTTTCACTGAAACACAACAGAGAGACTTACTTGTTCACTGCTGTTGAAGATTTAGTGGTTTCGTTTGCAGAGTTGGGAGTGCTGGTTTAAGTGCCCCGCACCAATTCTGAATGAGATGAAATAATTCTGCCGACCCAAAAACGCTCCTGAGAAGCTCTGTCCAACTGTAAGCAAGAGTGATGTAACTAATCTACCACCAACTTTGGTTAAAAGACCAGTAGAGCAAGTTACTAATTTTGGTAGTTAGTTCCTAGAAAGTCCCTATTTGCTTCTGCTGACGTGGATACAGAGGTGGTAACCTCTGAGGAAGGGGAGAGAGAGAATCGCTTGAGGGGTGTTAGAGATTCTCATATCCCTTTAGGATGAATAGCTGGAGCTTCCCACTAGTTTTGTCAGGCACCCGATTGTTCAGTTGTTGGTGAGTACGTGTAAGTAGGACTCAGGTTCTCGCTGATGATGGTGAAGAAACTCCTGACTTCCTCTCTGCCTATGAGAAGACTTGGCTGTGTGACCATCAGGGGAGACAGCAACACTGGCAAATAGTGCTAGCTGGAAAACTGAAATGTTGACACACGCATCTCCTAATGAAAGTAATTTTAACATTTATGTCAATAGTTGAATTGTCATTCATAAATACTTGTATTCATGAATTATATCTCAGTGAAACTCTGCATGTTAAGGTGGCAAAAGTACTTGGTCCTGTTGATCTGATTTATGAAGCAATGCCTGGAGTGTTAAAAACTGTTTTCAGAAAGATGCCTAGTCCCTTCTAAAAACCATAAATGGGGTGGTGGCCTGCGCAGAAATACTGCTTTCATTCATGAAATGTAGAGTATTCGGCAAACTGACACAGAAGCCAGGAGACGTATAGTTCTGTAATGACAAACTATAAAGATAAACAAGGCTTTGTGGAATTTGCAGTGAAAAGGAATCATTTATTAGAAAGACACATGCTTTCTCAAGCTTTTTCATTTTCTTTCTGGCACTCTGTACGAGGTACTCCAGACACCACTAACAGAGCGATGCCTGGAGGAGTCTCCGAGAGCTGAAATTGCGGCACAAAGGGCGGGAGACTGGGCTGAGAGGGTCCATGGAACTACGCGGATACACACGCAGCTGAAAATGTATTTCTAAGTGTGGACTGAGTTGGTCGTAGCTCAAAAAGAAATTCATTTTTATCATTGAACTAAAACCACGCAGGCAGTAGATACCAGTGAGTTCACATTCCTCAGCCAGCACTCCTGAGAATGATCCCTATTCACACGTGCAGGCAACAGAAGTCAGCTCTCGAGCAAGCACAGTTTGCGGGTGAGACTGTCATTGACTTCTTCACTTGCCTAACGTGATTACGTTGTACCAGGAGTGGGATGCTGACAGCATTTTGTTGTTGTTGCTGGTGGGGCACAAGGACAATGGGCTGCAAATTAGAAGTTCAGGGCAAATCAGTTATGTTATGTTTAAACATTATTTTGAAATGGAATATTACATGACATAATGTTATAAGGAAACGGATTTGACTGCCCAGTCACCTTTATACCATGCTGGCAGGGATGGGGCCTTGGAGGAATAGCATATTACGTTATGTTTATGCCCAACTCAATATTCTTTTACAGTATCATAACTTTAAAGGTGCTTTTGTTGTGAATGAGAATCAGGAACTGAGAATTTTTTGCTGATGATTTTCTTTTGGATTTTCTCCTGTACTGAAGTGCTAAGAATGCAATACGCAGTGCTCTATTATCATACCGCTGACTTTCTTGGAGATTGGTACCTGGCTTCAGATTTACCAGAAGAAATACTTGGCTTTATCACACAGGCTTTTGCTGAGAGATTTAGTCCTGTAGCTAAGTGACATCATCTTCCTATCACTTATAATTAGTGTAAGAAAACATTAAGGGGAAAATAGTGTCTGCCATTGCCTACAGGACCAACAATTTTTTCAGTAGAGGTCTATGATATAGTTGGATTTTTCTGATGATAAATATCAAGCCATATAGAAAGAGTTATGAAGATCTGTTCCTAAAAGGGTAAATGGTGTGTAGGGAATTACAGCACTCCTGCTGTCGGGCCAAAAATGTCTTGACTTCATACTACTCTTTTAACCAGAAATGCATCTGAGTATGTTGCAACACAAAAGAAGGAAACTAGACCAGGATCATATAAATTGTAAGTAAAATAATGTTGTGATTTAACCTCAGCCGGCAGCTAAGTACCATGCAGCCGCTCGCTCACTCCCCCCACCTCCCCAGTGGGGTGGGGAGGAGAGTCAGAAAGAAAGGAAAACTCGTGGGTTGAGATAAATACAGTTTACTAGGACTGCAAAGAAAAAGATAATAATAATATTATTATCTATTAATAATGATAATAATAAAATATAATGATAATAGAATATACAAAACAAACAATGCACAATTTCTCACTGCCCGATGACCCAGTGACTGATACAGCCCGTCCCGAGCAGCGATCACGGAGTGAAACTCAGAGCGATCTCAGAACGATCCTGAGCAGCAATCTTGGAACAGTGATTTCCCAAGCGGTGATCTCGGAACTGCAAGTTCCTGGGAGTAAGCGAGAGAGAAAGAGAGGGAGCAAGGGAACTTGGCCCACTGGCTGACCCCCACTTATACTGTGCATGACGTCTATGGTATGGAATACTTCCCTTGGCTAGTTTGGGTCAACTGTACTGCCTATACCCCTTGCAGGTTTTGCACCTGCACATTGGCAAAGCCTGGGAAGCTGAAAAAAAGTCCTTGATCTCTTAGCAGCAACTAATAACATCAGTGTATTATCAACATTCTTCACATACAAAGTCCCATACTAAATCCAAAACACAGTAGCTACTGGGAAGGAAATTAGCTCCATCCCAGCCGAAATGAGGACAAATGATAATACAATACTTCTCAATGATACCTATTCCCTTCCCCTCCCAACCTGGAAATCTTCATGTACCACAAATTTCTCCCCATCCGAAGGTTTTTAAATGGGAAGTAGCAATAAGGGATGCAGCTGAAGTGTGGCAAAACATGCAAGCGACAACTTTGGCGAATAAAGTTTTACATCTACTTGAAATTCTACTGAGTATTATAGCTTAGACCTGCTCTGTTTAAATCACGTTGTGGATATATCTATACTGCAGTGTAGTGGAAAATACCCAAACTAATGTTAACTAGTTGCTTATATACCAACAGCAGTGTAGCTGTGGAGACACGTAGCACCAAGTACCTAATTAGCTGACGCTGAGCTCCGTGCCGCTTCAGGCACAACACTGGGGATGCACTATGGATGCATCACCTACGTCATTCAACATTAACTCACAAAACTGCATCATTGCAGGAGTAATGGCAATTGTAGGCTGCATCTTTTGACAGCCATGTATTTTCTGAAGCAACCCCTCTGCTGAACAGGAGTAGAGGAAACTGTTGATTATCTGTAGAAGAGGCATTTGCTGGCAGGGAAGGAGCTCGTCATGCTCTCAGACTTAAAAGTATCTCCACCAAAGCCTTCAGTTTTCTTTAGAGATCTATAAAGTAACCCTTCTGGGCCTGTATGTGATGTGAAACCATACTTCCAGTTGTTTCTGATAAAGATGTTGAGTGCCCTCCAGCAAAAGTTTGAACTGGCGGACAAATCTCATGTTGTTAGCACTTGCTTTACTTTTCAAGAACAATAATTAGGCACTCAGATGCTGGGGCGATGACTATTCCAAGCTGAATAAAGCAGCACAATGAATTGCCTCAGCGGCATGTTTTGAAGGAGTAGTTTTTCCTCCTACCCTTTGCCTCCTACTCTGAAGTTTGTCGGAGATCCTGTGTATGTTACAGCAAAAGTATGGTATGCGCTGATTGTGCCGAGGGAATTTTCTCACAGGCAGCCAAAGGGTTTTTATTTCCCAAGTATACTTCCGTGGCAACACATGAGGACTGTAGTGAAAGAAAAAATTTTCCCTTTTATCTGAACTTCAGCTGGAGTCAAAGCAGTGAAGGATGCTGAGCAGTCTTGTTTTAGCCTTGTAGAGCACTTAACCGTGTGCTGAGGAGGCAAATTTGTGTACAGTCCCATTGACATCAGTGGCACTTTTACGTCCATGCTTTGCAGCATCTAGGCCAGTGCATTTCCACCTAACTGGATACGGCCTTTGGCAAACAACTGCTTTTGCTATTGCATAAATATGAGTTAGGAAAACCCACCACAGCGGGTTCATTTGTCACTTGAAGAGCCAGCCAATGTTTGCAGAAATGAGCTTTTGTCTGCAGTGAGGACCTGAATACTGGACGGTGTGAGTGGTGGCACAAGCTCGGGTCCTCCTCAGAGGTGATGTGACTAGTGCAACTCACTGTCACACCTTTACGTCTTGTCCTGCAGAGGCTTCCTGTGCTGGACATTATATGTGGTTATATTCACATGGAAAGACATCCCCTTTCCATAAGGCTCTTTAAGAACTAGCCCTAGCAGGCTACACCTGATTAATTTAAAAGGTGATTATCATAATCTGTAACACTGTTCTTGGACTGCAGACATTGCAAGGACAAATGAGAGCAGAATTTGGCCTGTGAACTGTAGTTTACAGATAATATAGTATTAAATTGAAATGTCATTTATCGGAGAAGCCCTCAGAAACAGCTTCCGAAATCACAGTATTTGGAAGAGCAGCAGCCAGTCAAGAATAGGTATGTGCTCCATACTGTGCGTGGAGGTGCAAGGCTGACATGCTAGTCACCCTTCTCATCTGTGCCCTCCATACTGAGTAGGGACCCGTTGCAACAACCACATGGAAGTATGACATGCCCACCTCGAGCCTCGTCCTCCTACGGCAGTGGCAGTAAGAGATTGCTCCTCCTGCCCTGTGCACGGTGCTTGGGACTAACTCATCTGGCAGGTTAAAAGAGGCACGTTCCCCCTCACAGGCCCTCTCTGGAACTGCCCCATTCCCTGCAAAACACAGCAAGCAGCAGTGGGTCCATAAGGCATATTTGAGTCTTCAGCATCTCCTCAGTCTCCTACGAGCTGGGCAAGAACGCAGTGAGAACGTATGGACTTGGCTGTGCAAAGCACAGGCTCAGACGCAGAGGAGTTGCTGATTTAGTGTTAATCCTGTAACTAAGAGTTACAAATTAGAGAATACCCCACAGTTGTTGCACACTTTTCAAGGTAAGATATATTTACACATGCACACATACAAAAATACATTATTTATTTCATTAAGGACATTAGTTGTCATCTTGAAGTATTGAACATTTAATGCAAAACACTAAAGGAGGTTATGAAAAGGAGTGTTTAATCCTAGTGGTGTTGAGGCATTTCTTAGCATCTACTATTTTAAGCGTTACAGAGGGCCAGGAGAAGAGCTCAGGATCAGCTGTATGCTTAGAATTTTTTTGGCAGGATGGAGTTGACTGAACACTTTAGCTAAGCAAGGAAGATGGGGGGGTCAACATGAAAAATTGGAAATGACATATCTGGGCAGCCTTAATGAGACACATGCAGGCATGGGTCAATTCTCTTGACGACATACCAAGCTCCGAATCACATGGATCCAAACCCCCGTGTATATTGGTTGTGAGTGTGGAGCTTCAGATGAAGTTTAATTGCAGTTTAGCAGCTTTTGGAACATTAAAGAATAAAGCAGCTATCCATGTTATTCTGTAATCCTGGAATGGATAAAGCAAATGAGTAAGTACATCATATTAGTATTTTCATTTATATACAATATGAATGTGCATGTGAATGTGTGTTTTTATGTGTACATGCAGACACACACAAGGTTAGGTAGTCATCTCTCTAGAATATCTGCAAGAGTTATTCAATAATGTCATTTTATTAGATCAGTTCTTCGCTTTCATTAACATATTTTTCCATATGACACACTACAACAATAACATGCAAAAAAATCTGAGAGCATAAAAAATGCAAGGATCTGTATGAATTAACAGAAGAAGACAACATAATGCTTTAGTCAATTTACTCACCCCTCTTCACATTTTTAAGAAAATTGGCAAAAGACAGTGACAACAGAAATGTAAACTCTTGGAGGCTGCAATTGTAGTTAATACCCACAAAATCCTCACATTTCAGTACCTAAGTAAAATGTTGTAGGCTGCTATGTTTTTTGTCATCAGTGGATTTTATAGACCATTTTAATGATGTGCAAACCTTTTACAATTAATAAGCAATTATCAGCCTGTTAAGAAAGTTGCAGAATACTGCGGACTTTGATAGTTCACTCATTTTGTAGACAAATACATTGTCAGCCATTAGGTGTGGGTCCTAGAGAGATTCCTTTGGAGATGATGTCTACAAATCAGTAGTTGGAACAGTGAAATTCACCCCGTTATTGACTGAGATTAAAAACCAAACTAACTCTATCAGTGATGGAAAGGTGCATCTGCTATTTGAAAGGCATAGTTTAGTGCTCCATAAATTCAAACAGCATCACTCATGCGATCTTTGGAATCAATATTTGAATAAGCAATTGTCCCATCTGCCACTGCTGCATTGTGTAATTGAAAGTCATTAGTTTTAAGGGGTTCCACTGGAGTCAATGTGCATTGATATGTTTTCTCTAATCAATAATGTGGGCAATAGTCAATCTTCTCAGCTGATATGCACATCTGCAAGTTAAAATCAGATTATTTACTATTAGTTTTAGTATATATGATATCCCCTTTTATGGAAAGTCGGTCCCTATGCAAAGAAGGATAATGATAAAGGCATTAGAAAGAGAGACAGGTTCAGTTGACATATTTGTTATTTCTTTTGCTAAGGATAAATTTTGCAGGGCACTAGCAGATCTTCCCTGACAGACTATAAGCAATAAAACAATTACTAGAAAGAGTGGCTCTTGTATAATTCAAAAAGAAAATAACAGCAGATGAAAAAAGCAGCAGGAAACCCCATGTGGGGAAAAATGCCTTGTGTTGTTGACACACTGAAGTGTTTCCTTCACGCTCTTGTGGAAATATGTTTGATTTGGGAACAGTGTTCCCAAAAATGGCTAAAACCGCCCTGCAGTCCATCAATGTGCAATCCCAGAGCAGCTCTGCCCAGGGGCAGGACTGCCAGGCTCTGCCGTGGGCTTCAGCGGGGGCTCCCGGGGTGCGGAGCCCCGTGAGCCTTCCCAGCTGGGCAGCGGCTTGTGGGGCTCTCGGTGCTTTGCCCCGCCCGGCAGTCAGATGTGGAAATACCTCCAGTTGTTCTTGGCAGTTCGATGTGTCCCTTGGCTGAAGCTGTAAGTCTCTGTTTTGCTTCTGATTCCTCCTCCGACTAGCCTGCCCGGGCTTCGCTGGCTGTCTTTGATCCCTTGTGCAAATCCTGTTTGTAGTACACGCGCCCTGGCTTCCTGACCCTTCGCTTGGCTTCTCATCATGCTTTCTACTTCGGCTCAGTAGTTTCGGGTTTGTTGGCCCAAAGTGTGATCATGCCTTCCTGTTTAAACCCTTGGCTGAGCCAAACTCTTTTTTTGTCTTCTCTGGTTTTGGGCAGAGATACGTCTCCCTGCGTATCTGCGCCTGCTTCCAAACCCAGCTCTAGCCTGGCTCTGACCTGCAGGGCCTGCCCGCCCGTGTCCTGCCTGCCAGTCCTCAATATTCGGTGAGATCGGTGCTTTTATTGTGGGGACACAGAAGAAAGATGTCCCCCTCTGGAGATCATTTTGAGTTTATTGTGAAAGTTGGGCATATAACATGGTACTTCTGCACAGATGTGGTTATGTCTATGCTGTTGGCTTAAATAGTCCCCGTGTAAGAAACACGACTTACGTGTTCCTGACGCTGCTAATACTGCTGCAGTCACTGGTTACAAATGCAGATACCTCTTGTTAATAGGGGTCACGTGTAGTTTGAAGTCAGTCAGTAACACTTTAGGGAAAATATTTCCATCTATCTTTTTAATTGAAAAATGATCTTTCGTATTATTTTGTGTTCTAAGACTTAATATAATAATCTATAACAATAGAATATCCTATAAGTCCTTCACTGTTGCACACATATACCCACATTTTCAGTAGATCATATGATACCTTGGGCAAGAAAAACACGTGAAAAAGTGGGGGATCAGTTGGTCTCAAACAGCATTGCACTCAGATCCTGCAGCGAGCTTCTGAGCAGAGGATTTATCACCCAGCAGAGTGAATGTCTCCTACCATAATCATAAAACTGTGTCACTATTTCCAGTAAGACACAAGTGATGAGTGGGAGTTGTGCTGGTGTTGCCCACAGATGCTGTTTGTACCCGTCTCCCCGAGCACGACTGGAAGTGGAATCAGCTCTCGGGAAGGTGCGGTGGCAGTGCAGGTTGCCCTTGGCTGCCACCGGATGACAAAGACCTCTCAGGAGGGTGCTCTGGCCTCCACACACGCTCAGGACAGGGTGGGTTTTCTTAAAGTGAAGCGTCCTGGCTGCATCCCTTGTGCTAGCAATCTCCCCCATGGTTTTTGATGCCCCGAGGAGCTGGATTTCTTAAAGCTCTTAAGACGATATCTATGGAAATGTGTGGTTTTGGTGCTGGAGACCTCAATCTTGATCCTTATGGGTCCCTTCCAACTTAGGATATTCTATGATTCTGTGATCTCTGGTGTTGATGAAGATGGCAACTGTCGCAGGGGACTGCAAACAGGGCTGTGTTCAATGCATCGTGGAGCAGGAGGGCAGCAGCAATCAGAAGTGGTGACCTGCCATGTGTAATGCCACATATATGAAAATAACCAGTGACTGTGTCTGAAATGAATCATCCATAAGTTGAAGGTTTGATGTGCCAAATTTTAAAGGTATAAGCTAGATGAAAATCATGTTCCCTATAGACACAAATTAAGCTATTTTACTCTGGCTCTGTGTCATTGTTGTTGTTTTTATTTTTCACTTGAGCAAGAGACTGTTCTGACTCAGACTTTAATTTGCAAATGTGTTTCCAATATTCCCCTGGTGAACATAGTATAGCGCGTACAAAGAGATTCTTACTACGAAGCAGAGTGCCAACATGTAACCCAAATCCTTGCATTTAGGCTTTGCATCTCATTTTTAGATGTTCACTTTCCC
Organism: Phoenicopterus ruber ruber; assembly: GCA_009819775.1. Taxonomy (NCBI): domain Eukaryota; kingdom Metazoa; phylum Chordata; class Aves; order Phoenicopteriformes; family Phoenicopteridae; genus Phoenicopterus; species Phoenicopterus ruber. Next base: position 18,113,825 of record CM020227.1, on the reverse strand, counting down.
AAGCTGGAATTTTTTTAATGGAATAACTTCATAGTCCAGCCCAATAATTCTGGCATTAAATATATCTAAAGAACTTCACATGTGTGCTGAGTATAGCGGTTCTGGGTAATGGCATTTGGATTGGGTTGAAGTTTAGTAATACGAAACAATAACTTAGAGCTAAAAAATCCTGGGAGTAAAGAAAAATGTAGTACTTTTTGAAATTTAGTTATATTACTTAAAAATAAAATGCCAGTGCTAAGTTATATTCATGAATTAGATTAACTGGATTTACCAGTATGAACTAGAATCACATGGCCAACTTCAGAGGTGGGCCAAAGATGCAATTTACAGCTCTGGTGGATTAACTGCAGCGGTTTAAAGAACTGTCACTCCAGTTGTCCAACCCACCCCTCTTCAGGTATCCATGTATCATCAGCAGTGGTTTAAAGTAACACCCTGGGCAATAAACTGCGGCATCTCAAGCATAACTACATCCCATTTGGCTGACATTAACCTCTGGCAGAAGGATGAGGTAGAGACCTAGAAACACTAATGTTTTAAACTGCCACTCCTAAGTCTACTAGAGCTTGACTCGCAAAGCTCTTTCATCTTCTTCTGGCCTCAGGAAGGCATCTAGGCTCATGTAGGATGAGGACTTGAGCGTATAGATGCTTAGGCCTTTGCAGATCAGACTCAGAATGGAGAGATATGATAGATATGTCAAGAGACAAGAATTTTGAGGATGAAATGTGCAGTAGACTTCAGAATCTGATTATATTGATGGACTGTTTTCAACTGACGGCAGTGGTTTTTAAATCTAATATTGTGAATATGTATTTTTATTCACTATAAAATGCTCCAGAAAGAGAGAGTTTTGTGCAAAGCCAGCTGTATATATTTGAAAGTGAAGTCATAATTACCCATACTTATTCATACCATAAAAAGTAGTTAATGCTTTATCAAGGCAAATATTTGAACTTATCAGTCTATGAAAATATTTCTTTTATCAGCATAAACTGGATGGAAAAATATCTTACAAAGAAAAAAGAAAAATTCTTTCCAGGGATTGTTGATACTATGAATTGAAATGCTTAGGGTAGCACTTCTGTGAACTAACAGATAAGCAACCTTGGAAAACTCCAAGTTAAGAATAAATAAAAAACCCGATGGTTTAATGTGAAAACCATTTTTGCACGTTGTTAGAATTAGGCCAGATTCTTCTGTCTTTGGCTTTACAGTACTGCTAGCTTTCACGCTCTTGTCATGAATGGTGAAATACTGATGTTGGTAGAAGCTCATCCTTTAAATAAAAATCTTAGCTTTTACTTCAGAAAACAGATTTATGGCTGGATAAAAAGGCTTTAAATATGAGCAGTGTTTATACAAAAATAATCTAGAACCACACAGCAAAACTAGACCAGCCATATATCTTTTTGGTGATTCACTAATTTACATCAGAATCTTATTGTCAGGAGAACAAGACCAAGATCACTCATTCCCAATGGTTACGTCCAGGTGCTGCGATCAAACTGTATTTAATAGCTGGAGAAGCTGAGCGCAGTAGTGAGTTGGGAATCTAAATGTAGGCTGGGATTCATAGTCAAGGTGAAGGAGAGGAAGGTGGAGATGCTAACGTACACAGCAACCAAACCAGGTGAGCACGGATCAAAGTCCACCTGAAGACGAGGAAACGGAGATGCCTGTGAAATACCCAACCGATGTGAATGGCAAGAGCAGAACGAGGGGCAAGGCCAAGGAGAGACAGCCCCCAAATTTCTAAGTTCAGCTCATGATTTTGAGGGGCTTGGTTTGTGATTCTTATAGACATGGCAATGCTGTACTTACGTGACTAGTTACGTTGTCCTCCAAGTAAATATGTGTGTAAATTTTCTTAGGGGACAACATTAAGCATTGCAGAATAGATTATTTCTACAATAGCTAGAATAGCTCCCCATACAGAAACTATTCTTAGAATAATGTCCCTTTTTTGTATTTGCCTTAGACTGCTTTTGAAACAGCCAGGCATTTCTTGTGCCCAAACATTTTTGTCACTGCTTGCTTTCCGTATGGTATAACATGTCTGGAAGATTGATATTTATCTTCTGATTGTCCATTATCAATTTTAAATCTGAATGGCACGTGCACCGCCATTTGTCCCTGCCTATGGCAGCAGATTGTCAAGAAGGATTATAAAGTATTGCACTGTCTTACATGGTAAGAGCTATTCTACTGTTTAGGTGAAATCATTTGATTAGCTCAGGAAACTAATAGTTCATAAATAATTGAAGTCTAAACTCTACCTTTCAATTGGAAAGGTTCAACATCATGAGAGATTGTATATGCTTCAGTTTTGTTGCTGAGGGCTTGAAAATATACTGTGTAGATATCAAAGAGCTGTCAAGCAAGATTTCTAACAGGCTGAGTGCATTGAGAAAAGAGTTAGTTAAAGTCTGAGCATGAGTGATAGTGTTTGCATAGTAAAGCAGTGATTATAGCACTGCTGGACTGTAAGGATATGACTAATGTTATACTGAGCTAGTAATGCTTATGAAGCTTGAAAAAATGTACGACACAAATTATTTTTCTCTCCTGAAAATGACATTTGAAATCTACCCGGAGAAACTGAATTGGTTCCCACATGAAGCCCTGCGGGAAAAAAACCATGCCAAAGGCAGACTGGAGGAAAGTATAGTTGTTCGCAGACATATTACTACTACTCAGCTTGGCTTTCAGTACATACTGAAGTGCGGACAGTCAGCTGCCGAAGGTCCTACTGGTTGGGTCTTCAGGGCATCCGTTTGGCATTTCTGATCGGAACTGCGTGGAGAGGTTTCTCGTCATTTGCCATCGCTCCTCAACCCTCAAGCCTGGGTGTGCTTTTAAAGCGGTGGCTATTTGCTGCACAGTCAATGTGCCTCAGTTAAAACATTCTGGGTAATTTAAGAGAGTAACTCCTAATGAAGATGAGTGAAGCTTGGGGTCCTTGTTCTCTTGGAAAGGTGGAAGAATCTTTCCCATGGACTCGCTGCATTATTGTGCTACCTGCAAGCTGGGGCAGGGGCTGGGCAGCGTGCGCTGGACTCCTGACTTTCTGCATAGTCTTGGCACAGATACCTGGCCTGGGAAAGGGAAGTTTTTAGAAAAACATATGAGTAGTTTATAATCTAGATAGAGATTAGATAGTAATTTTCAGGTGAAAATGACGAGTTGAAGGTGCCTTCCCAGTGAGCCTTCTATTGAGGAAAGGATTTTTTCCTGTCTCTCTGTGCTATTTATAGATTGTGATTGGTACAAGTAGTGAAAAGTAAATTCCTTTTAATGAATTGTAAGTCTTAAAATGATAATGATGCTTCAAAAGCATTATGTTTGCATTACTTTCTTCATCAACAAATTTGAGATCATCAGGTGAAAGGTAAACTAAAAATACAAAATAAAGGATCATTTATTGTTAGTCAATATTTTGGCATCCTTTCATTCGCTATACAGTTTTGTAGAAAAGTGGTTGGTTGCTTTATATTTCTTTCTCCACCTATCCTGATTTTCAAGTGCTGTTTAGGTAATTGGGGTAGTTAGTGAGCACCTGCAATATACATACTCTTGTTATTGGGGAGGTATCGAGGAAGATGAGTCCTTTATGAAGCTGATATGCTGGGAAGGAGAAAGTAGGGAATTGTAAAGCTACACTGGCGGGGTGGAGCAAGACTTCTCAAGTGTAGTTAATTTAATCTTGTTCCCCTAAAGGTAACGACAGAGGAACTTGTTGGCCCAGGTCAAAATTCGTACTCGTGTGAGGAGCGGTGATGAGAGCAGCCGGCGGAGAGGCATCCCTCACCCCGCACACCGGGGCCGCCCGTCCGAGCGAGCACGCAGGTCACCGAGCAAGCGGTGGGAAGCAGAGGTTTGCCCAGGTTGCCCGTGTTGCTCCAGCAGCCGGCCCCTGCCCTCCTGCAGCAGGAGGTGGGTGAGGAGGCCACGGCTGCTTCTTGTTTGAGACACCCGCAGCCTGTAAACCAATCTACCTGTGCACAGAGCAAACTCTGCTGACTGAAAGGGTCAGGCGGTGAACCCTCCCAAGAATTCTAAACTTTACTTAGATGGGAGATTTGGAGTGTGTTGGTAATCAGAATGAAGAGATTTCCTTTGAAAGCGGAGGTTGTTTTGCTACCTGGTTCAGGTCTCTTGTGGATTCTCTTTCTTTTGTGGTTTTTTTTAATGACTGATGTACCTGTGTTTTAGGAAGGCAGGTCTAGGCACATTGCCTGAAGACTCCAAGACTATGGGGGGTAGATACAGTGTAGTCTTACTGATTTCAGATGTATTTCTTTTTAATAAATATTGGAGTTATAGCAGTACTCTGGGATCTAATCAAGCAGAAGCTCCTGGTGCACTTTTCCTGAATGGCATGTAAAACTATGGGATGGGAGGTGGACTATGTCCCAAAGATGTTTATACTCCAGGCATCGTTAGCAAGACTTGAGAAAATGCTATATGCAAAGCATTTATGGAACTGAATTGTCAACTATATGTGGGTTTCTATAAAGAAACCACCCAGGTGGTGTCATTAGAGAAAAGTTTTGAAATGCCTGGTGTATTAAGGCCTTTCTGGTTTCCTCAGAGATGCTGATTTCTTGACTTCAGATGGCTAGTGTGTAAGCCATGACTCTGAACCTCATAATCAGGAAGGAGAGAGAGCTTTTCCCTCCTGAATTCTGGTTTTGAAAAAAAAGTGTATTTTAAGTCAAGAATACCTCTTCAGGACATCACAATATCTGAGAGTCATAATATCACAGACAACCTGAGTTGGGTACAGATGTTCTTGGCATGTTGCTAATCTTGGAGCCTTCATTTTGTCATGGAGCTGGAGAGTCAGTGCAGAAACTCCCCAACCATCTGTATCAGAAAATTTATTTCAGATAAAGTTGTAAGTACTCAGTAGGGGTCCAGTTTTAGACAGCCTTAAAACCTGACCTTTAAAAGGTGCTATTTCAAACACCTTCAGTAATTGTGCCTCTGGAAAGCTTCATTCCTGCATCTATACAGTCCTGCAGTCTGTGATCATCTGATTTATTTTGGTGGGATTTTGTTTGTGTGGGTTTTCACACACACACACACACACACACACGCACACGCGCGCGCGCGCACACACACACACACATTTTTTCCCCTCTGCACTTGATTTATCTTTGTATTGTTCTTGTATAATTTGTAAAATCCTTTTGAAGGTATATTTTGGGATTGATTATGTTTTTTTCCTTACAATTTCTTCAACTCTTAATTAAAATGTTAGATGGTGATAGTAAATAAAAAGGAAAATCAATATCAAGATGAACTATTTTAAGCTCATTAGTACACATTCAATTCGGTATTTTGTATTATGGGTAAAGAATGAAAATATTTATTCAGAGCAAAGGTACTTCAATTAAAGGAAGCTTTAACTTTTATTTTTGAAAATCTCAGAAGAAATACGCACCATTTTCAGTTTTATTTCCCTTCATACCAAACATATGTAATCCAATCTCTTCTGGAGTTAGAGCAATTCATTCCTACTGCCCCTTATTCACTCCTAGATAGATCGAGCAGCATACAATAGAGTCTTTCCTCCACAGTACATTTAGTGTGCCAAAAATAATGTCTACTTGCAAACACAAGTGTCTTTGGAAGGATTATTTCTGAAGAAAAAATGAAATACTGGCGCCTATTAAAACACCTTTATGGGAATGCAACTGATGCAAAAGACTTAATTTTGTTCTAAAGTTTTGGCCTGGAGCCTCACTTACGTCTATTCTGCTCCTAGCCTGTGCATGCAGAAACAGAGGAATGCAGCAAGGATTTACTCCCACCCTGAGTTTCTCTGAGCCAGGTGTGAAGATAAGACCATCATCACGGTGCCAGAGCCTTTGTGTGGCACTGGGAAGGCCAAAGTAGGAGATAAAGGGTGTTAAATATCCCATAGCTGTTGCCTGGAGCATCGAGTGGGATTTGGGACACGGCTTTAAGGCTGTATTAGAGGGAGGGGAGCAGCTGCAGAGACAACGCTGGTGCCTGCAGCGTGGCTGAGACCTCCCTTGGGAGACGCTGTCTTCCTCCTACCTGCAGCCTTCCCTTGGTGAGCTCTTCCTCCGCCTCCTCTGGGAAAGAAAGAGACATCTATGGGGGACTCAAAGGGGATGGTGAAAACCAGAATGGCAAAAATAAGACCTTTTTCTTCCCTGTATGTTGTCCTTGAAACCTTATCTAAACAAACAAACCCTACCCTGAATCTGTGTCAGGAAAAATGCACGTTAGGTAATGCTTTGGAAGGCCTGTAAGGAACTCTGTTTTGGAGCTCTCTGTGGGTATCACAGCGGGATCAGATGCTGTGTCTCCATGTGATAACATACTGCCAGTGTCCAGAAAGGTATTTTTGCCCAGAACCAAGCTGCCAAGAAGTCTGAAGGAGAATACCCTTCCAAATGGTGCAGTGTTTCGTCATTAATTCATACAAATCTGCACAGAAAATCAGCACCATCCCTGTTCTGAGATCCTTGCATCAAGACTAGCTACCTGACACAAACCAAAAAATATACAAATAGTCATTTGCAAAAGATGTTGGTCAAACATAGTTTAAAATAAGCAATTAGTTTTTCAGGAACAGATAGCAGCAATAGGAAAAGTTGTTGCCGCCTCCATACACATCAAAGTGAAATATCCTACATACTGTAAGTAAGCAGGAGCCACTATTCTACTGAACAAATAGAGAATGAATAACTTGATATATAGAGGAATGGACAAGTCTCTCAGAAGGTGGCTTCTAATCATCCTTTATAACCTGCATAATGCAAGGACTATCAGTATGGACCTTAATAGCTGCACTTGAAAGGCTGCACACTTACTGCCCTGCACAACGCCAGAACCCATCTGTGTGTTACTCACTGATAGTAAAGATGAATGTCAATTAGTTACCCTCTGCACAATCTGATCTGTGCAGGACTTCAGCCGGCAACTGCCTGAGAAGAATGATCTGCTCATACCGGGCCAGTCTGCGGGACTGGAGCCTTTTTTACCATGCAAATAATCACTATAAATTAATATAAGTATTACCATATAAGAAGTCACTTTGAACCCAAGCTATGGCATTTTAGAAAGGCCAAATTTGAATAACATGCATAATCAGTTTGGCCAATTAATTAGTTAACACCGATATAAAGGAAGAATGTGATCGACCTGTTTTCCATTGATACTAAGACCCTTTTATATTGGTTGTTTGGCAGGAAGTTATTGTTCAAAGTTGTTAAAACCTACTCCAAACGTGTCTCTGTGTTTTCATACAGCTGCCGTTCAGCGGCAAGTTAAGCAAATGTTGTAAAAATATCTGCAAATACTGATTCGGGTTTGAAAATTAATTTTATGAGCCATGTTTATACCTCTTTTGTATTCCCTTTCCATGAGTACAATTGCAATGTACAATCCAGATGCCCATGGAAAGCGCTCGCACGCTCAAGTGCTTGGGGGCTTGGAGCTGTAAATTTGCGTGCTCAAATACCGATGGGGAAAGAGTGCTACTCGGGTGCTTAAAGGTGTGCACCGGTCTCCGTCTCCTTGCAAATTTGGCTGGGTGAATTTTAAGGGTATGCTTTCAAAAACCACATGGAAATTTTTTCCTTTAAATTTGCCTTCTGTGAATATAGTATTTGCATTTGGAAGCTGACTCTAAAGCTGAGCTAAGTATATTACAGAGCTCTCCTGAGCTGCGTGGTATAATAACATATTAGTCAATTGTAATATTCGTAGTTAATGAGGGATTTTTTAAAAAGTGTAAGGAGTTACTAAATAACACTTAGATTTGTCAGTCTTTGGTTATTTCCAATTGTGAAAATAAATGAATTGCATAGAGTGAGATAAATGCTGGTTTATTTTTGGAATTATAATGTGTTACAATTCAAGATCAGATTAGGGTCAATTTACACTAAGTCTGCTTTGAAACTATTATGTAAGTGAGCCGGAGTAGGTCACTATGTCCTGCTCCGCATACAAAGAGCTCCCAGACTCAGCGTCTATAAATAAAGATCAAGCTAAACCAGACAAGCAGCTTGAGTCTAATATTGGGAAGATCATTTTGTGCTACCTTCTGCAAATAATTACGCTGGAGTCCAAGCGAGAAAGGAGCACACTCTCATCTGGTGTATGCCACGCATACCGAGTGAAAAAGATTATCTTTTTGCATTAGTGTCAGCATTAATAAATAACCATGTATAGCTCTTAGTAAACTCCAGGACTAAAATATGAGCCAGAGGAGTGGGCGCTGTTTGGTTTTTATTTACCCATCCACTTACCTATCATATTTTGTGTGGCAGCGTAAGAAGACAAAATAGCATGGCACGGTTTATTTGTGAGATGCTGTTGCCCTAGTTACCAGCCTCATATCAGGGTTAAGGTTGACAGTGTGGGCTCATTCCTTAATCTCAGCTCAGGTTGCTCACAAGGGAAAAGGTTTTAATGTTAACTGAGCCTGTCTTTGGCTTGGGGAGTTAGGCCTTTAACAATGCACCGGGGAATATTTCTTCTTTGCGGCTGTCATAGCTTGTCTGGGGAACGGGAAAGGGAATCGCGTGGTGGGGGAGGGCGAACCTCGCTACGGTGAAGCTTATTAAATTATGGAGGAGGGGATTATTGGTGGGAGCAGGGCTGTGGGCTCAGGCAGCCGTCGGAGGAACCTTTTGTGTTCCAGCCTGGCAGAGGACAGGTTTTTGTTACAATCCCCTTGTATGCGGCTGGGATAGGATTGCTTCGTGGCGTGCGCCGTACGGCCAAGAAGGGTTTCACTGCAGCTGGAGTAACAGAAGAAGGCGCAGAGTTTGGCCATGGGATGGCAAGTGTATGCAAATATACTCTTCCTCCTTTAAAGTGCTGAAGAAAAGGATGAATTAATGGAGCTGGTCCCACTCCCAGCTCCGCCAGTCAGGAACGGTTCAGGCTAAAATTGTCATCCTGGGCAGGCACCTGCTCTGCTGGAATTAACTCTGTAACTCTGGAATTAACTCTCTTAACCCTCAAATTAACTCCTTTTTCTGTGTAAAGTTCCCTGCAAGACACAAAAATGCTTCTTACGTGCCACCCAAAATCTTTGATAATCGAAGACATCAAAATGTGTTGATGAGACTGAGCATCTGGCCCTGATCTGCAATGAGGTGCCTCTCCATCCACGTCACCTAGAGGCCTGACCTGGGTGACTTTCTCAGGGAGCGTGTACGACCCTGATTCGATCAGCTTCATCCCCAAATACACTGATAAATGTTGCTTGCTTTAAAGCTTGCAAGGGGGAACAGGCATCACAGCAATAGCCCCCTTCTCTTTACAGTAGCCCAGTGACTGAGCCATAGGCAGGCTGTTGGAGCTTGTATTTGCGTACCTCCTTTACCTGGGGAAGTTTGGATTTGCGTCTCACCTTCCCTAAGTATTATAGTTATTAAACTAGACCATGTTGGAGGGGACGGTATTGGAATTTAATTGAGAAAGGAAAAGCCAGGCTAAATTTTAGGGGCAAATGGTCTTATCAGGGAAAGGCATGAGAGCAGTTAGAGATCATTATTGCCCTGCTGATCCGTGCGGGTCTTTCCCTTTGTATAAGAGATCCTTTGTATTCTCACAGGTGAAGTCATTAGTGCTTATGGAGCAATAACCTCAATCTATAGCTAAACATATGGGAGATAAAGGCCTTTAGGTGGGGCGTGTGTAACTGAAAGGATCCACAGTCATTTCCTCGGCTCATGGAAGTGCCTTATTAATTTCTTCTTGAGACATTAATTTTCCTTACCCACCGTTACTTGTCTTCAGTCATCCATTATAAAGAGGGGACAGTCTGGGGTATTTGCCTCCTATCATGACAGATATTTCATACTTTTTACTGTTCTGTAAAGATAGTGCCATGAACAAATCACCTGAAGATAAGACCCTCTGTGCTTGATAACAGTTAGCCAGAGACCTATAAATCATCAGTGCAGTTGCTTTTTATAGTATCTTTTCCATATGCTAGTTTTAACGGTGGAGTTAAAGCTGTTTGCGGGGACAGGTTGCAGACTGTGGGCTGCATGTGTAAGGAGGCAAACCCACTGGCGGCCGTCTTTGCGCTCCGTGTTTACTTTCCTTCAGCTCTCTTCCTTAACATATTCTTTGAGTTTACACATCAAGATAAGCTTTCCTCTAACTGCCAGTCAGGCAAACTTAACCCGGAATCTGATAATTAACTTGTGTTCTGCTTCATACATCAGCAACCACCACAATCAATATTGGGGTGAGAACTGGAGTTGTTGCCGGCTGCTTTTGCAAATGATGCTTGAGGCAAAAATGGAGCCGAGTGGCTGTTACACAGCTGTATTCGCTCCAGCTGCCCAGGCCTCCCTTTGACAGCCCGCTTTTGTAGATTAAGGAGCTGATTTGCAGGGGGTATAAATCATCATAGCTCTATTGACTTCAATAGAGGATCTTTCTCTTTCTTCCCCATATGTTCGTACGAGAGTTTGCACCCTTTTTCTTCTGTTTCTGTTCTTTCTCTGCGAGAAACCAAAAGAGTGAGGTCCCTTCTGTGCTGGAGCTGTGAGCTGAAGCAGGGGCAGCATGCAAAACTTCGGGTGATGCCATCTGTACATACAAACTACAGTAGGTACCTATTAGATCCGTTATGCAGTTAATTAGCTGTGCGCATTAACAGCGACTGGGTACATAACAGCAAATACATTTCTCAAGATGTACTCCGAAAATCAATACTTAATGTCTCCTTGGCAAAGCGGGAGAAGCAGCAGGGGCCAGGTTGGCAGAGCTGAAGGAGCTGAGCAGCCACAGTGGATACGGAGATGGGAGTTGGTGCCTCGGAGCACACGGGATGCATTTGGCCCAGTCTGCGTTACTTTGCATACTCCTAAATGCACTTTCCAGGCTTTTCCTATCAAGATGATTTATAATTGTTGCAGATGGCGTCTAGGCTAATCCCTGATGAGAACTCTCTTAAGCTCCTGACAAATTTGAATCTGCAGCCACGTATCACATCAGGAGTGTTGAGGCATCTCTCTAACGTGCTACAGAAATACAAATGACGGTGACTGCGGATGGCCAGAACAGAATCAATGTAAACACGTAACATTTTAATAATATCAAAGAATGAAATGTTTCCTATTTTAATTATTAAAAGGAAACATAATTATTGACTGGTATTATCTTACCACTAAACACAGTTTTCTTACCTAAGTGGTGTTAATAGACCATCAGATAATGAGGTAGGCAACAGAAAGGGCTGCTGCAGAGCCAGGAGTTGTCAAAATGTAATACATTAAATGAAGCAGGTAGTAACAGAAGTAGCACCTTTCTAAGACCACAGTAAAACTTGGCCATTGAGTAACTCTAATAATGGGAAAATATCCCTGTATTTTGACTCAGCACAAATTCTTTTCAGGGCAACATACTGTTTACTGCAGGGAAGGTCTGTGGTTTTCCTCCAAAAGAAGGTGGTCACAACCCATCAATTGTAAATATTCTCCCTGGACACTCTTAAACAGCAAGAATCAAACAGATGAAATTCTGCCCACTCCAAGCTTTAATGAATGTCTGAGCAATATTAAGCCACTAATTGACTTGTACTGTAGGTCAATGAAGAAGTGAAATCCGCAGTTAATGTCTGCTTAACTGTGTCTTGCTGGAAGGCTGCATCAGGCCAGGACGCTCAGTGGAGGCTGTGGTATTGCTGAGCAGCCGGCAAAAATCACAGTTTCGTACATTTTAATATGACTACATTGCTGTGGACACACAAACAACATCTGGCAAATGGTGCACAAGCAGTTACGTGGATGACAGCCCATTTAGTATTCTGTACCTAATAAAACATTGAGAAAATATCTGTACAGATCAATATTTTTCTCATTCTAAGTTTAATCTAAGGTCTTATGAATATATGTAAAACCGTAGTTTGCATCTTCTGTTACACAAGTTGTAAATTCCTGACTTGATGTACAGGGGATGTTTCTTTCAACCGTAACAACACTAGAAATAATTGTGGCTTATTTCAAGAAGCTTACTACTCTGTTTAGTAAAAGACATCAGCTACACTAGTTATCGGGGTGATACGTTGATCCCACCAAAGTCACTGGTCTGTATATGATACAGTGATCTATGTTCAGAGCTGTGTGAAGATAATTTGGCCTCCTTTTTTTGCCTGGGGAATCTGTTTCTTCCTCTCCTGCCTTTCCACTGTCCTTTTGCTTTTCAGGCTCCTGTTACCACCTTCCCTTCCATCTTCTTTCTGGGCAGGAGAAATAGAGGAGATTAGCAAATTGCTTATATGTGATGCTTGTTCAGTCCTGCACTTACATCTACGGCTCAAATGATACTTCTGAGACCTTGGCTTCAGGGAGTTAGAGTAACAAGAACCTTTCTTCCTAATGCAGCACTGAGAACAAGCTTCGTACTGAACTAGAGCGGAATGGGTGGTTTGCCTTCAAATAGGAAAGATTGATCACAGTTTTAATTGCAGTAATTCTGAGAAATATGTCTTAAGGAATTCTGGTTTCTTAAAGAACATCAAGGAGCAGGAGTTCTCACCCAGAAACATTCTCATCTCCCTTGCTGTAGTAAATCCAGAGTAATTCCAGTGGCATCAGTGGTGGAAGATGGGTTTATACTGGAGCATCTGCTACCAGATTCTGGCTCATCAGATACTTAAAACTCCTGCAATATTTGGACGTTGTCTGCATAAACAAAGAGTCTTTGAAAAATCCACATCTGGAACACACCTGCTTTTGCCAAGTTGCCTAAATCTCTTTCCTAGGGATTTCATACTGGCATTTCAGCTGACAGTTTGTCTCTATTTCAGTCACTTTTAGTTTTCTGCTCATTCATGAGAAGATGGGAGTCAGCCATTTCAGTTCACCTCCTTTTCTCGTCTCTGAAAATCAGTTGCAAACCAATTGTCCCTGCGTGCAGAGGATCGCGATGCTGTTTCCGTGTTGTCCCTGCCGTCTGTCTCTGCTGTGTGACACTTTTCCAGGCAAGGAGATCTTTGCTCTTTTTGCATATCTACGGAGCAGAAGGGTCTTGACTCAAGGAGGAAACACATGGCTTGTGCCTGACGGACACACTCACTGGGCAGCGCTGAAGGTTCATGGCACTAACTCGTATTAATTCAGGTCTGTGTTTACATGAGAATGCCTGAGTGATTTTGTAAGCATGGTGATTGCGTGCACAAGCAAATGAGTAGATGTATGTTTTTGACCAAATATCAAGCTGTGAATGCCCAGTGTATAAATTTTAAATATTTGCAACTACAGATCAAGAACTATCTGTAGGAAGTATTTGGCAAATAATTTCAAATAATGAATATAGCTAAGATGCTCATGATCTACTTGCAGACAACACTCACAGACAAGTGTAACTGTTATGAATTATTCAGCCAATTCTATTCAGAATTATTTTTTTTTTAGAACTATAATTAGTGATCCATAAGAGTAAGTATGAGACACACTAACAAAGGTCTATTCTGCGCTACTTCTTCTGAAAGATTAAAATGAAATGCAGACAGTTTGGAAACCACAGACCTTGTTTTAGAATTGTCGTCTGCTCTGTTTATTGACAGTGACTTTTGCTGCTTGTTTACTGCAATTTACTTAGTTACAGCATAAGTTACACATGATTATCTTCTCAATATGATGCTAAGCTGACATCTGTCAAGTTTAAAAGTCATAATAGGTGCTATTAGTCATTGAGATGATCCAAAGGCATAATGACTGCGTAGTTTTTCTTTAAAGGCGTAATAATTTCTAAAGAGAATTTTGGGTGGGCTCTACCTGCTCAGAAGTGAGATGATTTTACTGCCTTAGGGCTAGCAGAAGCAGAAGCCAGGGAGAATTGTACAGCTGGTGGTCATGGAAACAGTTATCAGAATAATATCAATTAACCAAGCCAAAGACATTGTTTGTGTCCTTCTTGTTTGTTTCCTGCAACAGAGCGGTAAGTTTAAACTATCTGCTATTTGCGTCAGAAACTTCATTTCTCATGGGTTTATAAAGCAGCCGTTTCAAGCCATACCAAGCTGAAATTGCCTTGCAAGTCCTCAGCTCTAATGCTAATTAATATTCCTCTAAGTTCCTTTTCATTTTTTAAAAGTAGTTCAAAATAAAAATTCTTGGGTGTTTGAGAGGCTTTTTTAATTTTCATTTAAGGAAAAAGCACGCAGGTAAAAGCCTTTTTTTCAATCCATTAAGGCTTGAGGCAGCTCCTAATGAAGTCAGAGATGAAATTTTCTTTGATTTTAATGAGAAGATGGTCCACAAGCCACCGGCTTGCCTTTGGTGGCTTGGACAACTGCGGGGAAGGAGGAAGTCCAGCAGTTACATTTGAAGCACGGTGTCTTTCCACAGTCTTTGAAAGTCTGGTCAGCCACCCCCGTCACGCCTGGCTTTGCATAATGCACGCCCTACGTACAAACTCTGTAATCCCGTGGATGATTATGCTTCCAGGGGTACCTTCACTTTGCTGTGAATCTGCAGATTCAGAAGGCTGCACGGTGTTTAGGAAGATAAACTGGTTTTTATTGTCAGTGCTTGAAGAGTAAAATATTGGTCCATTGGAAAGAAGCGGGAGAGAACCAGACACCTGGGCAGACGCTCAGGGGCATTGAACTTCATTTTCCCCGTGCAAAGCAGTAGCACGGCACCGAGGATGTTGCCGCGTTGGCTGGGTCTGCCCAGCCGTTGGTGCCGGTGCTCTGGGTCTGGTTTGCGTGTCCAGAGCCGGGTGGTTTGAGCTTGTGTTCCAGAGGCAGCAAGGATGACAGGCGAGCGCGGGCTGGAAAAAGTCCTGCGCTAACGCCTCCGTGTCGGTAGAGCTGGGCGCGTCCTGCTCTCCGGGCTCCTTCTTCATGGAGCAGAAAGTGGTTTTTGCATGTATACTCCCTGGGTCAGAGGCAGTGGCTTTTTCTGCTGGTGTGAGCCATCACAGAAGTTCTATAGTTAATGGATAATAATGGTTTTATTTTTCAGGTCTGTGTTAAAGGAATTTGTTGAAAAGGATTTAGTCGATGTACTGACAATTACCTGTTCTATTTTTACTGTGTCTCCTGTGTGGAGATTTTTTTCTTCATTTTCCATTTTCTCCCATTCTGCTGCGTGGCCAAACCTGTAAATAGCCAAAGCCAAATGCTCTAAAAAAGCCAGAAAGGAAAATCTGAACTAAATGCACCAAAATGATGTAGCAAGAAAAACTGAATGTATTAATGAGAGGAACCCGTCAAGTTATAAGGGTAGAAATGGACAACCCAGCCCATGTCTGAGAGAAGCATAAAGACAGGCAGGGAAATACATCCACCAATATGGACGGTGTAGACAGAGAAGTCGTGAACATTTACCTTAGAACAGTGATAGCTGATTTAATAATTCAGATACGTGGGTGGAAACATGCCCTGCAATTGGAGGGTGTGTTTTTCTCGGTGGAGCTACAGGTACTGCCCCACTCCATCATCAAAACATTGTTAAATCAGTCATGCGTAGTCTAGAACTAGGCATTTGCTAAAGCTGGCGTTGCTTTCAATGCTGACGTATAGGAATATACTACATGCAGTGTGTGGGTGCATGTGTGTTTGCATTATCCCCACTGTAAATGTATCCCACAAAGACTCCCATTAACTTACACCTGGCTATGCTTCGTACAGATATTATTCAAACATATGAAGTGGGACTGCTGAAAAAGCACGAACAAACCTGGTACTCCTTGGTCTGACAGCAGCTTTCATGCATGCAGGACTGCCATTTTGAAACTGTCAGTGACAGAGAATGCCATGTGCAAGAATGGGGTTTTTTTGGTTCCATTGGATGCCATTTATATGGGACGGAGGCCGTAGGTAATCAAGATGTATATGCAACGCTATTTCCACAGCTTATATTGGCGAAGGTCTCTTGTGCTGTTGACGCATATGTTCACGGGTCTTTCACCGGTGAGAAAGTCACACTTCCAGTCACACCTCATTCAAATTACAATAGATGGAAATTTCCCATTGTTGACGTGACAGAGGGGAGCACTTTTCCATTAATCTTTCGGCATTCTTCGAAGATCAAGAATGCAATTACACCAAGAAGTGGGTTTTCCTGGGGGTATATCTGAATAACAGAAATGGATTGCATTTATAAGACCTGTTTCCATGCTTATATTTGGTTTTGTGCATTGCAAATGTGCTCCTGATGTCAGCAGGTGTGTGTAGACGTTATCACCTAGTTGTGAAAAACAACGTCTGTTTGGCACAGGTAGACAAACACCCTTGCAAATACTGCAGTGCTGCTTCAAAAAGGAGGCTACGAGTGTGCAGTTATACTCCCTTGCTTAAACAGCTCTTTAGTAGGAGAGCAACGTCAGGCATTTTCTCATACTGTTGAGAAATCCTGCCATGGGGAAATCAGTCATAGTTCAGATGAGACCAATTACTTCATTGCAGAGATTAATCATGAGTGCAGAAATGGCAGGGAATGGAGGGTAGGATGATGCTTTCTGCTTAAAGTTGAGTGCAACTGACTGTCAGGGAAAGAGGAAGGAATGGCTGTTACGTGTTTTTATTACAGGGTTTGGGTTGCTGCAATGTATGGTTTGGCAGTAAAAAGAAGGAAGGAGACTTTGAAGGCCTTTGGGATGCCGAGTACTTTATCGTTAGTGGATGTGAAGCGAGCTAATTTAGAGAGCAGCAGCAGCATTCTCCTGCTTCTTTCATAAACTCAAGGACACAATGCACAGCAATGGGCGTTCTGTTGTCTGCCATCTAATGGCCAGACAAGAAAGCAAACTAACCTGGTTTCAGCCTGTGGGCGATGAATCACTGGGGATTCTTGAGCTAAATATACATAAAAATAAAAAGAAATGCAAGCTTTTGCTCACAGGTTTAAGTGTGTTACACTGGGGCTTATGTTACCATTAAAAAATGGTGTGATGCCACAGTAGAAAACTGCTGAAAACTAGAAAAGAATTCCCACCTTTGCCTGCAATATACTGGTTTTAAACATTGCATATCTGAAAGCAAATATTAGTCTCTATATGAATGAAAATGTATAATTTGAGACATTTAAAGTTTTCCTTTATTTACTTATCGAGCAGGTGAATAACTCTGTTCTTCCTTCTTTCCTCCAGTTCCCCCCCCCACTGACACGCACCCCCCCATTCTTTTATTATAATGTGCAATATATAAGATCTCTCACTGACGGGGAGTGTTAACGCACCCCTATGCCTTTTCCTCTCGGGCAGACCGCGGTGGCATCTGCAATAACTGACACCAGTTCCAGCGTACGGAGAAAGTGCTCGAGGTAAATCTCTGCTAGAATAACAAAGAATAGATGGGGAGATGTTCCGCTTTAATATCCGCTCCGTCTTTCTTATCTATATTAGAAACGTCTGTCACTAAGGGTGTCTGAGTAGAGCTGAAATTATGAAGCACCTTCTAGATTCCTTTATCTCCTGGAGCAACATTAATACCTATAAGTAGTAGAGGATGCTGGGTGAAGGAAAGACCATTACTTGCCTATGCTGGTGCATTTGTTTCAGAAACATGCCTTTTAATTTCATAACGTTATTTGAAATGCCTTCCTCTCCTCTAAGAAAATATCCACTTTTGTTATTCTTTGTGAAACAGAAGCTGAAGATAGCAGGCTTGCTCACAAAAGCCCTGATTTGAATATGCTAATGTTAATTTAAGCATTCAGTTGCCAAATTTTCATGTGAGGATTTTTTTGTTGTAGCGTGCACATTTAATATTTGTATATCCATTATTCCCCATGCTTATCTGATCCACAGGCACCGAGTAAATATTGTCTTTGAGTATGATCTACAGCAGAAGTCAAAAAAGACACTGTAAAATGGAGCTCCTCTTCCTAAATACGGATCTCCTTTGTCCTCTACCTTTCCCTGGAAATTCAGGGAACCTACTTCCACACCCAAAGGGCTTATGAATTTTTTTTGGGGGGGTTGATATTTTCAATCTAAATGCTACAAATTAGAGCAATTTCTAATCTGGCATCTGGCTGAAGTAATGGTGTGTGTGAATAAATTCCTCTCTCCTTGTAGCTCTGCTTGTTTTGAATGCAGATGGTGCAAATAGACATGACCTCCTTCAACAGGAAATGGTGATCAATGGAACAATTAAAAATAAACTTCTGAGTAATAAAACTGTGACAGTAGGAAAAATTCATATCTTATCTTATAGAACATCAGCAGGGGAGTTGCTGAAAACAAGATCTGATGTCTTTAAAATATGTTTTCTGATGTTCTAACCCAAAGCAGAAGGTGAAATGTGTTACTTCAAGCGCGACACTGTGGGTGTGAAATAAATACATGAAAACCCAGTAAAAAACATGCCCATTTTGCAGAGAGAGACCTATCAGTCAGCTACCCACCACAGTGGTGACTTCACTGAGGTTGCAACATATGAAATGTTGCAAATAATCGGTGTATATCAATAGTGCCTCGTCTTTTCAATAGGCTGGTGGCTTCGTAGCTGCTCTTTCTAAAAACCACGACCTATTGCATATCCTGCCTTTACAATGAACCTGCGGCTAAGCAGTAACGTTTCGTACCAGTGCATTAGCAGAGGCACCTCTGCAACGCGTGAGGGAAGCTAATACTGCTGGTAGCCGAGGGAGAGATACAATGGTCTTATTAATGGATTGCAGTAGGGTAAATAAGTAGAGATTGTCTGTGGTTCCTCTGCTTCCCTACAGGAAAAAGGAATAAAACTGGTTGAAAAAAATGCACTGGGTACTAAATTTTCTTGACTGTACTTCTCCTGGTTTGCGGTTTGCTGAACCATGAGTCTTTCTTTTATTTCTGAAATTCTTCCAAAGTGGAACACACAAGGGGAAAGTAAAGCTTGTATGAATGCAGAATAATTTCATTTAAGTTATTCTGCTGAAACACTCGTAGAAAGAAGAAAACTGGTCGTGCAGACTGTTAGCCCTTTAGGCCAAGGATGGTTTTGTCATGTGAGATCAACAAAGGCAAGTGTACGGTGAAGGCTCCTGGGATAATACACTGGGGAAATCCCCATAGAACACTCTACAATTAACAATGATCTGGAATCGTAAAGATTGAGGATTAGTCAGTCTCTTCGTACTCTGGATTATGATTTAGCTCTAAACTTCCTTTAACAAAATGTCACAGCAAATAAAACCTTTGCTTAACCAGGAACACTTCTCACTTTTCCATCTAGCTCCACTCTTTCACTTGCTTAGAGATGATAAAAGCATTTCCAGTTTCTGCTCCACAGCCCTGATACATGTGCTGGCAGTCACACAGTTGGCCAATACGGGGCTCTAGACTTACAGCCATGATGTTCCTGCAGACAAAAGGGTAATCCTAGCGATGGGCGCCCCCTCTTACAAATCACCGCAGCTAATTAGCAAATTAGAAGGAAACTGGCGGCTTTTCACAACTGACAGTAAGAATTCCTTACAGAAATGGTACAGCTTCATTAGTAATTTAAGTATCTTATCATTATTTATTATCTCTATTTGACTATACTGTTCCAGGTTTTAGCCTCAACCAGACATAGTCAGACACTGCAAGCCACTCGTAGCTCGGAAATCTTGTTGAAGGTGGGCATGAGGTTTCCAGCCGATTTCAGCAGAAGAATATGTCTAAGTACTTAGTTCAGCAGCAACAGTTGTACGGTAGGTGCTGTGGTTCAGTGTGTAAGAAGCAGACACTGCTCCTGAGACCAGATTCTGAGGTAGCCTTTGGCAAAATTAGCAACAAGTTTGACAGAAACAGATGGATTCCTCCAACAAATGCATGCTCTCCTTGGGACAAGGGGCAAGAGGGGAAGGAATAATTTACTGGATCCTAGAGTTTTCCTTCCGTGTTTGAAAAGTCACTTTAAATTGTTTGAGTAGTGCTAATGAATGCATCCCTTGTTGTCATACTTTGCAGTCGTCTTCATTGATTTAAGTGTGGCGTTTGTATATATAAATACCAAAGAAAGCTGAATCTTTGCTTCTCCTTCTAGCTTCTGTGATATCTGAAGTACTTCAGTACAACATTCTTCTCTGCATTCCTACAGTGCTTTGAAAATGCAAAGTGCCATCGAGTGCTATTTTTTTTAATGCTGAGCCATATTATAACAAACTTTCTTAGCCTGAACCTCTGTTTAGCTATTTTGCTCCCTCCCATCATGGCCTTTGAGCAATACTTTGTAAACCCATTGCCAGCTGGTACCTAACGCTGACTTCTGTCCATCTTCACCAAAGCATGGTCTAGAGCAGTTGTCTTCTTGCTCAGTATCTTTACAAACAAAGCAGTGAAAGCACGTCGAGATTTCTTTCTGACCCAGCTGGCATAGACTCAAGTGATGGTATCTTTTGTGTATTATTTTAACTGCTTTAGATGGAAGCAATTTCACTGAAATCAATGGTGCAGAGCCAGGGCAACTAGAAGGGCACTCAGGTCAAAGGCAGACTTGTGTATTTTTGGAAAAGAGGAAGAACACTCCTTACTACAGCATCACCCAAAGCGATATGCAGAGCTGAGAGCCCCGGCTGTCCAAAGTAGGATGCATGCAGTTACAACTCATGCCCTTGCTATGCATCCACTTTGTTGCTTTTAAAAATGAAGTGTACCCTGTTCAATGTAACTATCGAAAATTCCTCAGAAATAAATTCTGAGTGCTTTTGTTATCATTTCAGGATAATTTGCAGAGTTGACCAAAAATTACGTGTATTTGGACTAGCTGATTTTCTGCTTGGTTGCAACCTGAAGGAGAATTAACCTTTTTTCTCTCAAATTGTCTGCAAAGCTCAAGGAATCAGTTCAGATCTCCCCGTGGCCTTTACTTTCCTGCTAGTTACTGCATTTTTTACAGGGGTCTGTTTCCAGTCCCACTGTGTCCCCAAATGTGAATGTCCTGAAATTCAGAGAGACTCACATCAGTGCTATGATCTGAGCAGATATATGATGTACCTCTGCTGTTATGCTTAATTAACTTAGGACATTCTAGGCTTTCTCTCCAAGCATCAGTCTTCCTTTCTCCCATGGATACTGTGAAGTCCCGCAGTGAGCCTTGTTGTTATGACCTAATTTTTCTACAAACTGAGAGATTTAATTTGTTCAGGTGCCAGGCAAAGGGAACACAAACTTGGAATTCTCCTGGCTACTCTAATTTAGCTGCCTGAGATTTGAAAAATCAATAAGGGAATTATCTTGCTGTCTCTAGATTGTTACTTAATAATTAAAACATAATTAAAAGGATGACATCAGTTTATTTAGGAAAACTGGATTTTTCTGTGGGTTCACCCCAGAACTTCTGTCCTGCTGAGTTGAGACGGTGGAGCTGGGATTGGTTCCTCTTGCTAGGGAAACCCTCTGCACTGAAAGTGCTGCTGTCGCTGGTTAGTTCCAAAACTCACTGAATAACTCTCCAAAATAGTATTAATTCCTAACTGCATTTTCAGATGATTGGGAAATTTTACTGATCTGCCCATTTCAGGTTCACTATTATTAACACTTACGAGCAGATAGTTTCTTCACAGAATCCAGTGTGGTCCAACAAACACCTCTCAGGAAGTTAACGGTAACTATATATACATGCTTTATATACCTATATACACGTATATATGCCCATCATATATATAATACTGCTGTATACGAAGCCTTGTGTCATCAGTAAATCTGAGGAACTTCTCACTGAAATTATGTTGGCAAGTACAATTAATATATTGGAAAGTAGACAGTCTGATAATTCATTCATTGGCAGTAGGGGAACTTAATATTTAACATTAGTGCTTCCTGGATGAACTGTGAACATCCTCAGTGAATACTGTCCACTTCAGACCATTTTGACTTAATATTTAATACTACCTTCCTCACCATTACACTCCCTTCTAAGAATCCTGCCACAAGAATGCCCTTACCAGACTTGACAAAGTACAAATACATAAATTCCTGCAAGTCTGCACAAGTGACAAATAGTTAGCAGTTCTTTATCTTGGAAATGCACAGTTTGTGACTCACTCTCATTGTATCCCATAGTTATATTCAATCAAATAACGTACAAACATAAGCCCACTGGGCTACGTACATCCTGAGTTGAGCTGAAAGTATAACCGAAAAATACACTGTTTGATACTTCTATATGCATTACGCAATGTGGACTAAATGGTAACTGTATGTCTAAAAAACCCAGTAACTTCATAGAAAGCCAGACTACCAAATGCACGGAATGTGCATTACAGGAGGTATTAGAAGTATTTAACTGGGAGATGAGCAAAATACAGGAGAATGAACAACTGCGTGAATGAATCAGCTGGCCAAAGCTGTTGTCCCATGAGGGACCACGCATTTTGAAAAATTGTATGTATGTTCAGGAAAATCCAAGGTACTTTATTTTGAAAGTGGCAGGCTCTCTGAGAACTTTCTATTTTAGATTATTTTGAGGACCCCAAACGCATGGATCTGACAAAATTTATTCCTTGGCTGATTGCCTGACTAGCATGTTACAATTCAACCCAAACGCTGCCTTTCAGTGAACAACAGCCATTCTTGACATTCTCAACATTCCCTTGGCAAAATGATCATCTATGAAATTAACCTCTCTCATGCTACTTTCTTCCTCAACCTCCCCCCAGTTAATTGCTAACTAGTAAAATCCCTGCTGGTTCACATAAATGACAGCTTAAATGACTTAGTGTAACACTTTTGTGGTGCTCAAATAACTTAAAAATTTACTTCCCTGTGTTTTGTCTGGACTATTCCATTCCTTTTGAACGGCCCGCCTCTGTTCAGACCAACGTGCTGACGAGGGTCTTCCACTAGGACTGTTAGACCTTACCTATTGCTACCGAAAGACCTAAATGAAAAGTTTACACGTGTTCAGCTTGCTTTTGCTAACAGAAAATAGGAACAAATTACCAGGGAATGAAATGGAGTACTTCAATTTATGCTCCCTAGTGAAGATGTTGCCAAAATTGTATAATATGACAGGGCTTTCAAGGAAACCCGATTAGCGACTGCCCTGGTACGAGGAGCTGGCAGAAGCAGAGCTCAGCCCATGTGTGTGCGTAGCGTTTGTTACTACGCACATCATCATTACAAACGGACCAAACTTTGCCCTCTTCTCTGCATCTGTGCCTCTCATAGGAACAGGGAAAGAAACTAATTTGCGAGCAGTGTTTGACCCTATGAGAGCTCCGTGCATCTGCTTAAGGCCATTTTTCCACATAAAAACACTTTTCAGCAAAATGATTTAGCATGTGTTTAATTTTAATGATTTGGCTTAAGTGTCTTTTTGAGTGCTTTATCAAGCTACAGCAATCATCAGCTGCTTAATAAATATTGGATTAAAGTCTGTAAAGGGAACTAACACATGTATCGGAAAGACAAAAATGAAAGAACATTGCCAGACACTAAGCTTTTCTTGTTGCAATGCACTACTGTGTTCTTTGGGCTGAAGGACATTTTTCAATGATGCTGGAAATTGCAACACCAATATTATTTCTGACAACAGAAAAGTGTAAGAGGGACTACAATTCTGGCAGTTTTCTGGACTTACACAGTGAAACCTCCACAGAATTTAATGCTGTTAGAGAAAACTACAGAAACAAAACTATTAGCCCCAAATACACAGTAATCACAGAATGGCAGGGGTTGGAAGGGACCTCTGGAGATCACCTAGTCCAACCCCCTGCCAGAGCAGGGTCACCCAGCGCAGGCTGCACAGGGCCGCGTCCAGGCGGGTTTGAATCTCTCCAGAGAAGGAGACTCCACACCCTCCCTGGGCAGCCTGTGCCAGGGCTCGGTCACCCTCACAGTGAAGAAGTTTTTCCTCATGTTCAGACAGAACTTCCCGTGTTCCAGTTTGTGCCCGTTGCCCCTTGTCCTGTCGCTGGGCACCACTGAAAGAGTCTGGCCCCGTCCTCTTGACACCCGCCCTTGAGATATTGATTAGTGTTGGTGAGGTCCCCTCTCAGTCTCCTCTTCCTCAGGCTCAACAGCCCCAGCTCCCTCAGCCTTTCCCCACAGGAGAGATGCTCCAGCCCCTCAGCATCTCTGTACCCTCCGCTGGGCTCTCTCCAGTAGTTCCTCGTCTCTCTTGAACTGGGGAGCCCAGAACTGGACACAGGACTCCAGATGGGGCCTCACCGGGGCAGAGCAGAGGGGGAGAACCTCCCTTGACCTGCTGGCCAACTACTAATAGGAGTTGGAATTCAGCAATAGTTTTGGGTATGTGCTGAAATGAAAAATCTGGGTTTTGAATTGGTAGGCATTTGACATGCCAAGATATTAGCAGAATAAATGTTCACTAATGCATAGCAATAAATAGGTTGGATTTTTAAAATTACCACAACAGAAGCAGAGAAGATAACAAATAAAAACTTTGTTTTTTTAAACCATTGCCACATGTTAATATATTGGTTTATTACAAACAACTTAAAATGGTTGTTTTCCAGTGCACAATTAAAAAACCCTCCAGGGGTAAGGAAATTCTTCTGGCACAGCACTGACTACAGTAAGTGCCACCGGTAGCGTCTCACTGATTTACACATCCTTAAAATTTTGAATAGCCCTGCCCGCTTGGATCGCTGTGCTGTATTTCCTTCACTCTGGACCTCGTGCCTTTGGGCCGCTTCCTCTCAATAGGCAGGGGCACTGAATCTTCCGAGGTCCCACCGCCCACTGCCTGGGCGTGGGATCTGCCTGCTAGCCTTGGAGATCTCCACGCTCGGATACCTTCCGCTCCCGGGCACAGGACCAGCCCTCCCAGATGTTTCAGTGAAATACAGCCTTCCCGAGCTATTCAGCAAAGCCAGAGCAAACTCTCCGATTCGAAAAAAAATACCGCCAGGCTTTGATACTCTCCTTTGTGTAAGTTTTGAGCGATACATAACATAGCCCTAATAGCAAATTGCTGACTCCATATCCACGGAGACATTCAGTGATTTATCAGTTTCATAACCTCAACCACAATTCGTATGATGTACTACAAAGACCCCTGAGCAGTATTCAACAGATTCATTTTTCCTTTCGTCCTCATAGCCACCCCACAGATTTGTTGTTCTTCCTTCCTATATCTAGAAAAAAACCCTTCTTGTGACCAACTGAAGACAACCTGAAGTTTTAAAGTTTAAATGATTAATTGACAAAATTTATATATCATCTACATAACCTGAGATGATTTGCAGTACAAGTATGACTGGATATTTTTTCAAGCACAGGGGCAGCTCAAACTCCCCTCACTTTCACACTGTCTCAGCGTATACTCAAGTGCGAAGCTGAGCACGACTTCGGGATGAGGAGGGAGGAAGGCTTGTAGCCGTGCTTCCCCTCCCCTGAGGCACACCGCGTGGGCAGAAAGGGGTGCTGCGCCCAGTTCTGTGCTGCCCTCCCACAGCCAGGAGGGCACATCAGCCATGAGGCTCATCCCAAGGCACCCACATGGCCTGTCTTCCGAACGGAAGGGATTTGTAGGTAGCTTAGCCCCACAGCAGCCTTTTATCAGTGCATCTGTTTTAAAGGCACTCAACAATAGGTGTCCCATCTCCGGTGCTCCTGTACAAACAAGGATCTGATCTGGGAAACATTCTGAGCTTTAACCCACCCTTTGTCCCATGTCACTAGGGCGTATAGCTTGTGTGCTGGATCCAAAGGCTTAAACGGTTATCAGATGTTTTGGTTTAATTACAGCACTGTTTACCCTTACCAACAAACTAACAGTAGTTCTGCATTAGAGCGCAGGCTCAATCTTGTCTGCGTGAAATTCTCAGTACCGAAAATATTAAATGAAGCTATTGTTTCCATCTGTAGAAACTGGAAAATAATAAAAGGTAGTTTTTCTTTCACTTTTCTTCCCTTAGAAAACTTAAATCCAGGAGTTAAAGACAGGGCAATACCCAGTCCACCATTACTGACACGAACTACATT
Source organism: Phoenicopterus ruber ruber (assembly GCA_009819775.1). Lineage (NCBI taxonomy): Eukaryota > Metazoa > Chordata > Aves > Phoenicopteriformes > Phoenicopteridae > Phoenicopterus > Phoenicopterus ruber. Next base: position 18,087,941 of record CM020227.1, on the reverse strand, counting down.
TGTATTCTTTGGTTCCTGTAACTGTGGTTACTCCAGTTCGTAGGGACACGTTTAGAGATGTATGTATACACACGATCTACAGCTTCCCATGAGGTATGATTTCTCCTCCAACATAACATTAGAAGTGTAAAGAGAATGATTTAATTGCAAGAATAGCTTGAACATCCGTTAAAGAGAGTTTTAAGCATTTTGCTTTATTCTTGCTCTTCTGAGTATCAAGATAAACATACAATATTTTGATATATGCATTATGATTTGCTCAAACACAAATGGATACAGCTACAACTGAGAACTTTAAATTGGCAACATTTCAGTCGTGACAGTTACACTTTATGTAAAATTACTTAGTGCTATGTTTGATATTAAATATCAACAAGTAATATGAGTTTAACAAGTAGAACTACAGCACTCTCAGAATATTGCCATGGCAGGACTATTCGCATGGGTTCTGAATAACGATCAGCAGGTACTCCTTATCTGCAAAAAGAGATAAAAATATTTAGTTAAAGTATTTTACTTATTTCCTGGTAAATACTCTTTATACATCTATTTCTCTCCAACTTTTTGTTTATAAAATATAAGCAAAGGCAATGGCATTTATATAAAAAACATTTAGAAAATTCAAGCACTTTTTACAAAAATCTGAGATTTCAGATAAAAAAATCTGTCTCATAAAGCTTAACTATAACATATTAAAACCATTTACCATATTAAAACTATTTTAGAAAGCAGCAGATTTGCTTTCAAGAAGCTGTAAAGATATTTAAACAAGATGAAAAAAGTCCCAAGATAAGCACCTGGAAGCGAGCACTTGTGATAATAAAACTTTTGACATCTGCAGCCTCTTCTGCAGGTGCAGGCAACTTCTTTCAGTTCACTCACTAGTTTATTCAAAATTGAGAACCCCATTTAGACATGAAAAAAGCAGGAAAGATCTGAATAGACTTCTACTATGAATAAATTCTAAGCATGCCAGGCTTCGCCTACTGATTCTAAAAGCCGGGGAAGTTTTGGAAACAATTCAGTGGGATAGCTATTTAACATTATCTATTTTAAATGAAACATTTCTTGAAAGTATCCGGTGAATTTAATAGGGTGATATCTGCTTCGGAGAGTTAAGAAGCTGCACTCCTGCATTGTCACTTTCATCCAAAAGCAACTTAATATAAATCACAGGTGGTTCATTTGCCACCTTCTATTATAGCAAAATACAGTCAAGCCTTTGAACAACTAATCCCCCTGTTAGCAAAAAAGCTTCACAATTTATACCACTTATTTTCAGGTCAGCATGCTTTAATGGTTACTAGTCAAAAAGTCACCTCTAAAAAATAAGTGAAGGGCAAATGCAAAATAAGAATCAAGTGCATCAGTTTAAATCAATGAGCAAAAAATATGATTTAAAAAATACATTAGGTGTATACTCCAAAATAGAAACTAAACTAAAATTTTAATCTTGGTATCAGCTGATGACTAATGTTACCACTCAATGACAGTGCCAGATTGCTTTCACGCACACTGGTTTCATAGCAGCATTATAAATAATTCCAGCGAGGCGAGGTAGCGCATACCTAGTGCGGTACCTCTGCTCTACATCTGCTCTGAAATCAGGACCAGAGGACCACCCCAGTGAAGGCTGTCCATCACGACAAGCTCACAGCCAACGTCCTCCCCAGTGGCGATGCTGGGGATATCCCTGAAGCTCCCTTTCTGTTCTGCGTGCCTTCACCGGGTATTTCTGTCAAAATCCCGCATACCCTTAGTCTCGCCATTAGCTCCCACACAATTAGGATCTCCGCCCCAACCAATCACTTCCACTTTGCCTGAGTCACCTTGCACTGGCACTTGACCACAGCTCCACCACAGCTCATCTGGCCTTGTTAGCTGTTTTAGAGACACACCTAACAAATTAACATATATTTGTATTTAACATGAGTGAGAAACAGGTTGCTGTATTCCCCCGGTTGTTTTAAGGAAAATAATTATATGACGGTTACCATGTTGGTGATAATGCTGCATATCTGTGACACAAATCCCACCTACGGCTAGGAAGTCATGATAACATACCAAGTAAAAAGAATTTTTTAGGAAAAAAAAGACTTTTTGCATCTGTTTGGAGCTAAAATGGATTTGCTGCCTTTAATACTCTCTCTATATATATCTCAAGTAGTGTGTGTGTCTATTTGTCCAGTTTTCCTTTGTGAAAATACACATAAACCAGAACGTTAATCAGATCTAGACTTGTTTGCTTGCCTCCAAGCTTGAATACTATAAACTCTGTACATTAAAATCTTAACACATCTGGCTACGTGGTGAATATATGGTTATATTTTCATATACTTATTTTCAAAATGCATTTTCTGTGGTAGTCTTATTCGTGAAGAATTAAAAGAAACTTAAGGCGGCATACAATTCTGTTCTTATTTTAATAGAAATATTACCTGGAGCTACCATAATTTCATGTTTCTTTGATCTGATCCGAAGAAAGGTTAGATCATTCTGAGGATCAACATCTCTCACTGTGCTCCTAGCTTTCATGGTGAGCTGATGAAGAAGACCTGCATACTGGACTGTTGTAGAGTTATCAAGAGTTGTTCTTATTGGAATTCCTGCAAACAAATAATTTTCTAATAATCATTCATTTAAGTTGCATATTCTTCACATACAGCAGATAATAAGAGAAAAAACAAGGATTTCATAGTTTTTTCTGTAGCAGAAAGGAGTTATGTTGATTTCAGGTATCTACATACTTTTTAAAGTATAATTTATATTAATCAGTGGCAGTTAAACATTGAGTTGCCTTATGAAACTTATGAAAGAGCCTAATTGCTGTTTAAGGCTCTTAAATACCTATCAAATTCCATTCTGTAGTACTTAACCATTATGGTGCTTCATCAGCCTAAACACTGTCACCGAGTTTGTATCTTGGCTGCAAGAATCTAACCCACGCTTTATCTGTAGCATTTGGCACATGCAGTGATAAAAATGACACATTCGCAGTGAAATACCAAGAGCAATCAAAGGGCAGAAGTGGCATGTCTGCATATGGCAAGCAAAACCACTCTTGGAACAATCTCTTCCAACGAGCAGCAAAATATTGACAATGGGTAGTACACAGGGTATTGATCCCGACTATTAAAAATGTGACCACCTAAGTCAAGATTAATTTTTGATGATTTAATGAATCACTGTTTATCAATGATTTGTCAAATGCGTTTTATATTAATAGGCTACCAGGTGAAACTAAAACCAGGGTTCACAGTAATCCTGCAAGTGTAAAACTGTTCGGCTTTAATAAGCTTGTTTCACTAATAAAAAATTTATTTGCGCTACTAACAAAGACAATAGATTACAAGCTGGCAAGGCAATTCTCTCTTTGCATACATTTCTATTGTGCTTTCCAGATGGACAGGACAGGAATACGAAAATAGAGTAATATGACTTAAGTTGAAGAGTTTGATTACGAAAGAAGAATTAACATGCAAAAATAGTGAATGCCAGGTAAAGAATTAGAGGCAAAGGAGTAAAAGAAATAATAGAAGCACCTCGGATATCAGATTATTCCATAATTTTCCTAGGAAAGCATTATTTGAATCACTTGAAATCTGTGTCATCACTTGAGAAATAATTCTGCATTGGTAGGATGTGTAGTGCAGGGAAGTGTACAGATGACCCAGTACATCCTTTGTGTCTAATGTTTATTACACAGAGATTGAAACTGATGTTTTAATGGAAACGAAACAAACCGGTGTTCCCAAGCACCACATTAGCATGAGAATATCTATATAATCACAGCATTAAATAGTAAGTCACTTAAAAGCAGCAATGAATTAGTGTCAAGTTTATATGACCTTGTATCTAAATGATTGCTTCAACAAATACAGCACTTTTAATGAAAATGGTAAATGTTAAATGATCCTCCAAGGTCTAATAATAACATGAAAATGAGTTGACACTAGTGACATCCCTAGATTAAAGCTGAGCTCTGCTTACTTTAGGACAAATTCTCTTTGCCTCTGCCACCCAAATTAGAGAAAGGCAAATAAATCCTTCATTAGAAATGCCGTAGTGTGATCCCTCTCAACTGCGAAGGATAGCAACCGTTTATGAGATTTTCCAAATAAACAATGCACACTTAGCATAGTGTTTCAATGAACAATCAACTTGGAGCATTAAGATAAACAACAGGCAATGTTTGTAACAGGAATCTTTAATTTGCTATTTCACCTGCATACTATTACACCTAAGTGTGCCTACACTACTACAAAAATCTTAGTAAAAGACAACTGTTTATGTTAGCGAAGAACAGAGGGTTTCATCTTTTTAGGGAACCTGAACAGCTCAAGAAACCTCACTACTGCACCACTGGTTCGAGTATTTTTACCGTAATTAATTTAAGTTGTACACTTGTTTTAAATGTTTCAGGATAGAGAGAAATTAAATTTAATTTTCTACAGAAAGATTTGAAGTAATTAGTTACGGATATTTGGAGATGTTACAAAAACTTGCAACTACACACCTACTTTGAGGTTTAGTTTGTGGAATCTAACTTCTTGGTACCTTGAATACATCCTCACAGAGTATGGACTCTTTTGCATTCACATCTGGCATCTGGTCTCAAAACATTTCTAAATGATAAACCAAACCCACAATTCCTGCACTAGTTTTGTCTGTCGGCTTCAGTCTGGCCACATGTTCTACAGGTTTGTGAGGATGAGGAAGTTTGAACGGGACATGGGGGGACTTTGTACCTTGCCGTGAATAGTCTAACATACGAAAAAGGGAAGTGGAACATTCTTGCTCCTTTGCAAATCAAAATTGAGACAGAAGGAATCCAAATCAGCCTTTTAAAAAGCATGCTATTGCCCTAACTCTGCACAGCTGTATCTGAGCTTTCCCTCAGTACCGTAGAACAACCACAGGTGAAGATGGACTGCAGTAGTACACCCCAGTGGGAAAGCATACTCGACCAATATTGTGCCAAGAAGTCAACTGTTCCAAGTAACAGAAGAAAACTGGGTTATTTTTCTATTAGATTACTTTGGTGGTTTTGCCTTGAGAAATGTATCAGTCTGCAAGCTCAAAAACGATCATTTGTATTAGCCAAGTGCTTGACTTTGTTCACTTCTCGTTTGCAACTTAGTCTAAGTGCTCATTGGATCAAGTCACATTCTGTTTACTGAAACCGAATACAGAAATGGCTGAAACAGTACTTGTTCTGAAACCAGACTGCATTTCAGCTTAGCCAACAGCCATATCTAGACATGAGCACGTCCAGGCACAAAACAGCTTTTCAGTTTCTATTTGCCAGGCTATGCACTTCTCTCTTGACCTGCATTCATGTGTTCTGTGAACAAAGGCATGTTTTACTTAACATGTCCAGGCACACAAATTAAATTGTCCACATTTTCTAAAGACTAAACATCATTTAGGCTTCCTTCTTAGTGTTCTTTCCTCCTGTTGCTAAACCGCTGCTAGTGCAATAGATTTTTTTGAGGGATTGTAAAAGTGAAGGAGGTCAACTAAATTATGGGCAAAGTAACTTGAGCGAGTTGTCTTTTTTGCAAAGGAATGATTAAAACAGATTTAATCGGAGAAGCCTAGCTTCTGAAAACTGATTTCTGTGACCAGTGTTGCTTTTGGCTTGCCATCTTCAGAGTCGCAGCCAAAGCTGGCCTGACACGAGACTGGCTCTTCCTCCTGCGACAATGCACCATAACACAGTTTAAAGAACTTGTGAATATTTAGCAGGGCCAAGGAATGGCTCCCACAGCAGACCAACTTTCTCTAGTAGATACTTTTATCCCGATGTTTTGGTTCTATTATAACTTTTCAGAGGAAGAGGGGGAGAGTGAAGTGCTAGTGAATTTTCTTGCATATATGAAGAATTTTAGAGTAAAAATGCCTGCAAAAGCAACAGCTTAGTGCCATGTGTTCTCCACTTCTGTAACCTACCAAGAGATGTTCAACATCTGGTTCTGAAAAATAGTTTAGTTAAACAAGGGGGATAAGTAACAAAATGTAACTCCTCAAGTTAAATGAAGATTATGATACATCTACTTATTTCTTCAGAGAAGACTTATGTCAAGGCTCTTGACTTTTCTGCTTTCCATTAACTTGAATGAAACACTACATCATATGGAGAGCTTCAAGAAATAGCCACAAACCAAATGTTCACGTCTTAAGATGAAACATACATCCTTGAAAATTGCACCACCTTCCTAAAACATTGCAAGCAGATTGCGTTAGCACCTCATGAGCGGCAATTTTGTGCTGAAGAGCTACTACACTCATTGTCACTACCAAGTTTGTTACTTGGAGAAAGGGGAGGAGGTTTTACCTTCAGCATTTATAACAATAGTTGCGATAACCCCTTTGTGGGCTTGAATCCTCTTTAGGGTTTCCTCCACTTCAGCCTGCGAGGAGAGAGGACACCACAGCACCCCCGCAGCCACCACAGCTCCCGCCCAACGGCGAGCGCGGGCCCCTGTGAGGAGGCCGCGGGGTCGCCGTGCCTGAAAGCAGCCCCGGGGCTCTGCCTGCTGCCCCCCCCCCCCGGCCGCTCCCCAGCGCCGCCGGCCGCCCCGTTCCCCCTCCCGTCGCCGGGCGGGAGCGGCGCCATTACCATGGCCTCGCTGCCGCCGCGCCGTCGTTGCTATGGAGCGGCGGAAGTGACGCCGGGGCGCGGCCGCGCGGGCTAGAGCGCGGCCCCTGAGGAGACGGTGCGGCCTCCGCCGCGCTGCGCGCAGTGAGCCGCAGCCGGCAGCCGCTGTGGGGTCCCGGGTCTATGCTGGGACCCGCCACTCACGCCCGGGGGGCAGCCAGGAGAGACCCCCTGAGAGGGGGAGGATAAGGGCACCTGCCACATGGCTGAGGGGGCAGCAAGGGCCCAGGCCTGGCCTTAAATGGAGCCCGGAGGACGTGAGGGGAGGCCCCAGGTGGGGCTAGTCAGGGCAGTGAGGGCTTATTAGTGCTTTCAAGGGGCCTGCGGCTATTATTAGTGTGACCTCTGCTTTGGACAGTCTTGTGGCTGAGCTCTGTTGATAGACTCTGGCTGGTAGGTGAGGTGAAATAAACTCAAGTTGCCTTAATTGTTGTAGTATGGGGGGGTTTGTTAGTTTATTTTAAAGCTGAGGCTGATACTGACTGAATCCTGAAGATAGCAGTTTAGCTACTGCTGTTAGAAGGAAGTGTTTTTCTCCCCCCTATGTATAAGTGTTGCCCTATCTGCCCTGTGTTTTTCCACAAGTGTTACATATTGCGTGGGTGTGCAGAGCTTGTTTTTCATCAGTAGAAGCTTTCTAATCTAGCTGTGCTATGGTCACAGTGTATAGGGAGATAAATCATCTTCATAAGAAGTATTGCGTGCCGCTGTAGCTTGCTAGACTTTTCAAATTGGTGTAGGCCACTTTTACAATGCTGTAGTGTAAATAAGTTACCTATGTTTCTATTCTCCTTCACCAAAATAGTAGGGGAACAAACTTCATGTGCAAGACCTTTGAAGAGCCATCTTCCTCCATGCGCACAGTAAATAGTAGTGATGTGTTCACAAGACTCTTATGTGTCTTTTTAAGGGGAGGGGGCTAGTCTCACTGAGTCTTCTGGGTTGTATATGAAGCTTCCTGGGGTCTTGTGACTGGAGTGGCTTTTAGCTGCTCTGCTCAAAAGAGTTGGCAAGTTCACAAAGCTTGGTGTCTTGGGAAACCAACAGCCCCCCTGTTTTTAAAAAAAAAAAACCACAGAGGTCTTAAGAACAGTTAACAAGCTAATTATTAATCTGCAACTCTTTAAGGACCCAATTGTATTTGAAACTTGCAACAGTATATCAGCACATAATTTAATGCAGTTTATGGCCCTGTGTTGGAGAGAAAATAACTTCAGTGTGTGGGATTGCCCTGTCTATTGCAACAACATTATTCCAGGCATTTATTAAATTTCAGACTGGCAGGGGCCAGCATAAATCAGAAGTGTTGAAGTTGCTGTGTATTCAGATAAGTGTGTAACTGAATTGAAAGTCTGTTTTATGAGGGAAGGGAGAAATTAACAGAAAGACCAGTATATTTATTTCCAAAGCTGCTATTGTAGGATTTAACCCAATGTCCTATGAGGTGCTATGAAAGGCAATCAAGAACACTGTGCCTGTAGAGGATACTGGTCCATAGGAGTCACTGCATCAGCTGTGTGAATTGTTTCACCTGTGAACAGTTTAGCCAGCAGTGAGATTTGCATTGATACACCTGTGCAGTTTTGTAACATTAAGAAGTATGGAGTTCTGAATTTTTGGAAATGAGATATCTTTACAGATATTTTCTCATTTTTTTGAACAATTGGAAGCACTGGTGCGTGATTATTGAATCTGACTGGAACATCTGCTGGGCAATTTTGTTTTAATACAGTCAGTAGATGCTCTTAAATGAAAACTTATAGATTATACAATGTAAACGTGCTCCTACTGTCGGTGTTGGTCATAGGAGTGATCCTTGCTATTACAGTCCAATTAAAGTCAGCACACTGTAGGATAACATACTGTAAGGGATAGTGGTGATCCTGCCCCCAGTAACTGGACTGGTAATTCCAGGGATTTAGAAAAATGAAAAGGAGTTTTTCCACTTACTCTGCTGCCCTGTTGCTACTTTTTCATTTTCAAGGCTTCTTTCAAGACCACTGTTTTCCTTCATGGATGCAAGATGCCTACATGTATTTTTAAAACCAATAAATATATCAGCTCAGCTTTGCAAAAAAATCCTGAACTGGAGCCAAAATGACAGCTAGCATGATGCAGGATTATTCTTGGAAGCATTATTTATGCTCAGCATGAAAGACTGAAACATGCAGACTTTTACAGACACTCAGATAGGCTTTGTCTCAGACTTAGACACATAACAACAAATGAAAATATTTTCTTGGTTACTTGAAATTTAGCTGAGAATTCAGATTCCAAGCAACATAATTATTCCTTTGATATACAGTAGTGAAAGCAGTATTAGGCACAGAGTGATGCTGCTTGAGAACCAGAAACTCCTCATAATCTAGGACTGGAATCTTGCAAATGCTTATCTGTGTGAATAAGTTTGAATATTTGCTGGTAAAAGTAGCAAGTGAGAAGCTTAAAGTTCAGGTGCTTGCACTTGTAGTCTGGTGTTTGAACTAATTTCTGTGTTTATAGTTAAGATTGAGGAAAAAAATCAACTGAAAGATGGAAAATACTTAAAACTATTTTTTTTTTTTTTTTTCTTTTTCAAGCTATGGCAGAAGATGTAATTCTCCATGTGGAAACTAGGAAGAGGATTTTGCTGGTAAGTACATGAGAATTTCATTCCTTCCTTGCTGCTTGAACCTGGAGACCCAGGAGGAGGTGGGGAGGGAGTGAAGCACACTGAGGGACACACTGAGGGACTTGAGCTACACTGAAGTGCTGTAAAAAATCTTGATTTGCTGCCAGCCATTATGAAATAGCATAAATCAATTCAATTCAGGAAGAACTTTGTTTTTTATAACCAGTAATCTTGATTACAAGTAACTGTAAAGGTCTGCCAGCTATTATGATAGCTCCCTTGCCCATGCTGTAGGATATCTCCAGAAGTTTTCAGTTTTGTTGGCCTATAAAGCGGAATGATCTTGTGCATGACCAATAGTGATGCTGTTGATGACTGCACAGTTGGTTCTTTCATTTTTTTCCTCTATGCTTTTATTTCGAGCCAAATAGTCTCCAAGGAAATTTGGTAGAAGCAGATAATGTGGCATAGTGGCTGAAAGCTTAGAGTCCATTCTTAGCACACAGCCCGTACAAGTATCTACAATAAATGACTGATTATTTGGTATTACATGATTATTTTGACAGAAAACTGAGAGAAAGAGAAATACAAATTGTGTTCAGGTGTGCAAAAGTTTGAATTGTTAATGCAGCTGTGTCACTATAAATCATGCTGCTGGTCAGTCACATATCAACCAATGAATGGGAGCTACAGTTTGGATTTATTGCCCACAAATTCTGTGGAGCAATCACATTGTGAATATTCTCAATTAATTCTTGATCTTTCAGTCTCTGAGGAGCTGCCTCAGAGTTTCATAGAAGTAACAAAAGGATTGAACTTTGCTATCCCCAGAAGGCTTCAGGAGCAAAAGTAGTATTTTGTGGCAGTAGCAGAGTTATAGGGGAGAGTGTGCCAAGCTGAAAGTAGTCAAAGTGAGGTCTGGGGTGTCTGTGGGTGGAAAAAATAATCAGTAAGGCTCCAAGGCTATACCTGTCCATCTCCTCCTCTTTTAATAGTTCTGCAGTGAGCAATCGGTTGTTATCAGCACCTCCTTCTGTGTGTGAAATATAATAAAATACATAATCTCTATTATTCAATTAAAACCCTCTTCCCTTTCCCCGATTGAAATTTGGCTTTGGTTTTATTAAGAGACCTCATTTAAAAAGGTGAAAATCAAGGAAAACAGAGTAAAGTTAGTCATCCTTACAAGGTTATGAGCAAAACTGTAGGGCAGGTCCTGCCTTTCTCCACCTGAAAAAGGTCTTGTAGCAAGCATGTGAGCTAGAGTGGGTGAGATCAAGATCTTTCCCAATCTGACTGTTGATAAAGTTTTATTTGTTCTAATCTTCTGTTACCTCCATGAATCCAAATATCATAAACCAAGCAAGTATTTAAGAAAAACCGTGTGACACGCAGGCATGTATGAAACAATTTAAATTATTAAATTTAGCTCCTATGAAGAAAATTAACTCTATCCGAGCCAAAACCAGCACAGTAACTCTGTAGATAAATGCTGGAATGAAAATTCGCTCAGATTATTTTTTTGTGTAAAGATATTTTTCACAACTTTTGAGAGCAGTTTCCCAGGTTTTTTGCCCATTGTGTGAGGAATTTCTAGCTCAAATCCTCTAGATGGTGCTGCAGCTACAGCGCATGGAAGTGAACTCACCGTTAGGTTTTGTGTCTTGTTAAAATGCCACTTCACTTAAGTCACGTATGGCACGAAAGGATTAATGACTTCAGCTACAATACTATTCACAGGTTTATGCAAGGAGGAATCATCCTAGGTGGATTATCTATCCTCAGCAAGTAAGAGTAGAGTGTTTTTTATAGATACAGAAGTCTTGCAGGAACTGTTGTGTGGTCAAATTGTTCCCTCATCTCTTGAAACCTTGAGTGCTGACGAGGGCAGAGGTGGCCAGCTGTAGCCTGTGGTGCTGATTAAGTGACAGCAATAAGCCTCCTAAAACTCCCAGCAGATGTTGCTGCTTTTGTATGCTAATGGAAACTTCACGAACCATTTTCTCTTCCTTCTGAGAGCAGATGTAAGTACATGAAAATCGCTTTCTTATATCAAGAGCAAATTGATAATAACCTTGGTTCAGTTGTAAGGCAGAAGCTGTAGAGGCACTTTATTTGGTAATTGCAGAAAGCTTATGCAGAAATTTATCAAAATTATTTTTTTTTATATTCTGCTAACTTTTCTTGTACTGAAGTAGTTAAGCAAAATCTGAATTGTGAGCATGTTGCTACCTGGGCTTTTAAACCATCCACTCAGAGGCCTTCGGGCTGGCGTGTGAATCTGCTCTACTGCACTTGCCTTATCACCTCTGTTCTTAAGGTAGCCACTCCCCTGCTACCCTGGTTATTTCAGTGGGTCAAGTTTAGTCAGAACAGGCACGTCAGCTTATCAGTAGTATTCTTGAGCTTTTGGTGACCTAATATGATGCTTTGTGTGGTCCGCTGTGAATATACAGTAAGAAGAGTTGTGCATCACAGAGGAGGATGCTGTGCTGTATATGCTAATGTTCCACAGTCCTGCATTGATAGGAAATACCCACTGATGCAGTAAGAGTTTAGAGAATGACTCTACTGATGGTTGAATCATGTTGAGGTTAGTACTGTTGCTGACACTGAGGGCTGTGTTTGTGATTAACTTGTATGAAAACACTGGGCTCCAGAATGGTGAAAACAGAGGGGCATAACCCGGGAGGGGGACCAACTGTCCAGTCTCTGTTAGAACTGCGCCTTATGTTTAGCTCAAGGGTATACACTGTGTTCTTTGTAAGAATAAGAAAGAACTTGACCATCTTTTGTAAAAAGTGTTTTCAGACAATAATAAAGGAGTAGCCCGAGCCGTGTAACTGCACTTTAAAACTTCAGAAAGCATGCAGTCATGCAAGTGAAATGATGTAAGTTGACGTCTTGCATTTTAGATTCTTTGAGAGGCTGGACAAAATTTGGTCAGCGTTTTCCAAATAAATAATTTAAGGTGCTTTTTGTACTTCTGTTTTATGAGATGAAATACTGGTGTCCTTTTCACTTACACTATTAAAATATCTGTAATATTCTTCATAGAGTAGAGAGTTTACTTCCTGGCCAGATTTCATTTTGGGTAGCAACAGCCTGTCCAAAGTTCAGCTATAGTTTCTATTAAATGTTGCAATAGTGATTCTGAGGTGACTAGTGACAGCAGCTGAAGTTCAGTATTTTTACTTCCTGTCTTACTTGTCTATTTAATGTTATTTACTCTCTTTAAAGTACAGCTGTCCTTCACTCCAGAAGATAAGGGGATGACCATAGCATCTGTGAAGTTTGCGTATGTATTTTTTGTGTTGCTGAGGTATTTTGGTTTGCAAGAACTGAAGGCAAAACCACCAGCTTCTGTGACCTGTTCTGGGTACTAACTGTGCACGTGCACATTCAAAAGTTCAACAAAGATAACCAGAAACTGGATGGTTCCCTGCCAACCACCAGTTAAAGTTAAAATACCTATTTTAATACCTTGCATGTCTGCAGTGTAGTGGCTAACCTTGGGACACAGCAAGCTGGGTGCTAGTAAAACGTGGAGTTGGGGCTCTTAAACAAGAACAGCCTTTTCCCACTCTGTGGTGTTCAAATGTGAGATGCAGTATTAGACTGTCCTGGCTGGCTGTAGTTGCTGTCTTGGGAGAAAGAATGGATACAGGTGGGCTCCCGGCAATTTGTGTCTTTATACGTAATCCTCGAAAGCCTGGACTACAACTGCCAATGGATAGGAACCTAGTAGAGAATTGGGGTGAAATGTATTATTGGCATTTTTTGGACAAGAAAAGAGCTATATTGCCCATTACTTGAGTGTTCTGGGTGATCTTTCATGAAAGCCCCAATTAAACTACTGTCCAAAAATGCAGCCTGTAGTTTGATGATGCAATATTCTCATTTTTTATTTCTTCACCTCAGTCTGGTCCAGAAGTAAGAGTTCCAAAATATCATAAAGAGTCAGTGTTTGTAAACCAAAGAAATCTGAAAACACCACAGCAAGCATACACACACATAAGTAGATATCATGAGACTTCTCCTTCACTAACTATACCAGCTCATTTACTAGGATAAGACTGCTTGGAGCAATTTTGCTATTAGGAGTTTCTCTTAAAGGCTTTTTTAAATATAAAGAAAGTCTGCAAAGTTAATTGTGAGAGTTACTGGAACCATTGCTCATAGAACAATGATGAGGAAAGTAGTTATAACAGGACTGAGTATGAGGCAGATTAAATTTATAATTTGCATTTGCAGTTATTCTGGAACAATCAGAATTCCTGGTTTTAAAGAAAAGCAAATGCAATTGTAGCATTTATTTTACATCACTAATCTGTTTGGAAAACATTTATGTTTATAGATGACACTGTTTTCTTAAACGCTGCCCCTTGTGCGTGGCAGGAGAATGCTGTGACCAATAACTCCTAGACTAGATTATCTGAAAGCCAAGAGAAGGAGAGCTCTTGGTACAGACACTTGTTCTGAGATTCACATCTATTACTCATCTGACAGAACTCAAGTTGCTGTAAACTTTCTGTCCAGTGTGAAAACTGTGTGTTTTTTGTAGTTAAAATAATCAGAATTAGTGCAACTAGAGACTTGTTCTTTTCTTATTGGTGTTAATCTTGCGTGTATTGTTTTTAACCCTTCTTTGCAGGCATCTCAAGATTGCATATCTGGCTCCAAAACCAGAAATAAATTTGGCAGTAAACCAGAAAGCTTTTAGAGGTGGTATGTGGCCATTGTAAAACTTTTTGGAAGGAGTAAGGATTTGCACTAGATTGAGTTGTTTTATAACCTAGCATTGCAGCCTCACCAGTTGCATTCTTCCTGTGTGTGTCACTGTAACTTAGTGAGTCTTTAAATGCCTTAGTCACCTTCTTTAGCTCCATGTCAGCTAACCACCAAAATGCGTTATTCAGTTCAACCTTTCTACAGCTAGAAAGCTTAGAAAAATAGCAACAGAATGATAGTTCTAAAGGTACACTGAAGTGGCGTCAAAGCAGCATCCTGTGACAAATTTCTGTAGTGCTCTTGGAACTGGCAGGCTCTCAAATGTAAATATATGACTTTGACATCGTTAGAGTGGAACCAGAAGCCACAGTGAAATATTGTACACTATCTTTTATGTGGTGGAAGTGTTTCTGTGAGGTTGCACATGTAAATTGAAAAATAGCCATTGGCACCTGGTTTCCAAGTAACCAATGTATAAACATGGGTATGCGCTCTCTAAACAACTTGCATTACACCATCAATCACGATTCGTGGGATTCTGTGTTCTCTTTCAAGTGGACACTTCAGTGCATCATCAATAGCAGTGATCCGTGATGTGAGGGCAGGAGCTACTGCCAGGTGCCAAATCTTGAAGGCACTTTTCAGTCTAATCCAGCTCCTTTCCCCCTCCTTTGTGTATCTTATTAATGTTTTCTCAAAATAGAATACGCCATTTCTTGAGTGTAAGTTTTCACAACAGCTTACTGAGTAGGGGGATTTATTTTGTTTCTTTTGGGAAGATCTCATCTCCTTTAGAAATTGGCCTTTCAGAAGGTGCCAATGACCAGGGTGCCTGACTAGATCACAGGCAGGAATAGTATATCCCAGTATCTTCTTGAGCTCAGGGGAAAAAGTGGAATGGGTAGCTACAGCACCAGAAGGTGATGATGTCCTTCCTTTTATCCTAACATCCTAATACCTTTCCTGGATTTTATGCAATATCCAGGTTCAACACGTCTCTATATTTGAGGCAGGTTTCCCATCTTCTAAGCAGTTGTTTTAAACCTATATTGCACCCTGTGTTTGGTGTGGCTTGTTTCTAGTCTCTCCTTTTGTTGCTGTTTTGCTTTGACCCATTAAATATTTAAGTATTTTTTTAGAAAAGTTTTCTCATCTCATCCACTGAAATTGTACATGAATGAAAATGTAAAACTGTTGCCAGCTTCCTTATGTACAGCAGCTATTATTAGAAAATAAGTTCAGTAGCAATTCAGTGTTAAACTGCTACCACAATTTGTAAGTGACAGTGCAGAGTGCTCCTATTTACAGGTTTTCAGGCTGTGATTCTCTTGATCAAAGAAACGATCTCTGCTGTGGTATGAGTCTGTTGTTTGACAGCATTTGTCATAGTGTCGTCTTCCTTCTCTCTGACAAGTGAATATGAGCCTCTTCAGCTTGCGCAGCTCAAGGGTTTATACTGAATAAACTCTGTTTGGAGAGTCTCATGTCAATATAATACACAGCTTTGATTCTAGACTTAAAATCCTTTTAAAAAAATGCCAGTGATAGTTGCCAAACAAAAGTTAAAAGGATACCTGGGAGGATCTGTCGTTCACATCCAAATTCCAATAAAATTTTATTTCTGATGCCAGACTAAGCTCACTGGACATAAGTGAAGTTTTGGTTTCGGCATGCTCACTGTGCAGGTAGGATGCAATTCATGCAAGTATATTGTAGCCTTTAGTCACTACTAGCATAGTTTTTAAAAGATAAAAATTAAAAATCAAATATAGTTTTGTTCTTAAGTTGTATCAGATAGATATCATTTTCTTTAGAAAGTCAGCTTTTAACTCTTCATGCTGGCAAGCTGCTATTCTAATGTTTATTCTGATCTGCTCCTATGTCTTAATCCAGGGAACTTTATTTTCTTTTCAGTTGCCGGTCTTATGATGGTTCAACTGTGCTGACTTCACTGGCTGTAATTTTGAGTGAGTGGGAGATGGCAATTGGCTTCAAGGGCTGCCAGGAGAATGCTAGAATATCATCTCAGGTACTGATCCTGGGATGTGCTTAGCTGGCTGCCCAGAGTGCCAGCTGAAATCTGTGTAGCTCAGGTTATTTAAAAAGTTTGTCGCTGTACATTGAGTATGAGTCGTCTTGTGAGGTTTTTCCTCCCTCTGCTTGTGGTGATGTGGCAATCATTGTCCATGACAGCAGGTTACTGAAGTGTGACAATGGCAAGTCCCTTAACTGCTGAGTGGTGGTATTGATGCATTAGGGAAGATGTTTACATAGCACTTATTGGTCAAGCAAGATTGACATGACATGTAGCCATGAGAAGATGAGCCCAAATTCCATCCCTGAAGAAGGTAAGCAAGCAGATGAGGTTGCAGTGTGGCCCCCAGGTGCTGGGTGTGTGCCAGCAGTCAGGCAGTTCCTTGCTATGATCCCTTCATGTGCACGTACATGCACTCTGCCCTCCCGATCAAAGTTTTTTCCTCTTGTGTAATTTCTAAAGCGAGTTTCTGTACCTTACCCCTCTTCATCCTGGATTACACTTAGTCCTGGTACATTTTCTGTGACAGCTACCACCACACCTCTTGTGCCTTCAGTGCACTTGACTCTTTGACTGATAAGATGATGAAGGTGGAAGAGATACATGTTCCTAAGAAAAATCAAGACTTTGAAGAATGTCCTGAACATTTCTTACTGTAAATTTTACAATCTCTGGGAAAGAACCAAGTCATGCAGTGGTTCTTGCAGTTGAATAAAGTGCTTTAATGTGGCATTAGAAAGGGAACCTTTTAGGATGCTTACTACTTCATGAATGACACACTTGATTAATGTTCATGTTTGGTCAAAAGTACCTTTTAGTTTGGATTTAATCAGCCAGTTGTGCCACAACGATGTAGCTCTATTTCTGGCCTAGTTCTGTGCTAGAATGAACACTGCATTAAGGCATAAATATCTTAACAACTTTAACCACACACTAGGTTTTCTAGAAAGCATGCTTAAGAATGAAAATTGTGAACTGTTTATAAGTGTCTAGTTAGTCGATCACTCTTTGGTAAAGATAAGAGCTTTGAAGCAAGCCTGGTCTTTTCTGTGCAGCCTTTTAAATCCCAGCTGGGACTGAATGGTCTTTAACAAAAAGCCAACCAAGGCTACAGATTGGAGCCACTCTAGTACAGATCCTCCATTGCTCCATCATTTGGAACTTCAAAATCTCTTAGGAAAAGTGTCGTGGTTTAGCCCCAGCCGGAGGCTGAGCCACGCGGTCGCTCGCTCACCCCCCCCTCCCGGTGGGACGGGGAGAGAATTGGGACGAAGAAAAGCAAAAAACTCGTGGGTTAACAACAACAACAGTTTAACCAAACAACAAAGGGAAAGAGAACAAAACAAGCGAGAAACCCCAACAATGACAACAACAGCGAGTACTTAGCGGTGCTTTCCGGACAGGTCGCTCCCGCCCGCAGCCCGACGCCCAGCCCGCTCCGAGCAGCGATCCCCGCCCCGCCAGTCACCCCCTCTAAATAGTGAGCGTGACGGTCACATGGTATAGAATAGACCCCGGCCAGCTTCTGGTGAAAATTAACCCTATCCCAGCCGCAACCAGGACATTATCCACCCCTTATTCTATACCATATATGTCACGCTCAGATCCTACACTTTCCAATTAATCACCACCACTTTTCCTGATATATATATATATAGATATACACACAGACATCATTCCCTTAGTCTATGGACCATCCCTTTGAAGTGTCCATTGAGTTCATTTAGTCTATGACTTTAGGCTCCATCTGTCAGAATAGTCTCTTGGGGCAGGAGAGATGATGTGGAGTTTGCTCAGTCGGTGAAACAGGGCTGGGTCTCGGCGTGGTGTGGCAGGCGACACTGGACGCAGTGGGAGGATGGTGTGTAGTGCTGGATTGTTGCATCTGGAACTTGCAGTCACAGTATCTGGCTCGGCTGCTGCATCATGTCCACGGTCTGTGGGTTGAAGATGCCGATCTCTTGAGGAAGTTGATGGGCGCCAGTTGCTAAAGCCAGTTCTGCTTCCATTACTGCTGCACTTTGCTTAGTTTTATCAATAGTTCATTCATTGACTATTCTCACCCAAAATCAAATCCCCTCGAGGTACACATCGGACTTCCCCATCCTTTCGCATCACCCACCAAGTGCACCCAGGTCCTTGAGCAAAAGCAATCCCACGGATGGGTTTGCCTTTGCCCGAGGCAGGAGTAACCCAGACTGTCTTCCCTAACATATTCTTCATGTGCACTACAGGAACTTTATCCCCTTCTACAGTATGTAAAGGCTTTGACTGGGCAGGACCAGCTCGATTGGTAGACCCTCTAGTGTTAACTAACCAGGTGGCTTTTGCTAAATGTGTATCCCAATGTTTGAAGGTCCCACCACCCATTGCCCTCAGTGTAGTTTTCAGTAGTCCATTGTATCGTTCTATTTTCCCAGAGGCTGGTGCATGATAGGGGATGTGATACACCCACTCAATGCCATGCTCTTTGGCCCAGGTGTCTATAAGGTTGTTTCGGAAATGAGTCCCATTGTCTGACTCAATCCTTTCTGGGGTGCCATGTCGCCATAAGACTTGCTTTTCAAGGCCCAGGATAGTGTTTCGGGCAGTGGCGTGGGACACAGGATATGTTTCCAGCCACCCGGTGGTTGCTTCCACCATTGTGAGGACATGGCGCTTGCCTTGGCGGGTCTGTGGGAGTGTGATATAATCAATCTGCCAGGCCTCCCCATATTTGTATTTCAGCCATCGTCCTCCAAACCAAAGAGGCTTTGACCGCTTGGCTTGCTTGATTGCAGCACATGTTTCACACTCATGGATAACCTGTGCGATAGTGTCTATGGTCAAGTCCACCCCTCGGTCACGAGCCCATCTATATGTTGCATCTCTTCCCTGATGGCCTGAGGTGTCATGGGCCCACCGAGCTAGGAATAATTCACCTTTATGTTGCCAGTCCAGATCTACCTGCGCCACTTCAATCCTAGCAGCCTGATCCACCTGCTGGTTGTTTTGATGTTCCTCAGTGGCCCGACTCTTGGGTACATGAGCATCTACATGGCGTACTTTTATAACCAGCTTCTCTAGCCGGGCAGCAATATCTTGCCACAATGTGGCAGCCCAGATGGGTTTGCCTCTGCGCTGCCAGTTGCTCTGCTTCCATTGCTGTAACCACCCCCACAGAGCATTCGCCACCATCCAGGAGTCAGTATAGAGATAGAGCACTGGCCACTTCTCTCGCTCAGCAATATCTAAAGCCAGCTGGATGGCTTTCACCTCTGCAAACTGACTCGATTCACCTTGTCCTTCAGTGGCTTCTGCAACTCGTCGTGTAGGACTCCACACAGCAGCTTTCCACCTTCGATGTTTTCCCACAATACGACAGGACCCATCAGTGAACAGGGCATATTCCTTCTCATTTTCTGGTAGTTCATTATATGGTGGGGCCTCTTCAGCACGTGTCACCTCTTCCTCTGTCGACATTCCAAAATCTTTCCCTTCTGGCCAGTCCGTGATCACTTCCAGAATTCCTGGGCGACTGGGGTTTCCTATTCGAGCTCGTTGTGTGATCAGTGCGACCCACTTGCTCCATGTAGCATCAGTGGCATGATGTGTAGAGGGGACTCTCCCTTTGAACATCCAGCCCAGCACCGGCAGTCGGGGTGCCAGGAGGAGCTGGGCTTCGGTACCAACCACCTCCGAAGCAGCTCGAACCCCTTCATATGCTGCCAAAATCTCTTTTTCAGTTGGAGTGTAGCGGGCCTCAGATCCTCTGTATCCCCGGCTCCAAAACCCCAGGGGTCGACCTCGAGTCTCCCCTGGTGTTTTCTGCCAGAGGCTCCAGGTAGGGCCGTTCTCCCCGGCTGCAGTGTAGAGCACATTTTTAACATCTTGCCCTGCCCGGACTGGCCCAAGGGCTACTGCATGAACTATCTCCTGTTTAATTTGTTCGAAGGCTTGTCGTTGCTCAGGGCCCCATGTGAAATCATTCTTCTTTCGGGTCACGTGATAGAGAGGGCTTACAATAAAACTGTAATTTGGAATATGCATTCTCCAAAAACCCACAACGCCTAAGAAAGCTTGGGTGTCCTTTTTGTTAGCTGGTGGAGACATAGCTGCTATTTTGTTGATCACATCTGTTGGAATCTGACGACGTCCATCTTGCCATTTTATTCCTAGGAACTGGATCTCCTGTGCAGGTCCTTTGACCTTCCCTCGTTTTATGGCAAAGCCAGCTCTCAGAAGAATTTGAATTATTTTTTCCCCTTTCTCAAAAACCTCTTCTGCTGTGTTGCCCCACACAATGATGTCATCAATGTATTGTAGGTGTTCTGGAGCTCCACCCTTCTCCAGTGCAGTCTGGATCAGTCCATGGCAAATGGTGGGGCTGTGT
The DNA here is from genome assembly GCA_009819775.1 of Phoenicopterus ruber ruber. NCBI lineage: Eukaryota > Metazoa > Chordata > Aves > Phoenicopteriformes > Phoenicopteridae > Phoenicopterus > Phoenicopterus ruber. The sequence continues at coordinate 18,067,531 of CM020227.1, read as the reverse complement.
TTCCACCCCTGGGGCAGTCGATTCCAGGTGTACTGGACACCCCTCCAAGTAAAAGCAAACTGTGGCCTGCACTCTGCTGCCAAAGGGATGGAGAAGAACGCGTTGGCAATATCAATGGTGGCGTACCACTTGGATGCCTTGGACTCCAGTTCATACTGAAGTTCTAGCATGTCCGGCACGGCAGCACTCAGTGGTGGCGTGACTTCATTCAGGCCACGGTAGTCCACTGTTAGTCTCCATTCCCCATTAGATTTCCGTACTGGCCATATAGGACTATTAAATGGTGAATGCGTCTTACTAATGACTCCTTGGCTCTCCAGTTGATGAATCAGCTCACGGATGGGAGCCAGGGAGTCTCTGTTAGTGCGATATTGCCGCCGGTGCACTGTCCTGGTAGCAATTGGCACCTTCTGTTCTTCAGCTTGCAGCAATCCCACAACAAAGGGATCTTCCGAGAGGCCAGGCAGGGTAGATAGCTGTTTGGTCTTCTCTGCACTCACCGTGGCTACACCAAAAGCCCATCGGTATCCCTTTGGGTCCTTGAAGTACCCTCTCCTGAGGTAGTCTATGCCAAGGATAGAAGGGGCCTCTGGGCCAGTCACAATGGGGTGCTTTTCCCACTTGTCCCCTGTTAAGCTCACCTCAGCCTCCAATACTGACAATTCTTGGCATCCCCCTGTCACTCCTGAGATCCAGATGGGTTTCGTGCCCCTATGCTCTGATGGCATCAGACTACATTGTGCACCTGTGTCTACTAAAGCCCTATACTTCTGTGGGTTTGATGTGCCAGGCCATCGAACCCACACAGTCCAGTATACCCGGTCATCCCTGTCCTCCTCCTGGCCGAAGGCAGGGACCCTCTATTCCTGTTCCTCGTCAGAGTATTCCCTGTCTGAGCCTTGCAGCGCCAGACCAGAAGGCCCCTCCTCAGGATCAAGGGAGGTGATTTCAGTTCTTCTCTGTTTGGGAAATCGCTGATTGCCTTCGTGCATCTCTACAGCAACTCTGCTGACAGACTTCTTGGGTGGCCCCTTCTTAACAGCTGTCTTCCCTCTCAGTTCACGTACACGGGCTTCCAGCTTAAAGGTGGGTTCACCGTCCCACTTCCTCATGTCCTCCCCCTGGTCACGCAGGAAGAACCAGAGTGCTCCACGCCGCGTGCGTCTGGGGCTCCCTTTCCCTCCGACTGAGGCAGGAGAGGACTGATTTCTTGGGGCATTCCTGATAGTCAAGGCACTGGCCCGTAGGGATGAGGCGGTACAGAGATTTTCTTCAAAGTTTTGGAGCCAAGACGACACTCTCTCCACAGTTGGCGTATCAATATCTGGGAAATACATCGCTGCCAGACTGTTAGAATATGATGCTGGGGCGCTCTGAATCACCTTCCTCCACATAGCCCGTGTGCACAGGACATCGTCTGGATCTTTGGAGACCTCATCATTGTCTAGATCCCTGTAGATGACTTCCAGTACCGCTAATTCTCTCAGGTACTGGATGCCTTCATCTGCAGTGGTCCACTTTCCTGGGGAGTTCACAAGATCTTCCTTGAATGGATACCTTGCCCTTACACTTGAGAGGAGCCGTCTCCAGAGACTGCAAATTGCTGCCTCTCTTCCAATTCCTCTCTCAATTCCCCGGTTCCTAGCAAGGGATCCCAGCTGTTGGGCTTCTTTGCCTTCCAAGTGCTGACTGTCAGCCCCGCTATCCCAGCATCGCAGCAGCCAGGCAGCAATCCGCTCACCTGGCTGGCGGCTGTAATCTTTCCGCATGTCTCGAAGTTCTGCTGAGGTCAGGGACCGGGTAGTTTCTGCTTCCTGTCGAAATTCTCTCACTCCTTCCTCTGATGTCCTTGTCGAAGGACCGGCTTCTTGATCCGACCCTTCCTCTTCTTCCTTTTCCCTTACTAATCGAGGGTATGGACCCGTTGTCCTCCTTGTCCATTGCTTCTTTTTGACTACTGGGGCAATTACTGTAGTTGGTGGTGTTGTTTGGGTCCCTATCTCAACCATGGTGTCCTCAGGTGCAGTTTGGGTCCCTGCCTCAACCGGAGTCCTCTGGGAATGCTGAACTGCGGCTCGATAGGCACAAGCCAGGCCCCAGTACAACGCTAGAAGCTGGTGGTTCTCATTGGGATAGGCAAGGCACCCTTCTATCAGGTGGCGTGTCAGTTTGCTAGGGTTGCTCACTTGTTCAGGTGTAAAGTCCCAGGCTATGGGAGGTGTTAACCGCCCTAGGAACCTGCCCAAGTCCTTCCACACACCCTGCCACCCTGGGACCGGCTGCCTCAGGTCACGCTTCAATATAGCCTCACCCAAAAGTTGTCTTCTCTTCCACCAGGACGAGACCAGATTCCACAAACCCCATAATATGCCAACAATATTAGTAAGTAATACCAAGCAGTTCACACAAGGGTGAGTAAAGACCTCAGGAGCCTGTGTAATAAGCCTGTCTACATTAACCCTGGGTAGGGAGAGGGAGATGATGTATTCCCTCATCCTCTCCACCAGATAGCTCCCCCAGGACAGTGAGACCGTCAGTGCCAGAACAAACCACATTCGCATTAACATGTTGCCAAAAGTCAAGAGATAAACAACGCAACCAGCAAACTTTTTTTGGACCCGTGCAGGAGCTTGTCACTTAGTAATTACTACAGTTAGAGCACACTTAATACAAAAGTGCTGTTGTCGTGCCCCACGTTGGGCGCCAAAAAAGACTGTCGTGGTTTAGCCCCAGCCGGAGGCTGAGCCACGCGGTCGCTCGCTCACCCCCCCCTCCCGGTGGGACGGGGAGAGAATTGGGACGAAGAAAAGCAAAAAACTCGTGGGTTAACAACAACAACAGTTTAACCAAACAACAAAGGGAAAGAGAACAAAACAAGCGAGAAACCCCAACAATGACAACAACAGCGAGTACTTAGCGGTGCTTTCCGGACAGGTCGCTCCCGCCCGCAGCCCGACGCCCAGCCCGCTCCGAGCAGCGATCCCCGCCCCGCCAGTCACCCCCTCTAAATAGTGAGCGTGACGGTCACATGGTATAGAATAGACCCCGGCCAGCTTCTGGTGAAAATTAACCCTATCCCAGCCGCAACCAGGACAAAAAGCTGTAATAATTGACTTGGCAGATTATTATGCTGCCACTTGCAGGGCTTTTTCCTGCTCAAATTTTAGAGAACAGCATTTCTTTGGAGCTACCCAGCATACTTCTGCCTTGAAACACATTTCATGCTTTGTTTGGGGTGTGATGCCGTACTGAGCAAAGGAGGATAGCCATTTGAGGCAGTCAAGTCATATAGTACCCGGGAGGCTGAAATCCCACTCTCCTTTCTTTGCACTGTCTCAGTTTTCTTCCTATTCAAATCAATAGCAGCACTATAGTTTTAATAGGGACACATCTGTTTTTTGAGAGCTAGTGCAAGTTTCCCTTCCAGGAAAACAGCAAATTGGTGTTAATATTTATAATGCCTGATGAGGACTGGGTATCATGTAGTGAAGATGAACCAAAGACAGGCACTATTTGCTAATGCATGCAGAAGTCCTTTGGTAAGTACCTGATCCTCGTTTTGAAGGCTAGCTGGAGTGTCAGCACTTCCATAGTGGATCAGAGCTGTGAGTATTGCAGACCAGTATCTTGTGTCTGACTGTATTCAGTATATTGTGTTTTTACAGGCAGGTGAGGGATGTTTTGCTATATAAATGTTAAAAAGAAAGTATCATTTTTCTGTGCTAAGAGTTCATCTCATGTTGGGAATCTTTAGTTCCTTAACCTCATGGAGAACCAGAAGGTCTTGGCCTGTTAATGATGTGTTGTGTGATCTGGAGCAAACTACTTCACTTCCTTGTGCCTCTGCTTCCCCTCCCACTCTCTTCTGTCAGTTTTCCAGAGCGCAGGCCTTCTGCTATGTGCTTGCTCAGTGTCTAGCACAATGGGGCCCTGATCTCTGTTGGGGCTTCTAAATACTACCGCTGTATAAAATAAAAATAATCCTTCTCACAAATAGGGATGCAGGCTGGGAATTTCAAAAGGGCAGAAGAGCGAGTCAGTTTTCATGGACTCCTTTAAAAGTCAAAGCTTTATGCTCAGAGGCTTAAGGCAATTTTCTGAGCCCAGTCCTGTTGCTGTTGGCTTCAGTGATGTAGGACAGCAGAACAGACTCCAGAAATCTTCTGTTATATCTGTCTACCCTTTTAGATGTCGCAAGGGAGATTTTTAGTGCAACAGATTGAACCTCAGATAAGATTACATGCTGTAATTACCAGTGGGGTTTATTTGTCCAATTCTTTAAGCACTGAGTGGAAAAATGCACGTACATCCCTTAAGTAAAGGGAAGCATGTGCATTTTTCCACTCTAAGCTAAGTAAAGAATAAGATGTCATGTAAGCATGGATGGGCAAAAAGATAAATAAAGTTACTTATCAAAAAAAATATTCAGATTTTCCCTGTACCTAATATGAGTATTTGGAATAGAGCTGTAGAATGGCTGTGAAGTTTGGGTTTTTTAGTTTTTTTTAGCTGTAAATGTAAACTAAATTGAACTGATAGTTTTAATTAGATCTGAATTGACTGTGGTATTACACCACTTTAAAAGCCACTGGAGACACTCAAATTGCATTTAAAATCTACTATTATAATTAGTGATATCTACATTTATTATTGTGGTAACTGCACTTTAATGAATGTGTTCAGTACTAAACAAAGCTACAAAATCTAAACAGCTCTTAAGAGCATGTTGATTTCAGCTGCACTTTATTCCCTTGGTCTTCCACTTAGGTGAACTTGGATACTAAAACTAAGCTTTAAAAGCTAGTCAGGAGAAAGTGTAAAAGTTAAGGGACAAAAATTAAATACTTTCCCTTGAAGTTAAATAACTGTTTGCAGATGGAATCTTCTGATCTTTTCTGCCACCCCCGTGTTTAAGGTGCTGGTATACTTTCCGTGCTAACTAGTGTGTCTTGCAGACTTTAGTGCGTTTTTCCACGTGGTGTCCCAGGAAGAGGGGAAAGCCTAGTTATAGTTAAAATCAGGAGTTCTTAGGTGCAGCACCATCTTTCCATCTGTTGGACTTACTGTCTGACTTCTTTCAGCACTGTGGAAACTGAATGCAGGGGATGGTGGTGGGTGTATACTGTCATGTAATCTGAGCGAATACCAGTGCAAAGTAGGGTAAAATTTACTACTAATGTTATTCTCACCACCTCAGACACCTTTATTGTGAGGCTTTTGTTCCTAAAGGGAATTTTGTTAGGATCTCCCTGTATTCATGAGACTCCATCAATGTTGGCTGCACCCCCTGTGGTTATTTTCATTGCACAGGCCTCACTTGGGATTTTCAGGACGTGTTTATTCATCTGGGAAAGAGTAGGCTTCGTCCTGCTTTCCATATTGTTGACTTCTCTGTACTTAGCTTCCTATTAAGTGAAGGAGGTGTAAGCATAAGGGAGTGGCAAAAGGCAGCATTTTACTGAATTTGGCCAGGAAGGCCAGCTTTTCTGTGGGAATATTAAATCGGCAGTGGTCCCCTAGTTGAGACAGAATTCCCATATTAATTCTATGGGCTACTTGACTGTTCCAGAGAAGGGACTCTGTCTCAGATGCTAAGTTGAAAAGCATTTAAGCTTTCCTTTTACTAAGTTACTGGAGAGGTTCTCGGCATAATTTCGTTCTTAGCTAAGCTGCATCAACATCCTTGGGTTGTCCTAAGAACTACCTCACTCCTCAGTTTCATGCTGTCCTCTTCTTCCAGGTGCAAAACAAGCTCTGGCAGGGTCTCAGAAGTGCTTTCCCTGGAGATTTTCCTTGCAGTTGTAATCACCACTTTAGGATTGTCTTATGCTGCTTTGACCGTACTATATACTGTAAAGGGGCTGAGATTGGGGGAGAGGATCTAACCGAAGGTTTTAGAGCAATTTCTGCAGAACCATATTGATTTCATCTCTATTAAATTCATTGAGTTTTCCCATAAGGGCTTTTTAATTTAACTGTTGCTAAAAAATGCTGCACAAATTACCTGGCAAGAATGCTGTGGAGTTATAAGCCAGCCCTTCAGGCAGTCCCTTAAAGGCAAAACAGTAAAGTTGGGTGAGCTATTCACAGCCAGGAGGTTTTTATTCAATGAATTTACCACTTTGTCTGTTCACAGATTACTGACAAACAGCCACTGACTTTTTATGAATTTGTTCATTATCCCAAATTATTCAATGCCTGGTTTATGGAATGCAGTTTTAGCTTCAGGGCTGCTGGCAGACTGATCCACAAGTATTGTTTGAATACCACTGTTTGTAATTCTTACAGAAAAGCCCTATAAAACTCAATAGAAGCCTGGTGTTTTATTTCTGGGCACGTCTATAAAACTTAGCAGAAAATTATATCCTTACCATAAAATTCTACAGCTTGGTTTAAAGTAGTTATAATTTTCTACTGATTTCTGTATGTTTTTAGTAGCATTATGTAAAAAAAAAAGTTTATTTCATCAGCGTTACTCAAATTTTTGTAGTTTGAGAGCAGAGAAAGTTGATAACATGGATGTAAATCTTTGGGAATTAATCTCTTTTATCCTTGAGTTTGGTTACACTGCAATTATGCTGATGCCCATTATAAGACCATTTTTCACTATTAAATTGTAAATGAGTATCAGACCGAACTTGGTTCTGTCTACCATTAATTCTAAAATGAAAACTGAGGCGTATAAAAAGGGACAGCCTAATATGCAAGTACATTAGATTTCTCAGTCCTTTTGAGTGGAATTAAATGCCCATGTCTGTGATAGCCCCTCGAGGAATGAGGTTTCATTAGTGAGAATCAGGCTCCACTCAAATTCCAAGATATCTCCGAACTTCAGAAGTGTTTTCTTGGGTCCAGACACGCACCTTTGAAGTGGTATGACTCTCTTAGACTCTAAACCAGTCTTGTTCCGTTGAGATAAATAGCTTTGGCTATTTGCTTAAATGACTCAAAGATATAAAATTCTCTTCTGATAGGTTGTGTTGGCTTTCATTTGTTACATTTATAATGTTTTTAAACGTTTTCCCCACTGGCTTATTCTGGTGTAACAAGAAAAGGTACAGGTCCATGGAGAAGGAATTAAACCTCCCATATGTTTGGTAGACAAGACAGTTACAAAGGTTTTGATTTGCAAATGTGCACAAGGAACCAGTAATTTACCTGGTGGGTTGTGTGGTATGTCCTTTTCACATAGTAATAATGGTACCAAGCATCTCATTAATGCCCGGTGCTGTTACCAGCAGGGTTTAAGGAAACCTCCCTACAAGCGCTGCCCGTGTAGCAAGCTGGGTGCCACACACGGTTTGCAGCCACATCACTGTTGAAATACCGTGTGAGGAGGGTGGATGGTAGGTTTTGCTGCTTTTGCTTCTGGAACTTGCCAGTGTTTCTTTTATCCTACCTGAAATAATAATTTCTAGTGACCTGTTGAATGGAAGTAGGATGTTAGCTTACCAGCTAACCATGTTGCTCTGGAACAGAGGTATCTTTAGCTAGTCAGATATAAAAAGAATTAAAACATCACTGGATGACACTTCTATAATGCGTTGGTGTTTCTGTAAGACATAATAAAATATTCAGCGCTTGAACAGATGGATATAGCCACAATCCTTCTGAAGATGTTATTTTAAGGATGTGGATTATACGGGATTAATAGGCCAGTAACTTGGCAGAACTCAGCTTTTTGGTGTTTCAACTTGTAGAGCTAGTTATAATTTCCAATGATTTAGCTGTAAGTTACACCATTTACAAAAGATGAAAATTAACGTCTAAAATATGGATTATTTTTTTCCTTTAATGAAAATTCTATTTCTAGATAATTCTAAGAAACCTAATTCTTTTAACTGCCAGACTGTTTCCTCCGGGCTAAACTTTGACAGATACTTAGGATTATCAGGTTAACATGTAATGGATAGAAGATGGTGAGAGGCTATGGAAGAGAAAGCTACTGTTAATGAACATCAGTTTTTAGTAGTGGGGTTTTTTTGATTTAAGAATCTTGACACCTGTCAAAGTATTAGTGGTCATGATAAATCATATGGTCTTTAAATGCAATATTTAGCAACACTGGAATTCTGCTGAAGTTACTGGTATCTTCTTGTTCAGCAAGAAGGAAGAGAGGTTATACTGTGACCTCCAGAAACCCATACTACAATAGATCTTAATAATGGTGTGTATTTCTTGATTTAGATTTGGAAGCTGGCACATCTTGCCATGAGTTCTCCAAAATAAACTTGACTTTAGCCTTAGAAAATTCATTAAAAGGACCCAGGATGGTAACAGGAATCGTTCCTTCCATTTTGAAGAAATAAGGTGTATAAAGGAAAACTAGTGTCTTTTATTAGGCTGTCTCATAAAATTGGAACAAATACTGGCTCAGAGCACCAACATAAGTCTGCCAGAGTAAAATTCTTCAGCAAAACCTTTTGAGAACTTTTTGCTTATTGGGATACTCTGTTGTGTACAATTGTTTCAGTGTTGTCCTACCCTGGCAGGAGAGGTGAGAGACAGCTTAAAGGAGGAATGGTAGCTTTTACGGAGTTCCTTTTAACTTACAGGAAAACAAGTTTAAATGGATCAATTTCTTATTACCTACTGCAGTTAAAGAGAATGTTAGAGATGTTTCATCAGCATTAGTTTTCTACATTATTAATAAAGTTATCATTAAAATCTCAACAGTTACTATGCTATGCCATTTGAACTATCATCACAGTTATCTTTTATACTTAGCATGGGAATAACTGCAGCATCTCAAACCACAGTGTATCATGGTGCCCACATTCTTGAAAGCTGGTATAAATCCAGCATGTCCTCCTTGAATCCATAGTATCTGAGCATTTAACAGCTATAGTGTGCAGACGTGTTGTTTTTTGATAATCTGGTAAATCAGTGTAATAAAGAAATGGTACATTTTCCTGTCACATGGTTATTAGAACTTTCCTTAATTCAAATTTAATATTAAAATGTTTTCAGAGATACTGGTTCTGGAAAAAAGCAGACATAGCTCATTTACATGGTTGTACATAAAATAAAGTTGTACTGTGTAGTTAATGCTTCTCAAGATTAATGTGTACTACCTTGGGAAGACTCTTAGGCACTTGGAGAAAACTCCTAAAAAGGCTTAATCTCAAATATTGATCTCTTGAGATCAGAAGATGATACTGCATAGCCAAAATACAGAATGATACAATGTTGAGGTCATTCATGGAGAAACCATATTTTATCCTGTGGGTTTACAAGGGGTTTCCTGGATCTAACTTTTGTCTTTAGGTCTGAGTAAATAAACATAGCATTCTTTTGCTTTTTTTTTGCTTGAAATGTTTAACAGGACTGAGCTGTTTTGCAGTTTGTAATTGTGTCTTTGCTATATTAAGGTAAGTGTAGACCTGCACCTGGCCTTGAGCCAGACTTTGGTGAAATGTTTGGAAATAAACTTGTTAGAGAAACTTACGTATTGCTGTCAGGGAGATGTTTTATCACTTGTTTTCCACAGTGTATTTTGAACTGCATCTCTACTACATTGCGTTTCAGATATTTTAACCTAAAATACCACGGCTTGTTGAAATGTTTTAAAAAAGTATACTGTGACCTATCATTGAAACAATCTGACATTATTGAGTGTACCTGTCCTTCACTGCTCAAGTGTTACTTAAAGTGTCCACGATAATGCACTAATCAAAGGATGTTTCATGTGTTCTCAGCAAAGAATTCATACACCAATCTACAGGACTGCTCCAGAACACCAGTTAGTGCTCTTATTGTGCTTTAAATGTGTGAGTTGCTGAGTGTTCAGTATTGTTGTTTTTAAGGGATTATCTTAAGTGAAGAACATAATGGAAAATGTGCAAGTGCTTTGTTTTGCTATTATTTTTTTCAAGTCCTTGGGAAGGATTATTTGCAATGTTCTTGCATGCTCTATAGCATCTTTACATGATCTTTTGATCATTTTTGTCAAATTAATATGCCTTTTATTATTGCATTGGAGAGTGTCTTGCAGCCCACAGAGTGTGTAAATTTTATGATAATGAGAAGCTCTTAGTGAGACTAGCATGCAGCATCTGGAAGCGTTATAAAATGAATTAAAATGGCTAAAGACACCTACCTCCTCTTTGTCCCACCTCAATATGAGAGGATAAAAATTTAGCACTTGCGAAGCATCCTGTCAGGCCTTGTAAAAGTATTCTTGTGAGTTGTGGCTGGTATTGCATAGCAGGAATGCCATCAGGGACCGCCATCCTGTCAGCTCTGTTACAAGGAACTTTCACAGGAGTGTGGCATTAGCACGGACAAAGGCCATCACATTTCAGCAACACATCTGCAAGAGGGCAACAAAAAATTGCCATTATTGTCCTATCCTTTTTCCTGTGCCTTCCACCTGCAATACAGCAAGCCTTCTTGGTTTAGGATATATTATCTGGAATAGCTTTCACTTGAGAACTCTGCTTATGTAGTCTTGCATGAAAACACCACTGCTTCTATCTCTAGGCTCAGCACCAGAAAAATGCAATCTCCAGCGCTGGATCCAGTAGAATACTATTGGGGACCTCTGCCGCAGGAACGAAATGGTGCTCGACAAGCATCTAAGTCTAATTTACATCAGTTGAGCCCACAGCACCTCATCCTTTGCTGGGATACCTAATCTGGTTGCCTATGTCTTTGTTCTTTTAACACATGCCCCGACCTGAAAAACCACCCAACAAAACCAATCAGCCTAAACCTCACAGGTCTGATTCTCCTGTCTGAACTTCTGAGCTCGTTGCTGAATTGATTTCACTGCATTCCCTCCTGCTGTGTGCTGGTATAAACAGGAAGATTAGGCCTTGTGTGTGTTCATTTGCTTCTTGATCTGATTTATGCTGCTTACATCTATTGCTGACTTTTGCCTCTTGTTCTGTGCCAACCTAGTTTATGATATGTAACTGAATTGTTGTATGTTATTGTTCTCCCTGGCTTCAGCTGATAGCTCCTTGTTTGCAAAATAACAACTGAGAAACAGTTCATCTACATCAGTCCATCGCTTGTCTTTCCAGTCTTTGCTGAAAATTGAATCCTCCTTCTCCCTTTCACTCATCCTTTCTCAAGCTATGGAGGCCAATCCCAGCAAAGCTTCACTCACCATCATATCTTTTCTAAAAGCCTGAATTATTTTTGCTGCCCTCTGATGTACCTTTCCGGTTTAATAAATGTTTTCTCTGAACTAAATGGGAATGGAGTGATGCATAATATTGTGAAATTAGACTTTGTTCCTCAAAAATTTCCTAAATAACTGTAACTGATTTATCCTGCACCTTTATACCTTTCAGTGTCTCTCACCTTTTTGTTCTTTACCCAGATGGTTTTCTCTGGAAATGTCTCTACTAAGGAAATAAATTCCTAGTGAGGAATACTGAGCTGATTCTACCGTCGCTTTCCCCAGCTCCATACCAATGTAATTTCAGTAGTTTAAGATGAATTATTTCTCTTTGCATTTGATTCTAAGATCACATTTGAATCCATTCCATTCTTTCCCATTTATGTACTTAATTTGGGTAAGAACACTAGGTTCAGAAAAGAAGCTTGACCTTGGCTGTGTAGAAGGTAGCCTGGTAAATGGGACTCTGCTGCCACAAACTGTGAGGTGCTGGCCCAAGGCTGGGACCTTCTACTGCTGGACTACTCTGTTAGAACAAACAAACCCCAAACCAAAACCCCCTGCATCAGCACTACTCTTGGTGCCCCATGTGTGGGTACATTAGGAGGGCAAATACATTCAGGAATTAGCCAGTTGTACCCTGTGGCATTTCTGACTTAAAATTTGCTAGGCTGTGAAAGTAGTAAGATTTCTTGGGCATACTAACATAGTTATTTGCTATCTTTTATTTTCCTTTTGGAATATATTTTACATTCATTATATGTTCAAATTGAGTGGTACCTCTGAGGACTTTCTAAAGCAAGAAGCATAGAGAACTCTAACCCTGGGGCTGATTTCCAAAGGACCCCACATTCATCATTATGGAAATAATTTGTCAAAAGAGCTTTGTTCCTATTTTGTCACTGGAAGGATCAGTTAGACTTCTCAAGTGCTCAACAGATATCTGAGAATTCAGCTTTTCTATAACCAGCATTTCTGTATCTGTCGTGAAAAATCATGCTTCTGTTTCTAACGGACTAGAAGATGTGGACGAGGAAGTACCTGGCAACTAGTAGATGAGTCATCTGATAGAAATAACGTGTATCTGTCTCAGTTGACGCCACCTCACTCAGAATATACTTCTGGTGACGCTTCCTGAAGATATATGTGCTAAGCTTCTGGAAGTGTCTTTTCATAATGTGTCTTTTGGAGCTACTTAGAGATATCTTTAGAATTAAATTATGTTCTTATGAATTTTGTCCTTTGGCAGTTGCCCTTCCTTCAGAAATCTCAATCATGGAAATGTTTGTGAAATTTGTGTGTCAGCAAAGTCCATGCAAATTGATTTAATCAATGAAGGGAATGTTGACAGAAGATTTTCAGTAGTTACTCCAGTGAGGAAATGCCCGTTGTTTGTTTGTATTCCAGTTCTGCTTAAGGTCAATATGTCAGACACTGAAGATACCTAACCAAGGAAAGCCAAAGGGCTTAAAAATCTAAGTTACCCTTATTGATGGTTCTCTTTGTTTGATCTTTCTCTAGTCTTTGCTAACAAAGTCTTCTAAGGATCAGTCACATCCTTAAGGGTGTGAGTTAAGATTAAAAAACTTTTCCTCAGTGGACAAAATATATTGTTTATACTTAATTTTTTTCTGTTTAAAGCCTTACATTTCTTCAGAAATTGAAACCTATCCACTTTGACAAAATAGTCCAGAGCTGTGGGAAACATTATCCTCTTAAATAACCTCTTTGATGTGGTGTCTGCTTTCTCTTTTTTTCCTAAATATATTTTTGAAGAGTCATTATCAAAAACTCACTGTTTATCAGCTGGTTGCATTTTTCTGTATGGCTTGTATACAAGGACAAATCTCAGTCCTTCAGTGGGGCTGAAGAAACCGAGTTCATTCATCAAGGCAATTCTGAATCCTCTCACTGGATATGTGAGCTCATGCCAGTTAGGAAAACTACTGCTTAGTGTCAGTCAGTATGAAAGATGCTTCGTTATTCCACCTCTCAGCCTCTCAGGAAATATCCTGACCTTCTCAGACTGGAAAAAAATGTTCCCTGGAATTCTGGAGAGCTCTGAGACCTGTTGGAAATGCAGTCCCACTGGAGCAGAATCTACCTAATATGGAGACATTGTTGAGGTTTGTATTCCTTTAAGGAAGATATTTTGTCATGTGTGGCTTTTCAGGAGATAAAAACTGCAGTTGCTGATTTTTCTATAGAATTTCCTGTTCTCTTCCTATTTTTTTTTTTTTTAAATTGACTTTACTCTATATTTGGAGAAAAAGGTATAGTCCAAAAAAGATCAAACTGAGCCCAAATCCTCTGCTTTAGAGAGTGATTAAAGACTCGTGTTTCCCCAAACAGCCATGTCACAAGATGCCAAGTGCAGAAGACATTAATCATCTGTACCTTATCTCTATGAGAAGCCATCTTCAAAGCAGAAAGGAGGAGAGCTCTACCCTCTAGAGATAAATGGCATATCGTAAATAGTGTGAGGCACTCGGATACCGTGATTATGAGCTCTATAGAAATGCCTATAAATAATACTAGGAGATACCCAGATATTACAGCTTACTTATGAAAATAAATAAACCACATAAAAATCTGACAAGATACAGGCTTCTCTCCCATGTGAGGACACTTCACTTTCCTTTTCCACTTTCTATTCTGAGAGCAGGACCTGCTGTGCAGGGACTAGGTCCTCATCCTTAACTTGCCGTCCCTTGAGAAACAATGAAGAAAATCACCATGTTAAATAGCATGAAAGCATCAAGGATGGAAAACTCTTACAGGCATACTTAGCTGTGTACCCTTTCCAAATTTTGAATCTAAAAGGAAAAAAAAGGTAGCTGAGCCGAAACTTCTAGAATCTGAAATTTGAGAGTATTTGAATGCAAGAGCGCAGATTCTGCTATGGCAGAAGAAAGAGGCGGATTGTGTACTGACTTCAGTGGAGCATTAGATAAAGATTTCACAAAGGTGCTCATAGCAATAATGCATTAGCTTCTGGCGACCACCCCACTTATCTGCTGGAGCGCTGTACTGTTCATTCAGCAAGATCAATATCTAAAGAAAAAAAAAATGCATTGATTGGAATTTCTCCCTGTTGTACGTAATTTTTTTTTCTAGGCAATTTTGAGCTGTTCTAGTTCTGGTTAGTTTTACTTTCTCATCAAACTTTTTGCTGTTAATACTACTTTTCTCCGATAGGCTGCACGTAATTCTTGATACCATTTACATGATGAGCAGGTTCAGAAACTCTGAAGTGCACAGTTTGTCTTGGTAAGATCACTGAATTAGTCTGCTCCATTATCAGCAATGTTAGTGAGCCTCACCAGTAGTGAAATTTGGTTGCAATGTGGATATTTGAGAGAAAAAAAAAATTACTGCAGGGAACTGAAGAGTAATTTTTAAATTTGAAATCTTATTTGAACAGCGATTACTGTATTTGCCTAGCTCAGTGTGGTATGTTTCTAGGGGAGCACATACAAATCACTGTCTCATGAGTTCTGTCTTTTGTACAAAGACAAATGCTTTACAGTAAATTGCCATGGATTGTTTTCAGGTCTTAGCAAGTGCTTTTATTTTTCTCTTCTGATAATCCACTGTCTCATTTAAAGAAAATATTAATATTTAATCAGCATTTAGAAAAGGGGAGGAAAGCTCACTTTCTTTTATATTGTCGATTTTATTTTACATCATTGCTCATAAATGAAGAACTAAGGAAATGACCAGTGCACAAATCCAGTTTTACTAGTGTTCTTGATTCTGTACAGTGCTTGGGAGCATCTTCGGGGGTGGGACTCCCCTTAGATAATGCTTTGGAGCATGCTGAGAACATATGCGTTCTGTCTAGATATAGCAGTTTTAAAATAAAACTGCTGAGGTGTTTTTTTTTTTTTTTTTTACTCTTCCAGCTTCAAAGGCGATGAGTCCCTTAGTCAGGTTTTGAGGAAGAAGGCAGACATTGCTGAGAAAATTATTAAGTTTTTCTTTCTGTTAAAAATAAGCTAGGCACAACCTTAAGGTATATATGGGATTTTGTTGGTTCTGTGGCACACTCACTGCAGGTTTCCTCTTCAGGATGTAGTGCTTAACCCATAGTCATGTTCTGCACGCAGCAAAAATGGAAGGAGTTGCACGCACTAGGCAGCGTAAAGAACCGAGTGCCTATACTGTTTGGTTTACCAGTGTAGTCTTGACATCTCCTTCGCTTGGGTGACAGTTGAAGTGAGATGGAAAAATTTGAGCTTGCCAAGTAGTTAGAACAGGTTTATTTATGCCATAATATTTTTTTCCTAGAATGATTAAGTGTAAGATTTTGAAAAAGTGTTTGATTAGATGCTCTTGAGATTTGCTTAAGCTGTAACCGTGAGAAGTGAAGAAATGTGTGCCTACCCATGCTTATTTTGCCAACTTTTTTTAAAAAGAAGATCTCAAAACTTGTGTTGGTTTAAGCATCTGGGTGTCAGCGAGGTGCAAAGTTTGCTGAATTCCTGCTGAAGATGATGTGAGTTGATGGGCATCAAAACTTATATCCAAAACCTGTAGATCAAAACTGTAAGATTTGAACCATAACCATCTTCAACAGTTTTGGAATTCCATTTTAGTCCCATCGTACTGATGTTATCAAACTGTGATTTAATTTGGGGAAAGTTTAGGTGCAGAGCAGGGGTTCATAGCTTTTGCAAGAAGGTATTTCTTCTGGAAATGATTATAAAAAAATGTAGACAGATACACTTCTGTAATTCTACAGCTGTAATGAAAAAAAAGTACAGCTCCTATACCTTAGAAGCATTTTTTTTACTACTAGTAGTATTAACAGGAATTGACAATTCTAGTGTGAGCATGTCGCGAATGGATTTTGTTGCAAATGAGTGACTTTACACAATTTGATCTAGCAACAGTTAAAATTTATTTATGCCTTTATGGCAAATCACAAGATTAGATTGTGATATTTAATAGCACTCAATCATTAGTCGATTAATAAAGCGATTTGACAAAATTCATTCACGACAGAACAGCACACTAGAAACTTCCCTGTGCATGGCACTCTGAATGCTAGGAGCAGTGTGAGGTTACCCGATAAACAGAAAACCTTGCAGAAAGAGGAAAACAAACTGTGCAAGGGTATTTAAGCTTGGGGCTCTTGTAAGCTTTTTGGTTACGCTGCTGCAAACATGAAATGGTTTGTAGTATTTAAGTCAGGCCAGGTTCTCTACTTGCTAATAGTGGTCTCACACAGTAGCTTACTGTGGTGAGAAGGTAAAATTTTGGATCTTGTCAACATCTGAGTAATCCAGCATCCAGTAATCTGTGGGCGAGGTACTTCTGCAAAAAATGTCTCTATCTTGATCTTTATAACCAGGGTGCTGGGTGGTAATTCACTAAGTAGAACAGAGTAAGCTTCCGGTTCTACAGATCTGGCCCATCTTTCCAGATGTTTGATTCACTGTGGTGACTGGCACTTGGTGTGACGTGTACTGTTGAACAGAACTCATTGACTCAAAATATGACTTCTTGATCCTGTATCTTGCTCCTTTTTCTACAGAAGATGTCCGACGTTATAGCAGTGCTCACACAAGAAGTGTGGATCTTCTATCACCTGGTAATTTAATGAATGTCTTTCTCTTTCCCTCTTTCAGCCTGGGTGGCTCCACTGTGTGCACAGAAATTTACTTGGTTAGTTCTTCTCAGAAGTAATAAAAAATTACAGGAATTTAGGCCAAGTACCTGAAAACAAGAGTATTTTGGTATGCAGTTACTTTGGTAAAGGGCACTCAAAGCTCATTCACTGTTTCAAGTGTTTAATATGTGTTTTTTGAGAAATAGAAATTAAAAGTGAGGAAACACTGGCTTACTGAAGTATTAAATATTCTATTCCTATAAACTATGTAATAAATCAAGGAGACTTTCAAAACTATAGTTTGATTGTATATGGATGGATTGATTGATTATACTTGTTTTAATTATACGTATAAATGTCAAGCAATTTCATTAGGTAGTAGTCTAGTGGGCATTTATTATGACCAAATGCCTACTTGGAATAGCTTACAGTTTCAGAGCAATCATTCTGTGTCTAATGGGGGCTGTTGGGGCCTTTGCCCGCATACTGCTACAAAGTCTCGCTATCCATGTAGTGGAAGTGTCAGCTGAGCCTTGGGCTCTCTGTAACCGAACAGTAAATGCTGCTGGGGGAACAAGGGCTTCCCCGTGGGCCAGCTCTTCAGAACTGCATATTTGCAGCTGTGTGCAAAACCTAATAATTATGAACACAGTGTGATGTCTTTGCTATCGTTTGCAAGTGCAGTTCCCGCAGGTGATGTTTGCATGCGGTACTGATAGATGTATACGTGTACCAAACAGGATAGCTTTGTGCTTCACGTTTGTATGTTAGGATTTGCTGTTCTGTGGATGTGTCCGTTTCTTGATTTGCACTATTATGAAATGAGCCAACAAGTTCATGTGTTTGTTTAATGACAGAGAAAGAAAATTCCTATGTAATATTCTTTTTTTCTGAATTGTTTATTGTTAAGAGCTGTTGATATTTGGACATTGATGTTTCTCTGCTCTAGTCCTCAATTAAGAACAATTCTTAAGTGAGGTTATTGCTGTGCTATCTTTTTCTGAAGACCTGAAAACCCACATTCTTAGGAATTGTTCCCATTGTCGGTATCTAAGAGAAAGTCAAATTGGAAGAAAAAAGAAATGTGGAAGTTCTTAATCGTTGATTTAAGATATTTCACTAGCTGGGTCAGACTGTCAAATTGCTTGATGGATCCAAAACAAAGAGCAATGCTGTGAAAACACATGAAAGAGAAAAAGAGGTTAAAAGATTTTCTGGAGTCTCTGCTCATAGAATAGTCATCAATTCTGTTACCAGAATGGCTCCTGGAATACTTCTGAAGATGCTAGTGAGAACATGGTCTCCCCTCTAATTAAATTCTCATCTTTGCCCAAATGGTTGAAAGGGCAACTGTCTTAAACCTTTGAACTTTATTTGTAATACAAAGCTTCAATTAGATAAAAGACAATAATTAGCAAATCTTTTATCTTTGGGCATAATTAAATCTTTAAGGAAGGACATCTTAATCAATGACTTGTAATGACAAGTTCATAAATAAATTAATCCTTCCAATGAGTGTCTGGCAGAAATCAATGGGTGTTAAAAGAGATTCAGGATGAGGGGACACCACTATAGAAACACTGTAGCTCAATTACACTTGGTTTAAAGATTCTCATCTATAAAGTATTAGCTTGTTCAAAAGATGATGTATTATTTAAAGAGAGATCATTAAAATATTAACCTCTAATATTGTAGAGCCTTTTTTGGAACTTCTGTCTTTACATATATATGTATTTCACCATGGTTTATGCTTAGCTCTTTGTATAGGTTCTTTTCCAAAATATATAGTCAATTTTATGTTGTCCGTGTTGAGTCCTGGGGTCTCGTCTCATTACTGAAACTAAAACTTGTCTGAGCAGACTTGATACGTGCAGCCTCATTCGCTTCACTGGTAAGGATTCCCCTCCAGGTGAATGCTTGTATAAGCTCAACATGCTTAAATGTTGTTGCTCAAGAGATGCCTACATTTCTGTTCATTTAACACTTTATACTATAGCCAACCCATTAACTCAAGGGTTTTCTGTTGGTGTAGGAATGGTAAAATGAAGAAATAAAACAAGGTCATGATTTGGGAGCTCTTCTGACCAGGGTGGTTTTTGTGAGATGATCATCCCTGGAAGCTGCCTCTTGCTGGAGGGAATGCAGCGATAGCACACTTGTTACAGAGGAGTTAGTGGAAATTAGACCTTTTTAATATTACGTACAGCAGTGTTATTCCCAAACATCATTAGTAAATAGACTGTTTTGCCTCCTGTCTCCCACTTATTCTGACCTTCTGGCTTTAGCTGACCAAAAATGGCAGGAGCTTTGCACTGTTTTGTTTGTGGGATGCTCTTACTGAAACACGTGTCTTTCCTCCCTTGTTTGAATATCACATAGGTGTTAGTGGATATGTTATTTTGGTGCAATATTGGGTACCTCCCTCCCTCCTTCCCCTGTCTTAATACTTTAAAGTTGAGTGTAAAAAAAAAAAAAAAAAAAAGTAGCAAGTATTGCCAGTTGAACTCCCTTTTATGAAGTTTTACCTGGGTTTTGCAGCGTTTAGAGTATCTCAGAAAATATCTTTTTCCATTCAGATTTTGAATGCGCATGTCTGAGGTGTGAGGAGCTTGCTTGCTTTCCTTGTCCTTCCTCCTTTCTTTCCTGCATTCCCTTTCCACAACAGGTAGCAAGAGTGCTGTAGCTCTTGATAAAGCTTTATCACCAGTGGACAAAGGGACTGCAAACTGACAGAGTAAGTGCTAAATCACTATTGTTGAATTTATCTTGGTTTCTTAAGAAGACAAGAATTATGAATGAGCACTCTCCTATGTATTTCTCTTTCTCTGTATCAATTGGGCCCCCTGACTAACAAGTGCAAAAGGTCTTGAGCACGGTGAGTTTTTCCAGCAAGCCTGGACTGCCGACAGGTTGGGAGCTGTAGTCCCCCTAATCTAGCTGGCAGACCTGCAGTAGCTGAAAGGCTGCTCTTGTGTTTGGTTTGCCTGGCAGCCAAGAGGAAGAGCTGTTAGGCCAACCTGCATGTATAGGTCTGGTCTAGTCACAGCCAGTGTTGTTCCTCTCCATCTGGAAGACTGAGCAAAACTAGACTAAACATGTGGAGGTACTGTGGTGGAGACAAGTCGGGAAAAAGAGGTTAGGGTGTTGCAGTGGAGAAAGATCCAGGACGTGCCAGAGCTTGAGGGTACAGAGACAGGGGAGGAAGGCGGTGTAAGTAGAAACTGAGGAGGTTGCATTTAAACCAGAGGAGACAAAAGTATGGAAAAGTGGGCTACGTTAGACTGCTGCTTTGATCTCTTTTCTAATTTAGGGAATGAAAAACTTGTTGGTTTTATACTGCCCAACAGTATTAAATAATTACACTTTCTCCTAGCATATTAATAAGCTATACTACAGATTTTTTTTGATTTTGAGTGGCAAAAATATGCAGCTTCTAGAATGATTGATTCTTTCTGTTGTGTGGGGCACCAAATATCAGATAAAGTTGAAATGTTAGCGATTTCCGATCTGAAACTTGTTAAACAGCAGAACAGATGGAAAGTTCTGTTCAGGTTATGAGCGTCCAGATCTGTCACTGATTAAAAGGGTAGCATATGCTGGTGGCTGGTCTTGATAGATATCTCTTTAGAATAGTAGGACAGGTTCCCATCCTTGTAATCCAGTAGCCCTGCCGCTGACAGGCAGTATCTGCTGCCCCTCACACGGTGTAAAGATCAGTTGCTCTCCACGTGAAGCTACATTATAGCTCAGAGCATCTTTGGACAGATTTGTTCACAACCTGGATGTTTGCTGTTCTTCAGAAGGGTGATAGGAATCTAAACCTCTTGCCTCTTCAGATATATTCTCCCTTCAGAGCTGTCATCCAGGTTGTCAAAACTTATCCTTAGCAAGCTTCAGCTGTAAAGGTCCTTTTATCAACACCACGACATTCCTGTCCATCCCATTATGCCTTGTCAATGAGAGCCTTTGCGTATTTCATTTGAAGCAGCCTAGGAATCTTTTGCTAAATTCCTTCAAAGGAATTTAAATAGTCCTAATGACCATATTACCTTACAGGCTTTTAAATGTTTCACCAGCTGCTTGATTCAATGCAGTATAAATTGTAAGCCTTTCCGCAGTAATCTCAGCGTTTGTTTGGGAGTTAAATATTAACAGATTTTTTCTTTCTCTCAAACAGTAGGCTTTGCACCTGCTTAATTCCCTGCAGGGTTTGTTAGAAGCAAATGTTGCTTTCCTTTCAAGTGCTCTGGGTTTTGTTCTCTGTATGTGCTTTACATGAGGTCAGTTTGAAGAAGACTTAGACTGATGGACCTCTGTACATCTTGCAAACATGCATTTTGTCCCAGTAGCAATCTTGGTTGGCGAAGGAGCTCCCAGCTGCATAGGTAAACTCTGGCTGAGCAGTGGATTTGATGCAAACAGATTAATTCAGTGCGATGCCCTTTACAAGGCTTCATTCTACATTACTACTATCCTGTTTTTCAGCATGCTGGTACTTGAGGTCATTCAAGAAGAGGGGAAAAAGCAAAGAAATATTACAAATGAAAGAAACAAAGTAGTCGTGTATATGGGCTAAATATTGGAAGCAATGTAAGTGCTTAAGCCAATACAACAGACATATTTTAGGTATTTGTCATTTAAAGACAAAGATGGACTGCCTCCCACACATTTCAAAATGAATCTGAAATGTATTTTTATAATTTACAATGATTTCCGTCAGAGAATAATAAAGAGATTTGATGCCTAGGATACTTAAATGTTCTGTGATGTGTATTGTAATAGCTATTTTAAGTGTAGGAAATACCCTAATAAGAAACAGTTTGCTAGTGTGCTGATCTAGTTGATTCTTATCATGGCATTCTCTGTAAAATAATAATTGGAAGATATGACAATAGAGATGGCTGATTAAACTGTTAAGCATCTGATAAAACTTGGGCAGATTTAGATCACTTCAAGAGGGTTTTATTTTTTTAAAAAAACCCCTCAATTTCTAACACTTCTTTTTATGCTACTTTTCATTTAAAATATTTTGTGACCTTTGCTAAATGTAGTAGTTGATGAATTGAAACACTCTGAATCTAAATTAAAGAAAAAAACCCCAAACCCAAAACATGTTAAATATCTTTTAATAGAAGTATATGGTGTATCAAGACTCTCTTTAACTGGATGTAGATTTAAATTTTTTTGAAGTAGGTATTTAAGTCATTAAAAAAATAAGCTTATAAGTAATTTCCTTTTCCTACACCTCCTGGCTTCCCCTCTCTAACCTCTTCCCCGTGCTCCCTGCCCCAGATGAAAAACTGTTCTGTGTTGTGTCGTTCCCTCCCCAGTTTCTTGTTTCTGGCAAGGAAATTGTAGTTGCTGTGGCTTGTTCCTTTCCCCTTCTCGTTCAGCATGTACCATTCTGTCCTTAGTCCGTAGTGCTTGACATCTTTTCTGCTGTATCTTCCTCATCTCTGCCCCCGCGCCCCCCTGTTCCTGGATTCACTAACTTGTTGGATTTGTCTGCTTGCTCATGTAACTTCATTTGGTGTCTGTCCCACATACAATATTACCTTTCTTCCTTGTACTTAGACTTTCTTGAAGGATTTATTTTATTATACCTTTTACAAGCTCCAGTTCGGCAGAATTCTTAAAAAGAATCCAGCCTCATCCTGAATAAAGCTACTGCTTCTCAATTTTCTGGGATTCATGAGCACATGACTTACTCCAACAGGAATTGTATTTTACTTTTTAACTGCCTGTCTTTTCTTTAGTAAGCTGCTTCTTTGTCAGCCATGTTGTCTGTCATATTTTTCCCCTCTATTTTATTATCTGATAATTTATATTTGTATACATTGATTCTGTTTTTGCTGTATGTTTTTTATTGTGCTCAGTCTCCTCTTCCATTCTATTTTGATTCAGTTTTTCTGAAGCAAATGCTGCATTTTCCTTAAGGAAGTCTACAATTCCAAGTCTTCTCTTTAGCTTCCCAATCCCAAAGCTCCCATGGTGGCAGTCCTTACCAGAATAGTCCCTAAAATTCTGATTTGACTGGCAGTATGCTTTGTTTTTTCCCAGCAGGGTAGTAACTAACTGTGACACCCTGCTGTAAATACTCTGACCGCAGCATTTCCAAAACTCACTGCAACATATGGGCCAGGTATACCATGTAGAATACTTGGTGCAGAGATTTAAATTTCCTATGTCAAAAGTAGTATTTCTAAACAATTTTTCATTGATTCCCTTTAAGATTTTTCTCAGATTGGCAGCTGCTGGTATTATGCAGAATTCTTGGTCTTGTTGCTGGAAGGTTAGACCCTGCTTGAAACTGCAGTTACAGTAAGCTTTGAAAGTGATAGAACCTGATCCAACCACAAAAGCCTTTCTTCTCTTCAAAACATATTATTCCATGAATTCTGTTCACTTGGGTTTTCAAAAATTACAAAAGACCTTTTCAGAATTTATTTGGTCTAAAGTGAGCATTGTAATAACAACTCTGGTAAATTTTTACTGAGTGCCTTCATCCATCTGAATAAATTCTCTGAGAATTGATTTTCTGTTGGTCTTGAAGTCTCTTCTCACTGTCTTAATTCTCAGTCTTTATCTCAGCCTTGTAGTAGGTAAGTGTGAGGACTTACCTCAGTCCTTAATAGCTTCTAGATACCTTGGATTTTGGGTGGTGGTGGTGGTGGTTTTTTTTAAATTAATGATTTAATTCTAGAACCAAGGATCTCCAACTCTGCACTCAGGCCACTGGGATAGCTGAGCACTGAAAGTATTAATGTAAACGATACAGTCACTGCACCAGCGGCATCAGCTCTGATGAATGTCAGGGAGTTAGTTTCCTGCCAAGTCTTAACTGAGGACTCAGTTTTCATCTGTGAGTGCAGGGCTCTGGGGCTTCTCAGGGATGTTACGTGCTTTCATTTTCATTTGTCCAGGATGGAAAATCAGCACTGCTTGGAAAGGGTGGCATATTTAACATCCCACCCCCAGTTACACTGGTGCCAATATATGGGAGTCAGCTTAAATATATCCTCCTAGTAACTACTGATGGACTGGTGCTAAATGTTTATTTTGGCTTAAAGGGACACTGTTGAGATGTAATCACAGGACGATTTTGTTTCAAATTTTCCATTCAGTGCATAGTTTTCTGGCTGACTTACTTGGCTGTGTGTTTCAACAGTTACATGTATATACATGGTTATCCAGTGGTCTGCATAAAAAAATAACAACATTGCCTTTACACATTATTAATATGCATTTACAAATGAATGTGTAACTCAAACAGTTCCTTGCAGATGTTACTAAAATGCTCTGAGTTAGAAAAAAATGAAAAGGTACGTAAAAACTGAATATACTTCTAGTTATTTATGGGGTTTGCTTGCTTTTTTTTAGGCTACTTTCTGGCTTTAAGTGCACTCTCTGCTTTTGGCTCTTATACAGTCGTGCAGTAGTGCTGTATGCTAGCATCTAAGAGGCATGAATACAGCAGAGTGGCTTCTTTTTTAATGATTACAAAATCGTAGTGTATTTTTCTAGTAGAGAAGAACTAGTGTTCAGTTGGATGTGTAGCTTTTTGATGTTCTGTAATGGCCCCCTACATTACGACTCCACCTTCTGGCCTTGTAAAGTAGTAAGTTGTTAGGGCTGGGTATATCATTCTTGCCTTTGGAAGAAGAAATTTTTTATGAACGTTAACAGCAAAGGCAGAAGAGAAGTTAACTTCTCTAATATTGAGAGGTTATGCTTCTTGTTGTGAGTTTGTGCATCCATCTTCGATCTGAGCATGGCAGTGACCTGGACTAGCCTGTCAATACATATGCAATTTTGCATAATGGTGTATGGATTAAGATTTGTAGATCACTTAAAACAAAAGGCTTTGACTTTAATTCTTTATTTAGGATCAAACTTTCTTAGCACCCGTCCTCTTCAGTATTGAGAATCGAAAAAAGCTTGATGCATCCACCCCTCTATCTTTCTACAGAGCACATTCAAATAGATGCAGTCATATTTAAAGAAGTCAAAGTCTCAGATGACTGGCGTACAAAGAGTAGTCACTATAAGCAGTTCAAGATTATGTTCATGTGATATTTACCGCAGAGGGACCCTAGCTTAGTCAAGACTTGAGGCAGCATGAGAATAAATTTATCTCTGTAGCAAAGTATGAACCTGCATAAGGAAACTGGGCCTTTAAAATTGGAACATATAGATAAGATGACAGCAGTGCTCTTGAGACTGGTAAGATGGCTGCTCAAGAAACACCTGATTTCAGAACCCCTTTCTTGATTTTTTTTTTTTTAAGTGTTGGTTATATCCTTGGTCATCTTGCAATCTTTCTGCCTGGTTGCTGGTAGAAAAAAACCCTGAGCATGTGGGAGGAAAAGATGAATTCAGAAGTGGAAGATGACTGTCTTGTCTTTTCTTTCACAAAGCACATATCCGTTCTCACTTTTAAGTCAACCAGCACGAGAGACACTTTCCCAATTATACTCATCATGCAAGTGGTGCTGTGGCTACCACATGGCTGTTGTATAATTGTGAGGTGATGATTGTGTGATGCCAACTGGGAGGCAGAAATGAGGTTAGGCAACCCTGAACTGGAGGGGAGTGGTACACTGATGCAATCTGCTTATTACCTTGTAGCTGGTGAAGTGAGGTAGCCTCCTTTCAGAGATGTGGCTTCAGAGAAAAAATGCTGCTATTGACTTTCCAAGTAATAAAGATATCAAGAATTAGGTTTGGGGCGGGTTGTTGTTGGTTTGCTTTTTAGTACAGCCCAGCTTCTTGGCTATAAGTAGCGATGCCCTGATGGAAGTGAAGGGAGCTCAAGTCATTGGCACTTGCCAAGAAGCAGAGGCAGCATCTGGCATTGCAAACACTTCCCGCTTGGTGCTTCCCTCAGCACCTGGGAAAAGAAATAGAAACAACTAAACTTCAGGACTAGGTTTATTTTTAGATGTATTTCCAGCTTCTTTGGAATCTTGTGTGTGACCAAAAATATTTTTATGATGTATTTTGAGTAAAATTTGGTAGTTTGTTTTCCTGCAAAATATTACTTATTTCTGTGTAAGATGACCTGCACAGGTCATCTGAGCCATCCTAGGTTTGAAGTAGATTTCACTTGTAAACTTCATGAAACTTGATGGCTCTAAACCAACATGTTGGCCAAGTTAGAATTTAGAAACAATTAAGAGTTGCTAGAATACAGACTTTCAAGATCTATAAACCTGAGCATCTCTGACTTCATGGGCTCAAGCCAGGCACAGATGCAATTACTGAAGTGGGTCCAAAAATTCATTACTCCAGTATGAAATATGGGCACAAAGTTTAGGTAGGGGATCACTGATTATAAAATTTACAGTTGACACCACTGTACATCCAAGTCTAAATTTTGGAATTTGGCTCAAATATACCCCAACTCTAGCAATAGTACATAAATACTTAGGGAAGTGAGCTGATGATATAGCTGTAGTACTGTAAGCTAAAATCCTGAGAATGGGACTGCTGCCATTGACTTCAGCGGAGCCAGAAAGTATTTCCTCATCCTTTTACATGATAATTAGGGTTGGCCATGAAGTCAGTCCTCCATCTGTATTAAACCTTGGGGCCTACACTGAAGCCAACCACGTATATGTGGCTCTTGTTACTGCAGAGTGGTTCTAAGATGTATCCCAGGTGCATAGCGAGGGGCTCGGCTGCCCGAGGAATAGGTCAGTAGGCAACTATTCTTTCAACCCTTGTATAATTCACAGGCAGGAGGGGAGGAGGAAAGAAGGGGTCAGGACCAAGTGCATTCGGGGATGGTTGAACTGCAAGAGGGCCATAGCAGAGACTGACCTATCTGGATGTATTTCGGACCTTTCACGGC
Organism: Phoenicopterus ruber ruber; assembly: GCA_009819775.1. Lineage (NCBI taxonomy): Eukaryota > Metazoa > Chordata > Aves > Phoenicopteriformes > Phoenicopteridae > Phoenicopterus > Phoenicopterus ruber. The sequence goes on along the minus strand of CM020227.1, from coordinate 18,040,936 downwards.
CAGACTGGACTGCTACGGAGAGCTGTGTTTTGGAGTTTATAATTGGTCTCGTGAGAGCGATGATGCCTTTGATGTTGGCCCTCACTATCAGCAGTGTGTGCTGATAGTGCCTGAATTACTTGCCTAAATTCATGTAAGAAGCTTGGTGGTGCTGCAAGAACAACTTTAACTTAGATTGTCTGGGATTCTAGGTTGGTATTAAACCCCAGGCCTCGCTTCCTTGCACTTTCTTTCAGGCCGTGTCTTTATCAGCGACTCCTGTAGCTGTCTGAAAGCAGGATTTGCACAAAGTTGAGCTACATTTTAATATTTGTTGTCACTTTTTGAAAACCTCAGAATTGTGACTTTTCCCAACAAAGTAACGAGAGACGTACAAATCAACGAAGGAAACAGTTAATAGACTTCAGGGCAATCAGAGGGCTTTGGCTCCTACTGCAAAATATTAACGGCTGTAATTTGACCTCTTAGCCAATTAATTTTGGCCAGTGTAAAATTCCATACACTAAATCTGTTTACGATACTTCACTATTCTAGGCATCTGATACTGTGCCAAGACCTTAATATGTCTCTGAACAGAGGTCAAGTCATGGCCTTAAAATGAAGACTTGAAATATAAGCTGTGTGTGGGTGGGTAGCTTTATGTCCCTAAGGGGCTTATGAGTTCCTTTTCTGTTGCTGTATGATCTGAAACTCTGGTCACTGCTCTCTGTATTACCTTCTTGTATTTCTTAATCAAAATAAATCCATTTTGCAGTTCAGAAATGACCTCTCTTTTTCTCAGTTTGTCCAGACCTTTGTTTTTCACACATGGCTTTAGTTAAGCATGCTAGCAGTAATCTGTTGTCTGTGTTGTACATCTGTTCAGAAACTCATCTTTGTTAGATTTCCTCAACAAGTCTAAGTTATACCTATCTTGTACTTTGGGATGAAAGAGTTGTATCCTGGTCATTCTGCCTGTGCTACTCAGTCATTTAACACTTGATTTTCCTGTCTTTGGCTTTTGGGCCTGAATTTCACTCTGTTAAAGTCTGTGAACTCTGGTGAAGTAGAATGATTCTGATTAAAAATCTGTTTGCTTGTTTTTTTCCCTTCCAATTTGCAGAGAGAATAGTATTGGTTGCTGCTTGGAAACGTATTAAGGATACCAGGTTGCGTTAGGTTCAAATGAATGCTGGTTACTTCTGCATATATACTGATTGGATTAAAGCCTGATTTGGTTCCTTTGGTTGATACCAAGCTGTACATGACCAGTGTTTGGTTATGAATCGGATGAATGGGTACGCTTACGTCCATGCTGTGTGAAACAGTGCAGTACTGTATTACTGGTGCCATCTAACTGTGCATCTCATGGTAGGAGGCTTAGGGCAGACAAAGTCTAAATTGCATCAAATTCTGTTAAAGTTGTCTGACTTCTAGGTAGAGGGCTGGGCCACTGCTTTGTTCTCAAGAACTGGTTGACATGTGTTTTATATCATTATGAAAGAGCAGTTTTCTGAGATACTCTATACTTCTCATGTACTTGTTTTATTAAAATCTACTGCTGGCATGTTCTGAACAGTTTTTTGTGCAGGATTGAAATGTTTTGCGTGGTAAGTTAAAGGTGTGCCAAGTAGCCTGAAAATAATGAAAGCATGAAGTGTGTATCTGCTGTTCCACGGGCCTGGATGTATTAGCAATCGTGTACCTGAGACTTTGAGAAGCTTCTGTAAAAGGAAACAAACCCTAACAAAATGATATGAGTCAGTTTCCAAAATGAATCTTTAGATGATGAAATAAAAATGTGTCTTCCTTCTTACTACTGTTTGGATTGTCTTCTGAAGTACTTCAGTATATAGGAGTGCTGAAAACAAATGGTGATCCAATTGGAGTCACTCACTGAAGAACGCAGATTAACTGAGGTGTAGGAATGGCAAACGACTGATAATCACCTACCGAGGATTAGTGTGGCCCAGTTAAATGGCCAAGTAGTACATCCATCAGGGACTGACCTATAGCTGCCTGCACGGCACCTCATACAACTATTGCTTTAACAGCAACCTCTATGATTATTTGTCTATTACACTTTTCTTTTATCTGTTGGCCATTACAGAAGATATTATTGTTTGAAAGATGAACTTTGAAGGTTTATAATGAAGAATGCTAGTAATAAAGCATCCTAACCTAGTACTAGGAGGCTCAAAATTTTGAGGCCAAATCCTTGATTTGCTTAAACCTGATTTATATTGAATTTGGTGGAGATATGCTGGTTTGCCAGAAGTCTAGTCCTTGACTGAAAGGATTTTTTTTGGGGGTGGGTGGGGGGGTGTGTGTGTATGTTAGGGGATGATGGTGAGGGGGGTGGGGAGTAAAGAGACCAAAATTAGAAAAGCAGAAGAACAAATTGCCTTAGTCATTTCCATTTTGAATTTACTTAGCCATTAAAACAAATGAGACTGTCTTTGTCTGTGATATATAGTTCCCAGCTGATGTAAAGGGTATGAAAATAGTTAATGGCTTAAAGAAGAGAAACAATAGGGTTTTATATTATCTAAGGAGATTGTCTTTGTAAAGCTGTTCCCTAGGTACTGATAGGTGGTGTTGAATTTTGCATACCTTGTATACTTGAAAGAATAAGATTTTTAGAAGGAAATAAATTACAAAACCCTGTGCAGCAAAGGTTGTTTCTTGAAGTGGAAAAAGTTAGTCAAATTTCCCAGCCCCCGAGCAGAGCTACGTAGTGTGAACGGGGCAACAGAACTGAAGCTGGACAAACTGGATCATATATCCTATGGGAAATTACACTTGTATTAAATGTTTGTTTTGGGGGTTACTTTCTAACCTGTCATGGTAGAGAGCACCAGCGAAGTCCAGACTGGCGCGCACAGCCTGCAATCTTGTATGTCTGGGAGGATTTGGGAGCAGTGTTGCAGCTCAGCCCCGTCTGTTGAAGAGAAACCTCTGCCTTGCCGAAGCCTTGCTTTGCTCATGATGTCAAGGGACAAGAGAGTGACAAGACAGCTTGTCACGTCAGGCAAGTTTCTCCAACCTTTATAACTTGCTCCATTGTGGAGTGAGTGCGACATGTGAGTAAGAACTCTGTTGAATGAAACTGTACAAGGTGTGGGCTATCCCAGTATTTCAGGATAGGATTTAATCAAATCTTTCATATGGTGGGGGTGGGGGAAGGAAGGGTGAGAAAACAGCATAGAGGATGCATACTCCTGTGATTCAAGTATTTGAGGTTTCTTCAGTCTTAGGAAAAGAAACTGGATTTTCATAAGGTGTGAGGCCAGAAAGAATGCTATATTGCTTTTTCTTTTTTTAATGTAAAAGTTTTTTCAAACAGACCACCAGATGGTAGTGTTTCCTTTGTAATTAGAGCTGTAAATTCATAGAAGTGACTACTCTTGCTTGGCATAGGTCACTCAAGGTCTGCTCAATATATAGCAGAACTCGAGATTTGTAAGTAAGGAGCAATATTAGTTAACTAAGCAAAAAGGAAGGGGGGAACCCCACACATAATCTTCAGCCAAGTGAGACAATAAAGGACTCAGTGGAGCTCATGTCCTGTGTGTTACAGATAAGCTGCTTGCCTGGAATCGCAGAAATATCACAGGTGATTAAAGCAATAAGCCGTGAGACAACCTGAAAATGTTCCATCTTTTGCAATAGCAAAAGTTACTGTTCAACTGCAGTGCTTTTTCAGAAATGTCAGACACGATTTTGTTGTTTAAATGGGATGCTCAGTATCTCTGATTGCAAAAAGTTTTGTTGGCAAGTGGATAGAGTACAGAGGAGATGGATTTAGGAGGTCAAAATTAGCTGGTGGTGTCTGGTCTTGGGCAAGTCTCTTCACTAGGGTGTGCCACACGTTCCCTTTTCTCAGGTGAGGACAAGATTACTGATAACCATGATAACCATTATCAGGTTCTTTGAGTGAAATAAAATATTACTCAAGAATACAGTGTTATTATTTCAGCTGCACATGGCTTTCATTGACTATCTAGAATAATATATTCGAGTCAGTTTGCCTAAATGTTTTGAAAGGCCTCATTTTATTCAGCCTCAGAATTGGAAAAAGAAATTGTGAAATGTCACCCTGTGTGAGAAAGTGATTTTAAAGGCAGTCCTAACAGAGAGCTTCATACCAGGAGTTTTTGATCTGTTTCTGGACAGAAACTGATGGAGAAATACTGCAGAAGGTTACAGTAAATACTTGCTTGTCTTTTAAATGAATTAGCCTAGATCTGTGTGTGGTTACTTCCTTTGTTGGAATACTTTCACAAGTGATATCGGGTTTGGGAAGTTCATAGATGCAAGGGATTTTTAAAGGAAGATATCTGACTATTAATAGATGATATTTCCAATTACTGTTCCTAAAGAGTTACAGTGGAAGTCTGAGTCTGTATATATGATCATCCACTCAGAACAAGGAAAATGGCTGTCATGCCAACCTGTCTTAACATCTGGGTGTACAGATTTCAGACAGATATTTTAAAATGAGCTGCTCAACCAGTGAGCTTCAAATAAAAAGAAAAAGTATTCACAGAATTACATTTTGTGGGCAAGGGGAAGGACTTTACATGCAGAAAAAAAAAGGGGTTTCAGATGATTTACCCAAAACGAAGGAAAAAAAGAAAAGGACGAAAAAGCACCCCTTCTTTGCATAAATTACTCTCTCATTGTCTGTTCAACTGTGCCACTAACAATTTTAGTGAAAGTTTTTAAAAAATTCATTATTTTCATAGAACAATATCACTCTATGCAGTACGAGTTGTCAAAGAATCTTGGCCCTAATTCCCCAGGGGAAAACCCACAGTTAGGTCCCTGTTTGTCTGTTGAGTTCCGAGTTCTTCCCTTGCCCCTCTGACCTGCTCTTCCCCTGGCCACAATTCCCCCACTCCCCATTAAACCAGCTGACTTGTGTCATCTTCTGTCTCGGTTCCTAAAAATCCTTCTTTTTTTTTTGCCTGAGGGACAGATGCATTTCCCCTGGAAATGCTTTCTGCACCTGTGAGGATATAGACCGTGTAATTTCTCAGCTCTGGTTCTGCAGCGTGTAGATTTTCCTGTGTGTGTAGATTTTCCTTATGTAGGTGAATGCAGAATAAAATCTGTATCACACCAAAATAGTTTGCTTTAAATGTGATGTACACTTGCGAAGTAGTGTCCCGCAGCTTTTGAAGTGTACTGGTAATCACAGAACACAAAACTTGCTGCTGAGCTTGCTTTAAAATCTACGCTTGGGATGTTTACTATCAATTTAAACCAATGTCTATGTGTTATATGTATGGAGATCTAAAGAGACGTCTTTGGATACTTTACATGATCAACAGAAATGCGTGCTCACAAGATTACATGGCGCTCTGAGATGCGTGTAAGCAAGCAAAGTCTAGAGCTTGGGACCGAACACTTAGGAGGTTTTTGAATCCTGGGAAGATTCAAAAGCAAAACAGCAACTGTCCAGCAAAGAGAGGCTAAGAAGTGAGCAGGTAAACTCACAGTGAAAACGCGTAGTACAGCTGGAACTTGCTGTGCTTTTTGCGGTTCCTGTATTATGTTTCATATATTCTGGGTGTGATTACAGCACTTTGTGCATCGTTTTTTAAACCACTGAAAAATGAGCCGATTTGTATGGGCAGAAAAGACTTGCAGAACAGAGAGCTGATCCTACTACCAAATGAGAAAAAAATATATTGAGCATATCTGCTTTTAATAATCTTTTATTAGAAATGCATTTTAGTTGTGTTTAAGGAGTCTGTTTTTGAGCTGCAAATGGCTCCTGTAGAATTTTGCTGAGATAACTAAAGGCCATTTTTTATTGCAACTCGCCTCATCTTCGATTAATAATTTTGATTTTTCTCATGTTGTACGTTTGTCATTCCTCGTAGTTTTAAGATTTTTCAGTATCTATCTTGTAGTGTTTAATTAATCATTTGTTGGTTGCATGTGATAAAGAATGTTTCAACTGAGTATTGAAACACTGCATTACTGCTACAGTACTACTTCTGACACTTCTAACTCATATACCAAGATGTTAGCTAGGAAAATAGGAGACATCATATGATCTCCAAATTTTTAACTTTATTTGATATTTTAAATTTTATCTGATCAATATTTATCATCAATTTTTTCAATTGAGCTACCTATGTGTCTTAGAAGCAGGCAGTTTTAGATGTATAGTGAAAGACAGACAGAGAAGTTAAATTAGATGAGCAGCAAACTCTTGTTTTTATACTCCCCAATTTTACAGTGTGTGTGAAGCACTCCAGTGTCTTAATTTAAAACGTTTTAAAAGCATTTTACGTGTTGCTGTCAGGAGCTCCCAATTCTGTGTAGGCCAAGCTGATACTTTGCTTTACGGTACAGTGTGTACCTTTAAAACAAAGGCACAAGGTAGGTTTTAAGAGAAAATCCATAAATAGGATGTGGTAAATAGTCAATACTGGACCTATAATCCATGCTTCAATTAAAACCATGTATCCCAGCATCATAGGAATGCCATACCTCTCTTCCTGGGCGCTCTAGGGCTCTCAATAAAAAGAAAGATTGGGGCTGCTTGGTGGTTTGTTTTTTAGTGCTCAAATGCTAAACTATTCCTAAAGATTTCATGGTATTTTTGTTTGGTAAGTTTTGTGTGCATAGTGCTAACAGAAAGTTCACAGGACGTCTCTGACCTGTTACCCTGCCTCCCCCTCTCGAGCGCCTGCCGTGCACGCTGACCAACACCTCGACAAGCTTTTTTCACGTGAATCCCGAGGAAGGGAATATTGTGATGCTGCCTCCCACCGCCTGCCTTCTGTTTGAATTAGTTTTCTAAAGGTTATGCTTACGTGTGGTTCGCGTGTGGAGCACACTGTGGTATCTGCACAACTCTTCAGGTGAAAAAGAAAAAAAAGTTAAGTGTTAATATTTTGCTAACATTACTTGAAACATCAGCAACCTTAGAATCCAGACACAGTGAGCACCATCATTGGCCAGGTTAAAATGAGCCTTGTAGGTAATTTTAAATCCAGAATTCCTTAGCAGTGATAAAACTTCCTATTAAATGCTATAAAGTGGTTTAATAATAATAAATCTGTGGAGAAGGAAGGATAGTGTGCTCTAATAGTGGTAATAGCAGTTGAATATACCCAGTTCTGGAAAGTCCTACTAAACATCCCTGTAGGGTAAACCTGCATCCCCACTAAAATACAAGGGCATATTGCAGAGGGAAGTTACCCTCCCATCATCTTTGCTCTGTGCTGTCTTCTCATGGGGAAACAGCAAATGAGTTGCTACCTCTTATCCTGGGACTTTGTGTGTAGTGAGGAACTTGGTTACTGTGCAGCCCGATTAACCAGGGCTGCATTTGTGCTTGCGGAAGGGAAGGTGGGTATGTGAAAGTTGCCTTTTTCTGCCACACAGTTCTATTTTTTTTTTTTTTCTATAATCTTTGGACATATAGTTATAACCCAGTGGCTTAGGTTTCCAGAGGAAGGACAGAAAATGGAGGTTTAGCTGTCAGTATTGACAGAAAAAGTTTTGGTTTCCTTTTTCTCATAGGCTGAGTTGAAATAAACAAATCGTGGCCATTATCCCTGTTGTGGTTTAACCCCAAATTGTAACCCAACACCACACAGCCGCTCGCTCACTCCCCCCCTCCCCGGTGGCGTGGGGAGGAGAATTGGAGAGAAAGGAAAACTCGTGGGTTGAGATAAAAACAATTCACCAGGACAGCAAAGGAAAAATGTAACAATATATTAATAATGATAATAATATATATAAGGATAATAGAATACATAAAACAAACAATACACAATTTCTCACCACCCGACGACCGATACAGCCCGTCCCGAGCAGCAGGCAGGGAGCAGGGGTATCCCCCCCCAGCTATCCCAGAACAGCAAGTTCCAGAGAGAGCAGGCGAGGGAACAAACAGCTGAACGAACGAATGAAAAACAAAAAGGAAAAATAGGGAAACAAAAAGCAACCCGAAGGGAAGCTTAACGATTAAGGCAGGTTAAGGGTCTAAAAGCCTAGCGGCCCACTGACTGACCCTCACTTATACCGGGCACGCCGTCTATGGTATGGAATACTCTCTTTGGCCAGTTTGGATCAACTATTCTGGCTCTGCCCCTCCCAAGTTTTTGCACCTGCACATCAGCAAAACCTGGGAAACTGCAAAATGTCCTTGGTCATTTAGCAGCAACCACCACCATCAGTGTGCTATCACCTTTCTTCTCACACTAAAGCCAAAACACAGGAGCTGCTGAAGACAAAACTAGCTCCATCCTGGCTGAAACCAGGACAATCCCTCATGACTCAAACAAATTACACAAATCCTTTGCAGGAGTGAGCTGCAAGGAGGGACCCCAGGAGGAGCTTTGGTCAGGTCAGCCAGCAGAATTAATTTATGCCCATCTCTGTCACAAAAAAGTAAATGGCATTTGAATTTGGTTCTGTCGTAACCTCTTGAGATTGATCAGTCAGAATTAAAGCAAAATGGGAGCCAGTTTCCAGTCTCTCTCGCTGCCTCCCGACCTGCTGCTGTCAAAATGATTCTCCTTTTTCTTATTTTTTTTTCCTTCAATACAAGATGTCCATCACAGGCCTAAATCTCAGAAATACTGATTTTGATCAGCTAACCCTCCTTTATTTTCAAGTAAGTTCCAGTCACTGTACACATTTGACGCTTTTCCCCAGCAACCTAATGCTTGGTTAGGAGTAATGGGAACACAAACCATTAATAAAAGATTAAAGAAAAAGCAAAACACCAAGATTTAAAATTCCAAACATATCTCTGTAGACTGTCTTTATAAAAGGCAGTTTCTTCGGCAGGCGTTGAAATGCAGTTCTTCCTACACATTAAATAATAAAATCAGACGTGAACTTTCAGATTGCTGTGCTGAGCAAAATGGACGTAGTTCTTTTAAGTCCATAAAAGCAAGGAAAATCAGATTTTAAGAACCAAGATCACACTTGAGCACAGTTGGAAAACTACAGCATGTTACCAAAACCTCATTAAGCTGTCATAGGCTTTTTTGTACATTTCCTTTCCCAGTCTTTTTGATTGCCAAGATATTTGTGTGTAAATACTCTTTTCTAACTCTAGTCCCTTTCCTCTTTCTATGATACTGTTTGTGACAACACGGCAGTTACCATGGGGATTGTGACATGTGATGTCATATACAGCAGTGTGACCTTGGTGAGCCAGTGAGTCTGGTGAAGGATGGAGATGGACAGAATAACTAAGGCAGCAAAAATGGAAAAATATGCAGGAAAAATGAATGAATTTTAATAAGATAAGAATAAAACACTAGTGTGGGGGGTTGGTTTTGTCTTTAAAGTTCACCAGAACGCACATCATGGCTGTCTAATGCTTTTCTATTTTGGCCTGAAACTTGCCAGTTCTGGTTTTGGAACATACGCTGTGTGATATGCAGCTAAGGAGAGACCTTTACCAAGACAAGCAATATGAGGTAAGCTTAGAATGAAAATTGTAACTCTATCCCAGCTTCCAGAAAAGGGAGCATTAAATCAGACACTATAACCGCTTAGCACTGCTCTAATGCTTAACACGTGGAAATGTTATTGAATCTTCACAACACCCCAATATGAAAAGTAAGCAAGTGCTAGTATCCTCAGTTAAAAATTGGTGAATGTGTGATAATCTAAACAGTAAGTGAACTTTCATAAAGTGACTCATCAAATCATTGGCAGCAGTGGGATAAAGGTCTGGAAATTCCTATCTTTATAGTCCCATGTTTGTTTCACTGGATCAGATTTGTGTTTCATTGAAAACACAATTTTCAAACTTGACCTGTTCAATTAAATGATAATCTTGCTCCTACCAATATTATTATACTTTTTTAGAGACAGGTAAGCCTAGAGTTAGCACAGCATATTCATATTTGTTAAATGTGCAAAAGATTATGCACAGAACTAACGCAAATGCTTTTGCAACAAATGCATGAGCTGAATGGGGCTGAAATGGGCTCCGCTTGTATATGCGGATATCTGCAAATTGAGCATCACATATGCAAAGCATCCTTTCTTTCTTTTTTTTTTTTCCCCCCAGAACCTTGAGTCTCTCCCCCGTCTCATGCATGCCATGTGTGCACTAACTCCTAATTTATATCACTTCAAGTGAGAGGAGAGTCAGGGTGTTTGACTTGTAAGTCTCATTCAAAACATGCTTTTATGGTCAGGACTATAATGGAAATACTGACAAAGTCAGATATTTAACTATAACGGCACAATGTGTGACACAATAATAAAGATATGCTTTACTGCCAAACTGTCTTGTGTAGACATTAGGGGAATGAGGCTTTTTAGTTTCCCTGTTGTAAATATACATACTTTGGCAAGGAAAAGGTGTTTGCCAGGTCAAAGTTATTGCTCTGAAAAAGAATGCAGTAATGAAATAATATAAATAGTGAAGAACGCAGCACCTCCAGTAAAAGTTATCAACTTGTATCAAACTACTGAATTATTATTTCTTATGTTCTTGTATCAAACATAGTATATCTGCACACCATTAATTTGATGTCAACAGTATTGATTCTCTATGCATGTAACTCCCATTGAGATCGTTAGTAGGTCTGTTTGTGAAAGGACTACAGGCACTCATGTCACTAAAATGTATGAAGTTCATATTTGTTGGGAGTTACTTCACATGTGGAACTTGAAAAGAAAGACCCTTCAGTGTTCAAAAAAATGTATCTCCAGTCTTATCAGTGGAAAAAGCTGCCATTTATTTCAGTCTGGATCAGACAAATGAGGCTTTCATCCAGTAACAGGTTTGAATTTAGGGGCAACAGGGCTGGTTTTACTCCGAAACATCTTTAGCAAATAAGACCCCTCTCTATTAGTGCTGAATTACTATTTTTGAGGTTTTGTTTCTCTCTTCCATGGTGCTAAAATAATGGTTTCTCTGTTTGAAGATTTTTTAAAAAATATATTGTTTTGTTAAAGCTACAGACCCCACCCCAGACCTGAGACTGAGTCATCTGAAAGTTGAGCTTAATGATGGGGAGAGTTTCTTTATTTTTAATCTATTATTCTCTGCCAAAACATCCTTTGCTATCTACTTTCTCACTTTCTGTTCCTCCCAAGAGCAAAACAGAGGCTTATTTGCTATAGTGACATTTCTGAAAATCTGCATGGCAGCATCCCTGTTGCCTATGGAATAGTCATCATGTTCAATTTTGTTGATCCGGTATTTGTTTGCTGGAAAGCAAATCCATCTATTTATCTTCAAAGTCTATTTTCCCAGGTTTCTGTTGCTTAAAGAGCTATACCCAGCTAGAGCAGAGTCCTTGACTGCAAAAGCTTACGATATTAATGTTTTGCTCTGCTGTTCTAATGATCAGTGTGATGTTTTGAAAGTGTTCTGTCTTGTCAGCCCTGTTGTTTTTGCAGTCTGTGTTGATTTGGATGTCAGCTATGTTTCCAATAAACTTCTGAACCCTGAGTACTTTCTAGTGGGGAAGAAAAAAGATGCTTTGTTTACCATGCTATGAAAATTAAAGACCAAGGACTTTCAAAAATAGGAGCCTACAGTTAGGATCCTTAGCCTATGTTTAGATTCCTAAAGCAGTGGCCTAATTTTCAAAAGGGCTGAGCATCCAGGAGCTCCTATTTGGGGTTGATGGTTCTACCTATCAGAGTCAAATACTTTCTGGACAGGTTTTCAGATTTTCCACATGAGGAGGGTTTAGCGTTTAATATAAATTTTTTTTATTTGTAAGTATTCGGTGTTGGATGGGGTTTTGATTTAGTGGAGTGAACAGCAATAGTCTGAAATCACATCACAAACACAATATAGTGATTGCACCCTACAGCTGGACCACAGTACAAATGTGATTCCCTTTGCTGGCCTCTACATGCTCACCATCATGATGCTGGGCATCCCCAGTCTCGGGGAAGGAATATGTGGGTTGAAGCCAGCTCAAGACTGTTGCTTTCTTCAAAGTTCACTTTGGTTGTTCAATTTTTGTACCCTGAGCTGAGCCACATATACACTTTCCCAGGCTGGCCCGGTTGGTTCAGGAAGATAATACTCTCTATCAATTATTTTAAGGAAGTCCATTTACCAGTTGACCCACTCAACTAATACAGTCTTTGTCTAAAACAAAGGCCACCCTGTGATCCCCTTTGTCTTAAGTCAACTTCCTTTAAGATAGCTGTGGTCACTTCCTACGTCCATTCTGAGCTTCATGAGCACATCATCCTTGCCTGTCTTCTCTGAGCCACCTTCCATGGTAGGAGTTCATTGATGGGTCACAGTATCCCACTGGGACCTCTTCAGTGGGAAGTGGACTGTGGTAGCTCCTGCTGGTTCTTACTGTGCCGTTGGTATTTCAAGGACTCCTCAGTAGCAAAAACTGTAAATGCTGGTTGCAGACTCAGTTTGGACTGTACTTCTGTTTCATACATGCTTGTGATTTTGGGGGAGCCTGGAAGGTGAGGAATAAAACTTCCTGGGCTAAAATTGGGTTTCTATTCTGAAGAGAACTCTTGCATATTTTTTGGAATAAAATTTCTCTGCTGTGTTTTAAGGCAAGAACAAAGCAAATATACTTAAAAAAAAAAAAGTTGGAATGAATTCCCTTCACTCGATCAAGCTTCATTTGTGGAGAGAATTTTGGCATATGAAATTTGGAGTAAAATTTCTCTGGCCATGTTTTCAAGCAGAAACAAAGCAAATAGTCTTTACAAATAAGTAGTTGGAACAAATTATTTTGCTTTTAAGCCAACAGTGCAAGGGTAAAAGGAAAGAAGCTTATGATGCTTCTGACTGAAGAGTACATTTTCTTTTATATATGGAAAAGAAGATACTGGTTAATTCAACTTCTAAGACAGAGATGAGCCCACGTATTATATTCAAGTCCTTCAAAGCCTTGAAGGAGAAGTGGGTGGGCATGAGTGAAAGCTCAAACATGTCTTCTCAATCCCCAGGCTGCCCCAGGATTTGAGATTTGTCAAGGGTTACTTGGCTGTCTCCCGCTTCTCAGGAGGTGCCTGTGTACAGAGGAGAAAGCACTCCTGCATTCTCTTTTGAATGTCTTCTGGAGCTGTTGACTAAGCCACTACCCATGCATTTAGCTAACTGTCCCACTAAAATTCACCTTCTGAGGAGATGCATAGCAGAGAAACCCTTGTTCTGGAGCCACTGGACTGGAAATGTCAGATCTACTGCTGCTCCTGCACTGCTCTGGGGCTGGCCCTGAGGAGCACCAGAGGTTGCAGTGTAGCATGGGCAAATCTGCAGAGCATTCCCCAGGATCTAGCTCCTGTGATGTGTTGATACGGCAGTATCTTAGAAGAAAAGTGTAGAATGAAATGATGTAGAACATAATGAGGACAGGCTGAGAGAGTTGGGGTTGTTCAGCCTGGAGAAGAGAAGGCTCTGGGGAGACCTTATTGCAGCCTTTCAATACTTAAAGGGGGCCTATAAGAAAGATGGGGACAAACTCTTTAGCAGGGCCTGCTGTGATAGGACAAGGGATAATGGTTTTAAACTGAAAGAGGGGAGATACAGGCTAGACATAAGGAAGAAGTTTTTCACAATGAGGGTGGTGAAACACTGGCACAGGTTGCCCAGAGAGGTGGTAGAAGCCCCATCCCTGGAAACATTCCAGGTCAGGCTGGACGGGGCTCTGGGCAACCTGATCTAGTTGAGGATGTCCCTGCTTATTGCAGGTGGGTTGGACTAGATGACCTTTAAAGGTCCCTTCCAACCCAAACTATTCTATGATAATGAGCATCTTCTGGGTGTTTCCATGTCCTTTGTCTTTCTACTAGCAGCTGCAACCCAACTTGTCTTTTGCTATTTTTAGTGCGGAGGTCGGTGTTAGAAATGCGTCCTCAAGTGCTCTCTGGCAAGCCCACGCAGCTAGGTTTGCCAACGGTTAAGCTGGATTTCCTAGAAGTTGGTGACAGTCTAAATGAGTCACCTAAAAGTTGGTACCTGAGATGGGAAAGCAACTGTGGAGCCCTGACTGCTCCATCTCTTGCCGTAACCAGTAGGCAATGCTCCTATTGCTAATATAAGCAAGAAGTTCAGAAACAAACAGCAAATATTATCATATTCTCAAGAGTTTCTTAAGAGTATACCAATTTAATACATTTCTTTCTTTCTTTTTTTAACTATAGCATATGCATCCACCATTTTGAGCATTAATCTTGAGGTCAGAATATGCCTTTTGGGTATTTTCCTATTAATGAAGTAACTTGCTGCAGAGATGCCATAATATCCTAGCAATCTACATGCTCTCTGGCCAAAGTACTTAAAGTTTTAACTTCTTCTTGAATATGTTGGTTGGAAACATGCCGTTTTTAGAAGCTAGATATTTTTTATTGGATTTGATGGGAAATATAAATTGGGTTTGGAAAAGGGCTAACCCTTCAAGCCCTCGATTCTCCCTATTAAGATTTTCCTTGCAACTTGGCCTCTTTTAAACTCCCATCTCGTGCATACTCTTTTCTAATCTGATACCTCAGCGTACATATCTAAACATGATCAGTGACAGTTTTAGCTGCGGGGTGAGACTTTCTGTGACAAGGGCAGTGAGCTCTGATTTGAGACCATTCATTGCAAGTGACTTCAGCTGTCTCTTCAAGTGACATCCAGCTACTTGAGGAATGGGGGATGACGAAAGTTCTTTGGACAGAAAACTTTCACTGACAAGAAGGTGACAGGTCCTTGCACAGCTGGTCTCTGATATGCCTTGGAAGAGGCCTACATAGTTACTAATTTAAGTTTAGCGGTGGCTGCAAGCATGGAGCAGACAAGTTCTTGTAGATTTGTAACTCATCTGCAGGAATGACAGGAGTTGGAGCTACACTTACGGTGCTTGCGTTGTTGTATAACATTTCCAATAGCCCATGTTTATTTAAAGAGCTAAGTAAACTGAACTGCAAGTTATTCTCATTCTCATTAATGCTTCTCAACATGTAGCTGAACATGGTGTATTCTGTTAATTTGTTCATATATTTAAAGTAGATACTGACTTTTTTTAATGGTCTGTCAAGTTATAGTAATGGTATCCTCACTCTTAGGGCTGTCTATTCTTTCCTTTTTTTTTTTCTCTTTTTCTTTTCCTCTCCTAATTTTCCCCAATGTCTCCTATCAGTTTTTCAGCTCTAGTGGTGCTATCAAGAATGAAAACTCTAATGCGTGGGAAGTGGGTGGCTGTTTTTTTAAAGGGACCTCTTGCTTTGCTCCAGAACAAATGCATGCAATTCCTAAATCGCCGTGCTACGTGCCCACCATTGCTCCTGTTGGCAGTAACACTGGAGGGAAATCAAAAGATCCTTCCAAACTAGAAGGAGAGTGATGTGGCGGCCTGAACACACACAAGTGAACTCTTTCCAGAGCACGAGGCATAAGTGCTGGCCCTTGCACAGGCAGCTGTGATACTTCTCGGCATGTTTGCTGTCATCTAGTTAGGAACATGGGCGTTTTGATCCAGGCTCTGCCACCAACCGCTTTTTGGCCACTGTCAAATTGTTATACTCTGGCACATAAGTAACCGCTGATTACTTATGCATCTGTGTGTATGCACTAAAGCTTTAAATGTTGAAAGTGTCCACTGTGATGAATCCTCAAATGAGAAGTAAGTATTTACCCTTTGAATATCAGGTAGCTCTTGGAATAAACCATGATGGAAACCTCAAAAATTTGAGGCCCAGCCATAAGCCAAAGAAATGACGAGACTTACTGCTGACGTTTGAATAATGCTGTTGTAGCAGGTCTGATTTCAGAGGCTCCTTCTTTCCCACCATCACTCATGACTCCTGTTCCTACTACCTACTCTGCTGTTCCCGTTCAGCTTTTTGTCTCCAACAGTCATTCCATTTTATTCTTGAAGAGTATCATTGCACCCACCTGATGTAGAGCACGGCCATGGAAATGGTCACGTTGGCACAACTGAGAGGACGGTCACTTCCAGCGTGCGGCGGTGGAGAGGGAATGGCAGCGGAGGGGGGAGTGGACGGGTGAGTCTGCCAAATGCGTCAGAGTGCTGCTGACAGGGGAGTGATGCTGAAGCACTGTCTGAATGGACTATTAAAGGGAAGACAGGAGAAGGGAGACTAATTGTTACGAAGGAAGTAACGGAGACCACAGCAACACAAACACTGGGTGGTCCTGAGCTGAACTCCAGGGCAAGTGTGGCCATTTACACCACTCGAAAACCTGTCCTCTTCTGTGTATGGGAGTATTTGTCACCCTATCAATACAGTTTCAGCTCTCCCATAAAGTCTTTCCTTTTTATATCTGAAATATCGCCTGGTTTACATTTAAGATTACAGAAATGTAATCTGTTTCTCAGCAATTGTGTTTCAGTGCACAGCTGGTGTAAGTCAGCAGAGCTCAACTGTCTGCACAGGAGTCATACCATTTGCAGCCGCTGAGGCTTTGGCCCTCAGTAAATAAACACCAGCATATTATTACACAGATATGACCTTATTTGTTTTGTTTTCCCCATCTCCTTGACACATCATTGAGCAAATTGTCACTGAAGCAAGGGAGTAGGAGAGGAGATAATTAAATATTACATAAGGATAATAAGGTGTGAGTAAAATTATTTCTATGGTTTAACATGTATGTCTCTTTTAGTAATTTCTTTGCTAGTTGGAAAATATGAGCTCTCTGTAATGCCAAATAAACAGTTTGCTGTAGATATTCAAAAGGACCAAGTGCACCTCTTACAGATACTTTGTTGACAGTTAAAAAATGACATATCTATTATTCATGCTGAGCAGTCTGACAGGAGGAATGTTGCCCTAACTTTTGCATGGTAAACCAGGAAAGTGGAAATCAGTGTAGCTTGTAAAGGCAATTGGGTTTGTTTAAAGCAACTCTGTCTTTTCGGTAGCCTGATTTGTAATATGACTGAGTTGAAACTTGGAAGACCCAGCACTACAATGGCAAAACTTCTTTTGATTTCAGCAGGACTGTAATTTGGCTTTACATATGCATATTTACGACTAAGGTCACAGGTACAGAAACCTGATGCAGACATGGATTTTATCATTTTTCCAGAAGTCACTATCTGTAAAGGAATGAGTGATGCTTGGCTTTCTGACAACAAACCTTCGATTTTTAATGACTCGTCTGCATGAGCTGATAAAACACAATGTTGTGAAGCCCTTTCCTGAAGGGTTGGCTTAGCAGAATGTCGTGTGAGAGATGTGTAGGAACAGAAGAACAGTGTTTGCAGGTGTCTGGGGTCTTCTCTTACTGAAGTGGGTGTGCTGGTTTTTTAATGTCATCGAAATTATGTGTACGCATAAAATAACAGTATATTGTGAGATGTCTGCTTTACACTTGATGATTACACATTGCTTACTGTTGAAATGTGGTATGGGTTTTGTGCATCAAGGGAAACTTGTTTCCTTTTAATGAAGGTTACCTGTAACGTGAAAGATGCAGCAGAGAGCACAGCTTAACTTTCCTAGAAAGCTGACCAAAATAAAGGGTTCAGTCCTTAAGATCTGCGTGATTTTAGTTTTTCAGCTGCTCTTCTCTTGCTTTCAAATGTACATCCCAGGCCTTTTCTGCTTTTGTATTTGCCCTGTGTTTCTAGGATTTTAGTGCAATGTCTGTAATGCAGAAGTGCACGTCAGTGAAAATTGTTCAATTCAGCCTTGCGATGTGGAGGAGTACGATGTGGGAGACAACCCTAGAAAGTACTGGTAACAGGGAAAAGATGCCGCATCTGCTGTCAGAGAAGTGGGCACTGCATATATATAGGTTTGATCCGAGTAAAGCCTGAGGTGCACTCAGTCCCCAGTTGGGTAATACTTGTCCTCGGGAATCTTGGAACACTGATGCAGGGAGCCAGGTAGCAATTCCCCTCAAAGTGGGTGCTCATCGCAGAGACGATGAGCCTCAGGGATCAGAGTCTGTCCTCTGACTTAATGCCGAATAAGCACATTTGAAAATAAAATAAATTGAAACAAATTAGTCCAGCTAATGAACTTTTTGTTAACTTTTCTCATGTCATTTGCTCCTAAGCACAGTTTTGAAACAGTGGTGAAACCGTTGTGCAGCGCTTCGTAGCGAGGCGTTGAAGATGTGCCGGTGGCGCGGTGTGCTGAGTTCCTCCCCGCCGAGGTGGGCAGCCCGCTGCCGGGCCGTCTGAGCTCACCGTGCTGTGCGTCAGCACGTGCACGCGGGTGCCCAGCACGCCCCTTGCCGTACTCCATGTACCTCACATAAAGCCAGGCGCGTTCTGCATCCGCAGCATCCTCAGTCTCTCCAGGGGAAAAAAGGCAGTTACAGAGCAAAAGGGAAACACCCCTATAAAATGCTCATTTGATTTGTTACGCTCTTTCGCAGGATGGACTCCCTGGGGCCACAGGCAGGCTGGGTGTTGCAGTGAATTACAGCATCATAGATCTGAATCCCTTAGGCTCCAAGGACAGACCTAAGGGGTGAGATCATGAACAAGGGAGCCATTTGGTTGCTTTGGGCCATCTGACAATTTGATACTGTACACCTGTCAAGGTTGACCCAAGACCTATCTGTGGTCTGCTGGGTGAGGCAGAGATTGTGTTGTGACTGCCTGCATGAAGAAGGGAGCGAGGAGAAGCAGGGTTGTAGTATTGCCCAGGTCTGCATCACTCGGCAGAGCACCGTAGCTCTGAAAGGTAGAACAAACTGCAGGACAAGGGGAATAGCATCGTCTGGAAGCTTAGCCCGTCCAGCAGGACTCTTGGGAAGGGACTGCGTCTTCTTGAGACCTGGTATTGTGTCCGACAATGGCTAAAAGTCACAAGTTGAGCCAACAATGTTTCATCACTGCATGGTTTTTGTCGTGTGGAAGTAGAAGTGCCTAAGGCCTCGGATTTATCTGCGGCTGGTTTCTCAAGAAACTTAAGCATAGATTTATCTGTATAAGGAAATTAATTTTGTTCAAGAGAGAATTTGAAGCAGAATGCAGAAATTATTCTGGAATAAGGCAGGTAAAGTTGTTATTTAAATCAGCTCCATACCCTGTGATAAATAGATCAAGAAGCTGGACAATTTATTGACTAAATTGTCCAGAGATGTCTAAATTATTTGCAGTGTCATTTTCACCTGAGCCTGAGGAATGTGAGGCCAAATTTCAGCTGACTATATTGCATTCCTCTCTAGAGCCAGAAATAGGATCTTGGCTGTTCTAAATTGATTAATGAAGGTATTGTTATTTAGACCAGACCCTTAGGCTTGTAATGCTTAAGTTTTAGCATAAATGACCAAACTGAGCCATTCTTTAGAAGGCATAGCTTTAAAAGCCATTTGTCTAGTTCAGAAGCAGAAAATATAATGACTTTCATTGTTTCGGGTCTTTTTATTGTCTGCATTGCCTCCCAAAATGACCATGCCCGATTTACTTTTTTTTTTTCCCCTCGTGAACCTGTGTGGCATCATATTAGCATGGCACATGAAGATCCTGAGGTGAAAATAAATCCACAAAGATAAATATCAAACTTTGAGATGCTGTTCCATGTAACTGAATGTTTATCTGAACTTCACACACGGCATCCAGTTAGATAATTTGCCCACAAGGCAAGTTTGTTTCATTTTTCACAATGTTCTGCTACTTGAGATTATTTATTCACTGCAGCAGAGCTATGAACTAGCCTGATTTGTTAAGCAAGCACTGTGAGGATAGATACTGCAGTACTATCTTTCATGGAAAAATTTGGAGTGAGAAGCAATGAACTATCGCCCAGTGCATCATGTTCCAGGATGGTCTAGAAAAACTGGTAAGGGTGCAGCTGCGGAGGTAAGAGGAGAGTCCTCCCTTGTGGAAATGTCTTTTCCCTCTGATCCCTTCTGCTTGCCCTGTAATAACCTTACACCAATATTCCGAAACTCTTGATATATTTTTTTAAAAAAAGAAAGAAAGAAAGATCAAGAAGGACTTGAATATATCTGTAGTTAGCTTCCTGGGTGTATGTTTAATTAGCAAAACAGAGAGATGAGGTATTTATTCCACCAATAAGCACAAAAAATGTATTTCAGGCTTCTCAACTGAAGTTTAATAATTAGTGTTATGCATTTCTTTACACTTAAGAATCATTCTTGCATGAATGTGTTTGACAAGGGAAGCAGAGCTCATGTGCTGCATGAATTGTAATACATCTTGAAAGGCATTGTCACAGGAGCTCTGTTCCTTTCCACCTTTGTGTGTATGAAGTTAAACTGCCCACTAAAAATTTAGCAAACTTAAACTGCAGCCAAAGAAAACATCTGCTTTGGACATGACTTACTTTATTTTCTAGCAGGAGGGCTCCATATATCAGTGCCTTGCCTTGTCTAATTTCATTAATGTGATCTTGTGTCCATCCTGTGGCAGTTTAATAGCCATTATTTGTGGCCTCCATCAAATAAAGCATTGACCATAAATCCAACTTCACGTAAATGAAGATATAAATGTCAATCTGCATTACTGTATAATATTTATTATTTTAATTAAATGAAACTGATTGTGACATTTATTAGATCACAAGTTCCTTGTTAATGGCAGTGAATAGCAAAAAAAATTGCTTATTTTAGAATAGGAAAAAAAGCTGCTTATTTGATATAATTTTTAGAATTTTCCTAATGTTATTGTCTTAGGTTATCAGAGTTTGGGATCTGCATGTGGAACATAATGTTTGTGCTTCTTTTTGGGACATAAACTAGTTAGTGATGCCAAATATGACATGCACTGCAGAAATATCAAGGAACAAGTGTATTAGGAAGGTAAAGGCACTGCTTTTGTTAGTCACTTCTTAATACAGGTATTTACATTTAATTGAGACAGTTTCTTTCTTCTGCTCTAAATAGCAGGAATTATCCACTCTAAAGTCAGATATTCTAGGTTTATGCTGGTAGTACTTAAACTTTCTTCGATATGAGGATAATGCAGTCTGTAGCTTAAATGATTTAATTTCCAAAGTATTGTGAAAAATACAGAAAATCTATAATTTTAAAATAGTGAAGCCCAATCCTGTGTAATTTAGTCCCAAAGACAGAAATCCATTACAAATTAGGGACTGGTCTTATTTATTCTCCTTTGGTTGTTTCATTCATTGTGCTTTTAATGTACAAAAAGAACAGTACATGTTATTTGCATTAGATATAGGAAAGGATAATGGGTAAGATTCCATGGTCTTGATGCTAGCAAAATTCCTTAATCTGGCAAATCTCACATGTCAGTAAGAAGTGCAAGAATGAAGGCTTGATATCTGGTACGTTTCTTCACTTGCAGGGAGTCAGATTTTATCAAAACTGAACTTACAGCAGCCTATTTAGAGTAAGAACAGCTTTGTATGTCAAAGAGAGGTCATCAGCTTCTTACCAAATAGACTGTATTCAAAAAAGAACCTGGATGATAGGGACGGTAGATTTTATTTAGGAAACCAGAGAACTCAGTTACAGTTTATCATTTGATATCAGAAAATATTGATGCTGATCCCATTGCTAATGAAGTCAGTGTCAAAACTCCAATTAACTCGGTTGTAAGTGTGGAAACTTAGGAAATTGGGATTAAAAGGAGATTTCATCTTTCTTTATACAAACTTCATTTGTATCTGTGTTTTTCACAATGATTCCTTGAAAATGAATGGAAACATTCACGCTGACTGAAAGGGAAATTGATTCAGATCTTCAAACATCTGAGACTGTCTTCGGAGTAGTTTCAAAGTGTTTTCTACAGATCTCTAGTATCTTTCATAATGAGCCTAAAAGGTTTTTAAGTGGGAAGATACTAAATCATCTAAATTTCAGATCACTCTTAACTAAAAATGTTTATACTGTATTTGTAACAAAGCTGGTCATGAGGCTCCTGTCTGTATCAAATCCTGTTGCTCAGGAGTTTATTAAAGAGGAGAAAATACTGCTCCGGAGTTTATCCTTTTGGTCGGTATTAACAATGTACATTCACAGCACTCTTTAAGTAATTACTAGATATTATCTTTTCAAGCTAAGTGCCCAGCATTATATGACATAAAAGAAAAAGATTTAGCAAAAGCAAAGCTGAGAAGCTGGTACAGAAGAGAGACTGGAATCAGAGTAAAAGACAACAGTTCACACTGAAGTGGAGTCCCACTTTTAAGTTAGCAGTTTTATTTCAGTATAATTTTTTCAGCAAATACTTAAACCACTTTTTCCATTATTAGGTGTGCAACTGTGTAGATACATTAACTATGTAATGCTTCTGTATTCCTCCTGAGTTTACGGTGATGTGTTTTTCCTTAATTTCCTCTTTGTTTATAAAAACAATCTGTGCTTGTATAGATTTATAGTATTTCCTTTAAGCCTTTCTAGTAGCTAAACCAGATAGATCTTGGACTTGTGTTCATTTCCTCTGCGCAAAACACTTTCTGTGTTGCAACGAGGAGGTGAAAACATTATTCTTTCTTTTCACTCTTGCAATGGAACGAGAATTAGCAATGTCGAGGTAACCACTGAGGATGTGTTCCATTTATTGCTTCCTTCAAACCTGATCTTACATCCCTTCTAGCTCAGAAGCCTGTGAGAGATTTGTACATACACACACTGTGAGAGAGATCATTTTATCTCCAAATGCTGGTCCTGACAATGAACTTCCATGTTTAGCATCTGCTGCGATGCCTCATCCGAATATTGCAGCACTATCTCCTATGCAGCAGCAACATCTCTCCTCTGAAGACAGGCTGAGAGAGGTGGGGTTGTCCAGCCTGGAGAAGAGAAGGCTCTAGGGACACCTTCTAGCAGCCTTCCAGTACCTAAAGGGGGCCTGCAAGAAAGCTGGAGAGGGACTTTTGACAAGGGCATGGAGTGATAGGACAAGGGGTAATGGCTTTAAAGTGAAAGAGGGCAGATTTAGATGAGATATAAGGAAGGAATTCTTCACTCTGGGGGTGGTGAGGCACTGGAACATGTTGCCCAGAGAAGCTGTGGCTGTCCCATTGCTGGAAGTGTTCAAGGCCAGGCTGGATGGGGCTTTGAGCAACCTGGTCTAGTGGAAGGTGTCCCTGCCCATGGGAGGGGGGGTTGGAACTAGATGATCTTTAAGGTCCCTTCCAACGCAAACCGTTCTGTGCTTCTGTGATTCTATACCAGAGTCCTTTGCTCCAAAGTCTTGTTGGCTGTCGGATGAAGGTCACTTTTAGTGTACTAGAATATCAGTACTTTGTAACATGGTTGGTTGGCCCTGTTCAAACCCTGTAACACAGTCAAAGTAAATTCACTTTGAGTTGTATTTTTGATATTCAGTCATATTTGCTAGACAAGATCTTTCTTTTGTCATCATGTACAAAACTGAATTCTTAAATGTTCTCAGAAGATATCTTTGATTACATTTATATTCTTTCTTATATGTTAAGACTGCTGTGATTTCCTGGAACTATCCTAGCCATCTTGAGTTTCAAGTCCCTTTCAGTGTCAGATTAGGTTGTGTAACTCTCTGATACCAAAATGATTTCGAAGGATTCTGTAAATACGTAGCCTTTTATTCTAGAAATTTAGAGGAGTTTATCCGTCCATAAGTCTTACCAGTCTTCAGCCATTCTGACTTCTTGATTCCTTGGTCTACATGATTTTAATTTCCTTCTGTGTTTGCTCCTACCCTGGGAGATTAGTCTGAGTTCTGACATGTGTTCTCCATCTTCTTTGTTGAATCTGCGAGGCAAAGAATTGATGTTCTTAGGAGTGGCTATGCATCCTCCCAATAAACTATACTTTTTGCTGCTTTAAAGCATTGTCTTCTATTGGTTCTTGCTTGTCTACCAAAAAATAAACAAACCCTGCCACTCTCCAAAAAAAGTGGGGCTTTGTTTGTTTTTCTTCTTCTTGTGTTCTCTTCAGTCTTCTCTGAGTATTCCACTTCTCTGCTGTGGCCTGATGCATCCAACTCCTTCCAAAAGCTGATTGACCCTCTCATTCCACATGCATCTTTCCTTTCCTGTGCAAAGTGTGAAGGAGTCTGGTCTTCTAGGCTCATTTTCTGAAGTGCCACTGATTTGTTCTGTTACTTTAGGCAAGTCACTTAATCTCACTGTGGTGCAGTTTATCCACTATAAAATAAGTCTAATAATCCTTGCCCGCTTTGCTGAGCCCTGAATCTTGTTTGCCTTCTTTACATGTGCAGTCCTAAGGGTATTATGAAGCTTCAATTATTAATGTTTGGAAAGTGCTTTGAGATCTTTGGATGGAAATCCCTGTATAATCATATTTAGCACTTAGCATTTCACAGCACAGTGCAGACGCTACGTAATCCTCAGAATACTCCTGTGAGACAGAATTACCTGTCAATACAATTATTATCCTCACTTTACTGGATAGTGAGGCAGAAGGATTAGGACCTAATCCTGCTTCTCTTCACATAAATGCGAGTTCTTCTCTTGACTTCAGCAGGAGCTGGAAGAAGTCTTCTGTGACACAAAGTTTTGAGCTCAGTCTGGGTTGCCAACCCACACTCAACGTCATGGACCCTCCTTCCTCTCTGTAGTAGAGTTTGGTATTTCCTGGTCATGTTATCTAGACTTTCTTGCATAATTCATTTTTAATCTTTACTATTCTGTTTTGGTTACCTTCTATATTATCTTTTTTTTAATATATCTTTCCAAGTTCCAGTGTATTTACTTTCTGCATGTAACCCTGGGAGATATATAATCCATGAATTTTTCCACATCACCTTTGCAATTCTCTTCCTTCACTGATTTATCCAGTCCAGTTCTCTTTAGTCCAGCCTCTTTGTAACAACTTTATTCTTCTGCTGGACATGTTATTGCAAACTTAACGGCTGCCTACTGGAACACTGCTTCTACATATTTGACCGTATCAAATTTCTACTCAAGAGAAATTTTAGACCAGTTTTCTTGTTGTGAATGTTGTACATACACTACAGGCTTGGGGGGGAGTGGCTGGAAAGCTGCCTGGTGGAAAAGGACCTGGGGGTGTTGGTTGACGGCCAGCTGAATATGAGCCAGCAGTGTGCCCAGGTGGCCAAGAAGGCCAATGGCATCCTGGCTTGTATCAGAAATAGTGTGGCCAGCAGGAGTAGGGAGGTGATTGTCCCCCTGTACTCGGCCCTGGTGAGGCCGCACCTCGAGTACTGTGTTCAGTTTTGGGCCCCTCACTACAAGAAAGACATTGAGGTGCTGGAGCGTGTCCAAAGAAGGGCAACGAGGCTGGTGAAGGGTCTGGAACACAAGTCCTATGAGGAGCGGCTGAGGGAACTGGGGATGTTTAGCCTGGAGAAAAGGAGGCTGAGGGGAGACCTTATCGCTCTCTACAACTACCTGAAAGGAGGTTGTAGAGAGATGGGGGTCGGACTCTTCTCCCTAGTAACAGATGACAGAACAAGAGGAAATGGCCTCAAGTTGCGCCAGGGGAGGTTTAGATTGGACATTCATAAAAATTTCTTCACCGAAAGGGTTGTCAGGCATTGGAACAGGCTGCCCAGGGAGGTGGTGGAGTCCCCATCTCTGGGGGTATTCAAAAGGCGTTTAGACGAGGCCCTAAGGGATATGATTTAGTGGGGGACTTGGTAGTGATAGGTTAATGGTTGGACCCAATGATCTTGGAGGTCTCTTCCAACCAGAACAATTCTATGATTCTATGATTCTAGTACTCTGTCATGGTTATAATAATTTCATGGCTGTGATTATGATAACCTGCCCTTTTTTTCTCCCAGTTATTTTAGTCTGTTCCAATATTAAACAAAGTAGACCTGTCTCACACTGTGGACACTCAGGATCCACAGTGTTCCCCTTGAAATGCTAACCAAAGCAGTGCTATAAAAAGACTGCAAGAACAAGTCTTTAAAACCTGAATAGAAATTATTTTAAGAAGTCTCTTATGTGAATGAGAGTTTGGATGACAGACCATGGTAAGTTCATTCTTCACAGAAATAAGCTGAATTCTAAAACTTGTTTGTCAAAGAAGAAAAATCAGTCTTGCTGAGTTGTTACATAATGCAAACATGTAAGAGAAGAAACTCCTCCTTAATATCAGATGCTGACCACAGTTTTGCAGCATCACCAAAATGAGCAGAATCTGTCTTAAAATAATGAGACAAAACAATTTCTCTTCTGTCACACTGATGGTGCTTCTCTACCTGTTGGCCTGCTTTGTTCAAGGGACCCTTTTGGAGGACACTGCTGTTCAATGTAAATAAAGATGTTACCATCCATACTGATTTGTTTCTGAAGACACTCTCTCAATTTTGAATAAAAAGACTCTCAATGAACCTGAGACTGGTGTGGAAGAGCATTCAAGGCTGGGGCTTGGCCACAGCTGCCGTTGGTCACTCGCCTTTCTTCAGCTGAGGAGCTTTGGAAGACCACCTTCCATACCACCTCTGTACAGTGCTGGAAAAGGCATTTGGACAGAAACCAGGTTATATGCATTGCCATGGGCTCTCAGGGGCCAATAATACCTCTGGCAAAAGCAGTGTTAAGCTAATTAAAAGCTAGCAGCAGTAGCACCATGTTTCTAGCAATTTCTTTGCTGAAAACAGCTATTATTGAGCATTAAAGGTAAAATCAATGCTATAAAGGTAAACAGAGTTTTGTAATAGTGTGACCATGACCTATAAAGTGGCAATCTGACATTAATTTTTAGGGATCATATATTCACATATGCTGTCATTGTAGAGCAAGTAACGTGACTGGAAGTAGGACTATGCATTTTGAGAATGCATTTACAGTTTAACATGCTGTTACAAATGTAAGGAGGCTCCCTCTCTCTCCCTCTAATTTTTTTCACCAGCTTGACAGTTTTTCAAACATATTCACTGTCAGCCCTAACAACCTGTCAACAACTGCCATTATGTGAAAATTGCAGAGACTTGCTTGAGCACTGTGAAAACTGACAGACATGCCACAAGGATAAGTTCCTCAGAAACAGAGAGCTAAAACTTTTGAAAGGTGCTCCAGCCCTTCCAAGGCAAAATGAACAGTCAGATATCAGGGGAAAAAAACATACACTTGTCACATCTGATATCTATTTCTTTTCCTCTCAAATTGAGGTGTATGTGAAAGAATAAAACATAGATTAGGACAAACTGTGCAACTTAGTAGAGTTGGTGCAATTTTCCTCACTGTCAAGCGTATATGCAAGAAAGCCCACATTTATCCATGGTGTAAATCCACCGTCTGTGTGGCTAGCACAAATCCCGGGGAACATGGATAAAATTCACCCTTGTAGAAAATCTTCTGTAAATGAAACATTATTTTCTTCTCTGTGGCTTACTGTAATTGAGATTTTTTTTTTCTTTAATGTTCACTGGAATATCATGCTCAGAAGTGATCCTGCAATGTGCTGAGCACCTTCTGGGGCTGATTGTCTTTCTCTGTAAGCAGGTGTTAAACAGCTGCAATTCTGCTGATACCCGTGAATTTACTGGCTTCTGAAACTGGTATAATGGAGAGCATCTATGTTTCCCATTGAAATAAAATGGTCCGATCAGGTTTGTGGGGGAAGAATAAATGAGGATGATCCTTAGTCGTATAGGACAGTGTTAGAGCATGTCCATTCTGTACACTTGTGCACCATGTGTGAATAACAATAAGTATCCAGTGTAATCATTGGCAATTCTGCTCTCCCAACATCTTAGGGGAAGGTGGCATCTGAAGTCTTTAGTAAAGCCAGTTAATGGCACTGGGAGACATTCAGGATAGCCAAACAGCTAGGAAAATTCTCAAGCTGAGGATCCTCCTGGCACTCAGTTATTGTTTCATTGTAGGTGGTGTTCCTAAGTCACGAGCAGTGAACAGCCATTGAAGATGGCGATTCCTGGTGTGTGCACCCCTCCTCTGATGGGTGTAACTGATGGACTCTCAAGTCGTATCACTGTTAACATCTCCTTTTCATTTGAAGCCCCATGTGACTTTAGTAGAAGGGCTGTGAACTGAACTTAATTAGAAAATTCATGTACAGTTAGCTTTGAAACGTGCCCCATGGTGCTGAGCTGCTGGAAGAGTTTTAAATCCTAAACAGTCTCCATTTTTGTCATTTACCATCAGTCCTGTGGGAACATATTTGTATCTTGATTTATGCGTTGATTCTAATGGGACTTCTGAACATAAACCTGTGTGCACTAAGAAGAAATTTGAATATGCCTATTCCTGTTGTTTTAATTTAAAAAGAAAAAAACCCACAAAAAAACCCTAGTGACATTGATGTTTATTTTGTTGAATGTATATAAAATGTGGCTAAAGGACTAAAGGAAATCATAGGCATAAGTCTTCTATATTGCATATGAAATTGCAGCTAATTATAGTCTTATGAAAAAGTAAGTGGAAATACTTTTTTGCTTTACCATATAAAAATGCTGTAAAATAATGAATTAAGGAAATGTTTACTGTGTAGTTTATAAGCTATGAGTTTCATGCATTCGAAGTCTAGCTGGAAAGTGATCGCTCTCACTGAGTCGCAGAAGATGCTCAGCACCTTGCTGATTTACCCAGCAGAAACTATTAGTGATAGTGAAGCATGTTCTTGTGGTTCAGCGTTCCATTTTCAGCTCTTCTGTAGCCATCATCTGTGACCAAGGGCAATTAATTCAACCCTTCAGTCTGCATTTCCCAGCTGTGGGATAGCATTGTGATATTCCTTTACTCTTTGGGAGCTGTGAGAATAAAGTTGGAGTTGAAGGTGCTGAGATCATCCAGTGATGAAGCAATAGAAATGCCTAGGTAATTAGATAGGACGGTTGCTTTATTTGGATGCCTATCAGAAAGAGGGGACTATGACCAAAAAAACCCAACCCACAAACAACGGCAACAGCAAGAACCTCTGGCAGAAGTGGCTTCATTATAATTCCCTGGTAGGATACGGCTGAGGTGTGTTTTGGGGCTTGGGCATGGTTTCCATGTTTATCCGTGCTTGTCTTTCAGCTCACAGTGGTGCATTTGCAAGGGCCCTTTCTCTGGTGAAGATGATTAACTTGGGAGGCTTTGCACAGGGCGGGTGTAGAGTTGAGCATGAGCTCATGTTGGTGTAGGCTGTGTTGCTTACAAGGCCAATAGCGTTCCCTTGGAAATGTCTCATTTTCTTTAAATATTCTGTGATACAAACTTAGAAAAACCTTTCTAAAATATGCTTACTAATAATTATCCAATAGCAACTCATTTTGCCTATTATCAAACTGAGTAAGAAGAGAAGCCTCTCCTGTATTTTTTTAAAGAGCTTTTCACTAGAAGATACTTAATTCCCCATTAATCTTAAGCTCAGAGTTATGCCATATAGTGTATTGTGGTCCTCTAAAACAATGTTCCCTGTAGGGGAGGACACTGTAAGTGGCCTAAAATAACACAACTCTGAAAGACAAAGGCTTTATACTTCTGTTTGTTAAACTGTCTTTATCTCAACCCATGAGTTTTCTCACTTTTACTCTTCTGATTCTCTCCCCCATCCCACCGGGGGGGAGTGAGCAAGCGGCTGTGTGGTGCTTAGTTGCTGGCTGGGGTTAAACCACAACAGTCCTTTTTGGCGCCCAACGTGGGGCTCGAAGGGTTTGAGATAATGACAGATTTGATTGGAATGTGCTAGATCGAATCTATAGCTGTTATTGCTGTTTAGCTGTTAATTGGCAGGCTCCTGTGCTTGCCATGGGGCTTGCTTGCCTTACTGTACATTAGAGTCTAGTGCTCGTTAGCGGCTGCTTTTTGCTTTCGCTGCTTGCTGTACTGCTGTACGTCTCTGTCTCTCATCATCTGACTCCGCTGTGCCTGGGAACATGGTGATAACAGCAATGGCGATGCGCCGGGGCTGGCAGATGGCCAGGGCACCACTGCTCTCTCTGTGCTGCAGTACTGGACAGGCTGGAACTCCAGTGTGAACTCGAGTCAAAGGGACTGGGACCTGTGGATGAGTCCACGGAGGAGCAGGACACCCCGAAGTGTCTGTGGCCATAGATAAGTCCACACCAGGGCGGGTACATCTCAAAGCGTCTGTGGCCGTGGTTATGTCTGTGCTGCGGCAGGTATACCTCTGAAGGGATTGTGGCCCAAGGATAAGTCCCCACTGGAGAGGGTACACCTTGAAGCATCTGTGGCTGTGGATAAGTCGAAGCCAGAGCAGAGGCAAGAGGAGGAGTTCGTTGCAATGCTAAACCCTGTGGTCTGATCCATAGGGGCGAGAGGTGGAGATTGCAATGGAAATACCTTTAAGCTGTTGTAACCCATGATTTGAGTTGCATGTTATAGGAATTACTACAGCAGGAGCCACCTGAACCAATGGAGGACAAGCCTTACAAGAAGCAGTGCAAGTGCAGCAGCGACCCGACCTGGGCTGGCTTTGGTGCCCAGTAACTCCACACAACACACCACACAACACACCACCTCTCCTGTCCCGAGTGCCCACCATAACAGATGGAGCCCAAAGTCCTGGACTAAATGAACTCAGTGGACACTTTGTGGACATTTTACAGACATTTTACAGGAGTGGCCCATAGACTAGGGGAATGATATCTGTGTATTATATCAAAGGATAGGAAGGGGTGTGGTGGTTAATGAGCATGTATTGGATAGTGTAGGACCTGAGCATGACATAAATGATATGGCATAAGGGGTGGAGAATATGCTGGTTTGGGCTGGGATAGAGTTAATTTTCTTCACAGTAGCTACTATGGGGCTATGGTTTGGATTTGTGCTGAAAACAGTGTTGATAACACAGGGATGTTTTCATTACTGCTGAGCAGGGCTTACACAGCGTCAAGGTCTTTTCTGCTCCTCACCCCACCAGCGAGTAGCTGGGGGTGCACAAGGAGTTGGGAGGGGACACAGCTGGGACGGCCGACCCCAACTGACCCAAGGGATATTCCATCCCATATGACGTCATGCTCAGCGTATAAAGCTGGGGGAAGAAGAAAGAAGGGGGGACATTTGGAGTGATGGTGTTTGTCTTCCCAAGTAACCGTTATGCGTCATGGAGCCCTGCTTTCCTGGAGATGGCTGCACACCTGCCTGGCCGTGGGAAGCAGGGAATTAATTCCTTGGTTTGCTTTGCTTGCTTGCGCGGCTTTTGCTTTACCCATTAAACTGTCTTTATCTCAACCCAGGAGTTTTCTCACTTTTACCCTTCTGATTCTCTCCCCTAGCCCACCAGGGGGGAGTGAGCGAGCGGCTGCGTGGGGCTTAGTTGCCGGCTGGGGTTAAACTATAACATAAAGTCTTCTATTATTTCTTTGTTCCCTGTATTCTTTTTTTATTTGCAATTGTAAAAAATAAGAGTAATATTCATAGCATACCCTTTTCAGGTACATTTTTGGGGGGTTAAAAAAATATTTCAAGCATTTAACAACATTTGGAGTAAATGACATTTAAGGTAATGCCTTTTTTCCTTTTGTAACTCATCATGTTCCTTTACTATATAGACATTCTCCCACTAGCTCTTGCTTTTTTTTTGTTGGTTGTTATTTGGTTTTATTCTTCTGAGCTACACAAGGAAAGGGTATCCTTTGGTTTAATGTTTATCTGGTGGTCTAATCTTGGGTCACAGATGAACTTAAATCAAAGCTTCAGTGCTATTTATCTAACTGAGTCTAAGTTGTGGCAGCCTGTTGCAAGATTGTGGCGAGATCTGAAAAAAATGCTTGAGATGGTCATCTAATCCTCTGGTTGCAAGGGGTTACCTTTTGTCTTTTCCCTTGATTTCATTGTTGTTCTTAAGATGGAGATTGTTCAGGTAATACAGTTAGCTGAAATAGGATCTGTTTTTTATTAAACGGGAGACTGCCTGTGTATTTTGAGTGTCTTTCAGTACATGTGGGAATATGTAAGGTTATAAATCACAGAAAGAAAACACCGTAGCACTTCAATAAAACATCCTGCTCTAGAGTGTCTGGGACAGAGAACATGAGCATTTCACTGCTTTCATGGAACATAATAAGTCACTCAGAAGACAAAGTGCTTGTAATTTCTTGTTCTAATGTCTAACATTCTTGGGCAGGATTCCCATCCAGGGCAACTACCTAAAGGCAAAGGACCTGACACTTCAGAGTAATCTCCCTTCTCTGGGAAGTACTTGGGTTGAAATTCAATTATTGCCCTGTATCAGGAACATTCTTGGTCTTGCTGTTCAGCATCACGGGAAGTGATTGTAAATATGTAAAAAAGCTTCCTTGACCATTGCATAATCAATTCAAAGTACTTTCCTCCTAACCTGTGCTTCTTTCTGACTGATTTCTGTGGTCCTGTATTCATGTTGCCTTGCTCGATCCACAAAAAAATCCCATAAAACTCTGAGAAGTCTTGTAAATTAACTACAGGGTACCAAGACCTGGCTGGGACCAGAAAAGGACAAATAAGCTTTTCCTACAAGGGCTTTCATTTGCTGAGGACAGGTTTCAGTTGTCCATCTTCAAACATCTATGAAAAAATATTGATTCCAAGGATTCCAGAGACATTTGATGGTTTTAGGAAGGAAGGCTCATGTTTTTTTCATCCACCACCATTCTAGTTCATCTTTTTTAAACCCCGCTGTGACTCGAGTTCAGGCACCAAGCGTTACTTGTCTGCCTCAGCCAGTCACTTTTGACATCAAGTGTACTTGATCTGGGGCTGGTAGTTTACTTCAAATATTGTTCATATGAATGGGTCTGGCAGCTGGGAGACTGCAGAAAAAGTGCATGAACAGTGATTCTTGTTTTCTGTCTTCAAAACAGATCTATTGTACTGTTTCTGCTGGCTGTTTTGAAGAGTCTTGACTTTGAAGCTGGAGAGAAATCATTATCTAAGTCGCATTCATTTAAAGTTGAGGCCAGTGGTCTCATAAGTGATCACTCACATTAGCCTTATGAACCTTCTCCATGGATGGGTGAGAAGAATATTGCTTTATTGTAAGGCAATTTAAATAAGAAAAAAAAAAAATCTATGCACTGTGAATGCACACAGTATATTACATGTATTTATACATTATGCACCCCACTCCTATCATTTGATTATAGATCACAGCTGTTTCTTTTCTCTCTTGACCTCCTTTAGCTTGTGACATGCTCTGCTATCATTCTCTCATTCTCCTAATATTTTCACTATTGAAAATACTATAATTTTCTTTTTCTCATTGTCAGGTATTTGGTCCCTTTTTTTGTCCTGTCTTAGAGCTTAAACTCAGAAATTGAACTGTCTTGATTTTTTTTTTTTAAAGAAATGACGACTCATGTTTATTTGATTTTTAAATTTATGCGGCAAGTCTTTCTCTAACACTCAGATCTCACCTCAAGCTTTTTCCTAAGGGTCTAAAAATGCCTTTCAAAAAAGGTAAATCTGGTTGTTTCTCTATTTAACCCAGGGAAAACTGTGACACTCGAGATGAGTGCTTTGCTTAGAGAGAGAAAGCAGATCAGCGGAAGCACAGGCGCAGGATGGGCAAGTGTAGTATTATTCAGCCATGTATCAGGACCATTACAGGGGGGAGTTTCTGTGCTAAAATCACATTGAGACTTGGACTGCAAACCGGTTGTTACAGCTTGAAAACTCTTCCCTTCTGGGATTTAAATGGAGCAATTCAGTACTAGAGGTCAAAGCAACACTAGATTTGGGTGGACAGTCAGGGCAGAGGGTAAGACCAGAGCAGCAGTGGAAAGGGATGAGGTGGAAGGGATGTGGTCATGTGAATTCAGTGCAGCCTCACACAAGCAGCACAGGGAGATTTATAGGAGTGGTTTTGAATGGGAGAAGTGGGTATGATAAATGGGGTAAGTTGATGACAATTCGTGAAATTACACTTTTGTGTCATAGTCTATCAGTAATTCCCTCTTGCTATATTTGGATGATTTTCCAGTAGCAGTAAGGGGGATCGAATGGTGACCAGCCCACCTTTCTGAACTACTAATTTAGGAAAGTAACAAAAGAATTGGGCTGCAGTGTGTGAATCATCCCAGATAAAGGGCAGAAATTACTACTCTGTTCTCGCTCTGTTTTAGCTAAAGGTACTTGAGCTTTTTAGAAACAGTTAGCTAATAACTTTCTTAGTGTGTAAGAAGCCCTGATAAAATTGTGAAAATGCGAGAAAGCAGAAGAAACAATCTAGCAAATCAAATGAGTGAATGGAGGCAGTTGTAGTTTCGGTAACACTGCTGCTCCGGCAGCAGCCAGCTGTGCCTGGAGCCCCGTCACTTTGGGTGCCATCTGTAGCGAGATGCAGACAAAGCATTGCAAGGAGGAACAGAAGAACAGAAACTGGTGCGAGTTTCCTAAGCCCACGCTGCAGGTCAGAACACACAAGGGTCCTGGTCCCAGCACCTCTTCCCGTGGCCGTGCCTTACCTCCATGGTGACGGCTCACAGCCTGCCGTGTGTACCAAGGCAAAGCCTCGGACGCTGTGCAGCGACTCTTGTTCAGGCCTAAGGGGTATGATTCAGTCTGTCTCAACTGAGGACTGCATGCGGAGTAGTGCGAATGCATCTGTCTTGGGGTGCTATACTGCTCTGTCAATCTCTGTTAAACATAAGCAGTTAGTTTCCGGGTAAAATCCATGGAGATACTGATTCTGGTGAAATAATAAACACTATCCCTGCTCAGTTTTGTTGATTGCCTATCATACCTCTCACCTGGGAGGAAAACTCTGCATGGGAATTCTGGTTTTTGATTTATTTTTATGGGTTACTAGATGGGAAGTTTAGTTCTTTTTTTTAAACAAATAAACAAGCAAAAAATGTATCATAATGCAAAAGACTCTCCCCTGAGGAGTTTTATATTCTCTATCAGCCAGATACAAACCATTGGGATCAAAAGCAAGAAGCCTGGGAGATACTTAGATAGTGAAGACTTTCTGAAGTAAAAATAGGAGATTTTGATGAAAGAGGAGGATGGCTTTTTGGTTCAGAAAAACTTTGCAGGGTATTGGTGGAACGTCTCGGACAAGTTAAGGGAAAGGTGGTGTGCAACCTACTTCTTGCTGCTGCGTGCGTAGACAACTACTAATCTTGTGGAGCAATTGCCTTGGTTTCAGTATTTCCCAGTGATGAGTCTCTAAAGAAATAGTCTGGGATTTATGCTGTTGTACTAACAGTTTTTGACTCACTATATGAAGTCCATTAAATTATGCATGAGATGTGCATTTTGCCCAGTTTGAACTTTCCACACTAATGGAAGCACTAATGTTAGATGAACAGTATCTTCGAACTAATGTGATTCTTAACTGGCAAGCAATACGCTGTCAGTGTGAAAATGCAGGAAACCTAAATACATAGCCACATCGCGGAAAAGGGTGGTGGTGTGTACATAGAGGGGGAACTTGTAGTGCGCTGGAAAACAAATAGCTACAGGCCACTCTTAGACGAGTAAACAAATAATATGAACAGCCACATCCTAATTTGTTTGATTAATGGATGCATAACTATCAGAGTGTAATGTAGGTAGAGGTAAGCTTTGTCTGGCTCAAACTGTGGTACGGTGCCAAGAAATGAAATCTCAGAATCTCCTACCCTGAGATCAAGCAGGAGACAGGGTCTGACCGAGCCCAGGAGACCTCAGTACTCAAAGACGCTTATTTATATGCCATACAAAATAGGACTTTTTTTTCAGGCTTTGAGGGACTCTGCTGGCTCAGCCCATATGGCGAATGGCAGCCTTTCGTTTATGAATAACAAAAAAAAAAAGTATTGCAATGCTCAGAAGCATATGGGGCAGCAAGGCCATAGGAGAAAGCCCAATATGCTGTTAAACAGCTGTCCGGACCCCTGTTTACAGGAGAGTGATGAGATTAAGAGCAGTTTTGTATTTTCCTCTAGACGCGTGTGGTTTCAGGGTTTCCACAGACAGCTTGAAATCTGCTGCATGGTCTGACAGGCTCCCCCGTTTCGCTCTGTGCAGTTGTGGATGTTTCAGGGCTGTGTTTATCTTGGCTTTTTTTCCTTGCACACATGACCTGTGAGGTCCCTGCGTGAGACCAGTTGCGTTTCTTGTGCAGGGCCACTCAGCAAACTGAAAAAGCACATCTGGGAACTCTTAATACTTGCGAAAGCTCGCGTGCCCTCCTTCCCTTCTGTTACTGCAAGGATTTCATGTGGAAGGAACAGAAGAGCAAGAGGTGGCTTAAACTGCTTTCCGACGTCTCCGTGCTGTCCCCTTCAAAGCAGGTCTGGGTGAATAGGACAGGGCAGAGAGAGGGATTGTATGTCTGCTGTGTCCTGGAGGCTGCTCTCACCCTTAGTTTGGATAAGCTTATCGATTGAGAAGTTGTGGCTTTCCCCCAGTTTTAGGGCTGTTCCTGAAGGCAGGTGTTGATTCTACATAAGTCTGGGGGCCATAGACATTTGCTCCAGCTGAAGTGACTGGGAATGTCGTTATTTGTACTGATAGAGACAGGATTGTTGTTCTAGTTACTCCATGTGTGATTATGGTTGGTTGTGTAAAACACTATTGCTAATCCTATAGAGTAACAGCTATAGTTCATTCACCAATCGCGTTATAAACTTGGATTTTAAAAAAATCTTTTTGTCATTGTTTTGTGAATTTTAGTATATTTTTGTATTTATAAGATTTCATCTTGAACCACTCAAGTTGAAAGCATATTTCACTGGTAAAGGAAAGCTGAAATTCTCAGATGTAGCAGGACTTCAGGAGCTAAAGCTTTAAAAATCATCCTGGATGGCATAATCCCCCCAACAGGTACGGGAATCGTTTGGGAAGTCCTTTGTGTATGTGTTTGCTTCATTCCATCTCCCTTCCTGTTTTTTTTAGTAACATCACTATTGACTTCTGTGCTTTGTTGTTAGAAAAGTCTTAATTTGATTGAGTATTTTAATAAACAGAATCCCTAAAAGTAACAACTTCACGCACAATGAATTGTTCTCAGGTCTTGACACTAAAAGAAGCCTGTGCCTGTATCAGCCAGTGATAAAAGGCCTCTCCCTATGGGGTAGTTCCCCAGTTGGACCAGTTTTTCCAAACGGATTATTCCTTTTTTTTATATTAGGCTTGAGTTTGTGAGATACTTCTTGAGGGTATGAGTTGGGTTTTTCTCCTCCCACCCCCTTCTTTTTTTTTCTCCCCTGTAACTCTGCTTTGAATGGAAGAGAAGTAATTCTCAGAAATGTGGTAACTTCGATTACTTGATTTTCAGAGATTTCCAGCTCCCAGTGTTGCTTAAATTTCCTATAGAGGAGACTCTATTAACCTATATTTTAGTGGGCTTTACACATACCTTCATGTCTTGGGAAGGCTGGGAGGGGACAAGTCAAACATACAAGACAGAGTTTTAAAAAAGAACTTACCAAGGAGATTGTCTGGATGATTTGTAGTTGGATTCTTGGAAAGGTCTTCTACATGGTTCAGAAGGGGCAGTTACTAATACATGTGTGAGGTTTCATGTTCACTGATTTTCAGAAGCTCTGAGGGAACGCTTTTCAAATGTGGGAATTCAGGACTGTAGCCCTTCAGTGGAACTTTTTATCCTAATTCTTCAAATTAGTTTGAAAAAAAGTGTTTATAACATAAGTGTATACAATACTTTAATATTAAATTAAGCCAGCCTTTATAAATCTATAAAGGTATAGGTATCAGCTTTTAGTGTCATTGTGTAGCTAATCAAGACCTCTAAAGACAATTTCTAAAATAACATTCTCATTTTAGGGGTAGAAATGGCAGAGCAAAATAAAATAGTTTCTATTTTTCTAGTGTCTTTGGACTGTAAAAAGCAGGACTCCAAAGGGAGATTGCAAAGGTCATGGAAACAGTTAAACCACAGTTTAAGACAGCAGTCGTGATCTCCTTATTCTGTTTTTCTAACCTTGTATTTGCACTTATTTTTTCAGCTGCTTTGCTTTAGAATCCCTGAGATAAATAATAAGAGGTGTAGTAATATCCCTGCTGTTAAAACAGTATCAGCAAATAACCTGTGTGAGCCCAATTCTTTCCTTGTAGAGAATCCTAGGTTCAGAGGATAGCAGGTTTATACATCTCTGTCACTCGTAACAGCAGTTCGTAGTTGTGTGCACCTAGAAAGATGGAACCTACGTCTGAGCCGAGATCCTGTTTGGGCCTGAAAACAAGACATTTTTTTCCTCTCCTTTGGGAATCTCTGCAATTTAAGTAAAGAAGGCAGATGCAAAGTGCTCTGATGACCGGCAACTGAATAAGCAAAAAAAAAAAAAAATTTAAATACAAGGATACTGTGCTTCTCACAGCAATGACAGAAGTCAGTTTTGGAGGTTGCACTGGGGTTTATAAATATCAGTGGACAGACCTGGGTTTAAATAGATTTTTGAACTGCTTGTGTTATTGACAGGCTGTCATAGTGTGAAAGGGGAAAACAGAACCATTGTTAACAGCAGCAAACCTAAATGAATTGCCGCCATGCTGTGGGTCAGTACTACCTATTTGGTGCTTGCAGTAGATTCTTGAAAAGGTGGAGAAGGGAAGTAAACTCCTGTATGATTTGGCTAAACTTTGGGATCAGGCAGATCATGGACTTGTGGAGTTCACTGTCGCCATTTATAGGAAGGAGATTGTTTTACAGCTCTAGGAGGGTGTAGGGGATGCTCTGTCAACGCCTGTGAGAACAAGGTCCCTGCTACAAGGAACTTATGTTTTGGTCAAGACCTTATATGACAAACAGGATGTGCAGATGAAGTAACCACATATGAATGGATAGCTGGGAAGAAAAAGGTGGAAGTAATGGATAGAGAAGTGGCCAGAAAGGTATTGAATTTCCTCAGCAAAAGCATGCGGTGATCATGAAGGAACAGGTCCTTCTGGTTTTGTTGGCTTCCTGCATGCCTCACAGAACTGAGCTTTCAGAATGAACTTAAGTAAGACTTGGAGAGTCTACAGGCAAGTTCAGCACAGGCTTTTCATGAAGAATACCACCTGCTTAGCGCAGGGAATATGGGAAGATAGAGTTGGCATTATTTGGCACCTGATATACAGGAGCTGTGCGAGAAGTAGGAATCAATGAAGTTTTGCAAGTATTGCAATGAACAGTTTTGTGTCTACTAGCAGCGTTGCTAATATGCCTGGAGAACATAAAGAACAATTCTGCAGTCGGTGTTCTGTAGCTCTGGTAATCAAGGAATGCCAAAAATTAGAAATGAAAAGTCCTATTAGTTCATCTCCCCCTATAAAGGGATGTTTCCTTTGTTATGTATGATAGTAATTAGCTGGCTTGCAAGGGGAGGAAGTATGGAACAGAAGAGATTTAAAATAGTGATGGAGAGCCCAGAGCTGGGAGGATGAGACTGCAACAGAGGATTATCAGGACTGAGAGCAGTGGTTTAGTACTTTCCACCTCCAAAACATTGCATAGATATTAACCAATTAATCTGCACAAATGAGCCATGAAAATGATCAGTGGCTTTGTTGAAGTCCAAACACAGTGAAATCATGTTTCAGATTTAGCGCTTAATGTTCCCAATCTTATGGCTTAGACAGGAGAGAAGGGGTTTGAGATTTCAAGGAGCTGCTGACTCTCGGTGAGTATCCAAGACCACCATTACATTGCCCAGGGGTGTATGGCTGGAAGATCCTTTCATAGATTTAAAGGCAGCAAGGACTGCCTACTCTGACACATAACATAAGCTATACAATTTCACTACTGATTCCTTTTAAAGTTCTGTTACTTGTGATTGAACTGCAGTACACCTTTGCAAAATAAGGTTTTGGTTTTAGTATTCTAAACCATAAATAATTTGCCAATTACTTTAAAACTTGTTCCAGTAATTGTTCCTTACTACATGGATATAGAGTTGGGTGTTACTGCACCTCTCCTGATTGTCTTATAAGGCCAGAAATATAAATACTGCATTCTTGAACTTTTTCCAAATCTCTTTTCTACAATCCAGAAATGTTCTGGGTTCTCCCAGCATTTTTGAAATTATTTTTTCAGTTGTTGTGCTGTGGCTTATGCAGCAAATAACAGGTGTGTGTGTTTTCAATTCTGGGATTTGCTCTTGGAGAAAAATAATTAACACTGGCAGGAGTTTGATTGCATTAATTCACAAAAAGAAACACCCAAACGATAAATCCATAGTGGGAGAACTGCCCATATGTTACAGATTGGCTTAACATGGATGAGGCATTAAATAAACTAAGTCTGAAAAATAAAAACCTTATCAGCTTTATTAGCGTTGAACTCTGTGGCTTCCACTGGGGCTGACACACTTAATTAAAGATGCTCTGGTCTAATTAGGTTGCACATCAAAAATACAAATACAAGTTGGGTTTTTTAAAGACCTGTCTGAGCTCCAATTCCCAATGTTGTGAGTATTTATTTTATTCAGTTAGTCTCCACCTAGACCAAGTGTTGTTAGGTTAGCTAACACAAAAATACAGGGATTGTAGTATTTAGATTTCTTGCACTGAACGCGGCTGGCTCAGATCCTGAATGTCTATATATCTGAGGAAGACAAGTGTGGACTAGGGAGAAAGATGACTTTATTTTGAATTTTAAATCATTATCTGATTCTGTTTGACTGGCTTAATTCTATTGGTGACTAGCTCATGAAGAAATCCATCGCCTTCATTTGTTTTACTACCTATGGGATTGATTCCCCTGTGGGTCCAGTCCGACCTCTATCGAGGTCAATGGGAAGACTGCCATCGATTTAACAGAAGATGGTTCAGAATCAATGGGAATGCTGCATGTGAAAATGTAGGAGTGGTCCTTCTTTCTACCATCTCCTAGGCTTTAAAAACTGAATTCTTCTCTTTCTATCAAACAGGACAGATCTATCATGCCCTGTGGTGTGTTCCTATGACTTTCTCTCCGTGGGCAAGGTTGAGCATAGAAGACTTTGATTCAGCCCCTCTAGTTCCTGTATATGGTTCTTTTTTCAGATTGATATTGAAGCTTTATAACCTTTTCATTTTTTTACTGTCATTTTTTGGTACTAGTTTTTGAAGGTTTTTCATTCCCCGCCCCCCCCCCCCCACCCCCCCCACCCCCCCTTTTTTTTTAACTTGTAATTTTCCTTAATGCAAATTGCAGCCGCTTCTGACATCAGTGGTTTTGTATGCTCTTATGTTCAGGACAGCAGGTCTGAACTTAACCTCTCATCTACCAGTAATAATTTTCACTCCTGATGATGGCATTTGGGCAATTCCAAATCACTGTGAACAAAATGCTTCTATTTCTGATGCCCATCTAACCAGATAATTATAGCTCAGCCAAACACATATTGGCTGGGGACAGGTATAAAATGAGAACATTTCTAAGCCTTTTCATTAATGGAAAATGCAAGCCCATACATAGCTTTTTAGAATTCATCACTGATTTCTGGTGCTGTTTTGATAGCTCTAAATCTTAAGTGACACCTAGACCTCCCTCAGTGATAGAAGAGGGTCGAGATCAGAGACCTGAGGCCTGCAGTTCTTGCTGATTTTACTCAGTTTGTGAAACTTGAACCAATGTGTTGGAAAATGGGCACCTAGAAAGAAATGGTTGGCCACAGTTTTAAGTTTGGCCTCATTTACAATTGTGAACATAGTAATATTTCCCAAATATTATCCTTGTCACATCCGATTGTGGAGTTCTTTTGCTTTTCCACACTCAGTGTTAACTTTAATGTTTCTTAGTGACTAGAAAGTGCACAGACTATCTGCCTTGTGCAGTTTGCTGTAGCAGGGTTAGTTACTGGGTTAGGATTTTGGAATCATTTAAAACTATTTCTTGGAGAAAGAAGACAGACAATTCTGATTTATTAAGAGTGACTTAGTGTTAAATGGAGTGCAACTCAAATGGCAGGCTGCCTTGAGCTATTTTGGCTTTGTTTCCTGCTTTGCTCATTGTATGTGTGTATTTGTGTGTGTACATCCATACAAATTCAAATCTCGCCCCAGAGCTGAAGAAAGCAAGACAGTCTCCTTGCTCAATCAGTGATCTACCTAGAGATAGCTGAGTACTATAAGTAGATGTGATGTCTCAGTGGTTGAATTGCTCTTTTTAATCATTTCTGCTGTACAAATCTACAGTAATGATACAGATCCACAAGTCAGCCTCATATTCTGTGCCCCATAATCGAGAGCAATTCAGGATCCACGTTCTCTGTTAATCTGCTTGACTGAGGACATAAATACAATTGCAACAGGCACTCGAAGGCAGCAGTGAGCAGAGGAGAGATGCATTGCTACGAGGACCATTCCTGTTGAGACACTGGTTAGCTACGTCTGGGTCTGGCCCAGGGGTAGCAACCCTGACAACCAGCCAGGGCTACCTGTGTGGGTAGGTGCTGGGACCTGCCAACGTGTTCGCCGTTGCTGCTTTTAAGACCCCCTTTGCTTGTAGACCAGGCTACTGATTTTATTTTTTCTCACACTGGGTAGCATTGAATGTCATGCATCTGTAATCTGTGGTGTGATTTGCTGCTTTTCTCAGTGCACTGCTATCTTGAGGCTCTTGAGAGAGAAAAGGTTTGATGCATAAATTGTGAGCCATGACAGAAAACGTGGCCTTGTATGTTTTACTATTAGTATCAGCCATCTCAGAATGGAGTGGCAGCTTTATCAGTGAATATCCAGCAATTTTTTTCAGATGAAGTTAGACATTTAGGAATAGATGCACCTCTTTCTACTTTCTGAACATACATTTTGTTATGACACCTTACGGAGCTCATTTTAAACCCTGCTGCAGGGCAAAAATATTTATGGCACACTTTAAATAAAACATATTATGTGTTTTGTACAAACATATGTATCATTGTCCCCCTAGCTGGAGCTGATATAATTTCTGACACCAAGTGCTATGCCTCATGCAAAATTCATGACATGTCATTGCATAAGAATGAATGTGTTCCTTTAAAATACAGGCTTTCCAGCCATGATAACCACTTAGTTTTCAGTTTCAGGAGCCAAAATCCTTCCTTGCTGTGACTATTTGAGTGAAAACGCTGTGTCAGTGACTGGCAGCCTTGGAGTCTAGGTGGCAGGTTGATCGTGGTTTTCTCCTGCAGATGGTCTTTACGTCTAAGTCAATGGTATTTGTGGGTCTATATTCAACATAAATCATCCCTTAGAGTAGCAACAGAGCTGGTCAGTGAATAGTTGCCTGACTCATGAATATATAAGTATCCCATTGTTAAAAGCTTTCAGTACTGAAACTTTTTAGTTTCTACTCCTTATTTATAAAAAGAGGAAAAAAAATAGTTCTGTCAACAACATACATGTGGTGGAAAATTGTCATAAAAGTCATAATGTACGGCTGCATGGGTGTCACAGGCATAGATCGAATCTGCTTTGTGCATAGCACTGTGCAAGCATAGTGTAAAAGTGGTCCCTAGCCTCGTGGATGAACAAATAAGAGGGCACAAA
This sequence comes from Phoenicopterus ruber ruber, assembly GCA_009819775.1. Classification (NCBI taxonomy): domain Eukaryota; kingdom Metazoa; phylum Chordata; class Aves; order Phoenicopteriformes; family Phoenicopteridae; genus Phoenicopterus; species Phoenicopterus ruber. The sequence continues at coordinate 17,997,757 of CM020227.1, read as the reverse complement.
GATAGCGGGCAAAACCCGCTGATTTTGGGGGGGGGGGGGGGGGGGGGGAGCGGGGCACAAACCCAAAAACTTCAAGGGGTGGATGGAGAAGAGCTGAGCAGTGTCAGGCCTTGCCTTCTGGCCAATACTGGAAAGCACCTGCACTGACCTGGGCTCCTCCGCTTGCTTCGCAGGGGCGAGTGGCAGCAGGCTCAGCTGGGAGGTGGTGCTGTTTGTTTTTGTCTCGTATCCCTGGAGCCAAGGAGCGGTGTTTAGGAAGTTACCTCTGGTCTCTATCAGCTCCTTCGCAGCTTCATCTGTCTGCTGGGGAAGAGGTGGTAGAGAGTCTCCCTTAGAGGCCACAGAAGAACATGATTACTTTTTGAATAGCTGAGGGGGTGATTAAAGCATAATTTTAACAGGGAAATACTACTTAAAAATTAAAGATTGGAAAGTCAAGAATAAAAGGTTTAAAATAAAGGCACTGTTCTTCAATCGTCCTGGACTAGCTGTGCTGTTCGCAGGGTGTGCATGCAACTACGCGGCGGTTCTTGAAGAGACCTGGCACATGGCTTTCTCCTGGGGGAAAGTGGCTTCCCCCCTGACTGAGGTGAGGTCTGGCTGGCCCTGTAATGCATACGTGATGATTTCTAAGACCATGTTTTGTAGCACATCGAAGGCCCGGTACTGTGACAGCTACTGCTCCTTAAAACCACGCTGGGATGTTGATGAAACACGGCAAAGCCTATTGAGTCCTATTAGTTGCAAAGGCTGGAGAGTGTTGTCTCTTATATTAGCACTGAGATCATCTTCTTCTGCAGAAAATCACTGCTCTGACACACCTGGCTCTGTCTCCCTGCCATTAAACCGATTAATACAACAAATGGTATTTTATAATGAATACGTGTCACTTTCATGATTTTAACTAGTCTTTTGATTTGTTTCCTATTTTATGTTGTTTAGACAGACTGATTTAGACAGTTAAAAATCCACTTAACCATGATACATTGTGGCTGCCTGACAGAAAATAACATTGATATATATGACTAGATGAGTCTCTAATTAGATTTTGGCAGCACTGTCACAGTCAGGGAAAGTTTCCCCAAGTACTCCATTGAAATGATATTTTATGCAACCTCATGGAACAAAGGCCATTTTTAATTAAGCAGGTCCCCTCAAAAGGACGTTAAATTTAATGTCATGTTTTTCAGTGGCCTTTGCCCTTGCAGTATCTGCCTTCTCAAATATACTCTTTGGTAGCATGACTTAATGTGTATGTTAAAAAAATACATAAAGCAGATAAAAATAGGTTAAAAATGATAACTGAAGCTTGCCCTGAATGCTATATGTAAAATTAGTTGTAAGCATGGAAGCAACAGTCATTTGATAAATGATTATTATTATTTATATAGTCAAGGAAAAATGTCATTTAGAACCAGAGAATGATTATATGATTGCAAAATAATATCAATATTCTGTAAATCTCAGCTTTTACGAACACTTCAAAGTAACTATAGAACGGAAGAGACTACTAAGCAAATGGAAAACCTATTTCCAGTAACATCTCCCTAAAATACTTCAGGTTAGTTTCAGAGCTGGAGAGAGGCCTCTCAGAGGTCTCTGGATACTAGTGCAATATAAATGTGAAATAAGAAGTACCTACAGCTATGCTGCAGTTAATGGAGAATGTACATCGTCTTACTTTCTCCAAACCTGCAGCGAGCTAAGTGTTAAAATCTGTATCGCTTGACTTCACGCTTGCCATGGTAGCTGCATATGAAAGGTATAAAAGAGGCAATCAGATTTCCTCTTCTGGATCTGGACTGTTGTTCAGGTTTCATCAAGACTGCAGAGAGCAGATGTTAGCACAAGATCTGGAGTGCTAACCTGGGAGTATCTAACCGGCCCACTGGCGTACAAGTTAAATAAAAGCTTTCCCTGTGGATGTTTACAGCTTAGAGAAAAACAAACAATAAATTCCTGTATCCTAGCATTTAATGAGTAAAGATCCATTTATTCCTAAGTACATACTAAGAAATCTCTAATGATCCTAGTTGGAGTTGTGTGTGTGGATTGCTATACATCAAGAAAAAAAGGAGCGGAGGAGAGCGGTACTGTGGGAAGGGCCAGAATGTCCAGAGTATGTTGAATGTTTTCCAATCCCATCGATTTCAATGGGAGCAGAGCATTTTTTTTGATCCTATAGAGATGAATCCTCTAATTAGCAAAACAAGGGCTGTTGGACAGTCATTGATGTCTGTAGCAATTTTGCCATTAATTGCAAGAAGTGCAGAATTCGACCTAGTCTACTCAGATGGTCTATACATATCACTAAGGAGGTCATTCTGTGGATTTGCCTATACGAAGAAGTTAGTGTGGTAATTTCAAGTGTGAAGGCAGAATGTATCACACTAATGTCCTGCGTGGGCACGTGTGGTGCCCTTTAAAGCAAGAGTTAGGCTACGTCTTATTTTCGTACGAAAATAATACACATGAATATACAAGTGAGAGTTTGCTGTTCCCATTCCATCTGTATTAATTCCAAAAGCAAACGCCAACTGCAACATTTGAGAAGACTTGCTCCTCTCCCATGCCAGCAAGTAATTTTGTACAAAACTATCCTTTCCACGTATTTTTGAGGAACTGGAGTGTAGTAAACTGAAAAGCATATTAATTTCTTTGCAGAAACAAGTCCTGTGGACCTTGTAATATGGTGTGATCAACTGAAGTCAAATACTACACATCCCAGAATTGCAGGAAAAAGGTAACTACTTTGTTTTGGGTTTTGGATTGTGTGTTTTGTTTTGGTTTTTTTTTTACCCCTCATATACTAGTTTTTTTCCTAGTTCCAAATTTATTTGAAGGGATTATAGTTCATGACTTCTCATTTTTTTTTGAATGCAGTTTGGCTTTGTGCTATTATTTGGTGAGATTTTCTCACCAACTTTGAATGGAGAAGGTAGGTTTACTTACCTCTGCTCTGTGCTGTGTTTGTGAGGAAGACTTGGTTAAGATCAGCTTATAACACCTGAGCAAATAGAAGCTTTTTCCATGCATGATCTTTAAGGGAGTGCACTCGGCACCTACTGGCTTAGGGCTGGCATGGTAAGCATTGTCAGGAAAAAAATACACCCTCCAGTGACCATTTCTGGGATGTTTAGCTAATGTTCTAGTCACCCCTCTCTGTCTCCTCCTTAAGCTCTAAATTTATTTGCTTAGACATTTAAGTCTAGTTTTAGGGCAGGACCTTATTTTTCCTCAAAAACCCTAATTTGCCTTAAACAGTAGATCCGATATCTTCTCTACTGATGAAAAAGATAGAAGGCTGTTAGCACTGGTACTATTTATATTGTGCTAATGGGTTTTAACCCTCTCACTGAGCAGTGCTGGTGGTTTAAAATAATGACTAGGCAATAAATTTTTACTGGGACAGATGTACAAATAGTACCAAAAAGAGAGCACTGCTCAGGGTCAGACTATGAAAAGAATGGTGTCCCCGATTATAGTGCAAGATGAAACGCTTTCATATGCTGGTAAGACCTGACAACACATGGTTTTAGCTTTAGCCACCAAGACTTATTTGCTATCGTTAACAAGATCCACATGTATCTAATGCTCAGACCTGTCTGAGTCATAGTCAGCTCAACTTCTGCTTTCAAAACTATTCATCTGAAGAGAGGAGTACCCTTACCAACTATTGACTTCAGTGGGAACCAAAGCTGCACCCAGAAAAATCCTGGTCTTGCACTGATTGTTGCAATCCTCTGCCATTTCCAAAACCTCCATGAGACTCCTGGAATTCCTATGTCTGTACCAGATGTGGATAATGGGAAGATAATTAATTAGTCCTGACTTAAGTATAGGACAGCATAGCTAACTTGTGCTAATTGACCATGATGTCCTACTGTTATACTGAGTATAGAGTTATTTGATAGCAATATTTGTTTCCATCAATGGAGACATTTTTCATAAATATTTTTTTCACTAGAAAATAAAAAAAAAAAAACCCAATGTTTTATTTTCCATTGTTTCTGTTTTCAGCTCCACGCTTTAGTTTTCTTACTACAAAAAGTCAGTTTTTGTTTTTACCGTTTAAAAAATGACCACACTTGACCAGCTCTGATATTCACACTGCAGCATCTACTTTCCAACAAATCACACAAAGATATTTTTCAATAAATGAAAAAAGTCTATAGAGCAGAAGGTGGAGAGTGGGTAAGTTTAAATCAAATGTAAAAAGTCATGTTAAAATTGTGATTTAAAGTATGAGCAAAAAGGCAGATCCTTTTGACCTAAGTGGTTCATCCCCTGTTTAAATCACTAACCAAACTTCAGTGAAATTTCTATACTGGGATAATACTATGCTAGTATTTGCTAAGTTCATGCTACGTGAATGTGGAAGAATCTATCGGCATTTGTTTGTTCGGCAGATACACATTTTGAGTTCTGTAGTCAAATGGGAGCTGTTACAACCCTTGCTAACGATAGCTTTCAATATGATACAATCAAAACATTGTATGCTTTTGCTGAAGACAGCAGTGACGTCGTACAGGTTGGACGTTTGAATGGTAGTCTTAAATACCCGTATCGCACGCACTTTTTTCCCTCAGGACACTAGGCTTGTGAGATAATATATACAGTCCTTCAGAATGTAATAAAACACTCATCAGCTGCCCAATGTAGAATTCACCTACCCCATGTTCTAGTGTGGCTTTATGCTGTCTGATTTGGAGAAGCAATTAAAAATTCTCAAGCCGGCACTCAAATAGTTTTATTCTGTACCTAGTGTCAGAGACGGTCTACCAATGGAAAAGATGTCAGTTTGGCAAAATATGTAGTTTACCTCTTGGAAGCTGCAGTCTTGTATGTCCTTCCAGATATCTTTTTTTGTTTGCTCTGTTATCGTTGTACAATAGTGAGCATCACATGACTGGTGTTTGATTTGGTTATAATGTTTTCTTTCTTCTGGTTAAACTGTAGAGATAAGTGACTGTTCAGTCCAAGGTCTTGGATTTTAAATGAACAGCTAGCTGTTCCTTCATTCATCACTTTACACCTAAATGACAAACCATGAGCCTGAAAAAGGAGGGTAACACAAGGGTCTTTGTCAGCAAATAGGACATACTTCAGATTGTAGTTTTGCTAAGAGTACTTGGCTGTTATAGAATACCTTCTACTCAGTAATTCGAAACACTTTACAAATACTTCTATTTTAAGCTGCTTAGCTTTTTTGTGCACCGAAGAAATGTTACTTTCCTGTCTGGCAAATGGGTATACAGAAGAACAGAACGTGGAAATGGCTGCGTAGCTTTATCACTTCTGGAGGGTATCCCTGTAGCAGGCAGCTGGTACATAGGACAGGTGCCAGGACATTTGCGTTTACATCAGAAAACTATGTAAAGACCCTGACTCCTCAGCTTCATTTTGTTGCTTATTTTTAAGCAAGGACGTGACTGGAAGCATTGGTGATGAGCAAAACAGGTCTGTTCTAAGCAACTTGAGGTGGAAAGACAGACCCAAGAAAATAAGAGATACTTGAAATGATCTTACCGTCCTTAATCCTTCTTTCCCATCACAGACTGTTGGTTTGTTTTTTTTTTTTTCCATTTCAGAAGAAAATTACCTTTAGGGGAAATCAGAAGGAAGAGAAAGAACAGGCAGGGTACAGCTGTTTTTCTCCATAGAGAACTGTCTTGGGGTAGGTATAGGGGTGAAAGGAAGAAGGAGGAAAAAAGGCCTGTCCTTATGTTTGGCAAGTGTTGCCACTGAGGTGGGCAGTGGATGTTTTCGCCGTGTGTACGTGAGGGCAGCAAGGATCCTAGAGCTTGTTTTCCTTCTGTGTGCAGCACAGCACGTTGGCCTAGATTTTATTGCTGTGACCTGAACTCATCTTTGTACCATAGGGGAAATACTTGCAGTGTTTTACAGATCTTGGAGACAGTCTCATTTTCTCAGCACAGAGCTAATATATCAAGCTAATTTACTGCTGTGGTGTGTTGCAAAGCCTATATAATATTGAGTAAACATTGTTGGCTTATACATTAACTGTAACTAAAACCCTGTGCAAACTTTATTCTAGCTTCAGGATTTTCCTTGAAGGAGTGACTGAGAAAAGAAGGGTAGAGGTTTTTTTTTCTTTTCCTTTTTTTTTTTTTTTTCTTTTTTCTCCTTTTTTGCAGTGACGGAACTTTACTCTTAAACTTGGCAGTTCTGTTAATTCTAGGTCAAGTGGCAGGCATGGTTAGGAGCTTTCTGTGTGGATCACTCAGTTGACTCGTTTTCTTTGTCAGGATCCCTTAGCAGTGTTTAATGTGGTTTCTTCTTCCTATTTGGTGTGCAAATACAACTGAAGAAAATAAGAATCTAGATGACTGTCTGCTTTGGAAACTTAATAGTGCAGCTATGCCTTTGTATGGCTACGGATTATAATATTTGGATGATCTTCTAAAAAGGGAAACCAAATATTTAGTTCTTTGAGTGTATGTGAGACTTCTTATCTGAGGATTGTAATGTGCTTTACCAGCAGGGATTAATTAGAAAATAAAGCACTCGTGTAGGAATATCCTTTAAAAGGGAGGCAGGATACCACCAAGATATGATTTTATTTGGTGAAAAGAAATAGCAGTATTTGTCAGCATATAGGTTAAACCATTGAGATTTGATTTAAAAAAAAAGTGATCCCTTGCTGTAGTTCTGAGTAACCCTGTTGTATAGATGAATGGGCTGAAGTTGTAGATCTTAAGTACCTAGCCCAGTATCAGATAAAAAGATAAATAAGCAATGTAGGAATGAGTAACCCTGCTTCTCAGAGCCCAAACTAGCCGAGAGTGCTTTCAGAATGCAAGCTGCAAAACTGACAGTCTCTACCCATTAGATTAACAGCGCACAACTGCTGAACTCACCAAGCAGTGAGAGGACTGAAGGGATCCACTGAAGGTATTGATTTGATACCATAAAAGTCTGACTATGCTCAGTCCTGCCAGTATCTGAAGAAAGCACGTTTGGATTCTTGTTTGAGGATTGTTCAGATACTTTGTGACTACTGAAGTAATAAGGCACTGATGAGAGAGAACAGCAGGGGAATGAGTATGTGCAGGAAGCTCATAAATCCAGTCTATCAGAAGAGGTGGTAGAAACACCATTGCTTTGGAAATCTAAGAGTAGAGTGGTTGATCTTGTAGAAAGTGTCCTCAAGGGAACCTGTCCCAGAAAGGTGTGGGCAAAAGCATTTTTCTGTGTGCAATTCTTATGAAACTGTTTTTCTTAGTATGCACATTTCTATTATTTACAATAACCATATGTTCTAGTTTTAGTGGGACTTCCCCAGTTTCTCATGTGATACTGTCCCAGTGTCCTGGGAGCACGAAATAACATTAATCAAAAAATGGAAGGGCTTTATTTGTATTCAGGGCATATTGCTCTGCTGAGTAGAATTCATTCTGGCTTTACTGTGAACAAACTTTCCAGTGGATGAGTGTTAATCTTATTGAACAGTGGTAGGAATGAAAAGCAAAACATCATCAGAGCTGTTGTTTTGCTCAAAGTGAATATTAATGTCACTTACTCTGTGTTTCATGATAAACTCAGTCAGTACATTACTGGAAAAAATTCTCTCCCATGAGAAAGAGCGAAATGTCACTACTAAGATGGATCCTGACAATAGGGACAGCAGCATTTATTCTTGACAAACAATCCCGTGTGTCTTCTGCAGGAGTCAGGAAACCCCAAAATGAGTCACTAAAAAGCGTCTTGTTCTTTTGTTTATAAAATTGAATCACTTTTAATCACTCTAGATTTCTACTACATGGGGACAAAATTTTGGTGGTAGGAATGCTTACAAACTTTCCCTCTCAACTCCCATTCCTTTATTTCTTCTTCATAGGAGTTTACTACTGCTGAGGCCTGATTTGAGAGTGTCACTGTCTGTACAATATGGGCTGTGATGCTTTTTGAGTTTGCTACAAAACAAAAGATCATTTCTCACTGTTTTTCTTGCACTAGTGGGGAGGGAGGGAAGCAGCCTCTGGATTGTTTTCTGTTTGTTCTTCAAAGAAAGCCAATTGAATCGTGTTTTTGTTTTTTATCAAGTACAGTCAAGAGAAGATTCTTTCATGGAGGATGGGTAAACAGATTACACAGAATCCCATTTTTACTGCTTTTTGAGATATGAGTTAGACTTGGACCTGAATTTTGGTATTTTTTGTATACTACTGAATTTTCTGATTGATCCTGGACGTCAGAATTCTACAGCAGATCGGAAGTCTTTTCTGTTCCTGCTTAAACCAAAACAAATGGACACTATAGGCCTGATTTCAACCCCAGTGACGGGAATGGAAAGACTGCCATTGACTTTGGGGTTTGGATCAGGCACCTGTTAGAGATTCTACTTTCATATATGTAAGCAAAATCCTGGAAGAAAAATATCTGTTAGTTTCAGATTTCATTACAAACTCCAAATTTGTACCAGTCTTTTTAGATCTTGCTTTTGGAAACTCTTATTGTAGTGTAAAAGGAGTATAGATAATGTTTGAATCATACAGAGAACACTGAAAACAAATTCCGTACTTACCAGGAAGGCAAGAAAGACAAGGCAGCTCGTTACGTGCAGCTGTGGGTCTGCTGCATTTCCGTCACTGAGATTGCTGAATTTTGGAATAGGCTTTCCCAGTGCTTGGGAATCTAAAATTTCCTATAGTTTTCTAACATTTTTAGTAAATTCATGATTGACTCAAGTATTAATTATCATTTTCTTGCAGTAGAGAATATTCATGTTTAACAGTTCACCCAAATGTCTTGAAGTCCTTAATGGGTTGAAAAGGGCCTTTGAGAAGCAAAGTTGTGCAGGGATGGAACCGGAGCATAACCCGCAGGTTCTCTTTCCCTGTCCACAGTTTTACTTATTCAGCCACCATTCTTCTCATCATTTTATGATCAGCTAGCAACCTTTTTCAATGCCAATTGGATTTTTCAGATAAAGCCACTAATTCCGATTGTACAATAGAAATCAGCTTTCAATGGTATTTCAATTAACCTTGCTATTAAAGAAATTGCTTTTTGCCAATACTCAATGGTTGGTTGACATTCAGAGAGCACATGATTCCTTTAATACAATCTGTATTGAAAGAACAACCCGCATTTGTTGTCTTTGAACTAGCTTCTTGTAGTTTGGGTAGTTTTCAATATAGCTGACATACAGCAGACTAAAAACAAACGCACAAAGCATTTTGAATGAAAAGCTTTCAAACATTCTCTGCTATATTCTATTCCATTTGGGCATATATCATGTGTATTGCTTGTCCTCCTTTTGTAGATGATGTAAGTTATTTACTTAACCCACCGCTGAAAATCATAGGTGTGTCTAAAGGTGCAGACAAGCACACGGTAAGCCTTTGTTGATGGCTCTAAGCCTTTATTGCTGTGGAGGTCTCAGTAGGCAGATGTGGTAAACTTCCCGTTCCAGCCCGTAATTCGGATCTGATGTGCGGTGCCAGGCTTGGTGCCAGTCCGCGCGCTGCCTGTGCTTAGCACAAGGAGGAAATAAACTCTGTTGGAGTCTTGCCAAAGGTTTTAAAGTTCAGGTGGGGTTGCTCCCCAGTAACCCCTGGTAAGAGCCACCTTGTTAAGATTTGCTGAAATACCTGTGCAGGGAATCATGACCCTGTAGTTGTCTGGCAGGAGAGAATTCAGTGACAGGACAAGGGGCAACGGGCACAAACTGGAACATGGGAAGTTCCATCTGAACATGAGGAGAAACTTCTTCACTGTGAGGTGCCAGAGCCCTGGCACAGGCTGCCCAGGGAGGGTGTGGAGTCTCCTTCTCTGGAGAGATTCAAACCCGCCTGGACGCAGCCCTGTGCAGCCTGCGCTGGGTGACCCTGCTCTGGCAGGGGGTTGGACTAGATGATCTCCAGAGGTCCCTTCCAACCCCTACGTTCTGTGAGTCTGTAATGCATTTCACAGGGATGGGGAAAGTATAAAAAATCCTACATATCCTCCTTGATATAGATTACAGTGCTATACAAGTGTATAAGTCAGTGCCAGCAGTATAAATCCAGGAAATTAATTATATGGATGAACAGATGAACAAAGCATTTTGGGACAGATCCTGAGATTTTTTCCCAGCAGGAAAAAGACTGTGAAGGGTACTGGTGCTGGATTTCCTACCGGAGGATGGCTTTTGTAATCACACTGTAAATTCTGATCATGCCTTACAATGAGAAATACTTGGAACATAGTGAATACGGGGTTGCAGACTTGAGATGATTACTTCACTGTGCCCATCTTTCTATTTAGCATAGCATGAATCGGTGTTGGTTTTTAAGTAGGTGTTTTGTTTAGCTAAATAGTGAATAATTAGGGCTAAACTGCCCAACATGCCCGTGTTCTGCTGTTTCGATGGCTTTCCCTATAGTCATTTGAAGTACCCCTATTTGCTTTTGAACAAAAGTAAGCACACAGGGTCTGATGTTAGACATTATCACGTGTGAGCCTGTATTTGTAAGCAACTTGCAACAAGGTTCAGTCTGTGGATGACCCTACAAAGATTGCATGTATGGGAATGGAAAAATGCGTATGGAAATCATGCACATTTTGCCTATGAACTTGCTCATGCAGGAATCTGATAATCTGGCTCCAGACATTGTTCAAGGGATTTCTAGTTGGCATCTGGCTAAGTGGAGTTTATCAGTTGTGTTCAAAGCAATCCAGCCTGCTTTTAAAATTTCATTGTTTATTTTCAGAAAGTCAAACCTTCTGCCTCCAATTTGCTTTTCCATTCCTGAAGACCCCAAATGTTAAAAATATTCCAGTCAGAAAAAGTGGGCTTTTCTACTTTTTACATCTTTAATTGAAATCTGAGCCAAATGGCCCTGCCAGTGTTTGAGAACTTGAATTAACTGAGAAGTAGAGACCAATCTGAAATTACAGCAGATGATAGAGTAGAGCACTAAATAAGAATATAATAAAATAATAAAAAAGAGACAGCGAACTTGTCAGCAGCATAACAGTATTTTAGATAATCCCCTCTGGGCCGTTTTCTTAACAGCAACCAGTTGTGTTTATCTGAACATTAGTGCAGAGACTTTTGATTTTACAGTGCATGTTCCCCATTTACTTTAAAAAAAATATTTATATGCTTTTATATATATCGCTTAGTATTCCATGTGAGGCAAATAATACCACATTGCTTTAGGTTTTATTGGCAACGCATGTGATGTTTGGGATGGGGTCTGCAGTGAAGAGAAAGCAAAATTATTTGGTCCTGTAGGCTGTTTAAATGAGGATTAGAGCCAAATGTTTGGGTCCCAGGAAATTGGCCAAGCCTGGATACTTACAATGTCAACTTGCACGTACAGTACATAGTTCAATATTTTATCATGAGTCTTTTTTTTTTAAAGAAGCTGTTTGCCATTTCAGCTCTGCTCACAAGAAATCAGCTGAATCAGTTAAAAATAAAAATCTTCCTTTGGCTTAATGTGACAGTAGAGTTTTGCCCAAATAGGAGTACAGATCTACTGTGCTAGAAAGAGGGAGGTGGGGAATAGTAAGAATATGGCTTTCACAATGCTGCCCGGTCCTGTTCCAAAAAGGAGGAAAGGATTAGCCGCAATTGCAAACAGAGGCTTGGGTTTCTGCTTGCTTGTATGAGATTTCTCTCATTTTAATAAATGTTTGAATAAAAATGTTAGAAATGAGCTGTCAAAAAGGATTATTATTTTTGCATCTGATTTAACCTCGTTTAAACAGGAAAGTTGCATTAAAACAGTGGAAATCCTGACATAAGAGTGGCTTTATCTCAGCTCCTTTACTGGATCAAATCCTTGATCAATTGGAAACAGGTGTAAGTTAAAATGAAGCAGGAGTGTTCACACCAAGATTGGCCCTGGTTTAATTAAATTGATTTGCAGATCAATTTAAATGGAGCTGATGCAATTTGCCCTGTTATTTAAATTAGGCCTGCAGGAGTAGTCTTGGAATGAGGGACTGTACACAATGTGAGTAAGAGTATCTGAATCAGGACCATTATTATTATTTACGGGAATCTACTTTTCAATGAATTATTTTTTTCAAATTAGAGGGTAGCAGCCATAATAGGCCACTGGTGTTGGCTCCATTGATAATTATACCATTTTTCTCCTTTTCATAATTGTCCTAGTATGAACTGTGCTATTTTAGCAGAAAATGTTAATTATTTTATCAACAATTGGCAGACCCTGCTTCAATTTACTGGTTTCCCTTTAACCAAAACAAAGATTACAGGCCCTATTCCATAGCTCAGCTGCTGAATCTTTACTAAGAAACTTCGGAACCCCTTTCTCATGAAACACTGTGTAAAGCTTTAAGCACTCTTTGAAGCTGAGTTGTATTAAATGATAGACAAAAAAAGCCCTCTGAAGAATTGGTGCTTAATTACAACTTAATTAGCATAATTATGCATGCTAATAGCATCTCAAATGAATAGCAGTTGTCAGGAGGTTGGGACCATCTGTAAGAGTGTCGGATTAATACATCATTTTTTATTTCTAACAACGCTGTAACTCTTTCCCTGAAAGTGATTTTCATTAATCAAGTTCATTTTTATTATATAGAAAATTTGGCATTTTTCATTATGGGCCATTATCCGTTTCCCCATGCAGTCCTAATACAATACTAATGAGACCCCATGTGGCTACTCCACACTGACAATGGTAGTACAGGTGTATTATTATAATTGTTACAAACAGCACATTGTACCTCAGGACTAGTAGAGTTCTAATCTCAAGATATCAGGGTTTCCACTTGGTACCTTCCCTTGGGTCCAGTACAATTTCCAGAGCTTTATGAAAAACATACATGTTTGTGGTTATGAGGGAGCAGATTTAAAGAGATAGAAGCGTGTTTGTTTTAGAGCCGCAAAACTTCGAAGTTCAGTAAGCCGCTTTGGAGATTTTTTCTTTTACTGACTCTACTAAGCTTTGAGCTTAAAAGAAATTGCTTGTGCCAAAGAGCTGCTGAGGGGGACAGGGGTGACGCAGTGGATACGCTAAAAGCATCAGCATTTACTTCACTATTTTTGTGTGTATGTGTGTGATGAAATTCCAGAAGTATTATTTGCTATAAAATCTGGTAAAAAAAAGGACAGTGGAAGAATTGTCCTGGATATCTGAATGTCTGCAGAAGAAACCTATGTCTCCAAGTAGCCAGGTTCTAGTGGTACACGGCATGTACATGCGCACAGAAAGTGCCTCTTTTTTTTCTTTTGCATTTAGTCAATTGGCCAGCCTCTGCTGTCAGCTATGCTACTGGAAATCCAAAGCACGATGTTTTAAGTCTATGAACTTAGTTCAGATTTACAGTGCAGCAGCTTAGTGCATAGCTGACCTTAACGCTTGTGTTTTAGCTTTAACTAATTGGTTAATGTTTGCTTTGTAGAGTCAAAAAGCTCTGTGTAAGCTCTAAGGATTATTTTTATTTAGTGGCATGTTGGTATATTCATGCCTAATGTTTGTATTTGATTTTTTTTTTCCTGAATGCACTGTGGTTTTTTCAGATGAGATTTTCCCAAGGGATTTTTTTCTCTTACTTTCCCTAAATAGCCTTCTGAAAACTAAAGGCCTTCCAGTAAATTCTGATTTCCTTTGGTGGCCTGACTATAGAATGAATGGAGCAGTTTTGGAAATGCATTTTTAAGGAGAGGGAGTGAAAGGGAGAGGAGAGGAGGACAATCAACAAAGCTGCTGTGCCTGTATTTATCAGGCTGCCAGTGGGAGCTGCACAGTTCAGACTGCACTTCTAATCAACCCTAAACAAAAGAACATTGAAAATAGCTCAACTGACACAGTCCTCATCATAACTCAGGACTCAGTGGCAGGCACCAGTAAATCCTGCTCTCTTGTTGTTGTTCATGAATATATTTGTGCATATAAACCCCTCTTCAACATCTACCAGGGTTAGGCATCTCCATGGAACAACCCCATCAACTTTTCCCCCACTGTTCAATCAATCCAGACTGGAGACAAATGCCCCGTGGCTTAGGAACAGGTGGAGGTTGAGAAAATAGGGCCTGGCCAGGATCGAATGAAGATTACATGTAAATTAGCAGCATTAATATGTAAAACAAACACTCAGCAGAGACTATTTGTCCTGGTGTACAGCTACTCAAAGCGTGATACGGACCCTGAGTAAAATATCAGCAGCACCCTGAGGTTAAACCTCCCTCACAATGTCTAATGTGCTTGAATGTCATTTTACACTGAAAATCCAACGGGCAAGATGGGATTTAAATAGGAGCTGGAAATTGCTAGGACAGTACCACAATGTGAGTCTCCCACTGGTCTGCTCCGCAGCCTCTTCTTCAGAGTCCCAGGCAGGGCAGGGGAAGTACTCTGTGGCTCAAGCTGACTGTGAGGCATATAATCCTATTATTTCCAAGGTACCAGCACAGCCTCTGTCTGCTAACTCTCATTAGCTGGGGTGTCTGGTTATTAAGTTAGCCTAGTAACTGCTAATTTGTTACTTTAAAAATCGAGAGAGATTAATCCATCCGTGAACTGAACACCCAGAAAGACACTGATGGTGTCCCCAGTGAGGTCAACTTTAAGCACGTTAAAATCACAGTCTGCTCAGAATTGCCCCTCACCAACATGTCAGTGAGCGCGGGGATCTGACAGCTGACTCTGTCCTGGGCATGTGCGCTCAGTGCTGGACATCTTTTGTTCAGGGATTTTAGATTAGGCTTAATTGTCTTGCCTTGGATAATGTTTTCTGATGTCATTAAACATCTACTGGAGAACTAAGAATAGAACTTCAAAGTAATGTCACCTGTAACATTTGTATTCAGATTTTCTAAAGAGCAACACTAACAGTTGCTGCAGCCGTTGGATTCTGTAAGTCACTTTTAACTCTAAATTCCCTGAGCAAGGCAAAAAGGTGAAGCTCCTTAAAAACCAAACCAACCAACCTCCCCCAAAATACTGAAATGTAAAGAAACTAATAAAAATCAACAAACACGTTTCCTTTTTTTGCCTTGATTTTCCTCAGTGTTGGATTTCATCAAGGATTTCACAGAAACGGGAGGTTGCATATTAAGTTTTTAAGTATAATTGTTCACTTGGTCTGTGCTTCAGCGCCCGTTCTGTCCTCTGCAGATTTTGACTACTGTGCCTCTGTGGATCCTTTTGCGGGTCGCTGATCAGATGGCCAGCACCTGACCACGCAACAGAACCAGAAAGAGTTATTGCAGCTCAGCCTGAACTGTAGTTTATCAAGTGAAACAGTGCACCTGTGGCTTTTCAAATGCAGTTGTTATGTTGCTGCAAAAAATCGTAATACATAATACGTGGGAAACACTACATTATGGGTAATATATCCTGCAGAGGACTAGACATGCTGCAGAGGTGGTGAAGCCTGTCTGTGGAGAGATGTGCCCACTGGAGTGCTCTTGAACAACTTGCCCAGAGCCTGTCTTTGATCTCGGGTGTCAGGCTGAGGGGGGGCTCGGAGGAGCCGTGGCATCTCGTGCCGCTTGGCTCACTGCAGGGGAGTGCGAGATGCTGCCCGCTCTGTCTGAGAGGATCTCAGTGAGGGAAAGGAGAGTGCCGAGGAACTTGGCTGTATCTTAGAGACATATGACTTGCCTTATTTATCAGTTGGAGTGATTTCCCCCTCCCCCCCCCATCATCTTAGTCCTCTAAAA
Source organism: Phoenicopterus ruber ruber (assembly GCA_009819775.1). Lineage (NCBI taxonomy): Eukaryota > Metazoa > Chordata > Aves > Phoenicopteriformes > Phoenicopteridae > Phoenicopterus > Phoenicopterus ruber. The sequence continues at coordinate 17,982,105 of CM020227.1, read as the reverse complement.
GTTCCTGACCTCAGCTCTAAAAGATAATCCTGGAACAGTTTGTCTCTCCTCTCTTTCTGTGGTTCCTCCTAACCTTTTGTTTTACTGCAAAATGCAGAGGGATTAATATTCAGTGATAGCACAAAATTTCATGTTGAGGGAAAAGCAAACCAAAGAATGAGAAGCCCGATGCTACTGAAATCTTAGATGGCAAAACACGGCTCTGCCTGGGCCTGGTGCAAGGGGGCAGCTTTCTCTGTTGTCATCTGTTCATTTTACTTGAATTGGCTTCTGTATATGAAATCCGGGGTACGCAATGACTACAGCAGAGGATGGGTGCAATGATCCAGCTGCAATAAAGTACTGGCACATGGGAGCTGGTTATTAGTTTACATGAAAAGAATCACAGGGTGGAGGTTATAAGTGGAAGCAAAATATGTGCTGCAGATGGCTGTCTGTTGACATTGCTATGGACAGATTATGCTTTCCAGAGATAAAAGAGTAATCATAAACTGGATGTCCTGCCAGGAGAGTATATATACTTGAGTAATAGTCTTGGACTATGGGGTTAGTCTCCAAGTTCATATTAAGTATGTATTTTCAAGAAATTTGTGGATTCTTACATTCAGTATTTAGTTCATCATAAAAAGAGCCCCAGGCCATGAAGCTTGGGCCTGAATCCAAACTTTTGCCAGATTTAGCAGATTTGGAAACTAGTGTTTCCCTTTCGAGCTGGAGTTGTGTGTTGATGGTGATGATTCTTAAACACAGCAAGAAATGAAGCCCCAAAGACCCATCTGTTGTGCAAGCTCCCGGGCCTCCGAGGGCACTTCTGTACTCTCCTCAGTGTGGGCACCTTGTAGTTAAGTGCTGATGCGTACAGTGTGTCTGAGCACTGGGCTGGTAGGGCCAGAAGGACGTACTGAGCAGGACGTGTGTGAGCGTGCCGTTCCAAGTGGTAACATAATTTGCTAGTCGTGGGCCCGAGAGGAGATCTTCCCAGGCAAAGGGATCGGTAACACCTTTTCTCTGTTTTGCTCCCTTCTGTTTCAGCATCTGTGCTGAGCTTTTCTTGTGTTACAATATTGACTAGAAGAGTACCTAAAATGTGGCTTTTGGGCTAAAACCCACTGTACAATGTCCTACACAATATTTGTCTGGCAGTAGTGGCAGGATTTTGCCAACAGATCCCTAATATCTCCTTGGAGGTTAGAAACATGTTGCTGAAGTATTTGAGTGCATTTGAAAGGGTCCCCACAGCTGGGGAAAAGCACACTTGTTGGCCTTTAATAAAAGACCTGTTAGTTGTGTGGTTAACAGCATTCTTATTAATGCATAAAACTTCCATTGTTTCTTAATTTACTTGAAAGGGTTGTTTAGACCCTTAATTGCCCTATAACAATATAGTGATAGTAAGTTAGATTTCAATCAACATACTCATGAATTGCCAGTATTTTAGCAATAAATTGCTAGCTAATAAACTTGTAGCTTCCTTTGTAAATGCCAGCTAAAGGCCTAAACATTCCTCGCAGAGTTAATTGCACATTTAGTGCTCATGTAATTTTGAATTAATTACATGCCAAATGGATTTATGTTGTATGTACTTAATAAACCTTGGTAAGTGCCCTTTTAACAATCAGTTGGTATTTAGGATCCTATTTGTGTAAAAAGAATGACTTATGACACTGGGTCATGATGTTTCCACCACATGCTTACGTGCTGACTGTAGTGCGTGGTGCTTTGTGCAGGATTCAGGACCAGAAGCTGCAGAATTAAGTGAGTGCAGGTGTGAATCCAATGGAGGCTTGTGAAGATTTACTGTATCCCAGCTTGATCCCATAGTCAGGAGATGGAGTCTGTGCAGGCTTCCGTGATCCAGAGCCCGCTGGAGTGAGCAGAATGGTTGGTGCTGGTTTTATTTTAGGTTTGGGCTGTATTGCAAATGTAGAACAACTCTGGAAGCAATACGTGGCACTGCAGCAACAGTAAGAACCAGTGGCAAAAAAGAGCAGCACTCAACACCCTGCTGAAATGGAAGAGAAAATCTGTACCAGACTGCTGATTCGACATCCTTCTGAAAAGTACTATTTTGTCAGCCTCAGACTAGTAACCTATGAAGAAATCTGCTTTCCTGCCCAGCTAAGTATTTAATATGTGAAATTTTAAAAAGCTTTCCATTTATCAATGCTAGTAGTGCAGACCTAGATTATAAACACGAGGAGCATGGATGTTTAGGTACATAGGTAAACTAACTTTCCATGCAAAAATTGCTCCCAGGAGTTGATCTTTTTTAGGTCCTTTTGCTTTTAAAACATTAGGCATAAAGAAGTTCACTCAAAACCTTGTGTATGTGTTGTCCTGAAGTTCTAGGGGCTTTATTTTGGTTTTGACGTGCCAGGAGCAGTGTGTAATGTGTTTCACCTCATGGCTTTACACATACATGCATTTGGGTTTTTTATCTGAGTAACAGCAACCCACTCCTGAAAGATTTTGCAACCTCTAGCACATGAATGGTAACCTGTAGGCTGCAGGCTTTTAAAAATTTAATTATTGACCTTTATTCATTTTCTCTCCTCTGCAGATAATGTATCATTTAGTGCATTTTAATATGTAGTGAGTGCTCAGTACTAATATTTCAGGGGGATATTGTTGTCAGATTGTAGCAATGTTCGAGTGTTCATGTGACAGGAATTCCCGTTCAGAATAGCGCACCGAATAGCAGGCTTTTACCCTCTTTACGTAGAGATAAAGGCTGAGCAACTTGGGAATACAGAGGCAGGTCAGGGTGAAGAGAAAAGGGCAACAATCAAATGAAAAAGCAGTTCCTTAGGGCTTGAAGTGGAGTTCTACATAAAACAGAATTGTATAAGTTCTGCTGCTGTGAAAATGTCTGATTTCCCTTGTTGTCAAGAGGTCGGGAAGGCAGGTTTACAAGCACCAGATAACTGATGCAGCAGTATTACTAAAGATGTTCCTTTTTTTTGTCCTGGTGAATGCCATTCAGATAAATTGTTACACTGGCAGACTTGAGGTATCTAAATAATCAAGGCATCCGGAAAAGTGTCATCTCTTACTTTGCTGGATACTGTAATAACTTAAGTATAAATTTACTAACCATGTACTGGAAAAATAGTTGCTGTGCTTTGAAGTGGATGCGCGTGAGACCATGAGATGTTGGTGACTGTGTGATTAAGCAGTGCCATGCCACGTAGCAGTCGTCAGTGCAGGACAACAGACCACACCACTGGTTAAGTGTCCCGAGTAAAGCAAAGGTAGTTGCAAACTGCTAAAATCAATGGTCATGTAGTAATGCCAATTGCAGAGCAAAGCCAGGATATCAAGTGTTGAATTTTGAGTTGAAAAGCTCTCTGTTTACGTGTGAAACTCCAGCAGATATGAATGGAAGAAGAGACCACATCTTAATGATCTCACAGCATATGTTTTTTATGAAATGGGGAAATTGGGCTTAGACTACTGTCAGATACAGTCTCCATTATAGCTCCAAGCTCAGGCTCACAACCAGGATTGATTTTGCTTGTGCTGTACAACATGGAGAAGCAGATGTATCACATATATTAATGAGCAGTTCTGCTCATCAGGGAAGCAATATTGCCAGCCCCAAATGCTCGAAGAACAGAAGACTGAATGACAACAGTAATAATAAATGTAGAGTTCTGTTTCCCTCTCACATTTCTAAGCACCTTCTGTAATTTTTTTCCCCTCTGAGTCTCTGTACCCCAGTGGGCTAGAAGTTAAGATTCTCTGGAGGTGAGCAGTTGTCTTTAAATGCCTCCTCTTCCGAGATGTGTGACAGAGTTGCAAAACTGACAAATTCTAGCTTTAGTGCTTTTTAGGCATTTTCCTAGAGGCTTGTTTTATATTCCACCAAAGTAAAGCTTATCGGTTAAAAAACACTGTGCACTAATCTCCAGGACCTTTTCCTAGCCTGCTTACCAGGGAGGGCAGGAAGACTTATCTTACCTGCTTATCTCTGTAAAATGCCCTGTGGAAGGCCACCCATCAGGCTCTCCTTACCGTTGTTATTTTCCTCTGGATGTTGCCTCTCAGAGGTGATCATTAACCAGAGAGTCTTCCTCATCAGGAAACCCTTTTCTTGCTGCAACTTCCAAAGAAGTAGGGTGGTGGTTCCATAGCTGGTGGGCTGTGCTGTCTGTACACGACACAACCTGTATTTTAAGCCTTGTGCTGTAGAGGCGTGTTGCTCCAGCTCTTATTTGCTGCTCTTGCCAGCCTCAGTTTTAGCTTTGTGGTTTACTCTGGTCGTATGGGAAGGGTCATGTAACACTTAAGTCATTTAAGTTTGGGACACAGTGGAGTCCTTCCTAAAGAAATTTTTTCACCTTTTTTCCAAAAAGTCTGTTTTTTCCAAAGAGAAAAATTTATCTCATACTTTCAGATGGGGAAAAAAAAAGTTGAAAAATTCTGCCTAGAGATTTTTTTTAAAATAAAATGATTCTTGTATAAATGCTCAAGATTTTGTTTTGACATTTTCAAAGTAAAACTGACTTCCTGAGGTGGCTTTGGTTAGTATAAAAACCAAACTGAACAAAAACCTCACCCCCAAGCCTTTACACTAGAAGAGAAAGTTACATAAAAGGGCTAAATATTTTCCATTGTGCCCAAGTAAATTATTTTCTCTTTGTTTGTTTCATTCTGAAAAGTGAATCTCCCCAGAACTAATGCAGTGACAAAGGTCAAAAAATAAACTAGTGCAGAGGGAAATTTAGGGAGAGAATAAAAAATGTGGGACAGTCAGTGAGGTAAGGAGATAAACAAAACTGTTCCCTGGGTGGCAAAGTTTTTACAAAGGGCTTTGCATTAGTTGTGCTGGGGTTATGCATAGAGATTTAAAGAAAACCCTGCTAAATAAACAGGAACACACTGGAGTATGGGCACTGGAGGAAGTTGCAAGTTTTATTAATGTTGTAAAGATGAGAAAATTGGGGCCAGGTCCTAAAATGTAGAAATTTTTGGTTGAACATGCAAATACTGAAATACATTGTCACCTGAAAGAAAATGTAAGTACTCCCCTACTCACAGACTGAAGATTTTGAACTGCGCTAAACTCATGAAGCACTGGCTTACTGCCCTTCTTCACCTGAACCCCAAAGACGACAAAAATGGAAGTTTCAAAATCTCCAGTTTAACTTCATTGCTGCTGTTTTCCTCAGTGGTTCTCCTTGTAACTAAGCTCAACGCTGTGTTTTGTTACCTGCTCCATGTCTAAAGGACCTGCTCTTTGGCTGGGCACATCTGTCACAAGTATTTTCTTTTTAGCAAGTCAAATCCTGCAGCCTGTGGTGGGGCTGTGTGTGGTGTCTCCTGGGTAATTAATATAGATGAATTTGCTTTAAGAAGAGGGAGGAGACAAATCCCTTTCCAGCAGCACTTCTCTGGGCAGGATCATGTGTTACAGCAGCATACCCATGACCATGCAATGTCCTGTCCTGTCTGTCCCCATCCCCAGCAGATCCAGGCTGTCTCTCACCCTCCTCATCAACCCAGAAGCAGTTTGGGGGAATGTAGGTCTCTCTGAGCCGCTTGGCAAGCAGACAGAGGCAACTTCAGGTGCTGCACTGGAACTCAGGGACCTTGGATGTTTTCACCATTTCAAGGCCTAATCACTGCACCTCATGTATGAGCTAAGTATCTGTTCTCTCCTTGAAATCCATGAGAAACCTCTCGGAGCAACAGTGCCAAAGAGCTTGGATTTACCATGTAATTTTCCTTTGCTAAATGGCCTAGAACAGCAACAGATACCACTTCACAAAAGTATACTTAAAATTAACAATTTTAACTTTTTAAAAGATGCTGCCCAAGAATTGCAAACGCTAGACAGGGACCCAGCTGCAACTTCTTATGCTACTCAAAGGATTTCTGCGTGTAAGTTAGGTTACTCACATCATTAAGCATTTGCAGGAACATTCTCCATATTTATACATCATCAGCCTTTATAATCTTGTTAGCTCTGACCCCTGGGGCTCTGCTTTGTGTTCAGGTGGCAGGCTCAGTAATTTATCCAATGCAGGCACTTCATGACCCAGTTGTGTGATGTTCCAACTTTTCTATGCTGAGTACAAGCAGTTGCGTGCAGCAAAATGGCTAAAAGGTGAAAACAAATGAACTCGTGCTTTCTGCGTCTTGCAGCCAGAGCCAGACTGAGAGGAGCTGAGGACTCTGGTGAGCAGGCTCCTGGTGACCTGAGACCTCCAGGTGGTCTTAGAGTCACACTCTTCATACCAAGGTGAAAGCTCACTGGTAGATCAGAGAGGACCAGAGTATTCTTTTCTGTATCGTTTTGGAGGGTTTTAGAAAAGTTGTTCTCTTTCTAACACACTACATGTCTGTACTTCTTTTGAGTGTACTTCAGGCCAAACAGAATTGCTATGTATCTTAATTAGAGGATGGAAATAACCAGCGGCTCCATCTTCTGTGGAAATTTCTCATGAAGAACAAAGGCAGATTATAAACTCATGTACTTATTTTCTTGTCATTGCAAACTGCGCAGCTTTTTTGACTCAAAAATCACCATTTGGAGAAGGTCTGAGTAAAACTAGGGTTTCAGATCGTTTCCCTTTATTCATACTTATAAAGTTTAGTTCTGTAAAATAAGGCTGGAATTTTTCAGTCAAATAATTACAGCCACTGACATGGAACTTTGAATTTTCAGGATTTAGAGTTTTTCTTTTATTCCTTTTATCATCTCTACGCTTTTATCATTTTTCTGTTTTTCTTTTTATCATGGTTTCCTGAAGGCTTGTTCATCACTCTTTTTTTGTGTGCATATGTCTGTTGCATCCCTTCCCAGCGACTTCTATTTTGGGGCCTATTTCACAAAATTTGACAGATGACATAGGTGTCAAGGTTAAGTGTCTTCAAGTTTCGTGAAAACAGATGTGTGGGTGCACTCAGCTCTCGCTAGACACAGGAGAATCCATTCAGGAGCTCACATTTGGGACCCAGGGGAGGGTGGAAGGTAACCAACCGCCTGAAGTTCCAGTGCTCACAGGACGACTTGACTGAAAATGTTCCTTTTGATCCTGTAATTTTCCAAAGCTTGTTTTGTGAGAAAGTTCTGTGTGGCCTAAGGAAGAAATAAAATGGAAAAATAAACCTCAAACCTTTTGAAATGATCATTTAGATTTGCACGAAGATAGGGGAAAGAAAGAATAAAAAGAACAAAGTAGGAAAACACATTTTTGGTAATTCAGAAGTTAAAAATATTTGAAAATAAAATTATTTATGGAGAAGTTTGGAAAGGTGAAAATTAGTTCTAGCTATAGAGGGTAGAAAGCACTCCAAAGCACTTGGCACTATTTTTTGGGGGTTTTTGTTTTTTATTTTTAACTGGCTGTCACTTAGTTGCATCTCCCTGCTGTACAGTGTGCAGCCCCTATCGTTACACTTGCTTCCTACCTTCCCACCTTCCCAACTTTTTGAGCAAAGCATGTGCATGGCCATGCCAGTATTCTCGATTCTCCAAGCAACAGCTGGACAAACCCGCAAAACCTTAGCACACAGGTAAATTTTCAATCTTTTTTTCCCCCAGTACCCTCCCTCACTCTGTCATCAGCCAAAGCACAGTTTGATCTTGTAATTGCGGCTCTTCCTGGGAGTGCCCTTTTCCTCTTTTAAAACAGAAAGTGAGGGTGAGCCATGGAGTCAACCCTGAACTCCATCTTCGACATCTGGAAGAATTCAGCAGCAGATACCGTCATGAGGCCTGCTCCAACACCCACACAAGGGAGCGTTTCCCCTGTGGTCCTGGCCCTTCATAACTGACATCTCTCAGTGTCGCGGGTCTGACAAAACTCCCAGAGAAAAACTCCCTCACTCTTGGAGCCAGGAAGTCAGGGTAAATAAACTTGGCATTTTGAGTTCTTGTCTCAAGGAGTTGTCAATAATGCCCACTTGTTCTTAAGCCTGTCAAAATCCACTGACAAATGAGGGTGAAGACATCTCCCTTTCTTTTTTAAAAGCCAGCAAAGTCCCCTTATTTACTGTTTCCTCAGCTCCATCATCACCATAATGTAACACAGCCTTGTTGGAGTCAAGCCTCGTCAGGGTATGTTTGTTTTTAGAAAAAGCTTTTGAGATGTAGGAATTCGTCCTACTGCTAGAACAGAAAGATTAGTTTTTATTCCCAGCCCTCATGTCAGCATGTTCGTATCAGGTAACTTCTCATGCCTCAGTTCCCTATCCGAGACGCTGCAGGTAATAACATCTGCCCACCTTAGCAGTCTGACTGAGCCCAGTGTAGCACGGTACCAGAGGTACCTTTCTCGTGCTCAGACATTGCGCTCCCCTCTCTGAGAAGAGCTGAGGGCCTCTCTGCCAGCAGGCGCTTGCGCTCACCCGATAAAGATGCTCCCTTTGTAAGGAGGGGGACGTATCATTATTGACTAATATTGTTATTGGCTCTAAACTAGCTAGGTTAACTTGCTAACATACGTTCATAATTATGCAAGATTCCAGTGTAATGAATGGGATTAATTATAAGAACAGGATACGTCATAATTGATTAATATAATTAACAGTGTTCTATTTACGTGGTATGTGGCAAGGCCAGAATGGGAGGGGGATAAATGATGGACTCTTTGAAAGGCAAGATGAGATTTAAAGCGAATACCTTGAAACAAAGACAGTCCCCATGGTACCACTGGATTTCATTCCTAGGTGGTACTGCAGGCATAGCAGTGAGGGCTATCTGCTATGAGGTCTTGAAGCAGACGTTAGGTATTGCAATACAGTGCTACAGAAGTTTCTGCTTTTTTCTGGTGGCAAATGGTTTTTCTAGTTTGCTGAGAAAGGGAAAACTTAATTCACATTCACTGCAGCCAGCTTCTTCCTCTGCTTTTGACATTTAACCCTATGCTAAGGGGCCCAGAGCCTGCTAAATCTGCAGCCCCCACTGTTAGCACTAACATATCGTATCAAAATTCTTGACTTCTAGCAACCAGGGATTAAAGTGAAACAAAAGTTGGAGAGAATGAGTTTCTCACCATCTCTCCCCTTCCATTATATTCAAGCCACACTTCCTGCATCCTCTATAAATATTTAAAGCAGCAGTAGCCAACGTTTAAAGATTGGGACGGAAGCAGAAATCTAACCGTGTCTGCGTCTTCCTTTGCAGCATGCGGCAGCTCCGTGCAGCACATTCAGCCAGAGGTCATGTGCATTCTTAATGAGGTCGTCTACCCTCTGCTTACATGGGAAGCAATATGAAACTTCAGTGAGAGTTTTAATTGCTAACCATGGTTTATAGCCTTGGATGAGTTGGAGAAGGCTTTATAATAATGTACGTCCAGGCTTACCAGGCAGCCGTGGTTATATAAGAGGTTGTAATCAGTAAAAAGGCTGGAAAATGCGTCTCCATTTCTACAGCTTCCATGCAATAAATCCCAATACAGTTTCTCAATCTGAAATTTACTTTTATCTCTCTTTTGGTTGCCTGTTACTTCTGGAGTGACAGCTTTGAAGAAGGAAAAAAAAAAAAAAAGGAGAGAGGAAATACTAGGAAAACAGGGAATTAAAGTCTAAGGATAAATTCATAACAAATCTGAGTGTTTAAAAACATGGAGTTCCCAAGTACTGTTCCCGAACTGATTTACTTTCCCCCCATTTTGGAACCAAATGCCTCTCTTCCTTCTTTTATATCACGTTAGCCACTTTCTGAGAAGTTATTTTGGGCACAAGGATTTTGCTGAGGAATTTAAGAAGTCCGTGACCTCTCCTTTAATTTCTCAACAGTCACTGTAGAGGCAACAGGACTTTTAATTATGTGTACATCACAGCACTGGTTTAGAATAATCTAACAACCTGTCTTGCATGCACACTGAAGAAGTAGTCCCACAGACAAACATGACAGCCCTGTTAAAGTGTTACCTATTTTCGTCTCTGCTTGATGTTTTGGGATTCGTTCATTTGAACGTCTTTTACTGAAAAGTGGAAATCCTGCAGTGCTGCTTTTTTTTCTCATTACTGATCAATGGTTGGGCAGGGAGGAGAAGGGCGTACAATGGAGAGGCGCGTGTGTGTATTGCAGAAGAATTGTTCTCATGAATGTGAGAGGTAGTAGAGAGAAAACTATTGTTTTTAGAAGTCGTGTCCCGTTCCCCCCCCCCCCCCCCCCCCCCCCGTTTATTGCTCTACTTAGAATTGAAAGCATTTTGTTTGAGTTCTGGCTCCATGGTATGTGAGGCATGAGATGGGACTGTTCATGCCAAGACAATGATAACAGCCTGGACTGACTTTCAGGTCTGTGGATTCATAATTCAGATCCTTGTACAAAAGACATTTGGTATCGCACTTTTCATCCACACCACATACTTAATAGGTGGTTTATTACTACTTATAAGTGGGTCTAAGGTTTCCCTTGGGCCTTGGAAGGGCTCACATTTGGACAGTGTACAATGTCAAGGTCTTAAAGACTGATCAACGTGAAGTCTTGCTCTTGGAAGACTGTATTGACTTGTATGGTGAACAAGCTTGTTACTGTGATTTTATTCTGGATAAAGAGGCATCTGTAGTAACTCAATGCAGCCTGAGAGAGGCTCCTTAGGACTTTTGAAGATGACATTTGATTTGCAGCCAGAATAACAGAGTTCCACCTAGACAACATACAAGCTTTTTTTGCTAAAGCTCTCTTTGGGAAAAGATCGTATCATAAATGATGTGAAGCATTTCCTGGGGCATTTAGTAACATCTTTACAAACGTGATTTAACCCTCTGCGAGGTCAACAGGAATCTTTCCACTGACTTTAGGGTGCTTAAACACAACATTTCTTTTCTTTTCTTTAAAAGCAAACTCTTCCTGACTATTGTTTGTATTATTCTTCCTTCTTTTATTTCTACCACTGAACCCCTCTCTGGTATTAGTCTTTTAATCTCCATAGTAAAAGAGAAAAGAAAAAAAAATTTAGTGGTAAGTGGAGACTGGCCAGTGGAGACATCAGCTCCGTGATTACCCTACTATATTTGGACATTGAAACTGAGAAGTTGCTGCCAATTGCAGCCAGTCCATGGGGACCAGTGAATTCTGTCAATGAATGTTGTTTGATTGCTTTTTTTACTAGCTTCTGTCGCTATCTTTTTGGGCCTACTAACACCCAGGTCGATAACTGAAAGGCTATGTAGATACAGAGATTTCCTCTGCTTCCCAGGTTGATAGCAGAGGTTATATGTTATAAATCATATGCCATTACTTGATGAATCTGGATCATAATCTAAAGGAGACATACAGCTGGCGTACTTTTCTCAGCTACCCTACCTGGATTAATGATAGTATATTTCTAATCGATGCTCTTCAAGAAGAAAAGCTGTGAAATAAATTCCTCTTAGAAAAATGTTTGACCCTTAGCCCTCAGTTGTCTTTTTACAGGGGAATGTAAATCATGTGGCATCGCTGGTCTACAGAGAAGCCCTCAGATTGGCCAAAGCTGCAGAATCCGTTTCTGATTTTGGAGGATTCATCTAAAGTGTTCCATGCCATCCGGATCTGAGGGTTTGGTTAGGCTGCCTATAAAGCCAGATACATTTAATTCAGGTCAGGATTGGGAAGTTCAGGAACACTTCTGCACGCACACACACACACACACACACAACCCCCCCCAACAAGCTGCTTGTGGAGTTCTGTGGACAAAGCTGATTGAATTAAACCTGAGTCCTTTCATACTGTCTGATACCAGGAGTTAATGAACTGTCGCTTGCAATGTTTAGTGCTGTGTGTAATCAGTCACTAATTGTAGAAACAACTGATTTCAGGGAGTTCATGGCAATTATGAAACGCTTGTAATGGCAGGAGTGTAGTAAAACAAAATAAAAGAGACGTGCTTTTTTCTCGAGCAAAACCCAGCAATGCAGCAGTGAAGTGGTTGCGGTTTCAGGGAGAAAATGATAGCTTCTTCTCTGACACGCAGCAGAATCAGAAAGTATTAAATATCTGTCTCGAAAAAAAATCAGTAGTTGTTCCTTTGCAAGTAATGTTAATCTAGAAAGTTTGGAAGCAGTATTGCTTGTTTTCAGTTTTGAAGGAATTTGTTTTCAGCTCACCTGATGGCACGTCAAAGTATTAACCTGGCACTGGGCGTGGGTGTGGGGGGAAGCGATGTGTTAATTTCCGTTCCTTTATGAATCAATCGATAAACAAACTGTAATGTCACTATAAATCTTAGAAGAATTGCCTGCAAAGAAAATGTGAACATTTTTATGCAGTTCCTGCTTTCAGAAGCTTGAGTAAAGGATAGCCCTGAAATATGCTAAGTCTGAATGCTAAGGTTAAATCAGCAGCGTAATCAGTCAGACTGACTTTGCCTTCAACATGCAAAATTAATATCACCGTAGGATCTCTCCGTCTTAGCCCCGTTGCACACTGACAGTGCCTCAGAAAAGGTGGTGAGGCAGCACACGCTACCTGAGCTCTGCTGGTGCCCTCTCTGCTTCTGTTTGATGCAGATTTATCACACTAACAGGCTAAATCTCACTAAGCTACAGAGAGCTTTTAAGACAATTATACTGCAGTGTCCCCCTTTCTGCAAGAGTCACAGTCATAATCTCGCTAAGCAGCAGTGGAAGAGCAAGTTGGATAATTAATCTGCAGTCTTTGCCTTTCATTCATAATGACTTACTCACTTGCTTAAAAAAATATGCTGCATCTCCTAGGTGGCATGCCGCCTTAATGTACATCCTTGATAAGTATATTTTTGATCTGTATATTTTTTTCTTTTGATTACAGATAACTACACCTGTGCTCATAGGCCTGGTGGGAGCTGAATGCATGATACCATGTACTCAGTATTTCCAGACCTGGGATCATAACTGATTTGTGCAATCATGGGTGAGGTGCTCAACAGCCTCCTGATGTGCTGAAGTTTGCACAGCCCAGAGAGAAGGCATATACAGGAACTTGTAGATCAATGGGAAAAGCCTGGGCAAAAACCTTCTCTCTCCTTCCCTACTCCTTACCAACTCGAGCAAATTAGTGTGTGTTCAAACCCAGCCTGGAGGAGACGTTGTCATCGGCAGTTTTAAACACAGTTTTGTGTCAGTGGAGATGTAGGGAAAGATATATTATGGTGTTAGATTATCATGGTTAACCCAGTACTGCTTCTTCGCAGTTGGTTGACACGGTGCAAAGCTTCTCTCTTCCTGACTACCTGGGCTCTAAAACTGTGTGCAGCATCCTGCCAGTTAACAGGACTTCATTTTCTCTCGCCAAGAGAGGAAATACTGTCTGAAATAAAAAGGTATGGAAATCCCCACGCAAGACAACATGCTTCTGTTTCAATCAACTATAGCAGAATAATTAATTTGTGAATTAATTCATACTGGGTTAACAAGAGATAACAAGCTAAAAACACTTATCTGTTGGTGGATCTCTGTCAGCCTGCTGATCCAGGGACTTGTATCCTATCTCTTGTTATATAAATCAGTAAGAAAAAGGAAAGAGCTCGTCGGAACTGAGAGGTACTGTGCCTGTGCCATTTGTATAGGCAAGTTCTCCACATGACTACTGACTTCTGTTGGCAGGTCTGGTTTTGCTGTATTTTTCAGATATTTTGGGGAAGAGCTCAGCTGCACTAAGTGCTAGTGGAACTATGCAGTTTCTAGTAGCTGATGGTCTGGCACTCCCAGATTTTAGAGAGGACTGTTTCATATTAATTTTAACAATAAGCTGTACTAAAGAGCTTTTCCTCCAGTAGCACTTACAGAAAGGAAAAGAGAAAAGGGAGAAAAGTATTTATATCCTTCAATTAAGTTTATTTGGCATCCTTATAGACAGCAGAAACTGAGGCAAGAAATAAGTCAGGTATATTCTAATGTAATCTTTAAAAGAAAAAGAGAAAACTTATTGAAATTCCCCGTTTTATTCCTTTTTTTCTTGAAATTACAGCAGGTTCTGACCATTTACAATGTTGGCAGCTCCAAGCTTCAGTTAATGTTTTCAAGGCTGCATTCATCCAAACCACCACTAATAATTTTTAGTAGACTTCCCATGAAAATATCATCACTAAAGAAATGTAAAAAAAAGCATGTCTTCTTAGATCTATACCATATTAAACACAGTGTTTTTAAGACACTAAAACTGCCGGGTTAGTTTATGGCTGCTGAAACCCCGGGCAGCCTGGGTATGGGACCCCCAGCTGTGTGATGTTAGCTGGGGGGGGAATGTGTGCCTGCAGTGGGGCGCGGAGGCACACGGGCTTGTAGGATAGACAACGGCGGGTGTGGAGATGCACTTGAAAGCTGTTTTTCCCCTTTCTTGGGACTCACTCATGCCTGGCTAGCGCTGTGGAGCAGGGTTTGCAGGGGCGAAGGGACTGGAGCCATGCCTTTGACATGTGGGTGCACTTGCAGCTAGGCTGAGGTCAGAGTAGAAGAATGCTGCAGTAATTATGGCTGCAGGCAAGGGCTAAGCATAATGGGAATCGGGGTCTGGCTCAGCCAAAGATTTCCTGTATGATCCTGGTCAAGTCACTTAATTACTTTTGCCTCATTTCTCAGTTGTACAGTGTATATCCTAAGGCTTCAGTTACCTGCCTTGTCTATTTAAATCAAACTCCCTTTGAAGCCAGGACTGTACAATGAGACTATACTGTTAATTGGAGTCTCTGGGTGATAGTGTAATTGTGTGTAGTGTAAAAACAACATTTCCCTGCAATTTGCATCAGCTTTGCCACTGAATCAGGCCTCTGCAATGCTCACAGTTTCATACTGCTCCTGTTGAATATCATTGCACAGAACTTAATGCTGCCCATTAAACGTGGGCTAATCTCACTCAAGAGACTTAACACCGAGTTTACTGAAGTCAAAGGCAGACCTCTTATTTATTATTTTCTGGGGCTGGGATTTCCCCCTAAGTCCCCTCTTGCACTGGAGAAATGGAGCGGGAAGCGTGCTACTGTGTCCGCATGCGGTGTCCCTGCATCCCTGGCTGCAGATGCTGTGCGTGGTCTAACATGGGAACTAGTTGTCCTGCTCAGTTCCACACAGTTCATCAGGTTTAGGGTTAGTGGACCTGTGCTCACACGGTGGAAACGGGTTCTGCTACGTAAAGCTTTGACGTAAGAAGTTTAGAAAAAGTTAAACCAACCCTTGGTTTTTCCCCTTAAGGGTTTGTGTTGCTTTCAAAGCCTTCTTGCAAAATAAATAAATAAACAAGTCAAGTTTCATTTGATTTTAAAAGAAACAAGCAGAACACAGAATTAGCAACTAACCTTTGCCATACAATTTCAGTGATATTTTGAACAGCATTTCATGATTTGGGATGAACTGTCCTGACAGAAATTGCTATTTTGCAACCATAAATACTCCTGAAATCCAAGCTTATGTAAATATTTTTAAATGGGAGGAACATAGACACCATGTAATGCAAAGTTTGGGCTGATTCTAACGGAGATTGGATCTGCTGGAGTAACTCAGCCGGCTGTGATGGAGTCTATGGTAATTGGGTCTGAAGTGAATGGTTAAGAACGGATTGTTTTCATAATTTTGCATGGTAGCATGTGGTAAGGGAGAAATCCAACCCTGTGTAAAGGGCCTGCACAAATGCCATGTGTCTCATACATGCCACTTAAACCCCTCAGAATGGGGCTTAAATGGGAAATTCATCAGAGAAATCAATACAAGGTCAAACGGTGTTTGTTTACCCCTGGAGTAGGCAGGAGTGAAAAATTCATTTGCAGTGTAAGTCTATGAAGTTGAGTGGGTTTTGCTGACTTTCAGGATGAATTTGGCTGGGAACCCAAGTGAATAATGAGTAGACACTGATTAAGAAAACTTACAATTTTTTATGGTGTTTGAGCAAACACCTCCATTTGTTCCAACATCAGAAATGGGGAGAAGGAGTATTCAGATTTAAAATTTCCTTTTTATTTTCCAAAATGGAAGTATTTATTCTATCAGAGGGGCCACAGATTTCCTCATATTTAAATATATTTAAAGTGCATGTGTGTATTTTTTTCCAATTCAAAAGAAAGAGGTGGAGCATTTTATTATGGAAGAGGACCTGGAGAATAAGATAAGTTTTTACCTGTTGTGAAATGTCCCATCTCGGTCTGAATACACACTGGGTAGATGCCTAGCTGTTGCCTAACATCTTATTTCTGCACCCATTTAAATCAGCAGAGAAAACTCTCACAATCTTTGATGGTGGGTGAGCAGTTTAACTCCAAATAGTAAATTACAGTTTAATATGGAAAAGGTGGGATCTAAAGCTGCAGAAAACCTGCAGTTGCCATTAATCTATGGATTAGTCTACATACATCCTTACCACCTCACAAGAATGTTTATACTAAAGATTCTTCTGTCTCCGTGTGTGTGTGCATATGCGTGTGCCAGCATAAAATATATGTGTAGAAGTAGCTAAGGATTTGCCAAGTGCACCTTCTATTAATAGCAGGAGAGAATATACTCCTCCAGCATAGCCTCTGCTTGCTTTAGATAAAGAAGCTGTGAGATACTCCCTATATAATGGGCTAAATCATACCAAGGGTATTCATTAATAAAAGTGAAAATCTAAGTGAATATGAATTTAACTGAATGCATAAATCAGTAAAGGAGCTGTGTAGTTCCGTCTCACATGTTTATATGTGCATATACATAGACGTGTATCTAGACAGTGTCATAGATTTAATTGCAGTGGTGACTTCCTAAGATGAAGCCACGGGCAGAGGGAAAGGAGCAGGTATTTGTTACTAAGTCTGAACTTTGGTTTCTGAGGTTCCTGTTACATTCAATGAGGGGAGGTCAGTGCCACCAGAGGATAAACCAAAGTGCCTGAACACGTTAGGCTATTAACTTTTTTCCTAGCAGCTATATTAGGTGGTGAAAATATTCTCTGAATTTCAGACATGCTAACATTGGTCCTATTTATATCTGCATCATCTGAAAAAGTAGGATCTGTCTGCTGTAGGATGAGACAGACACATGGCAGTACTTTCGTCAGCTAAGTTCATTAAAACCCTGAGTTGACTGAACAAAGTGCTTTAATAAGTGTGATGGGTTTTGGAGTCTTGGAATTATTCCTTCTCTTCAGTTACACTAATGCGTCTAATGAATTAACAAGTATAGGGATTCCTTAATGCCAAACAAGGAGCCACTGCTTCATGCAGTCCATTGACATCTGTAGGTGCTTTTGATGTTGTTGGGAGTTTTGCTCTTGACTTGAACAGGGCCAGGATTTCTCCCGAGGAGAGTGTTCCCACAAACAAGGACAACTTGCATGAATAAGAGCATCCAGACTGATTTGTGTGTGTCTTTAGATTTCCTCTCAGCACTATTTGAATGTCCCAAGAAGTAAAATAAATGCCACTGATGCATTCATGTCCTTTTCAATTTGTGTAGCACAAAACAATAGTTTCTACTTCTATTGTGTGATTTATGTTTCCATAATGCACAACTGGTGCTTTGACATGCTGGAGAAGAGAATTTGTTGGACACGGTAATACTGATAGAAAAATGTTCTCTCTATTTAGATGTCATGACTATTTTCTTTTTCAAGTGAAAATTCAAGTGTCACATACAAATGTTACCTTTTCCCCTGATTATCTTGTACAAAGCTAATAGTTTTGGAATAGATACAGATTTTTAATGCAATGCTATGGTTCTGGTTTATAGAAAAATGGATCAATTACCAAGGCAGGCTTCAAAGAGGGAGACTGCCCTAAGTTATAAATGGCTCAGTCCCTTAATTCTGTCATAATCCTATTTGATATATAGTTCTCAGTGCTGCTGAATCCTTTTAGGGCTCTTTGATCAAGTGAGTACTTTCAAATGTGATGTCTCCTGTCATCTAACCCCCTAAAAATAACACAACTTGCCATTTAATTTCTGGAAACATTTGTTTTCCCTATGCTTTTTTTTTTTTTTTTTTTTTTTTTTTTGCTAGTAGAGAAAACAAAAAGCCTAACTTTCATATTAGCTGATTTAAGGAGAGAAAGAAAGACTACTGGAAACAAGACTTTATTTTATTTATCAAAGGCCCACTCCAATATTCCTGCTTAGGCTGATGGCCTGAGCTCTAGCAGAGACAGGACCAGACCACTGGTACTTGTGCATCAGCCATTAGATGCTGATGTTGTAGGGTTCACTGAGGACTTAATTAATTGAAAATATCAGATGTGAGAGAGAGAGAGATGCTAGAATATCATAGAAAGCTTCTGTTTTCAGAAGTAACAAATGATTTGGCATTTATTTGGGGACACCTTACTGGATGTCTTGAAATTCAACTCTAAGGAGCAGATCTCTGTACAGTGCCTCATGTCTGGCTTTTTTCAGCATCCTGATGAGTCTTTTCCAGATCAGGTCACGGGACTCATTAGATGTGCATGTTTGACATAGATCCTTTTCTTCCTCCTCATTTTTAAAAGAACACCAGGAAATTGTACAGTTACTAAGCCTGAGTTAATATTTTTTACATTATGGTGATGTGGTGCCAGAACTCCTGCTTTTCTGTTGGGCACTGTAACTGCTGTAACTGCTACTCAAAATCCAGCTCTGTAAGGAGGAAAAGAATTCATGCAAAAGGAAGGTTTAATATTTGGCATATGAGAAGGTCTTTGTTTTCCTTCTCCTTTGCAACCGCTGCCACTAAGTTACATTCAGCATTGGTATTCTTTCTTCCTGTAACTGATATGCACCCAGGTAAGCAGATCCATCGTCTTAACAAAGACAGCTCGAGAGAGTGAGGGATTGTAGGATCAAGTTGCCCAGACTTGTACAAGGTTTTCAACTCTTCTAATTGAACATTGGCAGCTCCTGGCACTACACTTGGCAGTTTCCTGCAGGAGAAGCTTGGTCTGGGGCACCAGAATCCCAGGAGGAAAACGTAACTCACTTGCACACAGGAATGGCTAGCTCAGCACCTCCTTTTTTTACCCAGCCAGTCACGTTTTCCAAGAGATCATTTATACCCTGGAAAGGGAAAACACTGGAGGAGTGTGCTTGAGGTGAGTCTCGCAGACCTCTCACCAATGTGAAATGCGTTTGAACTTTGCACTCTTGGAAGCCATGGAGTTGTAGGCTCTGTGGGGAGCCAGGGCTCAGGCCGCACACACCCAGCAGTGGCAGCCTGCAGAATTTGGCTTCTTTTCTATCTTTGCACCTCAGCTCTAAAGCCAGTCTGCTCTTGGCTTTCTTACACATGACTGTGACATGTCTTCCCGCAGATGTCTCCCTTTGAAAGGTAAAGAGGATAGGCTAAAGCTTCAATTTCATTGTAAATACTTCTAAAAGGTAGATTAAATGTCCATATCTGTCCCTTAGAACAATTAGATTCACATACAGCCTTCCAAATGAGGTGATGAGGGCACAACAGCCAACTACTGTCATGATGGAACTAGGCTGGCTTGTAAAAAGGGCTATGCAATGATGCAGCTGCCTGCGACCGTAGAGGACTGGACGCTTTCTCCCATAGAAATAGATTATCCCAACCAATCCTATATTCCTGTTTCAGACCAGCTCTCCCTCAGCATTTAACAAGCAGAACAGACCATCCCAGACATAGTTCCAACCTGTTCAGATGTTATTCTGCTTCTGCCTACAGGTTATTGTATGTTCAGCTGGAAACCTGAGCATTTTGAACTCCTGAACCACCATCTGCTCAATCTATACAGTCTGTTTATCAAAGGGTTTAAGTGCATTGTAAGGTCCAAACCTTTTTATGGAGCCCTGCCAGCTGAAATGAAATATTAGTTGCTGTATATTTTGAAAAACTGTCGCTTTGTAGGCCAAAAGAGCTTGGAGATCCCAGCTGGTAATCAAAGAGCAGTGTCGCATTTTTCATGGTTAGGGGCTCCATTGGTCTCCAGATTCTCTAGAAACCTAACTGATGAATTAGCCAGTCAAATTTAGATCTGAATTAAATCCAAAACGCTGTCACTGAAGGCCTGTATCACCAACAATAACAACCACTGCCAAAAGTCAAGCCTTGTGAAAATAAATACACAAAGCATCCATGCAGGATGTTTAGCTTCATGTTTAATAAATCCCTCCTTAGAAAACAAAAGCTAAACACAAGTGTGATCCTGCAAGCACTTCTTCCTAGGTAGAGATGTCCTCATCTGTCACCCTTAACATTGGAAAGGGTGTGCTATTGATCTCTGTGGGTTAAATGCTAGGGCTCCTCTCATTCACCCCAGTCCACAGGGCAGATCACTGTGGATAAGAGAGAAAGCAGGCTTTAGGAGGCTTCAGTCCTTGGCCCTGTAATGCAATTAGTGACAATTAAGTCTGATTCTGCACCTTACTCAGCGCTCTGGCTAATCCAGTTAAGGCTGCGCTCTGAGATGTTGCATGCTACTGCACTGGATTGCTGAGCCTTAAACCTGATGTAGCTTCAAGTGAGAAACTTACTCTTCTAGACCTTTTATTGCTCCGGATCTTGTGGTGGCATTGTGGCAGCAGTGGCTTTCGCCAGCTCCGGACTCACCGGAGCCATGTGCAGCTGGGCCGAGGACGAGTCAGGTGTGCACGATACGAGAGCGAGAACAAGGCAGAGGTGAATGCTGAGCAGCTGAGGCAGTGCCTTTGGAAGGTGCTTTCTCCAGCATCTTCCTAGTTTGACAGGCCACGTGGCCTGAAGTAGGCGTCTCATGGTGGCTCCTGGGAGGTGAGGATTGGAGGAAACGAGGGAAATCGTAGCTCGCTCTCCTTTTCGTGTATGCCGCTTCTCGCAGTGAACTGCGCTAGCCCAGAGCATGTGATGTCTACTGCTGCGCTTAGCCCTGCTGACCGGAAAGTAACTCCGGGTACTTGGCAGGACCTCTGCAAGGTCAGGCCCTGGGGTTTGGAAAGAGGGGGAAGGGGAAAGCAGGATTACTCCTGAGACGAGCTCTGAGCATGCAGCTGTCCTAGCTGAGACACTTGCCAGCCTTCTAAAATAAACCCACTCAAGCCACTCTTTTCTGATCAAAGAATGAAGTGGCTTAAGCTGGATAAAGCCTGTGTTGGTGACAGACTTCACTGCTAGGGCCAGCTCGTGTGTTTCCTTCATTTAGCAATGGCTTTTAAGGATTTTGATTTAATTCTTTGGGTCTTAAACATAAGCAGAAAATTCTTATAGTTAATCGTACATTTTTCTTTTAATTATGGAGTTTGGCAGCTTTAAAATAGAATACCATCTCTGCAGTGTTTCTGGTAAAATGTTCTATTAAAATGTATTGTTCTGTCTTGCATTCCCTTTTTCCTGCAGCTGAGTTTAACACAGGGTAGCTAAAGAGACCACAACAGAGAGCAGTTTGCTCGGTACTTTTCAAGGAGAAATTGCTTTAAGTGAATATATAACCTCCAGAGCCCCAGAACACATCTGATTTCCCCTCACCTCTGCTGTGACTTGTCCCATGACATGGGACTATCGATAATATATGTATCTTCTTACTGTACTGCTCAGTACATTCTCCTGTAGGTAGATCTGGTTAGAAAGCACTTGAAGTTTCCTTACGCATCTCCACTTCCCCAAGGGATCAATGTCTTGATGGATCACATTCAAACACATTCAACGTCTCAGGGAGGGTGTGTGAAAGGACAACAGAATCACTTTCACTCTATCCATATCCATTTCCTACTGTGCTCCCTGTTTTACAATTATTGGCATGCCTGGAGGGAACAGCGCTTCTCAAGGTCACAGGAGGTGCAAAATAGCTGCTCTCAAGGTACAGAAACTTTTGAATCGGGATAGCAGCGGCACGACCTTTTTCTAACTCCAAGGAGGAGTTAGTGGGACTTGGTGGTGGTGGCAGCGCGCGTGTGTGTGTACAGTGGGGTTGTGGTAGGCTGGGGATTTTTTAGCCTTTGCAAATAAGGTTAAGTGCTTATTTTTACAAAGGTGATAGTAATCTTTGCATTTTCAGGGTAAGAATAATTTCTAAGTTTCTTGACTTTGCATTACAGAAGTGAAGGAGAATAAGATTCCAGGATTATTGCATTTCACCCTCACTTTACAGTGGGATCTGTACCTGTGCCCAATAAAAGCGCAGTGCAGTTTTATGCACCGTACACTTGCTGTTTCAAGTAAGTAGAGCTGTTTCATTGGTGTTAAAAAGGAGATTCTGACAGACCATAGCCTGGGAGTGTCCAGCAGTTAACAGTCACTTGTAAGATGAGTTTTTACGGTGACTCTTGTGGGGGTGGGAAATAAACCTGAATCTTCCACATCCGAGATGAGAGCCCCAGTCCTTCGGTTTCAGAGTAAGAACGGAAGAAGCACATCACTTCCTTGCAGCCTTGAGATGGAACATCAAGTCCCCGTGAACCTATCCTAGCAGAATCTCTCCCAAGTCTAGGTGGTGTATTTGGATCTGCCAAAAGGAATGTTTGTCAGTGTTAATGCAATTCACTTCAGTTACGTGTGTTTCAGAGTGAATACAGACTAGGCAAGTGCATGCAGCATCCCACGAGGCATCCAGTTACTGCTGAAACTTTCTACCACAGATTTTTCTAAATTTCTTTTTGATAGAAAACATGATTTATGGAATTTTCTGAGAGGAAATTTCATTATTGTCAGAAAGCTATTCATCCTCCATTGGGGAAAACAGATGAAGTATTTTGTTTCCACTTGGACTTCTTGAGTTTGTGGTTTTTAGAACCAAATTATGTTTTGGGTCCCATTGACATGTAATCTGTTTCTACCCTGACTGCCAGCGTGTCTTACGGGAGTTGTAGTTTTCTAGCCCTGCATGTACCAGAGCACCAAACTTCATCATCATTAAGCCACCTTAATCTTCCACAATCTTTAGCAGAACTAGTGCTCGTATCACAGGAACCCACTGACTGTCAGCTGAGTAAGGGGGATCTTTAACTCAAATCTAGTGTCCATGTGCCAGAAAGGCCATATTAAACAGGGAACAGCTGATTTTGCTCTGCAAAGACCTGCAGATTTCATAGTCTTGTAAAAGCAGGAACCAGATGTATATTTTAATGAAATTTAATGAATTCAGTACTGGGCTGCCAGCAAGGGAGGGAAGCAGAGATGATAGGAACTGAAGTGAGGTATTTATTCATTTCTTTGCAGAAATTATTGGGTCAAAACCAAGAAATATTTAAGCTGAGCTTTTCAAAGGGATGTAGGTTCCCAGCTCCCACTGACAGTCAGGAGCTGCGGGGCATACTCTCTCTTGATTTTTCTGGAAAATCTAAATGGCCTCAATGGATTTTTTTTCCCATACTCTTTTTTTGTCCTTGAAGTGCTGTGAAATGTGTGTGGTGCTCGTACGTGATGGGTAAATCTTTCTTCACTGGGAAAGGTGGTTTAGATAATGTATAGCATCGTGCATAACACTCTTGAAGTGCTAGTCCTGGGGCACCTCAGATGATTCCTTAACTTAAGAAACTTGCCAGATAGGGATGTTTATTTTCCTCATTTTACAAACTGGAAAAACAAGAGACAGAATAAGCCAAATGTAATCACACAACTGGATCAGAAAGATACTTTGGGTTTCCCAATAGATTTATTTTTTCATGTGTTCTTAGCATTGGCTCAAATTTATTTTATAGCAGTGACAGCATTCCCACTAGCGCATGACTTGGATGGTGGTAGGTTCCATGCAGATTAATAAAGAAGTGGTGTTTCTGCAACGGCTTTATAGCCTGAAAAGATCACTGCATACTGTATGTGAGGAGAGCTGCTTAAAATCAGCCTGCCTCTTCTTGTGTGGAAGGTGACATTTCAACACATGTGGCTTTGCCCAACTTACACATTTTTTTTCACTTTGCAAGTGATATTTTGTAAATACTTGTCAATTTGCAGTGTTTGTGCCTCTTGCAGCCTTGAACAAAGCTTGTTACTGTTAGTGAACATATCTACCTCTCTTGGCATCTTTCCATTTCATTCTTAGGATTCCATATGTTTTTAACATACTAAAAATAAATTCTTTTTATTGCTGTTACTTCTGCTGACCCTTACATCCTTTTACCTCTCCTACCAGTTTTCTACAATTCTTTGTTTCTCATTTTTATCTGTAGTTTTCAAATCTTTTCCTCTTGCCACCCCTATTTGCTATCTATTTCATTTGTACATAGTTAGCATTGATAAATAGCTACATTTCTTTCTCCCTCCATTTTACCCACTGGCTCCTTCTTTCCTAATTGTGTCTTTCTGAGCTAATTAGTAATGCTCTCAGTATCAATCACAACTTTCTGTTTACATTCTTTCTACTACTGTAAGTGGCAAGGTTGGTTTAGCCAATAACTGCGCAAAAGCAGCCAGGTCCAGGGCAAGTCAAGGGCCAGAACAGAAAGAAACCTTAAGATGTCCTTAACATTTGACTTGACTTACTCTGTCCGAATGCCCTAGGATGGTGACTGACAATTTCCACTTGTCCTTAGGATGACTGAGGTGGATATAAATAAACCACGACATGCGACCTAGCAAGGAGTGTGAGGGGTTGAAATCCCATCCCAAATAATCAATCCCACTGCAATTTCCTAAGTAAGATTGGAGAAGGGATGAGAGTCAGCTGTACTGAGCAGCAGTGATGAGCCTCATTTACCCTGAATTGCCTAGGAATGGTGAGGTTGGATAAGTGACCAGCTGAGCAGAAGTGCTGCAGGGAGGGGATGGAACGAAGGTCTGGGTTTGTTTCTAGGTGATAGAAAGCGGTTGGCCATGAACTGTGCAGCTCTAGAGTTTCTGTGCAAATTGCTACTAGTTCATCGCCTGCTCAGTGCAGAAATTTTGTGAATGGAAGGGGCAGCTTCTTGCTCAGGAATTTACTATTTTTAAAATTTGCTGCCGTATTCTTGCAATAGCCATTGTTTTTTGTGCTCAAATGGAGACCTGCGTGTTTCTGTGTTGAGTTCTTGCAAGCAGAATTAAAAGCACTCTTAGGTTACAGGGTGACTAAGAGAAGCAGGGTAACCCAGCCTGATCTCTAGGATGCTGCTGGCTCACCTTGTGGAAAAGTAACGTATGCTTTGGCCTGAGAAACCGGCTCACGTTAGGGGACCTGGCAGCAGAGTAGCAGGTGTGTTACTTGCTGCAAATGAGTTCCCCTGGCAGCGCTATGTGGGGATGTGTGCCTGCTGCTGGTCAGTACTTTGCCTGGCTCAAGCTCATTCTGTCAGGCTTTGCTTTTCTAAGCACTTAAAATCAATATAAATTAATAAAAAGAAACCCAACAGCCCATAAACAACATTAGCTATGGAGCTGTTAAAATGCAGGCAGTCAAACTATACTTAATCCACTTTCTCACATTAATGCTGTGCAAGGGTGCATATTTAAAATGCTACTATTAGATTAGTAACAGATGTTGCTCAAAGGAAACAATCAATGATTCTTATGGAGAGTTACTTTGGAGGATGCTTCTTTGGGACCATCTGAAGAAGTCAGCTGGGCCGTACATGTGCACCAGCCGCTCAGTGCGGAGCGACTCGGAACTGCCCGCACAGTCAGGCCTGACTCCTGCAGCCAAGAGTCCTCCTTTGGTGAGACACAGCAGGCCCAGCTGCTGAGAGCAGGGCAGCTGGGCCACGCAGGTGCTCAGGCCAGCGCTGCGCTGGCACCTGGCTCTTTGGGCCACCTTTCAAGTTGTTAAAAAATGGACTGGGCTTCATTATTGCTCTGAGATCTATTCGTTCCCAACTCAGCCCTTGTCTGGCTTCAAGGTAGCATCTCTGTAGTTCTCTGAAGTTCACCAGAGATGTCTGTGCTTCTGATAAAATAACAGTGTTTAATACTAAATGATACATGCATGTCCTTTGGGAAGTGTATCCTTTTGTAGGGTTCATTTCAGTACAGTCCCTACTTCCAGTATTACAACTTCGTCTTTGCTTTGTATGTCAGACTTGTCTGGTCTGACATAATTGTCCAGTTTTAGTTATTTTATGAGTTCTGACATAATCTAGCACAGTGCTGAAGCATCTGTTTTCTACCTCAACTCTGTAGAGATACGGAATGATCCCCTCTCCAGTAATAAGGCTCAGCCTGGTCACTCAAGTTCCAGGGAGCTTCTGAAAGCACAAGTCTCTCTGTGTCTCAGTTGCAGCACCCAAAAAGTAGGTAAAAACATGTGCTTCCTTTGCGACACACAAAAGAACGGCTACATTTTGGTATAGACGCAGAGCATCTGCCCTGCAGCCTCAGCGTCACAGGGCTGGAGATGGTAAGGGGAAAGGGGAAGGAAGGATATGGCTATACTTCATGCACCTCTGTGGAGAGCTTCCACGAGCACTTAGCTTTGATGCAGGATGCTCACAACCTTGCTACTGCGTCCTACTTCAACCGTAGTGTTGCAAAGGAACCTGAAACCACCATTGTGACTGGTTAGGACCTCCCTGCACAGAAGAGCTGCGCAGAGAACAGGGAGAAGCTGAGAACAGCTATTAGGACAGCAGGTTTGAGGCTGTCTTTTGATTGAAGGAGAGACCAGACTTTCTCCTCAACAGCATATGTTTCAGGAAAACATCCTGCCTTCTGCCTCAAGTAGACAGACACATACATATTTAGACCTCTCTTCTTTCTCTAATGTATGTGGGGGGGGTGTTTATATACGTACATATACCTATATACCATAACTACCCACCCCTCTTCCTATTGTAATGTTTTTTAAACATTTGTGATTATACAGCATCTTGTAAAGAATTAAGAAGTTCATAATTATTTATAAAGTTAATTCTTATAATGAAATAGTTGCACTTTGATGTCTGTATATGTTTTCTAAGCTAGGATGACCTATATTGTAGAGGTATTATGTATACTAGGTGATGCAGGGATTGGCTGGGGAATTACCCATGTTTAATGAACACTAAAATTAGAATTTGACTGAAATCCACATAAATGGCTCGACAGCAAGTTCGACTGCCCCTGGGGAGCTGTGGGCAGCTCAAATTTACCCACAGGCATTTTTGAAAATGTTTTTTTTGAATCAGCATAGTGTGCTTTTTGGAGCAGAGAGTGCAGCTTGCACTTTAAACTCCCTTCTCTTCACCTTGTCCCCCATTTTGGTGTTGAAAAGCCCTCCACGGAGAATAGCGCATGAAGTATGTTGCAGGTATAATATATGCTACCCTGACGCTTTTTTGTAGTACTTGCCATGGGAAGTCTTCTGCTTTCCCTACTCAGTGGCCTCAGTGCTTGGACTCTTGCTATTTGGAATTTCCAAATATTTGGTCTCTTCTGTAGGTATGTGTACTTTGGATAGTGCAAAACCTGGTCTAGCTGTTTTATACCTTGCTCTCCACCACACTGGAACACTAAAAGCATGCAACCACAGCGAATCCTAGCTTTCGGAGATGAGGGCGCTTTTTTTTTTTTTTTCATATTAGAGGCTTGTTCTTTATCTGTGGCTTTCTCTTACCATAGCAAAGGGCTTAATTATCTTTTAGGATGCCTCTGTATATCATGACTACTAGTCTCCAATCACTGAAGGGAAAAGGATTCCTGAAAGAATAATACACAGTACTTCCCACTTTGCACAGGCCTAGGAAAAAAAAGGCAAGTCTTACTTGCCTTGCATCACCCCAGAACTGGAGTCAAGAAATACCTTATTTCTGTTGGGGAAGGATGAGCAGAAGCAGGCAGTCCTTTGCTCCGTTTGCTAGCTCTGTCCCAGCAGCTAACTGGTGACACCGAGCTGTGCCACTGCCGTGTCTTTGGGGTGTCTGGGGTGTGTGTGACAGGACAACAGACCCCTTGGCTTTTGATGCAGAGCCAAGCAGAAGTGGTTAGAGCTCGTGGCCTGTTTAATTCACAGTCCAGTTGTGCAAGTGGAAAAATATTGCAATTATAATTGTCACCCACAGTCAGTGTGAGAATTCTTCATAAGATTCAAGGAGAAAATTGCTAATTTAAGAAGCCAGCGTTCTTCCAGAGAAAACCTTCAGGAAAATTAATATCCCAGATCACAAGGGGAATACATCATTTTATTGGTGGGTTCATCTGTAGGACTTTGATTTGTCTTAAGAGGCATATATCTCCTTTTAGAATGTACCTTTAAGGAAGCTCTAGGTAAAATGGAAAATGGTGACACTGATTTTGAGCTGTTTTGTTGGGGTTTGTGACATGACATGGCTGTAAAGAAGTCAGTCCACCAGTGCCTTGTTAACTGGCGTACTCTGGGTTCATTTTTTTGCAGCTTTGTGCTCCTAAGCCTGAACTGTAGCCCAGCCTTTTAAAACTTAAGCCTACATTGTGCTTGCTTTCCTTCCTTCCTTCCTTCCTTCCTTCCTTCCTTCCTTCCTTCTTTCCTTCCTTCCTTCTTTTCCCCAATTTTGTCCTGCCTCATAGCTGTAGGATGTTGGCTTGGCTGGAAAAAGACAAGCCTTTTTATTTCTTTTGACTGCTTCTGCAAAGCTTGATGGGGAATTTACATAATCAATGAGGTAACCCTGTCACCCCAAACATGGAGTCTTTAAAGAGAATAGTTTTATGCAAATTAGATATTGATGGTGTAATGATTAATTGGCCCCAAGCCTTTGTTAATATGCGATTGTTGTAGTGTAACATGCATTTGTAATTATTTTGGTTTGGTTGTTCAAACAAGTGGTGGGCACTTAATTGCTTGCAGCAATTGAAGAGACAGGATATCAGGGAGAAAAACAAAGGGCTGGTTAACTAGTTATCTGATATAATGTTAGATTTCCTTTGTGTATATTGTGTTACAACGGTCAGATTCTTAGGTGATAAAAATCAGTGCAACTCTTTTGGAGGATATAGAACTATTCTGACTTCCAGCAGCTGAGGATGTGATTTGAAACGTTCCCGATGTCAGATTTCAGTGCTGTATTCAGTGTTGGTCATCTGGGAGTTAGGATGGTGTGCTGTGTTGTTTATTCCTGTTGGTTATTATTATTAAAAAGAAACCACTTTGGTTGCAAAGGTTGCAGTGAGTTAAAAGTATGCATTAGTGAGAAGCTGCTTGGAAGAATGTTTCAAGCAAACAAATAAGTGTCTGAGCTACTTTACATTCTCCAAGGTGCTTATCTGCTCTGTGCGGCTTTCCAGCTAGTTTGATATCTGTTTTCCATTCCTTTTGCCTCTAGATCTGCATTTAGCAGACAGCGGAAGAAGCCTGTGTATTTGCAGGTGAAGAATCCTACATCTCCTTAAATGTACTTAAGCTACTGACTGTGTCAG
This sequence comes from Phoenicopterus ruber ruber, assembly GCA_009819775.1. NCBI lineage: Eukaryota > Metazoa > Chordata > Aves > Phoenicopteriformes > Phoenicopteridae > Phoenicopterus > Phoenicopterus ruber. Next base: position 17,953,037 of record CM020227.1, on the reverse strand, counting down.
TTTTCTGTAGCATATGAAGTTACTACACTTTTGCTTGGAGAGTACTTTTGAAATTGTGAAGTTTGTCTCCTAGGACAAAAATAATTTGGAGGGGATAGCAGAGGGATCCACCGAGGTACAGCGGACAAAAAGGAAGCAGCTGAGTATTATTAAGATCTTCTAAAAATGAAGTCTGTTAATAATTATATGTATAAATATGAACTCTGTATATAATTATGTAATTATAATTATATTATATAATTACTATACCTACGTAGCAATAGGGCATGAGGATAGAAGCTAAAATATGGAATAGAGAAAAGAATGGGAGTGAATAGAGTGTAACAGATCCTTCTTGGCAGACAGATAGCAAGATGTCATTTGATTCGGCAGCAGAAAACAGAATTACTTAGAAAAGATACGGGTTTTGTCCTTTATTCCAGCAAATGAGACACTGGAAGTGGGAGGACTGTGTATGTACCATGGGTAGGATGATGACACGCTGTTAGGAGGCTGAAGGTGCAGTCTTTTGGATTCCTCATTCCTGCTTTGTTTTATTGTTTCCCTGAAGCTCTGTCCCAAATTCCTATGATGTATAGCTTATTCTTGGTCACTCAAGTGGTACAAAATCCAAGGAGAACCTGCAGCGCATTTATGTCTCATTTAATAGGGCATATTGCGATATGTATGCATTGTCCTGAAGTTGGTGCTGGAGTGTTAAATAAAATCTGTTCTTAAAACAAGTTTTTTGCATGGTCAAAATGAATATATACAATTTTCCCCAAATGATTGTTATAGAGTTGCTGATGAGATCTAGATTTTTTTAAATTAATGGTATTATTACTAGGAGAAGGAAATGTAGAACTTTACTTTCAATTGCTTATGAATTCTCTTACATTACTTTTGTTTAAACCTACTTATGATAGTGGAGATTAATTATACAGATCCACTCTGTTTTGGTTAATGTCCTTTGACCTAATGGTCAAGTATAAAATGTGTCCTGTCTTCTTTTGTATAATAGCTGCTCTGCTTCCCACATATGAAAATACCATTTAATCTCATAACAAATTCATAGTCTTTTTTTTAATGTAGACCTAATAGGCAAGACAACAAATGAATGCTCATATCATCTATATAAAGAGTTCAAGCAGATGTCTTTGATCTTTTCATTCACTGAGAGACATCGGTGGCAAATGTTTTTAATTTGAAATTGAATGTGCTAAAAAGCTCCTCAGAACTGATGAAGCATAATCACTAACCCGTGCAGCAACATCCTCTTTACCTTCCATTTGAATCTCAGGGAACTAGGCAGTTTTTCTTATGTTTGGATAGCATCAACCACAAATGCTACACCAAAACTTCTAGTTCCTCTCGACAGAAGAGAAATTAAGTAGGGAAGGAAGAAATGATGCCTTGAACTGCTAGGAAGGTCGAGCCAAAGGCAGAGTAAAAGAAGGCCAGGCTAGATTTCGACCTGCGGATCCTGGGCTGGCCGTATCTTCACTGTAAAGAGAAAGTAGTACCAAGGGGCCACAAATAATCATAGATTTTAAGAGGAACTTCACAGGCTCTTCTTGAATTCATTGCTGATCATCATGAACGTCACGGGCTGTCAGCTAAATTCTCAGCTGGTGGGCAGCTTATTCAGTAAATTCTTTGTAATCTTTTTCTATACCAACCAGTGATAAGAAACAAAGAAGCCTCCCCTTATCTAATAGTTAATAGTAATATCTAGTAGTTAAGAGGCAGCTCAACTAACAACCAGAGGAGGTGTGCAACATTGGCCAGCATCACAAAAGGAGCTAATAACTGTTAAAAAAAAATTAAAAACAGACCCAAAGCTAACAAGAATCCCAGCATCTCCCAACTCGGACATCGTGTTAGAAAGTGAAGAAGCAAAAAGATGAATCATTTTATAAATGCTGGAAAAAAACCAACCTGATGCAAGTTGGGTCAGGGGGCACGGATGTCCAGGAAGAAATAAAGTCACAAATTGGCACACATGCAATTGCATTCGCCAGTTTAAATGAGATCTGGTAATAAAAAATGTACATCTTAATAACTTTAAAAACAAATGATGCTTCTTCAGCAAAAAAAATGTTTCCTATCTTTATGTGCAAAGTTGAAAGCAGGAGATCCAGCAGCAGAATAGCTAATTCCAGACACCTACAGCAGCAAGCATCTCAGGAAATGACTAAATATTGAGTGAAGTGAACAAATGCTAAGGGAGGTTTCCATGCCAGAAACAGACCTTCAGGTAGCATTTCATTGCATTATGTCTCTCCTGTGCCGCTCGGTGCAAAGAGGCTGTAGCCGGGTCATCCCTAGGCTCCAGGCAAGGGACCTCCTTGTCTCAGGAGAAATCCCTGTGTGTAAAGTTGTGTTGGGGAGCAGGCACAGCTGTTGTCACGGCTCCAGTTGTTTCTGAGGCTAAGGACGATTTAGAACACCAAGTTTTAAAGCAGCATTTGTAGACTAAATGCGGTGGATATCCATAAGTTGCATCCTAGAAAGGATATAATGAACATGTCTATCTCAGGCCATAATCTGTAAAGAATCCACAGTCCTATCTTAGAGATACCGCCGTACATCTGAAAAAATGTTACTGGAGTGAATGAAGTCTCTCAGTTTACACTGGCCCAGAAAACCTAATCCACACCCTTTATTCTCTAACATTGCACATATATTTGAAGTATAATATATAATTTTAAACTGTATATTATTTATCCCTAAGAATGTTTGTAGGATAAATAAAAAATTTGCATGATAAAACAGACAAGCAATTCAGAGATATTCTGGTCTCCTGGGTAAATTTGAATTTAAGCAGGTATTGTTATGCTTTTTACAGAAACGTACTTTGAAAGAAGAACTTGCTTTAAGTATTATACCAATACCCCAGAACAGTTATAAAAATTTAAGCTTCATAAACTGCTTAACTTGTGTTTTCTTAATACTCTTGTAGTTTGAAGAAGCTGAAATGTTTTATTATTATTATTCTTTAAAATCATGTTCTCTTCAACTTCTCCACCAAACTTCAAGCAGATGCTTATGAGCAAGTTACAGAATAAACCCCCAAAGAAATGTTTCTCAGTGGAAACATGGGCACAATATTTACTGTGGCAATAAGGTACATTCAACTCCAATGCCACATTTGTGATTAAAATGACAGCACCTCACCTGCCTGGAACATAAGACATGAGGATGCCAACTCTGTCATCAATCTTTGGTTATATTTCATCAGAGCAAGGCTATTGTTTGTCCTTAAGGTAGTCTAGGGGACTACAATAATTATTAAAACAAACCCTCATATATTGCTTTCTGCTAAAAGGGTAGTGACAGATTTGAATGTAAAATCAATCTCAAGATTAAACAAAAAATCACTATAATAAAAGAAGAAAGATAATTTAAATAACTGATTACGTGAAGGCAGTACAGAGGAATTATCCTTTCTGTTCACATTCTGAAGTAGCTCTATAGGAAATATGTGCAGTGTGTGGTCAAATTGTTTAAAATGCCAGGCTCTCATCTCCCTGAGGCAGGCTGGACGTGTCTTTGTTTTTGTCACTGTAGCTATTAAAAAACTTAGATAGCCTGAGAGCTAATGAAGATGAGAGTATTGTGAAGTTAATTGTGGAAAAGACCCACAATGGTAATGAAAGGGACAAAACTGGGAGTGGGGAGTAAATTCCAACTGCAATTTGTTTTTTCCTTTATTTTCAAAATCACAGAACTAAAGTTGCCAGTTGCATAGTTGCTTGCGTCGCATCCCGCTGACCGGTACATTCTGCAGCACGGAGTCAGGAGGGCTGTGATTGCTGAGCGCTTTGTGGCTGCCTTAAAGAGCGAGATCCCACTGGTCTGGGTAGAGTATTGCAAAGCAGTGGCAGCAGGCATGGCCTCTGCAATGCTGGGACCCGTGCGTCCTGCTTGGGGCAGCAGGCAACGTTTGGAGCCCTTATAGTTAGTTCATTATCATTTTCCTGGCAGGTAGAAATCCAGAATGACTGATTTCATCTGTGTTCCTAGGAGAAATGGGAGGAACAGCAGTTCAGGCAATGGATAGAGCAGTATCAGCATATGTAGAGTGGATTATTTTAGCTTTTTCCATCAGAGACATTCTCCTCAGGGTTGCCTTTGAGAAACGTAACAGTGTGAAAAGCGTGTGTTCTGTGCTAAGATTTGCTGTATCCCCATGCATTCTCATACAACAGAGAAACCCGCGATGCTGTTAGCTGCCTGCTGGGCCAAATCCAAAGGTGACATCTATGGTATTGCAAATTATATGTTGGTAGGAGTGTCTAAGGGCCTCTAAATTGATGAAAGTTAAAGCACCTATAAACAGACACCTATTTTGACATAAACTTCTACCCTCTTGTTAGCCGCCTTTGGCACTTCCTACCAGTTTCCCACTCCATAACATGGGGAGGCGGAGAGTCCTTCTGGCTTCAGCTGTCTCTGAAGCTGGTAATTTACCCAGCCATACACCTCGCCTTCAGGGGCATCCCTAGGAACTCGTGCCAGTCCATGTCCTTCACTGCTCCCAAGGGGCTCGAGGAGTATTTGCCTTGGCAGGAAGCTTTCAGGGCCGGAGTACCCACTTGTTGCACTGCAATGCAGACTCTGCTGGTAATGCAGAGGGCGGACACGTCGTTGTAGAACCTGTCTGTAACAATTTGCTCTTGCTGGGGAGAAAAAATGTAACTGGATCCATTCTGGTGAGCAGAGAGGGAAACTAAGCATTTAGTTTCTGATGGATGACTGTGTAGATGTGATAAATGTTAGAATGGTTGCGGCAATAATGATTCTATGTTGTCCAAGAGGTAGCATTAATTTAATTAGATTTGTACTGGAGTCTGAAATGACCTGCCTCTACACAATGTCTTAAGCAGCCGACATGCACTGGAGGTGTACAAGAGAGAGGAGGTGGGGGATCTGTCTTTTTTTACTTCATAGACAATAAATTCTAGATCAAAGCAAAAACAAGCAATGGTATGTGTAATTTTTTAACAGAAACTCTATAAATATTCAGTGCTGCTGTTTGGCAACATTAAGAAATCACTGAAAAATGCAGTCATTGCTAAATGTGTTCATTTGAGAGGTTTGCTGTTACAAATGTGAATCTTCAAAGACCGTGAAACTTAACAATAGCTTTTCAGTATTAGACAGAGAGTTAATTATAACATCTATCACACAAGCAAGGTAACTAAACAAATCTGTATACCTCTTTAGTTTTCGGCTTGTTGAATGAATGCTGTCAGAAGGAATTTGCCTCAGTGCATGTGCTTGGTGATGTTATCAAAGTGTCTGTCAGGGAGAGCACTTTAATACTGTTCAGAGCCCTGAGCGAGCGTGCTGGGATTGGCAGAGACAGTGACAGAGGTGACTACGGTAGGTCCTGACAGTTTGAATACAGAATTATATAGTGCAGTGACAAAGTGTTCGGTTTATTTAGACTGGGGAACACGATGTGCAGGAGACGAAGGAGAAGCAAAGAAAAGGTTAAGTTACTGAAATTTTAATTGAGCTCGGAGTGACTGTTTTTGAATAATTGGTTGTGTCAAAACGTAATGATTACCGGCTTGGGAAGCTGCAGCCTTTCACCCTTAGGTCACTGGCTCAAATCTGGACTGTGCTGGTTGTAATGACTGATATTCAATACCAGCTAATGTGAAATGAATTGCTGATCTCTGCCCAGCTTCTACTGGATAAGCGTCTGCATCACCAACAGCATGTTCTGGGAGTCTCGGCAAAGGCGGCATCCAGAAGTAATCTCCCCCTTTTTATGTCAGTTCCCTGCTGAGAATTGGTTGTCTGGTATGTGAGACCTTGCACTATTGCTACAGTAGCTTTATTAATGCAGTGGAAAGATGAGAACTTTGCTTTTCAATGTTTCCTGCCTGGCGACTTTTGTGTGCGTTCGGTGAAACCTTAGCAATCCTTCACTAACTACAAGGAGCCTTTCACAGCACTAACAGGACTACTGGCAACCAGGGCATCAGTATTAATCACCGAGGATTGTTCTCTAGGGTCTGGGCACAGTCATTTCATGCCATACTTAAGAATATTTTTGAGTCTTCATCTTCCAGAGACAGGGAAATAAAAATAATAGCCATTGCACAGACATTAACCCACACTATCGCTCCCCTAGCTGTGTCATGAGCCATTTTTCCTGCTGCTGGAGCTCGTGTGAGATCCATCGCTGGAAGTCTCCCGGAACACATTGAATATTTCTGAATACACCTGTCTCTGTGTAGGTCTGGCCCGGAGCCACTCCTCCCGAAAACATGCCACTCTGCAGGCAATGGGAGCTTGGAATAGGGATTTGCTATGGTGCCTCAGTAGATGAAAGCAATCCAGCAGTCCCTGGGTTTTACTGTCTGAAGTGTATGTTCCTTGGAACAAGCAGCAGATGAAAAGTTTATTTGTGCATCCTAGAATAAATTGTAGAAAGGTACCTCTGGGCTGCCAGAGTATTTTCTATGAATACAAGTTGGCCTTTTAATGGTGCTAAAATGACTAGATTTTGTTTGCACCTTTGAAAAATTCCAAATCTTCCGAACAGGCAACCCAGATGAGAAAGACTCATAAACTTTTAAGTTGATGTCGATTGTTTCCAAAGAAACCAGCTCAGCTTTAGCAGCTTAAAGCCATTCCTGGCTTGTGTATCTGGGGAGAAATATCCTTCCTGCTGTAGTTTTGTCATTGATTTCAAAAGCGAAAGAGTTTTCTCCACTGACTCAGCAGGCCTGGAGAGGACTTTGAATCAGTATCAGTTTCATGAGTTCATGAAATCTTTTTTCTTATTACCTGAGTTATGTGGTGGTGAGTCATTTTATACTCTTCAGTGAGAATCGAGGAGGGTGTAAGAATGCATGTTCTCCGATTTCCTATTCCACTGTGTTACCCAAACAGCTGGATCTTCACGCAGACTCGTGGGAATGGCGAAGGTTATGAACCAAGCTGTTCGACTGGTTTGTGGGCCCTCTCCAGACACATTCCAGCTGGGAACACTGGCATTTGAATGAGAGAAGGTCTTGACATCTTAATTCTGGACTAGCAGATATCACTCCCCATGCAAATATAATTTCTTAGAGCGTGGGCAAGTAACATATGTCCAGCCCCGACACTGCAGAAGCCCCAGGGAATGGGCAACTGAAGTCCAAAATCCAAACATATTTCCCGATTAATTGGGCCCTTGAGGCTTTTGGGTGACATTAAAGAATCTGCCAGTCATTTTTCCCCCTCTCACCTCTTCTTTTAGATAGTAAGTAATAAAATAACATAAAATCTTCTTTCAAGACCTCATTACAATGAGGCACTTCATTCCAGATGCTTTGTACCTTCTGTGAGACCTCATCCTGTAAGGGGCCAGGTGCATATCTTGAATGCCTACTTCAACTGCAGGCAGAATACAAGCTCAGCTGCTCTTCTTCCAGCCAGGGGTACTGGCTTGCGCAGTGCCCACCATGTTCTGAAACTGATGGAATGAGGAGATAGCTTTTGGGATAAAAGGTTGGAATTAGAAAGGGAGCCATTTTCTAAAGATGGAAAATACCTGCAGATTTAAGAGGTTAGTGGAGTGTTAAAAAAGTGTGATTCTAACTCTCTGTGGCTCTCTTCAGGGGGAACAACCTTGAGATACAAGTGCCTTGACACTCAGAGGTCAGGGAGAGCACTGGAGCAGACATTTTTTCTCCTCTGGATCTGCAGTGCACAGCATGAATGCAAGGCAGAGTGCTGACTGTCTCCCACCTTAGGTCAGCGTGGTTGTATTGGTGAGAAAGAAATGGCTCCATCTCCAAGAATTCAGCCACCACCATGTTTTTGTCTTTTTCTCATGTAATAGATCATTTTCCCTGTGTGGTCTGGCCCAGGAGCAGTGACTGTCTAAGCAACAACTCAATGTTTTTGAAGAGTTCTATATTTTTGTTTGTTTCTAACTAGTAAGGGTGGCATAATTGATCATGAGCATCATGTGTGATGAATCTTGCCATCTCCAGCTGTATCCGAGAAGGGCTGCTGTGTCATCCTGATCCTAGAGGAAACTCCTTCTCTTTTGTAACTTCCCCAGATAAATCACCTGTGTGGGTTCAACTGACCATTAGGATTCAGCCCCTGACTGATTGGCCTTTTCCCACCCGGGATGAGAAAGAAAATCCTAGCATAGTATCAGCAAGGACCATGTTTTTTTCTGTTGCCTTTGCCATGGGATGCAGAATGTTTTCACATGATGTGTGCAAGGGGGAGTTCCCCGATGAGGGATAACACCAGCATGCACTGACAAAGTGACAACCTCTTGGTATCCTTGTAAAATTCCACCCACTTAAAGGGAACTGGAGAGGAGATATATGGCTATTAAAGTAAAACATAACTGCCTGTCAGAGAAAAGTAGTGACAACATGCACCGAAAGCTCCGCCATCTAATGCCTGTCAGCAGGAGCGGGTAGTTTTTAACATCGTTCATATTCCTCAACGAACGTGCTTGAATTGGCAGAGACAAGGATGGAGTTGACACGGGCAGGTTCTGTCAGCTCAAATCCAGAGGTGAACTGTGTGCATCCGAAACCCAGTCCTGACAGCTGCATCCAGGCGCAGGCATGTTTAGGAAGCGGGGAGCTGCGGGAGGGCAGGGGAGGTACCAGCCTGAGCTTTACCTCCTCCCAAAGAGGCCATGTCCGCTTTGAGTAGAAAAAGAAAGGGGGCAGGGAGAGAGAAGGAACAACAAAAAACAATGCCTATTATGTTTCATGTCAATGTTGCTGTCATTAGATAGTCGGAAAGATTTCAAACGGATAAACTCCCCTTTGGGATGGCAGACCGCCTTGGCAGCCAATTTTAGGCCTTGATTTGATTGATAAACTCTTTGTGACAAGGAAGGATAAAAGAGGCCCCTAGTTTGGTACATATAAATAGGAAATTAGCTGGCAAAGTTGTCAAAGATAATTAACTCTCTGATTCTGTGTGTCTATTCAGGTTGACATACTGAAATTATTTAGAAATGCACATGTCAACGCTCTGACAGAATTTGGTGCTGATCAGATAAACAGTTTTTGAGATGCCTGATTGTAAAATGATGTAAGAGCTTAGCTGGTGGTTTTATCATTATGCATTCTCTTAGCAGCAGCAGGTATCAAACGGCAACACCATCCTTTAATGTGCTAGATTCAGAGATCCGGAGACAAGACAAAGTTAAGCACGGTACTTCACAGCACTTAGCTCCCTTGTTTTGTTCCTTGCCCCTAGGTTAAAAAAAAATACTAATAATGTGCTAAATTCCTGGGTGTTCATCTGCTCCTCGGCTTTTCCCCAGGCACAATTTGAAGTAAAAAAGATAAGGGTCTCTGAGATAAGAGGTCTGAAAGCCATGGCATTTTGTTACTTCTCCAGAAGAGATAAACTACTCACTGCTATAATCCCAAACTCAAAGATTGGCAAGGTTAGGAAAGTGCGACAGGAAAAAATCAGTGACTCTGAACAACGTCTTTATAGTGGCTCCTATTAAAGCAATGACAGAGAACAACAAATACATCTAGCATTGCAAACTCCGCATCTTACCCACTGTCCCTTGTTTACAACTTGTCTGGAGTGGTTGGTGTAGCACTATAGTTGCAATACATGTCTGGAGTGTACGTTTTGAATGGGATTTGATTTCCAAGTCCCATCAATGTCCTTGGAAAAGTTAAACTCGATGTGTGTGTACGTGTTGTACAGCAGATGTGAAGGCACCGTAGTCTCTCAGAGTAACCTGACTTTGATTCCTTCTTGGAGATTTCCTCCATCTGAAAGTGTTTTTCAGCCTCCAAAACCAGCTGCTCCTTGGCAGTGTGAAGGTATAGGCACCGTAACATCTGTCTTCAGCACAGTATCGATGGACCAGAACTGGCCTTAGCTTTCCTTAAAGCACTAGGAGCTTTCTGTAGGTTGTAGGCTGTAATGACTGGTGCCAGAAAGCACCATCACCCGAATTCTGTGAGTGAATGCTATGGCAGCATGTAGTCAACTCACCATGTTGCTCTCAGCGAATTGGGATTTTTAAGCCTAGAAAGTCTAAACTCAGTCTGGACGCTGACTGTCAAGTCTTGCAGCTTTCTGTCACATCTTGAAAGGTGGCAATCAGTCCAGGTTTTTACCCTGGGATCTAACCCCTAGATAGGCAGCTTTGCTTGAACGCTCGCCTTTCAAGAGTCTTGTGCAAGTTGTGAGTGCTTGATTTGAGGGGGGGAATGGGGAAGGAAGTGGAAAGAAAATGAATAAAGGGTTGGTATGACACACCATTGCATTTACCTAGGGGATAAAGGAGGCAATGCTACAAACCACTACAAAAATAACAGGCATCTTACATGCAGAGTCTTGTTTTGTCTGTAGTGCAAATAGCTGCCCCTGTAACCTGCTTGAGCTACTGCTGCTCTCTGAAGCGCTGACCACTGTCTGCCTCCTGCCCTTTTTGTGCCTTTCCAACCACGGCTTTCCAGGCAATGTGAGCATGTGAAATGTATGTCTCTGCCACGCAGAGAGCAAGAGCTGGCACATTCAAATCAGGACTCTTGTGCCTCTCTGCCAAACCTGCCTTAATATACACAAGCCCCTGGCTTTGTTCATGCCATTGATGAGGAACTCCAGGATCTTCCAAAGACCTACCCCGAAAACATACCACATAGATAACCTCCCACAGGATTCACAAAGGGTAGGCACAGGTTCTCTGCAACTTAATACTGATGAATGCGCTACTGTCCTCTGTGTCAAAATGATAATGACACATGCATTATTCTTCCTGAGAGCCCTGCAGTTCCTTTTTATCATATTTTGCGCTCATTTGTACAATGAACAATGTCTTGCCTCCCATCACTTACTTACACACCAAGAAGCTTTTTGTCTGTTTATAAATAGGGTCTCACTTGACATAACACAATTCATGATATTATTTCCTCATCCATAAGCATTTCTGTAGTGCTCATTTCTGCATTTACATTCTGCAACTATCTTGTACAACTAGGCACCCCAGGGGCCAGGAATTGGGCTTTAGCAGTAAGATCTTATTTTTCCCTTTTTGCTATTCACCTTAACAAGAGAGTTCAAGAATGATGAAGGTCTGTGGTGGTTAATAAGGGAATGGATGCAGGTACCTATTCTAAGTGCAGGGACAGGCAAGTGCTTTATAAAAAGATATCCTAAACACTGATGTCTTTGCTTTATTATGTTCATCATGTCTAATTCATACCTCCCAGCACATGGCAGTGGGGGTCTGTTCATAAAGAAACTGATATTCTCATGTATAATGCAGCATTTTCTAACCTTCCATATAGATCACCAGTTTAGGATGAGTTATCTTAGAGCTACATGCCCCTGTGTTGCATGGTATCTATCTTACAATTGGTTTGTAACTTATCACAATTGAAACCAAAGGAATAAACTGGAAGGAAATGCACTTTTCTCTTGAGTGGTTCTTGTTAGAGCTTAGTTGAAATGTAGCATCTTACAGAGACTCCGTTTATACACAATTTGATGATGAAGGCTCTGCTGCAGGCAACCTGGAAACATGAAATAGGGCTTTAATCATAACACTTCCACTTTTCTCCATTGGGAGCTGTAGGTGTGCAGCGCCTTGGAATAGCAACCTGCTTTTATTTTCATGCCTGATATGGATTTATGTGCCTGGGCTTAGATATGCAGATTTGAAAACAATGTCCGTGTATACCAGAGCTACCCAGAAGCCAGAGGGCTCACAGAAGGGCCTGGGGCTCCTGGTGGACGACAAGCTGACCATGAGTCTGCTCTATGCCTCTGCAGCAAGGAAGGCCAACAGCGTCCTGGGCTGCGTTAGGAGGAACGTTGCCGCCAGGTTGAGAGAAGTGATTCTTACCCTCTGCTCAGCACTGGTGAGACACATCCAGGGTCTGTGTCCAGACCCAGCCTCCCAGCGCAAGAAAGACTTGGACGTACTGGAGAGAGTCCAGTGAAGGGCTACAGAGGTGATTAAGGGACAGGAGAATCTGGCATATGGGGAGAGGCAAAGAGAGCTGAGGCTGTTCAGCCTGGAGAAGAGAAGGCTCAAGGGCTATCTTGCCAGTTTGTGTCCATATCTGATGGTGGAGAGTAAAGAAGACAGAGCCTGGCTCTTCTCAGTGCTGCACAAGTTGAAATACAGGAAATTCTGTTTAAATATAAGATTTTTTTTTCAATATGAGGGTGGTCAAACACTGGAGCAGGTCACCCATAGTGTGTGTGGAGTCTCCATCGTTGGAGGTACTCAAAATGCCACTGGACATGCTCCAGAGCAACCTGCTGTAACTGACCCTGATTGAACAGAGTGGTTGGACTAGACTCTCTCCAAAGGTCCCTTCCAACCCCATGATTCTGTGATCCTGTGAGTATTTCCCATACAACTGGAAATACAACTCCTAGTATGGAGTTGTCTTTTTCACAAAAGACAAGCATTCTTCTAAGGAGAAGTGCATAGGTTATTATGTCCTGGAGCAGAAGGAACTTCCTCATAACTTGTTGGCAGATGCTTGACACATCTGTTTGCTTTAGACTTCCACTGAAAAGACATTTCTGTTCCTGCATCACATGTGTCAAATTCGGCTTCTGGGGAAATGTACAGATGTTCACACACAGAGAAGAAAAAAACATGCCACAGGAGTATGTCATGGTCGTTGATACATCATACAATGTATTAATGAGGAAAATATGTTTCCTTTAATTAAAACGTTTTGCCTAGGCTTAAGATATGTTGTTATTTCAACAGGCTTTTATATGTGTGTGGTTAAATAAACACATTGGATGTGTATGTGCACAGTGATGCTCACATGCTACTCTTTCCATCTAGCTGTAAGAATGAGCCCAGTGTTGATGGTGAGGTTGCTGCGGGGTTTTTTTTTAGGAAGCTGCATGCCAATACTTCTGTTGCCTTTCATCTGCTGCTTCTTTGTGTGGTTTTGCTCAGGAAAGTAGTTAGAGTACTTATGGAACAGTCTGAGGCTCCTTAGCAGTTAAAAGTGGCAAATATCTGAAAAAGAGGGTAAGTGCTACATGTGCCGTGAGGGCTGGGAAGTGGTGGGGTATTCAGGGAAATAAACAGGGTGAGAAAGAGGTGTCTCGCTCGTCTTCAATCCACCGTTCTTGTGGAACTTAAGAAACAGTAGCTATTCCGTTTGATTTCCATATGTTGGCCATATGATCGTGCCGTCTGTGCATATCCTTTTTCCATTTCCCTGTACTCGATTTCTAGGCAAAATTCCGTGTATTTCAAAGGTGCAGTAAATTTTACTGTTAGTGGATTTGGGAGTTTGAATCTTCTCTAACAGAGTGTGTAATCTTTTTTTACCCAGTTCCAGACCTGACAACCTTCCTACCTGTTTTCCTCCTCTCCTGTAATGACAAGTTTCCTTTTTCCATCAAATAGGACAAAATGTGTGGTCTTGAATGATGTGAACAGACAGTCTCTGATCGTTCTGCTTCTGTAGTCACATTGTCATTTGGGGGGTTTGTAGTCTCCTGCTCTGCATATGGGGCCAGAAGAGTTCAAGCTGTGAATAATTCAGTCTTCTAGTATTATTGAGATGCCTGCTACCTAGAAAACTCAGCGTACCCTTGTGGTATCTAACTTCAATCTCATCTGTGCTAGAAGCCTTATACAGTTCTAGGGAAGCTGGTGTCCAGTTTGGGGCTCCAAGGTCAGGATCCAAGCCTGAAACTTCTCTTTGACATGACTTGCAGCCATCAGCAAGAGCACATCTCACTATCTGAGATATTATGGCTAAATCCCGTTCCCTCCAAAAGACAAATATTGAGGCATTTCAGGTGTCACACTCTGGCATGTACAACATACAACTGTTGGCATATACAACATTTCCCTAAAAATTCTGACTCACATTACACAGAGGGAACAAAAATCTCAGAGTTCAGGGCCCACATCTGCTCCGCAGCTGCAACAAACATCGGATTTATCATCAGCTTTTGTGATGCAGGGTAAACTATGACAAATCTGGTCTTCCTAGCTAATTAATGAAAGGTCTTGGGAATATCTCAGCTTCAGAAAAGGAATACAGGAATGGAAAAAGGGAACGACTATGGAAATTTTTTTACAGGAGAAGGAAAAAATGAGCTGTAGTAGCAAAGAAAGAATAGAAAATAGATTTTCCAAACTTCTTTCAAAAAACAGAATTACAGAATCAATGGATAAAAGGCAATTTGGTGGATCTACTGATGATTTGGATTTTGGTAATGCATTTGATGTGGTTTCTCATGACATTCCTGCTTGCAAAACAAGTTTACACATTGGTTTGGGTATAAACATTGTGTCATAAGGACTGCAAACTGGCTGAAGAATAATTATTAACAGCAACGCATCGTGTTTTGGGGAAGTGTTCAGCAGAGGTGTCCTGGTTTCGGCCAGGACGGAGCTAGTTTTGTCTCCAGCAGCTCCTGTGTTTTGGATTTAGTGCATGAAGAAAGGTGATAGCACACTGATGTTGGTGGTTGCTGCTAAAGGATCAAGGACATTTTGCAGTTTCCCAGGTTTTCCTAATGTGCAGGTTCAAAAACTTGGGAGGGGCAGAGCCAGAATAGTTGATCCAAACGGGCCAAAGAGAGTATTCCATACCATAGACGTCACGCCCGGTATAAGTGAGGGTCGGCTGGTGGGCCAGTTCCCTTAGACCCTTAAATTGCCTTAATCCTTAAGCTTCCCTTCGGGTTGCTTTTTGTTTCCCTGTTTTTTTTCATTTTTTTCATTCGTTTGGGCCTTTTCGTTCGTTTATTCGGCTGTTTGTTCCCTCGCCTGCTCTCTCTGGAACTTGCTGTTCTGGGATGGCTGGGGAGGGATACCCCTGCTCCCTGCCTGCTGCTCGGGACGGGCTGTATCGGTTGTTGGGTGGTGAGAAATTGTGCATTGTTTGTTTTATATATTCTGTTATCCTTATATATATTATTATTATCATTATTAATATATTGTTATATTTTTCCTTTGCTGTCCTGGTGAACTGTTTTTATCTCAACGTGCGAGTTTTCCTTTCTCTCCGATTCTCCTCCCCACCCCACCAGGGAGGGGGGGAGTGAGTGAGCGGCTGCGTGGTATTGGGTTACCATTTGGGGTTAAACCATGACAAGAGGTTGGCACCAAGATGGGATTTATGTTGATTCTTAGCTACTGGTAATGATTTGAAAGAAGGCTGTGCTAATAAAATCTTTAGATGACAGTCACTTGGGAGGTTGCGTGGACAGTGAAGCTGCCCAGATATGTCCAAATAGACCTATAGAGGATGGGCGTATGAACAGAAAACAGCACGATGCCATGCAATATGGAAAATGAGAATCTAATACATGAGGAAAACCTCATTCTGAGGGAGAGATCTAGAAGAACATTTTGCTGACAGAGACCTGAGGTGATAGATAACAGAAGATGAAATATAAATTTGTGGTGCAATGGCATGGAAACAAGAAAGTCCCAAATGGGATGGGGAATAGAGGCAGGAATTTTTGACCAGAATGATAACCACTGTCAGGACAGTATACTCCATTTTGGGCACCTCAAGACTAGGTTGGGTGGAAATTCAGAGAAAATCAGCAAGTTTATGTGTGCCACATGTGTGGATGTATTTATGTACACCCAAGGGACAGTGGCTCAGTCTCTCTGAGAACTGCTGGAACTGAGGGCAAGGGTATGAATGGGTAGTGACTGTGTGTAAGAATGTGAAAGGCTTAAACACCATGGCATTAGGAGAAAACGATACGGGGTTTTACTAAGGGATTGCTAAGAATAATACAACTGAAACTATCAACTGGAAAATTGAAGCAGGATATTAATGAAAACATCCTGAATGAATGAGATCATTTAGGCTGGAACATTCTCCCGTGGGTCTTTTAAATTCAGTTTGGGGAACACACTCCGCGCAGTGCTGTGGGGATGCAGTCCTGCCTTCGCACTGGAGGGTGGGTGAGCTGAACTGGTTTTTAGATTGTATGGGCTTCTCCAGCCTGCAAGATACTGTGCTTCCTGGGTTTTCACTATTTGAAGTTTTCCACAGAGCAAACCCTGTATCAACTGCAAGTGAAAGTCAGAACCGTCTTTGCCATTTGGCCTGAACAGGCCACCTGAGGCCTCACTGAGTTATATGCTTATCGACTGACATTTCATCATCTACACTTTCAAAGGTCTGTGCAATGGATAAATGGTACAAAATATGCAGAACAGCGTGGCCCTTCTGCACATGGGTGTGCACACTCAGGCGCCTACACGATGGCTGCGTGTAGAGACACAGGTCTGTGCAGACAAGGCTGAAGGGGTGTGGACAGACAGATTAATGTGAATTTGTGCGGTTCATTGGTTGTGTAGAGCTTGAGCAATCAAATCCCTTCAGTTCACTCTGCTAACTGGATTGCTTATGACAAAGTCACAGCTTTTTCTCCAACCCGTTTTAATCTCCATTTTGAAAAAAATTGGAAATGACATGGTAAAGTAAGACCAATTAACATTAACAATTGCAGTTTATTTGCTTCCACTGTTTTACAGCATGCAGTCTGGTAGAGCAACATGCATTGCTATTTTGGAGACATCAAAATAAATAAGTAAATAAATACATAACCCTGTGGGTTTACAGATTGAGTCAAAGAGCAGGAGATTATTCCTGGCACTGCACTCAGAAAAAAATGTTGCCTTTGAAAACACCAGACATTGACAGTTTTGCATCAGGACAAAATTAGGATGAGGTAGAATCTCTCCATTCACATTGTGCCAATTCAGCAGATGTTTCAGACAATTCTGGAAGGTAAAAAGAAATGAATAGAGACTCGAAACCAAAACCAACCCCAGATCCCTTGAGACAAAGGTTACTATTTCTCCCCCTATCAACTCTCCTTTATATGTAGTGAGATAGGGTTATCTAAGCATTTACATTTGTATTTTAGTGCTGTGTAGCACTTTTATATAGAAAAGATGCCAAAGCTTTTAACAAAGAGGGTATGTGTCATTATCTCAATTTTACAGGTAAGGAAACAGAAGCACACAAAGGTGCTAAGACTTGCTGGCAAAGCACACGGTAAACCACAGCAGAGCCAAGCCCCTGATAGATGATCCTGTGTGTTTGCCTTTGGGCCGTGTCATCTGTCATCTTAATGGTACAAACATTTTGGATTTAGTCACACTGGAAACGCAGAGGACTTAGGAAAAAAAAAATAACACTCCAGAATTTTGCCAACTAAAATCAAAACATCTAATTTAAAAACTTCTAAGAAATAAATGTTGTGTTATTGTTCTCTGCGAGGGAAATGCTCTCAATTAGAGCTTTATAAATGTTAAGCTATGCCCACCCTCATTCCACAAATTAAAACCAGCTACACTTGAGAGAAGCTACTAAGAAGAGTTAGTCAGTAAAAATACCAGTGATTATTCTAACATCTCATATTCTTTTACTAAAACAAAATAACATAAGCTTGGAGACTGACTGACTTCTATCATAAACATTAACATGCTGTGCTTGGACCTCTTGAGATCTGTCGAAAACCAAAATGTTTTGTCTCCACGTAGGTTTCTGCTAATGGATTTTCCATGCATCCCTTGTTTCAGTTTCTCTTGCCATGTGTGGGACCCAGAAACTCATTGCTGCTCTGGGCAGTATCAGTTCCTGCTACTACCTTAAAAACATCAAGAGGCTGATTGCACATTACTTTTTTATTATGCGCTGTGTATTTTTAGAGGAGAAAGGAGCATTGTTTTCTACCATTTTAACTTAGTGTTCCAAGTGAAAAAGATACCGGGCGGGGGAAAGAGCAAGTTTATCTTTCAACCTATTACATGCTATGCTGATGTGTTTTAAGTGTGCTCCTAATAGTGAATTTCATCCTTTGTTGACATATTCTATTTGAATTGTATTTAACACTTCAATCCCCAATCCTTGAAGAGTACTCTACTGCACGGGTTTCTGTACAATCAGTGAGGGAGGGGTAAAAACAAAAAAAAAGGAAAAAAAGGCAATCACTGCCAGGGGAACTTCAAATCTTACTGTAAGGATTGTCCTTGCAGGAGGGCTCATGGGCAGAGCAATCCCAACATGTGTTCTTGCAGTCCTATGCATTTCAGCTGATCAGTTTTCAAATGCTGCCCTTCCTGTTCTTAATTCCTTTGTATTTAAGTATTGCTTGTATTTAAGAAGCTGCAAAGATTAAGCAGAACACCTGCCTATGCGTATCCCATCTGTACATGTAACCGGGCAAGAAGGTAACACAGTCTTTGTGAAACATGGGAGAAAAATTCTCTTCCTTTCTTAAAAGAAGGACAGGTCTTATTGCTACATCCTTGCCTCCTTTCCAGCCCTGCTAATTGGGGTGAAATTGCCCCTGATTTTCACCTGAGTGAGACAGCACTTTGCCAGCTTCAGCCCTTTCCCTTTGTGTTTTGTTAAAGTTTCAGAGAGAGTTAGGAACATGTTTTCAAAGATTTCTTTATTATTACTTCTATTTGAATTTAATGTTTGCTTACCTCTTACAAATAAAAAACATGCGTCAGGAATAAAAAGAATAATGATTATGAGATTTGTTTAAAATTATTGGCTCTTTTTACATAATAGCATTCACCTAACGTTTTCCAGTTTTTCTTTACAGCCATATGGACTAGAAATTCAAACTTAAGAAAAAGCCAACACAAAAATCACCCAAGCTTAGGTTCTTGTGCAGTCTCTTGATTTAAGCAACACTTTAAAAAACATTAGCTCTTGCAAGACTCAATAAAATCACTAGAGGTTGCAACATAGAGTGGGGTGAGTGGCTCACCCGCTATAAATTTGCCTGCCTCCCTGAAGTCAGTAGAGCTAGGACTCTTTGCATGAGCTGACATGTCTGTCCCAATACATTTTGACTTGCAATTGTTTTTTTTGATTTAAGGGAAATGGTTAAAGTGTGTCCATCTGGCTCACACTGAAACTGGAGAGGGAGAGTCTCTTTGGCTTGGTTTCCCTTACAAATAAGTCAGGCTCTGAAGCTTATTCAAAATATTTAAAAAACAACACACAAATGAATAGAATGCAATAACAAAAAAAATGCAGAATGAGACCCTACAAATGCTGCATGATGAAGTGCTTGTGCATAAGATACAGTTATAATTACGTGTATTAGAGCAACATGTAACTGCTTTCTAGAAGGATGAGGATTCGGCCTATGTGAGAGTTGTCCTTGCATCCAAGGGAGGTCTCCCGGTTTCAGCTGGGATACAGTTAATTTTCTTCCCAGTAGCGGGTATAGCGCTGTGTTTTGGATTTAGTATGAGAATAATGTTGCTAACACTCTGATGTTTTTAGTTGGTGCTAAGCAGTGCTTAGACTAAGCCAAGGACTTTTCAGCTTCCCATGCTCTGCCAGCGAGGAGGGGCACAAGGAGCTGGGAGGGGGCACGGCCAGGACAGCTGGCTTAGCCTGGCCACAGAGATATTCCGTACCCTATGGCGTCGTGCTCAGTATAGAAACTGGAGGGAAGCTGGCCAGGAGGGTCGCTGCTCGGGGACGGGCTGGGCATCGGTCAGTGGGTGGTGAGCAATTGCATTGTGCATCACCGGTTTTGTATATTCTATTATTATTATTATTATTATTATTATTCTCTCTTCCTTTGCTGTCCTATGAAACTGTCTTTATCTCAACCGATGAGTTTTTTTTGAGTCTCTCCCCCGACCCACTGAGGGGGGTGAGCGAGCGGCTGTGTGGTGCGTGGTTGCCGACTGGGGCTAAACCACGATGCGGGGCTTGAGGGCAATCCAGAAGGTTGAAGAATTGAGCTGATGGTCTGGGAGCCCTGGTGCAGATGAGAAAGTATCTCATCTGTAACTGACCCAGGCTCTAGGTTTTTACACTGCCCGCTTTGCAGAACATAGAGCCCCCACGTAAAGGAGAGCTTCCTTGCCGTGTGCAGAAGCACAGTCTCCACAGTTAGTGCTTCACAGACCACTTCTTATGATTAGATCAACCTCTCACTGCCTATGGCTGCTTTTAAATAGACACAAAAAGCCCCAGAGCTCACCTAAGCAGTGAAATGCACTGACACAGGAAGTTTTTTTGGTAGAAGATTCAGGTGGAAGTGGCATGAGTTGCCATAGTTACTGTGTTTGGTAAAGGCATAAACCTTACTGCATCTTACTCGCAATCTTTCTTTCATTTTGGTTTTGACTGTTTGGTATAGTTTTTATTACTTGGTATAGTTTCATGATTACTGTTGCTTCCTCTGAATTTCTATTTTTGCCAGCATGCACTGTACTCTGCTTTAGAATATACAGAATATTTGCAGTATGCAGAATGCTGTATATTCTAGAAAAATGATACAGCCCTCTGTTTTAGTTTGAAGTCTCTAGCCTGAGATTTTCACCTACCAAAAGCGAAGAATAATACCAAGATAAGCCATAGGTAGCTAATGCCACGCAATCAAGTATCATAGGTATTTTCATAGTATATTAAGGGTAGATTTTGCCAATCTTATTTTTGTCTGAGTTTTCTTTACTATCTGAGAAACCTCGTTACAAGAATTAAAGCTTCTACTGGCATGTGTGCTAACCTATGTAAACAGGAATGCAAGAATCAGACCTTTATTATTACTGACACTTTCTCATATTTTTACCGGTGTAGAAACATGTCTTATTCCATGCACCCAGCACCAGTTCCACGAGAACTGTAGGATGCTGCTCAGTCTGAGTAAGGTCATTTGAATCTATTCCTAAACATTACTACTTTGATGAAGTGCAAAATATTTCCAGTGTTGGTTTGTCGTCATTGTCAGCAGCTATGCACCTGGCTCTGGGTGCTCCAAGAGGAAAGCTGCTCTACTTCTTTTTTTTTTTTGCTATTTTTAATGCCTTTTTGCCATAAATGAACAATGAGCTTCTCCTCAGACATCCAAGCACAGCACTGTGGCACCCCGCTCACTGCTGCCTTGCTCCGTGGAAAGAACAAAAGCCAATAAGCAGTGATGACAACCATGTAATCCAGTGTTTCGCAGCCCTCTATCTCGGGGAAAAAGCTGCGTTCCAGTGCCACTCCGGTACAGGTGAGTATCTGCTCCTGTCTGAGACTCAGCAGGAGGCAGAGATACTTCCAGGATGACTCTTTTACTCTGCTCTTTACCTACAGTTATGTTCAGGCCCTGCAGTACACTGAGATGCTGAAGACTGTTAGTATCCAAATCAGAATAATAGTCATTTTCCTGGTAATCTTCCTCAGTCAGAGGGAGAAGAGAAATATCAGGATCGCTTTCTGGAGAGCACTTGCAAGGCAGAGGTGACACATTGCTATTTGGACTGGTGGGAACCTGGTTCTTCCTAGTTGTCGTGCAGTCATTTATTCTCAGGGCAGAGCACAAGCCTGCCTAACACCCAACGTTATCAGTCATGAAAAGCTCAGATGTAAGAACAGGTGTAAAAGGGAAGCAAGGGAATGGTCAGGGTTTAATGCAGGGACTTGTTTATTTGAGATGCATTAATTGCTTCTTCATATATTACTTCCTAAAAAAGTGAGTTAGGCTCCCAGGACAGTTGACAGTTTAAGTGTTGAGTTTATCAAAGGATGCTGTGGAGAGACGAAGGAGAGGTCAGACGTGCTCCCGACCAGCCAACGGTACCCAAAGGGATTTCAAAGTGCCCCAGTGCAGTATCCTTTTTGGCCAAACAAAAAGCACTTTTCCTCATTTCGATGAGAAGCTGTATGACCCCTCAAAACAGCGTAGCTCTACACCACTGTGGCAGCAAGGGCACGTACAACTGTATCTGAAGGGCGATCCTAAAAGGTCTTAGCTTCTTTGTACAAGCAGCATTCAACTGAAGTCGCTCTATTCCCATCGTTGATTCAGAACAAGGTGACTATCCTACAAATGGTTTTCTATAGGGTAGAGGGAGCTCATAGTCTGTTGTCACAAAGGTGCTGTCCATAATTATTCCCAAGTGGGTTTTTTGCCTTTCCTTAGAGCATTAGTAATGCAATAGAGTTGATTTACTTGGAGGAAAAAGGGGAAAGGTTTCATAACCAGTGTGTCTCCACTGTTTTTTTCCCCCCCCAGAAACTGAAGTTACAGGTTTCTTCCTGCTGCAGAAAACTGGTGGCAGAAGTTTTGATTTTCTTGGGTGATTCTAACACCTCATTTCTACTTATTTTAGTGCCTTCACTACTGGCGAAGTGTTTCATTGTATGGGGTTCTCTGCAGCCATTGTAGATCGTAGTGCTTTCGTCTCCATTGATCTTTCTTATTGTTTCGAAATTTGTTTTGTTCTCATTATCAGCACAGACCATTGAAATGCAGCCCTTGGCCAACATCTTAAAATGACCGAAATAGCGGTGTAGACACCTAGAACGATGCCATTTTCTCCTGTGAGTCTAATTGTAGTTGCTAATACATTGATCCATAGGAAAAATGGTCCCACATAGTAACTGTATGGTCAAAGCTGCTGAAGGGAGTAGTTAAGAGAAAGATATGCTGCGTTAGATCGAGACCCGTAGCACTGCATAGCTGTGAGAGATCTCACACTCCTCTCTGTGTTGCTGAATTGCTGTTAGGTCTAACAGCTCTTCTTTGTATCAACCTATAAATACAGCTGTGTCTACTGGATTTTGCCCAAGGGCTCGTACATCATAGTTTGCTAAATTTTAATCATGCTTATGTTTGCATTTGAGTGGAGTTCACATGTCCCATAAAGCCCTTAATCCTCAGTTTGCCATCCCAGGCAAAATGCCCAGTCTCAGCTGAGGCCTTCCTAGCAAACTGCACTGACTCCATTGACTTCTCACCACGTTCTCTAATGCATTTATGGATCTGATAAGAGCTCTACTACAGATCTGCGCTCCTTAGACCAGCAATATAAGCTGCTGTTGATACCCTTCGTTAAGAAATACTATACAAGCATTCTGTCAAGCAAATGAAATTCATCCATCTCTCCTGGTGATTTAAAAAAAAAAGTATCTTCGTATCAATGTGCAGGCACACTGACAGCTGGAAAATATTTTAGCACAACTGCATGGAAACACTGAGTTTGTTCTAAGAGGTTTGAAAAGCCCGTTGTAATTATTGTTTGACTCCTTTGTATACAGTGTTGCAAGATTACTCCCTTTTTAAAAAACAAATTAGCTGTGCAGTTTGCATCCAATTTCTGCATGCAATTACCATGATTATGTGTGCAGTTCACATAACTGCACACAGAAACTGTTAGAGTTGTCCGTTTGGATATGCGAAGTGGAAATGCTGTTGCCTTTTGCATGCATTGGTTTGGCTAGCTGATTTGCAAATCTGCTCCTACTTGTGGCCTGCTTTCCAGAGCAAAGTACTTGTTTCAATGTGAATAAATGGCATCTCTCAGTCATTCCTCAAAATTGACAATTATAGACTGAGGTGCATTCATTTGACAAGGACAGATCTTCTCCTAGAACAAATTATTCAGAGGAATTTCATTTGTTGTTTCTTTTTTTGCCCCCTTTGATGTATGGTAGTACAAAGGAATCCAGGACATGGCTCTTCAGAAAAGAAAGACTTCTGAAATATCCTATGGGCAGCATTTTATTCAAGTGTAGTTCTATTCACAAAACATTTCTTGAAACAGTTGCAGATGTGCTTGTTAAGATTTGCATGCGCTAAGTGTTTTCAAGTTAAAATAGAGCCTCCTTGTGCATAGTGCTCTGGTGAAAATACATGCAAAAATTATAATGTGCACAAGCCCAGGATCTGTCTCTGAAAACACAGCAATTATGAGCGCTATCACTTTGGAAGCCATTAAAAAATCAAAACTAACCAGCCAACAATATTTTAGTTTTCATTCTGTTTTGCCTTTATTTTTCTATTATAACTTAACAGCTTCAGGCTGCAGCAGAAATTGAAACCCCTCAAAATATGAAACATAAGTAAGAAGAGAGAGCTTTCAGCTCGATTGCATCTGAAACACACGTGTGAGGGGAATCTGTGGCTCAGAGAGAGGCGGTAACTCACCAGCATCATACACCAAGTCCATCATACACCAAGTCCATCATACACCAAGTCCATCATACACCAAGTCAGTGGCAAAGTCGACACTGGAAATTAGGTCTTCTGGCTCTCAGTCGTTTGCTCTTACCACTGGGCCAATACAATAATATATTTTTTCCATATGTTGTTATATATTTATTTCTGTATTGTTCTCCTTCTTTTTCCAGGTTTTTGTAAAAACTTTGGAAATTATTGACTCTTTCTTAAATTCCCTAGGAAGCCTTCTTACACCCACTTGAATACCAGCACCTTTATGCTAACATCCCCTGGCTTACGCCAGTCCCCTTTATCTTCATCTAAAGCTCCAGAGGGAAAGGCTATTCATCTTTATTTCCTTAATTTGTTTTTCTCTTAGAAGCTGACCAACTTCTTCTGATTTGCTTGATTCTAAGCCAGATTTGGATAGTTCTGAAGCTTCAGAGCTTGGGGATATGGGTAGCATGGTTAGAGGAAGCAGAATTGGAATTCCTCAGGGGAGGCAGTAGTGGGTGAGGCCCCATCACTGAATGTGGTGAAGAAACTACAAAACTGAAGAAATGCTTTATGTCTGCTGACGCTGCTTAAACCGCACTGGTAAAAATAGTGTGTCTATTGACTCTGAGCAAAAATGGAAAGGATTATTTTGGATCCTTTGAGTCATATACCAAAATTTTCACATGATCACCTCTAATATATCACATTCCTCAGAGCTGAGGATGTGAGAGGTCTGCATCAGAGATGGGAATTGCTCCCCAGAGATACCCTTGCTTTGTTGTGGGGCCATGCTGATTTGTAAGTCCATCTGGGACCCAAAAGGACCTGGCAGATTGCTTTGATGAGCATCTTTTGACAGTTTTCTCCCAAAGACAGGGATTCAGAGTGCGCAGAAACCCTTGATCTAACGCAGCCTTGTTGGGTCACACAAGGAAGCCTGGAAGCTATATTTCAACTGCTTCATACAGCACAGCTACCGCAGGTTGTCCTCTTGCGAAATGTGTTGTTGAGGAAAGAGGAAAAGGAGCTCTGTGGTAATGCCGTGTCTCAGAAATGACTGTATGACTATATTCTTGGTTGCTAAAACAAGGCACAAAGCCTCCGAAGAAAATATTTATTAAGCCACAGATGGCAAAGCTGAGCCTCTGATTTCCCTAAATCCTTAAGAGGATTGTGGTACAGCTTATAGGAGCATCTTAGTGGCTGGATGCTCAGCTTCTTATTAGATATGTCATACATATACACACCCACAGTGACTTGAGCAGAGAAAGTGTTTGCATTCCAGCTTTGCTAATTACACACCTTAAATTAGGGTAACAGATAACTATTTTTTCTTTTCCTTTTTTATGTTTGTGGGATGCTAGGCTTTTGTGTACAACATAGCAAATGGCAAACCCATTTTGTATGTCTCATTGTCTGATTTTAGATATGCTGTATATATTTTCTTGATTTTAATTACAAAATTGAGAGGAAGTAGTAATAGAAAGGTGAATGATCAGGGTAGTCATACCTTTGTTTTGAACAAAGCATAGAAAAGCAGAGGATCATACCAGATAAGTACAGAAAAATAAAGGAAAAGATGTAATTACTTTTATTGATGTGTCTTTTTTTTTTCTGAGATACTGTTTTACTTGCACTCCTTTGTTGTTCCCTACATTCTCTGAAATGCCTGTCTTTTGTTCTCCTGCTTTTATTCATCTTTAATTCTTCATATTTCACAGTTGTAGAGAGATGAGGACTGAAAACGTGATTGGAAAAGATCACTGTAATCTGTGTCCAATCTTGGCACAGACTATATTCAAGTCCTATCTCAGTTGTCTTCATCATGCTCTCTGAGACGCTGCTGAGATTCTCCTATTTTTTGCTGGTGTTGGTAACAGTGGCTTTTCAGCGAAATGTGCTCAGCCCAGACAGTTGACAGTACACCATAATTTTGTTGAAAGATCCCTCATTCAGACTATGACTTGTCTAGAAAACCCAGATCAGCTTTTCTAGTGAAGGATGTGGGGAGACGACGGTAAATGTGATTTTTAAAGGAAAAGCCAGTGCAACAGATTTTCATGTTTGTCAATTTTTAGATGAGGGTAACTTGCACGTTTCCTGAATGAAAGAAAACATGGGCCAATGTGAGAGGGAGCACGAGAGAAGAGGTACAGCAGTCCTATGATGCTGTCAAATTGAGCAGAAACTATTATCCTCTTCTGCTGGACCTCATGTGTCTCAGGTTAGTTCTCAGCGCAGATCTCGTTTGCCATACAAACATCTATTACTGAGAGAGAGTTTTTGAGCTAAGTGCTACCTGGAAAAGGGCTTGAAAGTTTGGCCATACAAACCATCTTCCTTTATTTAATTTCTGCAGCTTTAGGGAAATCGAACTGTATATTGCTTGATAAAATTAATTGGATTATAAGAAAGTAACACTTGAGTTTACATTACTGTCATCTTCACATCGAATTAATAGATTCCAAAGCATTGCTAGCAGCCAGATCCAAGGAAAAGGGTCCTTTTATAAGCAATTGTGCACTAGATTTTGACAAATTGCAGTGAATTGTGGAACTTCACTTTTTGCAACAGATTCTCAGATGAATTTTGTGATATCCACTGAAAATTATAAGCAGCACATTATAGTGGCTGTGCTCTGGTCTCTTCTGTCTTCTGGAGAGATCAAAGAACCAAAGCACTGCAGAGATTTAGCAGAGTCTCTTTTTTCTGCTCCAGAAGAGACCTAGAGACAGTCTAGCGTGGATGCAGCATGAATGATCAGGAAAACAAGATCTTGGGTTGCAACGGGGAGTGAACAAAATGGCCAATGTACATATAACTAGAGAATTCAGCAGTGAAAATATTTATTTTTCAATTGCCATGATACTAATCCCAACAGTAACAATGACTGTGAAATGTAGTTTTAAATAGCTGAAATAAGGTCAACTGGTGTAAAAGTAAGGCACACCGTAAAGTGTATAGGACCACGATTTTTCCACTCCGTAATGGAAACAAACCTACCATATTCATAACTACAACAGAGGAAACATTAGTTCATAGAATCAATAACATTTTCTCCTTACTGACATACCAGACTTCCAAATTCATGCAAAACACAGAAATACAAAGGGGTGGGGGTGGAACTGGGTGTTGACTTTAAGAATACATTCAGTTTTTTAATTTCTGAAAATCCACTGGAAAGTGAGTCTAACTGCCCCGCCTCAGGTATCAGCTAAAATACATTGGCTGTCTGGAGAGGAAAGTGCGTGCTGCATATTTTTGAATGGCGAAAGAATTTTGTGGTTTCTGGTTAGCTCTGAATAAGCCATCAAGGATGCGTTGTTCCTTAATAGTATGATTGATTATGTCATGAGAAAATATACTATGCCAGACAGAGATCATCTGTGATACAAAGCAACCATGCAATTCCTGCGCTGAGCTGTGCTGTGAACGTGGGCCGCTTTGCCAGCTGAAGTGGAGAGCTGGTAAAGTTGTCGTGGAATTTAAAGGCCGACTTGCATTAGGCTGGGTTCTGATTGCAGACCTGTTCTGTCAGATAATTTCCACTGTAGAAAAACCCTTGGATATTTGTTGGTGGTTGGAGTGTTCTGGAATTAGTAGGAGGATTCCTCGATCAGCTGCTTTTCAGCTTCATTTAAATTCTTGTAGGGTAGTTTGGGGCAATTGTATTCCAGAAGAGCTAAGTGGAACTGGAGTGCACACAGGAAAAGTTTTGTCCCTGGCAAAGGTGTCATTAGAGATTTGCTCAAGACTTTCCTCCCTAATTAAATGGGTGTCTTCCTTGACTTTGATCTTATGAGTCATTCACCTAGAAACTACTTACGTTCTGCAAGACATCCCTGAGTAAGTCCCTCAATTTATTTATATCTGTAAGATGATTTAATACTAAGTTAATGATTTAGGGACCTATCTGATTCCCAGAAAAGCCAGTCAGAGACTTCTCACTGTCCCCATCTAACCAACTGGGTATAATACCTACTTACATTTAAATACCGTTTACATTTCCACAAAAGAATTTATATTGCTTTCTAATACCTTGGATGCAGAGCTTTTTATAGATTACTACCCCATAAATTGTTAATCCTTACTTTTCAAGTTATCTTTTATTAGAAATGGAACAGAAAACAAAGCTACAAGTACAGACCTAAACCCTTCACATTTTGAGAGGTTCCAGATTCAGGTACCTTGAACATAAACTTCATTCTGTGGCTTTGGACTCAGACTAAACAGAAAATAAGCCCATTTTCAGGTTCCAATTTGAACATATGGTAAATTCTTAAGAGATTAGTTGGCCTGATGGGTTTGTGACACTGGAAGAAGGTCGAAATCAGAAAAGGTAATTTCCTTGCTCTCTGCTCAAAAGAAGTAAAATTGATTTGCTGCTGATATTTTAGGGAGATTTGTTTCTAGAGACAGCAGAGAAAAGCTTATTCAGCCAGAAAGTCCTCCTGTTTTCCAAGACAAATCTGTCTGTTACTCTGTTACTTTGCCATTGCCTTCAGCAGATGGGGAATTAGTAGCCAAGGAGTACGGAAGTTGCTAAGAAATTCTGTCCTTGACTTTCGAAATCTAATGCGTGGAAAATTCATTTTTGACTTGGGAACTGCTGGTTTATACAGTCACTGGTGGCACATGCCTGCTTCATGAGGGAACCTGAAAAGAAACTTTGGGAAATTTAGAAGAGCAGCCTGTGCTGTGGTAAGCGTATTTGCCCACTGTGGCTGCTCATGTCACTGAGGCATCCAGTTCCACGGTGTGCAGTACCTGCCTCGCAGGAGTGGGTGCTGAGCTGTGATGATGGAAGCATGGCTTCTTGATGAACGCATACGACAGCGAAGATAATAATTAGCGCAAAGGCATGTGGTAGAGCATCTAGCCCACACTGAGGACAGTACGGAGCCATACCACCCTCGAGGGATCTCTGGGATGATAGCTTAATTGAAAGGAGTTGCTCAAGCATGTACCACACCTGGCACAGAGTTAGAAACTTCTGCTTCAGGTAATGTTTTAACAAGTTGTTTTATTTTTTCTGATGTCACCTGAACCAGAAGATTCTGGTGCCTGCTTATTGCACAGATACACCTCAGGTTATGCACCAAACCTGGGGTTTTTTTCTTTGTTTTATTTTTTAAAGTGGTTGCATTCACATGCTCAAGCTTCTTCGGCACTTCAGATCCCAATTCAAACAGTAAATGGGAGGATGCAGAAGAAAGCCGCCATGAGCGCACAGGTGAGAGGTGGAGTGTTCTACTTCATTCCAAAGAATAGGAATCATACCTGATCAGTCAAGCTTTTATCCCAGCTTCAATTTTTATAGAAATTATTTGTAAAAAAAATGAGCACTCAAAGTTAGGCTCCTAATCCTAAAATATATGGGCTGATTTATAACAACTATCGAAAGCCCAGCACTTCCTTATTAATTGTAATTTAAGGTTAAACACAAAAAGTAGCAGTCATATCAATAATACACACTAAAAATGCCCTACCCTGCCTAACAACTCCTTCTCTTTGGAAGACATCCCTGCCTCTTTTCTTTCCTCCAGAGAAGAAAATTGCAGCATATCTGGAAGAATAACTAATTTAAGTTATTTTGCACAAAGAGGAGAGAATCCATTCCCATGTCAAGTATCTCCAAATGACGCTGAAGTTCCTAGTCTTGAGTATGGAATAGGCTGGAGCTTGAATGTTTTGGGTTATGTGCACTGTGGTGCTCTCTGTGGTGATTCGAGAGCTCACAGACAGGCAGAACTTTACTCCGCTGCGTGCTGCGGGTGATGAGTTGCTGGTCTGGTATGGTCTGGCTCTACAAAGGGACCTATGACTGGGAAGAGAGTTGATACCTTTTGCACCACCTTCAGTTTCTGGATGACTTCATGATGGGACTCCCGACAGATCATTGCATGAAACCTGGGTCATGATGGCCGACAGGAAAGAAGAGTATTTTACATCATTGTCGGTGGAGACAAGGGAATAAAAGCTGCGGGAAGCTGGTTGTCCAAAAGAAACTGGAGATCTTATCAGCGTCTGTGAGTTGTGAAACTAGGTGGCAACCAGCCTCCAATATCTGGAGCAGATCTTAATGCAAGCCCTCTCTGGTTGCTGTTCACAATCTGTGCCACTTCCAGACCTGATTTTACACTGCCAGGTCAGAAAAAGACACACTGTTGTCATCCTGACATCATCAGAATTGATGCTATCTCACTCCTAACAGCCTGGCATGTGCATTTAATGAAAGGAAGCATAAATTTGGAACTTTGTAAAAACCCCACTTAGAGCACGGAAGAGTTTATAATGGTGTCAGATATGTACAGGTGACCTGCTAATGTTCGGATATCAGAGAGTGAACATCTGTCTTTTCTTAACACTGCTCTAAGAAGAGGTCATCAACCAACACGATTAGCCTGGACCATGCGCGTGCTTGTGCACAGGTTGACAGAGGTCAAGGTGATCTGAGCCGCTGGAGTGTTGCTGTATTTTCCATAAGGGGAAAGACAAGATAAAGTTTAAAGCAAATATCCTATTGTCCCTTATCTACTACTAGTCTAAAATAAAATCACAGACTTGTTTCTTTATGAAAGCACATGATAACATTTCATTTCAGTGATCTGGCAGTCTGCTGCCCAGCAAGCTGACTCAAAGGTAGGCTATATTCACCCTAGTCCCCTGGGCCCTAACCACTTTTGGGAAAGTTAAGCACTGCTGAAAGCTTCTGGTGTTGAGCAGGGAGCCTACAGCCATCCAATAAAAACCACTAAGCACAGAGACTGAGGGGGTCTGGTTGCAGCCCCTTGTGTGTTAAAGTTGCAAAGTCTCCAAGTACAGTCCAGTTGGATGTAAACAGCATTCCTCTGCTGGGGTGGCAAACGATACCTTCCTCCCTGCTGGGCCTCAAGATGTAGCCAAAACTTGTTTACTGTGTAATTTAGAGTTCATTGTAATCTAAATAGGGATTTTTGCAATGCAAATAGGGCTATACAGAATGTAATACATTTTATGTATCGCTACTGTTTATTATGGCTATATAACTTATCACTCATCACATAGACTGGATTGCAAAACACAATGTTTCAAACACACTTTAACTCTCAGATCATGATCAGTAAAGAGAATATATTATACTGTTAATATGCTCTTTCCCCCACAGTATTTTACAATAGCCTGCATAAACCCCATTTTGCAGAAAAGGATTCCAAGAAATTAAAAAAAATATAATCTTGATTCATGTGCAAAGGTTGTTTCTGATTGCATAAAGTGGTCAGACGTCTAATGGGTCCTTTGATTTGATTTCCTGAAGCACCCTATTGTACTGGCTGGTACACATACATGGGGAAACCTGCTATTAACCCCAAAATTCAAAGTGTTAGAAGATAATCTTCCATAATGATCTAATGCTAACATAAATAATTGCAGTTCAGCGTAGCTAGAACAGTCTGCTGGACTCAGTGCTCTTTAAAGGTGCAGAAAGTAGAAATGCAGTACAGCGGTTCAGGAACAGCAACGTTCATGTGAAGGAAAAAGTCTTCTCTCTCTTTGACCTGCAGGAGGTGATCTAGGTTTGCTTCTTCTATAATTTACAGCCTGTTGTAAACTAATAATCAGGCTCAATAAAAAATGAAATTAAAATAATGCCCGGTGAAGTGGGATGAAGTGGTTAATGTTTGTTACATATGCTGATGCTGGACCTTGATCTTCTGCCAACACCCACCATTCTCCACGTGACATTGCAGATAAATGATTCTCTTCAGCAAGGAAAACAAGTGGTAGAGTGATAAATGCTTCAATCACTGTCGGTGGAATACCATGCCTCTGATGCAGCTCAGAGATAAGAAATCTTTTATTGGTTGATTACAGTTCTAAGTAAATGTATTTAGACTATGTCTAAGAAGCCTGGTTCTGTGAGCACCACTGAACTGCCCAGCTCCTCCCGTAGCCCGCTGCATTGAAGAGGGCAGTGCAGCTGGGAACAGGTAACCCAGAGAGACCTGGCACCTCCATCCAAGGAGGCTTTCAGGACTTGGCCAGACAGATTCAAGTCTGATCTACAGTTGGCAATAGCCCTGTGCTGGGAGGAAGGTGGAACTAGATGGCAGCTATAGATTTCATCCAATCTGTCCGGCCTCTTCCAACTTTAATAATGCTGTGATAAGTGCTGATGTGTTCTGGGTCTTACGCAGCACTCATCGCCATCATATCTGAGACTCTGGTCTGTACTGCAAGGGCTGCACAAGCGGTAGTGTGCCAGGAGATCCTAGTGCCTCAGGCATCCATCGATGTTCTCGTCCAGCACATGCACCTGGGTTCCTTCCCGCAATAGAAAGGGCAAGAAGATTAAGTTGTGATGTGTTTCTGGATTTTGGCCTAAAATGGAATTGAGGGCATGGCTGAGGAATATGAGTAGATTGAGGAAACGCTACCTCTTCTACAGTTCAGACACAGCCCAAATGCCTAAAGACACTGCTGATTTTAGCTGAATGTTGTCACAATAAGTTGTTTTTCAACATATATTAGCAATAATATTAGTGGGGAGAATGGTCACCATAACAGAGGGTAATGCTGGAGGGAGACGCTCAGAAATCGATGCAGGTATTTGGCAAAATGGAATATCTGACAGTGTTGGAATTAACAAAGCTGTTTTAGCATTTCCCCTGCCAGTATCCACTCTTGTAAATAAGAATTTCATTTTTGTTGATACAGTTGCAGTCAGCAATGTTTTGTAGAAAGAGAATTTCTGTGAATTATGCGTTTCTGCAATATTTTCTCTGATACCAGAAATTCAGACTGGACATGACATATTGTTCTGCTTTGACTTTCATTTAATTTGAGCAATATGATAACACTGAAATAATGTGAAAGTGGTAGCAAGTAGTCTGCATTTGAATATATTATCTTAGGTCTCACCAGCAGCAGAAGTTGCATTTATGTAGATAGATGGTAGTATAAGAGCCACCGTTACTGACTATTCTGTAACGTAAGTAGTTTTTCACTGTCTGTGTATAAGAGGCAGTGCTTATTGGGTTAGGAGTACTGGCAGCAGCCTGGTTTTCTTCCTTAAATAATCAAAAACCCCAACAACTCCAAAAATAATAGTCACCCTGGAGTAGCTGGTGTAAAGATGGTAGCAGTAAAACTGTCATTTTTGAAAATGCCGTTTGGGAACTTCCACAATTTATCTGCTGAATGATTAGGGAGACTGTCAAAGCGTAAAAGATTTGGAAGTAAACTGTCCAACGTTCAAAGCTACATGGCTTGTCATAAGAGCAGTAACACTGCAGCTAAATCCTGGGTGATGTAAATAGCTGTCAGCTCTCAATTAAATAGGGATCGCTTCGCAACAGTGTTTTGCCCTACCTTTTAGATGAGCAAACCTATTGTTTTCAGTGCCAGAGCAACTACCAGCGTACACAGTGCTGCTCAGAGCATACTGCTGGTACCATTTGTTTCCAAGACACAAAATAGTGAATGTTAACAGGAAAGAAAATGCCTAATAGTCCTTCCTCTAGTTGAGATCTATTGCTGTACAAGGGTCAGAAAAAATACTGCGGGCTGAAGTGCAGGGAGGGAACAGCCTAGCTCACCACAGCCGATGGCCCAGGGGAGGTGTGTCTGGCACTGGTGGTACTGTGGCCATCTCAAGTTTACTGTCGGTCGTGGTAGCATCTAGTAGCACTTTCATATCTTGGTTGGAAAGAGGCAGATTGCCTTGTCCGCTGCCCTGTCCTCTTCATTTTCCCTGTGAAGTGTATATAACGTAGTCGTGAACATAATTATTTGCAACCACGTACATGCACACAGGGCAGTCTGGATTAAAACATAAACTGAACAAGCTTTATAGTACTTTCTCCAAGAATCCAATTAAAAAAATGTGCTTTCCATCACAAAGACGCTATCAACCCAAAAATGATACTTTATATTCCCAGGACAGATCATTAATAGTATTTCAATCAAAATTTGATTATAATAATCCTAACCTGTTTAATACAAGCCCTGCAGAGCCTTTTCTTTTTTTAACTGGATGAAAATAATAACAATGCCATCATCAAAAAAGGAAAAAAAAGAAGATACATTTGATACTGGAGTAGTTTAAACTCGTTTCAGCAGAGACTGTAAACTAGGGGCAAATGTTTTCTATAAAGCTGCTCTTTCTGAACACCCGCGTTTATGAAAGTCACATCCACTAAATCTGTGGGTCTTTCTCATGAATGTTTTATCTAATTCCAGCTTTGCTAGCACGTCAGAGGGTTGTGCTTTTGGTAGATTTCCAGTTGTCTGGTAGAAATCCAGTTGCTTATTTATGGATGAAATCTGAACAAGATGGAAGATACTGCAATGAGTGGAATTACCTTTTGGCTTTGATGAGCTGCTTTGGAACTGGAGGGAGAAACAAAATTCTGTTATACATAATTTTCCCTCTCCAATTTTATTTATTTCCTTTCCCTCCACTCCGTCCTTGCACTTTTCTCTGGGCACTTGGCAAATCCACAAGTGCCGTTAATGTTGCTCCTTGGCTGAACATTAAATGCATATTTTCGAACACGACTGCTGACTCCTCCCTATCTTGCACCTCACTGACATGCCTGGATCCTGTTGGCTCAGTGCCTGGGATTGTACTTGTTCTTGGAATATCCCAAGGGAAATCCCATCAAACTTCTCCTGTTCACATGACCTAATGATTGTCTGAAAGTGCCTGGTTTTGCAGCTTCTTTCTTTTAACATCCAAGTTTTGAAGTTCATGTATTACATTGGACTTTGGAGAACTTTACTTTGACCCAGGTAACTTCTTTTTGCCTGGCCATGAAAAACCTCACTGGAATCTATGTGATGTCCATGTAAATACTGAGATATAGTTGGTCACTGGACATTTGCCTCAAAGGCAGAATACAAACAATGAAAATACACCAACCTTTAGCCCACAATCATCATGTGTAGTATCTCCGTAATAGATGTAATGCCTTGTGCAGAGTTCAAGGCTTGCATATTTAAAGACTGAGGGATTTTCTTCCCACAGAGTTAAAAAGCAAAATGTTATGGTTGTAGTGAACGACAAGGTTATTTTTATTAATTTAAGATGTGTTGTGAATAATATGAACAAGTACAAAAAAGCCCACATGCAAACTAGTCAATATAGGATATTTTTATCTACCATTTCAGTCTACACCACTTCTCTATCAACCATCTTAAGCAAAAATATGCCAGACCATTTGGGCCTTAGTATAATGATGATGTGATTTATTGCACTCTCAGTTTCCATCCTGCAGCAATTACCAGAAGAGCTGATAATGGTCTGCAATTTGTTTTCCAGAAGTGGGAGTAGCTGCCAGCAAGAGCCGCTCACAGGGAAAGGCAGTGGCTGTTTACCTGCACTGCTCAGCCAGACCAGGGAGGACAGGTCAGTGACAACCCTCTGAGAATACACAAGGAAGTACCAACCTGTTGAACTGATAACAGCTGTTTCTTCCAAGGTGGTGCAGTGGGACCCAACAGCATAAAAACTGACTTGGTATTAAATTTCTATAAAAAAGACGAGACCTGACTAAAGTAATGGACAATGTATCAGTCTTTTTCCCCTCCAGTTCACTCATATTGGTTTAAGACATCTCCTTGATTCCAAGAATCAAGTGACACACACCCTGTTTTTAAGAGCTTACAGCTCTAGCTATTGGTGGACGTTCCTTATAGTGGAATTTACTGTAAACACTTGTTGTAGTTATATGGAATCTTTATAATCCATGGGGTTAGAGATGTTTCCTGTTTTGAACCAGTTTCTTCATGACCTTGGAGTCAATGTATTGAAGCTCAACACACATTTTTCAGAACTTGATCCTGCCCAGCTGTGACAACTGTTTATCAGCTGCCGAGATGACATCCTGTGAATCTCACTGCAAAGGACAGATATTTATCCTCAGATATGAGATGATTTCATATTTATTGAAAGCTTTTGGGTTTCCTTAACTGTCAACAAGGTTACTTTAGTTCTCTTTTATAGGAAAGGTATTGCAGGCTAGAGAAAACTAGTTTGACACAACGTGTCATAGTCTAGATCTTGGTAAACGTGCAGAGTAGGATTTCAGCAGTTAATCAACTGAGGACATCGGATGATACACAGATATTTTGCAGACTGAGAAAAAGCTTTTTGTCTTCTCTAAGAAAAGGAAAAAGTTGGTCTATATTTTGCCTTTGGAGAATGAAACTGATTTTTTTTAAAAAGCTGCATTTGACTTAGCCTGTATTCTCTCTCCTCTTCTGCTAGTTCTCCTTGTGTGTTTAGACTCTTTGCTCTACCTGTGTTCAGTACCTGGTATTTAGGATGAGCAGTCATATAAGTAACTGTATGCTACTGGAGCATAATAAATACTGATTCTATTCTTCTACCTTGATTAGGCTCAGTGTTTGTAGTTTTAGAATGGTAAAATGGACTTTTACTGTGCTTTATTTAAAGGAGAACAGTTAAATGGTTTGCCTTCCTCAAAATGTACCATATTTTTTCCTGTAAGATGGCTGGAAGCAGAGGAAGGATTCCTACTGGCATTCCCATTGATGAAAGTCAGAGCATAAGGATCTGGATCACGTCCAGTAACAGAACTAAACCCAATCCTATGTCAAGACAGTGTAACAACCAGGGGATTATAGATGCCAAGCACAGGTAAGTCAGGACTCTGCATTATTACTTCTTTCTTCTCTCTGCTTTCTTTCACACGTACACTTCTGTTTGTGAGCACCCTCTCGTGCAATCTCCAAAGTCAGTGGGATTCCCACTAAGTTTTCAGCAAGAACAGGAATATCAATGACTGCAGGCACTTTAATGCACTTTCACTTTGGCAAGGAGGCATAAGTATTTTCCCACCATCCTTCTCCCCATTAGCAGCAGCAACTCTTTTTTTTTGCAGCTCATTTTGCTCCTGAACACTTCTCAAAGGTGATACTGAAGTCACTTTTCAGTGAGTAACCAAAATAATCAGGTATTAATTATGGCTAAGAACAAGGTCCAAAGTGTGACTTGTTATAGTTCTTCGGTTCATCTAGAGTAAATAGGAGCTTATCTGTGGGGCTGCTTAGGTTTTTTACTTCAGTGATATCTGGAAACTATAGCTCAAGATCTTAGACGAAACTTTGAACCCACTATACTAGTTTAAACAGGTTTGTGGCCTTTGGCTTTTTAATCTTTCCCTTGGTTCTCTGTTAGATTTGAGTGATTGCCGAGTAGTGTAAAAGCCTGCAAATTGGATATTAATCTTGAAACTCTTCTTTAGATTCTTTTCCCAAGGAGGATGTTACACATTAAACATTGCCCATCCAGCTGGGCACAGAAGAATGTTTTCCTCTTTCATTTCAACTCTTATTCTCAATGACAATGGAGGAAGCTCAGTACTTTGCAAGAGTAGACACTGGAGCCATAAAGCAATATGAAGACGTCTTTGTTTAAATGACTGTACGGCTTATTCTCATTAATACGGCTTTGGACTCACATTAAACCTTTCTAGTAAAGTTTCAAAAGGTTTCGCAATTTATAATTCACAAAGAAAGCACATACTTGTATCTTATTATTGTGGCTTCACAGAATAAGCTGTGCTTGAGCTGGGAAGAGATCACGATATTTAAATGCCCCAACTGACCTAACAGAAAATATTAACCATTTGTCTAGTCCATTATTTTAGTCACTGTTGTATTTCTGCCACCCTTTTGAGGAAACAGAGACTTGAATAATGATTCCATATGGGTTTGTAATGTGGAAGAAAGTTTAATTCTGAATAGATATATATTAGAACTTCTATATTTGCTGTGGAAGAATATGTTGGACTTGAGTACTTTATCAAAAAAATAACTTTTCATATTGGAAGTTCAGCTCATAAGTCATGTAATGCTTTTGAAAACTCTACCTTGCATGCCAACCTTTCGGTCTTTTGCCCACGTAATTCCTGTTGGTTTAAGAATTCCAGCCAGTGCTTAGTTGATACGAAACCCAGACAAATAGAACAAATTAGTAATACAAGTGGTTCTTCCCATGTATGTATGCATATACAAATAATACTTAAGATTTATGCCTGGTAGCGCTTTTTATCTTCAGCTGTGGTATATGGAGAAAGTGGGTAGTATAACCAGACCCTGGTTATTTAACTAAATTTCCTTTTTGCCTATTTAAGTGGCAAAAAGTGGTGCTTCCATTCATCCACAGATGGATGCAGTATCAAGTGTTTCTCGAGAACTCCAGAGGCCTTGAACTTACTCCTACTTTAAGGACAATAACAGAGGCCTTGAACTTACTCCAGCTTTAAGGACAATGACATCAATTTTTCTTTCTGAAAGATTTCAAGATCTAAAGAGAGCTGTCACTGATTCCAATACATTGAGTTTGGGCCCAGGTCAGACCCTGATAATTGCTATGAGTTGACCACTCAGGAAAGCCTGACGTAACTCGTAACTTGGGCGAGCACACCAGAATGAAAGAGTTCAGCGAGGAAACCTGTGTACGTCTCAAAGGTGATGGCTTCACCCAGTGCAAATCAGAGTAGGTCCAGTACAATTAGGGATTCTCACTTGGTTTCTTGAGTCTGTGCTGATTTACCCCCTTTCTAGTCTGACCCTTTGCTCCTGACAGGCTTGGAAAGAGCAAACTCTATTTGCAAGTCTAATAATGTGGCTGAAACTGGTAATTACTATACATACTTCTGGAAGATCTATAATATAATTAGCAGCTGCTGTGAGTTGCAAGATGACAATAAGAGAAGATTTATGTGCTTGCTTTTAACTTAAACACGGTTTACTTCGATAAATACAATTCTGAGATAAGAATAAATGCATATTGCATTGGCCAATCTCCCCTGTGACACTGAGATATGTATTACCTCTTTGCTCCAATTATCCAAAATGATGTTGCTTTCCCTTTTTCTCTGCTTTGATTGCCTTTTTAAGTGTTCTCTACCGCCCTTGCCAAAGGGGTGCAATTATCCCTACAGGTTAAACCTCTTGATTTTGGGTGGAGAAGTTGTGTAAACGTGTTGCCAGTGTGGCGGCTTGGTGAATCAAACTTTCTGCCTTACATAACTTCTTTCATTAAGAGTCCCACCTGATAGTCTGAGGCAGCCTTGGTTGTTTGGGTAAGAAAAGGACTGAAGCCAGTGAGCAAGAGAGCTCTTACTGTCCTGGTCTGCTTGGTCCCTCATCATCGCTGTGCTGCCAAAGCTTGTTGCTGCTCTGCCCCTTTGCATCATCTCTGATGTTCTAGCACAAAGCAACATCTCTGATGCTCTAGCACAAAGAAGGTGTCCACTGTTTGTAAGTGGCAGCCTTTGGACAATCATTTACCATCTCTCTAGAGTTCATTAAGCAGAAACTGGTCTAAAGTACTAGTGAACAGACTGTGATCAGGGCCTTCCCAGACCTTGAAACTCAAGGCAGGAGCCTAGCTGATACCAAGTCCAGCTCTCATGATCTCTCAAAAGGCCAGAGCATTCGCAGTTTTTCAAGGCCAGCTCCACCACAGGTGAGTGCACTTTCTGACACAACCTTAACAAAAAGGTTTGTGAGAAGGCCCTCACCAAAATTTCATCCCTTTCAGGCATGGTTTCCCCAGCAGGACCAATGACTTAAGTTCTTCTGCTGAGGTTTAGGATTGCAGAGCTCACTACAGGGGTGTAAACTCTCTGTTGAGGGTCTTCCTTGCTTTCCACCCAGGTCTAATATGGTGAAGACAGATTTATTCTTTTGCTTTTCGAGCCCTCTGTGCTCAGGAGGAATTAAGATTTGCATCTTCTACTGAGCCCTCAAAGAAAGTGGAGTGAACATCAAAACAGCCATGCAACTGAAAGTATGACTGAGGCTAATAAAAACCCATTCTCTTGAAACATCCTTGTTACTGAGCTCACTGCATGAGGAATACTTCTGTAACCTGCCAGCCTTCGGCTCAATTGTACTGATGTTGTGCAGTTCACTGATTAAAAACAATACTAGATGCACTTATGATAAACTCTTTGTTGGACCTCTAATCTCTGCACGGCTATGCTCATTTGAAATGTGAAAGCAGACTACGTGCTGTGCAGCACTATACATCTAGGTTAGGTAATAACTAAAACGCCAAAGAAAAGATCATGACAATAATAATGATGATGACGATGGTGGTGATAAAAATAAAATGATGTAATTGGAAAATCTCTCGTGTTACCTTTGCTTAGTCTGAGCAATTGAGAGGAAAAACTCTCGGTTCCCAAATGTTGAATTGGGAAAGAAACTCCCAGACAGCAAAACTAAAGGCATAGTTATCTTTTATTTAATAATGGAGTTGCTTTTTTGGGGGAAAAAGAGGAGATGCTTCAGATTTAAAACATTAAAGTTGCCTGAAGCAGAGA
Organism: Phoenicopterus ruber ruber; assembly: GCA_009819775.1. NCBI lineage: Eukaryota > Metazoa > Chordata > Aves > Phoenicopteriformes > Phoenicopteridae > Phoenicopterus > Phoenicopterus ruber. The sequence goes on along the minus strand of CM020227.1, from coordinate 17,912,769 downwards.
GTGAGTGAAATGGTGATAATGTGGAACACTGGGTTTGACTCTTAGAGGTGTAAGGGGAGTAAACTCTTGCTGTTTCAGCCGTTTATAAAAACATCCCTGGTTTCTTCATGAATGCTTCCCAAATGCCACCATTTTAATCCCAGTTCAGAAAGAATTTAACTGTTTTTCAGAAAGAGATTAGACCTCATGAAAGCTTTTCTGCTGATTTTGATAGGATTTTGAAAAAAATCCAAAAGATAATAAGCTCTAACCACTATATTTTCTGGTTCACTCTTGTAGTAGTAACACTGCTCTCCCTAAAAATTGCAGGATGATCTGGGACCTCATCCAACTCATGCTGAAGTCTTTCTACTCAAATAGAATCTTTGGTGAAAAAAAATTAGAGGTGATTACTCAGTAAATATAACGCATTGTCTGTTACGGGTCTTTCAGTTACTCTTGCATTTGTTCCAAAGCTTGGTACAGGATGCTTAGGAGAACTGCACAGTATTACAGGCATTTGTTTGAATTCTGTCCTTTTTATTTTGCAGATTTTTTTTTTAATATAAAAAAAGGAGCAGGAAATTTATGAAAATGCAGGCCATGTCAACATAGTTCAATTTCTCAACTTGTCATCTTGTCTCAGTTCTAACTGGAAGAGCCTGAAGAAGGCCCTATGGCCAACTTGTCAGCTCTAATCTCCCCTTCTACTCTTAGCGGATATTTTATTAACACTTTTTAAGACTGTTTTTTATTTATTTTGCAGTCTACATGCTGAGGCAGCAGCCAGTTTGTTTCTCTTCATCTTTCTCTCTTCTTGCCCTCTGCTGCATGGGAGAGAGGTTGGCTCTTCTGCCATCAGAGTCCACAAATCACGGCAAAAGGGATTGTTGCAGTTTTCATAAATGTGGTGTTACTTGAAAATTATAGACTGCAACTGCTTATTGCAGTTCTGTGCAATGGCAGTAAATTGGGCCCTGTATCTTTCTGGTGACAGTCATTCCCACAACAGGCCTTTTAGGAAATTGGAAGGGAAATTAAACAAGAGCAAGGGGTAGCTTCCTTTTTATCTTTGACATGCCTTCCTGAAATCCTTATCTATCATATTCAGGCAGAGATGTTACTGAATTGGTGGTGGATTTAGATGTTGTCTGTTTCTGAAGCTACAGACGGCTGATCCTGCATGCTCTTTGAGGCAGATCTGTTGACAGGGTCTAGATACACATGAGATTTTATGAATGATGGACCAAGATGACATGGCACCAATGGAATGCATTATTTCTCCATGTTCACTGTTCATTCATTTATAAATTAGCTTTCTCAAGCCCATTTAAAAGGATTGCGCTGAACATGCAGTGGCCATAGGTAGGGAATGGTTTGCCGAGAAGATTGAGTGATCAGTAAGGGAAGGCTACATGGTGACTTCATTTCTCTTGTGCAGGAGATGATAGATAAACAAACTGAACGCTCTGTTGTCCCTTTTGTTGGCTATGACTGGACCATGGATCCAGGCATGCAGGAATAAACAAGTCTACCTGCTTGGTTGCGCGCTCCTTGCAGGATGGACATGGAGGCAGGGAGAACCGTGATTGTCTGCTCATCTTATTCACTGGCCTAATTCCCTGAGCCAGTGCGTTAGGATGGTAGGTAGTGCGTAGAAAACTAATAAACTATAATCCCACTTTCCCATGCCTTACGAGGAATGGAACTGCAAATGCAAGGTGCGTTTCTGAGACTCAATGCCTTCTTGAGGTGATGCGTCTTACTCACCACCTTATGTGCTGGGATGTGCCCAGTCCTAATCCAGCCCTGCAGTCCTGGCCTTCCTTCAAGTTTGGTTTGATGGGAAGAGCTCCTCACCTAACCTTACCTTTCTCTTCACCACAGAATTTGCCTGAAATGAACTCTGTGTTGACACTCATTCAGGCAAAAAGCCTCTGTCTGGAAAGGCCTTTTTATATCTGTTCTACAGAAGAAGAACACATGTTAATTCTGGCTATGGCAGTTCCTCTAGGCCCACACCTCTGACACACCCAATATAAAGAGAGTTTAAACAAGCACTTACCCTTAAGGGTGGGAGGGATGCTCAGTTTTATCACCTTACCACACCCCAGATGCAGTCCTGGTTTCCTCCAGGCCCTGTTAGAGCAACCAGCTTCTTTCCCTGTGTGCGTAAGTGGCCTCCGTGCTGCAATTTGTGTCACTTAGCAGTCTCTTGCTCCAAAATACTCTCTACTGCAAGAAAGCAGTCAAGTTCAAAAGCATCTTCTCGCACAGGTTGGAGAGAATCAGTCAGTGCTACAAATATATCAAATGTTGGATTTCACACCCTCACACATCTCAAACCAAACCAGAAACCTGACCTTGAACCACCTGTGCCTCTCCAGCGTTCCTGGTGGCAGTGCCAGTGCAACAATGCCGTACCAAAACCACAGCATGACAAACCCTCCGACACGCCTGGTGAGAACTGGCACACATCCGTGGTTCTACTAACCACTCTGCCAGAGCAAAGCCTTTCTCACTCGCTATGCCATGTTTAAAGGGGCACGAGCAAATTAAAAGGCACGGTTAAAAGCACTGATTTCTTTATCTTCGCTATTAGGATTGCTTTTGATTATTCTGAATGATAGATCCCAAGAAACCAGATTTGCTTTTGATCTTTAGTGCCGCATGCTTACTTTTCACTAAGCCCAAACAAGGAAACCTATAACTCAATTTCACTTTTGTCTGTCCCCTGTTTGTTTTCATGTACGAGCACAGTGCTGCAATGTTCAGGCTGTAGATGATGCCAAGGAAAATTGAAGTCCAAACCGAGAAGCTGCTTTCACTGGAATTTAGAAAAACAAATACAGAAAGCTTTCTGTTGCTCATTTTATTTCATTTTTAATAAATCTAAATTTTGGGTCAACTCAACCTGACAGTGTTTATCTAAATAAAAATGCAACAGTTATGGGAATGAGAGCTGAACCTTAAATCAGAGGGGGAGGAGACTTTGATTAGTATTTGGCTAGGAAGAAGGAAAACGTCTAAAGGATTTGAAGGCCTTGCCATGTTCCCACTGAAGTGGGTATAAATTTTATCAATGCCTTTGAAGGAAGTAGAATCAGACTCTAAATTAGTGATTCTGCATTACTTTATAACTCTTACTCAAATCTAGCGCTTCTAGCTAACTTCAGTTTTTAGCTGGAGAGCTAACTGGAGGGGTTATTTGGAGTTTTCTTAAACCTACAGGCTGCTAAATGATTTACTGGATATCTAGATACCTATAATCCTGGAATTAGACCTACTGGGATATAAATCCCTGAAGCTCACAAGCAGTTAAGTAAGGACTAAAAGGAAAAAGAAAAACCCATCTAATCCTTTCCATGCTAAGGTATATAATAGCACAAAATTGGAAAAATCCATCTTCCACACTGAATAAAGAGTGATTACAAATGAAGGCAAGAACATTATCCAAAAATATTAGGAGCTAGAGAAGTACTATGATCAAATAGAGCAACAAACAATTCCTGAAAGAAAGGGAAACTGCATAAATATTCATGTATGTGTTTTAAAGCATCTGCACTGACACTAAATAGAGCTCCTTTTGTACGCACTTTTATCAAAATTCTTAGCGAACCTAATTCCATACCTTTATTGCAAAGTTTTCCTTTTTCGGTGCCAGGAGAGCATATGCAAAGCTCTCATAAGGAAAGCGAAACTGTGGGGATTTGCTAAGGCCTGTGAAACTTCTTCTGCCTTATTGTGAGCAAACATGGACTGAATTGCCCGAGACAAAAATTTAGCAGTCTGCCTCCAAAACCTATTGTGGGCAGGAGAAAACTCCCTAAGGACTTCAGTGGCCCAGGCACCAAGCCCTGTTAGTATCCTTGTTGCTCCGTGTTTTCCGCTCTGGGTGGGCTGATAGCACAGTTCTCATTTCAGACAGCCAAACTCAGGAATGAGATCCACAGTTCTGGTTGCACTGTGCAGGAGGCGAACTGACACACACGCTTTGCAGGGGTAAATACAACTGCGTGCAAGTAACGGAGCCAGGAAAACAGATTTCGAAGGACATCAGCGTGATTCAGTGCTGATACAAAATACTGCACAGTGCTGAAGAAATGAGGAAGGAAAGAAAGTTTAAGCTTATATAATGGTGCTTTGCACAGCTGTTGCTGAAAGGGGGCAAACGATGTTCATTTGATAGAGTGTGTGAGGCAGCGTGCACGGCAGTATCTCTTAGAACAAGGGTTATTGTATTCACTGCAGTTATCCTGTGGGAAAGGAAGTAATATGCTTCCATCCTAATTCCTGAAGTGTTCCTGGAAGAGCCAACTGATGAACTGACTGTGGTACTTCCAGTGCCTCGTCTGGTCATTCTAAAATTGATTTCACAAATATTTCATGTGTGTCAGGTGGGCTGATGAGGAAGAGAAGAAATCTAAGAACAATTGATTCTACCCTTGCTCTGCTATATATCCTTATCACCTTAATATTGCAGAAGTTGGGCTGCGTCCTGCAGTCCTCATGCTAAGTAATTAGAAGCAATTCCCTCAGTAAGGCAACTTGCATGTGAATAATGACAAATACTGCAGGGTCTGGCCCTGCACCACTACTGTGTAAATGAGATTTTGTACAAATAGTCCCATTCATGTGCAACCAGTAGAGGTATTACTTTGATCATTTAACAAAACGAGCAGAGGCAGGTAATTAATTGTGGCCAGTAAGTATTTGCCCAGTATTCACAAGTAGGAGCGGATCATGGTTATTCTGCCTCTGGGGCTATCTTTGCATAATTTCCTTTGTTTGGTAACATAATGCGTGTTCCAGACGCCAGGGAAGAGTCATATAATCCCTTTATGGTGGAACCTGTGTGTTTACTAATATCCACGTACAGTTTGTGTGAATGTGTTTGCGGCCAGTTTCTGCCCACTGACCGGGGTTGTGTATCCGCGCAGGAGGAGCGGTGGGCACCTGCCCATTTCAGGAGGCAGTAATAAGCCTTGGCCAAATGCGGTCTGCTAAAATCATGTGCTTCCCAAACTGCTCCAAATCTCAAGGCAATTCCATGTGTTTTGCCCTTGAACAGATGATTTATGTTAGTGAGCTGTGGAGTCAGCGTTTCCCTTAATAAATTTTATTCTACAATAGGCATTATTGAAATGGAGAAGTTACTGGGTTCACAGACCAGAGTTTCTCACGTACCACGCTGCAAGGTGCGCATCCTCCTACACTGGCGCCTTAGCATTATTTACTAGAGACTGGCTGTTCCATGAGCCCGGAGGATACGTAGCAAAGCCACCGCTGGCTCCAGCCCTTCCGAAACTTGCTGGTAGGTCAGAAGAGCTTCCTTAGAGTTGGGTTTTTTTTCTTGGAGATACACATTTTAAGTGCTCCTCCAACAAACACCAATGAGAGCAAAGGCAGATAAATGTTAAGCTTCCTTTGCATTCCACAAGAGGTCCCAGCTGGTCTTTCTCTTCCAGCAGCAACCCTGGGGCAGAAGGCAATGCTTTTTATTTCCTCTCACAGTATGCAAAACAAAACCTTAATAAGGCTTTACATAGCTGTTCTTCTCCATGTGTAGTTTAGGGGGCTTTCCCTAAAATCTCACTGGATGCAGGGTGGGCTAAGACTTTCTAAGCACTTTGGCTGAAATTCTATTCAAAGTTTTATCACAGGGCTTTGCATGTGGATGAATTTCAACCATAGTTTCTGTTTCACTATATTACTGATTTTTAAGGCCAGCAGGAACCATTATAATCATCTTGGCTGACTCTCATAAGTCAGAGGATTTTACTTTTAGTGATTCCTGCATTGAGCTTGTGGTAGAGCTAGAGCACATATAGTTTAGAAATACATTCAACCTTGATTTAAAAACTCAAGTGACAGGGAGTTTGCCCTGGATAGTTTACTACCCATCCTGGCTTGTGCTTGTGAATCAATTACCTGACTGAATTTAGAATTTAGGCTGTACAAGAAGAGGAAGCAAAATATTCTGGTGTCTCCCTCCACAACCCTCGTATTACGTCAGATGAGACTAGGAATTGCATATATTGACATTTATTTTTTACAAATCAGTGCACAAGTATTTTCAGAATTTCAAAGAAATAGCACATTCAAACAAAACACCCTGAGAGCTGGAGCTTTTACTTTAAAATATTTGCAGTGAAGTTCCTATATGTTACACAAAAACATATTTTTTCTGGCAGTTGAAGTGTTTCTTTATTTATATACTTGGAGACTTGATTCTGGGAAATAGTGAAGTTGAAAAAAATTGATGCTGTTTAGCAAGCCAACACAGAACTACAAGTTGACAATTTGCTTTCAAAGAAGAAAATGTGTATTGCATGTTCTGAAAAAGTGTCTTCGTCTGTGTTGGTTGTGCTGCAGTCAACCTCTGCCGAATTAGACCTGTAGCGCTGTTATCCAGTCGAACCCCTGTGAGCGTGTCCTTCTGAAAGTCTGTTGAGACCACTGCACTCATTTCTATGTTGATAAATGGAGTCCCAATATTCAGATTTCGTGCCCCGCCCTGTGCTTGTTTGCTCGCTGTGGGAACACATGGCACGAGCTGTAGAGCGGTGGTCTCATCCTTTGCTGACCCCTTTGGCAATAGTGTTTTGGCAAGCAGCAAGCTGCAGGCAACATCCTCTTCTGCCTTCCTTGCTGGCGTGGACCATTGCGGAAGCGGTTCCTTTGGTCACAGGGCATGCTGAAGGGCTCCCTGGGCGCCGTGCTGGCTCGGAGCCGGGAGAGCGAGCCTATGCTCTCACCACTAGTCGTCTTTCAAGAGTACAAACAGGGGGCAGGGTACCAAAAAGTTATGTAGCATTAGCCAAGTCCAGGTTAAGGTCCTGTGATAATGAAAGAAAGGTTGCCCATAGCCGCAATCATTCTCCTTAGTTGTTTCTCTTTCTTTTTTTTTTTTTTTACTACTCTGTAAGTGTCTTATCAAAGTTCAGAAGGGAAGCCTATACTAGCAAGCATGGTGAAGAAAACCTTATCAGCTGGAGCCTAAGTTAATATTTGCCCATTTATTTAAGACTTTGCTTGTGGATGAGAAGAATAATTGCATCAATAGCAATTGATTAGCCATTAATATCTGTAACAGCTGTTAAGCCACTGTGAACTTGTGAATGGGATAACTGGTACAATACTGGCCGAGTGCCATTTGACTTCAACAAACCTTTAGGAACCCTCCCCAGGAGGTGGTCAGGAGCACAAGAGTGTTCTTCTGCCGGTGCTGCTACTGCATCTGTACAACATGCAGAGCGCTTAAAATGGAAGCTAAGTAGCAAGTGGTTTCCTAAATAATAATTCCCCCCCCAAATCAAATCATAGAAATCATAGAAAATTTGTGATTACAGGAACTTTTCTGAAAAAAATTACAAGCCTTGTTTTTGACTGGATCAATTGTAATGATTTCTTTGGGAATTTTAAGCCTCTCCTCTGCTTTTTTTTGTCCAATTTTTACTAAATGAAAAATTCTTCCCTTCTGAAAAATGGAACATCTTTGGACGACCTAAACTTGAACTGAATTCAAGTGTCTTGGTGTTTCACTGGCAAGAAATAAAAGAGAAAAATCACATTGTTTGTTGGTTTATCCATCACCTGAACATCCAATATTTCAATATTTAGCTGATATTGGGACTATAATGCTTCTGTGTCTTTAATAAGGAGCATTTTACATGTTATGTAGGGTACTTGCCATTAAGATGTTGTCATTTACTTATACAGTTGTTCTCTGTGCTTATATTAGAGAATATCTGAATCACCACATGATGCTAATTCATTTTTAATGATATGTAAATGTCACTGTAGTGCATACATACGTATGTATGCAAAGAAGTCTCTAGGACAGAAAAACATATTAACCATAGCTGACTGTAAAGGTGAAAAAACTAGTTTTCATGTGGAAATAAGAAATCAGATGGAAAAAGCCCTCTCCTTTGCATTTAATTTCAGGATTGATGTATGTCTTAGATTATGTAGAAACAAGATTTCCTTGCCTCTGCAAACGTTCACTGCTTGCAGTAGATAGCATTGTCCTCAAGTTCCACAACAAGAGTCCCATTGACACCACTGGGACCGTGACTCTACCCGGTGCGCGTTGGTCTGTGAGATACTCAGTGCAGCTCTCCTGCAGGTGCGATTCTCTCTGACCCATTCGAATGGCAGTAAGTGAGAACTTTCTCAAGGCTCCAATTATTTCCATCTGGTAAAGGAAGGATGCACTTGACACAGGTGTCTACTGGCCTTTTCAACTCTAAATGGCCAATCTCCAACTGGCTCAATGGTGGGGCTATTCACAGAGGAAGGGGAAACATCCCTGCGTGCACACTTCCTTTCGCAGCTAATCCTCGTGCCACGAAGAACCTGTCTGAGATATTTCAACATGTTTCACATTCAACTGTTCATCTAGAGAAAAAGTTTGATGCAGATATTTGCTGCCCATTTCGTCTTAAACAGCCTGGAAGAGCTGCTTATCATTTGCACTACACTCTGAAATCAGTAGTCCCAGAACAGTGTCCTCTATTTTTTTCTTTTAAGCTGAAAAATCCCCCAGCATGCTCTAGCTTTGCTTCTCAGTTTTTGCCCTTTCATTTATTTTTTTCCTAACAGGGACGAGCCTTAAGCACAGGTGGCTGCTGTGGTTCTTTATTTCTGCTGATAGCTATTGACCTGCCAACTGGCTATTCTCTTGGTAATAGTAAACAGGTTCCTAATGGTTAAACTTCCTTCCATTTAAATTCTGTAGTCCAAAAATAATCTAGTATTTTATTAGCCAGGGAACATATTATTAAACACATACATCATTCTTACCAGACTGTACCTCTGTAGACCTAAGTAGGTTTAAGTCAGTATTTTAGGTTTTGTTGGGTTTTTTTTCTTTTAAAAATTTTAGGATAGGACTCCAAACAATGGAAATTAAAAAGTGAATTGAGTGATTGGTATGTAAGTAGAAGGCCTGGGAGCTAGAAGCTATACACAATTTTGACAGTGTGTTTGAAACTACATGAGAAAGAGTATCTGACAAGTAGCAGACTCCTTGCTGGTTATGATAGACTCAGAAGTCAATAGTTGATTTCAAGGGGTATATTTCTCTGGATTATCTTGGTTTATATGAGTTATGACACCGAGATTTTTTATTTTTTGCTATTTACATTACTTGTTTAAATTGTAAAAATCCATCATACTTTCTCAACTATTAAAAGAAAGGCAAGATCTTCCTGGCATCAGCTAGATGACCCCTTGAGTTAACTGATAATGAAAGTATCAGAGCTTTCATATGTTAATGTGATCTGGGCAAGACCCCTTCTGGTATAGCCAAACCATATGGAATTTATATCTCAGTCGGTACACGGGGAAACGACATTATTTACTCCAGGATATGGTAATGCTCTCATTGACTTTCTGAATCTTTGTGAATGAGTGTTAATGCTCGTGGAGTTGACAGACTGCTATCACAGGCTCGGCTGAAGTACAATCCAGCAGGCTCTGGTCAAGCTCTTGCACACGCTGCTCTGCCAAAGGACTTCAGCCTTCACCTACAACACCCTTGTTTTTCCATTACTAAGACTTTCCTAAACATACAGAGCCAAAGAGACATATTAACACATGCGTGCATGCCAGAAGGCACGGCATGTCTCTGTGACCGGGAAGCACACTCGTTATTTAACAATGGGTAGAGCTATCTGCGTTTGTTTTTCATCTGAGTTAGTCTTAGCCACCTTAGTTAGTATCATTTAGGTCACCTAAAACATTATTTAAGTGAACTGTAGCTGGCCAGCGTATCCAGATTTCCTTTTCCCACAATAATGGGAAAAGACAGCTTTACTTTTCCTCTCGTTTCCTCATTTGGATGTCACACGGGTACGATCCTGTCCTATTGTGCTCTTTTAGAAAGGTCTGCGGGTTCAGCATCGGTGGCCCCACTCATCTGGACATCCCCTTGTATGGTTAAAAATCCGTGTGTTATTACAATCAATAACTTCTACCATCGACATGGCTGCTGCTTCTTTTCCGTGAAAGTGTCATTCCCTTTGTTTTTCAAAATATGTCCCTACTCTGCCTTGAGGGAAATGTATTTTACTACCTTTCTGCCTAACAAAAAAAAAAAAAATCAGAATGGGATTTTCTGGATTGCTCAGTTCTTGAAACAATCCATGGACACAAACGGGTAGTCTCTTGTTTCTCAGTGGAGAAGGCGGCTCAAGGGGAGGTAGTGAACTAAATGGCATGAAGATCAAGTGGCCTAATCTAGAAATGAGGTCTGGGCCAAAATGTGGTTGTGGGTTTTTTTTTTTTCCTTTGGTAACTTTAATGACAAAAGGCTGCTTATTCTCAAATCTTTCTTTTTTTCTGAAAAATTTTAATGTGTTTGGAAATTTTCTTTGTTCTTTTTCAAGAGGTGTTTTTCAAAATCCAAATCTTCTAGTCATTTGTGATATATAGTCCCTCTTCCCCCAATCTATATAAAATTTAAGAAGTGTAATTCTGTTTTTTTAGTGTAGGTCCAAACTTTTCAGGCCACATGAGCCCTTCTGGTGAATAATGAAAACCAAACCCAATGGGGACAACTAGAGAAGAAAGAAAACATGGACATAATTGGTTCGAGGATGGGAGAGCAGCGCCAGAGAAGAGACTACTCCGGAAACTTTACCCTTGGCAAGTGTCCCTGTAGCAGGGCTCTTCCTCCTGAAGCCATCCATCAGAGAGCGCTGTTTTTCACTGCCGCTGTTGCAGGGGTCGTGCTGGGAGGGTCCCTCACAGCTGATTTGAGGAAGGTAAACGCAGCGTTGCGTTGCATGGTTTCCACCTTAAAACTCTGCGTGGAATTTGGGAGCTCTGTGGGGCACCCAGCGCTGCTCGTTAGCCTGTCCTTACATCTCAGCAGCAGCCTGGCCAAACCTCTGCTCTTCGTGCCTCTGCTGTGCCCCAAACACCACAGGCACAAATAATTTTGGATAAGTCTGTACTGAAGTTTGATTTAATAAATCCCTCTAATAAGTGCAACAAAGGAACAGAAAAGATCCCTTTGGTGGCTGAGCCAGCTTAAATGAGCAGAATGCTTTATAATTAACAATCCAGTGGTTCACTTCACATGCTTGGCTTTATAAAGAGCCAAGTGAAAAATACTTTTAAAGCATTCAGAGAAATCTTTGTTTTAAAGGGGTATAGAAACGCTGTTATATCCACTGACCACCACCAACGATCATAAGGCCATACAGCTCTAGGTCACTCTCACAAAATGGTTGCCAATATTTTCTCGGCAAACTCCCTATCGATTGCATAAATACAGTACAGTACCCATGAGGTAGTGTTGACCTGTCACATAGTAAAGATGTGGCAAGCCCCATAATTCATTACCAGTTGGAAATAGAACATCATTGGAGAGATAAGGATAACAATGACTTTCCATCCAATGATAAATTACTAGCAGCTGCATTATTTTCCCTCACTTATATATGGCTCTCTTTATTGAATTTAGCTTGAGATAAATAAATGATCTGCCAGGAGCCTGGTTAATATTACTTCTCTGGGACCCATTTCAGGCCCAACTAGGCTTTTGCTGATAATATCTTTAAGCTTTTCAGTAGGGAGAGACATAACATTTGTTTCTGACAAGAACCCTATGTCGCCTTATCTGTTTCATTTGAGAGGCCGTCGACCTCAGCTTCTTTAGTTAAAATGAGAGCTTTACTGTAGAGGCTAAGTTCTTGAACTTGACTCTCTTCTTACAATGAGATTATATGTCCTGGTTGTAAATTTGAAGCCACACATGATATACAGTTATTCTTAGCATTTCCTGTTGATCACAGGGTAGTATTGATTGCCCTGCTTTTGAATCTTTCTCCTATTGGTTTGAAAAGGAATTCCATCTTTTTTATATTATTATTTTTCACCTTGTGATAATCTGCAAGCTTGTCAATGCACATTTATATTTAACTTCATGCATTTGTTCCATTTGCAAATGACAGTGTATTTTCACATCCTCTCCTTCCTCCTTCCACCTTAGAAAAGGCAGCTTAACAAACACATATCCACTTGGTTAAAAAATAAAAGGGCCAGTCTAAGAACAAAAGATTAACTCTTTCTGTGAATCAGCATGCCAAGGAAGGCACTTGAACTCCTGAAATTCTTTTTATTACCATTAATAATTTATCTACTGCTTCAGTGATTCTGGCCTTTGCAGATACCGTTGGAAGAGACGAGGCAGGGAGGGGATGGAGCGGAGGTGTCAGGCAGCAGGCGTAATCAGCCTGTGCTGCACTCCTACAGTAACTGTTTGGATACCGCGGATGTGGTATTTTTGTTTTTTCTAGGAAGCCCTATCATCAGGTTATAGATTAAAATCACACAGTTGCCATTTTTCATACAGTGTGAATTAGAGGAAATTAAACCCAACCACTTCTGATAAATCCTCTCATAAATAAACTAGCTGGTGGTGTTAAATATAAGTCCAGCCACAGTTTGATTCACATTACAGAGAACAAAGAACAAGTTCTGTCTATTTTAACACTCCATCATCATTATTGTTATTTATACTATAGGAATGCCTAAAGGCTCCAGCTGAGTTTGGAGCCCCCATCTGCTAAATGCATAATCAGACTTGCCTTGAAGAGTTTGCAATAGGAATAAGACAGAAAGAAAAGGGAAAGAACTATCATACCTTCCTATCCCTTTTGCTTTACAGCTAGGAAACTGAGGCACAAAGAGGGAAAGCACTTTGCTCAAGGCAGTGAGGGAGATCGTCAGCAAGGTTGGCAACTCCCAAGAGATCATCGGAGTTTCTGCCGAGTGCCTGGATCTAAGATCATTTTCTACAGTTTTTCGGGGGGTCACCTGTCTCCTTTACACTTTCCCACTAGGCAAAAGTTAGAAGATAAAATGGGAATATAACAATAAATCTCTTTTATCTGATGTTAGAAGAATTCTTGGTTAGGAAAAAAGGCACACCCTAAATAGCATCTTGCATACATTTGTGTAAGAGAAGATACGATCTGTGTGCATATTAATTTTAATTTGAAAAATGTCTTGTCTTGAAATGAAGTAAGGAAAATTTGCCTTTTTATATAATAGGAGTAGTTTTGGCATGTACTGGTCATTTCCCATGTCAGATCAGAAGATAAAAAAAATATCGCACAGTGCTCCTAAAAGGCAGAAAGATTAATATTTATTAAACCAGAAAAATAGGATAGTCATGTGACACACAATCTGTGTCAGCCAGAACCATTTCTTGTTTATCTTGAGAGACTGACAGGATCTTCTCACCAATAATTATTAGCTAAACTCTTCAGAAATTAATTTCACATACAATCACAAACACAGCCAGCAGGAAAAAAAAAAAGGATGGCGGATATCAAATAAATTATTTGCTGCCAATGAATGATAATGCATTTTCCATTTCTGCTGTGCTGCCATTCTAAAGTTTCCCCGAGTAACCTGAAAGTATCAGGATGAGATTCACACACTCGCACAAAGCCCAATTAAAGAGGCTCCATGCAGAGCTTTCCACAGAAGACTGAATTAACTCTTGTGCCCTTGTGTACACATGATGTGTGAGCAAAGGGAGGGGAGGAGGACTGCAGCAGGACGCTTATGTTGTAGCAGTCCCCAGAGCAAGCTGGGACAATGTTTCCAGGGGTTTCTGACCACAGATTCCAGATTACTTTACTCACCAGATCTTCTCTGTGATGCCCTGCTTGGGCCTGGGGGTGGATGGATCGCTTCCCGGAGGGATGAAGTCATCAGACACCCCTCGCTTCTAGCCCAGCTCTGCCATTCCAGCAGGAAAAGGCCATATGTAGCACTGGAAAAGTTTAGTCTCTGGTGGATCGTTCTGACTAAGATCCCTGTGCAGTGGTGAGTAAATGCAGCCCCCCCATTTTGTAAGCCTGGAAACCAGAATGCTGAAGGGACTTGACCAACATCTAGGGAGGCTCAGCTGGGAATAAAACCCGTTTGGACTCGATAAATAGAACATCCTTTCTTTCTAAGCAGTGACTGCTGGCGATTTTTCCTGTAGTACGGGCAGTGACTCTCTATGAGCAGCCATGTGGCATTTCTGTTGCTCTGTACGTTGTTCACTTTGTCATGGAGGACTCTTGATCCATATTGCCCTTTCCACAAAATTGGATTTGCTACAAAAAACCCATGTCTGTTACACAAAGTAGTTTCTTCATCTACTGTGAGGCTACCAGAGAATTTAATCTTTAGCATGCTTCTGAGAGGTTTTACAGCATTGCTGTCAATACGTCTTTGACAAGGATCTTTTGCAAACTTTGGCAGAGGAAGCGTAGCTTCTGTATCTACCTCGAAATCTGATTTGGTTCAGTTGAACCACAGACTCCTTGTTTTTTGACACTTACTCAGCCTCAACTCTGCCCACCTGTGTGCAGGAACACTGCAGTAACTTCCCTGGTAGTCATCAGATGTCATCTTTGCAGGCAATTAGACCCACACGTACGCTTGTCTTTGGTGATGGTTATTATCCTTCTGCTGGAGTCACCACTTTTACAGCTGATTTACAGTAGCAGATCCCACCAGTGCTCCGCAGTTCACTTTGGTGTACGGTGTACACATTTCACCTGTCTTCTTCAGTGGTGGTTCAAGAAGAGTGGTGTGGTGTTAGTCGTTTGGAGCGTTATTCATAGGGGCCTGGCCCAAGGCCAACAACTCAATTCGTGTTATTGGCTGAGCAAGAAAAATGCCGCTAATGTTGACCTTGTCATGAATTCGCAGCTTCTGTCCCTGTGCCACCAGCTGTCCAGACCAGCCTTTTAAAGACTGATTGTATCTGCATTCTGGTTGCTAAAATTTTTGGGGGTTTTGTTATTTCAACTCTGTGGTCTCAGAGGAGCAAATGCCCCAATAATTTTGCTTTCTCATCAGCCAAAGGCACCACTCTGTGCTGTGCACTAACAAGGCTGGAGAACAAGGCTGTCTTTAAATGAAAAAGCCCTACCTTTTCCTCCTCGCATTCGTACAAGTTAAACACGACTTCTTGCTTCTGTCATTCATCCACTTAAGAAAACCCCAGACTGCCAAGTGCAACCTCATTTGCCAGTTTCCAGGGGATGGCAAGCATTTATACCTGAATCATAAACCCTGAAGGAAGGGCCTTATCTGATGTGGTACACCAGGCTTAATGGGCTGGTATACGCAGCTGCATCACCGTGGGTAAGAACTTCAGCAGGGCCTCTTATAAATAGCATGCCTGATGTTACATGCATTATGCCGAAGGACACAGGTGTTTATATTTACAGACTCAGTACTTAACTGCTTTAAGTGGTTCTTTGGTGGTAGGATCTAATTGAGCAATATTCTAAACTGGTTTGATTCAGTCTCAAATACCAGCTCTGCAGCAAGATTTTGGACCAAATGCAGCTTGACCAGTTATCATCGTCTCTCAGCCTTACTTGTAGGATGGAGATGCATTAATGTCTTGATGATGTAAGAGTGAAGGAAGACTTTCTTCACTTGTAGCCATTACTGCTGAACAAGTTGTTCTGATGATTTACCCAGAAAGCCCTAAGTGTCATTATAAATGTAAAATTTCCTTTTTTTTCCCTTGAGCAGATGGAAGACTTAGATGGAATGGAGTAAAAACATAATTTACCAGAGCCCTCAATTAATCATAATCAAGTTTGTGCATGTTATACTCTACAAGGGTAACAACAATGAAACACAGGGAGAAAAGGATGCTTTCCTCAGGCAATTCTGAAGACATAAAAGCAATAAAGAAACATACTTCAAAATAATGTGGAGATATATGACTGCACTAAATAAAAATGCTTCTTTAACGTACTGTAAAAATAAAGATGTTTAGTTAGATTTATCATTCTTGTTACTAACACGAATTCATCCCCTGGACTACGCCATTGGCTCTGAAAGCATCCAAGGGATGGTTGGGGCCCACTATTTTCTGTAATTACTTAAACATTGATTCATTTGTTAAAGAGCTAACGAGATTATTCCTTCTTTTTACTCCAAGGTAATATATGGGACACCTCGATCCCACAGATACAGATTTTTGACTTCTACATTGCATTTAAGCCATTTTTTAAATTGGGTATAGCGAGAGGGATGGTTTGCTTATTAGTTTGCATGAGTCACATCCAAACCTGTGAAAATACATTTTTTAACTAGTTTTGCAAATAGCAACACATGTTAATTGAAAGCAACCCCACTCCCCAAATCCTCGCTCGATTGACTTGGGAACATTCAAAACCAGTGAGATTCATTTCTGCAGCCTCATTCAACCATTGCAATGAGCAAATGAAACAATTGTTTTATTTGTTAGAGGAGATTATCCCTTGAAGGCAGATAGAAGGATACTGCCTACAGAACCCCATTTGCAGGCACAAAGAGCGCTTAGTCAATTTTTGGCAGTGATACTGAAGCTATTAGTTTTGGATATGAGTTCACTGATGTTCAGTGCTGTAGATTTCCAGTTAGTTCATGAAGGGCCTTTAAAATTACACACAGAGCTTCATTAATTGCCTCAGAAAAGAAGCAACAAATATCAGGCCCTTAAAGTGTATGTGCACAGAATGGCCATTGATTTCAATGAATATTCCCCACTGGAGGACTGATCCTATGTCCTGGGAAGGCAACCACAGTTTTTCCATTACTTGCAGCAGGCACTGCCTCAAAGTACAAGGGCTTTTGCAGGATCAGGCCCCATTAGCTGCTATCGGGCTATCTATCTGGCTATCTAATTATCTGTGTGCATGGTTTATATACACATACACACACCTGCATCCATACACACACATCAATCCTGATTCAGTGTGCTAAAAGTGTAACAGCTATTGTTTTAACTCAAATTGAAGACCAATACAGTTGCCAAAGACAGGATCTTTCAGAAGAAAGAAATAGAAGTCCAGCTTTGTGGTCTTGAAGGGGTTTTTTTGTCCTTTCTCCATTTGATAGAGTAGTGCCTGAACATTTGTTCTACAACTAACTATCCATAAAGGAGAATTTCCTATGCCTTCCTTGCAAACAGCACAACCCCATGTGATCCCTGATCACAACAAATTGATTTATTTAAATAAAAATAATGATCTTCTTTCCTTTCTCCAGCTCCAGCAGCAAAATCCTATGTAACCCTGATCAGCAAATTGATATACTTATCTTCTTTTGCCCTCCTTTCTTGAACCCAAACAATACCACCCTGATCCCCAAGTAATAAGAAAATGATTTATGCAAACAGAAATAATTATCTTTCTTTGCTCTCCACCCTCTAACTGTATAATCTCAGCAGCTCCTTGTTTAACAAATTGATTTATTTAAATTAAACAAATGGTGATCTCCTTTTGACCTCTATAGAGCACCTCTGTGGCAGACTCCTACCACTGCCACCACCTTACCCATGTGGTTAGAAGGATGTATTTTAAAATATACCAGCATTTCTAACTAACCTTGATACTTTGTGATTACTTTAATCAAAGCTTATGGAAGCTCTGTTACTGTGCCATGAAATTAGGATACATCTCCTCTGAAAAATAATAAAAGTAAGGTAAATGTGCCTTCCTCTATATTTTTTATGGCAGGGACAGTTACAGAGGGTGGCTGTATACAGTTTGTCTACACCCATCTCTCCCACTGTGCTGCCCATAAGGTTCTTTGCAGACAGAGCTTTAAAGCTTTGGCACACTCAGTGCACAAATACGTGCTGCACCACCTCACCTAAAACACTGACAGAGCCATCTAGTGCCAGCCTGCTCTGTGACAAACACCACCACCAGCTGATAGATGAGATGATGGGCTCCAAGGGTTTCATCCATTACGTTTTAAGGATCTGTCAAACCACAATTTGTATTGTAAGGACTCTGGGCCTGCCATTGGCAAAACTTTCACAGGCAAGAAGAGAGGCAGAATCCTGCTTAAGAACAATTGATGAGATCTTTTTGTAAAAACATTCCACGTTAGGTAGTCCTGAAGGTATACAAATACATGTATATGTATACGTGTATTTTTTACTATGCAGGTTTTATTTAAGATTGTATTTTCTGTGCTGTCCAAGCAGTATCTCTGTTTTGCGCAGCTGCTACTTAAACACTCATTTTGGCATTATACAGAATTACATAATTATATGTGCCATAAGCAAAAGTGCAAATAGTCCCACTTAACACCTAATCATATGATATCTGTTGTGAAATGCTGGCGAAGGAGCCAACAGATACGACTGTTACTTTGCTATTAGCTCTGGTTCTTTGGAGGCGAGTACGGACTGCAGCTGGAATTTGGCATAGATGGAAGAGGGATTAAGTGATAGTGGGAGCCTGAGTGTATTGTATATAGAAACATTCTTTCCTCGACCAGTTTCTGTGGTGTGTAATACTCTGGGCAGGACATTGGTGTAAACCAGTCTTCCAGATTTTGAAATATTCTGGTTATTTGCAGTTCATTCACACTGTGTGTCTGCTTTGGTTTCAGACCCACTTGTGTTCTCCAACAGAAGACAGCGACATGACACGAATGGTAGCGCAAGGCTCTTACTGTTACATTCAATAATTGATTCTCCTGGATGGATTGTGATTCCCCAAAGGTTACGAAGAGAGGTAAGAATGATTGTACAGCATCAAAAACATTAGTTCCTTCCAGAGCCAGAAAGTTTTCACTTGCTTGAATCCTTCCCCTGCAAGGTCTAGCACTCTTTGTGACTCTCTGGAAATGCATGGGAAAATCATTAAGAGATTGTTTTTATTAACAAATCATTTTCTTCTTTCTTTTTCAGTAATTTTAAGTGGGTTTTGTAATGTTGGACATTGAATTGGGAATCACCATGTGAAAAACCTGGTTGTGTCCATTTATGTGATTGCTACAAACTCTCCATAGGAAATCCAAATGAAAAGGGAGAACGTTGCAAAAACTCATCAGGAAGTTGCAAAGGAGAAATAGAGATACTTCTGAAGCTTCTCAAATCTCACAGTTTTGTTTTGTTTTGTTTTTCTATTTTAAATATATTTTTTGCTCTTCCAAAAGCCAAATAATTGAGATTTTTGCATCTGAACACCTTGGAGATATAGTCTCAAAATATACTTGGATATCTGTTTCAAAAAAATCAATTTCATGGAGCTTTAGGCTCTGATCCTCATCTTGTATCACCTTTACTCCTGACTTGCAAAAGTAAAAGTGAGATGAGACTCAGACTATAAGATTATGCAAAAATGTTCCCATGGAAAAAAAAAATCTCGTTCTGAAATTATACATGGAAGATTATAGCTGCAACCTTTTAAAAAATTCGGTGCTCTCTATTGGCTTGCCAGAGAGGCAAATATTTCTCCTGCAGATGGGTTGGAATTAGTAGAACATGAAATAGTGTCAATGGTACTGGTAAGAGGATTAAACAGCAGTTCTGATGTTATTGAACGGTTTGCAGAGACCGTATTAAACAGCCACATCAGTCCACAGGTCGGCCCTGCAGTTCTTCTGCTGCGCAAACACAGATGGAGAGTTCCCTTTCATGGTCATCGTTTCATGCCTTTGACATATGTTAGCCTCTTGGGACTCAGTGGCCTATTTACAGCCTGAACATTAAAGATTCCTTTTTTTAGATCATTAGTGGACACCGACATCTAAATCGGTAGTAAAAGGAAAAAGCAGGAGCTCGGGACACTGAGGATGGACTCCAGTGCAATACAAACAAATAAGGGAAAAATTAAGCTGCTAGAAAGTTCCCTGATGAAACACTGGGGGCGTTTTCAATTCCTGACAAAAATTCTCCTTAAGAATACAGTCGGTTTAAATCTCTTTTTCTTTTGGGTTGATCTTCTCTGTATTTTGCCAAAGCTGCCTATGAAGTTGCAGTGGTTGAATTTCACAAGGCGAGAGGAGTTCAGCTCATGTCAGCACTGCCAGGCCTCTGTGCTTGTTCAAAGTTTGTGCAAATCTGCTGGGACTACAAATTGGCCAGAAGAAATTGAGGGAACAGTCTGTCTTACAATATTCCTGTTCCTTTTCTATTCCAACAGAAACTTTGGCAGTTCTTTAACATTTTCCTAAGTTTTTTGTTTGCCTGAAACCAGGAGTCAGAAATTAAGAAAATAAATAAAGCAACTATGTGATAAGCAGGGGTTTTTTATACACACATAATGCATATTCTTATGTGTGTGTAGTGAGGACACAGTGGGACAGATTCTTCTTGTTTATCTGAGTGGTTTTACCTGGCTCAATCCTGAAAACTTGTGCAGTTTTCAAATAAAGATATAAATACATGAGCTATGTGTCAAGGTAGGGTTCCTGAATGTAAAGGTTATTGAAAAGAATTCTTATAGAAAGGAGAAGATAAATCACCTGATAAATTACAGAGCCTTTGGTCAATAATGGTTTAATATGATGCAAACTATAAGTGAAATTTCCAGCATACGACTGCTCCGCGTGCAGCCACTTCTTCCTGCTAGAGGAAATAAACATGCAACCAGAGAGTGTAGCAATGAATTACATTCAACCTCAGAAATGCTTTAGCATGTCTTCGGGAGTGGCTGCCTGCTTCAGTGATGGATTATAACTTAGCATGGGATCCCACAGGCATGGCAAGGTATTTATGTAGTGTTCTGATTGCTCAGACACTTGGAACAAATGTACAGTCGGTGCTAACAGAAATCAGAGTATCACTATCTCCCACTTTATTTCATGTATTTATATTTAGCAAGTGCTGGAATATTACAAACCGCCAAGCGCAACTGTAGCTGGAATATAGTTTCCAAAGCTTATTTACAGTAGCTGTTACTCACAATGGGTAATGGTATATTACTCCATAGGTAGTTCCATTGATTTCAGGGGGTCCATTAGGGAGAGGTTCCATTCCTTGTGTAGCTGAGTATATCTCAATTTGGTCCCATGTTTGAAATACAGAAAGGGCTCCTTTACTGCTATATTCTTAAATGCATGAACAGTTTGAAGAAAACCCTACCCCTACCCTCACCAAAAAGCTAATAATAGTGCAAAATACTGATGAGGCTGGTGGGATGCTGGGTTTGCAATATTTCATTGCGTTGCAGGAAACAATGCTGCGTGCGCTTCAGTTAGTACGTAGATGGATATGCATTCCATCTGCTGTTTTCAGCTCCATACTTAAACTGATCCGAAATTCCAAAGAGAAAAGAAGAAGCTGAGATTCACATCAGTAGCAAAGAACATCAGGTGATGTTGATTTAAAGAAAACATTAATCAATCCAGATTTGCTTGGAACTGGGCCCAGGTTCACTCAACAGGTTGGTGAACCTTAGCAAATCTTTCTGTGAATCTGTTCTGTGTTTTGATTTTGTAACGTGATCTGAAATCATCTGAGTTTCATGTGGTTTTGTGCACGTTTTGGAATGCTGGTGGGGCGAATCCAGGGAAGCACAGAGATGCTATATTTTGCATGATGCGGTAAGGTAAGCGGTATTTCACTCTTACTGACACTCCCTGATACCAAATTGAACAATGGTGTTGATAGCGTCAGCATAGTTTTAAAAGAGGGGAGAATCACTGTCTGCTGGTGTTCTTGTGTCTACAGGAGTCTTTGTTTCAGAGCCAAGAAACAGTCTTCAAATTGTATCCTAAATAATGGTATCATGAATTTTGGACTGTTATTTTGTTTTTTCCCTGGTTCTGGTGAATGTGAGAATCTTTACTGCGTAGGCAGGTACTGGAGGATGTTAGGTTTCTTGATGTATACGGGTTCGAAGAAGTTACATAGTGCTAGAAAAGATTAGGATTTTATTTTGAGCCTGTGGATGAACAACTTGTGTTTTAACTTCGCTTGGTTTGCATCTGAATTCATAAATAGGTGTACCCAGCCCCCATAGTTGAATGTAAAGTATTTAAGATCCATCTACCCCAATCGGGTCAGAAACATGATGAGGTGACATTTTCTATTCATTTTATTTCTAGTCCAAGCTAGAGCCCAGAGCAACAGAGATGTGAGGCACTCAGCACAAGAAACAGAATCTGATTCATCAGAGGGTGCCAAATTTTTCAGTCCGTTTCAGAATGAGCAACAGAATCATTTTGCTGGAGTTGGGATTTTGGAGAGAAAGGCTGGTTGAAGGAGCTATTTACTTTTTTACACTCATTTGCTGCCTCATAACTGAGACACATTTGTGGATCAGTGTTATGACAGGTAGCTTAGAGAAAAGGAGAGGGGTTCGTAGAGGATGGGTCAGTGAGTGTAGCTTAATGGCCTGGCATATATACAAGGTCGGACTAGATAATTTAACTGCTTCTTCTGGCCTTAAGCTTAAGGATTCTCTGCAGAATGAAAAATCAAAGTCTGTAAAGGTAATAAGTAAAAAAAAAAAGTAACAGGCTGGAGTGTCCTTCAATGCCCCCAAGGTTCTGCCCCCCCAGCCCATCAAACAGACTGTGGTACAGCCACAAATTGAATGGTCCTGTCAGTCCATTCAGAAGTACAGTGGGAAGGAAGAACAGTTTGCCAGTAATATTCGAGTTGAAGCTGACATCTCTATTCTCCTCCAGAAGAGTTGTGTTTGCACCCGCTTGTATCATTGCATTTTTCCACTAAGGTTGTCTCACTTATTTAACTTGACACACGGAGCACCCCTCAGAGGTCTTTGAGATTCAAACCAGCATTGGAAGTGACAGCCCAGATAGCGTAGGTAATCGTATCGGACCTTGCGGGACTGCTCTGACTACTTTTTAATTGATAATTCCAAGTTTCTGTAATAAATTTATTTCTTAATTATATACGCCATGTCATACATGGTAGCTAATGATTACCACTAGTTTAAGTTTGCAGCCTAGAAGACATCCTCCTCCCTACCATATAATCATGGTTTTCCTTCCAAATTAAGATTTTCTGAGAAAGAAAATGAACAAAACCTGCACATTAAATCCAATTCCTTCCAAATAAAGGAGGGTAAATTTAAGGTACTAAATTAGGTAAATGATTTTAATTAGCTGATCATTTCAGGAAGATCATAAAACATTTAAATAACACTGAAGTTATGTATATTTAAGCAGTTTTATGGAGAATTAAAGTCTTAAATGGTAAATTTAAAATGTAAATACAAAAGTCGATGGAGGAATGTTAATTGCTTTTCCTAAGTTTGTCACATGGCCTGGGATGTTATGAGAGGTATCGAGAATTACATTCATAGTAATAATGTGCCCGGTCCAAAGCTTATTAAAGTCCTTGGAATTTTACACGGATTTTAGCAGTCATTGTATGAAAACAACAAATGCTTTTAATGTCTAACTTCGAGTACTGTGGAAGTCACTTATCTGCCAAAATTATATGTGTGATGTCAATATTCTAAAATAACTGTAAATTTCTAGTTTAAGCTTCCTTTTAGAAGCCAAGGAATTTAAAACTGACCTTAAGAACTTATCCAGTTCCGTTTTAAGCAAATAAAATTACATTTGCAGTGATGGACATTTTACACTATCTGATTAGTTTACATCAAAAGAAAAACTTACATCCCAGGAGAAGCTGCTATGATTGCACAACAAAACATGTCAACAAATTGGATTATCATGAACATGAATTCTCACATGCCTGTCCATAGCTCAGTAATACTCTTACGTTGTTTTTTATTTAAATAGTTCAAATTAAAACTTAATTTTACAGTTTGATAATAACCAAATGCATAAAGTTTCAAACTAATAAAATTTAAATCAGGGATAGTAAGGCTGAAAAGTCGTGATATATATGTATTTGTATAAATTCCTCCTTGCAAACCACTTGAAAATGAGTATCCCATTGGAAGAAGGAGCATAGAAAGTGGACCTCGGCAGAAGGTTACCTTAATTCCCTGAAACTATTTGCTGTTCTGGGAAAGCCCAAAAGAACCATGGCCACGTCTCCTCCTCCTCTGGCTGGAAGCGGCAGCCTTCCATGCAAGCGTTTTACTCCGTGTAGGCATAGCAATCACGTTCCAGGGGCTGCACCAGCAGTCACAAAGAAGGGGGATTGCCATCGTCTGGTTCTCCTTGTGACTCAGTTGTTGTAACTGGTATGTGTGAGTAACAGATACTTTAAGGGACTGGTAGTTCCCAATGTCCAAGGAAAAAAATGAAGAAGAAACATTTTTTTCTCCATAAAAGATTCACATACCACCCCTGGAATGACTTATTTCAGAATTAAGTAATAGATTAGAAAGTGCAATGTTTGTTTTGATTTGGTGAGTACTGAGACAAGTTCCGTTGCTTTTTATGGTAAAAAGATGTCCCGGTGCAGACGGATGTGCCTGCTCCAGCAGCAGGTAACGCGGGGCGAAGCGAAGCATTGCCCGCGTCTTGTGTTTCAGTGGCTGGCGGAGGCGATGCCTGACCTGCAAGGCTGCGTAGAGCCACCACGAGCATTTCTGGGAGAGGGACGTGTGTGCGTGGCGGTAGCTCAGCCACCCTGCCAGTCCTGGCAGAAGTGCCACGTGAGAGAAGCGGTGATGCCAATGCGAACCTCGTCTTTTCTTTTTCATCAAAGCGCCTAATGTCCACACTCCGCACAGTCCGAGGCAAGCGGTCTGCGACGTTTCTATGCCTCTGTTTCTTCAGCTGTTGGATGGGGATATTATTACGCTCTTGTCTTGGATGCTGAGAGGGTTAATTAATTATGTTTATGAAACCCTTTGAGATTCTCAGATGAAAGGTGGCTTTAGAATTGTTAGGTGTTATTATAAGAAAAAAGAATGATTTTATTGCTTCGTGTTAACGGTTAACATCTGCACCACAAAACCTGCTTGATCACATAACGATTCTGCTAAGCATTTAATCCTAATTTGCAGGCTGATGCATATTCATTTTATTTAGAAGATTAATTTAGTCATCAAAGGTTAATCTGCCTCGGGTTTGTAATTAGGCAGAGCAGTGACTTGGCGTCTCCGGGCTCACCCGGGTTGCACTGGGTTTTCTGAGTGGGCAGGGCTGTAACTGTCACCAGTTTTCACTTCCAACCAGTGCTCGGAGAAGCCTTAATTTTTGTGAAGGTGAGTGGTAACAGCCTTGGCCAGTTCGAAGATTAAAAATAAAAAGAGAGGCACAAACAGATGAACAACCCACATAGTGAATCTCAGAATGCTGGTTTAATTCATCCCTGGCAGGTTTACACAATGAGATGTCAGGGGATTAAGCAAGTTGGTTTTTTTTTTCAGATGTATATGTAAAAATGATTAACAGATTTCACAATGCTTTGGTGTATGAAAAAAATTAATGATTAGGAGTGTGGAGAGAGTTTCTGAAATGAAAGATTGTGAGGCTTTCTGCTGAAAATACCAAATTTAACGTTTAGCTGATGTTAGGAGACGCTGTTAGAAGGTTATACAATATGACCTGTAGCTGCTTGTCCCCCTGAAAATTAAGCCTTTTGTGCTCAAGATTAGCTCCTTTAATCAAAGTCACTAAAGAAAATATGGTCCTCGTGGAGAACAAAAATAATGTTTCCTTTGCAGGTACACCAGAAGGCATCTTTAATTACTGTTTATAAAGCTGGCTGTTACTTAAGCGTGAAGGATTATTCGTGGCGTGGTATTGTCTTTTGAAGTAAGGAAGAACAGTTGCTGCTGCTTTGTCGTGTCCTCACCTTTTCCGTGTTGCAAGGCAGGGAGGGGAGGGCGATAGCAGAGGGTGTGTGCCGCACGCTGCTGTGCTTCACGCCGTTGTTAGACAGCGAGGCGGCCGCCAGCTGCAGCCACAAACGGGGTGATGGGAGGCCAGCGTGACACGGAACGTGCTCGTCCTCACCGTACCAGCGTGTCTGCGAAAGTGCTGTCAGCGGAGATAGGGCTCTCAGGGGGCAGCTGGGTGACTTGGGGATCCAGCTCACGCTGGGTCGGACGTGGGAGGTTCAGTGTGGTAGATAGGACTGGGAAATTGCAGGTGAAAACCTTGCAAATTGAAAATTTGTCTATAAATAGTGTTTCACCCAATGTGAAATCCATACGTGCTGCAAAATAAGTACTGTAAATGAAACTCCTGATACTAGAATTTAGGAAGTTGGCCAAACTTTTACATTTCAGTGCAGCTTGGCTTTGGTCGAGTTCAGAATCGAGATTCCAGGGGGGTTTTGCCTTTTTTTCCCCAGCACAGTTCTCACATCTCTATCATGATTTGCCAGTTTTCCCCTCCTCTTTCTGGTGCAGAACCTCAGAAGCATCCAAGAAGGGATTTTGGAGACCATAAACAGTTCTTAATTGAGAACAGCCCCAAATCAAGTTAAGTGCCAGCTTGACTATCAGAATATAAATGAAACTCTTTTATTAAAGCATTGTATTTTAATTATTATGAAGAACAAGTGGCCTAACGTGAAAAAGCTTTTAACATAGCAGTTATTTATCTGAGAGCTGATAAGTTAATTTTGGATGGATGATTACAGCTATGGCTTCTTGTCTTCTCCGCTTTCATTTTTACTTGATGTAATGACTGTTCACTGATTTTCATTTGGACTTGAGGTGAACTTCCAATTCAATTGCTAATCAACTCAGATTGGTTGAGGCCTGTTATTGAAATTAGATTTGCTATTTCCAGTTTAAAAGGCCGAAGAAGTTTTCCTGGAGTTTTGAAGGAAGTTAAAAGCAGTTTGGACTGATGATTTGCAAAGCCAGGAGCTGTTTGCTGGGTGACCCATTACTAGTCAACTGTAAGCGCTTGTCTCTCTGTTCTTTACAATGAAGATGACCAGCCGTGCAATGAGAGTACATGATTCACTACAACTGGGAAGAAAAAAAACCCAACAAAACTGCAAGAATACGGGCCACTCTAAGCAGATATTGAAAACCAATGTTAGTTACTCTTACGTCATTCAAGCCCTTCCCTTCTAGCCAAGAGACTGAGAGTGGAATTAAACACACACATTTGCCACAGATTTTAGACTCTTTCTACCGTCTTAGTTGTCTCCTCAACCTGAACCTTTAGTGTCTTCACTTGCATCTTAATCTTGAGCTGATTTGTGTGAACGGTAGACAGGTACCACTAAAATGTGGACTGTGAGCTTCATCTGTCATCCCTGCTGCTGTGTCATTGACTTCCGTGAGCTTCCAGAGGAATGAGTCTGGCCCACAAGAGGATGTGAACTGTCAAGAAGACAAACCTCTTTCTTATCCATTTGAAATATTTGTGGGAAAGAATGCCCTAAATATTTAGCAGGTTGTGTAATTTGAGAGGCAATGCAGGGGTTTTTTATTTTATTTTTCTCCCTACCTTTCCATTTTCTTTATTAAATAGAAGAAAACCTTGCCTTAGGCCTAGTGTGCTTATGACAGGGAAAAAATATCTGCCAGAATCTCCATTATTGCTCAGGCCTGTATATATTGTTATTGCTCTTGTATTTGTAATAGCGAAAGGTGACTATGCCTCTTATGAAAAATTCCGTTTGCAGAAAAATACCCTCTTCCCTGCACCTTTTCCAAACCCTGCACAGCCCATAAAGAATCCAGGAGGGTTTATGTTAGTTAAGTTAATGCAGCAGGGCTCACAGCAGCGTATATGTAAGGACTGGCCACATATGCAATAGCTGGGCATTGCAGTGACGTACCTGAGTGATGCAGCTCTTGGAATCGGGAGGAAGCAGAGATGTTTTAAGCCAGTTTAGCTTCCTCTCCCTTTCACCGTTCGGGAGTCAGTGCAGCAGCACAGAGAGCGTCAGTCAAATCTGCTACAGCCCACCCTAGTTTCTGGTGGACAGAAGACCTGATGTGGAACTTCAGTGCTGCAAATGTCCCCACAAAGGTCCCCTATTTCAGCACTTCCGAAAGGCGGCCAAACTGATTGCTTGCATCAACCACTAGCAAAGATCTTGCCCCTTCATATTGCGACTGCAGGGAGCTGCAGTGACTCAGCCTTGGGTGGAGGGGGGAGATCCTCCACCCAGATTGCCAGCTCAAGCTTGCCACTGGTTTATCTTGTGGTCTTAGGCAATGTGTTAAGTTCTGGCTTCTGGAAGACCTCAGGGTAAAACTCTTAAAGCAAAAGCACAGCCCATCACCATTATATATTAACAGCCAACTGCTACCTCTTGAAATCATGTATGTACTAGGACCCCGAGAGACACCCGTGTCTGTATGTTAACTGAGGTGTTTTACATTTGATGCATAAAAAGGCATGGCACAACGCTCATGAATAATGCTGAGTATGGGAATATTCTCGCTGCACTCAGCGGGGCCATTCATATGTGTGCGTAATGGCGAGTTCCCGGTCTAAGTGTATATGTAAATGTTCACATTTGTGCACCATTGAATTTGCATAGCGCTGTTCACAAAAGTCAACATTTTAAGGCTTTTAGAACATTCTTAGCATTTCTCCCTTGTGCAGGATGATTCTGAAGCACATTCTTGTTGACTAGGATAATCGAGGCTGTAGGTCCCTGGCAGTGGTATCTTCCTCTCGAATGAGTACGCCAGCTCCAAGGCTGGTTGGTGGTACCTTCAAAGGATGAGAAGTCGGCACCTCCTTTGGCTGGCGAGGCTTCTGCGCAACTGAGTGCTGCTCTTTCCCAGCAGAAAGGACTGTGCCTTCTGCCTTTGCCCTTGCCTAAGGGTGAGTTGTCGTTATTACAGTTACCCTATGGGCACAGGAAGTGATATTATATAAGAAATCGTTTTGCAACCCTATTTCTACTAATCATTGCCACTCCTACCATAATAACAGACAGATGCAATATACACGATTCATGTTTCTATTATTTTTCTGCTACAGTTTGCATGTGTTTTCCATTTAATTACAGTATATGAATTTCATATCTCTCATTTTTTCCTTTCTTGCATTCAAAGTTGAATTTGATATCTGTGATATATAGATAGGCCTGTGGTAAATCGTTTGATGCACTTTACACTCTTAGGTCTGAGTCTCTGCAAATCTCTTAAGTGCTCTGAATATTTTCCAGTTTGTTGGTGATGCAATAGTATCTGGGATACTATTGTAGTAGTTTCTGCACAAGACAGAAGAGTAGCTTGAGCATTTAAAGACACTTTGCTTAACAACAGTAACACCACCAAAACCGATCGTAACCATTTATAGTTATTAGAGAACTCTTTGCACCATTATATCTCAAAACAAATTGCAAAGGACTTTACAGAGGGAGAAAATGGAGATGTGATGTTAAGAGACGACCAGGAGGCTACCAACAGAGTAGTGACAGTACTGAAAGAGAAACCAGACTTTTGTCACTGCTCTACTAAATGGGAAGCATGTCTCAATTTATGCTTGAAGAACTTGTGGTGTGCTACTCATCGGATTCTTTCTTTACCAACGTGTATTACCATGTTTGAATTGAGCACGTTGTAAAACTTGAGAAAGGAGATTTCAGTTCAAGTTTTACATGAAAGAGGCCGGCTAAAATAGAGAGGAACAGGATTTTCTGAGAGCCTTTACTAAATATTTGTTCATACTGTATTTTAAACTGAATTATTTGGAATCTTACTAACAGTGGGCTCTGCCTCCTCTGTATCTTTCCATGTGTTTCAGAAAGAGCTGAATTATGCTGCCACTTACCAAGAAGAAAAAAAAACAGCATAAGAGCATTGGTTTAATGGACATGCTTGGGGTTTACACTGGCATCCTGAAAGCAGAATTGTCCCCTGTGGATGTAGCAGTATCACGCTAACTCTCCCCAGGTAATATTCAAGTCTTACTTTTTCTGAGTGCAGTGTCTGATTGTAATGTCTTCTACAGATCGATCCACCGCGTAAATGACACATGTTTTTAAAAAACTGGGTGAATGCCTACTTAGTTCACACATAGCCCACAAAGGTTTTGAAGGCTTGATGTACTCTGTTGAGTAAATAACTATAAATAAAACAGACTATTAAAAAAATCTTTAAAAGTGCATTATGCCATCAAACTATGCTGTTTGGAAAGAGCTGTGGTGTTTGGGAAAAATTGTACATGTTTTTAACAACTGTCCAAATACATGTTTACACATACTTTAAGATGTACACAAAGCTATCTCCATGGCAACTCTTGGGCCCCAACAAGCTTTGTTAATCATTCTTTGAATATAGTATTTTTAGGAGCTTAAACACTATGAGTAGACAGGAGGCAGCTAATCATAGGGAGAAACGCTGATTTCAAGGGAGTGAGAATATCAAGATGTCTTTGAACTTAAAGGTCAGGACATGTAAAGTCACTTGCAACTTACTTCTCCCACAACTATTGGTAGCAAATGGCAAAATATTGATATGGGCTGTATGGAATATACCTGTGTGGTGAGTGGACAGAGATTTGTAGATCATTTAGGCTTTTCATATTTGGTTGTTCAGCCAGGTGAATAAAGAGACATTTCTCTTGCTGAGAACTCTCCTAGGTCAGTTCCAGCTGGAATTTGCACTAAGGCTATTACCACTGAAGTTTTTTTACATTACTTGTATGTCATCTTGACCTGCAGATATTTTGGGATTCTGGATTCCCTAGGCTCAGAATATTAGAGGCATTCAGTGTCCTAACTCCTGTTTGGTCCATGAGGTGCAGAATCTGTGGGCTTCTTCTGGCTACATTGTTTAACATGGGTATAGTATGATACTTGAAAGACAAAATTTCTTTAGATAAGAAACTTCAGCATAGGGACTTTACTTTCCTGCTTGCCTGTGATGTTATCAAGCAATAATCCTAGTTAAGTAAGGATTAATGTTCAAACATGATCAGGCTGGTGAAATGTCTTTTTGGCTGCAGAGGAGAGCTGGCAGAGTCTCCCTCTGCCTGCCTTTGGATCATTTTATAGACCTCATTTACATAAGCCACTTTACCTGTGAGTAGGCTGGGGGTTTGTCTATGGGATCATCAGCTTCTCCCAGTACCACTGAGGAACACGAGACACCATCTTGGGCTGAGATCTCGCCTGCATCCAAGAATAATGCCCTACAAAAGCATCTTTTAGTTGTAAAGCTCTGTAACCAAGTTCTCTGACTCTGTATCAGCTGGAAAGTTGTTTTGGATTTCACCAGCCTGTTTTATCACGTGCTAGAGAGCGCCTGTGTTAAGAAGACTTATCTTAAGCAATCCTCTTAGCGTTCCTGTGAGAGGTGGTTATATTTTAAATACAGTAAGTCAATCTGTTGTCCATCTCTCATGGGCGACTTGATCAGGCCCCATGGGGCAAAGTTAATAGAATCTTGTAATATCTAAAAAGCCCTTTTACAAGCAGCACCGTTTACTTTTCGGTTGTGCTGCTTATTTGCTAATTGCAATCTCCTTGCAAAACTTTCTAGGTACTCCTCTGGCACTCTGGTTTCTTTATCTGACTTGTTAGGAGTGAACATGGCCCTTAAGGATTCCTTTATTTTTGGACAGTTGTCAATTTTACCAATTAAAAGAACGTCTTTGGATAGTTATCAGAAGCTGGAGCTGAAAACATGTTTGCAATTACTGATGACATAGCTGTTTCTATTTGCTGCTCTCTCTTTTAATTCCAAAAAGTGGTATTTTTTTTGGCAGTAGATATGAGAAAATATGTCACTGTGTATAATTACAAAATGCTGTTCATTTCTGTCTTGTAACTGTGGGGGGTTAGTTGGTACAATACATTTGGTTCATTCTTGGCTCACTCAACTGCATGACACACGTTTAAGTGTATTATTAATTATCATGTTAATATTCATTACCATGTTAATTTCCATGGGTTCATATAATTCTGCATGCCTCCAAATCGATGTTCAAGTGTATCTGCAAGCATGAAGAAAAACACTGAATGATTTCCTAGGACTTTATACTAAGCCTTAAATAAAATCATGTTCCGTACGTTTTCCTCCAGGAGACCTGGGTTTTTTCAACAGACTTTAACCCCACCATGATATTTGCTACAAACCAAGATTCATCCCTGTGAATGGGCTTTGCACAAAGCTGCTTCAAACATTCCTTGTGCTTTCAACCAGATTCTAAATACAAATCCGCAGTACTAGCTTTACTTTAATTTCCTACGTTGCATCTGCCATCTCATCAGAGCAATCTGACTGTACGGCGCACTGAAGAAACTGCATAATATTTCTAGTGGCTTGGATTTTTCACAAATATATGAATAATGGCTCTATAAGTGTCTGCAAATTCTTCAGTAGATGGCAGATTGTTTTGCAAGAGAAAATTCTACTAGAAACAGCAACTTGGAAATAGCAAATTTGTGGGATAAGAGGTGAACCTCCATTTAAATGCCTGCTGCCCAGGGATTTAAAAGAAAAGGCTTGATACCAATATTTTGGGTTCAACCTCCTGTAAGCACAGATCATCCTTACCTGAAGCCTAGTGAAATAAGTGGGAATTTTTCATTGTTTTTGAATATGCATCAAACTTCTAATGCATGTGTCTGTATGAAAGACAGAGGGCACATAACTGCTGAAATGCTCTCTTTTTTTCCAGAAAATAGGCCCGTCCTACTCAAACTTGTCCATTTCTGCAAACACCTTTGGTTCTGAGGGACTGCGCCTGCTGCAGTTTGCAGATGGTTGGGTTCTTTTCTCTAATCCTGGTGAAGTTTTAAAAGGTTTCAGATGATACATTCATCATCCACTTTTACTTTTCTTAAGTTAGAGAACACACAGCATTTGGGGAAGAGAGAGGGTGGCTTTAGCGTCTTGCCTCAGCTGGTGGGTTGTCACCGCAGAGCAGGCGTAAGGGCCATGTCATGAAACCAGGGTGGAGTCACGGCGTTGAAAATTTTATTGTAGTGTAAGAATAGCTCCCTGCCAAAGTTCCTGTAGAGCAATATATTTCAAGGTCAGGTATGCTCTGCAATCATCCCAAAACATGCATGTAAATAAATTCTATGGGCTTAGCTCTGCTGTAATTGACATTTTTCCCCAGGTAAACGCCAGGGCTACTGTGGAGAAAATTCCACTGACTAAGAAGCCCCACACCTGAACAGACTTAGAGCTACTCTTCTCAGCTGGGATTTAGTAGTCTTGGTTCTAGGTGGCAGCATAGCCCTTCTCAAACCCTCTGAGTTAGGTGGGGTACACCTACCCTCTGTAATTAAGCGCAGAGATACCCGAGTTACCTCCAGATAGGCTGGCTCTGGACGCAGCGCGGCTGCGTCAGCCTGTTCAGAAAGCAGAGCTAGTAAAGCAGGGGCACTGCTGCACCGACAGGTCCCTGCTGCTGCTGGGGTGTGAGCTGGTGTCCGTGCGAGGCTGTGGAGACACGTCTGCTTGTTCAGAGATGGCTTGCATGTTTGTGCAGAAGTTGCATTTTTTTCTGTGCTTCAGCTTCACTTACTAGGGTAGGACTCTTCCGCACTGCGTCTTTCTGCGTGTTGCCTACGCCAGTAAGCTCTGCTCTTGTAAGAGACACCAACGTACTGCTACATCATCATTATTATTATTATTAATTATTATTATTATTATTAGTTTAGTCAACAGGTTGTATTCAGAAGTCATAAGGCTTATTTTAGGATATCAGAACTATTTGAACACAGCCATTTAGAAGTGTGAGGTCTAAATTAATATATGGATAATATCATGTTAGGAAGGATATTTGAACTTCTTTTTAAGCAGAAATTAACATTTCATCTGAAAACAGTAATGGAAAGAAAATTGTGTGGGCGACCAAGGTGTATCATTTAGACCTGATGATAGAATAATTGTTTTCCATCAAGCAAACCAAAGAAGAATCCATAATAAAATTTTACAAGTTAGCTGCCACCAAGAATAAACTCAAGAGCACTATATGAAATGAATTGGGTGTTTTAACTGAATCTTCTCTCAGGACAATAACTCTAATGTAGAGCCAAGGTCTGAGGAGGTCACCTGCAGAAAACCCTCCTGGGGCATTTCAGAGGAGAAAGGAAATATTCTTCTCCCTGTCAGGTTCACTTCGTGTCCTAATACATCTGAGGATGTGCATTGAAAACGTAATACACAGCCACCGTTCTGAATCGGGGTTTAGATAACAAGGGTCATTAAGAAATCTCTGAGGATGACAAACTTAACCCTGTATGAACTTAAAGATCATACCCTGCTACTAATGCGAAGAGTAAGTCTGGTTGATAGTAATTGTGACTGAACTAAAATGTCACTTACTATTAGAATCAATTTCATTTTTTTTTAAATTACAGCATTTCTCTGAAAACGTATATGAGAGATTGTAACTGGCATCTACTGAACATAGCCTGTAGTGATCTTTTCCAGTACTATATGAGAGAAGATCTGGATTTCCATATATTTCCAAATGTTTGTCATATCTAAGATTGAGTTTGCAGGAGTCGGTGCGGTAATTCAGTGCAGGATCCCAAATTAAAATACGCATTGAGAAATCTCTACATTTGTCATCACAAGTATGTTTCTGACTCCACAGCTTCTACCAAGGCCCTTTGGGTAAACCAGGGTGTATCACGACTCTTCCTGAGTACAAAGGATGATGCGTGCTTTCCGAAGAATGCGCAATACTCCTGGTTATGAATAATTATAGATGCTGCTTTGTTTTCAGCACACTGCATCACGGCTGGATGCACTAGGGCGAGGTGCTCCAAACATGTTTTCGGGGATTCTCCTGTTAGCTGTGTGCGATACACAGTGGAGAGGGTTTGAAGTTGCCCTGCCAGTGACAGTGTGAAAGATTCCTGACTGTTGGCGCTATAAAAATCATTCCCTGTGCATTCTCAGACCTTTATCAAAATGGCCCAGTTTAAGTCTGCCCATATCAAGCATGGAGGCCACTTTAACTCCCCTTGCCCAAATCCCACGCTCCATCCTACAGGCATGCCTTTGAGCCTTGAGCCTCAGCTCATGTAAATTTTTATAGCTCCATTAACTGGAATGTCATCAATTTGAACAATTACAAATTACAATGATATTAAAATATCCAAGCAGCACTTGCCAGAAGTCAGCAAGGATGGGAATTATCACATTCTTTGCTCTCCAGTCATGCTGGGGCTCTTCGCTTGGTTCCTTCTCTTCGTCCCGTGTCGTGCATCAGGGAGGCAGGTTGTCAAAGATCTGATTTGCATTTTTGCTTCCTTGAAATCCTAAAAGTTGCTCATACCAGTGAAGGAGCTTGGCTAAGCATAGAGTTTTCAGTCTATTGTATTTACTTAATGGGATTTAGGTGCTTACAGAAAATGCTGTGTAGATAGAGACCAACTACAAGGATTATGGGTGAATTTTTTTTAGCTCTGCTTCTAACTCAGTTCAATTCAGTGAGGCTTTTTGGCTTGATAAGCTGTGGAAGTCTTTTGTTCATAGTAAAAAAAAGAGATAGATCCCTTGGGTATCTTTCGTGGACAAGAATGATGGAAGGAGCCGCCTTTACTTTGCAGCAGATTCAATTCTTTGTGCCCATTTGTCAGTAGTGTCCATCTCTGCACCTCAGAGCTAGTGTCAGGGTGCTGCGTACAACAAAGCCATCTTCTTTCTCCTGGGATCAGGCAGAATTTTTGTCTCGTCGGATTTTTTTCCTGAGAAGCCTTTTTTGATTCCTGGTGAACTGGCTTTACAGCTCCCCCCCTCTTCTTTTTCTCTTGATTTGGTCACAGGACACAATTATATTCATTTTTAGAGTGGTCCAAGCTGTAGTAGCTAACTGAAAGCACTATGCAGCGTAGTGTCTTTGGGATGTTAATAGACACGTAATCACCAGGGAGGGACAAATTTGAGTCCCTGGGAGATGGGAAGCCCTGCTTTTTGGAGGACTTGTGGTCTTGTGATGAAATAAACTCAGTCTAATTCTCCTCTCAGTACAATAAATCAGGAGTGATTTCCTTGGACTAAAAAGGGGTCGCAAAGAGATAAAACTAGTGACAGGAGAATCATTGCCCTTCTCTCTTAAGAACAGGCAGTTGGTTAAATTCCTTTGCTCCTCAGATAGTGTTGAATGTCATGCAAGTGATCATTCAGGCTGTGGGGAGCGGGATACGATGAGGATGCTAATGTGGCTGTGAGTGCAGCTGTTTCTTCCTTGGTGTCACCGTGCTTTGACTCACCTTTGCTGCCAACGTATTCGTTCACCACTCTTCATTTGTAACTCAAATCTATACCTACACACATTTGCAACTGAGATTTGTAAGAGACAATTTTATGCTTGAAAAGGGAGAATTACTTTACAACTATACCTGTTGTCTGTGCAAATGCTTGACATCTGCGCAAGAATTCCTTTCACTCTGTGCCTCCCGTTCTCTTTGTCAGTAAGAAACAGAACATGTATAGTTCTAAGTGCTGAAAATCAAATACTGATGTGATATATTAGCTTCTTTGTCCCCCCCCCAGTGTTCTAAATATGGCTCTACTTTGAAATTAAGTGCACTACAGAATATTCAGTTGCAGCACATTGCTGGCATACAGTTTATAAATTGTTAGTGTTTTGGCAGCCCTTGGTTTTTAAATTCCTGCTGATCACAAGTAGCTGGCACTAATCAGCTCCAATAGAGTTATGGTACTGTGTACCTTCTTAAATGGCTAGAGTGGAGATATACATCTAAAACCCCCATATATAATAGCCACATGCCAGAAACACTTTACTTTTTGAGCAGGGTTTTTATTTTACTTTTTACATCTCTCATATTTTACATCTGGTTCAACAGTTCTGAAGGAAACTACATCTGATGTGATAGCAGGAGATCTATATCACACATCTCAAAACCTGCCAGAAATGCAATTTAAATATAGTTTTGGACAGAGTAAAAAAGTATTATTGGTATCAGATGTCTGGGCAGTGAGAAGTTGAGCTCCGTCTCTGCGTGATTTTTTTCGTACAGAAGGAAATCATAAGGTGAAATCCTAGTTCTGCTAAAACTAGTGAGAGCTTTGCCGTTGATTTCAGTCATCAGAGTTTCACCTTGCAGCTGCAAAATAACTGCCAAGTTCAAGCAAAACTGTATAGCTTGAGAGGCAAAGGCAAATGTGGTCTTTTCCAGAGCTGAGCAGGGTTTGGACTGGTTTTTCAGTGTGGATAACTATGACCTGTACCGTGTCACAGACTTCAGAGAGATCTTCTCCAGTATTTGGATTCACCAAACATTTGGGCAGGGAAGGCTGGTTCTGGTGTATGTCACTTTATTCCAGTTTATTTTCACAGTGCAAGTGTAGCAGTATCTGAAGTTTCAGATAATCTAGTTCAAATCAGTAGGAGTTTTATGCCTTGGTCATCTGAGAGCGCGTATACCACCTGAACTGAGCTTCTGAAGCTTGTGGGA
This sequence comes from Phoenicopterus ruber ruber, assembly GCA_009819775.1. Taxonomy (NCBI): domain Eukaryota; kingdom Metazoa; phylum Chordata; class Aves; order Phoenicopteriformes; family Phoenicopteridae; genus Phoenicopterus; species Phoenicopterus ruber. The sequence continues at coordinate 17,875,748 of CM020227.1, read as the reverse complement.
GTCATTTGTCAGTCATGGATGGAAAACGCGACCTGTTAGCTGCGTCTGTCACAAATTAGCACCTCCTGCGGCTCGAGTCTGACGGGGCTGCCTGCACGTCGTCCGCACGTGGCAGTGGGTTTAGCTGCCTGGAAATAAGATAGCCTATGTGTTCAAGAGGCATAATTTTAAGACTGTTGGTACTTGGGGTTTGCTGAAAACAGACCTCCCTGGTCCAGGACACTGCAACCTGCTAATAACAGCTGTCAGTCAAAAGCTAGGGAACGTATTCAGCCACTTCTGTGTCAGTGACATGCCAAAGCACCTATGCAAGTAGCCCAAACACATTTTGTTCTTGTGCTGGGTACGTAAGATACGTCGTTGTGCAGAGTCTGGGACTGTCTGAACAGACAAACCAAGATTCACTTTGTTATTAGGATCATAATTGTTATTATTTTATCACTCTGGAGCCCTAACGAAGGACGGGGGCCCCAACGTGATAGGCTCTGTAAGAAGATGAGCTTCAGCTCTTGCTTTGAAGCACGCTACATTTTTGTCTCATTACTTCTGATCATAATCCAGCACCAAAAGAAATCAAAAGCTGTCTCTGAATTCAGCGAGAGCTGAGGGCACGCGAAAGCTCTCAGGAAACGCTCAGTGTGTTGTCAGGATCAGGCCCGTAACGTGTAACTCCAGCCTAGAAAACTCATTTCCTTTGAAGCTCAGTTGAGTGTTACTACTACACATCAGCATGTTGCACCACACAGAGTATATCAAATTTGATGTCATTTTTTTTTCTTCCTTTTTCCCTGGGAACCTGTAAATATCCTTTGGTAGCAAAACCAGAGAGGAATAAATTCTCCTCGATGTATTTACAAATGTGAGAAGCTTTTCAAGTTGTATTTGCAATTCTCTTTCTTGCAATGACCTCTATTTTCATAATCCTTCATGGAGTATCATGGTTTAAAGAGCTTTCTCTCCCTGCTGTTTTTGTTAAAAGGTTTTCGGTGTGATATTTGGAAAGTAAAATTCTGCATTTAAATGTTGTGTTTTCACAGATATAAATGAAAGAGGCCATATTTATCTTTTTTCCCTCTTTTCCCCCTTCCTGAGAACATCAAGCAATTCCACTCTTCTGCATGTATTGTTAACTAAACCGTGAGAGCCTACAGCAGCTTTAATAGTAAAGCAATTGTGATTACATCTTGCTTGTAATTACATTTATTTCCTCACATATGTCCAGAAAGGCAAGCATTAGTTTGGCCTGTATAAGCATGTGCTAATGGCAGGAAAATCATCTAGCAGCTTGACAGCAGGGAAAATAGCTTACAGTCACTTAAAGTCTTTCACGTCATGGACACTTGCAAAGACTCTGAGCGCTCGGTTTTTTGCTCGCACGCTTTTAAAATCGATTGCATTTTGAGAGAGGGGGAATTTGTTATGTGCTGTGGATTTGCATCTAAATAATGAAAATGTGAAGAGATACAAATGGCAAGGGCTGGGTGTGCGATCACAAATATGAAAAAGCCAGTGATGGCACTCTGTGGGACTGATCTACAAGTAGCCGTGGGCCCCGTGCTTCGCTGTCCGTTAGACTGGCTGAAACACCTGCAGCTGTCGACGGAAAAAAGGTGAACAAATAAAGAGCCGCTTGTTATGGGATGGACTCAGAGACGCGTATCCCACGTGCAAGCTCATTGATTTAATTGACTCTGTGTGTACGGGACAGTGCAATTCAGAGTGACCTATAGGGTCAGGAGTTGTTCCTGTTAAAGCAGGGCTTTGCCCGCCGCTGTATTCTGGCACAAGATGGCCACGGTAGTACGCATTCTTGTAGCTTTTTAACAAAAGTCTGGCTAGAAATTTTACAGACTGATTTAAGACAAAGATGAAATCACATGCATATTCTCAGTGAAAAAAAGTTTCTTATTTGAAATGATACGTGTAGTTTTGCTTTTAATTTCAACCAGAAAGTTTGCAAAGATCTTCAAAAGCTGTATGTAACATTCAACTGAGCAGTGTCTGTAGGAGATCCCGAATGCTGTCTGGGAAGAGTGAGTATTTTTCACTGTTCATATAAGCCACAAACTAGGCCAATTTGCCGCAAGATCTTCTGAAATTAGAGGCACGTTTGTATCTTCAGCTTGGTCTGCTTGCCTTCCCCTACTGTGGCTATCAAGAATCTCAACTAATTCACTGTTTTCTCCATTGGAATAAATGCATACCCAGCCAGAACAGGAAAGCTCTCAAAAGGCATGCCTTGATCCCATGTTAGATCTTTCCCAGATTTGTGGGCACACACAAGACATTTGATTGCCAATGTTCATGGTCTCTGAGTACACAAATTATGGCCACAGCTGTAGAGATCATTACTGAAAATTTGTTCATGAGTAGGTAAACACATGAACAAATGTTAATCTGCACACCCAATTCAGCAACTAATTGCACAGTCCTGCAAATATGTCCAATTTGATATTTTTCTTGCTTAGAGAGGAGACGCTGCATAAATCCCATAGCCCTGTGCCAGGTGATGAGACAGGCAGACAGACAGACAGACGGAGCTCGACTGGTATAAATACACCTAGATTCACTGACGGGGGCCGGCAGTCGCTGAGTTACAGTTACCAGATGAGGAATCGGCCCTGTTTTTTGCTGAGTAATTAGGCTGGGCAGCCAGGGTAGCCAAACAAATACTCACACAAAGCTGGTTCTGCCCTCCAGGCAGCACGGACAAAGAAACAGCAAAATAATAATAGAAGTTGTTTACTGGGTATGTTCCTGCTGTCTACAAGGGTAAGGCATTTTCTAGTTTTCTTGGGGCAATAAAGCTCCTAGCGAATGCTGGGCACACTTCTACCGGTGTAGTTCTGGTCGTCTTTGTAGACGTCCCTCATCCTTTAGCTGCTCACAATATGGGCAGTCATTAAATCTTTTAAAATGGAGTTTGTGAGGGTAGCTGAGAGCCACTACAGGACTAAAACGCAAGGGGTTTTTGTTTAGTTTTGGTTTTGGCTACTTTGTAGCTTTATTGTGTTTATTGTTCCCTGTCTCTCAAACCTCCCATTGAGCTAAAAACTTTCAATAGCAAGAGCACAGAGTAACTATCTTTATAGCTACTGAAGATCTTCTTCCTCCCAGAGAAAAAGCCCAAGCTTTCTCCTCCGAGCATTATAATCAACGGTAGGTTTATTATTTGCCATGGCGATGGGAGGAGGAGGCAACAGAGGAATTAGTATGGATACACTGAGAAAGTAAAGGTGCACAATCTGTGTTACGCTACAGAAATGAGGCTTGTCTTCTGGCTAGCATCGAGGTCAAATTACAACATCTGAGCACTGGGTGAGGAAAAGCAGAAGGTTGGACTGGAGTTTTCGTCTGTTCCCCGTGACAGAATTTAGGGAGTGCTGAGAAATCTGGCTTTAGATCTATTTCTGGATTTGTATACTGTGTCTCTAAGAGTTATGTTAGCTTTTTCCATTCTGCCATCTGAAAATGTTAATATTTAGGGGATTTTTTTCATAAAAACAGCAACAACATGGAAAATATTAACAGGAAACATTTTAGATGCTACAGGAAATTACAGATGTGAAGAGTGTTTCATATTGTATTAGCAGAAGATTGAATGAGGCTTCTTCCCATCCAAACTTTTAAATCCTTGAAGAGGAGGAATGCCTCTGACTCCATGTACCTGCTCCTAAGTGGTATGAAATCTATAAAGAACAGGTATTACTGTCTGCTTTGCTTTCACTGGCCACGGAATCAGCAGATACACTTACCTTTTAAGACAGCCGAGTTGCGTAGTTCTGGGAATCGTGAACGTGGTGACTGACATGTACTAGTCACAGCTGACAATCTGCTCTCCCAGCTTGAGCACTGCACTGCCAGGGTGTTGTCAGCGGGACACAAGTGTCCAGCACGCAGTGCCCGTTTGCTCCTGCCTAGGATCCTGCTTTCCGAAATGGAGGATGCTCTGTCCTCTGCCCCTCACAGCAGGAAGGGCAGCTGGTATTTCCAAACTGCTCTCATGGGACAAGGGGGCTGTGGAGCCACCTCAGGCTCCAGCTCACTGCCAGCCTAGACCTGGCAAGTTCAGGGTGAGCAATGAAGCTGCCTCAACAGCTGGGTGAATGAAGCTATGCTGAACTTTGTTTTATTAGCTAGCTAGTATAAGTCTAGTCTGGTTATTTCAGTATTAAATTTGCAGTTTCATAACTTATATCCCTCCAGCATTGTTCTGACTCACATGGGGTGACTGGTTTACTCTCAGATCTTGCCCGTGTTCCTACGTATGTGGTTTATTTTCTGTCTTGGTTGACCTAGAGAGAACATTGCTGCTGGATGAGCCTTTCCATGAGAAGACGATGTACTCGCTTCATCCTGTTCAGAAATCTTCCTAGACTTAATGCACAGAAACAGCAACAAAAAAAAAATTAAAAATTCATGTTATCTTGAGAGAAATCCTCTCCTTTGGAAAATGCATAAAATCAGAGAGAACCTCTGCTGCTGGTGTGCCTGTCCTCATGCCCGCGTGAGCGTAGGGAATCAACAGAAGGGTGCCTGTGCGCTCAGCAGCCTCGGACCAGCCACCGCGCTGGAGAAGCCTACCCTGGCAGTGTGGGAGTGTGTACCGTGCTCATCGGGATCGCCCGCCCTCCCTGTATATCCACTTCCCACACCCACAGGATGGCATCAATTCTACGTGTACTCACATCCACAGAACTGCTGTGCTCTGCAGTCTGCAAGGGGCGGATATACCTGATCTGCCTCAAACTAACAAATCCCCGTGTGCTTGGAAATAAAACAAGCCTCAGAAGGGGGGAAAGTTCCCTCTTCTGAGATGATCAGATGCTACAATACTGTTTCTTTTGAGCTGTATTGTGTTGGGCAGACAGCTATTGATGTGGTCCCCATTGTCACTTAGGTATTTGGTCTATTCATTATTTTCATTTATATTGTTTATGTAAAGCACCTAGAGGCCTGTGATAAGCAAATTTCACCGAATAAAATAAGCCAACTTTAGTAGGTCAATTAGCATTCTCCAAAGATCATGCATTTTAGCAGGGAGTTTTGCAGTTTACCACTGTTATCTGAGGAGAAAATGGAAAGTAGACCCCTCCCCTCTTATACAGTGTCAAATATCAACTCTAAATTAGAATGTTACTTATTCTTACTGAAACTGGGAATTCATTGTATGAGCTGAGTAATCACAATGCCGTGCTCTGATTTCATTTCTGGAGATCATCCAATGAAAACAGCCCGGTTTTACCTACTGGGAAGAAATAGGCAAATACAGTCATGTCTCTAATATGTGTACACAGTATATCAGCGCTTTCCAGGTTGCTTGCTAAATGCAGCTTAAGAATGTTCTAAGATACAGACAGGGAGATTTGTAATGAGACCTGTCCAATGTATTTCTAGTGTCCGGTGTTTGCTTTATACTTGTAAAATCAATAAAACGTAGGTGTACCAAAGAATATAGTTCAGTAATACAGCGATGCAGGCTGATGGAAGTTGTCCTGATGGTGAATTTATTTTAGATTTGAACAGTTGGAGCTTTCTTCTTTCCCTCCTTACACAACTTCTAGCTGTTTTATTGCCGCCTCCCCTTCAATTGGTTGTCCTCTTTAAGGAGTCCTTCAAGGTGCTTTTTTCTTCTGCTTAAGTTTTCTTCGGTTCTTTCATGATGCCTCTCTGCTTGAAGCTCTTTCCTCGTTCTAGGTATCTTTTGACTATGATTTTTTCACTACTGAGAGTCCTAACATAAAAGCAATTCACTAGGTAATACTGCCTCAGAAAGACGATACAACATTTATATTTTGTGTGCCATGCTAAGATTGTGTCTCTCATCTCAGTTTACTAAGGTCAACCTGCTTAAAGTTGGATATTTACCTTTATAACTCCTCATGTTACACTCCTGAGTAAGTGGTCTAATTTTTACTCACAATTTCACTGACTTCTCGTTCCTGACTTGAGGGAGCCTGTTGATGTGTTTCTGGTTTGCTAATTTAGGCTTAATCTTTGTGTCATACTCAGCCAGACTAAGCTATATGAGCTGTCTGTCTTCATAGTCTGCCTCGTCTATTCTTCCTGTAGGCTGTGTTTGTGAAGCTGGCCGTCCTAGGAATCAACCCCAGAAACTTGATTTTTTTTTTTTTTTGGCTAAGCTTGTTCTGACCAAAGGGCACAGAAGAGGTGTATGAGTGGGCAGAACGGTTGGGAGAGAAGAGCAGGGAATAGTAGGATCACTGCCATCTGGACTCCTGTGTTCAAGAATCAAGATCCTGGGTAAATTCCAAATACACACAAAAGTGAAGTGGAAGAGGAACTGTGTTAGGGTACCATCAGATTTGTGTGCTGGAGTTGAGAGGTTTGGAGGCTGGAGTTACGGGGGGTTTGCTTCAGAGGTCTCAGTGTAAGTGGTCAGCAGGTCTGCGCGTTAGGGAGACCTTTATCTTAACTCTGGCTCTGCAGAGATGGCCAGTGATTCTGGGGCCTTCAGCCCAGGACCTGAAAGGTATTCAGGTTTCTGACTGGAATTGATTTTGGTGTCTTCAGTGATGCAAGCATGAATTATTAATGAATCAGTGAAATTAGCACAGCTCTTGTTGGTCAGGGTAGAAAAACAAGCTGAAGGAAGGAAAGCCACTCTTTTAAAGATGTCCAGAATGACTGTATTAATGCGGCAATGTGAAATATTAGTTTTTCCAAGAAATAAGGGACATAAATACCTAAAGCTGTTCTCACCCCAGAAAAAACATTTGATTATTTTCCCTTGGTTGCTGATGTTGTTCATCAGCCTAGTCATACAGTGACTATTTCTCTAAACCAGAACTTTTCCATTACAGTCATGGATATTTCTGCTTCCTCTCTCATTTGTTCACCAGTCATGCAAAAGGCATCATCTACTCCATTGCAATCCAAATACTCTGTCTCTAGGGAGAATACATAAATTATTTTGATTTGTGATTGCCTTAGACTCTGAAAGCTTGTCCTTTGCTCATGCCACAGAAATCATCCTTAAAGGTATTGCATGCTACATACAGGTTGGAAGGCCAGTTTTGGTGGTGGCTTCAGAACTTAATGATTCTCATCAGTGCTGAGAGCCAAACCAAGAAAATCAGATACGTAACAACCAACTCCAGCCTAACGACATCAGCTGCATCCAACTGCTAATACCATATTGATAGACTTTTAATCCTGGAATGTAAAATACCCAACCCAAGTCAAAACAAAACTGAGAACCAACTACCGCCCTAAATCTAGTGAGGTTTTATCTAATTTTTTTTTTCCTGGGATATAATAAATTAAACATAGTATGAAATGCAAAAAGGTTACATTGAGACATATAATATTTGAAGGTTTAATTCATTTTTCTAGTGTATAAGACACAAGGCTATTAAATTTTTAAAGCAGTGATCTCCTGAAGTCCCTACTTTATGAGGGCTTTCTTCATAAAGATAAATGGTTTCCTTGCCAAATCAAATGCAGATTTGAAACAAATTAAGTTAATGTTCAACGGTACAAGGTAGAATGGATGGGGGAACTGTTTTATTTTGCATTGTAATAACCATATACACCTAAATCAATAGCTGTGGAAAAAAAAGGCAATAATATCACGTAACTGCAGGAAATGAAATATAGTGAGATGAAGGGGGGAGCGGGTTGCAGAATGAAAGGATTTGTATTGGAATAATGACATTTCATTAAAAAGCGAAGGAGTGCTATTGAATATAAGTCCATACCAGTAAATTCTATTTCTTATAATAACACTTGAGATGAGTTAAAGTTGCCCAAGTATTGTGATAAAGCATCTTGCTGGATTCCTTTCTTATATTATGCTGTAATTTTATGTTAAAAGAAAAATTTGAAATGTTAAAGAGGCAGTGCATGTTTTCTAAAGTGCTTTCTATTTCTCCTAATGTTTCATTTAACTTGTTATATTATCCTGTGCTCCTGCAATCTGAGCAGGAGGAAGTTTATCAGTTTCGCTCTTCTGTAAGCTCATATTAAAGAAACAAAACGAAATGTGAATCCGGCAGTGGTGAAAGGTATTGGGTTGAGAGTGCTGGGGATTAAAGCCCTCCCTTTATCCGCAGCGCAGGCTCAGGCTGGGGAGGAACAATGCAGACTGATAGCAGGATGAATCCGTCCTCCCTGCAATACAGAGGATCAGATTCTCAGCTGGTGTAAATCAGCAGCAGCCGGTGATGATACACTGGGTAGTGCTACCGAAGGAGGCTGGCTGCAATCCTTTTCAAAGTGTCTTAGAAAGAAACCCTGGTTCCCCTGGAGTGAATGGCAAAAATCCCATTGATTTCAAGGCGATAGGGATTTTAACCTTGGTCTTCCTGTGTGTCACCCCTGAAGTCCCTCTGAAAGACTCACAGAAAGGAAAATATTCCATGTGCATCACTTCAGTCATTGCCCTCAGTCGCTTCGTTCTTTGGAGATTGCCCACAAAGGGACCAGCCCCACTGACTGGGCAACTGAGAGACGCACGTGACTGCTAGAAATTAAAATGATGCCATACTATTTATGTCCCATGTGTCAGATCAAGAGGAGCTCATTAGAGGGACAACTTCGTTTCGTTCATTTGCATGAAGAGTATCTGTTGAAGCAGGAACTTGGGTGTCAGTGTGTGAGCATCTCGGTCGAACCTCTGCCAAGCGATCGTCTGGAAAATCGCTTGTAGTATTAAGAGGTGTATAGGATTGTAAAGAAAGTAAGATTGACAGTGTCGTAATACCTTTATATCGGTGATAGAAACATTTTGGAACATGGATGTCAGACAGCTGTCTCAAAGCTTCTCTCTACCATTCCTCATATACTGTGTGCAGAGTACACGAAACGGTTATTATCCCTTTCAGCAATCTTTGAACCCTGTCGTCTTTTACAAAATATGTCATAAAAATGCCGTGGCAGCAGGGTCTATACGAGATAGCAATAGAGCTAGACCCGTATTTGTATATTAATGAAGAGACGTTTTGGAACTTAACTGTGGTTTACTGAGTTGCTCACTGTTCGGTACAGATTAAAGAGGAGCCCGTCATCATGAGAACGTGGTACGTCTTGGTATCATTCTCATGCCGTCATATCAAGGCTTCTGTTTCTTGTGGTGTATCTGGCAATTATAGCAATCAAGCAATGCTTTACTTAGATTTCCTGGACTAATTATACAAAATTACTGTGGTCAGAAACGCATGAAAATTCAGAGGACATTTAGATAAAACTTGGCTTATCATTTAGGGCCTTAGAAATCATTGCACCTTGTCTCCTCATCATAGAAGAGGCATTTTTTGTGCAGAGCTTGTGACTGAAGTTCTTTTGAGCAGACATCTGAACAATCCCCCGTTCACAGTTAAAGGACAAACTTGTCCATAGGTACACAGCTCTGCATCGTCCTGTCCCCAGTGCAATTTGCATCTGTGCCTGTTCCTACTCCTACCCTGCGCAACCAAAGAGCCGTCCCTTTGGGTTGAGCCGGTGGGGGGGCTTGCTTTGAGTTATTGTTATAGTCATAACGAGCTATGTGCTTGACTTGTTGGTTCATTTGTTTTCATAAGGACGGGTCAAGCTTTCTCAAGCAAATTTCAGACCTCATTCAGTTTGAAGAGTCTCGTGCCTACGAACACTCTACAAACGTACGTAACTGCATTTGAGGTTGTCTCAATTCCTTAGCCTGCTTCAGAATAAGATCCAAAGAGGAGCTCGCTGAAGCAAATCAGCTTTTCAGAACTGCGTATTGTGGAATCGGTACCCATCTCTATCAGTGGGAACTGATATCGTCGTATTGCTGAACGATCCAGGGTTCATCTGGATTCATATTGATGTACCTTACCTGAGCACATCATGGGCTGCACTTTTCATGCAAAAAGAATCTGTTTCAGGAGCATTATTTATAGTCTCTCCTTTTGTAAGTTCATCAGCTAAGATGACACTAGATTTTTGCCAAGGGGCCAGGGGTGACGGATAGCATCTGAGGATTTGGCTGTCTCCCACTCAGGAAATGAGTGAAATGGGTGCTCAGTGGAATTAAATATTTCTGTAAAAATAGAAACAAAAAAAAAAGGCAACCAAATATATCTAGGCTCTTGTGTATAATGCCACAGGGAGTTTCATTTTAGAATATGTACAACTAATCACCCTCTGATTTGTGCATTGCTATCACATTTTCTGGTCTCTGTTTCTTCTGGATAGGACACCTGGGATGTGATCCTTTCAAATTGCCTTTTAATTTTACTCCCCATGAAATTAATTATTGACAAGTCCTAGAATCTGAGCCACTCTAACCAACTGTTCACGGATTTGTCATGTACGCTTACGAGTAAAATTCACAAGCCACACTGTACTATAAATTATATAAGTCAATTGGAGAACAGAAACAGTACTGCATGGTTTATCTAAATAATAAGCACAGTTTTAATGGCAAACATTCACTCTGAACTTTCCAAGAACGTCTTGTAGCATAAAAAAATTTACTGCAGAAATTCTCAGATAGTGATTTTAGATAATGGTTAAATGTAAGAATTTCACTGTGTTGCAAGAACAGTAAAAAAAGATGAAATATATTGAATAAAGATTTTATTGTGAGTTATTTGCTCAGCTCTGTAGCACCGTCAATTTTTTCTCCCTATATAAAAATAATGAAGTCAATAAATGTGTTTAGGTGACCTCTGAGACTTACAAAAAGGATGTTATGAGATGGGTGAATAGTGGATACAGTATTTCATTCAGATGCCGAACAGCTGTTGTGGTAGACAATGCTGGCATCCTATTTTTCACCGTTGTTGCTAATATAAATTGGTTTTTGATTGTATACATATTCTATCGTGTTGCGGGAATGTGAAAAAGACTACCAGCCTGTCAACCCTTCTGCCCCACCTGTTTATGCAACTTTCTAATGTGTAATTACGGGCAGTAAATCGGGAGCTTGGTGCCCAGCGCGAGAGCCCGCATGCAGGTTGGCCCAGCCGTGGCTGACAGCCGGCCCGCTGGCTGAATTTGGCTGCAGCCTCTTTCTAAAACCCAGTGGGCCATATTGTCCTGGTGATTTCAGGAGGCAGACGACAGAGGTGTAAATGGTTACCTGGGGTTTTTTTTTTTTTTGGAAATGTAGATTTTATTCAGATGCATTTATGAACATCTGGACTCTATCCTGACCCTGTCACTGTGGGCTGTTAATTGTTCCGTCTCCTTTCCAAATGAGTGATCCCAGCTTGCTGGACATCACGTCAGATACTAGCAAAGATTTGTCGTGGTACTGAATTGCTGGTGTATGTTACAGAAAGTCTCCCATGAATCACAAAATGCGAGGGGATGACACTATGCGCTTTCCGTAGGTGCGTGGTGCTCCTGTGAAGGCGTCTGCCTCGGTACCTGTCCTGTCATCAGTGCTCCGTGTTCACGGAAATCGGAAAAATATTTTTCAAGGAAATATACAAATTAGCACTTCAGGACTAATTCTTGTGCAGATTTAATATTCATACTGGTTGTGCATTTTTCCTTTACAGGATGACGAAAACCAGAGGAATTATACGTTAACATTAACAATTAACAACATGATGAGAATTCTGTGTTAGCTTAACCACATTTTCTGTATATTTTCTCTGAGTTCAGTATTTATTTTCTTTTCAGTCCGACAGCTATTCAAAAGGAGGTGCCCACCTTGTCAATTACTGAATGACCTCCTTTGTAAATTGACTGAGAGTGTGTGATTTGCCCTGGAGCATCTTTTTTAAGTAATTAGTGTAAATCAGTCAATAGATCTGTGTTAGCAACGCCTTAAAAATTGCAGTAGTTTGGAAAATGTTGCACTCTGTTATATGTTATCTCTTTTAAGTGCCATTGGTTTAAAATGTGAGAAAATTATCCATTTTTAAAAATAGATCAGTAGTACTTTGATTATACAGCTTTTGATTTAGAGGGCTTTATGCATTTATTCAGTAGACAGTTGACACTGTACCTGCAGTTTTCTGCGTATCGAAAAAGTACTTGCAAGGTATTGCTCCCTACGCTACTCACACTGAAAATAAGGATACAGGAGGATCCTTTTGACTCGTGTATGTGTGAGCTCTTCCAAAACACACTTGCGCATGCTCTGGGATGTGCCAGCAGCTCCGTATGATATTTTCTCTATACACTGGCCCTTCGCTGTCGCTGAGCTGTGGTGGTGGTGACCCAAGGCTCTGTTCTTAGTATGGGAAGGAAGGGAAAGACGCTGGCTGTAGGCAAGGGATTGAGCCGAATAGAGTGTTTGCTACAGAGGGAGTTTGCTTGGGGGTGAGGGATTTGTTCGCCAAAAGAGCAGTTTGAATGTCCAGTTCCGCACGTGCGCGAGTCAGTCGTGGCTGTCAGGCTCCAGTGGCTGTTTAGCTTCTGGGGTGCAGCTCTTTCACCTACGACGCATGGATGCTTTTTTGCCCCAGCCAGGTCTTTGCCCCTCCCTGAATTCTCGCTCGAGAGTCCAGCCTTTTTGTTTTTTTAATGGAGGGGGATATCATTTCAGTCTCTGCCTTTGTAGATTTTGTGGTTTTGGAACTCTGTGTTTCTGTTTTGTTTTCAAAGTAAGTCTGCCCTTCAAAACCGCAGGGAGACTGACTCCAGTGAGGCTGACTGCCATGAGGAGTGCTCTCAGAAGTACATCTAGGAGCCTTCACTCCTTCACTTTCATATACTAGAGTCCTCTTATTTGTTACTTGTATGAATAATTTAAAAAGTTTTTTTCAGGAGTTTAGAAAATTTAATCAAAACTTAAAATAGTCTTACACCCTGAATAGGTACCAGTTTCGAAATTGCTGACCACTGTAGGTCCGTCATCCCAAGATGAACCTTGCCTGCCTTTCTAGCTGTGCACAGAAGACAAGCTGTTTAGAGGAAAAAAAGCCAGGGATTTTTTTTTTTTTAAAGAACTGAACTGTAACTAAGCAATCATAACAGCTCTTTAAATAAATACAGCTTGCATTTATATTTTACCGTGCACTTCTGGTGTTTGTTTAACTTTATTTCTTTTTCACCCCATTTTAACATAATAGAAAATCTGCATCAGGATTTCTGAATGCTTCCACTCCTCCAGCCTGTCCCAGCCTGTGTGCCATTCATCGGAGCCCTCCAGACTCAAGCTGGCAGGATGCCTAACGTTGTCACCCGCCTAGGAGGAGTGGGTTTAAACTGAAAAGCCAACCATTTAGAAAGATGCATTGTTTTGCCCACCCCCAGATCAGAATCTTTTAAAGCAATTAAGACTTAATTGTGATCAGAAATCATGTATGTTCGTCCTGGGCCTCGGCTGTATAAAGTTCAGCGTTCCCTGGAGTCAGAGATCTGGGCTGGTTTTTCAGAAGAGCTCAGCATGCACCAACTCCTGTTGAGAACAACGGGAGTGCTTCTCGGGATTGAATGCCTTTGAAAATCTGATCATGTCACTTTATTTATTTATGTAGATTTGTGTATGCACAAATATATACAACATGCCCAGAAACAAGCACGCACACATACATGACAGCTCTAGGGTCCGGATTTTCAAAGGAGCCTAGGAGAATTCGGTGAGAGATGGGTGCCTAATTAAAATTCATATCCCTCCTGCCTTTGGCATAACTTAAACCTACAGCTAAATTAATACCAAAACATGACTAAAGGGCAGCAGGATAATTCAGTAAAATCCACAAGAAGCAAGCCAGGCAAATTAGCCTTCCTTTCACCAGCCTTGCATTTTCCCGTTTCTTATTTTCAAAGATGGAAGGAAAATGACAAGTGAATGCCAAATCTCTTTAAAATACTGCCCTTAGGTGGGATGCTTTAGATTGTCTGGGGTCAGGACCTATCTCTGGTTATGTGTTTGTTTATACAGACAGCAAAAGGGGTCTGACTTTTGTTGAGACTTCGCTGTACTGTTGCACTAGTGTATAAAAACCATAGCCAGGTAACAGAGCACTTTTGGGTACTTGTAAAATCATATTGTAAGCTGTAAAATCATAGCAGAAACAGTGCATCTTCCCCCTTCAACATACCGCAAAACAAACAAACAAATAAACAAACCCCTTAGTTCAGGATTCCCCAGAATCTTGTTCCTTATCTACATGTACAAAAAGAAAACCCTGCATCCTGGAAGGTGATTTACCAAACCAGTTGTTTTTACGATAGTGCACAATACAGTTTCTATTCCAGCCTTGGTCCCAGGAGGGAGGGGACACCCGAGTTCAGTGCTAGCATCTCTGCTTTATCTGAGGCATGTACTCTAGACAGCCCACCAGAGTAGAAAATGGAATACATTCACAGGAAAGGCTTTTACACCATCGTGAATCCTGAAATCTTTGCTGCCCAGGATATATCCTCAACAGGTAGTTTGGAGAAAAAGTATAGAAGATGGTAATTGTTGTTCTCTCGAGACTGCTGTGGGGAAGGAGGGATTTGAATGCCACTCTTTCCTAGCCTGGGTGAGAGGCAAGTTAGTTTGCAAACCTAGAACAGAATCGCTTCCCCAGCCGCTGAATTTTAAAAGACAGTGGCTGCAAATACATTTTGCAAGATATGTGATCTCTCTCTGTTTTCCTCAGAAAAGGCTTACAGGACTGGGCCTCTAAGGAATGTACGAGGGGATTTTAAATTCATGTGTCCTGCCCAGATTTAGTAAGAAATCAGTACCAGATCGGTCCTCCTGAGCTGGTACTTGGATATGCACAGAGACAGGAGGCATGGTATGGGGTGACACACGGGGGTAGGCGTGCGTTTGGTACCTCTGACCAGATGTACAGGACCCCTGGAAGGGATGACAGCCTGACTCACAGTTCTGCACTTTTCCTCCTGGGTTCTGCTTGAGTCGTATTTAACCCGGGGCACTGAGCCCTGAGGGAGAGCAGTTCGAAACTGTTAGGGCCAAATGTTTTCTTCCCTGTTTGTCGGTGTCAATCTGTGCTTTTCTCTGTGAGCTGCTGCTTTATGGAGTCAGAAGGAATGAATCCCAAACCACTTTCTTTTCCAGAACCGGTCAGGTTTGCTGCAGTTCTCTCACTTGCGCTCTTGGATGGTACTGACAGTGGAGAATGGATTTTTAATTAAAGGGAAAAAAGGTATTAACAAATACCTTACATCAAAGCAACCGGTCTCTAACTAACTAGCCTAGGATGCTTGCCCCTGCTAGGCTCCTGGACAAACACACTTCACCACTGTGATCTTAAGAGGCTGAAGTATCTTTCAGACAAGCTCATTCCTTAGACTTAATTAAAACCTAGTTCACTCCTTTATTCAATTTATGAGGCCTAGCCAGTAGGATTAAGCGATTACAGGCAAAAAGCCCCATTTGTGAAACACTCATAAGCTCAAGCTGCTAGACTGCTCAGTTGTACTCCATTAAATTAATAAGGAATGAATAGACTGATCCATTATGAATAAAGCTGTGGGGAGCCTCAGCATTGCCTCAGACTCTCTGCACACTCCTTAGAGAACATTTGTGCAAAATGATTATGTTCATATTCATTCAATTGGAATTCTATAAAAGTGGAATGCATAAATTACTCTAAAGATGGGGAGTTTATCTTAAACATTAACTATGTGTGTGAATTAATAAGACTATTATAAAACCATTAGCATTCAGTGTATTTACCTACGTATGCTGCATACCTAAACTAAATTCAACAATTGTTCCTAATTGCTATTCTTGTTGTGTGATCAAGCTGTGGTTCATTTTCCCTTGTAGTCATAATATTTATGAATTACAGTTTTTCCTGTTAAAACTTCTGAATGCCCTTTTTTCCCCCCAGCTTTACATTTGCTGCTGTAGTTTTTCCGAAAATAATAAAATACTGGGCCATTAACATATTGGGAAGTGAAAGATCAACAGATGCTTTCAGATGTATTAAAATAAAACATCAAATAGCACCTGCGAGCATACATGCCGTCAACCAAACCTTTGTCTTTTACAGCGTATTAGACAAGGAAGGATGGCAGCGACTCCTGGGTGACTGTCCCCTGCCTGAATCTGCTGCTGTTCTGCAGGACCCAGCAGAATCCCAGTTTCAAAATGGAGAGGGGTGCAGAATTCGTCCACCGGCCTTGTTTCTCCTGGAAGAACTCCAAGTGACTTGAAAGGTAAAAAAAAAATAAACCAACCACTAAAAAAAAACAAAATGAGGGGCTGCGTTGGTGGAAAAAAAAACCAGTTTATAGAGGACTTGGCAAACAAGGAGTTAAAATCGGCTAACGCAGGTTAGTTGATAAGGTTATGAAAGCAAGCGCTCAAGCAGTGAGTAGTAGGGCTATGCTGCAGGATGGGCGAAGGGCTCAGGGCTGAGCTGCTAGGGCAGACACTTGGAGCAGGCAACTTTTCCTCCTGCCCTGCTTCTCCCTTTCTGTCCTTTGACACTTTCTGACAGAGCGACCAGAGCAGCAGACCCTATGGGGTTATTATTGAGTTGATTTGCCAGGGACTGGGCTGAAGCAAAAAAGACTGCATTATTAGGGCTGATCCGATGTGATCTCAGTGAAATGGCAAGGAGGGGTAGCTAGGCACGGTGTTATTTTCAATGCTGTTCCTGAGCAGAGCGAGGAAATTACGTGTTAACATAGGTTAGCTAGCACGTCTGACCTTCATTGTTCCCAGTGGAAACAGTGACAGTCTATTAGTCCTCCACAAGGGATATCACTGTCTCACAGCAGCTCTGAAAATCCCCCAGGACACTCCTGGAACAACAATAATTCTGCAAGAGTTCACACAACGTTAGAGCTCTGTGAAATGTCTGCAACAAATCTTGCCTGGATGGAGACGGGGACGTGGTAGAAGGGGGAGAGGGATGGTTTTGAACTCAGCTGCGTTTGAGAGGAGACACTAACCTTTCAGGCAAGTCAGACCAGGTGGGAGTTTTGCAACAGGAAAATCTTGCTAATACTCTTGAAATGAAATAGCCAAGTAGGTAAAAGAAGGTCAAAATTAGTTTTTTAGCTTAATCTTGCTTCTGAAGTAGAATATCAACCTCTAAATCTGAATTTTAAAGTGAAAGACAAAGAATTTAAACTAGGAAACTCGTAGGGGCTAAAAGACAAAGAAACCGATTTTCAGCTGAACTCTTAGGAAACGGAGTGACAGAGTTTTAATACAGCTTATAGAAAGTAGTAGTTGAATCAAAGTACAATTGCCATGCCCATAATACAATGCATGGGTAAGTAAATCTGTAGATTTTGACACATAGAGTGGCTGCTAAAACCTTTCTGTGGCTGTACTTTTAGAATAAAAGGGTAGGAGTAAAGAAGCTCTAAGGTCAGCTGCTGGATTTCTTAGACTTGATCTCCTCATCTTCGGTTACACTATTCTTTCCAACACGTTAAATCTTTTAAATATTCCTGTACCCTTTGGCCTGTAACACGCTCGTGTGGTGTGTCCTGGCCTAAAATGGAGCACAGCCTGTCAGTACTCGAAAGGGGCGAGTGGTGCCCGTACGTAGATGTCCTCATGCAGGTGCCCTAAGAGGACTCCAGAATTCAGTGAAGGTACAGCGTGGGCTGTGTTCGGGGGGTAACCTCTACTTGCTGCTCTGGAGATCTTTCGATTGGGAGGCATATCTCAAGATGCGGAGTTACTTGATGTCACTAGGGCCCCTGGATGGCTTAATCCAGGCTTGATCGAAAGGATTAATAAATGAATTCTTGACTGAGCCTGCATGTGAACGTCTGTATTGGAGAAAGGCTTATTCTTTGGCCCAGCTCCAAGAGAAACTAATCATCATGAACTTCATGCAGATTTACGATTATTCTTTCTATAGAAAGGGTTAGGCCAGCACTCTCTGGCAGTAATGAAAAGCCTGCAGAAAAGGAGAAAGCCAAACATACACAGAACAAACATTGTATATAGGTTTGTTTCCTTGAAATCCTTCCCTTGAATTTTCTACATTTTCACGGAAAACTCATGGAAGAGTGCTATCGTGTTAAAACAGATGATAGAATCGTTATGCTCATCTCAACTCCAGGAGACAAAAATATCATACAGTCTTATTTTTTCAAGAGAGATGATATCACGAAATAAAGTGATAAGAAAGAAAGTTACCGTGATAGTATGAAATATGTCCACTGGCTGCCTTCAGCACAGTAATCTTTTATGTTCAAACTATTACTCAAAGTACGGATTATTGAAACACTGTTCTTCGGTGGCACTCTCTCGGGTGATCTATGGAAGCCTGTAGAAGTCAGTGAAAAGAACCCTATCATTTCTGGTTGTTCCTTAAAACAATGGTAATAAAATAATATATCCGTTAAATTTCAGTACACATAAATACATGTATTGGAAATACAGTATGACAGCAGGGGTTTAAAAATGTGCTGTTTAATAATCAGATTTCTAATAAACTTTTAGAATATGCAGAAAAAAATGAAAAACCGCAACCTGCTCACCCAGGATTTTGGGCTTGCTTTTTTTTTTTATTAAAAGCAGGTTGAAAATGGTTTTGTAATCTGTTTCCAACACTGCATTTGCAGATATGCATGGATTTGTTAGGTTATCTCCTACTCATAGGATTTTATTAAATAAGGTTGTGGAACAGTCATTAAAAAGAAAACCAAAGCTCTGTCCCAGAGTTTTTCCTTGGTCTTGAGATAGCTTTTTGCTTTTTGTTTTTAATGCTAAATTTTTCACATTAAAAGGTGATTTTCCTGCTCTTAGACAACAAAGACGTAATGGGTGGACAGAGATAATACAGGGACTGTAGAATTCTTTCATTTTATAAGGCAACAGACCAGTGGTCTGTAAGATCCAGTATCTATCCCAAAAGAAGATTAAAATCACTTGGCCAGCCAGGCAGCGCAAGATGGCAACAATTCTTCTGTGATCCTTGCACATGATTAGTGTATTTCTAGAACCATGGGGACTGTTAATCCTTGTGACTTAAGCTAAATAGTCTAACTACAGATGTTACTACTTTGTAGATTCTGCATTATTTGGATCTCATTAACGTGTGACATGGTTTATGAGCTACATGATGTGTGATGTGTGAATGGGTATACGAGGACAGGGGAGTGCCTCCCACTTGTGGGGCTGTGTAAGGGCTGAGTTCATTTTGTGCATGTGCAGTAAGGGTAAGCGTAAATCTCCTTAACTCAGGAGAGTTAAGAAACTGCTTGTTTCTAGCCTGGCATTGCCTTAAAGGGAAAATGGGATGTGTGGTTAAAGCACAGCGGCAGCTGATTCTGTGTTCCTGCTGATGGTACTCCAGCTTACTGGAAGATGCCATGGTTCATGCTGGTGCGGCCATTCTGAGGGCACCAGGCAGCTCTTCTCTCCTGCAAAAGCCCTTGCCCCAGTGTTGATGTCTGACATAGCATTCTGTGTAGTCCAGAATATCTGCAAAAGCATTGAATAATAACTGGTGGAGGGGAAGGTGCTTACCAATTCACTGTGCAGGAGGGTGGGAACCTCTCAAGACAAGACTATCAGGACTGTCAACTGTTCAATGAGATACTACAGTGATGCGTCTGTTAGGAACAAGTGCCTTTGCACTGCTTGGGTCCTCTCACCCAAGCAGTCATCCCTGCACTGACAACTGTGGCAGGTCTTCAGGTCTCGGATGTGTTTGATTGAAAGGGCAAATAGCAATTTAACCCCTGTTCCTCCGTCATAGACTACAAATACATCATGGTAGTGTGGGTGATCCCAGGCTGGGTATCGTTTCTCCTTGACATGAAATGTAATATCAACTTTTTGAAAGACAGATTTGATAAATGATAATAGCAGATACCATGGATAATACCCACATGAGTATATATGTTCCAGGATATCCGGTTTTCCCTTGTTGTGCTGACATTTATGGATTTTGCATGCTCAGAACCACTGCTTCCACCATGACATGGAAACAGAGGCAGCCACTGTATGTGGAACTGATGAGTCATTTCCTCCCATAATCGGGATTGGTATTTATTTGACAGCTTGTCACGGAAAATGAAGCAAGGTGATGTTCCTAGTGTTGAGGGGAAGGAGAGAGACCTATTTATTCTGTCACCTTCTATAACCTTTTTGGGCAACACAGATCACTTGCATTTCTTAAGATGCTGTGATAATACATTCCTGTTCACCTTCCTCAAAGAGATTCCTTCCTTGTCTCAGTGAAGCAACAGGTAATGATATGGACACAGTTATTAGATTTGTCTTCAGATGTTTGCATTCCAGTATTAACATATCATACAGATATCTTCCTTCCTGAAAACAAGCAAAACGCCAAAGAATAGCACCACCCATGCTTTAACATCGCAGGAGTCCCAAGGAGGAAACTTCAGTAATAATGTTTGCGTTCTGGGATGTATACATTTAACTGTATGATTAGCCTGGGAAACTATGGGAGGCATAGAAACTCAAACCTAGTGGTATGAACTTCCCTCCTAAATGACATTCCTCATGAGTGCACGCTGGAGCTGAGACAGAAGAAGAGGTATTTAGTGTGCAAGGAGCCACTAGGATTGTCCCAGGAGCTGGCAGCCTTTTTCTTTGTAATGTTCACTGTAGTGCTTGCTGAAATACAGATCAGTGGGAAGAGGGTATTGACCCCTTTCTTTCTAAAGTGGGGCTTGAGTGGGTATTCTAATGAATCGACTACTCTCTTAAAAAATAATTCTCGTGAAAGCATAATGCTGCCAAGGTTGAGAGGGCTAAAGGTCAACTTGATAATAAATGATAGCTATATAACAGTCTAGGAAGAAGTTCTAAGGTTTTCCAAAGTTTGAATAGGGACAAGTGGCCTGTTAGGTAATTTTCCATTTCTTGTAATATCTTGCCTTTGTTGGCCAATTTGCCCTCTCCTCACATGTTGTATTTTAGCCAATTTCCCTAAAAGCCTGCTAGAAACTCAGCACGTACTGAAGGTCTGCAAACCAGATGACCATATAACAATGACTTTCCAGTTTCCATTGCATCTAGCTCTGACTTCCCGTGGTACCAGCAGGATTAGACTGGGTACCCAGCATGTCACGCCAGTCCCAGCGTACTGACGTTCTGTTGTCCTGTGGCTGTATCCTGAATTAAGGGATGAAGCTACACTGTCTCTTTTGGTCTGCAAGCAAGTAATTCCAATGAGCGGTATCCCCCCCAGAGTAATAAACTCTTTAATAACAGTAATGTAGCAACCACAATAATGAAAAAAGTGATTACATTCTACATAAAAATATAAAAGCTCATTTGATCCTAAGGTCCCCAGTGGCACATTACCTGGACTTTTATTTAAAATATAACATCTCTTTCTTACATCTTATTCAGGTCCTTTGTTAACACTAATATAAAACACCAGTAAAATTGTCATTGGAGGAATTTAATAAGGAGTGGGTATGGCTCAGTGATCCATGCTGCTAATTCTGACTCTTTTCATGAATCTAATCTAGAAAAGCACGAGGTACTCTGCTTGAGTGTTTTATTACTGAACCCCACTTTGCATATGCAAAAGGAGTGAAGGCAGATAAGAAGATCCCTTTTTTAAAAGCAGAGCTCTTTTCTCTCCTAAAATGGGAACGCCTCTACAAGCACATAATTTTCATGAAATGTGAAAGACTTTACTTGTACTTTTACTTGCTCTTCATTCATGATGGTTTCCTTGCAAATCCAGACTAGATCCAGGGATCTAGAATGACACCAGGGGATTTTCTTCCATGTCTATGCTGGGGGATCTGAGAGCAGAACTAGCCAAACCCTACTCTGGAATCTACCTTGTTGTATTTCTATTATATCTAATACCGGGAGGAAAGCAACCCTGCTAAATACTGCTTGCCTCCCAGTATGGATAGGATAGAGGTTACTGAGCCCATAGGCAGACTTCAAAAGAATCTGAATTCCAGCGGTGATTTTCTGTGCTGTCCCTTCTTGTAATCTGTACAGTTGAGCAGAAATATATTCAGACTTTTTCCATTTCCTCCTTTTTCTGTCAGTACCACATTATTTCCTACTGAAGGCTCTAGCCTTCCCATCGTGTCACTGAGGAATTAATCCCCTGCGCTGTAAGTAAGAACATATGGCAAGCCGTTAGTCACCAGCCAATGCAATGGACACGGTTTTCTTCTAGAAAGTGTGCTGGCCAAAATGGTGAATGGAAGGATGGGGTTTTTAATAGGAGTTATATTCTCAAATCAGAGACAGATCTGAAGATTTAGAAGGTGTGTTAGCAGGTAAAGTGCATTAGCAAATCCCCCTGTGAGGTTTAGCAAAGGCATTGTGGGGACCTTTGAGGTTGTGATGTAAACTAAGCTTCTACTTCCCTTTGTACGGAAGCTTTCTGTGTTCTCGGAGGCCGGGGCCTACCTTCATTGCTAAGTGTGCAACCTGCTTTCTATCGAATGGAAGCAAACTAATTTAGGTGAAGAAACACATGGCTTCTCATTTTTCAAGTGTATGAATGTATTGACAGTCATCGCAGGAGCTCCCTCAAAAATTTGTGTGACCATTTCACATTATCTATACCTCCCCCTTGCATGACATAGTCCCTCCAGCAGTTGGGGAACACACGGAATATGTCATGTACGTAGAAACCCTCTCTAACCCTGTTCTTACTCCCGTTCTTTGATCATATCCATCCACTTCTTGTTTCACGAGATGTGTATGGTCAATCACAGCTCTGGGGCAAGGATTGCCTCTTCGTTTTAACATGCATGTAATGCAACAGGACTGGTGTTTCTAGGTGTTAATGCAAAACAAATGCATACTAGTAATCAAGGCAATAGACTGCCTGAAATGGATATGATAAAAGATGATGCCTTTTCAAAATAGTATCTGCCAAAGATCCTTTTACATGAACATACGTGAAAAGTCCCTACAAAGAGAGAAGTCGTGTTTGCAAAGCTTTCTTGGATTCTCTTCCATGGAGCTGATTGCAGCATCAACCAAGATTTTAAAACACCTTTGTTTTTGAAGTGATGAGCCTTTTAAAACTAATCTTGCATGGGTAGCCCTAGTGAGTAGGAATTGAGGGAGACACATGCTACCATGCTTGTTCTCTTACTAGTCATTGACTGGAAATGCTCACAAAAGGAATAAAAAGTACATTTGCCTTGTTAATACAATTGGTATTACATATTCATAAACCGTTTTATAAAGCTCCCAAGGAAAAATTCAGTTGTACTGAAAGCGCATAATGGTAGAGCGGCCATACAGAAAACAGGCAGCATGTTACAGAATTAACTGCACAATGAATGAAATGCTATGTCTATAATAAACCCATTCAGATATAAATTATGGGAGAGTAGATGAAATGTTTGTTAAGCAATAAAGCTTGCAACCGTACATGTGAAATTGAATGGGATTTATCATAAAATATTGTGGAGGATACAGGCTGAATGTGTGTTACAAATTGACTGAATTAAAAATAATCCAAGGAAAGCAAGCTTTTGGGAGACTGAAAATTTTAGGAAATGAGTTCATAAGCTGTTTAGCTCTGACCCAAAGTCCCCTGGTGCCAAGAAAAAGAGAGGTAAGAAAATAAGAACAGAATAATTTCTTAGAGGATTGCAGTTATGTTGTCTTAATTTTAACCTCCTAAATTTTGTCAAATAATCAGACTCCCTGTTGAACAAACAGCATCTCACTGGAGTGGAGGGTAGAGAATTTGGCCCAGCAGTGTTTGGTTAGTATGATTTACAGTGGAAGATTTTTTTTTCCCCTGAACTATTTATCTCAGTAAGGCTGTTGTACTGAGGGCAGGATAGATGATGTTTTGGTTGGACCTTAAAGAGATATGTGGTATGTTTTCCCAAAAGACCTTACCAGATATCTCAATACAAACAAAAGAGTTGCTAAAGAACATATTCTGTGGGATCCCATACCAAGCTTGACTGAAGTCCACTTCTCAAAATTACATAGCCTACGCTTTTGCTGTTGTTACTTCCAAAAATTGAAAATACTTACAGTTTTTACAATATGATGGAAATATTGTACTTAGGAACAACAACAACGAATCACCAAAACCTTAGAATTAGATTTAAAATTCAAATAGGTGTTTATGGGATAGGGGGATAAAAAGTGGGCAGGATAATTTCCAACCACAAATAACATTTGTAGCTATGGAAACGTAGGATAACCTAAGAAAAAGAGAGAAATCAGAGCTGTAGAATCTATGCCTGAGAGGGTTAAGAGCATTATCCCTTTTCTTAAGCTTACCTTAGATGCTTTTTAGGTCATCTCTCTCCTTTTGAAGCAGTGAATACTGACCATTTCTCAAAGTCGTTAAATGTGTACAAAGAAGTCTGGAAGCCACAATACAAGGTGGTGTTTCTGTAGGGGCTTTAAGGTGGTTGTTCCGATTTACAGACTGAGGATCCTGCACATAGACTGAAGATGAGTGTAGCCGCGTGCCACAGATGTGGTTGACATGGTCTTTCTGTGTCTGCTGACCCCAAGATCCCTATTTCTGCAGGTGTGTTTCACTGTGGTGACATTCTGATAGGGTTTGTCACTCTGAAGGAGTAAATGCATCATTTCCCCCTGATTAACACACCTGACTAACCAGTAGATTTCCTTTAATCTCTTTGAGCATGCAGCCTAACAGAATCCTTTTTGGTTTGCCTCTGCTTGCTGTTTAATAAATAAAGGGATTCCCCTCCTCAGAGCCACATGTAAAAAGCACTTTGAGTTGTTATCCAACAGCGTTTTAATTTCCAGAGGTAATGCTGAGCCATTTCAATGGAATGGGAGCTGCTGGACCATTATTGCAGAGCTAAATATAAATAAATGAGGAGAAATTAACTGAAGTAGACTCCATTTTGCTTCCCTGCTGAACGGATGTAGTTTCCCACGTATAAGAGATACTGTGGATTTTTTTTGTTCCCTTTTTTCACTGGAAAAACCACACTGAGTACAAACATACATCGGCATCCCGCAGGGTATCAAGAGGGGCTGGTAATCTTACCCTTTTAAGAAACGTGGCATGTGCCCAGCACTTTTGGATTGCATTTTATTCGTAGGAGTACGGGCTATGAAACCCCTCTTTCCTGCAGAGGAAGAAAAGCCTGTTAACTTGTCAGCCTGCATCCGAAAGGCCAAGGGTTCAAAGCTGCTCATCAGTGTGGGTTGACATTCCCCCTTAGTGCCTTTGGAAGTATCAAGTTTGCCAGTTATTGACTGCATTGCTGAGTTATCTGTTGTATAAGCACAATTTCCATAAAGGACATAAGGCTGGGGACATGTTCACCACGCATTTTAAGACATGGTTGATTTGATTTTCTCATTTCTTTTTTTCGCTAAACATATTTCTTTCAAACAGTAAATTGTAACAATATTATTGATTGTGTTCTGCTCATGGAGCAATAGCATCTGTTTTGTTTTGGGTTTTTTTTCTTAATGATTTGCTCAGAGGGTGGAAAGAAGTAGTGGAGGTGAAATACCTTTGTCCCCTAGAGATGAGGGCTTTCCGATCGAGATCAGTGACGTGATAGTACGGAATCTGTTAGCACCGTAACAGACCAGGCTGATCCCCTGAACATGAAATCTTTCTCTGCACTTCAGTAAGAGATTCAGGACTTCACATCTAGCCCTTAATATTGAAACGCCATGTTTTTCTTTGATTAATGACTGAATTCCCGCACGATTTGAATTAATCTGGGGGAGAACTCTCTAGGAGCACAAGAACTGTAAAGTCAGTTGAGGGGAAAACCATGCCATATATAATCTGCCCTGGGCAAAGAAAATGCATCAGCTTTTGAAATGCTGAATGCAGGCAATTCAGCGGAAGGTGAATTGTGGACAGAAACACGGCGTTCAGCTGGTAGAACAACAGCGAGGATGTCTCAGTCAGTTCTGTCTTTTTACTGTTTATGTTATTGCAAGTGAAGAGGTAATATCACTC
Source organism: Phoenicopterus ruber ruber (assembly GCA_009819775.1). Lineage (NCBI taxonomy): Eukaryota > Metazoa > Chordata > Aves > Phoenicopteriformes > Phoenicopteridae > Phoenicopterus > Phoenicopterus ruber. The sequence continues at coordinate 17,849,979 of CM020227.1, read as the reverse complement.
AATGAGGCAAATTTCGTTCTTAGATACATGCGCATAATTATCAGTGACCTTTTATATCTGAGAGAGGATTGATTTTGATGAGAGCTCTACCTCCTGCTCTTAGGGCAGGGTCTTGTCCAATTTGTTTTACATGCTCAACAGTCATTATTTGGATGAACCAATCATGGGGATTGGTATTATTGATAGATCTTCCAGGAAATACCTCAAAGTTAAGTAAAAATAAATAAAACATGAAATTAACATGAACATGTTTTTTTCTTAATCAGATACATGTTTCAGTAGCTCTTGCCAAAGTGGCAAAATCTACCCAGCAGGATGCGATTGATATGAAAGGTTTATTAAGAAAAGCAATTCAACAAATATGTTATACCCAGGGGAGTATTACTCAGGATAAACTAATCTGGAAAGATTAAAGTTGTCCTCTAACAAATATTTGCCTATTGCAAGATGCGCAGACCTGAACCAAACCTTCTTCTAAGGTTCATCAAAATGTTATAGTAATTTTTTGCCGTTCTGAAACAGATCTCATCCTGAGGAACTGCCAGGTTTTCTGACACACCGTAACAGGAGGTCAAAGGGCTCTGATGACACATATATAATGCCCATTTAGCAGATGGGAGAAACAGGGAGTGCTCAAGCTCATGTGTCCAGTAATTTTAGGTGTCATGATTAAATGCTGAGTCCTGCATCTCTGGAAGAATCTCTATTGGGCACAGGAGGAGCTCTCAGCTTTCTGACTCAGATGGAAGAGTGCTTTGTGTCTTCCTAAATGAGGGTCCAGATCATGGTCTGGATGGTTGACAGTGGTGTGGTATGTGCCAGAATCTCCCTCTGGCTTTATGAAAAGTGGTAGGTGCTCTGCGCCTACATGTCTCTACTTGTTTACGCAAAAAATTTGGCTCCTAAAATTAGCGAATGCTTTTCAAGAATTTTGTCCAAACAGTTTGCTGCAGTGAGTCAGTAGTAGAGGTATGAATAGAGCCCAGGGCTTCTCACTCCTGGCCCCGTGCACTAACCACCAAGACCATTTACTTTTCTAGCCAGGGCCAGAGTGAAGATGTGAAAATACCACAGGCAAAATTTGTTTTTTTTTCATTTTTTCCACTCAATTTTGCAGACTCAGGAGGTTTGGTTAGCTCTCCATGTTGAGCAAGAGGATAATATTGGCTTTGCCGTGGAGTTTTTCACTTCTAGGTATATGAAAGATGAGTCTTTCCTCTTGCTTTCCCCTCTGACCTCTGCTTGAAGGTGAGCGGGGGTGTATGCTGAGTTATTTTTCCTTTGGAGAAACCGGTACAGAAAGAGGGGTGAGCACGGAGAACTCGGCCAGTCGGGGTACTGGCCTCAGCCTCTCGCTGGCAAAGAGAGCAAAGAGGATGGGGAGAGCGGGCAGGCCAGGAATAGCAAATGGTCGGCAGTCCTGGTCTGTGCTGTTGATTACATCCTCTGGTGATCCAGCCAGGGGATCAACAGGCCGGTTGTGCCCAGTCATTAAGGAAAGGCATGTCTGTAATTAATGGCAGAGGGCCCGATACAATAAAAGACATGTCTGCCTTCTGCATTGCGAAGCCCGCATAGGGCTGCAAAAGACGCCAAAGAAAATCAATGTTAAGCAGCTTGTATGGATTTGTGCAGACCTATACAGTGCCAAAGTCCAGACATATTTCTCATTGAGCTGAGTCCTCATATGTTTTATTTATAATTTAATGCTAAAATTTATGAAGGAGATGCATGGCAGAGGGAGAACCCATAACCTTGTCATTTCTTTTCTTAAAGCAGCAGCTACTAGATCTAGGAAAGAATTACGTCCTCCTCCTTCTCTCTGACTCCCCAGCATAAAATGTAACATGATAGAAATTTTTTTCCACTCTGGGTTTGTTTTCACTGGATCGGCTGTACAGCTGAGTTGCCCGTCGCATATCATGCAGCAAGTTTTTATCAGAATTGGTAACTGCCAATCACTTGCTCTGAAGTAAATCACCTCAGATGTTATTCATCAAGCATGCCATGTTACATTATAGACTCTCATAACTCAGACACTTAAGGTATGAAAGAAATTAATTGCCTGTATTATTTTCCATAAAAACAAATAAACAGCGCTAGGTGCCTTTTTAAAGTCAATCGGAGGATTGATTTTAAATCAAATTGTATTTCACAATAGTTCAAGCACTCACCACTAGAAGCTGTAATCTTGGGACTTTAAATATGGATACTGTAATTTCAGAATGTCGCATGCTTTAAACATTTGTATTGAAATTTAAACCATTGCCATAAGAAAATAAAAATAGTATACATAAAAATGTATTAAACATGACAGCAACATTAACAGCCCTGTTTGGAGGGAGGAAGGATTTTAACAGAATACAGTATTTACTGGTCTCTTCTGTGTTGTTCCACCGTGATGTCAGAATCGCATTTTCCCTGAAACTATGGATGAGGCTTTTCCCCTTCTGACATCAGCCACATTTGTATTACGAAGCTCAGATGAGACAGCAAGGTGCAGGATTTCTGCTGGCGTGCGTTCAACCAGACCGGCACTGCAGAGCTAGCGGAGCTTAATTGAATTGTACTGGAAACCTAAAAGAGAAGAGGCTGCCAGGGAAAGAACACAGGTTCCTGCAATGGAGAAGACCTAATGACAGGAGAACCTCAAAATGTTTTGTTCTGTTAAGTTGCCAAGAACAGGTAGGAGTCCAAAACTCACACAAGACTCCTGGGTAAGGATCCAAAAGTTGCATATATTTTCGTGTTCATTTGAATTACCCAAATGGCCTGGTTCAGCAGAATCTGAGCTGGGAGTCTCGGGGAAACGGCTGTCACATGAGATGTCTAGTTAAATTTAGTTAAACAGTTAAATATTACCACTTTTATAAGCAAAAGAAAAGAAACTCCACCTAATCCGAAACATCTCACATTCTCTTTAACAAAAACATTTGTTTCCTCTTTTATCCCCCCCTTTTTCATGCCATAAATATGTCAGTTGTTTAAAAGATGTGACTGCCCTTATAAACGTATCGAAGATAAGCTAGGTTGTAAAGGATTCAGGTTCATGAACTATGTTTATACAGTCTATTGTTTAGTACTCATGAATAATTGATTCTTGTCCTTCCTGCACAAATATTCAATCAGATACCATTCAAATTGATAGCAGGTGTCTGATCTAGGAAAAAATGGCAATGTTCTTTGACTGGAGATGTGATTGTAATACAACTCCACTTCAGCCATGGAGTGCAGAGGAGTGTCACACACTTCAAACAGGACCTGTTGAGAGAGAGAGTTTCTAATTAAAACAGCATACCGTGTAATTGTCTGGTATGTTTGGGGTAAGCAACCGTCCCAAAGCACATTTATTGCGTTTTCTTTTTATGTGTATATATGTGAAATGAAGAACGGATCGTAACTTTTAGAAATTGCTTGTTCTGATGGGAGGTTAGATTATGCAGAGAGAAGAATACAGTTCTATGTAGTCTGTAATTCCGTAGGATCCTTACATTCCCAATATTAAAAAACTGACTATGATTTCCCCAGACCATGTGATGACCAGGAGACATAGAATAATTGCATTATGTGATATATTATTTAAGATCCAGTAAGAAGATGCCTGTTCCTTAAAGCACAGATTCTTTTCAGATGAGTTACAACTTTCCACTACTGGAAGCTTCCTGTAAGTCACTTTATATACTGAAGGAAAACAAAATGTGCATAGAAACAGAGCAGGGAGCAGGACCTGCTAGTGTATCCTTGAACCTTGGAGCAGTGCTCATTTCTTGCTCAGGGAGGTTTGTTGATGTGAGCAAAGTTATGCCTGATACGGAAAGAGTAGTCACAGCGTGAATATAGATACAGAACTGGAATTTTGCTCCCAGGCACATGAAAATAAGTCTGAGGAGTCAGAGGTCCAATATGTTCCAACTAAAGCGAATACAAGTTTGGTCATTGAATTAATCAAGACAAAAATCAATTCTTAGTTGGTATTAGGAAACATAGAGTATATTCCACATGTAATTAACTGTTATTAATAGGAACTCTTTGGAAGAGCCGTTGAGCAAATATGTAAATAGTTTTTATCGTTTTATGTCATTGTCATGCAGAAAATGTTCCTGTGGGAGGCCTCAGCCTCCCGAAGGGCGCGGAAGAGCAGGGAAGTAGTGCGGCAGTGCTCGTGTGTTTTGCATCAAAGACCCAGGGCCCTGTGCTGTGAAGGAGCAAAGTGCTTCAATTCATTCTCGTTGCTACCCAATGCATGGGTTTCCTTGCTGTGTTCTGCAAGGGTATTTTTGGAGTTACTGTTTTTACTTTGTTGTGCCTCTTCCCCCACACTCTCCCGCCCCCTGAGTTTACTGCTTAAACACAGAAAATTGGAAGCTCTGAAAATTATTTTCTTCTGGTTGCCAGTGAAGACAGTTTTCCATATTTCTTTATTTACAGCACTTTGTATTTTCATCCCCTTTCCTATCAAAATGGCTCTGTAGGTGTAGAAAAGAGGTTCTGCTGTATAGCATTCACGTCCATTCAGTCTTTGACCATACACATTTGACAACCAGCATGGAAAGATAATGTTGTTTACAGGTGGGATATGCTCAGACCACAAGCGTTAGATCAATGAATGGTCAGTCATGTGAGAATAAGAGGTTTTTATAGTCCCGTTGGATTTAGACATCTGACCTAAGCAGCTGTTCGCACTGAACAGTGCTCCCACATCCTTCAGCTCCCTAGCTGTCATGTATTTCCAAAAAATTAATTCAGCCATGGAGTGTTAACTCTCATTGTTTATTTGCATCTTAATTATGGCTCGCAATTCTTGAAAGGCATCAAGTACCCTCCCCCACATCTCCCTCAAACCTTCAGTCCCATCTTACAACCCTCCGTGCACTTGTTCCATCCAGTCCCCCAACACACAGACATTTCAGAAAGTTGCGGCTTTCTGCTTGAAGTGGGGAGGGGGGAGGTACTGCATCTGCTAGAGTAGCTGCCAAAGCCGAGGTGTATTTCAGAGCGCTTTGCTCTTGTCGATTGAAAAGCCCTTTTTGGGTTGCTTATTTGGGTAAAGCGTTTCTGCTCTAGAGTGGCTTAAAATGTAAAAGTTCTCTTTCTTTTCTTTTTTGAATACTAAGCAACTGTCTGTTTCTGAAGGTTCAAACAAACGCTTTAGTTATACTCTGTCTGCTCAGCACTCCAGTGCACAAAACCTGGTATTTTTAGGGAGTGCAGACCCTGAAGCCAGTAGCACACTAAAATGCTCAATCTTCCATAAATATTACCCTTCCCCTGACCTTCCTTCATTTTCCATGCTGGATTCCACTTCTGAATCTATTCATTTTGAATAGGCAGCAAAATCCTTCCCTGGAATAGACAACACAGATACACCTTGCCAGCTGTAGCAGTTCGTAATGTATATATTATTGAAATATTGGCAGTGGTCTCTGAAACCACAAACAGAATTAGTTGTACCCAGAGAAACATACTTTCTTTCGGTGGCTTGAGTAGCCAACAATTACTAAAAATATCCTTCTCCTTTCTATAATTTCAGAAGATAACATAGTATTTAGTGCACAAGTGACATAACACATGAATCAGCTCTTCATAAAGCCTTCTTTTTCCCATGGTATGTTAAAAATATTCAGATGGGGCAGCACACAAAGACAGCAATTTCTTTCTGTTCTTTATTAAGAGCATTTAATGCTTGCTAAAAGTTTCAAGTTGCCTGCCTTCCACTATTCAAGTTTCTCTTCAGCTACGCGCAAACCTGAAACCCGTCCTGCAACCACTTTACTCGCGTGCGTAACCTTCAGCACAGGAGTTCCTGCGGTGACGTTTCTAGCCCACTGCTCGAAGCACCGCGGGGAAGTGGTGGCAAGGCTGGGACTGGATCCCTGGCTCCGGTTCTCGGTGCTCTCTCCCGTTCCTTGGGCCGCCGAAGGAGGGGCAGCTGTGTTGACTGAGGTGTGTCCTTAGTGTCCTTACCGTGGTGCCCGTGGGGGACTGCCAGTCGGGTGACGCTACGGGAGGAGTGCAGAGAAGGGTGATTCCCTTGCAGCTCAAAAAATGGCATTTGCGTTGTTTTTTCTTGCAGTCTCTGCACTCCACCTCAGGAGTGGTCCATAGCTTGTAAATTATTGCTTGGATCAGTGTGCTTCAAAACTTTGAGGACGCCGAAGAGTTGTCATACATACCAGTTTTTGAGTGGTTATGAAGTTATTTATAAGTGGTATGTATGTGCAATAATCAAATGATAGTATGGCTCATATGCTGTGCACTCGAGGAGCAGCCAGGCTGGGAAACGGGTGGAAGAGATCTGTTGGATAGAAGAAAGCGTCTTGGATCACTGCAGTAACGAGCCTAAAACTCAAAAGTCAAAGCTTTTGGAGATCTGGACTTTGCTGGTATTCCTTGGCTTGGAATTCTTCCTTTTTTGTTGCTAATAAGCCAGGATTTGATGGTGTGTTCCTTGCGCTTCTTTGGTGAGATATCACTTTATAGGAAAACCAATCTAATAACCAGCAGCTGCAGGAAGGACTGGCTCTGCTTCTCCATCCCTCGGTGTCACTGACCTCTCCAGTCCCTTGAAGCTGCACACTCTGGCATCTGTAGAAAACTCTTCCCCCCACACACGTATTTTTCTGACAATTTAACTCCATGAATTTGCTCATTCTTTACTTGGATGTGTATAACCAGGAAGCAGAGACATATATGACCAAGTATGTGGGGCACTGCCTTACTTATATTGAGAAGCTTCACCTGTAGATTTGCTTGGAGTTGGAACTGGGCTGCTCCTGTATATTCAAATTGGATTTTTAGCTGTTTGGTTCTCTGGGAAGGTCTTAGAATTAAATATTAGAAATGAAATAGCAGCATGGATTTCTATTCGGCAAATGCTAAATGGTATTATGAGAACTTTAGTGGATGAGAGAAACCCCAAAGCGTAGGAGAAGTGTAAATGTTGTACCTACCTTTTTAAAAGGAGGAAAAGAAGGGATCAGGAGTTCATAAACTAGTCAGCCCAATAGCTATTCCTGGAAATACACTGCAACAAATCTTAAAAAAATCTTTCTAACTATTCAGATGAGAAGAAGATTGTAAAAGATAGCGTAAGATTGAAGTGATTTGTTCTCAGCAAATCCATCTGATTTCTTTCTCTGAAAGAATAACTAGCCTGGGGAAAGGGGGAAGATGTTGCTGAGTTATCCTGATTTCAGCTTTTGTTTTTGTCTCACATAATGTCCTTGTGAAAAATTAGGAAAAAAAAAATGCCAGTAGAGAGTGCACAGCTCAGAACTGCATTGGGCACCATATTTTACATATCAAGAAGGCATATTAAATTGAGTGGAGTGTGACAGGAAAATCTGAGATTTATAGAACATGACCTATGAAGAGAAGTTGTGGGAACTGATAAACCTACAGAGAAATCATCATGATAGTCTTTCCAATATGAGAAAGTTATGCAAAGGCTGGTGCTTTTTGTTCTCTCTCCACTTGAGGGAATTCAAAAGAAACCAATTTAATTTTCAGCCAAGATGCATTAGGGTGACTGGGAGGAAAACTTTCTAACCACGAGGGGAATTGAGTAATGATGCAGACTTCATCCGAGGGTTTCCAGAACAGGGCAGACAGATGTTAAGGGGGGTCTGGCACTACTAACGATTCAAAGGCTGGGGAGGTCTCATCCAGGCCTACGTTATTACCTGTGAAGAGCGACCCAAGAGGAAAGAGTAAAAGCTACTGCCAAGAGACTATGAATGAACGGTGGTATTATCAGATAGTGATAAATAGCTCTTTCTTAGAGATGGGGATGATATTCGTTTCTAAAAAAGTAAAGTTCTTTCATTGTGAATTGATGGTGATATATACATTTTCATATATAGGAAAACGTGATGTAAAATGTTATAAAGACATAGCATACTAGTGATAGTCTATCACAGACGCTGTTTATATATTGTGATAATGGCCCTAACTTCTTATTTTAAACATCAGTTACATTGTGATCTAATAAAAGATTAGGTTTTTTTAAAGTAACTTTTACTAGACTCACATACAGTTTTAGTTCACATACAAATTTTTGTAGGCCTCCTGAGAACTTATAATAATAGGACAGGAGAGAATGATGCAGAATTCATTTTAATTTGCTTGTCTTGGAATGCCCTTTGCTGTTTATATTACAAATTTCAATATACATCTCAGAGGATCAGAGCAAGTATAAATATCTATACCAATTTAAAAATGTACCATTTTTAGAACCTGTCATATATTTTCTGGTAAGGCATGCTATTCATCATCTTCTGAGGACCATTTTTCTTAGAAATATGTAAAAATATATATACAGCTAATGTACAGGATCCCAAAAGCTGTAGTTGGGAACATAAATTAAGCCCAAAGTGCTCAATTTTAAATGTACCCTGCTTTTCTACAGCACTTGGCTTTCAAATTTGAAATCAGAGTGCTTTCAAATTTGAATGAGACGAGTTTCACAAAGTTCCAGAGAAGGTGATAGTTATTATTGGGTTTATGCCTATTATTTCATAACATCATCCTCCAGAGAAAATGCTGGTATTAAGATTATTACTCACCTTGCTTCTGAAGCCCAAACTGAAAATCTGGTTATGTGTCTAAGGTCACTTAAAAGTTTATTCTCTTTCTTCCCCTGCCTCCTTGCCGTCCGTCACTTTTAGTACTGATAAAGAGAAGTACAAAACCAGCAGAGGCTGGTCTCTAAGCTCAGTTTTCACTGAAAGCCACTGGGCATTAGTTAATTCCTTTTTGTCGTGCCTCTGCTGTACACAATCCACGTCTTCAGGAGTGCGCATGCTTCACCCGGGTTTGTATAACGTACAGGTGTATATTGTGTCAATGCTCATGGAGAAAGTACCATTTCAAATACCTGTTTAGATGCCCAATATTCTTGGCATATGGCAATGATGTGTCTACTCGGATGTAGGATACCAGAGCTGTAAAGCACACTTTGACTTCTGGACAGACAGGATAGAGGCACTGCAGGCAGCGCTGCCGCTCTCACCCCGCCTCCCCACCGCCGACAGCAGAACAACGTTAGTATCGTAATTTTTGATGCGCAGAGATTTTAACAGTTCTTGATCACTCTTGATGAGTCTTTAGGTATTCTCAGAATCATACTCAGCCAACGTGTACTGAGGAATTACTCAGTTGTAGGGTATTACTTTGGTGTGCTGTCACTTGGCTGTTCTCATTTCCACTTGCTCATCGGCGGTGACCTGTCTGCAGTCTCAGCTGAGCTGACTTTAAAAGTCCTATCAATAACAATAAGCAGAAGCACATGAAAGGAAGTATAAATTATTTGTAATGGTGAAGCTCAGAAGTGCTGAACTTTTAGCTCATTTACTTAAACAGTTAAATATTGCCACTTTTGTAAGCTAAAAAAAAGGAAACCTCACCTAATCCAAAACATCTCACATTTTCTTTAATAAAAACATTTGTTTCCTTTTATCCCCTCTTTTTTCTGTGCCACAAAGGTCATCCTTGGTGTGTCTGTTGAGATCCTCAGCAGCCAAAATGTATTAGAGCTGCCACTAAGTAAATTAAATTGACTAGAAACGTGTCTAAAATGGCTGGCAGACCACTCCTGTTGGGTTATTTTATGCTATGCCACAGATTTTAAACAGTTAAGAAAACCAATTAGCATCAAGCAAGCGTACAATAACATTTTGTTCTGTAATTCTACCTGTCACTTTTTTATTTCCCATTTCATTCTCATCTTTCTTCATAATTGGATACAAAAATACTGAGCTGTAACTACTTGTGCGAAGAAAGATGAGAGACAGACCCTGAACAGATCAGCATGTGCATTAGAAGCTGTGCATTGTGAAAATCCGAAATCAGTTGGGAAGTGATGATTCAACCCATAATATACAGTATGATATATGTCACGGACTGGGAAGCTAGCAAGAGCTGAGTTGGGTGGCTTAACTGCTCTAATAGACACTGCGTTTTACAGACCAATGCTTGAACATCTGTATTGGGTAGTTTCTGTTGAGGAAACAGCAGTAGCCATAAAATACTGAGCAATATCCTATATACAACAATGAAGGTTTGAAGACAAGGACACCAGGTTATGTATTTCATTCTTCTGCTTTACTGAGAACTTGAACAACAACAAAAAGCAGGCGGACAAGCGACTGATGTAATGTCTCCTTTGACACAGATTGCATTCCAGCATTTTTAATAACTCATTTTCCCAGGGGTGGGGTGATGGGGATGCTTTAAATATTCCCTGATATTTTTTTAAAAAGACACGCTCCCAAATTTCTGATAGTCACAGGCACTTCTTACAAACAGTGCCCGAGCCCCCGAGGAATGCAGCTTGCGCGTAGGTGCTGGCTAGCTGAAGGGCAGCAATTGTCATCGTTACTGGGCTTAGGGCGACGATCTGGAAATGAGCAGATGCTGCTGATTTCACAGGGATGACTGGGAGGTGGAAAAGGGGTGGAGGAGCACCCATCTTCCTTGCTTTCAGCTTTTCCAGCACACTGTAGGCAATGTAATTAGGGCGCATAGATGCCCGTCTTTTGCACGCCTGGTTCCTTGGCACTGAATCCTTGGCTTGTTTCTCACTGGCTTGAAGGTTAAAAACCGTGGATGGTTTCAGTGACCGCTGCCACTCCAATAACCTACCTATTTTTCACTTTTTAGATAAGTTGTCTTCAGAACAGGGGGAAAGAGCAGGATGGAAGAACGTCTGATTTGCTTGTCTGATGCACTTTGAAATCCTCGAGGCACATGGCTGAAGGCACTTGTTTACGGGCATCATTTTCCAAATACCCTTTGCTGTAAGTAATGTTTTCCTAGGAAGAGAAGTATTTTTGTATGAAGTTTTATTGTTGTGGCTCATTCCTGCAGTATGTAACGGGTGGATTTCTGATTTTTCAAGGAAGGAAGTCTTTCCTTACTTCTAATAGAAAGAAAGATATCCAACATTCTGTTTACAAATATGGAAGATTAAAAGGAGTGTTTTGTACCTTGGCCAAACATAATAGGAGCATTTGATACATTCTTATTATGTCCTTGTACTTCTTTAATCAAATACTTCAACTATTTTTGGCGCCCATTTCTGCAATTCTACTTCTGCTTCAGTAACTTGCACTGCACTGTAAGGAGAACTTTGTCCTTTCTTTGTCTTTATTAATATCAGAGTTATTAAATCTACGCAGCCTACACAGCTCTACAATCAAAATTATGTACACAATCATTAACAAAAAAAAATAGATGACATAGTTGCAGGTACACTGTGTGCCTTGTGGGAGAGTGGGTGCTTGAAAACTAAACTCCCGCAGCCTTCTGTACAGCGCAATTGCTTTCTTCTGCTCCCGAGGAAACAAAAAGCATGGGCAACTCTCCTGTTAGAGATTCCCTGAATGGCAAAACACACATTTCTTCATACAGTGGTATCAACAGCTGCATCTAGATTACGGGGTGGGTATGCCGCATCCCGTGTGCCACAGACCTGGTCTTCTCCTTGCCCACACCAGGACTTCAACCCATTTCTCATCGCACCCGGGCATGCGGGTTTCTTTCCGAGAGGCTGGCGGCGGAGGGACGGGCTCAGCCAGGGCCTGCTGTGGCGGGGATGGGTGAGCACATGGACAGCAGAGCAGGGTGTTGCTCCTGCTCACCCTCCCCTGGATTCACTGAGATGCCGCTGTGGCCGGTAGTATTCAGGAGTGGGAGTCAACAGGGAAGTTGTTATTGCATCCAGGAAAAATAAATGTGTGAGTTCTGTTACACAAATTGAGAGTCTAAGTTCCACCATGTTCCTTTGGGTGCTGCTTGGCAAATAGGTACTGTGTTTGGTGTCACAAGGTGTATTGCTTTGGGTGGAATAGCTGCTCAGAAAGATTTGGCAGAATTAGAATTATTTAGGTTGAATTGCTGAGATTTTTGCACCCCCTCCCCGTTATGTTGTATGGCACTTGGGGGTGTCTTTCTGCATTTTCCATGACATCAGCCTTGATGTTGCTCTTGCTTCCTGGCTTGCAAGTATCTCTGGATCATTTCTGCTTTATTTAGAGCACCGAGTTTGTTCCTTCCCATCCATCCTTAAACTGCACCTCTGCCAGGGAGCTTCATGAGACTGACGGAGGATATGCTTTCCCACCATCAGTGTGGAAACTGGTTTATCCCAAATTCATCTTTGCCTTTTCACAAACCTCTCTTCTGGGGTTGAAGGGAATGTCCAAACGATAAGTCTGCTCTTTGGGTGATAAGATTTCCTTTTTTTGCCTTTTATTGCATTTTGAAGTGTCTAAACAAATTAAAATGAATTAAAGGTACTAAAAATAGACAATAACTTATGACCCACATCCAGATAGTCTGACTCTGCAATTGCCATTTTGGAGGTGATTTGCTGCTTCTAGGGTTTCTTTGACTCCTTAGCCAGTAGTGTAAGAAAGGGAGGGACAGACTGACATAGTCGTAGCCACAACTCGAAGTCAGTGTAATTAGTGTTATTTCTATGCAGCTTTTAATTTGAAGAACTTGAAGGGCAGAGTCCCAGTTTAACCAAGGTACATAAATATGTCCCTAACTCAAGTGTACGAAGTCAGGCGGCAGCTAGCAGAGTTAAGGTTAAGAATGTACTTCAGTGTTTTTCTGAACTGGGGAGCACTCTTTTTCCCTCATCATATAATATTTTGCACAACCCAAACATGTAGGTCAAGAGGCCAGAAAATTAGCACAAGCTGTAGCACTCTTGTAAAGGGGGGGTGGGTGAAAACAAAACCTAAAACCATTCGTACGTTTTAAACGGTTTCCCTTCCCTCCATTCAGGCAGTGATGCAGAACAGCTGGTCGTGAAACCTGGCTGCATATTTGTTAAATGGGAACAGATTACTAAATCAAATTTGTTGACCAATTTTCAAGTATGTGGCCTTGAGATATTAAAAAAAAAAAAAAAAGGAAAAAGGTTTACATCGCCTAAAGAGGAGGGGGTAACAGGCCAGTGGTACGAACATTTCATGCTGGTGGGATTTGGCAGGGGGGGAAGGAATCTAATCGCTAACTTTCGTGTGAGTACCCAGCTAAAACCTCAGGGAATTTTATATAGTGCATGTTGTCAGTATTTTAATCATCCACAGCTGTCAAAACTCTTGTAACCCGCCTCTTCTATTTAAAATGTGTCTTCTAGGCATAAAATAATTAAAGGTGCAGGACCATAAGGTAGGCTCAGAGCCGCTGCAATGTGACAAAACTCCACATATGAAAGGCATTATTTCAGGAAGTTTTAAATATAAATTTTGTTTTGTCAGAAGGCTGCAGGGCACACATTTTCTATACTGTCAAGCTTGATAGTAACAATATTTATATTTCAAATAAAAAGATTAAATTGCAGTCTTATGTGTTTCTGGTTTTCACATAGTTTTTACCAGTGTATCATAGTGTTCCATATCAGTGTGTCATCGAAACTTTTTTTTTTGCTGACACCAGTTTTGCTTTATTGTAATATTAAGTCTTGTACTGTCAGTCCCTGAATTGAAATAATGAGGGCAGACAGTAGTTTAGTTGACTAGCCTATATCTTCCCTTTCCTCAGCTCCCCTAAATAAACTTGAAAACAACACAGAATAAAAATGAATTTGTTTAAAAAGACAATTGTAAAGACAGAGATTTGGAGGCTATTAATATAAAATGTCTTCGCGTGCGTGTGCGCACGCGTGCACTTGCGCGTGCTTGTGCAATCTCTGTGTTTGCGGTGTGTCATCCTGTGGCTCAAGACCCCACCTTGCAAACTCGTGTTCGTGTGCCTACCACAGGCATGTGTACTTTCCAAAAGGATTAAAGCTTAGTGTGAGAGTACAGATGGAAGAGGAGGGGAGGGTAGCGTAATTTATGAATATCTTGATCTTCTCTATTTGTTTGTTTTTAATATTAAAAGAGCTAACCCAAAGAATAAATGTCTTGGTCGTTTTGAGCTGTCTGGTTGGCAAGCCTTTTGCGCCACTGCTTGTTAGCTGTTACTTGTGAACTTTCTGTTAGTGCCCATAGGCCCTTCGTTCTTCATTGTTCGGAGCTTTGCAGTCCCATGAGCTTGAGTCCCGGGGTTGGGTTGGTGTCATCTGTGCAGCATCAGGGCTTGACAGAACAATGGGGAGAAATGTGAAGAGGTTCTGACTCAGGCTCGTGTTGGAACTGCCAGTTGGAGCCACTTACCCTGCCAGCTGGGGCTGGGTTTGCTCCTTTTAGGTTGAAATGTGAACATTTCATCACAACCCCTTTGTGGCTGTTTGGGACTGGCAAAGACTTTCTGTGCAAATTCCCCTGGTTTTACCATCTGCGTGACGGTGAGGATTTTTCCCCCAGAGTCAGACGGTGCTGGCTGATGCGTAACAACTTCTCTGGCCGTGATGAACTGGGTTAATCAGAAAAGCAATTCAAAATTTGGGTGTTACAGAAGCTACTCCAGAATTGCTATCAGCTTAGGTGTGATAGGGGCTTGATTCTTCTCACTGTGTTGCTGCTCAATGGCGCTTCTTTCTGTCACTTTAAGCCTGTGGTCTGTCATTTGGCCAGTCATGATTTTACAATAATGAAAATAAAAGTAAACAGCACTAATGATGATGTGTGTGATGGAAAATGAGGAGGCTGTGTTGCTAAGACAACTTACGAGGAACCGAATGCAAAAAGTAGATTTCCGTGAAATTTCTCATGCAGGGAGTATTTACTTCTTTTATATTTAAAACAGTGGCCAGCTTAATATAATTTACTGCTTTTTATAACAGGAAATGTAAACTGCATGCCTCAAATCTGTGAGCTAATAAGTGACAGATCTGACCGTGTAATTCTCATGAACATCCTTGTGACTACTCAGTTCTCTCCCTATTTTGTACCATAATATCAACTGTAGGACTGCCTTGAGAATAACTTCCTACTAGGTTTCCTGTAGAAACCTATCGATATTCAAAAGCTATTCAAAGTTATGTGAAAACAGAAGAGTTTGAAGGTTTGGGGTTTTTTTTAATTGGTACTGATCTGCCTCAATAAATATGTTTTGTTTCATTCTGTAACCAGCCAAGAACTTTCAAGTGCATTATAGAAACTGTTTAGAAGGCTTCACGGATTATATGAAGTACATGAGGTACAATATCAATAAAAAGATTGTGCCCAGAGAAGAACAGCCATGCCTTTTCCCTGTATAAGTCCGTGCCTCTGTACCTCAGGCTCCTAAATACTTTGCCAAAGTGGCCAGCCTGCTGAATTAATCAAAATAGGAACAATAGGGGAAGATAATTAAAAGTGAAGTTACGTACCAATGGAAGACTTTTGTATGTAACAGGAGACAACAGGTGGCACAACCCATTCTATACTCAAAATCTGATCTTGCTTAACACCCCCAACCACTTTTTTTTTTCAGTTTGAACTGAGGGATATACGAATCAGGCTAGCGCAGCACACACATCTCAAATGAGGGAGGCCTATTCCGATGGAAACATCTGGTTTCATTACACCAGGTAACACCTGCATGAAATTACATCTGTGCTGAAAGTCCTTTAACAGAATTTAGTAATTAAACTGAGGCAATCTAATCAAAGAAAGGCATGGAGAAGGTGATACATGAAGTTTCGTTCTCTGCCATGTAAATAAACTGCATTAGTATATTGGGTCTTTCAAGAAACGGTTAACATCAACAGCTTGCAATTGAATAGATTTCATGTTAAAAACAGCCTTCCATGCTATATCCACAATATATATTCTGATCTTCCAAACAAATCTCCAGGGGGCTGTTTGGATTTATTGCACTTAATAGCATATTGTTTGGAGTGTACAATGTGTGGGACCGACCGAGTTTTACTAGGATATTCTGTGGCTCAATTTCCTTTCAATATGTAACTGTGTCCTTTTCAAATTTTGATTTAAAACCTTGTGCAGTCGACTGCTTGGGTGGAAAACCTTTGCTCTGTGCCTATCAACTGGTTTCTAGAACGTGAAGGCTAACCTTGACCTGAGCACCAGCGAGCTCCCTCGGTGCGGGGACACGCCTGGGGTCTCTGCGATAGTTGGGGGTTTCTCTGCGTGTTGTCACTGTGAACCGCACCGTGTCTGAGCCTGGAACCGGCTCAAAGCGGGGTTTCTGGCATCGATTCTTGGTTGTCTTGTGATTCTCACGAAAGGAGATGGTTTCCCCATCTTGGAGTAGGTTCTGTGTTAGCCCTACAAAGTGCGCAGGCACTCCTGGCTCTGTTAGCGTGAGATTTTACCATCTGGCAGTGTCACCTGGAAGGCATAAATAAAGCCATTGTTTCATGGATTCTATGAGGGGCTGCATATATTTTCCTTGTCAGAACATATAGAATAACAGATCCAGCAGAAATCACAAAAAAAAATGCTACTACTGTTAGAAACTGATAGAGGACAGCAAGGTTAACACTCCTAGCTTTAGGATGAGTTCCAGCAATTCTTTATGGAGCTGACTGACATTTTTTCACATACTATTTTCCTCTGGAAGCTGACTTTTTGGCCACAGTAAATATTTACATGCAAAATTTTCATCTTGGTAATAAATGCCCTTGCCAAGATTAATAAGTTTTCCAGACCTTCCCTGGAGAAAGAATAGTCCTTGGAGCATAGCTGGAAGTCAAGGACTCATCTTGGAAACCAGCTTTTTGGTAGACTGTTTCCCTGTCGGCTTTTGAACCAGCATATTGCAAATCACCTGACCTTTGAACAAATGCAACTTATTTGTTCGGGGCACTTTCATCCACGTTAATCCAGATGTGCCTTTTAAAACCATATTCCTCCTGTTGATCGATTGATGTTCTCAGAATCCCTTTCCATGAACATGCCCTCAAGGGTGGGCCACAGAGCAGTGCGGGATTTGGGTGAGCCATAAGGGAGAAGTCAGCTCCAGAGCTGAAAGGTCATCTTGTCAGAAGTAGTCTCCTGTTTGAAAGGGAATGTTTTAAACCGGTTGCCTCTGCTGATTGCTGCTGCTCTCTCTTGGTACAAGCTGAGGACCAAACAGATCTTTTCGTGTAAGCTGTGTTTAGAGGTAGAGACTAGAGCCAGGAGCAAGTTGTAAGCGTCCCACTTGCCCTTGGGAGCTCACCTCATACTAAACTTACTGTGCTTGTCCGTTGTGAGTCCAACACGTACGATGTCTCTCTTGCACAAGTGCTTTCAACATGAGGCCATTTGATGCTTTGATCTGAGAGCCAAGTGAGTGCGTGGAATTGTGGCTCTCACAACACCCCGCAGAAGTCTTTCCCTCCTTCTCTAGCATCTGTAAATACAGTTGAGATAGTGTTCCCTTGCTGTTTACAAAGGCAAAAAAAAAGGTCAGAAAAAAAAAGAAGGCAGTAGCAGTAAACTTTCTGCAAAGCTTTAGTCTGCCACAGATTTAAAGGATTGACATTTGCATTACATTTTTGCATTACATTTTTTCCCCACCCAGTCCTCCTCATTAGCTGGATATCTTTATTCTCTAAATATTTGCCACCTAAACCAAATTTACAGTTTAATTTGCTGCATAAAATCATTTATTGACTGATAAAGCTCATTACTAAGGCCTAGCCCAAGCTGTATCCTGCCACGACAGTTTTAATTCTTGTAGCAGCAGGCTACTGCAAGAGAAAAACAATCCTGTCACGTTAACGGCAGGGGTCTAAATTATTCAAATACACTAAATCCTCCCAGAACAGTTCCCCTGCTCATAATTTGTCTTTTCTCACCAACAATTAACTAGCAATATTCTAAGTTAACAATGCCAACTCTCTTGAAATCTCAAGGAAAATGGAAATATGTACATGCAACAAATGTTTTTAGAGAGGAACACATTAAAAGGCCAATGCTGGGAGACTTCTAGGGAATATAATCAGTTAAATGGACCCACTGCTTTCTCTGGTTCCGAAAGAATTTGCTGGGTATTTGTGTGTGTGTACAGATGGGTTTGATATTGAGCTTTGGTGTCAGGTGGCGTAGATTCATGGCTACTTACACCTGCTGATGGCCCGTTCCATGGCATCCCTAATGGCGGATGTTTGTCAGTTCTGTTGAACTCAGAGAAGGAGTGTCCTCTTCCGTCTCCTCACTTCTTTCAGAGCTTTTGCCGTCTTCATGATCGTGAGTTATTGTAAGTAATTGCAATACTAAGTGTAACATACTGGGACAAAACCATGTCCTATGCTCTGAATACAGCGAAGACTGAGAGAAGTGGGTGGAGGCTGCTGATACAAGTCATCTTGCAGAAGCTGAAGGTCTGAATCTGTCCCAGCTAGGCATCTCAGAGCTTTCTTTCCAAGTCAGCCCACTGAATTTGGGCTGGCAGGTGGTCTTAATACAAATCTCTAATTAGAACAATTTACAAAGTCAAGAAAAACTGAGGCTGTCTCATCTGCTTTGATTGTTGACCCACTACTCAGTTTGGTTTCAGTTCTCTGCATATTGCAGAATATGGACTTGATGTTTTCATAATTTTTGCTTTATTAACAGCTCTGTTAGGTGATGGACCCTGTCCTGCGTCCATGAATAGTCACACATACACACAGGAACACTGAGCAAAGAGGAGTTTGAGATCACTCCAGTGACAATGAGGAGGAGCTATTATTGCCTGTAAGGGACAAACAGTTTCACTCTACAGAGGACAATCCAATTCAGGTTTGTCCTTCTGTATGTATGACAACCGCAGCCCATATATCACAGTCAGTGATGGGCAATAGTAAAGTCTTTAGCATTCTGGTGTCTCATATAAATATTGCTTCTACATAGCACTTTACACTGTTTCAGAACCGTAAGTCCATATTTCCCTTGTCCCATTCATTTTCTCCCTTCAATTTTTGTGGCAGTTCCAGTGCAGAATAGCTTCTTGTGCAAGGCTTCAAAGTGAAAATGATGGCTCCAATTTGTGACCAAATAGCTTTGACATTGTCTGTACATTTGCTTGAGTTTATAAAAGACTTCAGTTTTCTTATTTAATCCTTTGATGTTAGAGCAGTCTGAAAAATCAGTAATTCTTTCTGGTGTGCCCTTAGTGACAATTTTAACTCTCCCATGAAATTCTCAGTTTTTAAACTTATAATGTATCTTTTTATCCCTTGCTATAGCACGCAGAGTGCCTTAATGCTGGCAAATCTTAGATGTCTGAAAATGTGCATAAAGATGGGATGAGGTTAAAATATATGAAAAGAACATACAAGATTATGCATTATTTGCTGCTCATCTATATCAGCATTTCACAAGATGTGGGCCATAGTTCCTCTGATGATGATCTGCAAAATGACTGACATTCCCCCTCATTTCCCTTTATTTCTAAAGGTGTCCGTGTTTCTAGTCCGCTCCCTGGGTGGTGGTTGAGTGGGCAATAGTACCTGCTGGAATTCATATGTCTTTATTTGATCTAGTATCTATAGTAAGGAATGTATGTGCTGCAGGAACAGAGGGGTACTTTAGAAGATGATGTATATGCTTTCAAAGTAGCCATAACCTTTCCTATTCATATGCCCGTAAAAGTGGAACTGGACTTTGGCATTTGTGCTCTAAAAGCATGTGGTCTATTGCTGAAGATAAAAGGGAATTATCAGTAGGAGTGAGGCTCCTACCCAGTTTTCATTGGCCATGTCGGGACTGATCTCCGTGATACATATGCACGTGCGCGCTCTCCCTGCGTGCTGTACGTGGTGAGGTTCAGCCTGGGCACCTGAGAGCAGTGGATGTGACTGTTCATTGTGCTGATTTGCCCCAGAAGCTATGGGTAATGCTAGATGTGCGTTCGTATCACGCACTTCATGCTTGCAGTGTCTTCCTATGCTCTGCTGACGTGCTGTCATTGCAGCAAAAGCCATCCTTCATGTTTGAAACACAGCCGTGATGGATAATCCAGTGCAAACCATTTTTTTCAAGTGAAGGTAATTTTAAGGCATCACCTTTCTGTCATAGGAATTATCCATGTTCATGGAAGATGACTTATCATCTTCATCTGTTTACATTACTTATGTGCTGTATATTTGAAAGGTTTCTCATTTCACCTTTCTGGAATACAGGTGGTGGCATCTCTTTCTCCTGTAACAGTAAAGACTGAGTAGACCTTAGGCATCTTTGAAACCAGGTACCTTGTTCAACCATCTTAGATCAAGTTTTATTAGAAGACATTGTGTGCAGAATTTCTGATGTAGCCTCTGGCTGAACATACGCTGGGGTAGCTCACATGTAGATCCTAGCTTCTAACTTCCCATCTCCTTAATTTCTCTTTCTATAGGATCTCAGTCATTTTCTTGTATTTATTTCTGCTTCTACTGTGTCAGACCTCAGGGCAGTCACCAGACTCTTTAGTTTGTCCCTGGATGAAAAGAAGTATTTGTGTCACGTGCATCTGAGCGCTTCACCTGTGCGGTGTCACTGGCCTCCACCGTGTTTGGAATTGACGGATCGGATGCTCGCTGGTATGAATCAATGAGACCGCAGCAAGTTCAGTAGAGCTATGCTGATTTACACCGCCTCGAAGACCTGGTGATGCAATCCCAGACAGGTCATTTTGGGCTCCCTTTGACCGCCTGACCCTGGCTGTCATAGGCTGGAACGAAGCCATGGGGAGCTTGACCTGTGCTTGTTTATTCCAAATGCGCCCACAACTGCAATAAAACCTTGCTGCTCCGAACGCGCTGTTCCAGCTCCTCTGTGTGTGTGAGGCTTGGAGACTGAAGCTGGTTAATTGTGGCAAATGTGGTTTTCTGGGACATCTAAGGGTTATGTCACTTTTCTAAAAATCTCTTTGATCTTGAATCAAAAGAAGGGGGTGGGGTTTTAACGTCGTCTTAACTGTGTGGCTTTTACAAATTAAAAACCTACTTGAAATTGGTTATACAATATGTGCTTGTGTTTCTCTAAGACTGATGAGACCACCTTTGACTCTAAGCTGCTTTTTCTAGCAGATCATCAGGAAAATTCTGGTAACAAACAGTTAGGAAAAGCTAGAGGGAGCTTTTGAAATAAGAACTGTGCTTTTCTCTGTATTTTGCGAGCCAAGGCTTTAATTTACAATAAGCACAATAAGAGCAGAAATGAAGCAGCTAGTGTGCTGTCTCATGTCAGTAAGCAAAGTAGTAGAAAGAAACACATTTTTATTCTGTCCTTGTCACTAAAATAATCCCAGTCTTAAGTAGCTAGTATCTAGGGTCTGAATCATATCCCACTCATTTGGCCAGAATCTTGGAATTTACTGAACTTTTGATTAAACTGCCTGTCTCTTATTTCCTTGTAGGCTCTATATGTATTTATATAATCTCAGGACGTTTTTCTCAATTCTTTGCACCTTATACACTCATTTATGTGTGCTGTGAGCTGAGACCATGTGGTTGAGAAGCTTTTTAAATTAATGGAGCCTTTCCTGTAGATCTGATGATAGACTTAAATACAGCAAACGTAAGCCTATTGAATACTACTCTTGCCAGATTTCTGTGTAGATTCCTTTGGAGTAGCCTGTGGACCTCAAAATATCGCTGAAATATAACCTGAAAACTGCTTGTCTAATTTATGCAATGGATTTTGCATTTTGTAGGCTAATGGGTGAAATGTCTAAAATGTGTTTGTCTCTATCCTCTTTGAAAATCAGATTTTGTAGCTCTAGTGTCAGATAAAACAGACATGAAATAGAGCCTATGTTGCCCAAATTATGCTTTTGCTGTCATAATTTTATGGCAGCGAGTGTAAAGACATTAGTGAATTCCTGTTTTCTGGAAAAATGTGTTGGATGTTTCAAGTAGTTTGACAAATTTATCAGTTTTGAAAAAAGGAAAAAATAAGTGAGCTTTCCTTGAACAATAATACTTGTCACTGCCCCTATTGTCTGGATGAAACTAAAGAAAAAGCGTTGGTGGTACCCAGCTTTATTTAATTCTTTTTTGTGAAAGAAATGAAATTTCTTGTTGTGTATATTCATATGATAATATGCTGGTCTGTTCTAGGCATAACTCATCATCACTGTTGGTGGGTAAGTCACTTGCCAAAATACCTGCATACAGGAAAGACATTCAAATACTATCGCTTTGTTTTATTTGGTTTCCTTGTAGGTACTGTATTCACAACCACCGCATATGTTTAATTTCTCTTACGTATGTATACATGAGAGAAAGATTACCTTTTTCCAAAGCAACCAGTTCTTTGGTACAATCAATGCTTGGAGACGAACTAAAAACAATTTTAAGGGACCATATTGTCAGGGAGATAAACCCCTCTGATTTTTGAAAAAATCCATCTTTTCATCAGGTCTCTGGTTTAGCCACCCAGAATCACTTGTTGGTAATGGCAAATTTAAGCCAGAAGCCGCTGGATTAAACAAACAAAAGTTCAGAAACCAATGGCAACTATTCTTCTTCTGAACTCTTTCGAAAATGCGACTGTTTATTTTATTAGCTAGGCAGGAACCGTTTTGAAAATCTGCCTGGTGCTTTGCTCCATTTGCTAATGTGGGAAAGTAGGCGACCCGGCTCTGCACCACTCCTGATGCCAGAAACCTCCTGGTCTTCCACTGCTGGGATCTGCAGGCACAAAGTAGTGTTGAGATAAATGCCCGAGAGCAATTGCCATGATCTCATTTTGTCTCCGCTCGTATGACGTACATACACTTGCTGGCTCCTGAAAGCCTATTTGACTCAAGGCTACTGTATACATCTCATTTCTTTCATGTGAGCTTTTAAAAGGCTCATCTGATAAGGTCTGAGTAGCTTATGTGCACATCTACTTTACTACACCTGAAGCTTAATTCTCTCTGTCCTAAATGGAACTTTTCTGCCGCTTAATTCAAATGATACTTTGCGAGGAAGTTGGTCTTCTGTTCCTATTATTAAGTACGCGTGATTCTTTGGGGGCACATCACAGAGATTTGAGTTTTTCTTGGGCTGAATTCTGCCCTTGGATACAAATGTACAATTCCCAGAGTGATCTGCAGAGAATTAATCTGTCATTAGCAATATTGGGTGTAGTGCGTCTAATTCCCATGCACCACCCTGAAAATTTCCACCACCCCCACAAATGGAAAAGAAAAAGAGGACTATTCCATTTATTCTTTTTTATATGTAAATGAGACTTAAAATAATTGTTTGATAACGACATGGGTTTTTTTGTTGCTGTTTGGAAATATCTCTTGACAATAATTTATCCTGCAATTATTGTTGCTTAGCCCTATCCTTATAATTAAGGCCAAGAAAGTGTTGTTCATCACCTCATTAAATGTTTTCTCTTTCAGGATGCCTGACTCTCTTTAACACAGCCAAGAGCTGATAAAGCCACTTGTATGCAGAGCTGGCTGCCTGCAGATCTTTGATCTTTTTTTTCCCCTTCGTCAAGAATATGACTTTGTGAAGTAGTTGGTGCTGCAGTTTCAGTTTGTTGTTTTAAACAGTTCAGTTGCTATAAATACTCATTCACTTTGATTTTCAATTGCCCTTGTAAGACAATTGTTTTTTTGTTGGATTCCCACTGAATAGATAGCCCGCCTGCTTTTTTCTTTTTTAAATGTGATTAAAATATAACCCTCTTTTTAAGCTTTTCCACATCTCACTTCTTCCTGAAAAGGAAAAAATTCAGACCTAACCAGCGCTAACGACTGAAGAATTCTTCGCACTTGTGTTACGCCTTTCCCTTGGTTTTAATGATGGGAGGCGGGGTGAGGGAAGTGTCCTGTCTGAGGCCATGCAGGAAATCAGAAACATCTATCGGATCTTTGTTGGAATTATTTGGCAGAAATCTCACTTCGTTCCATTGTACTTTTCGTCCTTTATGCATTTTTTGCATTGAAAATAGTCTGGTTCCAAAAATCTATTTTTAGAACCTTTTCTGTTGTCTCAGGTATCAGTGGCCATGCTCCTGCAGAGATTCATCCTCCTGTGAATACCTTCGTGCACCTTGAATCCTCTGTCATCACTGAGGCTAGCGGTTGTGGAAACCTTAGCTAAGGATTGAGGAAGGGAAACTTTAGATATTTTTAAAAGTCAAGTACCTTAAAGGTCCTTATGACCTTCCATCCCCAAAAGAAGCTCTCAAGTGTGTATCTAATATTGTAATTCACATTTTTCCCAGCACTATCAATTATATTTTCAATAGTGTTATGTCTTAGGATGAATGAGTTCCAGTTTCTTGGCTCTTTCAGGGCTAAAAATGAGGGACAAAATAAAAACCTTCATGAGTCTCCACAGAAGGAGAGAAGGGTGCATCCTCTCGCCGTTTCCTGCCATGCCTTGCTATTCCTGGCATGTTCGTGTTTCTTTTGTTTCCTCCCTTACCCGGTGGCTTGCATTCTGGAGCTCCTTTTTGTCCCTTTCTCCACAACTTCTCCCAGATGGAGCAAAGACCTTTACAAGTTTGAGGGACATACAAATAAGATGGCCTGAATTAGGAA
The DNA here is from genome assembly GCA_009819775.1 of Phoenicopterus ruber ruber. Classification (NCBI taxonomy): domain Eukaryota; kingdom Metazoa; phylum Chordata; class Aves; order Phoenicopteriformes; family Phoenicopteridae; genus Phoenicopterus; species Phoenicopterus ruber. The sequence continues at coordinate 17,825,634 of CM020227.1, read as the reverse complement.
GAGGCCAAATCTTCACAGTTGTGTGAACATCTCGTTTGTGAACAGAGATAGAGAGGCCTGGAACACATGCCACATGAGGGGTGTGTATATATAAATGTGCGTGGGGAATGAAGTGCCCTCCTCTGGGACATTTCCACTTTTAGACAGTTTAATAACAGAAGCTGAGATTACTCCTTACACCTCTGCTCCAGCGTATCCCATGGTAAGATAAAGTAGCAGCCAGTGAATTAATAAGCCCATGGTGCTTCAAGTACATTTATTCTAGTTTTTTTATTAGGGAAGTGCCAGTGTAATACATCAGCAATCATTTATTGAGTATTATTCAATGCTTTGAATAACTTTCATCTGCCTCATTTAAATTGCCTGTCAATGACCAAGGATACAAAGCCCGCAGCACAGGTTTAAGACCATGAGTCACCCTTCAGTTTTAAAGGGGCTTCTCACTCACCGAAAGCTCACTTTCTGGTTCAGGGATTTTGATGAATTAGGGCCTAATAGCTGGGTGGAGCAGAGAGATTATTTTGGTAGCGATGAGTGCAGGTAGGGAAGCTCCTGAAACCAAAAGGAACGGCAGGCATTCCTGTACTAAGCCACTTAACTGATTAAAATGTCCCAGTGATTCATTTAAATAAGAGATTACTTGCTCAGGCTTGAAGCGCCTAGTAGTAGTTGATCTTGACTATTTGTTTAATCTAATATAAGTGAATTTTGGTGTTAGCACAGACAGCTGTGTTTACACCTGAAAGACTGTTGTTTAAAATAAAAGTTAAAATAAACCCCCATAGCTTGCTTTCTTACGTGGAGTAGTCCTCGGGTAGAGAAGGCTTAGATGTTTCTTCTCCTGCTTTAATAAAGTGCGGACTTGGTGGCAGGGAATAAAATGAGATTGTAATAAATAAAAGAGAGGTCACTTGTTTTGTGCTGAAGGAAGGGAGTGCCCTTACACCAGCTGCTTGTGATCCCACGAGAGGTTTGTGTTCGCACACTCTTGTGATGGTCCCGCTGTGTGCTGTACAATTACGAGCAACGTCTTCTGCATTCTTGCAGCAGTTGGAGATGGTCAAGGAGGACAAGTCTACTGCGAATTATTATTAAATATGAAGTCACCACTTCCAGGCCAGGAAGGCAGAGGGTGGAGAAGGCTCTGTGGAGGTACCAGCAGCTGCCTTCCCGGGGCTCCTTCTGGGTGCCACAGGGGCACTGCTGCACCTGGGGTACAGCGTCACAGGGACCTTTGGTCTTGTGCGGCCATTCGTATGCCGCTGTGACTTCCAGTCTAACATTAGCTCATTCACCTGTGCTGCTCTGGAACACAAAATAGTGAAAATGCAGCTCGGGATAGAGTCCCAGAGGGGGGGGAAGGTCCCCAGAGACTGTTCAGAGTAAGGCAGACCTTTGCCATCCCGGCTGCCTGGTGTGACGTACCAGCCTGGAAGGAAGCAAACAGAAGTCAAATGCTCTTCCAGGCGCTGAAGAGTACAAGTGACAGGGCAAACAGCAGGACATTGGTGAGGCCCAGAGAAGTAGCAGGAAACACTGTCCTTGTTCCTTACCATGACACTGCTTGGGCAAATGGAGCTGCCCCGTGGAGGAGCAGCGAGGCTGTGTCAGGAGGAATTTGTGCATAAGAAGCTACATCAGGGTGGGTGGGGGAAAAGCAAGGGCTGCACAAACATAACTACCCGGGAAACAGAATTAAACTGAAGGCTGTAACTGTAGGAAGCAGGAAAGTTTAATCCTCAGAGAGAAATTGTTGATTAGTTGATCCAAAAGCTGTGTGTATGACTTGTGGAGTGAAGGAAACACCCATTGTAATGAAGTAAAAATTAAATATCTCTTTTGAATATTCCAGGGCCTCAGCTGGTGAAATGCTTTAGCCTCCTGACAAAATTCAGCTAGTCACGTGTATTCACATGTCTGACCCAGTTTTGCACGGGGTGATGCAGAAACCAATAGCCCACTTGAAAGCAGGTGTTTGCTCCTAGCTCCAAACCTCATGCCTAATTTCATGGTGTCAACAAGTGAAGAACTTGGATGCTCCCGTTTCAGGAAACAGCCCCTAATAGCTGAGGCTGAGGGCAACTTAGGCAGTTGTGCGGTGTTGATCCCGTCCCGTAGACGTCAGTGATTCACATGCTGCCACTCAGCTCATTACAGTATCCTCTGTCCCAGATATTCCTTGAACTATACAAATGAAAAGATCTTCCGAATCATTGACTGGAGATCCCACTTAATTATGTACTTCTTATAACGTGCAGCTGGCCAACCTTGCTTTTATCACTAAAGCCTCTTAAATGAGTCGCTGGTGCTGCATGCCCGTGCGTTTCAGTGGCACACAAATCCTCTAGAACTCATGAGAGCAGCTTGAGCGGTAGCTACCTGGCAGCATAAATCTCACAGACATTCGTTAAAAACCACTCCAGAACAGAGTGGTGAGTTCCAGATGCTCAAGTGCACCTTGGCATGGATGTTTTGTGCACATAGAAATGGGATTGTGCTCCTAAGAATCCTGTTTTTGTCAGCTCATATGGTCTACACCTGGACTTTGTTGGCAACGCAGCCGGCTGTGGCTTCAGCTATGAAGATTCACAGGAACAAATCTCAGCTGTCACTTTGCTGTTTGCTCATGTGAATGTGTGAGGGGTACTTTTGTTTCTTATGTTGCGAAACCTAAATGTTCCCTGATGAATTAATCTATTACATGAACAATCAGTTGTTTGATTCGTTTTAAAATTTCTTTTTACATATTTAAATTAATAGGTATGGGATAGGAAAAAGCAGAACCTTTTTCGAGGTTTGATTTTACTAGCTGAAAGCAAGCTAAATATTGGAAATATAGAGTAAAATTTGAAGCATTGCCTCAGTAACTTAAAATTGAAGTTTAGGGACTTGAGATCCTCAGACCTTATTCAGGTTCTTCCTTATTCAGATCACTGGGCAAGGGATTGTTCAACCCCGTCACTTGTGGCCTGTGTGTTCAAAGATAAAAGTAACCCTTATTTTTGCTATTTTTTTCATCCTGCTTTTGTTGGCTTTCTGGTCTGCAGTCTGATGTAAGAACTGGTAGAATGGTCTGACTTTTCTCATATTTGTTTATACTCAGGTGATGGCATTAAAAATTGCTTCTGGTTTGTCCTGTGTCTGTTGTGCACCGTGATTAATAGGTTAGCTCAGGAAGCATAGCTGGAAAAGCCATTTCTAGCTGTTGAGCAACACGGCACTTCCATGTCCCATATCCACGAGGGCTGGACTTCAGGAGTCTGTCCGAATGGGAATAGTGTGTACTGAATGTGATGCTGGACACTGGAACGGCACATGTGCTTCTGTAACAAAATCAGGTAGTGTCTTCATCTAACCTCCACGAAGCCATGAAAGCAAAAGGGAAATGTTTAGCATTTTAGTTCTTTTTGATACTAAGATCTTGGTTATATTAATGATCAAATACATACCTTGTGTTTGGATTATGGTTCGTACTTGTCTAAACTGGTAATTTCCCCTAGAAGTAAAAGTTGTTATCCGTCAGTCACTTAAACAGTTGTCCTTTGACCATCAGTTAAGCAAATCTTTTGTGGGCCTGATTGTGATCTTGCCTAAATCAGTTGTACATAACCTTTGCTTTAGTGACGTTACTCCTGACTTATCCCAGTAGAAATGAGAAGAGGATGTGTTCTGCTTCTACAGTGACCAAGACCTACCTGAGAGATAAGCATGATGCATTTTCTAGGAATTTTTCACTATTGTAAACACTGTCTTAAATTTATTTTTCTGAACCGTGTTGGTATCAGGATGCATTTCTGTCTCTGAGATACACCTTTCCATACTGATCTTTAGTTTCATGTATGACATTTTAAGCTTTTGAGCGATTTTGGTTTCAGTAAAATTGAGTGTTGCCACATGGGCCTTTATCATGTTAAGTTTTATTTATTAACTGCTTGATCCTACATTCATTGAAGACAAGCAAGGCTCCTGTTGACTTTCATGGTGCAAGGTCAAGGCCTTGTGTATGGCTGGAGTAATCAGATTTGGTTTTCTTTTCAGGTACATCCATGACTTTGATTCCTAGGTTATCAGTTATGACAATTTTCAAAATCTTCTCTCTTAATCAGGATTGGTACAGCTGAGGACATATTTGCCAAGGTTATGTTTTGAAGTGAGTTTGCTAGTATGGGTGAAGGCAAGATTTAGTCTCCTTGCCAGCCTGTGACTTTCATGGAAAATGCTATTGTAACAGACATATGTGGGTTGTAGGGATGCTGATTTCTTATGAATCACTGGTGTCCCACCAACTTATTTTATTTAAACCCTTGAAGGTTAATAAAAGAGTTGAGGCTTTTAGTTGAGATCACTGTGGACTGCACTGGAGCCAAAATTCTGGTGGCAAAATTCCTGAGCTAACTGGTTTCCACTTTCAAGTTAAATTTTAAAAACCATTATGATGATTAATCCTGGCTAATTATTGTTGTTGTGAACACTAAACCAAGTGTGGGGCCTCCAGACTGTCTCATGTCATGCTGCCTCATTGATTATTTTGTTCCCTCCTTGAAATCTGTTGTTCTGGAACAGTAGCAGACTGTAGCCTTCATGACATGTCCTCAAGTGCTCCTGGAGTTAAACAGCAATTTCTATTTAGATTCCGTGAAAAACAAAAACAAAAGGTCCAAAAAGAGAATAAACATAATCATCTAGGATTCCAAAGTCTGGATCCCATGGTGCTTGTGGCTTACGTAGTTTATGGCTTGTAGCGTACATGGGGGAGGAAAACAGGTCAAATATTTCTTTCACCTCTCAGTGATCAACTAGCATAACCCATGTTAATCCTGCTGCTCTCAGAGCTGTGTACCTTAATTATACTTCTTTTACGTAAAGAGTGCTGGATAAGGCTGAAGCTGAAGTCAGTTTGCTGTTCCTGACTTGGCCGAAGGGGATGCTGCAGTGGAGGACGAGCCGTTCCTCCAGCTGCAGACATGTGCTCCAAGAGCCCCAGAAAGAACAAATGAGCTTGAGCTCAGCTTTCCCGTAATGCACAGCCGGTACCCTAATGGACTAATTCTCTCTAATAACTCCGTACCGAGACAGGATTCTTTTCTCATTTCTCTCTTATTCCCCGCCCCCCTTCTCCTCCTTATACCTTTCTGGATTTCTTCTGACCCTCCCTCTGTAGTTATCAAGTATTAGTGCTTGGTGTCAGACGTTGCTTCTGCTCATACCCAGGTGCCCTTCCATTTTACTTGTATCACCAATGCTGTGTGCAGGTGACTCTGGAGCATGATCCTCTGCAGCTTCACAGCACTGCTGGCACGTGTGCCTCAGCGAGTTTTGCTGCAATGAAAGTTGATTTAAAAAATTGGGAGGGAAGGAGGTGACGCACCATTCCCCCAGGTGTGTCTGGAGCAGGTAGCTCATTCTTGAGAGAGCCTTATGGCTGCAGGAGAGCTGTATCTCCTGGGAGCGTTGGGTGTTGGTGTAATCAGAAGGGCTAAAACTGTATATTAGGTGGTGGAATTTGATCTTCAACATGTAGGGACAGATTTTATATGTGGCACACCAAGGAGCATGCCTGTCAGATTTGCATGACAATATTCCATTGCCTGGGAAATGTGTAGGACATGGATTGAAATACAGCCTTGGGGAAACAGCAGTTTTGTCCAAAGAAATGAAGAGATATTAATTTTGTGTAATTGCATAGATCTTTAGTAGGCGCAACTCTGGAACAGGAGCCAGTGCTTTCTTTGTTAGGTCCTGTCAGTGACGGCAAATCAATCACAGTGCACAAACTTGAATTTCAGCTGGTAGATCCAGTCTCCATTGCACCTGTGCTGTTCCTTCATCGCTCTAGATAGAACATGGCATGCTAGGTTTCTGTTTTTTAAAGGCAAGCATAAGAGATGATACACTTAAGTAAAAAACGAAATTTAAGTCAGTATGAAACTGCAGTTTATAATAATAACTTAGGTGCATATGCTCTCCAAATAAAATATCTGTATGTCCTCTGGGAGACCTGTAACGTAGGTAAACAGCAGAGGTATATGCCTGCTAGTCTTCCATTAGAAAAAATGGCTGGAAATTCAACCTTGTTACTTAGCAGGGTGGCTGGTGCTGCAGGGCATCTTTATTAGTCTGCTACTAATGGGAGCAGTGATGGGAACCGGGGCGGGAAAGTGCATTTCTCTGACTAAGTGAAAGATGTAACCTCAACTTTCATATATGGATTATTATAGTGAAGCTGTTAGCTGTTTGTCATTAACCAAATAGGTATTTAGCTGATCAGGGAAAAATAATTAAATTGTCATGGTGTGAAAACATCTGAAAAAAATTATGCCTAAAACCTAAAATGTTTTTCTCTAGACAGCAGACACTAGGCAGGTACTGTTTGGGAAGAGTAAATTTTCTTCTACATGGTTTTCATGAGAAAGTTGTTGTTACCAACTCTTCTTGCTACTCAGCTCTTTCGCTGTTAGGACACTTTCCTACAGACTGAGCAGCATATCCTTTGAGCAGAGCCTGTGGCTAAATGCCTGACATTTTCCCTTCGGCGCTCGACTACAATGCTGATGGCCCTTCACAGAGGTTTGGATCTTACCATGATCATCCTCAATGGGCCCAGGGCCTAAACCAGTCAGTGTTCAACCAGATTATTTCACCCAGCGGTGGTACCAGGTGGCCCTAAGCGGCTGTGCGGAGGGAGATCCTGAATTGCCCTGAAGAGATGCCTGCCTTATTTCTCTCATTTCTGCAAGCAGCACAGCCGAGACACCGTGAGATATAGGCTGTGCTACTCACAGCTAATTTGTGTGAGGCGACAAGGCATATGGCTTTAAGAAATCAGTCTGCGTTGCTTCAAAGGGTGTTACCTGTCGCTGCTTGGTAAGTGTTTGTTTCTTTTCAACACTAATCTCTCACAAAATACTTAGCTTAAAAACCTTGGAGGCTTACGGAACAGATAGCAACTGGCAGAGCCAGCTCAGGGCCCGCTTCACAGCTGCAGCTGCCCTTTCCTGGGGAAGGGGTGCATGGGAAAAGGCCACTTTTGGGAAGACACGCAATAGCATATTACTTCATTTCTCTCTGGAATAACTCCTCCTGAATTTGGAGTCTATTCCAGCTCCATGTGCTATAGTCTAAAGGGAAGGAGGAAGCCCTATAAGTTATTCTTTAACTTCCCTTGCAGTAGTTTTCTTTGCTCACCCAGGGTTACGTGGTGTTGCTTTGGATTCCCAGTTGGGTAGGTGCAGCTTGTCAAACCCAAAGTGAAAGCAGGAACAGCGGATCTGCCCAGCTCCCAGACTAACCCTGCCCACACCTCACGTCAGCTCTTGTTGCCGAACAGTGAAGCTTGAGGCCGTTTGACCCTCCCCTCCCTGTGCCTTGGCACTCCAGCGTCCCCCAAACTGCTGACCCCCCGCAGCAGCTCACGTCCTTTCTGCTGCTGCTTCTGCACAGTTCAACCTCCTCCACCACCACCTTCATCTTCTCTCCTGTTGCCCTCCTACGTCTCCTCCTTGTAACGACTTCAGAACCCTCCTCATGTCTGATTTCTGCCTCTGACTGTCTTCTCACCGCCTCCTCTGTCTCCACGTCTTTACATGTGATTCAACTATATTTCAGTCCCATGATCTAGCAAAACGGACAGATGGGGGTACAGAAGAGCTCGTGACGTGGCTCTGCTCTAATCTTAGGTTTTCCCTCTCTTTGCTCCTTTGTTCGTGGTTACCCCTTACTGTACTCCTGCGATTTCTAACACAGATGATAAATTAGGACAGTGGGGACTGTAAAAGATAAGGTAATAATAGAAATGAAATACCAGGCCAGGTCTTTAGCTGGAGTAAATCAGCTGCTGATCTAAACCAGCTGGGGATTTGGCCCACTCTAAAATGAAACTGTAGGATAGGAAGAATCCATATAATTATTCCCGAAAGAGTACTTTTGTCATGATGCCAGACTGATGTTTCTATTCTTGTTTTTAAAATGATGTATTTTAGAAAGTGATTGTCTCACTATTGCCCACCTGTGGTCACAATATTGGTTCTTTCCAAAGGGAACATGCCAAGTCCTTCAGGCACTCAGCGGTGGCTCTTAAAATGGCTCCCTTCAGCACCTGGAGTTTCTCTTAAAAACTGCTAATCCAAAAAGAAACAAGACCCACATTAGTTTCACTGCCTAGGTCTCAGTGGCAGCAGAACGCTGTGCCTCAGAGTCTCACGATCAAATTCTGCCTTAAATTCCAGTTTGTGGGTTTGAGTTATTTACCTACCTGCAAACTCTCTTCAGTTGTAGTTTTGAACTGTTACACCCAGCCCTCTGCTAGAAGGGGCTTATTGCGGAGATTAGCGAAGGGTTTACGTTATGGGGCCTAAGCAGTCTCTCTCGTAACCAGGATGAAAGCGTCATCTGTTCTACGCTCCGTTCGTGGCTGCGGTACTGTGGTGGGAAGCTGTATGGATCTTGCCCCTGTGATGCGTATATGTGCACCCAACACATAACATTCGAGATGGGACTCCTCTATTTTTTCGAAATTTGGTGGAAGGCATCAGGTCACCCACTTCCTTTTTCAGGAAAGATGGCGTTTATATTATATCCAATATCACCCTTTCTATTATATCCAATATCACCCAATTATTCCTCAGCTTCAGGTTATTTCTGTGTTTACTACCTTGCATAACCAGACAAGGAATGAACCTGAAAGCTTGTCTCCAGAGTGCTGTGAGAGCTGAGTTTTCTAGATGGCAGTCTGAAGTCTCCTATTGCTTGCGATCTCTATCAAAGTGTAAACCAAGGAGATGGTCTTTACCAATCATTAACAACAAGGCTGGCACAAAGGGCTAAGTCTAGTAATTGTACTTAAAAAAAAAAAAAAAAAAATTAACAACTCTCACTGTAGGCTCGGTTCAGCCTCACCAGCCGTGACATGTCCTTTCTTGCACACGGCAACAAAAATAGACCCAAGTACTGAAGGAGAGAAAAAAAAAAGGAAATAAAAGAAAACCCAATTTGTTCCCTATTAAGCTGCTGAAAAGCTTAAACCCATTTCTATTCCAGTTAGTAGCTAAGTGAAAATGTAACTGCTTTATATATTTCACTAGAATTAAACTTAAACCTACAGAATTAGGTTTATTAATTTCTGTCAGTGCTCAATGGGGAAATAAGAGTGCCCATTCATTAAGGATACACAATTACTGCAGACAAAAATGAAGCACAGTGCTATTAACCATAATAAAAATGTTGAACACTGTGGAAATTTTCATTAAATGGAATCTATTCCTTATATGACTCTACTTAATCCTTTCTGTCTTTTTTTTTCCCTTTGTGTTCTCCAACTCATTTTATTTTATTACTTAGCTTTTATGTATGTTTCTTAATATAATTATGATTAAATATTTTTTGGTAGTAAACAGTATTATTTCATTAAAAAAATCTGTCCCAGCACTTACTTCAGTGAAAAGTAGTCTTTGGAAAACAATATAAGCATTAAGTAGAGTTTCATTATTATTTTAGCTCATGAACATAAAAGAGAAACCTACACCAAATAAGAAAGAAAACCGTATAAGCCCATCCACTAAAATGTAATTGGCTGTAGGTGTAATTGATCCATAGGTGGAGTACGCTGGTGGACCAGAATAAATCCATTGAAATCAACTGGAAAACAAAACGGTGGTTATGTCAGAAAACAAATAAATATTGTCGAAAGATTGAATGTGTTTAGGCTTTGCTAAAAACATTTAAGTGAAAATAATTACTTATGAAGAAAATATTCTCAGATTTTCAGTATCTTCCCATAACACTTTGGGAAGTGGCTGATCCCCCACGTAGACTCTGAATTCTTTATAACAAACTATATGTCATCTGAGGGACACAGCTTTAATTGCTTGAGAAGGATCATCAGTTAGTAACTATGATATGGATTAGCTCATGGCTTCAGCTCATGAAACTCTATTGAAGCCAATGGGATTATGATCATTTCCAATAAATAACGGCTTATCTCCGGATGAGTTAAAAACAAATGTGACAGTGCCTGGTTCAGTGGATGACCTGTATTTCTTGCATAGAAGTAAATGAATAATAAATAACTATGCCCTGTTGATCAAAGATATTTATTTAACCTGAGGGCTACATTATTAAAGACCTCCTTAGGAATGTCAAAGAGGATTTTGCTCATGTTCTTGTACTCCAGGGTCCTGGGCAGTTTTCAGATTGTCAGTGCTGGACCCACAACTCCAGCATATCGATAAGCAAAGCCCGTAGGCTCGGGGAGTGTAACCACTGAGAGACTTGGTCCGGTGGGGCCTGGGGAAGAAGGGCTGAGGTGACCCTCAGTGTTCATATTAGGCAAAGGAGATGCTGGATTTGAGGACTCTAGGTTGAACTTTTACTTTGGATGACAGGAATCATTACAAGAACTCACTAAAACCACACACACTATTGTCATTATTTTGGATTATCATTGTGCTTCAGAGCCGTGCTCCAGAAGTTGAGAGGCTGCTCTCTAGGGCAGTTGGGCCTTGGTTTTGTCTGAGATCATTTAAATGACATGTCCTGATATAGCAAATCAAGGGGATGGACAGGAAGCTATGTGACTCCACTGTATTATTTGAGCTATGTGGGGCAAGTTACCTCAGCCCAGCCAGAAGCATGGACCTTCTGGGGTAAGACTTCTGCTCTTCTGTTGGTGCTCACAGGTCTCAGTGAGAGACTGCAGCTGGCTCACTGTAATTTGTTGTTTGTACCGTTCTGTGGATGCAATCAAATGTGAGCACGAAAGATTTTTGACCAACTAGCTGATTTATAGGGACAAATGACTCTTGTGCTCACAAAAAAGGTGGTCTGAATGCTACCATTTGCACTTAGGAAAGATTGTATCAAAAGCCTTTTCAGCGTTGGTCAGATAGGTTATTTATAGATCTTTTTCTTGGATGACCTGATTGATGATATGCAGATGGTCAAGGGGGCATTAGCTTATTCTAAAGCCTTATTGTGTCCAGAGCTGTTTGAAGTCTAGTTGCTTATTTCTCTCTATTAATAGCACCTTTCAGTTTGGGCCTTCGTTGCAGACTTGGATGTTCTGATAGCTTCTGTTTCTTTATCCCATCTCACCAGGGAGCTGAATGGGACACTTGTTTGACTTTCTGGTATTCAAATACTGGAAAAAAAGGCACCCTGAGATAGAAAAGATGGGAAACCACTGTATCTGTCCACCTCCAGATGCACCAATAACAGAGCACAAAACTATTTCCACGATTTGGTCCTGTATTGCTACTGTAGGACTCGTTTCCACGTTGGGATGTCCTCTGCAGTTGCAGCTCCAAATCAGAGAGAAATTGCCATGACCTTTCTAGTTCTTGGATTTAATAATGGAAGAAGTGAGGTGTGGAAACATATAGATGGATTACAGCCAAAATAGACTGTTTTCTGAATAGACCTAGACTACTTAGCATTCAGTAAACAGCTTTACTACAGGACAGTAAAAACTGCCTATGCACTTATTACCTCGATATGGGTAACTAGTCAGAGTATAACCACAGAAATATGAGTGCATTTCAATAAACACACAAAATGGCTTCATTTTCAAAGTACAGTAGTTCCCCTAGGTATTCTAAAATCTATTCTTCTGTAGACAAATATTCATTTTCTTTCAGCATTAATTGTAGCATTGTTGCTGATAATGCTTCCTGCATTATACTCAGCTGCCTCATACTGTGGATAAGAGAAATCAGATTGAGAGCAAGAACAGAAAATACTAAGATTGCAGCTGCATCTCCTGGGGAAATTATTGCCATTTCAAATGTCAGTCAGCCTGATTCATTATTAAGGGGGAGCACAAGACACCTCCTGCTTGAAAATTGGTCTGCACAGAAATGGCAAGCTGGTTTTATTGTTACTATCCTGATGATGTAACCTTATCAAAATATGCGCAGGTTCTATTTTGTCTCCGCTATAAGCATAACCTTTGGTATCCCGGGTAGTGGCTAAATTAATCCACTCCTTCAGAACAATGCGATTTCAAACATGGCAAACCCCTCCTGTTGTTAAAGAACATTTATCTGCTTTACTTGCATTTGCATTTTCCATAAATTGAGTAGCAGGAAGTGTGAAACACCTGAAGTTCAAAGTCTCTGGAATGCACAGATGTTGATTTTCATTATAGACTCCAAAGATTGGCTCCTAAGCAACACTGCAGAGATTTTTGTGTAACTTAACCACCTTCCATTGGTGTGCTGGGACTCCGAGAACTCTCCAAAGAGCAATACAGTGGATTCCTGGAGGACTGGGAATGACTAGCGTGCCAGAGTGAGAATTGAAGTTATTGTCAAGTAACCTTTTGATTATCTGGTGGGATATTTCCTTAGTTTGATTTGGTTTCTATTTAAAGATAAAGTTGCAAAATATCATAATGCTTTTGTTCTTTTAATACACCTCTGCCCGAAGATGTGTAAGTGTGTTGGCAACTCAAACTGTTGGTTGACCTTCTCTCGCTTTGGTATCTATAATGCACAGCAGCGTGTGTACTCTGTGCTCCCACATGCCTTTGCTCGTGCTGCCTGCTCAGATTTTCTCCTCTGACAAAAACAAAAGAATGAAAATGCCTTAATGGATATTCACTGCAATGAGTGCTGGGGTTGTTTCTCTGGGGTTTTCATGAGTATTGCCCTACTAAACATCTTCACACAGCCTCTTGTGGCATCTCTGACTACAGATCTATTTGTGAAACAGACCTTGGCTGGGTGCACTCCAGTGAGGTATTTCATACTTGGAGTTATGTAGGGCAGTCTCGGTACTGGCATTTACAAGATTATGTGCCTTTTCTTTTTTACCCAATGGGGAAAGCTGCCTGTTTAACCTGTCATTTCATGTCCAAGTAGTCACGCATGATGCTTCCTGTGAGTACCATCCAACACAGTACTGGCACAAGATTTGCTTCCCTTCAACAAAGCGAAGTCCATGGCTTAAAATTCCAGCCCTCCCTTTGCCATCTACACCAAAGCAATCAGTCAACCACATCTCATCTCAATGCATATAAAAGTGGATGTTATTATTTATTGCCTACTGAGTGGAAAGATTGTCTTGTCATTCTGCGGTTTTGCCACTTCTGTTTTCCCCTGTGGAAGGAGACATTTAAATTGAAACTTCTGGATTGGAGGTACAGACGGAATAAAGCAAGTCACTAGTGACACATTTTTGAGCATCTCCATGTGAAGCCAAACTGTTTCTGATTGCCCGGCACCTTACATGTAGGTACAATGAGAATACAGTGTTTGAATTGACTAATGAATTTGTAGCAGGGGGAGAAGACGACAGAACTGAAATCCACTCACCCTGTGGTACTACTAGTCAGTATTTCCCAATTTTCCATTCTTTTTTCTATCAGAGAATTCCAAAGGCCAATTTCAAGTAAGACAGATACAGCGCTACTTTGTCACTAATGGCAGTGGAAAATTGTCTTCTTCACTCGTCTTATCAAACTCATGGCTTCACCTGGAAAAATCCCTGCAAATGGTTCTGAAGGATTCAAGAGGTGTGAAATCTCACCTTGCATAAGAAATACGTTTTGCTCACTTTGTCACCTCTGTGTGATTTCACGATTGTGAGTATTGACTGTTCCTGTCAGGCGTTTAGGCAGTATATGCTGACAGATGTCTGTGTCAATCATGGGAGCAGTCTTGAGGATATGACCCATGCACTAAGAGGAGATGTAGTCTTCTATTGAATTACAGCCAAGAAGCACTCAACACAATTGTGGCCAGGTCAACTTTGCACTTCACTGATCCTCAGCAGGTTGTTCAGGCCAATTTAAGCCTACCCAGACGGCTGGCAGTCCCTGGAAACCATTATAGCATACGGGAATTAGTTTATTCTTTAACTCATAAAGCAAGGACAGTATTTCCTTTATTTAGTGTAGCCAGAGTGGAGCTCTATTAAAACTGATAAACATTGGTAGATACATTTCTTCAGCTTTAAAGATGATAAAAATGGGAAGTGCAAGCAAGGTTGCATACTTGTCCTTTTCTTTCAAAACCTTGTCGTGATGATCTTGGTTACCTTGCAATGCTGGGCTGTTAAATCATCCAGCAGGGAGTGATGCAACGGCAGACGTGTGCAGAACCTGCTTGAGTGGCACACAAAATTGCTGCGCTGGTTCGTGGGGATGAGTCAGAGAAGGAAGTCACTGGAAGAGTATTGCACAAAGCATAAAGAATCTGAGGTAAAAAATGTGAAGAAGAGTGTTAGGGGTGAGGATGCTGGATCTTTATATACAGATAAAATAGTGCTGAAATGCTGATGAAGTGAACATCATTTCAGAGCACATGAAACCTACAATTTACATCAACTAAATGTGAAGAGGGAAAAGAACAAACACAAACCATTATGGAAACAAGTTCAGCCATATTTGTAAAGAAGCAAATCTTGTGATGGCGCGTGCACATATTTTAGTGCATGCTCTGCAGTATGAGAACATTTACTTCTTCTTGCAAGTCTGTAATTTGCATATTTGTTCCAAATAATAATCGAAAACCAGCTAGCTTATGAAATGCTTGGCCATCTAGTTTTCTCTGTTGATGATGGTCTGGAATTGGAGGGGCTTCCTGCACGAAAGGTGAACATGTAGAGAGTATCTAAGGTCAACTATTGCTACAGCTGAATCTCTCAATTTGTGGCTTTTTTGGTAAATAGTGTTCTGAAAGGATTCAACTTGTCCCGAGGAAACTGTTTCAATCAACCAACTCAGTGGTGTGCACGGGGCCGGCTGCTGGAGCTCCAGTTCAAGTGTGCTCCTGCCTCTTGCATATTCCTGTTGTTTCTTGTCTCATTCACATGTCAGTTGATTTTGCACTAACCTTTAGAGACTGTGCTGACCCGAGCAAAAATATTATTTGTTTCTCTACTATCATTTCTGCAGGGCAAAATCACCTCCTCTTTGATTTTTGTGTCGAGAGGGGTGTTGCTGCAAAAGACTTGTCTTCGCCCGGCAGTGGTTTCGGCGTGGGAGTTTGCCTGAGCGGACCCAGAGCAACACGGACACGGTGGTGAGGAGAGCGCTGGCAAGGTTTACTTCAGAAGAGCCACAAGAGCTCTCCATAGCACTTAAGGGGCTTTGACACCTTTACAAATATTTTAAAAAATGCATGAAAGCTTTGGGTTTTTCTTCTTTTTCTGAAAAAGTGCAAAACAGTCGTGAAGGTCTGGGGTCAGTCTTTCCCCTCACACGAGAAGTGAGCAGCATTGTCGTTAACAAAACATTTACAAATCCTTCTTTTTCTGATTGAAGGAGACTGCAGACCAGTATCTTCCAAGTGGCATCAAGAAGGAAGTGATCAGTTCTGTCTTTAAGTGTTGGAGAGAAATATTGAAATCATCAGGATTATAAAAATCTCCTGAGAAGTTTCTTTGTAAAACAGGTCTAGTTTATCAATGCAAAACGGTGTATCAGTTTCTGCAAGACAGGATATTTAAGAGTCCTACAAAATGTTAATGCTGTTTTTTAATGTGACTGTGAGAAAACTGAGGCTGGCTTTAATTTCTGCCTGAGAAGGAGGAGATCACACAGCAAAGAGATTGCTGCATTTATGGAAAAATGATCAGCAATCGTTTTCAGAACCTACTACCAGGTGTTATGAGAACTACCGGGGTCTGAAATATATGTGAATATTGAGTGTATACTCAGCTTGCTTTGAAAAGTTGAGGACAGAGGACAAATCCATTTTTTTGCAAGCATCTCAGACAGCTGGATGTGCTTCACGTCTACAAAGACATAACCAGCAACCAGAGCAATTGCAAGAATAGTGATTCTAACAGTCCCAGAAAGGGTCTTTATCTGATTGTTTTCACGTCAGGCAGGAGTAAGCAAATAGCAAACAATTAACAAAACGTTTGCAGAAAACTGAAATAAATATAATAAAAACTTCCCTGCTTTAGCTTGGTTTTCCAGGCAAGTAGGAGAATACAATGAAGAATTTTTGTTTGCTCGCTCAAAAATCAGAACTGGAAAGAAGAAGTTAGGTAATATTCATGGAACAAAAAGTATGAGTGTTTCTTTCAAAGTTTAAAAAATAATTCCAGTGTGATACACCTGCAAATAATCTGCTTTTGGGAACTAGGGTGTTTGTAGTATATCAAATAAAGTAACTCTCTTGGATTTTTTTTTCTGTGGTCACATTGTTAAAAAGCTTTTAAATTTATGTTGTTGTTTTGGCAAAAATTATGAAATTGATGAAAAATTATGCCTGACAATGCAAGTTGGAATGAATCACTACAGATATATGTTGATTTTAGCCGTTGATTTTGAATAGCAATAAATCTTGAATTCTACCAGCTCAACTTATGGGAGGCTTTCAGCACAGCCAACCACAGAATGCAGTGGAACCACTCACATAGCATAATTAGAGCAGATGCTGGTATAACATGCAACTGCTGTTCACGCGTTATTGTGTGAAATCCTGCCTTTCCCTTTTTTATTTGGGTTTTTTTCTTCCTTCCCTAATACTTTCCAAGACAGCTTTTAGAAATGCTCCACTAAAAGCCCGAAAGGACCGTGCTATTTTATTCCAGGAGCAGCCCAGAACAGTGTTGTGAGCATGTGTATGTGTGTGATCTATTCTGTACAGCGTATTTTAAAAAGGAAAGCACCATTTTTGCCAGTGATGAGGGACATGTAACTGGGCAGCATCAGGAACACTGAGAAGCATCATGACTGACTACAGGTTGCACTGAGAAATACAGGCTTTATTCCCAGGTTCTAACCTGCGACTGGGCCTGTCGTGTTGCTGCTTTTCTGCTATGCCCCTTCCCAAGCGTCTCTGTTTGGACAGGTTGGGCTGTAAACCAAGCTGTGCAGGGGGCTGGAAACTCCTTTTGCACTGTCTTGTGAAGCAGAGTGGGGCCCCAGTCTGGGTTGAGGCATCAAGTGAGTGCTGGGATATAAATAAAAAATAAACAGAATGAACATAAGTTTGAGGGGTTCATAAATTCGTCTCACTGAATACGAAGTGGGGTGTTTTTTGCCTTTTTTTCCTTCTGGATTTGTTGCGAATGGTTTGAAATGAAGCTCTCCAGCTGACAGAAGATCATTCAGCGTTAGCTGTTTGAAAACTTTCACTGAAATGGAGTGAAATAAGTTTGTTATTTATGAAGTTCATCTCACAAGTTCCCAATTTGGTGAAAACAGTTTTATTTTGCTTCACATTTAAAACCTCCAAATAGCTGAGTTAATTTGACTAAAACGAACATTCTCAAGATGACCTGTAAAGGGGAAAAAAAAATCCAACTCGACTGTACTTTAATCTAGAAACCATCAAAGCCTTCTTGACACATGTATTATTGTAGGGCTCAGAAAAAATAAACAGTTTATGCAGAAGATTAAGAGACAGTTTGGATTTTGCTTTTGACATATCTTGTCTCCAAATCTTAGCTGAGGATTTATTAGAACACTATCATGTCAAAGCTACCTCATTTATATGATAACACATCTGTAATGTTTTACAAGTGCAGCAGTCCTCGTTCAGAATGTTGCTTTTTAAGTCCTAAATTACAGTACCTGGAGAGGTATGCATAATTATAGTGCATGTTAGCAAATGATAGGATGCATTTTCCCCTAGGCTCTCTGCATTAATCATCAGCAGAGTGGGTGCAATAAAATCATAATTGCTTCTTCAAAAGTTATAATCTAACTTATACAACTTTAAGTTAGTTGTATGGCAATATGATATCGACTGTCATGTAGCAAGCCCATTTCCTTCATTTCCTTAAAATTAAGGCAGTGTTGCTCGGTGGTGAACTGTAATTAGCATCATTTTCATTTAGAGATTTAGGTTTTAGATCCTGAGTAAGGGCCTGATGGTGTAAGCTCCGAGCTTGATGAAACGATGCTGATTTACATGCGCTGAGGGCCTCTGGGCTGATCTCTGCGTATTTGTTAGGCTGCTTGCAGTCACTTTGGTGGATGATTAACCTCTTCTATCTCCTTAACTAGCAATTGTACCTGAAAAAAAGACCGCGTTAAGGAAAGGAGGTATTTTACGGAAGAATCCTGGTTGGTATTCTTTTGCCTAAATATTTGTTGCAGGAGAGGAAGGTTAGCAGGGCAGTTCTGCTGCGGAGGGCTGAGGGGTGCCGCCGCTGCGGCGGTGCCGGGGTGCAGTTTGCCACCTGCAGCGGCAGCGAGGACTGCGGGAGGTCTGGCACCCTTCCCTCGCTCCCCGTCCGCCTGCGCAGGTAGCTTCCCTGGTGTCAGCACTGATGGTGGTTTGACCTCACGGTGATTCAATTCAGAGATTTAAACTGGCAGGAAACTGAATCCCGCCCCCTCTCCTTGGTTGAATAGTTTTGTGCTGGTTTTGCTTCCTGAATTCACTCGTTTTCTTGTCAGATGAACGCCAATGACCCTGTGCGAGGCTGTATAATAGGTAAGTGTAGGATGAAATCATTTGAAGATACTTACATTAACTGTCATAAACCCAAGCCTACAATCAAAGATCAAAGCGAACCTTTAATTACTTAGCAAACATCACTGATGTAATCAATAGGACTTACAAAAACAAATGTTTAACTCTAATTCATTGCCTCTTAAGCTGATACATATGCACGCGCACATGCATGCATGACATGCATATGTACACACTCATACACGTGTGTGTGTATATATATACATGCATATATAGAGACACATAAAATCAAGTTTTTGTTCTTTGAAGTTTGGCCAGCTTTTCAGTATGGTTGCAACAGCCGTGTATAAAGGCATGTCCACGGGGCCTATTGCAGCGTATGTGTTCCCAAAGGACTCAGAAGGGTAATGGATGTGATAACAAAGCAAGTTTTTTCAGTTTTGCACAATCTTATTCCTTAAGATCAGGTCTGTAAATTAAGATCTAAACCTACATATTGAAGGCTGGATCCTGCAAGGAAGGCATTCTGGCTTCCGTCCAGTAAAGCACTTAAATATGTGTTTTAATGTTAGGTGCGTGACTTGTTATGGTATGACTTCAAAGGGACTTCTTTTGCTTAAAATTAAGCACGTGCTTAAACACTAGGTTATATATTTGAATGAGCCGTATACAAATGGCTGAGCCACTGCTGGAGAGCTCAGCATCTTGTTTCTTCACTGAGCAAATGTAATCATAAAACAAAACAAAACAAAACAAAAGCCTCCACCTTTTCTAGGTGGTGTTTCCATTGTAGTTTTGTGCCTGATTTGCACAGAAATATAGAAGCTCACACTTCTTCCAGACCTTTAAACACGTGGAGGGGCGTGCTGACCGTGACAGGGGTTGTACCATCGAGGTCAGTGGAGGGGCCCCCTTCTCACTGCTGCTCCCAGCGCTGGCAGTCTCCTGGGAATGCCTCATTTACAGCCTGTTCCTTTGCCGCGGACAGAGGAAATCGAGGCTGTGGCAATTCTACCCAGCGTCCAGAGAGGCAGTTGGTATGTAAAGGTATATCCCCAAGTTGCAAGGCACATGCAAGTTGTGCTCAGCCACTGCTTACATCCAGTTTTGCCCTTCTGCAATTCTGGTTTTATTAGCATGGCAATTACATACTTTAATACTTAATTTGCATGAGATGAAGCTACACACTTGTAAAATGCATTCTGTTGCTAAACAGCATCGTACCTTAAAAGGGTTTAGAAGCATCCAAAAAGAATGTGTTTCACAGCAATTGAAGTATTTGCTGAAATGCAGAAAATTGGAGAAGTTACTCTCCGCAGTTCACTGTCCTGTTCAGTTTTTGAAGGAAACTGTCCTTAAAGATACAAAGCTTTCCACTTTTTATGCCAGAAATACAAAATACAATAAATAGAAAGCACAGTAATATGCTACGAATCAGGGCATCTTCACTTTTAATTTTGTAAGGCTTTTAAGTCTCTTGGAGATCTGTTTCGCTCTGACTTGCTGGTGTTAATAACCAGTGCTGGTAAGCAACCAAATTTCTCAAAGTTAAAAATAGTCTTTCGTTAGCTAAAATGTACCATGCAGTTGTGCATTTAAGCACCATGTACAGTTTGGGGGAAACTAATCTTAAAAAAAATGTTGACATCATTTTTGTAGACTGTAAAATTAGTGTTAAATTATTTTAAAATGCACCCCAAGTCACAGCAAGCTGCTCTGTGTCAGGGCACACTGCCTCCTCCAAAATCATGCTTATCTTTAAATTTTCCTTTCATAAACAGTTGGCAAATATGACATCAATTTAAGCTATAATGACCACATTTAATTTTCATTTTAAATTTGTTCTGTTACTATATATTGGTATCCTGGTTGATGCCAAGTCAGCCAGCCACAGGTCTGTTTTTCATTTATGCATTGAACTTCTTTAGGTTAGACATACTCAAGAGTCCTGGTTTAATGCATAACCCTAATTATAACTTAGAATTAAGCTACTGCTGACTGCAGCATTTTAGGCAGGGGAATCAAAGAATGTATCTAATGAAAAAAACACAACTCCACCCCTCAGTAGTGCCTTATCTTTATACATTTTTTTATGTTACTTTTTTTTTTTAGATTGAGTGCATAATACGGCTATAAAACAGCAGTTTAGATAATATAGTCAGCCTGTCAGTTTATATATGTCTACTCTGAGCTTAAGGGTTTTCTCTTTACTTTGAATTGGGCCTCACTTCTTATTAAAATGCTACAAGCTTTTAAGAGATTGTAGCATCACAGACCAGTGATAGCTCAACATACTAATATATCAGTATGTTGGGCCTATATCTGTGCCCTATAAAATTGCATTACTGTTTAAGCTGGTTGAAATATTTTTGCAAAATGTTTGGGTTTGGATGAGAAATGCCTTTTCAACCGTGTAGAACTTTCATGAGGAAATTCCTAGAATGTTCTGATAAAAACGGCGCTTTTTTTTTTTATGGCAAAACTTAAAAAATCCAATTCAGAACACTGTTCAATGAAGATAAAAATACTGGGTTTTCCCCACATTTGTACAGAAAGTGAAGTATTTTTAAGGACAAGCTCTTGTGGTCATTTCAAACTTGTCTGCATTTCATATATTGGATTGAATTGTTGGTAACTCAATGGAGGGGAAAGGTAGGGCAGTATCACCTGGGTCTTTACTCCCAGAACAAATCTGTGCTTATTCATAGAAGCAGGTTTTTAGAGGGGGAGATGATTAATTCAGAACTGACAAGCCACGCTCCATGGGTCAGAAGGAAATGTGGCCTGGGGAGATGCCACAGTCATGAAAAATAAGATCAAGAAGAAGACTGATGGGCTGGGAGGAGCATCGTGCTCCACTGGGACTTCAGGACGGTGTTACTAAAGCTTGAGTGAATAGGTGAGATCAGAGCAGCACCACACAGGGACACCCTGTATTAATTTGCACAAAGCCAAAACTTTCGCTATGAGACGGGGAGCAAGTGAAAGTCATTGCAAGGTACCTTTGTGCACCAGCTTCTCTGCTCTCCCTCTTCTTACGGCGCCCGTGTGCTGCCGTGGGGCCAGGGATCGCTCCCCTGCTCTCCAGGAGCACTTGCAGGCACTGCACCTACTTCTGCTCATTTTCACTGGCTTCACACAAGGGTAACACCTCTGTTTCCTTAGGATTAGTCCGGACGTATGCTGGGCTGTGTGGTTGGAGATGACGATCCTTTGCCACTGAAATATGAGACTATGTGTTTTCATTCCTGTAATGGTTCTTATGCTTGACTGCCGTCCGTAGGAGGCTAGTCAGTAAGAGTTATATGCTGTGTGATAAAATACTAATGTTTTTCTTCTTTGGGAACAGAAAAATGAAAAAATTCTGGGTTTGTACTAACATTCCACTTGTTCTGCGTGGGCATTTGGCTGTACTGCCAGGAGCTGGTAACGTTTACAGTCCTGGTGTAAATGAAAGCAGACAGAAGCAATGGAGAAACAGGCTGTGCAAGCCTGGGGGCTTGTCCACACACAATAGTAGCATCAGTTCAGCTGCAAAATCCATTTAGCTAAACCAGTGTATGTCTCTGATTGGACACACTTAAATTGGTTTATAACCAGCTTACATCAAATTAGTTTAAATCAGGAAGTTACCATAATAGCTGCATCAACCAGTAATTGTCTAATTTTTGTATAAGATGGTTGCAAACCAGTAGCCTTTCCTCCGCGCAGGCTTTTGCACTGCTTTAGATCCATTTAAAAGCCGTTAAACCAGTGCAGCTTTTGTATGTAGGCCAGCCCTGAAGCCCAACGTTTGTGTGAGCTGGGCCGGGGAACGCGCGGGGGCTCTGCGGTGGCTGTGTGCTGCAGCACGTTTGCTTGAAGCTAGTGGAAAAGAAGACGACAGACGTTTTAAAGCAAGAACGGGACACAAGGCACTAATTTTCCAAAACAGTTTATTGCTCTATATGATGGAAAAATATGAGGTAAAGAAGTTCTGAACTCCTAGCTGTGACCCAGGGGTTTTAATAAGCCACGTTCACAAGCACGGAGAGGTCAAAGACAAGCTGTCCGAGAGCTGCCCCGAGCCAGCGTGGTTCGTGTTTCACTGTGCGAGCTGGAGCAGCCTTGAGCCTTCTCCAGGTTTAATCAAAGGATAACGACACCCAGCAGGCAGTGAGGCCGGTGAGACATGTTCCATCTCTTGAGCTGCTCAGGACGGAGCTGGAACGGGAAATGTTGCTTTTAATATATGTTAATGGCAGTTCAGAGGTGTTTTGGAAAGGCGAGACCCTCTGGACAGCAAAGGCAGGCGGCTTGAAAGCGTGACATTGTGGAAACGAAGGCAAAAGGAGAATGACACTGCAAGTGGGGTTATCTCAACATTTCTGCAACTAAAAATGGTCTAAATTGTTTTCTAAAATGAGCTTTTGCACAGCAGAGAAAGCCTCTGATTTCAAGGGTTCCTAAAATACTTTTGGAATGAAACTCTCTGAAATGTTCTGTGGGTGTTGATCGCTGGAGTGCTCAGTAGTACTCGAGCTCCGAGTTCACACCATTAAAGCTTTGTCGACAGTACTGAAAGCAGTCCTCTAACACACTGAAGCAAGCTCAAGAGGCTGTATTTATGTTCTCAGGCTGACTTTAGGGCTGTTGCTGGCAAGCTGTCAATAAAAGAACTTATTAGGCAGGGAGACAGCTTGGAATGGAGAGTTATTTAAGCAGCTCACTTATGAATGGGACACAAAGGTGAACAGAATGAACTTTCTGCTTGTTTAGCAAATGGCAATACAAGGAAGCATTTTTATCAAGGTAACTCTGTTCCGGATGCCCAGCAGTAAAAGTGGCAGATAGCTTTTTCCTGAGAAATACTCCTTCTCCAGTTCTGCAAGTATATCTGGTAGAAACTATTTTATCCTTTAAGAAATAGAAGGGAAAATTGTTTTTCTCTTCTTCCCTCTTACTTTTTTTGAATGTGTGGAAGAGCAAGGCGGCACTGTTTTCTCAGCAATAGAAAATGTAACAATGCATTTCCCCTGAGTGAGGCTTCTGGATATTTTCATACTTCATAAAAGTGAGTTGAGATGCCGTGATGAGGAGTATTGTACCCACCAGATAATCCTACTGGATTTGAGAGCGATGCATTTTGGAATAATACTTCTGTTAAAGGGTAACTTGCAGAGGAATAGAGATAGCTGTGAGAAACAGTGCAAACCTGATGTCCAAAGGAAGAGCGGTGCTTGGAGAAAGGAGCAGGCTACTTTTGTAAGAAATATGTTTCTTACAGTATGCAAACCATCCTTAAAGACTGAAGTGGTCCTAGTGAAAACCATGTGAAAGAGAAAATGAATAGAAAACAAATGGACCCCTAAGGGGTCTGACTGAAAACTAGACCACGATTTGTGGGAATCCGTCCTTCACTCCAGGTGGTTATGTGTTGGGCTAAGAGGAACTCGTGATAAAACAAAGTTGAGGAACTGGCTCACCATTCTTCATGTTGTGGCTCAAACCCAAGGTATAGCTACAGCACCTGATGTATAGGTGGTACCCCATTTATAGGAGATGGATGGCTTTCCAAAAGTCCACTTAACGTAAATTTTAGTCAGCCCACAGCTCTGAGAAGGACAGCAGATCTGGTTATAGACATACAGTTTCTGGATCACGGTTGTGGCGATTTGTTTTGTTTCAGATTTCGCTAACACCAGTGGGGAGTCAACCCTCCTCGGTTCATATTAGGAATGGTCTTGGCCCTTTTTGTTTGCAGCAGGAGGGCTGGTTGCCAATGTGCAGTTCTAAAGTCACATTTTCACTTGCATTCTGGGCAATACCTCCCACATTTTGGACTCCGCGTTTCTCAGTGTAAATGGTTCCTTAGAGCTACTTTGGCAGCCAAAAAGAGCAATATTGTATTTAATTTCTGGCACTGCCACTTGCTGAATTGTCGACACAGCTGTAGCAGACCTCCGGGTCTGGATGTATCTGGCTAAAGCAGAAGATCGCTACGATTCCTGATTGGACTCCATGTAATCCATGCCATTCAAGATCTGATCTGGGGCAGCCAAGCAGAAATGTAACTCCTTTCTGCCAAAGGCATTTCAGCAATGAATTTAACGTTATTCTGGAGGAAAGGGGGGACAGAGGTGAATTCCTGGAGAAATTAGCCTTTGTAAGGCATGATGCCTTCTTCCAGTAGGGTCTACCAGAAAGGTCTGCTGTGTACAAGCCAAAGCTTTATTTTTTTACACCACCATCTGCAACTTCTGAGGAACAAAACCATCCCTGCCCCCAGCAAGACATTTCTGCTTCCCCTTGGGGCAGACACTAGTGTTCATGTGGCTGGGTAGTGTGATATATCAGGGGGCTGATGTGGTTGAGATCTAACTGTGGATTCTTTAATTTTTTTTTTTTTACTGTGCACAAAGGTAGTGGTGTGAACATGTTGGAGGCCTGGGAACCGCTTGTTTCAGCAGCAGTAACCCTTATTCACCTTGACTTGGATCATATCCTTACCACAACATTAATAATGTAGCACACTCAAAGAAAGAAAGAAAGTAATATGAAAAAGTTCAGGGCATGTTTGCTATCAAGCTTCAACTGTTGCTTTCCTAGCAGTGTCACCATGGTAGTAGATCTGATTTGTGTCCAAAATGAGCATTTGAGAATTCATCTTCTAGGCAAAAAGGGCCACAGCTTTCAAGAGCATTTCCTGCCCCTAGAAGCCATCCAGGGTAATTTATGCTGGTCCTCAGTAAATTCAACCAGACACGAGGAATCCCTTGAACACGGGAGTCTCCAGGAAGAATGTCTCCCTTGGCTTAGCTTGGCATGGATGGTGGCAGGCACTGTAATATACTGATGCTGACACTGGCAAAAGTTCCTTAGAAGCCTGCTTTAAACTACAGTGCAGCACATGCAAGAAAATGGTTGCTGGTTTAAAAAGTACTGCACTGTCGGCAGTGGAAAAAATTGGGTCCAAGTGAGTTGAGCTCCATCATCTTGCTGTGATAAAGGAAAAAGATGGAGCTCCATTCCATGCTGGGCTCCATTTCCTACAACATCCAAATGCCTCTAGCTTCCCAGAGCGAACTTTCTCGCAAGGTAAAGTACCCTTCAAGGTCAAGCCAAGCTGTCACAGGAGGGTGTTGGTGGGCTTGCAAATGCGTAGCCACCACAGCACGGTGATTCGGGGCAGCAAAGCTAGTGGAGCTGAAGTGGGCTGGAAATATAGCAGTGATCTACACGGGGCCACCTATCTGACATCTAGGAGGAACAAGCAGGCTGAAAGAGTGCAGCAAGCCAGCGTGCTGTTACCAGAGATTATTTTTTCCTTTGGACCAAACTTTGGTGTATTAAAGTTTCTCTTTACTGTGTCGAGAAGTGACACCGCCAGTGACTGTTAAGTTGCACTGCAGAACCCCTCGGCCTCATGAATCATCTGCTGTAATGCTTCAGGAATGGACAAGCAAGAGAGGTACTGCAAGAAATGGGCATTTCTTGTGTTGTTCCCATACTTCCCGGCATACTCTGCCATGTGAATCTGCCCTCCCGAAATCCATAAAACCCACAGGCAGGCTCTCAAACATTTAATTTGAAAGATCTCTGTTTAAATCGTTTTTGACTTGTGCCAGGGCAAGCCTGTCCTCCAGTTAATTATGTTCTAAGCACACAAAGAGAGCTAGTGAAAACAGTCACTTCATAACCATTTTCTTTTTGTAAACTCAGAGTACTTAGATCTGCATCATTTAATCATAATAGAGCCATATGCATGCAGCTTAACTTTTCTGGAAACCAAAATTAGCTAGAAGACATTTTGGCCTATTTCTGAAATGCTTGTGTATGGGGAAAAGTGCTTTGAGCACTCCAAAAGGGTACGAGCTCCCAGGCCTTGTAGGAGTGGAGAAAAGTTCATGTCAGGAGCGCTCCCCACCTCTGCACTGGCCGCACTGCAACAAACGCATCCTCGACGCCATTTTAAAGTGCAGTTTACTGCCCGGTGGGGTTGTTAACTAGCACAAAGAAGCTAAGAGAGGGACTAAGCTACTGGGTGTAGGGCAAAGATTAATCTCGTGTTGGGGCAGCTTTTGGGGGGTGAATACCTGATCCACAGAAGGTTATTTCAGTTGTTTCAGCATGACTCTAAAATAGAGCAGAGGAACATTTCTTTACTAGATATTTACATATTTTGCAGATATTTGAAAAAAATATAATCGCCTTAATGAAATTCAAACCTATTTGCCTAACTAGGCAGTGCTTTAATTTTCATGTCGGTTTAGATATATCTCTGGGTACCTTGAAAACTCTGGATAAGGCACATGCTTGAGTCATTGTCTTAAAAATAACTAGTGAACGGCCACAGAAATGATTACATCCAGAGGAGATCGCTGTAGCACACCCACCAGAGGCTCTAGGGCTTGGTGCTGAGCTTGCAGTTGCGTTTTGCCAGCAGGACTTTGCAGCAGTCACAGCGGCTTTATTCCAGTGGGAGCAGCGTCTGAGTCAATCCAGCATCTTCTGGTGCCCTTTGATACCCAGCTGTGCGTCTCTGCCAAAATCCCGAGTGATGCAGAGAGAGGATGGTGAAACCATAGGGCATTCCAAAAAGTTCCTAAAAAGCTTTGGATAAGCTTAAGGAAACAGTGTAATAATCTCTTGATAGATATCTTGCTACCACCCAGCTTTGCTGTATTAAAGCTGTCAAAACTTGCTGAGAAAACTTTTAAGCGAATTCACCAATATGGCTTTAGTTTCAAAATACTAGTTACTAACAGGGCAGATACTCTGAGTGTTACATGGATGAAACTATTAATTAAAGGCCGCTTACAGAACTCTCTGTGGCTACAGAATTGCAACACAAATTTGCAGAGGAAATAAACATTAAAAGCTGCAGCCCATCTTGCAGCCAGCTGTTGGCCACCAGCTGAATACTCCCTCACAGGGATAATGTGGAACATGCCTTGGTAAGATTAAAGGGCATATTTTCGGGATTCCCTCATTTGGGTGGGATTCTACTAATTTTTACAGTAATTCTTTGCCCAGCTCTTGATTCAAGAGACTTAGTAAATTTTCCTCCGGCCGATGTGGCTTTTTGTCATCCAAAGAGCCTCCAGCCTGCTAGGCTGAGCTGGTCCTGCCACAAGCAGGGATTCCTGCATGGTGCTGGTCGCACACAGCTCCGGCACGGGGGACTGGTGACAACCGAGGCTCCTTTAAATGAAGAAGGGGCAAGAAGTGAGTGGATGATAGGAGGATGTTGAGGGAGAGGAAGATGGTGAGAGAGGAAAGGAGAGTAAAGCCGGGGAAGCAAAGCTGATATTGCAAATGCATTTCTCTCTTCTCAGGAAGTTCATGCTAGGAGCAGCCCCAGAAGGTGGTGCTGGTAACTGGTGCTACCTGGTCCAGGTCCTACTTGCTGTCATGCTGACACGTATCAGGAAATTAAGCCCCCTCGCTCTTGCCAGTGCTCCTGAATATTGATTCCTAATTCCACAACCTGGCCATTATTTGAAACTAAAGCTTGCCGCAAAGGAGAGTGTTAAAACCCAGGTCAAGGACAAGCTTGCCCTCCGTGCCTGCAGCAATGTACCAAGTGCTTTGTGAAAGCCATTTTGCCATGAATGGTTGGGGGCGGGGGGGGGGAATAAAGCATATTCAGCATGAATAAAACATGACAGTGATGTGCTAGCAAACTGTGATCTATTTTGACTGTGATAAGAGTGTAAACCTCGATGGGTGAGGACAAGATCACAGTGCACTGAAACCATGAAGTCAGCTTAACGTGACCACGGTCCCCTGGAACTTCTCTGTTGCTCCTGCCAGCCCCCCGCGATGTGCTGTGACTGTGATGTGCCTCCAGTGAGAGCGAAGTGACACCTGAGCCTGGCGTGACAGCGATGCCAGAAAAGATTTGGTGCTTGCTGTTTGTGGCCAGTTAGCCATGTGAATGCAAAATGTATGGGGCAGTTTGGAAAGAGCTGGTGGTAATCATTTGTGTGAATGATTTTGACGAAGAACAATCTGATACAGACTCCTCCTGTAGCAAGCCTCGATAAACATTCAGTTCCCACAGCTGTTGGCTGGAAGATTCACGTTATTTAAAGCGCTTTCTGATGTTTGATGCTGTCCTTTTTTGTCTTAATACCATACAACAGTGATAGATTATTAACTGAGGTATGTATGAAGATCGATATAATATAAAGATCAACATGTCCTTGAGTTTAGTGCACATGATTTTATAGGGAAGTGTTTTTTCCCCTCTCCATTTGGCTTGATTATTCAAGAGTTCTTTAACCACTACAACAGAATCCTTTTCAGAAGAAGAGCGTTTTTCTTTCACCCTAGTTGCTATGAGAACATGAATCATCTCTTTAGCACAATAGCAACAACTGTAGTGCTTAAGTGCATCCACTGATTTTTTACTGTTTGTTCTTTGCTCTCAACAAGATAAGCTGTTGTTATTTCTTTCTTCCTGAACAAGCGTAACATGATTGCTGAAGTAGTAGGAATAATTGGACCAAATAGTGAGGCGGTTAATGTAAACAGAAAGAATTTATCTCTTTCAAGTACAGTAAATTGTCCTCCAAAAATATGGAAATCTTGTCTATTTCTTGTTGTGCCCTAGAGCAAATTTTGTTGAGTTTGTTGTCACATCATTATTTTCGGACTCTGTGAAATTGCTAATGAGGAACAGGCTGCTTTCGTTGGAATAGTTGTGTGTGTTTAAGGCTGCGATGAGACGTATATAGACGGGGGCTAAATCACTGGCACAGGAAAGGTTAATGTTCTCCTTGAACTAAACATCTACCACAGGTGTCAGTTATCACCAAAACTGTTGCCCCGAGCCCGGTTGTGGGAGGCTGGTGCTGGCTTCAGCTGCAGTGAATTAGCTCCTGCGAGAGGGGGTATAAACCATGTCATCTGTGGTGGGAGGCTCTTCTGGGGAGTTGAGATGGGAGTGAGTTCTGTAGCGGAGGAAGATGATAGCAAGAACTATTTTGCTTGATCATTAGGACCTTGAGCTGTTGCTTTAGATGACCTGCTTTTGGGAATTGTAAGCATGCTTTTAAATTTCTTAAATAGCCGGTAAATTAGTTCTCCCCTCTGAGAGAGGAAGGAGTTTTGGGTGTACTTTGTGTGTTTGTTTTCAGGCTACTCTTTTGTTTGCTCTGTACCCACTGTTAAAGGCAGTATTTTCACAATGTTAAGTCTGCTTGGGTAAAATGGCTTCTCTGGAGAAGGATCCTTGAAAAACAAAGGCTGGTGGACTTATTTTCCCAGTCTCTTGGTGTTTGCTAACCATTGCCTGCCTTCCTAAAGCCTTCCCTCATACCTCCTAATCTTTAACTCTAAAGATGTTTGTGGAAATCAATGTTGTTTGTGGATGAGAAAGATGGGTATCTGTGTCAAGTGGAAATGAAATGTGTTCTAGATGGGATGAGACAAGAGATTGTGAGAAGCTTGTGAAAGCACTTAAGTGATTTGAAGCTAGTGGCTCTTGCTAGGACTTATGTGCCTGACTTAAGAAAGAAGCTTTTCTTCCATCTTCATTTGGCACCTGTGGTTCATGGAATCTATGGCCCCTTTTAAAGATGGGAATAAACGCTATGCGTATAGGTCTAGACAGGTGAGATATGGCTAATGATCAGTTGAGACAATTTTCCCAACAGCCCTCTTAGATTTTAATTATTTATAGATCTACAAGTACGTACTATGCACTTCTGTAGCACAGGTGAATTAGAATGGAAAAAAATGAAAGCTTGTATTCAAGCAGTGTTTTCAATAATATCAAATTATTATGCCAATAAAACATGTAAAATCTCTTCAAGATCAAACAGGCATTTGATGTGCTGATTCTGATCTGGGAAAAAACAAACAAACCAACCCCTCAAAACCTGAGTGATTATTATCTGGTACTTGTAGCTTTGAATAGATAAAAGCAAAGGCTCAGACCTCGGCTAAAGTAAACTAATACAACTCCATTGACTTCAGGGAAACAATGTGGATTTACACCAAGTGATGGATCTGTTCTTACTGCTTGATAAAAATCTAGACGTTAGGCTTCTTCATCAATTTTTGCCTAAGAATGAAAGAAGAAAAAGATAATGGGGCTACGAGTAGGGATATGATTCAGTGTTATTCTGCTCTTAAACTTCTAACCTCGGGGGAAAGAGGTCTGAATACTTGGCATGGATCTTCCTTAAGTTTGATGAACTGCTTTACCGGTGTATTTAATTGTTTGCAGCTAGTATTATACTGAACTAAACTAAGATTATATGCAATTAAGCAAAAGAAGAGTATTGCGTTGACTGTTGTTTAGAGTGCTTCATTAATTTGTATTATGTTGTTAATATAGGGTAATCCACCAACATTATTTAAACATAAAAATACCTAGGTAATCTGGTAGATGACACTAAGCTCGTAATCACTCTTTTTGGATACTTCCTGGAAATAACTAGGACCTGATTAAGCCATTTTTATATCTTATGTTTTCCTATTGGGGGAAAAAAAATAAATCTTGAGGCTCCTATTGCCTCAACAGCCAGAAGACAGCAGAAGCTCTAATGCAGAGGCAAGCAGTGATATTAATAGAAATAAAACCGTAAAGATATATATTAAGAAATAATCCATATGTGGTAGTAAAACCAATTTTTTGGAGTTAACTGGATTTTGATGGCTTAATCAGAATTTGTGAAAGTGGACCTCAAAGAAATATAGCATCATAATGAAATTTATAGATAATCTAGTGAAATCTGACACTGTTACTCTTGACTGATTATGAATCGGAATTTACTGTCAGGGATATGTGTGTTTTGTTCTTGGATTTAGTGAAAACTACATTTTGGGAGCTAAGTATATTGCTTTGAGTGTGGGCCTTGTTATGTCTCATCAAAATGAACAGTAGAACTCCAGCTAGTTTCCAAGGAAGTTGATCAAGTTGATCTTGATTGCTCTCTTTGCAGGCAGATTCCTTGGGGCAGGTCCCATTTTATGCAGTTATATGGAAATTTATGTTAGTAACTTGTAGGCAAAGGTTGTTTCGCAAAGCTGCGATAACCCTTCCTTATAGCAAATGAAGATCTGTGATCGACTACTACAAAACACATTTTAAAGAAATTGTGAAATCCTGCAACCACTTTGTTTTATAAACATGTAGTGTCTCCCATAATTTAAGATCTATTTTCCAAAAAAAAAAATCTATTTAAAATTAGCCATTAGGAATGTTGTTTCAGGCCTAAATCTTATTTGAGTGGATATTAACTGCCAATAATGACCAATTTTTTCAAGAATTATGTTTTAAATTATGGACATCTTATGAATATGTAATGTGTCGTTTGTATAGCTGGATCATTAGTAAAACAAATACCTTACGGCTTGTTTGAAATCTGAAATGCAATCTAGAAATGTTGTATTTAACCTACGTTACAGTTAATATTATCTCCTATATTTGAATGCTATTATAGTGTTCCTGCGATCTGGTGCAAAGCTCTTTAATCCAAGGACTGGCTTCAATAGCAGTGGGCCTTGGACTGAGACGTGGTTGTTTCTAGGTCCGTAGTGTCCCTTGTGCAAATCGATGGGAAACTCCCCACTGCCGCAAGAACAAGCTCCTGAGACACTAGAGCTGTTGGAGCCTTCAGGACATAGGTTCGAGCTCCAAGATATGCGGTTTGAACCGGCTTTTCCCTGGGAGACTTGCTTGGTTTTTTAAATACTCTGCATGAAAGCAAAAGGTGGAGAGCAGTGTCTCTTTGCTTCCCGACTCTGCGGTGCTTTTGCCAGTGGGTGCGACTGCTTGGTTTGCAGAGCACAGCACTCCAACCGTGTGAGGCTGCAGAAGCATCTTCTCTGGTCCTTCAGATGCCTACGCACATTGAGTTCACTGCACATGGCTCTCATGTGATATCACTGAGCAAGAGAGAGATAAAATGTCTTAAAGGCTCCAACTGTTACAAAAATAAATCTTGCTGATTCTGATTCAAGTGAAACATAAAAATTAACATAAACTCACTATCAGCATGATCTTAATTTGATTTTTCTTCATTTTTTTTTCCTTCAAACTTTTTAAAGATGTGTTCATCTTTAAAATCTCCACGTAATAGAGAACTGCTTTTCCCACCCCTTGTACACAGCATCATCAAGACATAAACTATGTTTCTGGCCATCTGAGTATAATAATGAGGCAGCTGTACAGCTCGCTTTGGTTGTTTATACCTATTTGGGCTCAGACCTGTTGGAGTGTCCTCTGGATGAACCTTTCTCATCTCAGACCCTGCAATTTGATGTCTGCTCCAAGCATTGGTTAAAGACCAAGTTTCAGCAGTTCATTTACTCTGTGTGAAATTTAGTGGATTTAAATCATCACCTTTCTGGTGAAACATGCCAGTTTGAGGCTCGGAGACCTTGTGGCTTTGTTTTAAATAATGTCTGGGGCTGGGCGTCAGCCTTTGGCTTTGAAACCTGTCAGTATGTTGCATAGACTCGAAGTAAATCAGTGCAATTTATGTTATCATAAACCATTGCAAGTGGGATTTTTTGAAAGGACTAAGACAATAACAGATATACATAATGTATGTATATATGTACAAGCACAACAAGGTGAAGTCTCTCCAATTGTTTGAATTGGTACTAGCTTATTTAAATGGCTTTCATGTACAACTCGGCTAGTTGTTTGTTTTAGCTGAGCGGTCAGTCCTTCCCGTTCCAGAACGGGGCAGGGGGTTTTGTCCAACTCCAGATCTCATGCTAACGTGTTTCTGATGAGCGTGTGTCCTGTGCAATACCTTCAACTGTAGTTAATTAATGGATGTTCATGTAGCAATTCTTTTTGCTGTGAAACTGATCCCTACCAAACTGTCTTTAAATCTTATGAGGCTCCTTTTCCTCTTAAAACTGAAAGTCACCTTCATCCAGTGTGGAAACTGGTCTAGGTACTCACCCCCTTTTTTTTTCTTTTTTTTTTTTCAGCGTTTCTGTTTTGAGAGGGTCAGAATTGCCCCTCACTAGGATTGCCGACAGCCAGGGAGTTCTGCTGGAGAAATATTCTGAGGTATGTGAAATTACTATCGGAGACTTGCCGCTGACCATGTCACTTTGTATGCAGCGTATCCAGCAAAAACATTCATGTGCTGGAATAACTGTGAACTTACAGGATGTTAGCCAGGGATAACTATAGCTTTACTGTGATACGGTCTGGCTTGTAAATTTTTATCCTGCATACAAGCCCCCATATACATGCATAACACATAACTTAAACCATGTTATCACCACTACACAAGCGAGTGCTGTAAAAATGCAACCGAAGCTAAATTTAAATACATGTATAAGTGCAAAGCACTCAGCTTCTGTAACAAAGGTAAAATTGGGCTCCTGTGATAAAGAGATATATCCTTAATTTAGCCTGAGAAATCACCAAACTCATTGTGTTGATGGTATGACCTAAACTAATCTTCTGTCCAGATTTTCAAAGATGAAAAAAATTCAGAAAACTAATCTAGTGCAATGCTGATAGCGTATGATGGTTGAGAGGTTGTAACATTATTTTAAAATATTATAATGTAGCTGATGTGGGATTTTCTGTAATGCAACATCAGTTGTCTGTTATGTGCTTCAGACTATATTTACATGGGAGGATAAGACTAAAAAAACTCAGCAGGTCTGTTAATACTCAAGGTACAGGTTATCAGAAATGCCGGTTATGTTTTTCTATTCCTGTTGGTTTTTTTTCCTGTGATTACAGGGTTTTATGAAATATATAAGATATTTGGCAACATGAGACATAATGTAACCTGGTATTTTCTTTGTTTGATGCTGCTTTTCATTTCTCAAAATCAAATGGGAGTGCTACAAGGTGCCGTGGCCCTTTAATGTTCTGCTATACACTGTAGTCTACATAAACAGAGTAAACTCTAGAGCACACTATACCTTCCATCTACATGTGTAAGTGATTTTATTCATAAAGCAAATTAAACACATCAAAACAAATAATTTTGGGTGAAGAGCACTGGAATGGAAGCCTGGTATGTAAAGATGCTGTACGCAGTTTAAATTGGTTAAAATCTCAGTTCACTGGTTCTAAAAACATTCATTTTTCTTGGAGGGTTTTTGGGTCTGAAGCGTCTCCTGTGCTCAAGAGCTGCCCCTGGCTGGTGGTCTTATGGCTGAGGAAGGGATCTGTTACTGAGGAACAGGCTGGGAAACTGCTGGCTGGAGGGGCTGAAACCATCCTGCTTTGAAGCAGGAAAGGCCTTGAGGTGTTGACAGTATGGACAAGAGTTTGTTTTGTTTCCTTGGGTATAATTTTTCTTGCTTTGAGAACCTGGGCTACAACTCCTATATTTAAAGGCTGTTTTTCATTGTTGTGTAAAGGACTTTTTTTTTTTTTTTTTTGTATTACCTACCTAGTAACTCTGGCCAAATATTTACATCTCCCCATGAACGTGCTATACAGAGAAGTTGCAAAGTAAGTTGTTCCAGCCCTGGGAATCTTATGCTAGAGATATAAAATGTAACAAGCCAGATAAGTGGGGTGGTGGGAGAATGAAAGAATGAAATGGCAGTAGCAGTGTTAGAGTATCAGAGTGGAAATACAAGTTTCGTTCTCAGTCCCTGCCTATAGGATATCTTGGACAAGTTTCCAGTACTGAAATCTCTGCTATCATCCAAAACTTGGCCACAATTGATTGCTGTAGTTTCCAGACTCATCCTGCATGCATCATAAGAAACCAAACTACCAAGTTATTTTAAAATAATAGTATAGCATTTGCAAGGTTCCCAATTTTCCCAAATAGCATCTTGGTTAAACCACAAGAGCTGCATCTTACAGGACCACAGTCCGCTCCAGTAAACCTGGAGAAACTCCACTGACCCGAATGGAAAATTTGAGGATCCAGGAACTTTGAATCTTTTTTCCCCTTTTAAACTTTTGGACTGTTTTATTAAAATGGTAAAGAATTAGAAAAATATTTCTAGTTAATGTGTAGACTGAGAGTATGTTAGGGAGATGGAAGACTGAAAACCAAGTCGTAGCCTGTTTTGCAGGCAGAGTATTTTGTGCAGTTTAAGTATCTGCCACTAGAAAGTTGTCATTCAGCAACGGTTACCACAGTATCAACAACTGAAATACCACAGTTGGTGTAGGAAATATAATAACTAGTTGTCACAGGAGATTCAGGGTAGGAAATGTGTGCGATCTCCAAGGGTAGTCTTTTTAATGCCTATTTTTATAGGCAAGGTTCATCTTTGTACTGTTACTAACTCCAGATGTTGCTTCCAGCAGGGCACAGCAAAGCAGAATCCAATGGGGAACGTGGGCAAATGAATAATGGTATAAAGCAGTTTTGTTCAAACAGACTTATTCTGGAACGTGATAGGCATATGACGGAGTCCATTATTGCAGTCTTTAACTCAAGTTTGGATACCTTTATAAAAGCTGTGTTCCCATGTTTTTAGGTTTTAGTCTTCCTAATTCAGTATTCATAATGATCCTTCTGACCTTGGATGGTTCCTCCCTCCTTGTTGGGGTGGTTTTTTTAGTGACTGTAGATCATACAAGAGTTCCTTAATAAATCAGTAAGTAGGAGCTTGATCTAGTCATGTTTTTAATGACTCTATGCGCTCAGTGAATTAAATCTCAATCCACCAGGACAGTGAAGTTATCTGAAAATGTCCCCCATCTTTGTGTCAAATTAACATGCTCCTTGTAATAAACACTCACTTACCTTTTCACAGATCAAATTATATTAGGATACTTATTCAAATATTACTCCAACCAGAAGAAAGTTCATTAACTTCCTTTCTCTTGTCACCCAACTTTTACTTCCAGTAACAAAAAACCCAACAACAACAAACCACCCCCAAACCGCAAACAACCCCCCCCCCACTAGTTGGAGACTATCAAAATGTCAAACCTTGAAAACGGGTGGAATAAGGGTGTGCTACACACACAGCTATGACAGTGGAGTAGAAAGGTAGTGTTTTAAGAAAGCCTGCCCAAATTGAGAAGAAAAGTTTTCTATTCTGTGCTGGATTTCAAGGATCCTTTTTTTCACTTGGATCTTTGTAGTTTTGTTTCCTTCTGAGAAGGCAGAAGCTTGATTGCTTGCTTCCCCCAACTTTGTTCCAAGATATTGGCAGTCTGAAAGACTTTAAGATAAAATAACAAATGGACCGCTGCAGCTAGGGTTTAACCACCTGATCTAACCAAAATCTAGTACAAACTGGTTGTGGTCTAGTGTCTAATTTCCACAGCTGTGAAGATAAAGATTCGAAGGAGTGATTCCTGGGTTGCACCAATGAGAGGTCAAAATCCCATTCTCAGGATTATGACAATAAAATGATCCAGATTTTTTCTTGTGGCTGAAAGGAGACTTCAGGCTATCTAACTTCATGTTCTGTTGTAAAGCTTCCAACAAAATGTTTGACTCTGGAAGTGTGTTAGATGTTAAAATTCCCAACAATACTCACAAAATATGGCTCCTATGCTGAGCTTAATTGAATCTAGTTATTTATTATGCAACATAAAACATTTATTATATGGGATGTGTTCAAGAACGTCTCCATTTACCATATGTTTTCAAAAGTGCTTTGCACAGTGCAAATTGAAAAGATAAATCTGAGGAGTGAAACCACCAAGGGTCAGGTAGTCCAGCCTGAGTCTTCAGAGCCAACCACGGACTAATCCCTCTCGAGATGCCTCTGGCTTACATTGGGCTGTCCTTTTTCTTTCTCAAATTGTCTGTGTCCCTTCTGCAGTTTTTGTTTATCTGTTTTTTACAGAGTTTGTCAAGTATAACCACCCAGATTTTGTTCACAGTTGCACATGATTTTCCGTTTCTTCCCTCTCCTCTTTTCTTAGTTGTCTGTTATGAAATGTTATGGTCAGCGCTGTCCTGGCATAGTCCAGCTGTGTAACAGGCACTGTCCAATCGCTGCCCATTTATTTTGTTGACAGCATGTGAACGGCAGGAAAACTTGCGTGTGTGGCATAGTGTTGGCTGAAACCAGTGTCTAGGAAGCACAGGAAAATGGTTTTACTGTTGTTTCAGATTCTGCAAAGCTATTTACTGTTCTGTGCAGTTTTGCAATTCCTGGCAAGTCACCATAAATGTATGGTCTCACTCTGTTACGAATCCAAGACCATGAGTATTAACATTTCTTTAAATACTTTTTCTGCTTTTGCTTTATCTTCCCTAACACTAGTTAGGGTGAATTTTTGAGTGAAGGGGAAGGAGGTGGTAACTGTGTTTTACTCTTTTGCAATAAGCTGTGCATATAAAATCATACCAATTAGATCCCAGGGCTGCTTTTAAATCTGTCTGGCCTTTTATGTCATCTTGTGATGGGTAACAGAATTCAAACTTCTCTGAGGCATTCTCTTTTAAGGACATTGTAAACTTTTTCCAATGTATTTGCACTTAGATGTAAAACAGTGCCTACTCCATCTGTATTTAGCAAATCCTTTCTTGTAAACACAAATAATTTGTCTTGTTAATTATATCTGATCCTGTATAAATGCACACATG
Organism: Phoenicopterus ruber ruber; assembly: GCA_009819775.1. NCBI lineage: Eukaryota > Metazoa > Chordata > Aves > Phoenicopteriformes > Phoenicopteridae > Phoenicopterus > Phoenicopterus ruber. The sequence continues at coordinate 17,787,767 of CM020227.1, read as the reverse complement.
ACCTGCTTATTTCAACAATGCTTGAACGGAGACTGCCTGGATAGGGGGAAAATCATATGCAAGGTTTGTCTTCTGTCTCAGCTTAAGGCCAGTCAGTTCCTAGTGAAGTAAATAAAAATGGGAAGATGCCCATCCCTGAGCAAAGTGTGACACAACAGACGATAGAATCCTTCCCAGACATTGGCACGTCTTTTGTTTAGGTTAGCATAGTGAAGAGGACTAAACCTTGCTGAAAGTTTTCCATTAAGTTTTTATTTATGCCTGTACTAAAACAGAGTCCCTTGGGTCAAAAGATGCTTGCTATATTGCTATATAATTAAAAAAAAATCTTTGAATATTTGAGATGAATCCAGATGAAAATAAATTCAAGTGATCTCTGTAACTGAAAATGACCCATTTCTCTGACCTGGAGAATCTTTTAGCTATAATAGCTACTTCTGGTAAGTTTGATAATGGCTGTTGAGTCATGGTGAGCTTGTCCTTCTTAAACCAAAGACCAGAATGATGGTGCCTGAAGTTTGATTCTCATATTTCCCACTGTATTATTTAATCAAACTACTGCTCGGTACAACTTCAGTTGAGCTGCTGACCTTGTACGGTTGTGTCAGATGAACTTCAGATGGTGAAATCCATGTTTAATTTGTTTTGTTTATTTCCCAGCCACATGGCGACATTTCATTGACATGGTGATAGTTGTTGACTCGCAGCTACTGTGGTTTTGAGCAGTGGGGTTCTGGCCTCTGCATACTATGATGAGCCTCTTCCAGTTGTTGCTCAGAAAATAATTGTGCATCAAGGCAAAAAGGTCAGTTTTGGCTCCATGACCAAAATTCTGTGGACTGTGCTTTTCTAGTACATGGAGGATGAACCTGTGTGACAACAGGGCAAGGCATATACAGACATATAAAGGCTGCTTCAGCTATTAGGAAAACTTGGTAAATACTCCACTATTTATTGATCAAACACATTTATACAAAAAAAAATGTCATTTAAAATGGCTGTAATTTTTTTCTTTAAGATGGAATTAGCCATACCCCAGGTGTCCCTCACTCTTTCTCTTAGTTTTCTCTCTGTATAGCCTCTGGATGACCAAACATGCTCTTTACGCTGCTTAAATTTCCCAGCCTAACTAAATATCCTGACGCAGCCATGTCTGCAGTCCTATCTAATCATGGAATTGAGGGTGAGAATAACAGAACCAAATTAACGAAGAGCCATCATTAGGAAAGCCACTGGTGGTCAACCATGATTGAAATAGGCCCAGTTTTTAGGCATATGCGGGTGTCTTAGGATCACTATACCCATGACTAGTTCTCTTGCTGAAGGCTGGCTTTAAATTTAAAATCATGGAGACACTTTGTAATACAAACCAGAATAAGATAGATAGTGGCAAAGCCAATTTAGTGAAGCTTAGAGCAAAGCGATGATTAACAGAAGACAAAACAGCACTCAGGAAAGCTGGATTTCAAGGAAAAAAAAGCTATCTGGAAGTAGGGGAAACAAAGCAGAAGCTTTTCCTTGTAAAGTGACAATGGAGAATAAAGATCAGAAAGTAAAGATAAATCGGTTTTACTGTTCCTCTGGGGAAAGGATGAAAAGAAAGCAAAATGCTGTTGACATGAATAATGCCTTAAACAGTGGAGTAGCTGGTAAATGTTCAAGTTCTGTGAAGTATGTTTCTTTTCTAACCTAAACCCAAGATGTTGAGGACAGAATAGATGTTCGTAGTGCAGAGCATTGGTGTGGGGATTTGGGAGCTTTAAAGATGGTCTCATTAGAGACCAAACCATTCATAAAATGAGGTTCTTGCTGATTCTTGGTAAAAAGCTGCAGCCAGGGAGCGACTGTGGCGGGCGCAGAAGCCGTTGGTGTGTTTCCACCAGGGAAGGCTGGTGATCAGGTTGCTGGTTTTGCACGGTGCTCTTAGTTCACTGATGGACTAGTTTCCAATGGACTGTAGGGCCGGGAGCAAACTTACCTGAACAATGCTGACAGACTGCAAAAATATAAGCAAGTGTTATGCCATTTTGTGTCCACTGACTGCTTGGTTAGGGACTGTCAGCAAAGAAATCTGTGAATCAAGGCGTAGTGTTACTTACATTGTGTCTAGCTGACAGACTGAAGTATCACTGATTGCTGTGCAATCAGAAAAATCCTTATGTTGCTAGTATAATGACGTTAAAGGAAAGGTTAAAATATCAGAGCATATTTCTGAAAGATTGGCGTTTCAAAGAGGTTAGTTTTAGGCATCTAATATAGAAGTGTATGTTATGATTGACTTTGTCTATGCCAGAGGTGCCTCTCCGCTGTCTAGATAGAGAACATGAGGTCTAGCCAGACACTTAGATTAAACACTTAAAATTAGGCGGTGCAAATATGCACTTGGGACATGGTTCTGTGTTTGAATGTCTGTGCAGTAGAATGAGGTGTCCATCTATGATGACTTTACTTGAGATTTTTTAAATGGAGAATTCACTTATGCTGAGTATAGACCAGCTGAAGATGAGCTGAGATACTCTCAGACACTGGAAGGCCTGTGAAGGTTTCCAGCCATACCTTAAGACTTGTCTGCAATGCATGGTTACCTTGAACTATAACTTCAGATTTGCCATTAGTCCACCTCCCATCCATATATTGTATCTGTATGAAAATTGTTTAGAGAAAGGATGAAGTAACTTCCATGAACCACCAGGGAGGAGCAGAGGAGGAGAGCTGCAAGAGGTGATGGAAGGTAAATCCTTGTGCTGGAAGGGATGGTACTTTGGAGGCATCTCTGTTCTCTTAAAAGACACTGTTAGCTATGGAGACACAATATTATCTTGTGTTATTACCCTGCAGAGAGTCAATGGAATTGTGTTTCAGCCTTTACTTTGAAGGATATATATGTATTCTGCTTGAAACAATTCCTAATTTGAAAGAAATAAAGGTTACGTAGTTCTTCCTAATCTGAATTCTTTTTAAAGAAATAGCTTCCCTGTTGCTTTTTGCTTCTATACTCATAACTAAATGAAAGAAGTTAAGTCATTAGTACACTCTGCTGGTCTTCAATATTCTTTGTATAAAGTTATAGGGAAAGTAATCAATAAACATTTTTGTTTCTTTTAGTCTCTTGGTTGTAGTGTGATTGCAGTGGAACTGAAAGCAGAGATCCATCTCTAATGCTGCTTTTTTCCCAATAGAGCTTATGAGCCAATACATGTTGTTTACTCCAGGGGCCATATGCAGCTAATCTTTATGGAAATAAAGGATGAAAATATTCATATCTAGTAACATTTAGCTAACTTGGTTTTTTTGCATCTAAGTAGGGCAGGTAAACACATCCTTGATATAGAGTAAATCACTTGTTTGAAGGATTTTATTATTTTCCCTATTCTTCTCTGCATGTCTTGAACTAAGAAAAATAAATCCATAAAAAGAATACATTAACCTAATATAGGTGCATTGAATATCTGCTGCTACTTTCTGCACAGTATAATTCTCATCTGATTTACTTCAAAACATTGTGATCCCAGCTGTAGAATAGCAACAAATGCAAACTAAAAATACTTAGAATTACTGAATAAAAAAGCTGTCTCTCTTTAATAGCATAAAATTGGCTGGGACCAGATGGTATAGCACAATCTCCATCCACACCCTTCAGCAGAAGAGCAATTGATGGTTTTTAAATTCACTTTTTCAAAAGCAAGATCCTTAAGCCAGGTACAGGCCAGAGCCATAGGTAAGATTCAGGAGTTCAGGCAGGGACCAGAAGAGCTCAGACAGTCACTAAATAGAGCAATAAACAATGTGTGACTTTGGGATGTGGAATCCTATATGGTTCCTCTTGCCACCAGCACCATCCCAAAAGGAAAAGGTGAGTGTATTTTTGTAGTACTGGGAGACTTCCTGCATGTGAGCTGAAACACAAGTGCTATTTCTGGAAGGAATGACCAAATATTTACTGAGTCAATAGGAGGTGACACTTTTTTCAGTCTTGGTGTCAATAAATAGTGAGGATGTTCTGAAGGAGCTACTTGTTTAAAAAGAAGTTTGGACTGAATGATCAGAAAGGTGATTTACTTGAATTTAAAAGGAAAGATAAGTAAGGGGAAGTCTCTTTATTTAAAGTACTAGATTTCCAAAGGACAGGCACTGATAAATTAATGAAACCAATGAAGTCTGCTGCACTGAAGAGCTGTTGGAGCTGAAAGTGGAGGAGGCAGGGAGTTTGTCACAAAATCTGTCTGGAACTTGTGTCCCAAAACCATATGAGGATGGGCTGCAGCTCTCCCTGGAGCTATGGCCCTTGCCTTACGGGCTTCCCTGCTTATTGACTTTCCCTGCTCCCTTCACCTTAAGGTAATGTGCTTTTTGTAGGTAAGGCAGAAACTTTTAGAAAGCCTTATTAGGGCCAGCCAAATGCCTGTGAGGAAAATTCAAAATCAAACAGAAAAAACAAAGCCCCAAAACAAATGGCTGAAGAGAAGAGACAACTGTGTCTTAGAGGTGAAGTTGTAAGTAAGCCTGGAACAGGTGAACTTCATCCTCCTCACAGAGGACCTCTAGACAAGCCCTTCTTTGCCCAGCTGACTGCTGCTCCACCATCACTTTTAGACAACACAGCTGCCCAGTGGGATGGCTGCCATTCCCTCCTGCTGCTCTCCTTTTGTGCCTGGCTGCATGCTCCTGCCGCCTCTTCCAGGCCAGCACTCGCCTTCGTTGATCTGGTTAGCCCAGCAGTAACAGTAAAAGATCGGCCTGCAGCTGAATTCCTTCTCTGCCACCGCTCAGCCTGCAGCCATCAAATGCCGATGCCCATGGAGGCGACGAGAGGAAACCTGGGCCCAGGGTGAAGGAGAGTCTCTTCCAGTGCTGGTGGGAAGTGTTCATAGAGCCATCCCTTAGGGTGAGCAGAGGAGTTCAACTGTAGGTGTGTGCTCCAAAAGGGAGGCGAGAAACGCCCTCTGCCAAGCTAACCGGGGAGGTAGCAAGTATAAGAAGATGTGCAGCTCTGTTTTTTCGAGCCTGGTACAAGTACTCTGCATCTGATCCAGCCTCTTCAGAGAGTGAAGTTATTCACTTGCAAATGACTGTACAAAAAGAAAATAACGAAAGGAACAAAATTGGGTTTAGCTGAGTAATGAGAAGGGTGGGGGAGAATCCTGCCTGTAACACCATGGAAGAGAGTCTTGCTTTTTTTGCCTTTATCAGCTGGATGACTACGAAATGCATACTAATCTATCAGAAGGGTAGGAAATAGGTAAATGGTTTTAAGGACCTCATTTGGTTAATGAATTAAAATGCAGAAGAAAACGAATCCATGTAGATATACCCACTTGGTCATTTATCATTACAAGCACTCCTAACAACCATGCCAAATTCAGGCTTCAGGTTATTCACTAATAGCCATGGGCAAATGAAATTAGCATACTGGTGAATAAATTAATCCTAGTCCAGGAGGAAACTTCTGTATCCATGTGAAGCACTGAAGTACAGGGCAAAAGTGTGTTGTGGGTTTTTCCCCCATGGGATGTGTGTAACACACCAGAGAGAAACTGGCCATGTAGAATGAGCAGGATGTCATCCAGGGGACACCTGTAGGCGGAGAAATGGGACCCTGGCAGGAGAGTATTGGGTTGGAAAGGAATGCTGTTGAGCATCTTCATTGTCCTTCTGAAGTGCTCAGCAACCATTTGGATCTAACACATGGAAAAGTACATTATTGTATCGACCCCTCGCCCCTCAAAAACCCAACAACAACAACAACAAAATAATTTCATCTTAGAGTGGAGAAACCAGGGAATAAGGAGAGAATTCCATAAGCTGCCTGTTTCTTCATGTCTCTCCTGTTGGTAGCATTTGAGACCTGGTTTTCAGCTGTAGATAAAAAGTGACACCCAATGTTTGGGATGTGTGTGTGGGCAAGGAAGGACTCTCATTGCTGTTTTTTTTTACTTGGATTTCTGAGCAGCAGTCACCAAAAGAGTATGCTGTGTATTATCGCTATAGTTTCCCGTTATAATGCCCAAATTGTAGTGAGGGTAAAAAAAGACGATGAGGTGCTTCCCTGAAAGGTCTGATGTAACACTGTGCCTAATGGTTAAAGAGGAGGAAGAGGTATAAAGTGATGAGATGATGCAGTTAACCCTTGCAAGTACCTCTTGAAGACAGTACTATTCAGAAATTATTCTCCTGTTATGAATATTTGTTGACTTAAGTATTTTTTTTTAAAAAAAAGATGACCATATCCTTTCTGTTGGGAAACTTGTTAGATGTTTGCTAACAAGTGAGGTAAAACAAGGTAATGTGTTTGACAGCTGTAATTCTTCAAACAGTCACAGTGGTGTTACTCTCTGCCCACGCGTGGTATTCCCTTGACTTCAGAGGCGCTTCCTATTACTCATTGGCACTGGTCCCTGTCGGCACGTTTGCTGCAGGGTGACAGACTAAAGGTAATAGATGTAAGGGATAGGTATCCTGCTTTTACTAGATGCTGGTCCAAGAGGATGGATAAAGCTTCTCTGATGGGCTTGCTGTTTCTTTAATTGCCAGAACTATGCATTTGGTATTTAATGTCTCGTTGGGTTTTTTAGTATGTAAAGAAGAATGCCAGTCAAAGATTGCTAGACCAGATGACCATGGTACAATCTGTATATATAACAGAATTTTTTGTGTCTAGTGTCTCTGACTTCTGTTTGAACTACCGGATATCCAGAAAGATACTGCTACAATCGCTTAATGTACCATGAAAAATTGCTTTGCTATTACATTGAAGAGCTGGGTACAAAAAGGGACTGGTGTAGCATTCGTGGTGCGGGGGAGATTGTTTGCATTGTGTGGGGCCCTGAGAAAATTTGTTGTAGCATGTTTGTATGAGGACGGAGACTATAGGATGCTGGAGTTTGTTTTTTATCGCTGCCTAACAGTGTGTTTTTACTGGTCTTCCCCCCCCTTAGAATCACTTCTAATTGGCGATATCTTGAATTTTCATTTTGCTGGGCATGCAGCGACAGCTCTGCTGCAAAAACAAACATTCCCTGTGCAGCGCAGTCCATCACTGTAAGCCACTCAGCACTGTTGTTGCAGTGATATAAATGGATCTCCGTGCAATGAGATAGTGATTAATAGCAGGTAGAGCACAGCGTGCAAAGATGTGGTTCTGTATTCTTCACCCCCCCCCAGCAGTTGTCATTTAATGCACTCTATCAGGAGCAGTTTTATATAATAGACATGGGAAGATCCATAAAAGTAACATCTGAGACTGCAGTAGGGCAAGTATTGATTTATTTGTTACAATAAAATTTTTGTCATTACTATGCAATTGCTCTATCTCTGGAAGAATTGATATATGTTGTTGGAAGCTACAACCCACTGTGCAAAACTTTTCTTTTTTTTTTGTCTTCCATAATTTCCTGTAACTCTTCTAAAGAATCATTATTCCTTATTACATAGGCCTGGCATGCCACCTATTTAGATAAATGCCTGAACAAGTGTGCAGTAAATATTCACAGCAGCTCATGTTTCAACTATATATGCCACTAATTAGATAATTTAGTGGCTCAAATAAATAAACACAAAAATAGAAACAGACCTGAGGAAACAGTGGAGTAAAATGTACTGACACTGTCATTCTGTGGACCAAGATACCAGCTTGTAGTCTGTATCAAGGGGCTCTAATGTACTATAGATGTGAAAAATAAAGAAGGAAAAACAGTGAGGGCAGAAAGAAAACCCTAGCTTACGCTCAGTTACTCAGGTAGAATAACAAATGATGAGGGAATATTTGAAATATTGACTCCCCTGCATCGCATTCATTTATTTATATGTTTTTGGCACCTTTCTCGCCAAAAGCTCAGGGAACACGCCAAGTGGAGTGTACCCAGGATTTCAATATCTAGAGCCCTTTGTTTGCAGATCTCAAAGCGCTTGTCAAAGGGGAGAAGCAGCATTGTCTCGCATTTGACAGAGGAAAAATAGCGTGTGGCTCACCCAGGGTCGCGGCAGAAAGCTCCCATGCAAATAAGCTGCTGGGGTTTCTGCCCGTGTTTGCCGTTTAAGGTGGATAATGCAGTGCTTAAAAGTGCTGGCAGGAGCCGTGGCCTCTGCGCTGGGGACTCCCACATGCTAACTCAAATGATGTGGAATTGATGCAAGAAACACAGCAAATGCTTTTTCCCTATCAGAGACCTTTTTTGCAGAATTTGGACCTGTTGACACGTTTAGTTCTCCTTATGATTTCCTTACAACTTTGTGTATCAGCCCTGTGGAATCTTTAAACTAGATTCTCCTCAGGTTAAACCTCTAGATCCTGAAACTGTTAAGCAATTGAATTAAGCAGGATGGAGACAATAGATGCAAGTTTTATTTGGAATATCGGCATGAACCATTGCGATCAACAGCGACAGTTCCCGTGTGAAGGCACCTGAGATCCTCAGGTGGGCACAGTTCAGTCTTGCTCATTATTTGAACGCCGTGTCTGATATGGCAGATGCACTAGTAGTCAGGTACTGGCTGTCACTTTCATTGCTATTCCTGATCCTCGTAAGGTCTGTTTTTGCTCTTGCAAATTTTTGGAAGCAAGTGTTGGGCGGGAAGGAATTGTAGGTTTTCCAAACTGGTTTATTTTTGATCTCCCTTACCTCGGTAATTGGCAGCGAGCATCCTAATTCACTATTTTCTTCTTGATTGTAGTTTTTGATAAAAACAGCTAGTGGTTCCATTGGTCCCAGCATGCTCTCTGGCTAGACTGTGGATTTCCTTGTTTTCTTTCCTCAAAACATACCCAGCGCTTTAAAAAGAGTGTATGACACTTTTTCCTAAGACCTTGCTTCCAAAGTTAGGTGCGTGGCTGGCATCTGCGTGTCAGTGGCTGCGACATCCAGTGACATGGAGATACATCACCCGTTTAACAGCGACGCGGTTCACTCCTTTTCGTCAGTTAGGACAAAAATCATGTTCAAAATCTGCCTTAACATATCTCACAAGGCTCCAAGCTTCGCCTTCAGGTAATCCCTTTATTCAGTGCAGAGGGTTCGGATAGTGAGGTCTTGCAATCTGATAGTCATAGAATCATAGAATTGTTCTGGTTGGAAGAGACCTCCAAGATCATCAGGTCCAACACTCAGTCACTGGAAGTTTTGGGGGTAAAAGCAGTGTTCGTGTTGCTCAGTTGAAGCACTGGGGTTAGGACACTCGCTCTGGTCAGCAGGGATGGGGGTGAGTTTGCTTGGGGGGTGGCTGAGAGCATGGGAGTTAGCCTGGAAGAAGCCTGGGTGGAGAGCGGCTCTAATACAGCACGGGACTGCTTTGGGTGGTAAGAGGTGAAGAAGCGGTCGTGGTGCTGTGTGAGCAGATCTTGCCACGTGCTGCTCTGTGCTAAGCCAGAGAAGCTGCTCTTGGAAGATCCTTGCATTGAGCTAGTAAAAATGGGGTGCTTTAAGGACAGTGTTCCAGGCTTGACTCTGTCTTTTATCATCTTAAGGGTTTTAAGGTGGTTTCAACATTGATTTTCACGTCTGAGTTTTTCCATGCTGGATTTTCATTATTGCTCAGATAACACAAACTACAAATACTTGTGGTTACCAATCAGCTGATGGAAATATGAGGGTTGTGTGACTTGGTAGTCGGTTCCATCTGAGGATAGTCAGTATCAGCTGAGGTTAGTATCCAACAACAGCCAAATGAATGCTCAAGAGGTCAATAAACTGCAAATAAGATCTCTTCTAGATTATTCTTTTTCTAGCATCGAGCTGTTTGAAATGAACTTTTCTTCACATTTTACCCAGACTTTGTTGTCACTTGTAAACTGATCAAAACTGAATCATTTACCAGTCTGTAATGTTCGTGCCTGTGCTGCTTGATATAAAAACACAAAAATATGTAAAATAAATAAAAGATACCATTTTGGCTTTAATTCTCAGCATCCAAGGAATATACTGCTTTTCAGTAGTGAGATAATTTCCAGCTATTCAGAGCTAAGCAGAAATATCATACCACATCACTAAACATCTGTGGTTTATATAAAAATATAGATTTCCTTTAAGTGCTTTACTTAAGTCTTTGGTAAGTCATATTTACGTTATTATTGTTTATGTTCCGAGAAGTCAGTAGAAGGACAGCATTGTTGCAGTTTATGCGGTTTCATGATTCACACTTGATGAGGTCGCTATCAAGTGAGGGAGAAGGAACCACTGACAAGTTTATAGCCATACGGTACCGTAGGACACACGGCAAGAACACAATAGCGCAGGCAGGTCGCTGTGGTTTCGGAGCTGGTATCTTATTTTCCCAAGCATATTTTTGTTTTGATCTGCTAAAGTCAGCCTGCCCAGAAAGGCATCACTTTTACCTGAAGTTTGGCTTTGCCATGGCTTGAATATGTTAATCTGGTTAAATATCACCCCCTCACAGCTAACAACACTTGGGATTTGCAAGGTTCGGTGTTTTGCAGAGACTTCAGTTGAATCCTCAATAGAGTGCAACCAATCCTAAATTAAAGTGCAAGCGGAAGAAAAGGGGACCATAAAAAGTAACGATGGTGAATGGTGCAAGAGACAAGTGTCTGGTTCTGGTTCTTATGGTGATGTGATTGGGCAGACCCAGATTGCCGAGGTTTCGACTCTGACCTTCCTGCTGCAGATTTTTTCCCTGCTATGTCAGGAGTTTGTTTTTTGCATTCTCACATTCTGTCTGCTTTGTCCAAATTTCAAGAAAGTAATTGGGGTTCTCAAGGGAGACAAACGTGATGCAGTGGACGTGGTCAGAGCAGACAGATGACACTGGTGCAGCAACAATTTTTTTTGGATCAAAGTTGTTTCTGCCAATTGGAACTACTTCTTTTATTTATGCAACCTACCTGTTAAAGGTAACTTTGACTAGGGAAAAGGACTGTTATCCTGTTCAAGGCACCAGTTTGGATATCTGGGTGCTATTTGGAGGCTTTCATTGACCTGCGTGTCAATGTTAAGATAAGTTGTGTGTTTCTGTTTCTCCATCTGCCCAAGTTCGATAGGAGCCAACTGTGCTGGTGGGTGAAGGATGTAGTAGTAGAAGATGATTGTTTCATGGAGATGGCTGTGGTGAATCTCCCATCTATCTATGGGTGGTTAAGCATCATCTGCTGATATTTCTCACTCTTTTTTTGATATCTTGATTAGGCAGTGCTGGACTACAGAGAAAACTTGCGGCATGTCCAGCTGTACCAGTCTACAAAATATTTGCTCCATTGTGTATTTCAAAAACTCACTTGTTAGGTTTTTAAGCCTTTGCAGGGGTCTCTGGGGCTCAAGTCTTATGCTGGAAAACTCTGTTCAGAGTACTCTAAATTCCTATTCACATATAAGTGCTGTTTTGGGTGTCTCCAGGGAGGATGTGGATAGTTTGTTAAAACTTCTTTCTAAAAATGTGTGTAGGTGTATTTGTGACATTTCACAAGGCTGATAAATCAAAGCAAAGATGCCAGGAAACTAATTTTAATCAGATGAAATCCAAAGCACTCTGAAGTTCATTTCTACTAGCTTTACTGAGTTTTGGATCAAACTACATTAGAAATCTTAAGCAGTTCAGAGTAGAGCATATAAAGCTGCTGGTGGAGCTGGGACTTGTTCCTGAACCAGTAAACTATCAGGAAAGTCTATTGCAGGAAGAACATCCCTTGATCCCTGTTTCCATGAACAAGAAAGGAAAAGACAAGAAATTAGTATCGGGATAACTTAAGAAAAGCAGGGCTAGATCATGCAGTGCTCCACCTCTGTCTGTCCAGCTTTACGCTTTTGGGGAACACATGCCAACAGGAAAGGCAGGGTGGTTATTAAATGCGGCCAGAGGTTAGACTCGCACCGATCTGCGGGAAGGGAAGGAGCAGCATTTGCTTGCCTGGCTTTTGTTGTAACATTTGAGAGAGGCAGGCAGGGTCGTTCAGCCCTCCTTTGCTAAACCAAAGACTGAAGGGACGTGAAAGCAAGCCAGTTCTTGAAAACATCTTTCTTTTGGCTGTTTCCAACAAGATTCCCCAATGTGTTTATTATTGTTTGGATGCTTAGGGATCACTGGGTAGGGAGTTTTATCTTAGACTGAGTTCACAGGGCTTGGACTTGACTCTTCAAAGCTCGTGTCAGAAGTGCTGTGCAGAGCTGAAGTGAACCATGATCATTTCAATATTTTTCAACTTTCCCATTTGATATCTCCCTCTTGTCTTTGAGGTTTTTTTCTTCCACTCCATATAGAGAAAAACTTAAATACATATTTTTCTAAGAGATTGCTGTCTAAATTTTCCTTAAGTTAAAACATGTGTTTTGTTGGAAACTTTAGATGTTTATCTGTTTTTCTGAGTTTTTTCTTTCCCTTTTATACTTTTACCCTCTCCTTAGGGAGCAACAAAGCAAAACACCAGTGTCTCATCCAGACAATGTTAGAAGGACAAGAGATAAAGCAGGGTTATGTTTGCTCTCAGAAAAGTTGAAGACTCCTGCTTGCAAAGCTCTCTATCTGTCTGGGTGAAGAGCAGTGAATGCAGAGCCGTGCACATCATAGAATCATAGAATCATTTAGGTTGGAAAAGACCTTTAAGATCATCAAGGCCAACAGTTAACCTAGTACTGCCAAGTCCACCACTAAACCATGTCCTTAAGTGCCACATCTCCACGTCTGTTAAATACCTTCAGGGATGGTGGCTCTACCACTTCCCTGGGCAGCCTGTTCCAATGCTTGACAACCCTTTTGGTGAAGAAATTTTTCCTGACACCAATCCACACCACCTCTGGTGCAACTTGAGGCTGTTTCCCCTTGTCCTATTGCTTGTTACTTTAGAGAAAAGACTGACACCCCCCCTTGCTACAACCTCCTTTCAGGTAGTTGTAGAGAGTGATAAGGTCTCCCCCAAGCCTCCTTTTCTCCAGGCTAAACAACCCCCGTTCCCTCAGCCGCTCTTCATAGGGCTTGTGCTCTAGACCCTTCACCAGCTTTGTGGCCCTTGTTTGGACACGCTCCAGCACCTCAATGTCTTTCTTGGAGTGAGGGGCCCAAAACTGAACAGTGTTTGAGGTGCGGCCTCGCCAGGGCTGAGTACAGTAGGACAATCACCTCCCTACTCCTGCTGGCCACACTATTGCTGATACAGGCCAGGATGCCATTGGCCTTCTTGGCCACCTGGGCACACTGCTGGCTCATATTCAGCTGCTGTTGACCAACACCCCCAGGTCCTTTTCCACCAGGCAGCTTTCCAGCCACTGCTCCCCAAGCCTGTAGCGTTGCCTGGGGTTGTTGTGACCCAAGTGCAGGACCCGGCACTTGGCCTTGTTGAACCTCATGCAGTTGGCCTCGGCCCATCGATCCAGCCTGTCCAGATCCCTCTGTAGCACCTTCCTACCCTCAAGCAGATCAACACTCCCTCCCAACTTGGTGTCGTCTGCGAACTGACTGAGGGTGCCCTCGATCCCCTCGTCCAGATCATTGATAAAGATACTGAACAGGACTGGCCCCAGTACTGAGCCCTGGGGAACACCACTGGTGACTGGCTGCCAACTGGATTTAACTCCATTCATCAGCGCCATGGGGACCACCACAGTGAAGCTCCTCTTTCTTGCTCCTCTAGGAAAAGTGGACAAACTTGATGTAGACAGTAGCAGAAGTACTTGCCATCTCTAAAAGGATTAGGGCTCTTAAAATCTCCTTTAGCAAATGCTTGCCTTTCTACCACTGGAAATACAGGGCCCTATCCGTGTTCTTGGTGGCTGTGAATTTGGCACCTTCCAAGACCACTATATAATTTCTATTTTTAATAACTGGGAGCATTATTAGAACAAGGAGGAATATGTAATATGCAACAGACCAAGAATAGAGCAACTGATGATATTTTCAGATTGAATTTCTCATTTCCAGGCACAAAATTTCTGGGAATTGCCGTGAGCATCACCTGCATAGCCATTCAGGGACAGTGCTTCCGCAGGAGGAATGTGCCAGGCCTCTGCTAGTGGAGAGTATCTACCCCTCCTCCCTCCTGAAGGGTATTTATGAATCGGAAACGAAATCCAGTGTCTCACTAGTGTGTGTCAGGAAGAAGTTGGCAATTGTAAACCAGTCCTATCTTGGGCTGTTCACTGTCATCTGAAGGTTTTCTTATGCTCTAACAGCAGCACTGCAGTTCTGTCCATTTTTTTTTAGCCTAAGACTAATTCAGGAATCCTAAATCATGGCAGGTGATAAATGTTAAAAATGTCTGCATAATTGAGTGACTGTTTCATCTATCTTCTTGTGTTTCAAGACTAAACAACCCTCCTGCTCCACCAACACAAACACCATATTCTTGGCTTTTAAGAAAACTTGTTATTTTAGGAAAACTCAGTTTTTCAGCTGTGTATCCACCCAGACAGTAAGCTCTGTCTGTGCAGCTTTTATAAGCAGGTACACGTGGATTTCCAGAACAAAACAACCATAAACCGCAGCAATGCTGTGGTGACAACACAGAACAAGACATAAATTTAGACCCTGGGTAAACAGGTGACACTCAGCTCAGTGGCGTGGTTTGCAATGGGTTGGAATATTAAAAGTTAACATCTGAGAAACGTGTAGCTCACTAGTGGTGTAGCTTTGGGGATTATTAGGGAGGATATTAATTTAAGCAGCTCAGGACTTAATCCGGGGAGGTGACTTAAAAGGAGTTGGGAACAGAGCATGCAGGAACCGAGCACTGCTGGAGAAAATGAAGACACAGCTGGAGAACAGGGCCAGCCTCACATTTATTGTGCACGGCAGTGAGCGGCATCAGGAATAAGTCAGGCAACAGTCTCCTATCCAGCCTGCGGGATGTATTTCCTACTCCTGAAACCTGTGGTGTGATCCTCACCAAAATGATAGTTCCTGTACAACAGATAATCCTGTGGTTTGGGTGGCGGAAACTTTACTTTGGAAGATAGAATGAAACTGAACTTCACTGCAAAAAAGAAAAGGTTTAGGGGAAGGAGGGATAAGTTAGTCTCGCTCCACTGAAGCAAGTCATGCTACAGAGCTTTACACTGTCCAAGGAATGGGTTTGTGCAGGGGGGTAAAGTGATGGGAGTATTATTATTCTGCCTTAAACTGCTGTAAAAGGAAGATTTTGTTTGTTGGAAATTTATGGTGGCATATAGGAGTGTTTGTGAACAACAGAAAAAATGTGTTCTGTAATATCCTGACAAAGTGTGCTTGCTAGGCTTAGCTTAATTTTCCTGTGACTGAATTTTAATTTCAGTCTATTCTCCCTCCAAATATCTGTTTTATTCTCCCTCACTTGTGCTTGTTACTGTGTGAAGTGTCATGATGCATTGCAAGAAGTGTCTTTTTAACTAGTCTGTCTGCGAAGCACCGTACCCAAAAGGACAGCGCAAGTGATGTGCAGAGCATGAAAATGCTGTGGAGATGGATGAACTGTATGTCCACCAGCGCACGGAGATGGACATATATACAGAGAGGAGATGGGAAAGGGAATTGGAGCAAAAAGTTTTGAACTTTGGTCAGTTATGAGAACTGACCCCGTAATGCTTTTTGAAGCTCTTTGCATCTGTATCTTCTTTGATTCTCTGTAATGAGTAACGTACTTATAAGGGATTATTTCATCTCCCAGGGGACGGTCGGACCCTTCTCGCCTCTCCTTATCGTAGGCGTGAGCAGCCACGGGGGAGGCACGCTGTGTTTCGCCCTTCCCCAAAGGGCGTGTGCAGGGATGAGTCTGGCAGACTGCAATAAGTCCCGCAGAAGTGATTTCCTGGCCCTCTGCGCGGCTGTCGAGGATTGCACCCGGCTGCGCGGCTGCGGGCGCCGCACCTCGCCTGGGGCCTGGCCTGGGAAGAGGGGCATGGCCGGGGGCCGGGCGCGGGCCCGGAGGGCGAAGCAAGGCAACGTTACCTATAGCGCTTTCAATGTACTGGACTAAACTCGACCCATGGGTACTTTGTTGAAACACGTACGCATTTATTACTACATCCTTATGTATATTTTACGCCTCTTTTCCCCTTAATTTAAATGTCCTGGTGAATCTTTATTGCATCCAATTACATTTCAGTAGCATATTTCCTCGTCTGAAATAAAATCTTTATTATTTACGTATTCTTTTTTATTTACAAGTCCTTATTTACATATGCAGCTTTATTATTTATGCATATGTACAACTTCTAATGTAAAGATAAAACCTTTGACTGGAATGGTGCTTAAATGCAAATGTTTACATTGCTAATACCTGCCAGAGAAAGTATAGAACAGAAACTTATGTCTATAAACTGGCGCATTCAGGAAAAGACACATTTCTAATGTCCTATTGCTATTCTCTTTCTTTTCCTTCATGATGAATTTAAAATACAGAAGGTTGGCATGTGGAAAAAATGTGAATTTCTGCATCTGATCTAGATCTACACGATGAATATCTAAGCAGCAAGCAATTTGTCAGAAGTTTTCAGACTAAGGTTCCTATAGCACATGGCTTGTAGGGAACAGTGATTTACAATTCCCCGTGAAAGCTTTTCTGGGCTGAAAAGCTATTAGATGATGTTGCTATTTAAGTGCTAAGAGAATGTTTTCAGCCCTCAAAGGTTAGGATCAAATAAAAAGTTGTGTTCCCTGGAACACACAAGAGAGGTTATATCCTGAACTGATGTGTCCCTGTTATTTATCTGTTTGAATTCATTGAAAAATAAATGTTTTCACCAGGGAAATATTTTATTTTAGTATGAAGAGTCATTGAACACGTACGTCTGCCTTGGAACAAAATTAGCTGTGATATTAAACTCGTGTTCAAAGGTATATTGGCAAACATTCATGTGGAGTCCAAAAGCGCTCGTTACTCTTCTTTGATTCTACAAAGCTGACATAGGTTTTCCGTATTAATACCCACACAGCTACCTGGTGAAAGAGAGATGGATTTAATGCCTTAGAGATGTGACAATTCCTTGAGGACTTTTGGAGCCTGTCTTGATATGAGGGTCTTAAGTACAATTTATGAATTCTGGTTGAAGTTATGAAGCTGCTGTTATGAAAAATGGTAGCATCTTGGATTGCCGCAGATAGCGAATCCATCATTTTCTCACAAGGTCTGTCACGTACTCCAGTATAATGACTGTGGAGAGTCACTCATCTTAATGCCTGGGCTCTGACCAACGAGTCAGGAGAACGGATTTTCTCCCGTAACGTCAGGAGAGGGAAATAAGGACTTTGGTAATTTCTTGGACAGAAGCAAAGGGATGAAACATCCATTGAAAAAAGTCATGGAGGAACAAGAAACACAGACGTAGCTCTGAGGAAGGAAAAGATGATTTCTTAAGAGGAAAAGCCAACCTAATGGAAGGACCCAGATTAGGCCAGGGAAAGTTGGCAAGTTGGGTTGAAAAACTATTTCTGAAAAGAAGCCATGAGGCAGCAGAAAAAAATCCTCATCAGCTAATGAGCTCGGTTTCCCATCCAAGGAATTCTCCAAAGTGCTGAGGAGCCCAAGAGAAGAAAATAAATATAAGCATCATTTTTTTATGTATCTTTCAACTTCATGATAAGTGACGGGGATATTTTGTACTTGGTCACATATGGGGATATGTAAAGTATCCTTGTGTTTAGAGTTTTCAACTTCTAATATTAAATTCTTCTGGCTGGAGAGGATCCCCCTGCTTAGTAACTATCCACAGATGACACTTTGCTTTCTCTCCCAGCAGTGAGTTTGTTTTTTTCACTATTAGTGTAAAGGTGACCACTTCTTGCCAGTGTTTCTAGTTTTCTGTCAACATTGAGGAGCTCTTAACCAGAGGACAGAGAGCAATGGAGCACGGTTTGGGTTTGCTTTGCTGAGAGTCCCTTGGTGCAAATTCTTTTTGACAATCGCAAGCCTGGTCTGAACCATGCCTTTTGCATCTGAAATAGAAGAGCTTCCCTACGCTTCAGAGGTGTTTGGGTTTCGTTTCCCACATCTGTCCATTTAACCCAGACTGGGTAGGTTTGCATAGTTTGGATGTGAACTTTCCCCAAATTCAAAACCTCTGGAGAAGTGGGGGAGGTGGGATGGGGTGAGAGGAGGATGAAGGATGAGGAGAGGAGGCAGATGGAGTGTTCGTTCTATCTTGGGTCCTGTCCCAGCTCTTCTTCCGTTACACCATGGTGTCTTGTCCAAACATTTTAGATGAAGAGGCCGCCTTTTTCCTTGGGTAGCAATGTGCAGGCTCTGCTGCCTCCCTCTTTGCTTCTGCTCAGTCAGATTCCACTTTGCTCCTTAGCCCTACGGTCCTGATGGCAATTTTCAGACTGAATTTATATTTTGTAAAGTAATGAAGGGTCAGACCCTCCATTCCTCCTTATCCACGCGTTTCAGGATGGGAAAGGATTTGTGAGGATGGGCTTTGCTGCCTTTCCAGCGCCGGTCCTGTGCAGAGGGGTGTGTGGACAGGAGAGCTTTGCCTCACCTTGCTGCACATCCACAGCTCACCCAGGGCACTTGCCTGCGCGTGTCCTGCCGGCACCAGAGCCAAGCACGGCTCCTGCTCTGCATCAGCCGCTGCGGGAAAGGGCTTGCTGAAACTGCTCGCTGGCCGTTGAGGGATGGCTGATGGGCAGAGGTAGTTTGCGAGGGTACGGGTCAGTGATGTTGCTGTGTTCGGAGATCCAAGAGTAATCGGGTTCTTTTGCTAACGGAGGCTGGATTGTGTCCGTCTGTGCCCGTGTGTCCCCCAGGACCCCGTGTGCTGGGTGGTGTATGTGCAAAAGTGGAGTTGTTCACGGAGCAGCGTAGCCTGAGACTGCTGAGATGGGAAAAGCCTTCGTTACACAAGGAGCTTTATTTTGTCACATTGGAGCCACTGTTCCTTTTCTTTGCAAGTTGAACCACACTGAGCCCCGGCGAGAGGACTTGCAATGTGTTTTTGAACTTGAGAAATGACAGAGACCTCCAGCATAGGGTGTAAAACATAATTGCTGCCA
This sequence comes from Phoenicopterus ruber ruber, assembly GCA_009819775.1. NCBI lineage: Eukaryota > Metazoa > Chordata > Aves > Phoenicopteriformes > Phoenicopteridae > Phoenicopterus > Phoenicopterus ruber. The sequence goes on along the minus strand of CM020227.1, from coordinate 17,768,864 downwards.
CTTCATTTCTTTTTGGCGACAATGTAGTGGAAAGCAGAGCTGAACACGCAACGCGGGGTCGCTTTTTCCTGTCGCTGCAAGATAGCGCTTTAAAATTAGGTGAGATGCATTGATTTGAGAAAGCCAGGAGCGGGGGCCAGAGGAGGTGGAAGAAGAGATGCTACTTGCTCTCTTACAGAGCCATTTACTGACCAGCTGTTATTTTCGTCTTTTGTATTACTGAGAAATTCATACATTGTATTTGCCTTTTGTATACAGCTCTCAACAAGCATCTCTTTGTCAGCCTTACAAAGGGCAATAAACTCTGTGTTGCAAATAAGCCTCAGTAACTGCTGGACATTATGACTAATTGTAATGCAGCATATATCCTTGAGGACTATAAACCTATATTAAAAGACAATGGTTGAGAGAAAAGCTATTGAATTGAGATAGTACTCATGTAACCCCATGGGGGCTCAACAGACAACAAGGAGGCCATTGATACAAGCTCTAATACAAAAAGCCACATAGACAGAGAGTCATCCAAACCAGTATGGTGTGTGGATGACCACATAGTTCAGTTTAATGCTGCTTTTGTTTTGTTCTCACTTAGAGGCAGACAACACACACTGGAACATCAGAATTAGTTCTGTTTAGATTGCTGCAGAGGGAACAAAGGGGCAAACAAGAAAATTAATGGAGCAGTGCCCCCCTCACCTTCTCTTGTTGTGTACTAACGCTTCTGAAATCTGTCCCAGTCCCAGGGTAAATTCTGTAATGCAAGTGAAAGAAAGCAGACTATTGTCTTTTTCTTTTTTCTAAAAGACTGAGCAATGTTGAAGTTTCATTTGCTGTTTCTCTCTGTGTCTTTTTATTTTTCCTTGCATGTCCTAAGTAAGTTCGGGTCTGATACTATAACTGGTCTTATGAAACCACCAGCTGAGTTTTCAGTTAGGGCATTAAAATGTAAGCAGTCAATGTTTAAAATGCATTGCCACCGAGGGCAGAATTGAATCAGAAGCTGGGAGCGATTTCAGGTTGCGGAATCCTGGTCTTGGCTCTCATCTCTTGGAGTGGTTGTATCTTGGGTTTGGGTGCATCTTTGTACCTCAATATTGTATTAGTCACTGAATGAGTTGCACTAAAAATCGCTTCCATCTCTGGAGCGGTACTTTTTCTCCTTTGTATGGCTATAATTACTTGGATTGTAACCTGTGTCTCTGTGTGCACAAAGCCAGCTTTTTACTGAGACCGCTCTGAGATACAGCCGACTCTGTTATGTGTTTATCTCTGCCTTTGTTCCGATATAAGGAACAAGAGCATCCCTGTAATTTAAAGATGACCAAATCTGTAGTTAAAGCCTACTTGATATACTAGTTAATGATAAACTCCACTCAGAAGAACTCCAATCTATTGCTTTGCTAGCTTTGTGAGGAAAGCCAAGGAAGGATTCATGAACATTTGATCCATAAGCAGGAAAAGAGCAAGAAACTACTGTCCTTTTACTTTTCATTGTTTTAATTACAGATAACATCCTCTGCTAAACACTTAGTTTGTTTTCCTAGGTCTCACCTCTGAATCGCTCAGAAATCCTTTTAAGGTGCATGTAAAATTCCTGCTTCTGAGAATGCCACCTCAGTCTGTCCCTGGGATGTACGTTTTCCTCCTTCTCCATGTGCTATACGTGCTTTTCCCCACCCCAACGGCTGATGAAGTTCTGTCCATTTGGTTGTGTGCTCTCCTGCTGTTGGAGACCTTCTATGTTTTGTTGAAATATTTTCCGCTTCTCCAGGAAGTCTCCCATCTCTGAACTCTTCTTATGGATAAACATGTGCCGGTGGCATCTTCATGGCTTCATTAGAAATGCAATATTAGCTGCACTGGGAATAAAAACTCTACATGGTTACCCCTTCTGCTAAACGGGACCTGCTTCACTTGAAGTCAGTAAAGCTGTGTCTACGGCAGCAAGCGAGCAGGACTGAGACACTAGTTGTACCCGTTTGCCAAACCAGTGTCCTGTGTGCAGAACCCACTGCACTGAAAACAGCTTTCAGAAGCTTGAGATTTATTTTTATTTAATTTCAGACATGGGATGGGGATTGTTCTCATCATTGGTGACCTGTAACTAACCCCTATCTGTTAATATAAAGATGTGCTCCCTCATCCTAGCGGTACTGCTATTTTGGATTTTGCCCCCAAAGGGGAGATCACCATGAGAAGCTAACTGTGGTAGAAATGAAACTATGCAAGTGTCATTTACAAATATACCAATAACTTTGATTTTTAGTGTGTTACACACTCGTGCTTCAGAGCATTTGGTGAAACGATCGGGAGCTCAGCAGCTTGTAGTGTCTGCGCAGGAACACGTTTTCTCCCATGGCCTGCGTGCAAAATAAACCACCACCTTTCTGTGCTTGTTTCTTTTTTTTTTCAAGAGAATAGACAGTTTCGTACAAAGCCTGAGGATGGGATTTGAGAGGTTTCGGCACGGGGCCTGGCTGGGCTGTGTACTTGCTCTGTCCCCTGGGCGGATGATTCCCGCCCGGCTGTGTCCGTACGGCTGCTCGGCGTAGCGGGTCAGAGACGGCGCCGCGGCCCCGCGGCACGGGCTCTGCCGCCTGCCTGACCGTCTCCCCTCCGGGCTGGGCAGGGCAGCCGTGTCCAGCCTTCCTCCTCCTCTGTTCGCGGCCATGGTGGGGCACAGGGCCAGCTGGCACTCGCCCAAACCTTGGCACAGGGCGAGCGCGACGGAGATCAGCGAGACCCAGCGCTTGAGCCCGTTTCCTGGCCCGGAGCTGGAGGTGGCTGTGTCCTACCCTCGCTTGGTAACACGGGGAAGGTTGTAGTTCTTTTTCCTGTTTTTGTTGTCTCATCTATTTAGATTTAAAATTTTCAGGGCCTTTGCAAATACAGTTGTGATCACAATGAGTGTCTACCCACTGCCCCAGGACGGATAAATACACTTCTTCCAGTAGGCTTGCTCAAGCCCTGTGCCAGGACCCTGTTTTTCTCACTCTCCAAGTACCTTTTCTCTGTCGCCAGATGCCTCTCAGACTTTTCTGCACACCGTTCTTTTTAACTTCCCCCAAATGTGATTTTATTCCTTCTTTCATATGATGATTTTTGCCTGATCCCAGTTTCTCAGCGATGTCTGCCTGGCACCTCCATCTGCTTTTGTCCTGTGAAGGAATCGGCTCTAAAGAAACACCCTAAGTGGGAGTTATACTTTTATTGGAGCCAATATTTTACCCAGTGAATTAGTCCCAGTGGAATGAATGGAACGATTTGCATGCTTAACATTAGGCACACTGAAGTCCTTCACTAAATCAGGTCTAATGTGCACGTTGAACTTCCCCTGACTTGGTAGAAATTCTGCAGTCCCGAAAACCTGCAATTTAAAGTCGCCATGTGAAAATCTGGGTTTGTTGTGGCCAGTGCCAAAGCTGTCGGTGACGTCCGTGGAACGGGGCTGTCCCCTCAGCTGTTAAGCCCTCGGACAAATACCCCAAGAACACAAAACCTGCAGTCAGGAAATGAACCATCTTGTTATCGAAGGATTACATATTGTAAGAGTTAACCTAAAAATTTAAACACAGTAATTCCGTATGAATCTCACTGCCTTCTTTTCCCTGTTTAAATAAATTTGTTTCTTTTTAAACTGACTTCAAGAAAGAATAAGAGAAAAAAAAAATCCTCCTATTTGTTAAATTAGCCTAAAGCAAACAAGCTAAAACTTCTTGATGTTGTCCACCATAATTCATTATTCTGGTGCGGTACTCCTTTCTTCTCCCCCCACCCCTTTCCACTGCCTGAATAATGTTCTTTGAAGACTACATCATCAATAAACCACTCTGGTGAGGTTTAGAGGGCCTAGAATAATGAATAACAATTAGGGGTATTTAAAAGGTAATATTTTTTTCCTGCAATTTGGGAATTGATTTATGAAGTTGGGGATCCTCCAATTTCATCAAATAAATGGTTTCTTAAACCAATTTTTCTTACCGTCATGGTAACACCTTTAGATCTGGCACAGTTAGTGAGCTTTCTTGCCAACTTATTGTTTTTGATGCAAATGAAGCATCTCTCAGCCTGCACAATTAACAGAGTTCTTGTCTAAAAACCTAAGTTTTCTACAGCCCAGGTAAACTAGCGCAATATCAGTTTTACAGTGAGAACCATCCTGTTGAGCTTCATCTGGGTGATGGTACGTTTATTTTTAAAATTAAAGCCATGGATATTTTTCCTCGGGGCATTTCTTGAGGATGTGTTGGAATTTGAAGGCCTGATGAGCACACCTCACAAGTGGAGCTGTGTCGTTAGCTTAGATAAGCAAGTAAAAGGTCACAGTCCTGCTTAGCAGCTCGGAGGAACAGATCATAAAGCCAAAACCAGTCAGTGAAATCAATAGGTGGATGTGTAAAACACATGGAACAAACTAGAGAATTTGGAGAGAGGGTAGGATTTTCATAATCACCCCCGTGACAAAGAAGTGTCCCCGTCCTTAAAAATAGCTATCGAGAAGCCCAGTCTGTACGGTCACCGAATCTCGTGCTGCCTGCCTGACCTTCATCTCCAGCCGAGTGCCAGCGAGCTTTCTGATTCACCTTTAAGCAACCAGCCCCTGGGACATTTCCAGTATCTTGCTGGTGGGTCCACTAATGGAATTAAACTATAATACCTTCCACTCTGCTAGGGATGAACGTATGGATAAAAAGATGCTGAGGTAATAGTCTTTTTCACAGATCCTTAACCCTCTTTGGAAGTACAAGCCAGAATAATAATTTTCTGGAGGCTCTAGGTAGAGCAAAACCCAAAGGCAGAGTATGTAAAATTTTGAAAAGTATGAGAATTTCCTCGTCAGCTTCAAAAAGGGTAAAGAATGCAACTTGTAGGAAACAAATATTTAATGCAACCAAAAATATTGCTACTAGTACATTGTAAATAATATTTGAAAAAGGGGATTAAATTGCTAATAAAATCTATTTCTTCTACAGGCTTGCCCCTCTTATGTTGGGCGGTGTATTGAACAGTAACACGTGTACTTAACATCACACCTCTGATGTTCTTCCAGAGGCGGTTGCTCACCCTAAGTAACGCATGTGTCATGCAGAGGAGAAAGAAGGAGGAAAGACGATCCTGGAATTTCCCAGAATTCAAGAGTGAGGGCAGCATCTCCCAAAATCCTTTCAGCGAACACGCGCTTGGGGATCACCTTATGTAGTGTTGTTCCCAGCTTTGGGCTAATGGCTGACTGCTCCTCTGTAGCCAACGTAGAAGAGTGTGAAAAGCGTCACCTCTAAACGTCTGCAGGGCTCCGAGTGTGGATGTCCATGTCTTTTCTCCATAAAGCTGACTCATACACTCATACAAGGATTTACAAGACTTCACGTACTTCCTTTCCTGTTCTTCTTTTTTTTTTTTTTTAATTGGGAGAAAACATCAGCCTAAAGTTCGGTATTCGATGAGTTACGTTAGCTCTGTCCCCGCTCCTGACGCCTCAGCTGCTCCTGAAGCAGTCGCGCTCCTGCTGTTGCTGCACGCGGTGGGGTAGGGAAGCCAGCGGTAGTTCATTTTGCAGGCTGTGTTTGGTGGCAATTTGATAGCCACTGCAAGAATCCTTTGAATCGTTCCAGTGGTGGGTGTAGAGGAGATGGATGGTCGGAGGGTGGAACACAGACGGGGGGTTCTGCCTTGCCCCTTTGAGCGTTTAGGTACACCTTGACCAGGCTGAACTGAAGGGGGTGGCTCCCACCTTTCTGCTCAGTAGGATGCAAGGAATCACTCCCAGAAGTTTGATGGTAAACATAGAAGCAATAGAAAATAGAAATATTTTTATGCAGTCAGGACTCTGTCGGTGTGTCTCGGAGAAAGCTGGACAAAAGTTTGGAGACACCCGGTAGGAGAGAGGTGTGCAGAATCGTTACATCAGATTTTTCAGTGTGGCACTGGATAGGTGGTCTGGAGAGTAAACAACTTTGTGCTGGCTCGGGCTGTTTTCACACATTCAAGTGTGTGTTTTCAGAGAGGAAAAAAATTAGCTTAAAACAGTTAGTTCTTTTAATTTAGGAGATCTTTCCAAATGCTGTCACATGGAAAGACAGTATGGATATCACAATATTTATGAATCAACAACTTTTATGGAGCTTAAATATGAAAAAGGTTTTCTTTTTGCTAATTCTAAAGTATACAGTTTGAAAAGTAAAAGGTTTATGTTTTCCCCGCTGCAGTTCTATAGGCTGAATATCTGTCACTCCTTTGCATGAGATCAGCCTGGCGCTACTAAACCCTAATTCCCTCAGCAGACACCAGCCGCGGTGCCAGGGAGGGATTGCCTGGGCTGTAGCTTCCAGAAACATGTGAATCACCCCAGCACTGTGCAGCTTTTTGTGCTTCTCTTGCAATTTCAGCAGGAAAATAAAAGTAATTAGAAAGCTCCATTTGGCACCAATGCTGCTAGTTTGAAAGTGACCTGCTAAGCTGCAAACCATTTTCCCCCTCTCCTTTTTTCTCCACCCCGCTCACAATCTAAATCTAAAATCTGGTCGTCACTGGCATGGTGCTGTTTGGAACTGAGCTGCCGGAGTTCATGCACATTCCTGTTATGTTTAGAAACTGTTGATAAAAGATCTCGAAATATTTATGTTGGACATCTCTATGTATGTCAATACTGCCATGTCCTCGCTGTTGCCAAATTCTGTCTCTTTTTATTATTTTGATATACGGTGGGTTATTGTAGAGCACTTGCTTCTGTACTCCTTCAAATGCTTGAGTTATTCCATAGTTCCTCTCGGAGTCATTTGTTGCAGCTGTGACATTACTCATGGTTATCCCTTAACCTAATTAGTTCGGTTTATTTACTCTGGGAGAAGGGAAGCGCGGGATAGAGAGCGTATTGTGATGCAGCCCATGCTGCAAACTGCAGCAGAGGTGGGCCAGAAGAGGTTTCACGAATCGGATTTTAGAGGTCTTTGCTGCTGGAAGGGGGTGGTATTTTAGTTGCTGCTCTTCAGAGGATTGTCCAACATCTAGTTGGTATAAATAGAGCCGCTGGGAGAGACAGAAAAAGATGAACTCGCTGACTCAATGTTTGACTGATTGGCCAACGTAATGAAAGTTTTGCAATCCTTTGTAAGCAGGAGTAATACGATGGCAAAGGAACACTAGGGGATCCATTAGATTTGCATACTAATAATCCATCACAGTGATGAAATTAATTCAGTTGCATCTTACTGCATACTCCATATGATGCAAGAGCGGCAAAAATGCATCTAAAATATGGATTCCTCAACATTTCAAGGAAATTATATGTAGTAGGTATGCAAAGCAGTTCAATATAGAAGTGATTGTTTAAACAGTATAAAATGGAAAGATGTCTTTCCTAAAAAGAAGTAACGTTTTGATTTAATGCTATCTGTTCAACACAAGAGTTTTTAAATGTAAAGATTGGAAGTCATCTACATATCCATTTTCAGGACCTACATATTGATTTAGATGTCCAAATGTACGCAGCTCCCCCAGTCAAACTTTGGTTGATGAGAACGACGTAAATTTTTTCTAGCTATAATTACAATATTTGTTTGTTTTGAGGTAGATTTAATGTGCCATATAATTAACTGGTGCAGAGAATTAAGCTATAAAGCATACTATTATCTCTCAGGCTTTTTTCAGGGCTCTATGAGATTGTCACATATGGCACTGGTTGTTGATAACTAACCTAATGAAATGATACCATCACACAGAGGCTGTTTCTCAGTATCCGTTCCTACTGATAAGAAGTTATCTGTCTTGATATTGATTTGACATCTATCTGCTCCGTATGTGACTTTGGAAACTAATGACTGAGGTTGTACTGAATATTCAGAGATAAATTTTCAGATGAGCAGAGGGCCAGCCTTCCTATTTCTCAGAAGCTTTTTTTTTTTCCTGCCTGCTAATGAACCGTGGGTGCAGACATTAGCTCTGAGACAGCTTTTTATGATTGAAGATCAGATCAGCTAAAGGCTAATATTTGTGCTTGCGATGCATTGTATAGAGGAAACCAGGAGCGTAAGTGTCGATGGTATTCTGGCAAAATGAAGGGCAGCTTTCTTAAAGTGTCAGACTCGAGATACTACTCCTTTCCTTAAATTACAGCTTGATTTCAGCTGAGCAACTCGACGAGCTGAAAATTATGAGAGAAATGCATTACTGTCGTTGACCACCCCACTAGGGATCTGGAGCATTTGGAAAGGAAAGAGTTGGTCTGATTTTGCAGGACTGGCAGGCCATTTGTATGTGTACATGCCAAAACAGCAGCGGAGGGAAAACAGAACAACTAGGTCCACGACTGGGTGTGAATGGGGCTGTCATTTGGTGCTCTTGATGTCCTTGCCACTTTTACTGGCGTGATGCTACCCGCTGCAGAAGCGGGGACAGCAGAGGCGTGCTAGGGCACAGCCAGGCTGCCTGGCCTGCCTCTTCGCTGCTGGCTGTGCTCTGGCCAAGGCACGACCACGTGGGGATTTGCGTTGTGAAAGCAGTGGACAGACAATTCATTTTCTGTGATAGCCCCATGGGCTGGGTAGGAATTTGGTTGCATTGCTTCCCCTGAATTTGCCCAAAGTGTCTTTGGAGGGCATCAGAGGGTGACAGCTGATATTTTCACCCCTTACGTGCAGTTGTATCTGTCAAACAATCCAGGACATCTTTGATTCTGGTCCGGCATGTATTAGGAGTGAGGGGTTTCCCATAAGGTAGAGCTTTGAGAAAAACACCAGTAATGTGAAATCCCCTAAGTCAGTCAACGTGATTTTATCATACGTATTTATGCTGCCTAACAGAATAAAAGCGAAAAAAATCCTACTGAGGGCAGTACAGAGTGAACAGCATCCCCATTTTGGTGCCTTGTCCTCTGGAGAAGCCTGTGTGAAAGCCTCGGTGGAGCAGCCTCAGCCCGGGGTACTTGCAGGAGGGTATGTCCGTGTCGGCAAGGGCGCTTGGTGCAGTAGGAGCAAAACGCTCGGTGCCGCGTACCCAGTGCCCGCAGGGCTCATGAGTGAGGATTTTAGTTTGGATTGCCGCTAGTCTGAGCCCAAGAACTTGCTAGTGATTGTGGCACTTCAGGTGTGTGCCTGGAGTATGTCCTTTGGTTTCCAAAGGGGTTTGTACGCTCCAAGACCACCCGTGCTGTGAGCCAAAGCATGGTAGGTGAGGACAGCTGGGAGAAGGACTTCAAAAGGGCTCGGATGCAACCTAAACTACTAACGAGGGCATGTTGTTCCATGTTGGACAAAGGGGATAGGAATACTTTCCTTTGGGTTCATATGCAGCGTCAACAAAATCCCGAGGGGTGAATAGGTGACAAATGTTTGCATCAGCTTCCATGGAGCTGGTGCCACGTTAGAAAGCTCTGTTCTTCAGTGCTCTTGTTAGCTATTTAACCTTTCTGAACTGCCTTTGCCCAGCCTGCTGCATGCTGCATTCTTTTCTCAGTCCATTGCATTTTGTTTCTGTATTACACCATTTTTTAGTGTTTCCATATTTATGAATTCATCCATCTACAATAACAATTACAGTCGGAATGTTTACTTTGCCTGATAACATTTACAGTTCATCTACTGGGCAAATACTTGTTATTCTTTGCTTATTTTTTTAAATATATATTATTAGAAGAGCTTTCGTAAAATTTAATTCATTCCTCCCAAATATGTTCCATTTCACACAATTGGCAGGAACAACAACAACAAAAAATCCGAACAAAACAAAGCGGCCCCATCTTCCCCGAAGAAAAACTAAAAAAAGGGAGTTGAGAAAGGTACCACATTGACAAAGATAAAACCAAGGTCTAGCATTTAATTTTAGGTTTTTTTCTGGCAGTTTTACAACATGGGGTGCAATTATGGCTGACTTAAGACCCCATTTTGTTTCATGTGAAAAAACACAGGGCTGACGTTCCCCATGTGCCAGATTGAGTGCTTGATGCCCATGGGTTGTTCAGCAGTGATGTTCATTACAGGGAGTTCCCGATCCCTGATGTGAATTACAGGAGTCTCAGAGAGGCTTTTTCATGTGGACGCGAAGGTGTTTGGGCAGCTGGGCTCCGTGCAGCCACCAGCCTGCGCCTGCTCCCGCGCCGGGGAAGGAGAGGGGTGGGCACTGCCTGCTGGCGCCCGTGGAGACGTCCCACCTTCCGCCACCGCCGTGAGTGCCGCTGCGATTCCTCGGGGCTGTGCAGTGGCCTCTCCGCTAGCCCCGGCAGCCCGCCCGCCCGGCTGGGGTTAACCCCAGCCCACGCAGCGCTGTCTCCCGAAGCGCCAGGCGAAGACCACGCTGCTGTAGAGGCGAGTGCCTCTACAAAGGCATCTACGTTTCGGTGCCTGTGGAGGGGCGGGATGTGCGGAGGACTTCTCCAGCTGCGGACCAGCTCCACAGATCAGAGCGTGCCCTGCCCTGTCCACCCCGGTGCGTTAAAGTAGTTAATGCTCTGTGCAGTGCATGGGAGTTAATTTAGTGCAGATAGCTGAGAGACTCGGTTTTAATGTACACTGGAAGGATGTTGGCACGCGTTTTTGGACTGCACATTGCTCTCTGCCTTGATGAACTAAGCAGATACTGTACCATGAAAGGGAAGAGGAAGCCGAAACTTGGAATAATGTCCCTGTTTGTCTCACAGCGTGCTGTTGCTCGTGATGTTGAGTTGGCGACAGTCCTGCTCTGCTTGGAGAACGCAGCCGTAGGCTCTGGTTGCGGGAGGATGAGCCCGTTGTTATCTGGCAGGGTTGGTGAGAAAGGAAAGGAAGGTTGATTCTGGCCAGATGGGAGATGCTTTCTTAGTGTGAGAAAAGGGTGCGTGGAAGCAGATTGTGTTCTGACAAAAGAAGCAAGCGAGAGCCCTGCAGTAGGTGTCACGGAGTGAGGAGCCGCCAGCCAGGCGGGACAATAGGTATTGTCAGGAAACACCTGGCCCCGAGAGGAAGCTGAGGGGACCTTTCGGTGAACGAGTGCGCTTCTCCTAAAATGTGCATATTGACAGGTTCCGCACATGTATCGGGCAAAGAGAATCCAACCCTTTGTGAGGAGCAGGAAAGTCCTTCAGCTGAACTGTGTTTTAATTTCAAACAGTTTCATGTACGTATTCTCTGGGGTTAGATCAATCAAGATACTTTCCATGTGTTAAGACTGAATATTTGGGGGAACAAGCTCATAGGGAGAAGCCCAAGGCCTGTACGTTTGAACACTGGAAGAGGTCTGCTCGATACCTTGGAAGTGGGGTTTGACTAACAGGAGAGAACAAGACCCGAATGTTCATTTTCCCTGGAATGTTACTGCCTTTTTGAGCAGACAGGTAGTAACAGATGAGTAACCTAGTTAACACAGAGTCAGAAATTCTGTATTAAACTTTTAGAGAATAGCAATAGTAGTGAAGAAAACCTCTTTAAATAAAAAGATGTGAAAGAATCCAGATAAGAGGGTGTAAAAAAATAAGATAAGGAAAGTAGAAGTGGAGAACAAAAGGGAGGATTGCCCAAGAGGTTAAAATAATAGTAAAGCCTTCCAAGTACACACAGAACCGAAGGGTCAGCAGAGAAGCCATCGGCAGTCTGGCTGCTACTGAGCAAACGCCGTTTGCCGATGGGGCAGAGGGGTGCACTGTGGGTGCTGCGCGGATGCAGACCCTCAACAGCGTGTTAGCAGTGGAATCCGTCTTCCAGATTTCTTGAACGTCTGGTTTTTTTTCTTTTGCTAAAATCTGTCCATGCTGTTGTAAACAGAGGAAATTAGCCCAAACACCTAAAAGCAGGTATCTGAAAGCGTTATTGATGGTAATAAATCGCAGCTCAGTCATGGACATGGAGCAGAGCAGGGCAGCATCGCTGTTGTGAGAGCAAACCCGAATGTGAGACCGGAGGTTTGTTGCTCCACACGTGGGACCACATCAGTTGAGTCCTGCTGTGTGCAGATCCGAACTCGCATCTCTGCACTGTCCTTCCCTGGGCTCGTGGAGACGTGACCTGGAGAGGACAGTATCGTGTCAGTATAAAGCCAGCTTAACTGAATTATTACTGTGTTCTGGTGGATTTAATGAGGAAGAAATAAACTGCATGGAGAAAAAAGCAAAGAAAAAGGAAGCCATGAAACAGGAGAAGGGTGAGGGGAGGTCACAGAGAACAGGGTGGGAGGGTTGAGCACAGGTTGAGTATGAAGCAAGGAGAAGGTGAGGGGACTGGAAAGGGAGGGTTAGTGCAGCCACCGGGTGACACGGGCGGAGAAGGTGCTGGGCTGACGGTACGAATGTCTGCAAGTCCAAAGTGACTGGAGTCAGCCTTAAGGTGGGGACATCAGGTACAAGAATTGTCTGTGAACCCTTTTATTTTCCTCTTTTGAGTCATGGATTGAAGTTTTCGCTTTCTCATTTTTACCTTTCCCTTCCTCTCTATTGCTGTGATGATTTCTGGTGGTTTATATTTGCACTGCTTTTATGTGAAAATGAATAAGGAAACAAAAGGGGAAACACTTTTCATTTCCCGTTGCATTTTGACAGGACAGTGAGATAGGTGTGGAACGGGCTACCTCCTCATCTGTACCATCATTTTCCTTTCAAACTGAAAGGACTCTTCCTACCTCTCTATTTAGAAGTGTAATCCAGAATCAATTAATCTGAAGATCATAGGCAATGCAAATCATCTCCATCCTATCCTGGATGAATAAAGTCGATTTTCCCGCTCTGCCTGCACTGTCAGATCTATAATGGTGGGCATTGCCACAATCCGCACGGTTTTCATCACCACTAAGAAGTTAAATCCACCATGTCTTTACCATGCCAAATAATAACAAGATATCATGCTTTAAGTATGCACCTGTGTGAGCTATTTTTATGAGACAAAAAGGCTTCCTTGTCCCTTGTGGGATCATTTATATGGTGGAAATAAGAAATATGGTATTGTTTGACTGGGGTGGGTCTAATTCCTTCATTACCCGAGGCATGTCTGAGTTATTTTGGAAGGGTTGTGACGAACAGCATGGTACCAGCTCTGCGACTGTAAAGAGCAAGAACCAATAATGTAAGACCCAGTTTGTTCTGGCAAATAACGACCTGGGTCAAAGCGGGGGGCAATGCGCTGAAGAATTTACCCAACGGCAAGGTACTCAGACTTCCCTTTTGCAAATACAGTTTTAGCAGCGCTGCTGCCGAGGCGCTAGAGGCGATAAACGGGGGGACGAAACAACGGCGGCAAAAGACGCGGTTGTGCCGCCGGCGGCGGTGCTGGCTGCGGGCAGGGAGGGAGGCAGCGCCTCTCTCCCAGCGGGACAGCCGGGCTGCTGGAGAAGGCCTAGTAGGAAAAGCCTTCTTCACTCTGCTTTTGGGCGCCTTTTTCTTAGTTGGCTTTTTTTTCTTTGTGTTTTGGAGGGTTTGTGGGTTTTTTGCTGCCCAAATGTCTTTGTTCATTGATAAATCACACCTGTTGGGGTGCAGATCTTACCTTCTTCAGGGGTTTCTGGTAGTCCTACAAAGCCTCTGTAGAAGTTAGTTTAATCCGTTTTAGGGCCCGTATGGATTTTGCACCTTCCACACTTACTGGTGGTTGAGTTCTTGACACAGGTGGGTTAGGGAGAGCTTGGCCATGCCGTCCCTTTCTGGTACCCGGGTAACGCTCATGCTGGGTTCACCCAAACAGCTTTGCCCTTCCTACCCCTCATTACTTTATATAACTGTATTTCTTTCCATCAGCTCTGACTTCAAACTTTACTCGTCCATGCAGCAGTTACTTCACCATCACGTTTCGTGCAGAAAAACAGCAAAAAATAAAATCACCTTTGGTCAAAATATGATTATTTTCTAATGGGACTTCAAAATGGGGTTTCAAAACCGTGGTAGAGGACTGTGGACAGAAGAGTTTGTTTCAAGTGTTTCCAGTGATAGTATGACTGAGTATATATGATTTATTTCTTTTTTTTTTTTTTTAAGAATTACAAAACTATGAATTTGTGATGAAAGGCTTGATGGCTTTATGAATAAGTGCTAGTTGATGGTATTTAAGTAGGATTCAATTAAATCTTCATAAAATGAACAGAGTGAAAAGGCTTGACATGAACTGAGGCCCAGGAAGGCAAATTGCCATGTATGAACTATTCCATGGAAATCAGATTACTTTTCATAGCTGCAAAAATGTGCTTAGCTTAAACATATTGGGCCAAATTCTGTTCTCATTTATGCGTGTGTAATATGGAACTAAGTGCAATATTTGGGTAAATCTATTTCAAATAATTAGTTGATAGTCTTGGATGGAAAAGAAACCATTGCTAATTTAAATATTGGCGTATTCTATTTTTCAAACAGATGTTCAGACTCTTATATTTTGGCATCCCAAGATGAAAAGATAGTGGAGTTGCACAAAAGGGTTTTTATGGAAACTGTCAAAGGAAATGAGAAAACTCTTGGGCCAAAATTCAAACAAGTTCTATACATAGTTTCCCACAAATTTCTGATCCCGAGAGCTGTGGGGAATCCCACTGACTTTAGAAATTCCCTTCTCCATCGCACAGTTTGCAGGATTGGGGCCCTACAAAACACAGCACAGTTGTCCTGGCTCTGTGGAGGTAGATGGCAAAATGCCTGTGGCATAAACAAAGTCAGGCTTTTCACTATTATCTTTTTCAGAGACTGAATTAAACCCGCCTTCCCCCTTTTTTTCCCCAAGCTAGTACAACCTCTTGTTATTTTACCAAGGTTTTAATTTGAAATCTGAAGTAATTTTTTACCTTGATATTCTTCCATAGCTTTCAAATGTACAACAGAGTAGATGCGTTATTGCCAGAATATGGATCCGTGGTAACCGATTCACTTAAAAACAAATCTAAAAATCTTCCTTCTATTTTTTTTTTTTTTTTAAAGCAGTGGGTGTCTTTGTTCTGCATTTACTCCTGACACTTTTTAATATAATAAAAAACCCCTGAAACAAAGTAGCATTAAAATTATCGCACTCTTCTGAATTTGCTTGTAAAACTGCATTGGTATTTACTAGAAAAACAATTACCCTGGTTGCTTTTCGAGTTTCTAACTTTATTTTTTTCCCCTTTACAAAAATCCTTAGTGCTAGGAAAACATTAAGCTAGCTTCTTGGGATGCTGAGATACGATAATGCTAAATGATTTGCCCAAATTGTAGCGCCAAAAGTCTGTGGCAGAATCAGGAGAGGAGCTGCTGTCTTGTACTCTCAGTCCAGCCTCATAGACCATCTCCCCCCCTTCACGTGTGCTTGGAATGAGAGTATAAACTGAACCAGAACCAATCCTCCTTAAAATAGTGGCTGAAATTCTCCTTTCACCCCAGTTATACAGTGATACAATACTGGCATCAGCAAAGTGACTTTTGATTTACTGTAGAGTAAGAGAGACGAAAGACCCATAGATTACAAAAAAATCCATTCGTGTCAATTAAAGATATTTACACTATCAAGCACATTACCAGCATGTAGTAATAATGGAAAATGAAATCTCGTCACCGTTCTCTCTCCCTGTGGAAATTCTTATTCAAATCTCTATTTATACAATGTCTTTACTTAAGATATCACCAGCCTTTGCTTTCTCTGCAGCCTGCCAGTGAACACATGTTTCTCTCTAAGTATGGTGTAATCATTAATGAATATAATAAGGTAGAGGACGCACAGGATTAAATTGCATGACTTCAGCTTGCCTGATGTGACTTCTATTTGCTTCGAGACTGTTACTCAGAACTCTGGTTTACCCTCCAGAAACAAAAATGGCCTGGAAACAGCCCCAAGTGCTTCAGAGAGTCTGAGGGCTCAAAATCTGTTCAACTGATTTCTGTCACTTTGACTTTTATCATAGCATCCGCCTGTATGTACAGATTAGAAGCTGTACATCTCTTTTAGTCTTTGTCTGTATACTTTTGAATTAGTCTTCAATACCTAAGTTGCCTCTATTTTAATGCAACAACATTTGACTTTTCTCCCCAAATAGAGTGAACATATACTTTACTAGCTCTTCTTAACTGCTGTATTTCCAGAGGACTCTATGGATTGTGCTAAGGTTTAGGGTCATATAAAATGTCTGGTTAGTTCATCTCTAGTCAAGGTAGTGGAGATACTGTCAAGGCGTGTGGCTCCCAGTCTTTCATTGCCTTTTCTTTTTGGAGGATGTAGCCTACCTGGTGCCAGGCTTTCAGAGGACTCTGCATTTCAAAGTTCTCTGTTTGGACTGAATTTGTTATCAGTTCCCACATACAAAGTCATGCAAGGGTCTTCCTCGGAAGATCTTAAACCAGATGTTGAAAACTTCACTTGATCACCTGAGGTGAATTATATAAGGTTTGAATTCTCATTGCTAATCCTGCCTAATTTACTGTACTTTACCTGGGGCAGTGGACAACACAGAAGAGTGGACAACTGATGATTAATATAAGTTTGAGGATGGGTTTATCTCCTATAAGAAAAGCTGGTCCCTGCTGAGTCACCAAATCCATTTTTAGAACTAGTAATAATAAAAATAATGCCAGTTTGGCAGCCCAGTATTGCACCAATTAATTCATGTTGACTTCCTTGAATTACTTGTGTCCAATCAAAATTTAAAAGCTAAAAAAGTCAATATTTAATTTCAGCATTCTCAGCTGAAAGGACTTTTTCTGCAATTTTTACATGAAATGTAATCCAAAATCTTTTGTTCAGATTGAGTGAATTATTTTTTTCTCAGCCAAGCGAAAAAAAACCCCACCAAACAAAAAACCCCAAACCAACCCGTCCGTTACTTTTGCATATTCACAACTGGGTAACACTCTTGGATTTGCAAGCTTCCTAGTGCTGACCCCAACAGCAATTAGAGTAGGTCAGGCTCAGGGTGCTGGCCGTGAAGTGGTTTAGCAGAGCTCTCTGGTGTGCTTGATGTCCTTCCTCTGCGATGGAAGTGTAAGAAGAGATTCCAGTGATTCAAAGCAGTTGGAGACTTCCCCATAGTTGGGGGAATTCTCACACGTGCAGTTGTGGCCATCTTCCATCCCCTTCACGTGACTCAGCCAGTGTAAAAGGGCAACTAACCGGGGAAAAAAATCCTGGCTCGGGTTTGGTTTCAAGAAGTACTCTTGAGAGTAGATGCTTATATGAAGTTAATCTGAACCATCCTCATTTCTTGGACCTATAAATCTGGGCAGTAAATTGTTCAAGAACAGGTTTCTTTATAAGATCTCCAGGACTTATTACTTCTCAGTGGGATGGAAATTGTGTGAAAAAAATGCTTTGTTTAGGTATTTTGGCACTCCTCCATCTTGTTTTAGAAAATATAATGGGTAGAATTTAATGGAATTTTTCTGATCTGCAGTGTGTTCTGAATTCCTTTTATGTTTTGGGCAGTGGCCTGGGGAAGCAGCATTTGCTCCTGAACAGTTTTCACCCCCCCACGCTGCTTTTCTTTCTGCAAAGGTTGTGAGCGTGGAGCACACGTTCATAGGCGGCGGGTGTGTACAATTCTAGCACTTCAAAATGCTCCTGTTATCCAGCAAGAGAGAAGTCTCCACTGATTTAGGATCAGACTGGTCCATGACAAAGTTCATGAGTGACCTCTCACAGGGACACATTAGTCAGTATAACGCTGAAGGCCTCAGCCCGGAGAGTGGGGAAGCTGTATCAACGCAAGAAGAAAGCGTTAAGAGGGTTTTTTGCTCCTCTGTAGACTAGATCATATTCCATTCTTTTCTATAGACGACTTGGCTGCTGTGGTCCATCTAGCTCTGCGCCGTTGCCAAATCTCTGCTTTCCTATCTGCAGTGAGTGACACGTCAGTGACTTGCTGTTTCTGCAGTTTTAGGACCCCATGAATTCTTGGGTGCACATTGCCTAATACTCAGGACTAAGTAACTTGTTGGCACAATGGCATCTCTTGTGCTGTTCGTTCACCTGCCAACTTTTCCCTAGCACAGGCAAATTTTCTCTCTTCTTCCATTAAGGCACAAAACAGGACTTACAGAAGCTGCCAAGAGTCCCCTGTAGGACTGAAGGACTTGGATGTCACACAGCTTCCTCTCCGGCTGCCTGAGATCAACAGTAACCTTACTGTATTTCCCCACCTTGATGAAAGGCAGCTCAGGAGATTAAAATAACAGGCGGCAAAAGCACATGTGGTATTATACCACATTAATCCTCTGACACAGCGTTCATCTAAATGCCACAGTGGCCGTGATACTCCTGTACAGGCATGCGATTCACTCACCATTATTTGCCATAATTATCTTGCTCAGAATTAGAAAGCATTAAATGAAACTTGGTGGTCCATGCACTTAAGAGAAGCGATGGAAAAGAATTTTAAAATAAGTCGTCCTAATCACCTTTGTTAAGCATTTTCCCATAAAGTCTGTTTTTAACAACAATTTATTGCAGTAAATGTTTGTTAGTGGCCGTTTGTCATCAAACATTAAACATGGCTTTGATTTTCTTGTGATTTATCTTGATGTTTTGAAAGAATGGCCATGTGGTTAGTTGTGTACTACAAATTATGGTGGTTATAAAAATTGTAAATTACCTCCCTCCGTGAGGTAAGTTGCTGTTCAGTGAAACTAATGGAGCTTGGTCCTGATGGAGATGTTTGGACCAAATTCTGATCACCATTGGTTTTCATGTAATCCTGGAGTGAACTCAAGAATTTAAGCTAGTCCACTTTTGGTTTATCTCAAAAAAAAAAAAAAAAAAAAAAAAAAAATATCTGTGCTGTGCATCTTCCTCAGAACTTGCGCTTTTTCTTTTCTGATTCACATTTTAAAAATATTTTTTCTACCTGAAATGGCATTTAGAAAGCAACAGGATTTGCGATGAATATAGTATATTTGGTTAAGAACTGGGTACAGCAGAGGATTTGAAGAAAATCATTCTTAGGTCTATATACACAGTGATTATGACAATAATAAAAGTGAAATAGATGTTCAAATGTGGAGATTAGAAACATCTTAGGAACTAATTTCTCATTTCATGTATCAGTTTTGTATTAGAGATACAAGTTTCTGAAGTACAGCTCTGGGGAGGTTTGGGGACCAATTTTTAAGCCTATAGTCAAGTACTAATAATCTCTCTGAGCCACTTTTCACAACTAAGATATGGTATGCCATCTCCACTGTCTATAAAATCTCCAGTCTCTGTAAAACAGATGTGGACATACTATATTTGGACATTTGCTATTTGGAAGAAAAAAATTAAAAAATCAATTGTGGTCAAAAGGGGAATAAAGAATCTGATCTATTTCCCATCTTCGCTCTGGCGAGAAGAGGTGACGAACTGCAGCATCACCCGTTCCTCTCCGTGGTACCCCTTGAACTGTAGTGGTCGTTGCAGGGAAGGACAGGAGCAGTCTCGTTCTCCACTGTTAGTTCGAAGAAGTCACTTGCACCTACGCAAAATGGTACAAAATGCTCCCCAGGACAGCAGTGACTCAGGTCCAGGCTGCTGAGAACAGAAACAGTGTGTTTTGCTTATTACCTTGAGAATAATTGTTCAGGGCAGGGGTTAGGTTTGCAAAAGTCTGCACGCAACAGTGTCAGAAATCACACCGAAAATGTCTGTGATACAATCGGAACAGAGGAATGATTGACCCTCACTTAATAAAGGCGTAAGACAACAACTTGTTTCAAGGTGGCCACCTGAAAAAGGTGAAACAGCATCATAAAAAAAAAAAAAGTTATATATTCTCTTCCATAAGAAAAATAAATTCTCTCCTAAAAAGGAGGAAAATTTGCAAAGGGTCAAATAAATCAAAATAGTTTTTCAGTGTGGCCATATTGTCCCAAACCTTTGCTGCTTAATAAAAGATTTTATGTATGTTTGTGATCAAAGAGTCACCAGCATCATTAAATTTTAAGTCATGCCTTGTAGTGACCTTAATAAAAAATGTTAAGATCATATAGTATCATAGTTACTCAGTCTTCCACATGGCAACACCTCTGTCTCAGGAGTAAGTTTATGGCAGTAATATATCTTAGGAAGAGATGTGAGGATGTCCTCTTCACAGAGTATCAGCAAAATTGTCAAGTCATGACTTTTGCAGAGAACCAAATATATTGTTGGCAAATAAATATTTGTCCCCCTCTGTACCGTTATATACCTGTGTGAAATGAAGAAGAAACAATTAGCTGAGCAGGAATGAGCATTGCAAACCTTCTGCATTGCATACTTCTCAAACCGCACGCTACAGATTTGGTGATGTAGTTTAAAAACTTGCTTGAAATTATGGTGATCTTGCCGGGCCTCAGCGTGAGCTCTACTCCAGAAGTAATCTCGTCTGTCTTGAGGATGGTACTCGGAGCAAAGCAAAGCATCCGCGTCTGGCCCTGATTGAGCTGTATTAGGAAGTTGATTCAGTATTTCTGAATGCAGACGAGGGGAATTGGGCTCATCTAAACTCTGCAAACTAGCGGGGGCAGTGCTGGTGCTGCAGAGGTACTGCCGGGAGGAATGGAGGAACCTGGGGGGATCAGAGGTTTGTGGATTTACTTTTTCTGCAGAAAGCTGGCAAAGCTGTGCTGCCTCAAGAAAGTGGTGTTACAGAGCCTTGCACAGAAACACCAACAATTTTTTTTTTTTAAATATTTCTATTTCTGAATTAATTAAAACACTGTTAGGATTGATTGTGCTGCCTGCATGCGGATAATAAGCAAAGACGAACTTAGATATCATTGGGATCCCTCAGGTGAATAAATACTTCAGCAACATGCATAGCTGTTACACAGTTTATATGATAATTAATATGCCTTTTATGTCTCAATTCTGACATCTCTGTACTGTTTTATGAATCAGACCTTATTGATTAAGAAAAAGAAGACTTAGAAGAGGAGCAAAGAAGCCCTGTAAAGTTGGAAGCCAGGCATAATTAGTTTGCGCAGGTTTTGTTGTTAGAGTTTCAGGTATCAAATCAATAGAGTAACATTAATAATTAAGGACTTGGATAAATATACCAAGTCCTAGATTAGAGCTTTGAGCTTTAAAATGCTC
The DNA here is from genome assembly GCA_009819775.1 of Phoenicopterus ruber ruber. Lineage (NCBI taxonomy): Eukaryota > Metazoa > Chordata > Aves > Phoenicopteriformes > Phoenicopteridae > Phoenicopterus > Phoenicopterus ruber. The sequence continues at coordinate 17,747,922 of CM020227.1, read as the reverse complement.
ACATAAAAGGTTTTCCTTAGGCTCTAAATGTTCTAAAGTGCTATAATGTGACTTCTCAGCTACAGAGACTGTTAAGAAATACCAAGCTACTGTACTAGGGAGAGATTTGGCTATCTCCAGGTTGGGGAGTACCTACTCTATGTGCAGGGAGAGAGTTGGCATCACTTTTGCATGGTTTGTCTTTCCTTGCCTGCAACTGAGTTTCCTCTTTGTATATCATACGAAGATACAAAAATCATTTTAAAAAGGTATTAGTTTTCTGTCGTGACAGTCTGTAAGTCAGGAATAATGTTAATGCTTCCTCTCCAAGTGGTTTACTTTTCACCATACTATTTTTTAGCAGATAATCTAAACCAGATGTTTCAGTTTTGGTGTAATTAAGTGGCTTTTTGGGTAAGCTGGCTCACTTCAGATTATCAAAACATATGTATCTCTTACTCCTTTTGAATCCCTTCTGTTAAGACTTCCATTTGGAAGCAAATCCAAACCACTTTTGAGTAACTTACTTTAATTATTATTTAATTTAGCATACTGACATAAACTACCCAAAAAGCTGTGCCATAGAGAGGCTGATAATACACCGACTGACATCACTGGAACATTTCGCATTGGCATCGCTCATACCAAGAGTGCAGAGAATTTTCTGTAGGACTTGCCTGGAAGGAACATAATATTTCTAATTGCTTTAATAGTTGCTAAGTAAGTAGGAAGAAGATGAGCGGGGAGAACACAAAGTACGTGTGATAATATGACGATCCGCACAGCTACACTGACGTGGTAATCTGTGTCGGTAAGAAAGAAAATACAGAATATTTTCCTTCTGGAAACACAGAGGATGAAATTAGGCTAGACTGTGAAGTCTGCTAGAGGAAAGGGACGGGTCTGTGTGGCTGTTGCCCTGTCCATGTCGATGCAAAGCCAGTCAACTGTCTGACTTTGTGTTGAAGTAGCCAGTGAAGACTTACGTGCTTCCCCGTGCTGGCCGGGCTGCGGGATGGTAACCTCTGCCTGCTGAGCAGTCTTCCAGCTGCTGCAGCTGGATCTGGAAAAGATCACTGATTTGTACCTGGAGTTCTACGTGTGCTGCTTCAGACTGGAAGCATGGAGCCAAACTACACCCAAGACCTCAAACTGCTATTTATTCTGCTGAATACCTGATAACTGACTTAAAAATATAGTGAGGCTAATGTAGGAATGCATTTAAACAACTTTACAAAGGTGCCTGGAAATACTTCGAAGTATTTAGATAAAAGGTTGGTGTACCTTTCCTGCATAGGCATGGAGTGACGTTTTTTTAAACCTATTGCTTACTATTTTGCATTAGTTGGAATATTGTTTCTCGTTTTCCAGCAGAAATGGTCTTTAATTTGTACAAAATAATTTTGCTTTCTTTGAAAGAGTAAGAGAGGTCAAATTACTGCAGTTGTTATTCTGGAGTGATTCACTCTGGTTTTGCTTATTATGAAAATTGCAAGGAATTTTTTTGTTTCTCCCTGTATGCCTGTTTCAAAGTCATCTGTTGCAGGCAGAGACTTATTGGCGGGAGGTTTTGGAGGCTTGCATCACTCCCAGTAGCTCTCACTTCTCGTTCCTGTGTGGGCAGCGGCACTGGCTCCTTCATGTCACGGCCCAGGTTGTCGGGAGCCCCAAAAGCAGAGCAGAGCTGTGCAGCACCTGCCGATGTGGCCAAGGTACTGGCAAAAGTTCCCAACTCAAGGTCTGTAATGGGGCTGGGAAAGATGTTCCAGAAGCTGGTTTCCACTGGGCTGTGGCCTCGTATGAGTGGTGTAAGTGAACTAATCAGCCGTGTGGTTCCACCAGATTCTTGAGACTTTACTTGTGTTGTGATTACAGATGGAAAATATGTTTCAATAGAATTGTGTGTGATTGCAATCTCTTAAGAAGTTGATCAGAAATCAAGAGATATGTCTGCAGGACAGCCTCCTTAGTATTAAAATTGTGTAAATCTGCACAAACTACCCAATGTGAGTAGGCTGTGAAGATTTAACTGGTAGCAACTCTTCGTTCTGTGATCACAAAACCCTTACAACCCCCAGATTAGGCTGGGAATCCCACTACCCAGCCTAAGGAGCAAATACTCTCTTTCTTCAATCTCAGTGGCTCATGGCCTTCCATCGTATGAAAAATAGTGGGAAGGCATTCCTTTCATCAAACGGATACACTAAAACTAGAGGGAGCAAAAACTGGGGCTCTGGGTAGGGCTTCTTGGCTTGTGTAATACACACATACATTTGTTTCTGCCCTCTAATATGTAGATGTCACTAATGTACAATATGCATGTTGTATATTAGTTCATCCATGTCTACACGGAGAGTTAGATGGAAATGCCAATTCCTAGTGTTTTGTATGGAATCTCCCCTATGAAGTGCAGCACTAAGCCGGGAGGTCAGAGGCTGTGAAGAAGGTAAGCGTTGCCTTAGCCCAGTCTCTCCGTGTTTTCAGTGGTGTTTTTTAAACAAAAGTACTTCATGCAGAAGTAGTCTTTTCTTAATCATCTTAGTAGCAGAATCTGAAAATCCTTCCTGAAGGCCACCCAAGCTCAGGGTTTTGAGCAGAGCAAAACAAATACTTAGCAAAGGCTGTGCACAGGCTGCAAATGGATCACAAAGCCCCTGTCAGACTTCCAGGCTACATGACAAGTCCAGCAAAACAGTAGCTGTTATCTACAGAGCTGGGGCAGCAGGAGATAGCAGCTGTGAATACTTGTGCAGGAATGGACTTCTTCATGTCAAAGTCTGGTTTTTATGTGCATCTTTATTTCTCATCTCAGTGTGGTAAAGTTGGAACTAATAAAACATAATGGCTAGTTTAATTAAAACAATTTAGTGGAGACTCCTAGATGCCTTCTGATATAACAGATACAATTTAAACAAAACATAAGAAGCTCGTCATTACTATCCCAGCTTAAATTTAGAAGAGTCTGTGGATATTCAGTGGATCTAGGCTCAGCCAGTACACACTGGAAATTTCCATTCCAGGCCTTTATTAATTACGTTTATACAATTTACTTTCATTATCCATATTTTTGACATCAGATTCTTTCACTTATTTGTACTGTGTATTTTTATTGCGGATTGTTGGCGTGGTAATTCCATATATTATCCGAGTCTATAATTTTGGCTTGAATTAGTGTTTTATATACTGTATTTTAATGGCAAAACTTAATCACGAATCCACAGTGGACAGAACTGGCACTCTCAGCCTGCTTCTATCTTCAGCTCTGTACTTTACATTAAGGACAGCGAGCCAAATGCTCGATGGCACACGATTGTAGCGTGTGTGCGAGGCTGTGGTGGGATCAAGCGACCTGGTTATTAGTCCCTGATGCTGGCCTGTGGGTCTAGGATCTGCCAAACCCAACAAGGAGGAGAACAGCATAAGCGATGGTCAGCGGGGAGGCCGGGACGCAGCATCCTCCGGCCGTGCCTACCACACCTACCTCACTCCCGAAAGACAGGGGAAAAGGCGTGCTGGAGTTCGCTGTATTGGCTCTGTGCTGCTGGAGGCTCCCCCGTACTGCAGAACAGGCAGAAAGAAGAGGGGGGAAAAAAGAAATGGGCCTTTTTTTCTTGGGGTGAATAGACACTCAATCCCATACAAAATTGATTTTCCTCCCATTTTGGTTTTATGCTGTTATACTGGTGTTGGCTTCCACGGAGTTATTGCTGATTCATGTTGGTGCGAAGGGAGGATCAGGCCTATGGTGTAAAACCTTAAGGGTCAGAAGCACCCGTAAATCACACTGCTGATGTCTCCCGTTTGTCCGCAGCAGAGTTGCTGATGGGCAGCAGCAGTGCAGACGGACCCGCCTGGCATAACCCTTACTTTGCCACATCAGTTTAGCCTGGGAAAGAAACTCTGCTGTACGCACTCACCCTTTGACCTCTCAGACGAGCTTTAATTCCTTCCAACTTCTTAATTTGCAATGATTAAGTTATTTCACGTATTTTTGACCAAATCATCTTTGACAAACATAACTATTTTGGCAAAACCATTCAGATTTTCCTCATAGCATTGGGCTAACGGAGTTCAGTACAACTATTTGAGTAAGGAAAGGAGCTTTGGAAGCTTTGTACTCCCTAAAGTGTTTGAATAAGCAATATATTCTGGCTGAAATAATGTGCATCTACCAGTTTAAGATGATATATTTGCAATTAACCCCTAGTTGATAGCTGCTGATACAAAGCAACCTCTTTTTAACAGTGCTCCGTGTAGTTACTTTATGACAGCAAAAGATTGTTTTCTTGAGGAAGCGTAGTTGATGGAATATTGGAAATGAACTGCTCGTCCCTGATAACCAACCACCTCTCAGAATCTTACCAAAATAGTCAAAAATAACTTTGTCTGGATGATGGCTTTGGCTGTACTCAGAATCCCCCCCGGAGCTTGTTGCTGCAGTATCAATGTATTAGATGAATCGATGCTGTCGGTGCAATAATTTTAGGCAGAAGACAAAACCACTTCAAAGAGTATAATGACTTGAGAGTTTGTCAATAAGATGTCTTAATGTTTTTGACAACACCCATTTTGTTGACACAGTGGGTGAGGAAGCCTGACATCATTTATTGTGTCAAGTGAACAGATTTAGCTGCTGGTGAACCACATGGTAAATTACACTTTTCCCCCTTCCTGTTTGTTTGAGCTATCAATCCTGTTTTCCTTTTGGAAGCTGATGATTACTTTTTTTCCCCATCAACTAAAAGACAATTTCATTATTTCTCAGGAAAGAAAAAGAGTGTAATTTCTGAATCCCTCTGGAAGGAGTCTCTGAAGTGTCGTTAATTCATATTTAGCAAACTAGTTGAGTAAAACATCCCATCCCATTGCTAAACGAAAAAGTGAGATAGCTTTATTTATAAGCGTAGATCTTTTGTAAGCTAAAATCTGTTTTACCATGCGTGGCAAGTTCCTAGCTAATTTAAAACATTTAAAGTTATGCAAAACCACTTAGAGAGTTGAAAAATATGTAAAGATATGTAAAGACACTAAGTATCTTGTTCACTACTATAATAACAGAAAAATCAAGAGCATGTTTTGACTTGGGATTTTCTCTTTAGAGCTCTTTGCAGAGAGGCTTTTTTCTATACCTGTGTGTGGGTTTAGTTTCTTCTTCAAATGTTTTCCCTTCTTGTCTCTCAATCCTTATAAACTTTGATAGTCTTTCATAACGATTAATATTATTCATACAGGGAAGTCCATAAAGATTGTTGTTCATCAGTATTTGTCTTCAAACTTTGAAGTCTCCTAATTGCACGAAGACAGATACATTAAACAATTACCTAAATGCTCGAAAGAGAAAGAACAAAGGAAATAAGGAGTGATGTAATCCCTGAGGGAATCGCGTTTCTGTCTCCAGGAGGAAGCTGTTCTCTTAAAGTTGGCACAACTATTGGGATGCTCAGCTGTCACTTTCTTCTCACATTTATTCTGAATGAACACAATCCATCCATCAGTGCTTAAGGAGTTTTCTAACAGTACATTGACCTTGAATGCGGCACATTGATTTTCAGTAACGCATCGCAAATAGGGTCGTTACTGAGTCATCCAGCAGTGGATGTGATTGGGAACAGATTTCTGAAATTCCAATACTGTGCCACCTGCCTCGGATGATGGATCGTTCTACTGCTCCCCATCAATCCTCACCTCCCGCTAAAAAATGTGACACCTGTATGAAATTTATCATTATATACAACACAAGGCAAAAACAAACTGTTACAGTGGGGGCTTTTCAACAGCCTCCGCTCCTCTTGCAAGGATGGGTTACGGTGGCGTTCATTTACAGAGGGGCTTCTTGTGAAAGGGCTGGGTGGCGATGGTGACAGAGATGTGAGCACGATGGGGAATTAACGCTGCAACTGGGACTGAGCAACAGATAAAAACAGTCTGGATCTTAAGCTGCTCGAGGTTAACACGAGATCAATTAGGGTGATTGTTCTGTAGATTGTAATGGACAAATATACGTATACGAAAAGGGCATTAGTGAAATTGGGGAGGAAGAACAAATAGAAATTAACTGATGTTAAAGTAAAAATCAAACTGGGAAAGATTTTGTGTTCTTCTAAAGTGCCTGACAGTCTCACTGAGGCAGGGAAAGGGATCTTTCAAAATGATTCTCTAAAAGTACAATTGAAAGCAAGGTGCTTGCATTTCTTCTGGAGTTTGGAAGGGTCAAGTAAATTAATGACTTCCCCCCGCCCATTATGCTTATAAATGAAAGGGTGAGAACAAAGGCCTGGATCCTCAGAAGTTTTTAGGTCGCTGATGTCCACTGAGATCAAGAAGGATTTGGACACCCTTTAGATTTCAGGTTTATGACTTCTGAAGCAGTAAAGGGGGAATAATTCTTCCTTTTCTTGAAATTGGCATTTGTTTTGGGTGCAGTGGTTCTGTAACCAAGCTGATGCGTCGCTGTTTGTTTTTTCATTTTAAATGGTTAATTCTTAACTACTGCGTTGAGCAGGCTGGGAGAATAAATGGCCTGGTGGCTTGTAAAGTGGCAAATTTTACATTCCTCCTTATTTCACTCAGTTGCAGCTGATGCTAAGAATCCTGAAAAGAACTCAGTTAAGTAGCCTGTTAATTTATCCTCTCTCCTCCTGTGGGTAATTTTGCAATCATTTTATTAAAAATATGTATAATGTGTACTCCATAAGCAGAATGAAACCTGATACCAGAATAGGAAGTAACCATCTGAAAATGAAATCAAGTTGATAATATTTCCTTACTAGGTATTATTGCTCCTGTCTAACATCTAATTCCTAGTTAAATCAAGAGGGTCTTATTGGGCAAAGTTCAGGTTACGGAAAGAGTTAGTATCTATTTTGCAACTGCTTTATAGCAAAACACTTATCTCTTGCTCCTCTTCAATACCAGCTTCAGCCTGTCTGCTGGTCACTGCAGCGGCACTGGATGTTTGAGCAACCTCTCTGCATCTTTTGGCCTTTACTTCAGACTTGGTCCCACCCCCTTTGAGCGCATGGGGTCGGCTCATGGTGGTCGGTCATCACTGGGCCAAATAAGCCCTGAGCATGCACCCAGAGGCTGCCGGTCAGCCAGTGTGGACCCTGGAGTCCTGGAGTCAGATGCTGCTTGTGAGTCACACGTCTTACCAGGAGTGACGTCCTGTTTGACACTGATGGATTTTTTCAGGAATGAACCTTAAACGTCATCTAAATAGGGATGATAACAGAGAGGTTCTCCTTTTTCAAAGGATAGTAGCTTTTGGGCCAGATATGAACACGCTTTTCTTGACATTGCCACAAGTTCTGATGATGTTGAAGGGCTATATGTACATCTAAAACCTTTGTAAGATCATCTTTGCTTCTTCCAGCCTACTTATGTTGCCCTCTTCCCCTGCCTTTTTTCAGAAAAAAATGTGACAGTTATTTGACAGACAACTACATACTCCAATTAAGTATCAGGCAAGCCATCCAGCGTCTTTTAGGTATCATGTGGCATATAGCTCCAAGGTATGCATCTTCTAGAAACACTGCAGTCCCTAGGTAAACGGGTAAACTGACCTGTGCTCCTGCCACAACTATTCTAAGTATGAGAGAAGACAAAGAGAAAATACAATCCTGCTGGTAGGGAGAGAAAAGAAGAGTCTGTGACTCAGTCTACTCCCAGCTCTGTTATAAACGTCATGTACAGCCTTGGACATCTCAGTCTCATTGTATCTCAGATTTCTCACCGGTAGAACTGGCATCATAAAATGTGCTATTTTCAAATAGGTCGATTGAGGTTTAACACAGAGCAGTGAATCAAAGATAAAGCACAGCAGGGAAAGCAGACATCTACGCAGAGCCCAAGACACAGAAATCTGATCTGGATTTTAGAAGTTGTTCAGGGGGAAGAGGGAAGTTTCAGGAGTGGGGCTTCAGTTCTGGGTTTTGGATCTACCAAACCTCTCGTGTAAACAGCCATTTTCTGTGGGATGGCTGCTGGAACCTCACCTACTCGGGTAGAGCGAGGCCGCGAGGAGGGAGAGGTCATCAGCAAGATTCAGATCCATACCTTGAGTTTTTCAAAGCATGAGGGCTCTGGGTGCTCACTTCTGGGTTTGGGCCCACCTCTGGTTCAATATAGGCTAGCGTGTGTGCACTTCACTGCAGCAATTACCTTTGAATTCTACTAAAGATATTATTGCCTTGGTCTAATTATAAGTTAATTGCCTGAGGGAACTCACTTTGACTGATCCGAGTATTAAAATGTATGGTTTATTGAAATAAAAACCCAAAGTATGTGCTGATGTCAGGCTTGGCCATCTGTAGACTATGCTGGAGGATGATAACTTGGTGAGAATTAAAGAACTACGTATAGCGTAGTAGTGATGTAATATTTCAGGTCTGCTCTAATTAGAAAGCCAACCTGAAGCGAGTTCCTTTAAGCCCTAAAACCGCCTCAGACCTTCTCTTATCTTTAGTAAAACAAACTCGCTTGTTAGAAAAGGGAAGAATGTTTTTGGTGGTGGTATTTACTGCGTGCACTTGACCTACTCCCTCGGGTTAGGTCCTGTGCGGAGATGGCAGGGACGTGGCATGGACAGGTCGGGCAGTCGGTGGGCACAAGCCCTGCTGCCCTGTGAGCTGGGGTGGCCGAGGGGTGCCCGTACCACCCCTTCTGCTGCCTCTGCCTCAAGGTGAACATTTTGGGGAAAGGGCAGGAAGGAGCCAGCGTCCATCCTTAACTGTTGTCTCTAAAGCCACTGAGGTCTTCTCTCTGATCAGCGGAGGGGGGGGAAAAAAGCCGTGAATAGGGAGAGAAGATAGAGCTAGGTTGCATGGGTTTATTTTGAGCTAAGTATTTAACCTCTCTGTGTCCGACTACTGTAAAACCATATTTAGAATTGTAAAATAGATTATAATCATGCTTACTATTCATCTGGCATGTTGCGAGTTTCAATTTTGTATGTTACAGAGTACTTTGACCTCCGCAGATAAGTGTTGCTATAAATCTAAAAGATACAGATCATCAGAAGAGCTAGTGGTGGAAGATGTTTTATTTGAGATAGTTTGAATATACTTCTACATACATTTTATAGAAGACGTGCATTTGTTTTAACTCTGGATATCAGAATTATGTGAAAACAAATATAGTTGATGTACTAATACAAACCTGGTTTAGTTTTTCAAAAAGCAATTCATTGTCTGTGTATTTTTCCCAGGCACATTTTGCATATATCTCTGGTCACTCTAAACAAACAGCAGAATTTTCTCCCAGCAAAAGTAAAAACCATTAATACTAGAAGAATCAAGTTGCTATTTGAATAATAAGTCGCATTTTTCAGGGCTATATAAGTAAAGCAGTTGATTTCCCTGCAGTCTGAAAGACTATGTCAACACAAGAAAATGCGAAAGTTTTAAAGTTAAATTTTATTTGATTTTATATTCAGTTCTACAAGTTACACTGTTAGTTACCCCGGTGATGTCCAAGAGACAGTGCTCACAGTTTACTTCTCGGTCTGCAAATGACTGTTTCTTGTGCTGTGAATATGTCTTAGTATCCTAATGCACCTTAATACCCCAAATATTACAGATTGTGATGCAGTTTTCTTCCTTTCCTTGGGAGCTTCTTCCCCGAATTGATTGGGACTCCAGCAGTGAGTGTGTGGCCCTGAACGTTTGTAGTGTTGCAGCCCGGCGAGTGCTGTTTCATGCCTACATCTTGATGGAGGGCAGCAGCACCGGAGTGACGGTCTCTCAGTGTCCCCCTTCCGCGCAAACCTTCTGTTTGCAGCAGAGCAGCAGCAACATGGAAGTAATTACCAGACCCCTCTGCATTACCCCTCTTCAGCCGTACGGAAGGAGCATGTCTGAGTGGGAACAGAAAATCATGCTGGATGTCAGGGGGATGTGAGGTAGGAAGGGGATAAATGCCCTTAGGAAGCCTGGCCACCAGCTCTCCTTACTGGGGCAAGAAAGAGAAAGATATGTCACTGCTAGCTGTTTTAAAACGTTTGTTGCCTGAGTTGGGCTGGTTTAAGCCCAGTGCATCTGCCCTGCCGTGCCTCCCCACTCTCGCAGTGAATAAATCCTTGCTTCAATGCCACTGGTATAAGTGAAGTTACTCCTCATTTATATTATTGTGAGAGGGCAAATCCAGCCTGGGGTTCCTGGCTAGGAAAGGGTCTTATTTAAATTGATGGCTACTTTAGGGAGTTAGAATGAACCCACCGTACAGGTTGCTTACACGTTACTCTCGGGCATCTGGAGCTGATGCTGCTGGAGACGGGATACTGCGGCACATGAACTTCTGATCTAGCTGGTGGGCTGCTTTGCCCCTGGAATCATACAGAATGACTCTCTCTCTTATTCCCAGGTCTCCGTGGCTAGACCTGGTCGCCCCTTCCTCTGTGTGTGTGTATTCAATAAATGACAGCTTGTTGTTTGTTCCACAAGTAAGCCTTTCATTTAAATCAAATTCATAGTTGGAAATATCAATTAAAAAATTGTCATTTACATGTTCGTAAGACAGTGTTCACTGCCAAGCAGCCCAAGATCTTACCGTATGCCTTACCTCAGCCATGTTGGCAATTAGGCCATCAATCCAGAGAATTAACTTCAGCAAGACATTAGTCATTCTTGGAAATTACAGTGCTCATTTCTCTCTCTTTCTCTCTCTTTCGTATTTAAATGGTAGGGTTTTCAAGCATATTTTTATGGACCTAATTAACGCATGTGACAGGCTTCTGATGTAAGGTGGAAGAAATGACAATTAAACATCTTGGAATAAGCACATTCCAAAGGGTGCACAAGCAAGTCTTTATGCAGGGCACTGTGGGAGAAAGTGCTCAGCAACAAAGCAGCGATGTGTTTTCATTTGAAACAACAAGATTGGAGTGAAAAAAAAAAAAAGAAAACAATTCATTAGCATTTGTGAGGGAAGTTTGCAATAACCCTCGATGTTTTGTAATCCTGCGGTTTTGTAGTTGTCTAGTGGGTAACTTTTGTGCTATAAAAACCCCTTATTTTAAGTTCCTACTTTGGACTCTGGAGATCAGGAGGAGGTTAATGGCAGTGACACTGGTAAGCCACCAGATTTTGTTTTGTGTCTGAAGAGACGCTGCATTGCTGACACATCGAATTCAAGGTGGACTTGAGTTTTATCACCGTGCAAGTTTAAGACCTTTTTCCCTCTACTGCTGATGTACCTTGTGACGTGGCCGTATTCTCTGTAGCTCTCATGGTGTAACCAGTTCGTCATACAACCAGTTCACCTTGCTGTGCAGGGCTCTGCTCAGAAAGGAAAATGTAAATGAAACCAGAGCTAACATTAATGGAAGTATTCATATTTCCAGACACGTCATCCCTGGAGGCTAACGCTGGAGAAAAGATGATAACGTAGTACATAACAGATTATGACAGATTATACCCTCTCAGTCCCAGGTTGTTCTCCAATCATAAAAGAATAAATGGGAACAATATACAATGTTTTAATAAAATAACCACCTGAATTACAGAACTCTGGTATGGTATATTGTGGCATAAAGAAGTAGCCAGATATTCTTTTATATATTTTGACTATCCAGATATACTGTCTGTTCAGGGCTTTTCCTTTTTCAAACATTAAGCAGAGGATTGCTGGATGCCATGGGATTACTGTGGGACTACTAGGAATAAACTAACAGTTTTGTTTTTGTGGTATTTGTTAGGAAAACAAGTGCAAAGTTCAGGCTCTCTTAAGAGGCAATGTCCTTGCTCCCTTGAAGGCAGAGGGAGCGTCACCACGGATTCAGTCCAGGTGATAGCCACAGTTTAACGTAGTCTCGCCAAGGTGAAGTATCGTCTCAACCTGCCACGGGCTGATAGGAGCCAAAGGCAGGAGATGGGTTTGTCGTTTGCCCATCTTGCTCAGGTATTTCTGCAACCCTCCTTGTACCTGTTCAGAGATGAAGTTAGAGCAGACAGTGGTTAAACTGCATTATCTCCCCATGAGCAGGCAACCGCAGTACTCTAAAGCTGTTTACCCTGCGAGATAATTAATGGATTTAAACACAGGGAGCTCTGTGACACACGTGCTTCCTGGCCGAGGCCCAGCAGCTCTAGCCTGGGTTCGGAGTCCCCACCCTGCCCAGGAGAGCAGGGCTGGGGCATCCTCTGAGCGTGCCCTGGGCCCCCGCGACACCGGGCTGCTGGCAAGGGGCCGGGGCCCCGCTGGTGCTCGTCTTCTCCCCCTTGGTAGGTTGCGCTGGAGGAGCTGGTCTTTACGCAAGGGGTTTCGCGTGCTGCCAAGGTACATCTAGTACCTACCGATAATGAGCTCCACCTAGGATGAGGCCCCTAGAGCTCTGGCTAAGTGATTTTTTAGGTTACTGTATTTAAAGCTTACATCAGCAAGCAAAGTACACAGAAAACAAAAGCAGCTTTTCACGGGGCTGTAAGACAAGTTACATATTGCTTAATCTCTGTACGGAGATACAAGTAACAGTGTCTTTAACTTTTAGTACATGCATATACACACCAAGCTGTCACTTTCTTGGGATAAGATTGTGCCTATAAAATGATTAGTGTTCTACTGATTGTTTTAAAATAACTCAAGCAGCATCTGAATTTATTTACATACATGATATTGCCTTTCATAAACACAGCTGTACGCAGAATGCCAATTCAAGGATATTTTTGGAAGTTCATCCAACAGTTCATCTGGGATAAAGGCAGCTCACTAACCTAATCTCGTTTTCTCTCCCAAGGCCTACGGACCTAGCAGGTAGCCATCACCTCTTTGTTTCTGTGCCCTGAACACCTTAGAGACGTGAAGGGGCTTGGGATGATTGACTGAGCCCGTAGGGTTGCTGCTGAAAGGACGCCAGAGGATCTGATTGCTCCTCCTGGGAGATGCCAACACGTGCCGAGCAGTAGCCGCCGATCCAGCACACCTTCGCCTTTTCCTAAAGGGCAGTCGCAGCCAGCCCAGGCGTCCGGGGCTCGCGGCAGGGGAATGGGCAACGGGGGCAGACCTACGCTCCCTCCAGGAGTCCTGCTGCTCCAGGCAGCTCCCTGCTTTGTTCACACCCTGCTCATCTGCCGTCTTTGTGCTGTGAGAGCTGGCGCTGAGTGACAGCAAAATTATGGATATAGGTCAAATTCCATTAAGACCACACCTTTAGCAGCACACATTCACCCTCTGGAATTTAATATTGCTCTTCGTTTAGCGATTTCCTTCTCCCCAGTTGTTTGCTTTTGAATTTAGGATAATATAAGTCATTATTTGAAGTAGGCTATTTAGAAAGCCCTGCACTGTTATTATTTAGTAAGCCAGAGTTACATTATCACTGGCTTCAATCTATGTTTGATGAAAAGATTTTTCCTATTTAAGAGGCAGAAAAAAAAAAAAAGTAAAAGTCTTTAATGGTTTTTGTACCTATTCCAAGATCATCAACATGCAGTATAATTAGAAAGTTCTTGTCTCGTTTAAAATCTTTTTTCTGTCTCATGGGACTTCAGCATTAAAAATGCAAGATTTATGTATATCATATAATTATTTATTTGTAGTACAGCAGCACTTAGAGGTATCATTCAATCTTGGGGCCCCATTTATGTGAAACTCTGTATTAGCCATAGCACTGTTGAGTCAGACTAAGAAATCCCAAGGTGAAATTGTGCTAAGTATTGTACAAATATATTGCAGTGATCACTGACTGGAAGGATTTATGTTATAAGTAGTTAAGATGAACAAACAGTTAAGACAGACAGGAGAGAGGAAGGATTACTCGCCCAAATGTGTCAGATGAGGAATTGAAGCGTATCGCGATCCGAGACCAGATTTAGGTATGTAGAAAGCTAAGTTAGGAACCTGAAGGTCATTGTCGGTCTGGTGCTTGTGAGGATTTACCTGCCTTGCACACGCAGCCTTGCTGGCCACTGAAGCTAGGAGTCCTGGAGCCCACTCCAGTGCTTCCAGCCAGAAAACCATGCATGAGATTTTTGTTGCCTGCTTTTGTTTACTGTGAATTTTGTAGGTCTGTGGTCTGGCTCCCTAGAAGAAGACAATCACTTCCTGGCTAATCAAACCTGTATTAAACCTAGAAGGAGTCCATGTCACCAGGCAGCCTTCCAGACCATTTTGAAAGCTAAATACTAACAAGATTTATTATGCCCCTGTGCTTCATTCTCTTTCTTGGAGTACTGAGTGTAGCATGTGACTTTCTTTGATTATTCAGGCTATTTGATCTTCATATTTGACATTTCTGAGTCAGGGTAATTCTTGGAAGACAGGAAAAAAAAAATTTCATAAAGACCGCTGTGCAAAAGGCAGCTTTTTGAACCATTGATAGGAATACAAAGGAGTGAGTAAGTAGGAGAGGTTATTTTTCTGGCTAATTGACAAAACCAGAAGTAGGCACTTAGGGACAAATAGTCCCAAGATTTATCTGTTTAAGATCTTCCCAAACAGCTAGTAACTGACCAAGAGTCAACGGACAGCTGCCTTCAGTTAAGTGCAGGATTTGGCCTGGTGGGTCCACGCACACAACAGAGTAAGTTTAACTGGTCAGCTGGGAAAGGGAAATGCTCACTGGCTTGGTTGAAAGTCCCTGGAGCTATATAAAGTCTGTATCCGTATGAAAGTAAGTCCTTCTTCATGAAAAAGCAACTCTAAAAAGGCAGGGAGGGCGGGAGCCTAACCAAATATAGTTTGCAAATCTCATTTAAAGGTTTTGGACTGGGTTCACCACTTGAATGCTTTATCTTAACAAAGTTAAGTCCCAAAAGCTATAGGAGTGAATAGCAAATTGGGTCACGCTTCTTCTGATTCACGTAGGGCTTTTGGAATTCAGAAGCAGATGTCTAAATTAATATACGTATGTGTTCCTTGTATTAACAATCCCATTAAACTGTGGTGCCCTTCCCACCCACCCCCCTTTCCAGAAATATATCCTATCATTAGCTGCTATCTGGAATCGACAGCGGAGTAATTTGAACTCCCGCTCCCAAGGGCCTCCTCCTTTACTTCCTGCTCTAGGAATAAGGTGTGTATTGATTAGATATCAGGCTGTAATTGGGCTCCAATCTCTCTGCCTCAAGATATATGATGGAGATGACAGGAAACAGATACCCTGTTGCTACTTGTAAATAGTCTGGTTGAACAAAATGGTTTGTAACCACTTCAGTGCCATAGTCTTTTATTACCGGAATGGGGTTGCTTTATCACTTAGTTTGATGGCTTTTCTAAGGGAAATAATATCTTTCTTTCTGAAGGAGCTAAAATAATTTTAAACAAATTGAATTCCTCTTTTGAGGACCAAAAATAATTATATAATAGTGCACAGCTTGGTATAATTACACAGTGAGCATGTCACAGACATAAAATTAATTAAGTCCATAACCCCAATCTGGCATCCATTGACTAATTTTTTTTTTAAAAAAAGATGGTGTTCAGAATGAGGATGTCAAAAGAAGGTGCTTGTGGTAGTTGAAGATCTGAAATTATTCATGGCTTATCTGTTCCAAGATCTTCTCTCCTATACATCAACCGTACCCGGCTAAATATGAGTCCATTGAAAACAAAAGTGCAGAGTAGTGCGGATGTCTTGCTTCAGTAGGTCACAAAAGCAACTTCTTAAATACTGGTTTGAGGGAAGATACATACAGTCCATCTAAACTTCAAATTAAACCCAACCTTGTGGTCTTAAAAGTATATTCTGTTTGTGGAGTGATTGTCCCGCAACTGGAGAGAAATGCAGCTTTTACCATTCATACAGAAGACTTGGAAAAAAATCCAAAATGCATAGACTGAGGGTGAAAACCCATGGCCTTTTGAGAAGTAACAGACTTGGGTTTGTTTTCTGAACTTATCTTTGGGGCTTTTTTTTAATCCTACAGAAGAGAATCCAGAATAGACAATCAGTTTATTCTGATCAGTGATTTATCTGTGAGATTCCTAGAGCCTTGTGTGAAGGTTTCAAATCTGTGGACCAAAGTAACTAATGTGTTGCAATAATATATTTAGCACATGATAAGGCAAACCACAGAGAAAATAGAGGGGGGGGAGCTCACATTCCCTGGCTGAGAAATTATTGAATGTTTAAAGCTTGGGAACAGATAATTTAGGGAGAAGTAGATTTCAATGACTTCCACTCTGTAAATAAATTGCGAAATCTAATGCACTAGTACTTCATTTCTCTCTTTCAAGCATATTTTGGATGGCATTTGTATCACATTTATACCCCAAACATAGTTTGATTTTGCATGCAAGACATCTATATTCTGCTGCTCCTCAGACTGACCTTAATGTGATTTATGGACAAAGGGAGGTAGAGCTGTTCTATTTTTTAGGCAATAGCAGAAGGAAGAAGAAGAAAATATTTGTAGTTTTTAATAAGATCTACCATGCATATATATATTATCTATGCTGCATATTACATGCATTTCTGTTGTTATTAGAGCTGTAATTTTCTGTTTCTGTAGTGCCTGATTTTATTTGCCCCAGTATTGCACCAGTGTAACTCCACATGCTTCATCTGACTTTTTTTCTTACTGTCTTCAACAATGCAGAGAGATGTGGTCTTTTTGTCCCTTCCCTCTCCCACGTGCCCTGTCTTCGCTATTGACACATTACATTTGAATCGCATACTGTGCCTCCTAACCAAACCTCTGAAAGTCCAAATTCTTTTGCTTCCAGTTAAAAAAGAAGCAAGGAAAAATAACTTTCACAGCGATTGATCTGTAGTAGTATTAGCCTTGTTTATGAAAAGAGTCAGAACGCAGTCCTATGAGTTCAGTGCTCTGCTTTTAGATCTGACGAGTTAGAAGAAGAAAATCGATATGAGTAACACTGAAGTAGGAAGTAATGAACGGAAGGAAAAGCTTTTAGCGGTAATCTACTTGGATCTCAAAACAAGGTGTCTAACCACAGCGAGGTAACGAGTCTGCAGAGCTTGACGCACGTGGACGCGCTGAGCAGATGCTGTCACGTACCAGCTTTTAATGTTCCCCTACTTTGTCTCCGGTAGACGCCTCTGAGTTGAAATACAGTGAAGGTGTGTTGAACAGACTGCGCTTTAAGGCGAGTTGAGGGTTCTGACTCATATTTGCAGATGAGCTGATGGAGATGCCTGAAGTCATTCCTGCCGTCCATGTCACTGGCCATCCTGATGCTCTCCTGGAGGTCACTGCCTAAGTACCAGGCGTAACTCCTGCAGATCAAATCATTTCTTAGTTTCAGCTGTCAGAGTTTGACTTGTGCATTTCAACCCTGCAGTCTGTGCCCCAGTCAGTCTCCCTCCCTCTGCTGCTCCCCACAAAAATTCCAACAGAAATCCATCAGAGAAGGTCTGGCTGGGGCACTACTTTAATTTCATATGTTTATCGCACTGTCAAACAAAAATGAAGCAAGACAAGATCCACTTCATCACATAGCTAACCATAAAAGGTTAACATTTCATACTCACTCATGCTGTGCTTGGATGCCTGAAACAGGGACCAGGGAGCGAACCATTTTGTGGGCTCACATGGCTTGGTGTCTTTCCTCTTAACCATTTTTCAGGCTATGGATTGCTGTCTGATAATCGGTTTTTTTCATTAGGACCAAGGGGAAGAGGCAATGGAACCGTGTTAAACACACACATGCGTGCAAGCGTACATACGTGTGTTCCTCAGAGAAAGCAGAAAGAAGTCACTGTACTTTATCAAACTGCTGGTATCAGCACAGTGTCTTCAGAAATCCTGTTTGGACCACAGAAAGGATGGGGCAGAAGATCTATGGAAAGAATATGTTAGGAAACTTGGAACATGGGAATTTATGGATGTCAAGGTTAATTTCCAGGGTTATAAATCATGGAAATCATGGGAAATACAAGTTTGGTTTTAAAAAGAGCAAGTCCTTAATTTCTGGTTTGAGTTGTGGAATTTGAGATTCTCGCTCGCTCCTCTGCCTGACGCTAACAGTATTTCTAGATGGCAGACAAAACTGCATTATGTTTTATTAATATAATTACTCTTAAAGTAATTTGTCACTTTTCATTTCTTTGTCTCCAGGCAATTTCAGACAGTCAGCAGGCCAGTCAATTAGAGACCAGTAGAATACACATTTTATTATGAAGGATCAACTAAATGCTGTCAATATAGGATGTACTTACCTTATAGAACATGTCTACGCAGCCTGGTGCTGTCACAGGCTAGCTCCAAGCTACCAGGGCACGAGCCAGCTTTGGTCAGGAAGCCATTTAGACACATTAGGGTGTGAATGTGTCTGCAGTAAAAAGTTTTGCCTCTCGGGTGGATTTATCAGCATCTTCACAGTCTTATGCTAACAGGGCTCTGTGCCTTCCAGACCAGAGCTGACTGAAGCGCCGGTGATTTGGAGACTGGGCAGCTCTTAACGTGCGCCTGTTTGCGGCTAACTGTAGGCGCGACAGTAATTCTTCTCTTGCAAACTCTATTCTCCGAGAGTAGGAACCTTGGCTTGATCTCCTCTTGTCGTGCAAATCAAGCTGAAATCAGCAGAATTAGGTAAATGTAGATGAGATGAGTAAGCCAGCACTCTTCGTCCATTAGGACTGCTCACTTGAGTTAGGACGATAGATATGAGCAAGGATTTGCAACATAGGGCCTTTAATCACGAGAAACCCACGTGGAAAATCTGCTTAATCGGGAAGTCTCCCAGGGAACTGGCTGAATAGCCAATGATTCTAAATAGCTTTGATTGATTCTTAATGGGGACAATAATTCTGTTTAATGGGAATATCTTCAGATGATTTAATGTTGCTTTGGGCATTTTATATATCTTGGTCTTGTGCTGGTCTTGTTTGTTTGCTTTTCTACCAGGAGTGTTTGATGGTTTTAATGCTATGATATATGCGGGAGGGGCATGTCTTGGGGCACCCCTGCCAGTTCCTGGCTGTTGGCTTGCTCCTTTCATATCAATTACATGTGTCGGTTGCCTTACTAAGTGCCGCAAAGTTGCTATTGGCTTTGGAAAGCAGAAGTCTGCATTTTTTCATGTGTACAGAAAGCGCCTTCGCCTAACTGCATCAGCCTGTGCGGGATCCCCAGAGTGTCGTCAGCGAAAACGGCGTGGAGCGGGCGCTTTCTCGTGTCGGGGAGCTGCTGCCAGCGGGGCAGGGGAGCGGTGCGCCCCGCTCTGCGCCGGGCGGTGTGCTGCACGCGCTATACCGCCTTCTGCTCGGGTCCAAGGTTGTCGATAGTGAAAGGGAAGTGGTCAGACATTTGGATGAGGATGTGCTTGGTACCCCCGACTAAGGAAATGAGACAGCAAATCACAGAACGGAACCCAACATTTTGGCCTTTTTTCCCTCCGACACATCACAAATATTCCTCATGGGATGAGTATTCTGCGCATCTGTTAAAAGCCAGCTGTGTCAGAATAGGTCAGAAGAAAATAAACCAGTGCGAAGAGAAGCAAGCAGTCCGGGTAAATATGAAACTGAGTAGACTTAGTGTCTTAGAAGAAAGTCAGATTCAATGCACATCCCCAGTGCTCTGGAGACGTGCTTTCTGGTTTTGAAATTTGGCTGTGAATTTCACAGCTGCCCCCCTGCCTTTCTTAAATACTGGCTAAAACAAAAATCCCAGAGATACTTCGATTTTGCAGACACTCCCATCTCATCTGAAGCACAAAGCTCAACTTCCCCCTCTGTCACTGAATTTCCTTAGTTTATCTTCTTCTAGCGCAAACGCTATAATGTTAGCTAATAAAGCACGACGCCATTAAAGGAAAAAAGTTTCTCACCGTTCATCCTTCCCCCACTGTCAGTTTCTTAATTTAAGAAGTAGTCCTTGTGTCCATTATTGCACTGTATTTCTTCAGGAGGTAACGGTGGGAGGGAGGAGCCCAAAGGATAGGACACATTGATGAAGTTCCTCTGTCAGATGCCAGGTTTTGGCTGGATTCTTGGAAAATTTTGCTCTTTCTATTAACTGATGTGTAATTCAGAGTAGGGAGATATTGTGTGCTGGTTTCTGACCTTTGCAAACACTAAATCATGAAAATATCTGATTTATTGAATTTCTCCTCCCTCCCCAAAATCTTGCCAAAGTGGTCATGACCACAATAAGTGAACTGAAGTGACTTTGGTATTTGTATCATATATAAAATGTTTATTTTGGGACGTAGTTTGTGAAAATATTAATGTAGGATAGTTTTGGCCAGAATGAAGCTTATAAAGAAGTAACATTTAATCATTAGAGACTGAACTGCACTCAGGCTGAACAGTGGTGCTCAAGAGGACTTCTTGAATCAATTTATTCTATTTCTGGTATTAAGCTTCAACCTGGCAGGGTCCTGGGGTTGTCCATGATTCTGTAGATAGTACTATGTCAGTGTGCTCTTAAGTGCTGTCTGTAGCATTCTGCATTGAATTTATTGGAAACTTACCATCCTTAAAAAAGTGGGGATTTTTTTGTTCTCTCTTAGCTTGAATAGGCGATGGCATATTTTGGAAGAACGATGCAGGTCTTTCCGTTCTGCACCAGACCATTAGCATGTTTCTTCAATATCAAATACCTTGAAGGAGGTAGAAACATGAATTAGAATATTATGAATTAATCTCTGCGTGGGGTAAGGTCTGTCTGAGTTTCTACCATATATTCTTTGGCCTTGTAAGGTATTAACTATTCTGGTCACAACTAGGCCTATATATAACATGTGCTTAGTTTTAAACGCGTGTACAATTCTGCTTGCTGACCTGTTGTGCCAGGGACTGGCATATAGACTTACCACAGGAATTTGATCTTTCTCTTCAAAAGAAAACATATACTGAAATTGTCATCTCCTTTCTTCTTCAAGTCCTTTAGGCACATGTATAGATAGACACGTCAAATGTACAGAGAGTGTACACAGCTCAGAACCCTAATAAATGGCGTGGGAGCGCTATTTGTACGTTTTTTTTTTTCTCTTTTGCTATCCAATGAATTCCAAAGGTAAATTTAGGACTGGTTTGGGGCGGGGGGGTGTGTGATTACATTTTAACAGATTTGCTTCTAAAGTTGCTGTGTTTTTGTAGTCCCTCTTAACACGTACGTCGTCCCCGTAGGGTATTTGCGTGTTTGTGCTGTTCTTCAGCAAGAGCAGCGTTTTGTGCCGGGGCGGGAGGGGGCTGGACCAGGTAATCAGTGTGTGGTGCTGCAGGCTGGCACCCAGCGCGCGCGACAACCTTGACGTGTCGTTGAGGGTACCGTGGAATAGGAGCGGTCATCTTGTGTGTTTGGGGGAATTTTGGATTTGGTAAATGGAAACTAGAGGCGAACTAGTATCTATTCGTAGGTCAGGTAAGGTTATGCGTTGCCTGGAGTGACTTTCTTTTGCACAAGCATTGGATCATCCATATTCTGAGGCTTAGCTCTTCTTTTTTACCCTAAAAAACCTCTCTCCATTAGCCTTTTGGAAAATGATAACGTCAGTGAGGTCATTGCGGAATTAGATGTTAGGCAAACCACTGGATATTTTGTTAAATAAAACGATCCTTGCCAATATTTTGCAATCAGTCCTTTAAGTTTAAACCACATCTTAAAGTTAAAATGTGTCTGTGTCTATGGATAGATAAACTTGTGTGTGTATACAGTAAGGCCTAAACCCCTCATTAATTATAGTTCTTTTTTCATTGCAGAGATCTTTAAAGTAGATAAACATCAGTTCTGAAATCCGAACTGGAGGGTGAAAAAGTTGATGTGTTTTTAAGTTACTTAGAAGGAGACATATACAAGGAGCTGGCTATTTCTTAGCAAGAAAAATGCCTTTGAAAATCCTTTCGTAGTCCAGGTATCTTCTTCAAAACCACATCCGATAGGGATCTAATCTCCGTGTTCAATAATATCATCATTAAACATTAACACATCACAAACAACATGTTTGTCATTTTAACATTACTTCTCAGGATCAGGTTTAAATTATGGTCTGTAAAAACAGCGTAGGTCCTGTTCTTTCTGTCTTTTTTCTTTTTTGTTAAGAAAGATGTATTTGCTTTCTATAAAATGGGTATTTAATACCGAGTGAAAAGATGAGTTGCAAACAGTCTTTGTTGGCTTTAACAGTTTGTGGTCATGGCTCTGCTCGGAAAAAAAACCTGCATCGTTAAGGGACAGACAAAGAAAGATGCCCAGGGTTGGCAGCAGTTTGAAATAAGGACGACGACATTTCAGACAAGCTGTTACATACTGTGGGAGAAGAAAGGGCTTTGGTTCACGTATGCTCTGCACCTGCCGCTGAAACCCTGTGCACGTTGTCACGCAACTTCGGGCTGCACGTTTCCTGTGTTAGCGTGCCTTCTCTGTGAGAAACGATGCTCGGGCTCTGTGGTGGCCCTCCTGGGCCGCCTCTGAGCGGCTGAAGGGCTTTTCCAAGGCTGGGGCTGTCCCATGAGTAATGGCAAAGCTCTGCTGCTGCTGGGGTGTTGAGCAAGGGAGAATCAGTGGGGGTGAAGGAGGGACTAAGTGCCCTGGGGCTCAGCTGGGATCACTGTCCTCCACTGCCTGGTAGTTACCTACCCTGCCTCGTGCCTCGGGTATGGAGCGTTTGTTTTGGTGTTCTGGGTCACAAGGATATTCTGGAACGTGACTTCTAGATGCTTCCCTGATATACAAAGTGATAACTGTCTGCCAAATCATCAAGTTATGCCCTTCTAGAGAGCTGGCAGAAGGCAGACTGACGTCCTGCCTCTCCGGGGAGTGTTGTGACGGTGCCTCCTCTATCTGTGGCTTAGTGCGAAATGGCCGGGAAGACAAAACCGTTGCACAATGCCAGCTTACTCCTTAGGAGGAGGAGGAAAACATTCATGTTGTCTCAGTTGCCAGGGGCATGAAACAACCTGAACTTTTCTTGAACCCTTGTCCTGCAGTTTGCCCTCTTCTTAGTAATACCTCCTCAGTACTATATCTCATTGTCAAAAGAAGCTCGAAAACATATTTTTCTCCTTTTCTGATCACAATAGGCCATATTAAACCTTTCTTTGAAGCAGGCCTGTACATGTTGGTATATGTGCAAGTTCTGGGACTTCCTCAATGTGGTGGGTTGACCCTGGCTGGACGCCAGGCGCCCACCAAAGCCGCTCTGTCACTCTCCTCCTCAACTGGGCAGGGGAGCGAAAATATAGCGAAAGGCTCGTGGGTCGAGAGGAGGGCAGGGAGATCACTCAGCAATTACCGCCATGGGCAAAACAGACTCCACCTGGGGAAATTAGTTTAATTATTGCCAGTCAAATCAGAGTAGGATAATGAGAAGTAAAACCAAATCTTAAAAACACCTTCCCCCCACCCCTCCCTTCTTCCCGGGCTCAACTTCACCCCAGATTTTCTCTCCCTTCTCTCCCTTAGCGGCGCAGGGGGACGGGGAATGCGGGTTGTGGTCAGTTCATCACACGTTGTCTCTGCTGCTCCTTCCTCCTCAGGGGGAGGACTCCTCACACTCTTCCCCTGCTCCAGTGCGGGGTCCCTCCCATGGGAGACAGTCCTCCACGGACTTCTCCAAACGTGGGTCTTCCCACAGGCTGCAGTTCTTCACGAACTGCTCCAGCGTGGGTCCCTTCCACAGGGTGCAGTCCTTCAGGAACAGACTGCTCCAGCGTGGGTCCCCCGCGGGGTCACAAGTCCTGCCAGCGAACCTGCTCCAGCCTGGGCTCCTCTCTCCATGGGTCCACAGGTCCTGCCAGGAGCCTGCTCTCCAGCATGGGCTTCCCATGGGGTCACAGCCTCCTTCGGGCATCCACCTGCTCCAGCGTGGGCTCCTCCATGGGCTGCAGGGGCACAGCCTGCCTCACCATGGTCTTCACCACAGGCTGCAGGGGAATCTCTGCTCCGGCGCCTGGAGCACCTCCTCCCCCTCCTTCTTCACTGACCTTGGTGTCTGCAGAGCTGTTGCTCTCACATATTCTCGCTCCTCTCTCCAGCTGCAATTGCTGTTGTGCAGAGGGTTTTTTTCCCCTTTCTTAACTATGTTCTCCCCGAGGCGCTACCACCGTCGCTGATGGGCTCGGCCTTGGCCAGCAGCAGGTCCATCTTGGAGCCGGCTGCGTTGGCTCTGTCGGATATGGGGAAGCTTCTAGCAGCTTCTCACAGAAGCCACCCCTGTAGGACCCCTGCTACCAAAACCTTGCCACGCAAACCCAATACACTCAACTATCAGACGTATCAGTGAGAGCTTTAGATTGCCAGAAAACAATATTTTAAAAACCCTCCTAGGTCAGCAAGAGGTTTTTAAAAAGTCCCCAAATGTCACTCTTCAGCTTGCTGATTTTTTTTTTTTTTTAAATTTAAAAGTTTTCAGGTAATTTTTCAGTCTGTCAGTTCAGCTACTCCCTGAAATGCAACTGGTTTCTCAGATTCCCCCAGACGCAGGGCTGCAGAGCGTCGGGTGTTTTCACCTCCTCGTTCTTGGTCTGTGTGTTGGTTACGTAATGGATTGCAAAGGCAAACACAAAACTTTGTAGCCTTTGTAGGAATGAAACACTCTGATCTCATCTATAGAAGCTGACATAAACAAATACACAGCTGTACAGGGTGCTACACAGGGAGGTGGGTTCGCACCTATTGCACGTAGTGTGCCCACGCACGTTCTCGGGCAGATCTCTGGTTTGAGATGGTTTTGAGGCTCATGCTTCCTCCGAAAGACTTAAACATCCTTCTGTGAGTACCAGGCCTTAAAACATATTTCAGATTGAGGCTTCAAAAATAATGGTTCATTTCTGGTAATTCTGGTCACATATCTCTTCATTTAGAGAAAGGAAACCTTCCTGAAGAAGGTCTGAGGATCATCAAGGTCTGGGCAAGTGGGGTCTTGTCAAACATTTACAAACAAATGTTCTTAAAATTGAATAGCTTGTTTAGTGGCAAGAACCATTATTTCCTTATCTCTGGTTGTTCCTTTCTTTCTTTGCTAAGATATTGCTTTCCTGTGTCCTGTTAAATTCCTCATCCTGTTAGAAGAGGGGGGAAAAAAAGGAGAGAAATATTGTACTGAACTGCACAGACGTATTGTCATTGTGGTTTCCTATTAACTTTTTGCTGATTCCTGCTTACTTATCATGTACTTTAATGTTCTGTTACATTTTCCAGCAGCAGTGTGTCTCTGCAGCGCTAAAACTTACTGTTGGCTGCTTTGCTGCTGTTGTCGTCTTCATGTAAAATAGCCTCCTTAGGATCACAAGAACAACGGGGCCAGTTATTTTAATCAAATGATGTTTTTCAGGATCTGGAAAGGTTGCAATATCAGCCTCTGCTCTGACCCCTAAAACAAAATCACTTCCATTCACATTATTATCTTTGGTGTGTGGGAAACAGCCGGAGTCTGAATATTCTTTTTATCCTCCCTCCATATTTTTTTCTTTTCTTTTTTTTGTACTTGCTCAGTTCCTGTTGAAAATGCATCTAACCTATAAACGAACAGCCTCCTCTGTGTTCATTCCCCAAGCATTCTCCAAATATTCACATTCTTAAAATACCATCTTCTTCCTTATTTTCTCAATTCTTTATTTGTTTACGCTCAAAAGGTTCTTTGTAGCTGCCTACACTGAGCTGGGAAAACATATAATCTAGTCGTCCTTTATTTAAATGTAGAGTAGATTGTTAATGTCTTTGTTACCAGATACTAGCAGGCTTTATTGGGGACAAACCCATACGCCAGTGAAATTGTACAACATGAATGTTCCCAAATGTATGCAATGTTCTTCGCATTAATTGGATTCCATGGAGCATATTCCTATCACAATGTACAGAGGTTTTAAACGTATAACTCACATTAATGTTAATGGGAGTCACATGCTTAAATCCCAGCACTTCTCGATAGGAATAGCATCGCTTTAAATGAAACCAGTGTCCACCTTACTGTGAACTATTGCAAATAATGATTACAGTCTTCTCCTCGGGATGGGAAGGGAACAAGTGCTACCAAATCACCTCTTTAAAACACTTTGTTTTGCTAACATTGCTGGACAAAAAACCTGCGCTGAACTGCATAAATAACTTGTTACGGGAAATTTTACTGTGTCACGTTAAAAAGTAAAGTATACCTGTTCAACAGTCAGCCTTAAAATAATAGAAATGAGCACGAAACAACGCTGTCTTTTGCAGAAGGAACAAAACATCATCTTTCTTGGTAGTGCATATCCTATTTTCATGAATTTGAGGTTATATATGTACATAACCAGGCCATCCATTCATTGGTAAGGACCCTACTAGCTTCTCAGTGTGGGCTGTTTGATTATGTTTTTCGTAAACCAAAACAATAGCTTTGGTGGCAATTTTGTTTCCAGGTATTATTTCACCGTGGTTAATAACACGGTTCTTTCACAGGGCTGGAAATGCAGCAGGCATGGCCTTCTGGAACTCAAAACAGTTCTCGGAAGAGACAAAATCGTTTACCATGGACCATAAACAGATAACTAAACAAATTGCACTCTGAGATTGTTAAGGAAGTTTTGGATTACTTTATGTCAGTCTTTTCAAATTCGTTAGTTAATATCTGTATGTTTATCAGTTAACTAGTCATTTGTAGACTCGTCATTAAGGGAATGAGTAACAGTTGCACATCTATTGTTTGATCAAACCGAACACAATTATAGCAATATTATGTGTCTGAACTTGAACTGCCAAGACTTTAAGGTAGTTTGAGGGTCTCTTTATCTTACAAGAAGGAGCTGAAGCATGCCACAAACACAGCTTTATGCTTTCAATGTGCCATTTCTTGATTTGTGATGTCCACCATGGTAGGACATAGACTCTCATCAGTAATTTGGTCTTGAGTTATGATTAATGGAGAGGAAAGAAAACTGTCATTGACATTTTAGGTCTACCAGTCGTGTACTAAGTTTGATATTTAAGTTACATCCAACACTGCCAGTACTGGAAACTTCAGAGTAGCTTTTTGGTGGACAGTTGTGAAGTAACTTGGTTTTGTGGTAGTTTGATCTTGTTTCCCATCAAACAGTAAGGAGTTTATATTCTGAAGCATGCAACATCTATACCTTTTTTGATTCTTCTGAGATAAAGAGAGTGGTTTGCGTGCTCTGCTCAAATGGCTTATTTTTATTTGAATCTTGCCAGATCGTAACCTTATCATTTATGAGTAGGTTGGTTTTTTTTCTGAATACATTAAATATTGTAATGAATTGACTAAGTAGGATAGCTTTGTGGCCTAGGACAGATACTGGTAATTTTGAGCATGGATTTTTTCAGATGAAATGATAAAAAGTGTAGGGCTATAGAAGGTAATGTGACAGTTACTGCTGTCATAATGCTTCATGTGCATAACTTGTCCATCTTCAAGCCCTATAGAGCTTGATTCTGGTTATTCGTGAATTATTTAACACAATACCTTTTGCATTTGGTGTCATGCTGTGGTATGAATATGCAAGGAATGAACAGTAACAGTAAAATAATGGAAATAAGTGAGTCAGAGCATTGTAGAAGGACAAGATTAAAATCGATGGCGAGCTGAAATGAAACAATGGGTAGGGAGGATTGGGGTCACGCACAGAAGGACTCTTGAGAGATACAGTGCGAGTAGGTGGACTAGTGTTTTAGGTGAACATCTTTGTGTCGTCCTGGAGTCTGCATGAGCAGAGTGTTCAAACCAGGATTTGTTCCTATGTGACTTTTATGCCCATGAGGAGCTATGCCTTTGAAATCCTACTATGGAGTAAGGAGTGTGGATTTCTGACATCACATAGATTCCCATGGAAACTGATCTTGTAGTCTCAAGGATAGGATAATGTTTTGCTTGCAACAGGATGCAATGGCCTGGGAAGGAGACACCGTTTACAGAGCAAGAGCAGACGGAACTGCTAATGAAAATTACAGCCTGTTTCTATATCCCTCACTTGCTTCTGTAGGAAAATACTACTGTAATGTTATGTAATCATAGGATAGATTTTATATTCCTAAAACAACCAGGCCACAAACAGAAGGGACAGAAAGGGGATAATTCTGTGTGACGTAACTGGATATGGCAATAGGCCAAACTGTTTGGTTCTACTGGAAAAATCCCAAATCCTGTGTATGGAAGATTACTGTGGGAGGGAGAAGCAACGTTACTGCTTGGTTTACATGGCATACATGTTGGAGAAGCTGAGGAGCAGAGCACAAAATGCACCTGGTGGTCTTGAAAAGGTTCTTGATGTTTGTCTCAGAAGAAACACTCAACCTCCTAACTCTTTCTTCTTCAGTCAAATGTGTAGAGAAAAATGATTTATCTAATACAGCCATGAGCTGGGGTTGTTGTGTGGGCAGTCTAAGGGAGGAAGCCTTTAATCCCTAAAAATATTTTGACTGATTGTCCAAACTTGAGTCTCTTTTGGTCAGTAGTGGACTTTTCCCAGCTACTCCATTTCATCCTCCAACATTATATTTTTCGGTCCTTTCCTCTGGTGCTGGCAGTCCCTGTTTCTCAGAACAAGGCCATGCAGACAAACAGTAGATCTGCTGGTTTGTACAATCATATGTGCAGAGAAGCGTTCGGAGGTTGGGAGATGGCTATCACTGATCACGTGTCAACATCTTCAAAACTCATCTAGGTATGAGCAAACTGTTGCTCAAATAAAGCTCGATTCCTTCCTGCTTATTCAGTGCTTTGCTTATTATACCAATTTGCAAGCTTTCTGTCTGCAACATCATCTTTCTTACGCTGGCTTCCCTACAATCTACTGATTCATTTACGTCTCAAAATAGCCATCTCTATTGCCTGAGTATGTGAGAAACTAATTTAACCCCAAGCTCAACACTTGTGGAAACCAGAGGTTTTATGTAGTCTTTGCCTTTCCTTTCCTATTCCTTCTGTACCGTCAGGCTTCTTACTCACTTCTGCTTCTACCACTTCCATGCTTGGAAAGGGTGGAAACTTTTTCATTTTGTTTCTCCCCCATCTTTTCTCATGATGTCTATGCGTCTCATTGCTGATAGATTTGTATGCATGAGTTATTGCAAAAACTGGACGCCTCATCTTCCTAACCAACCCCCTCCACCTCCACGTTCTGTCCTGTCGCCCAGTCCTGCTATGCGAGTGTCATACTTGACTTATCTCCCTTCTTTGTGTTGCTTCATCACACAAGTAGCCAGGAGTCCTGATGAAACACTTATGTTGACTCAGGATTAAGTCGGTAGATAGAAGGTTCACTGGTACTTTCCATTAGGTTGGACTGTTCCAAGAACTAAAACAATCCTTCTTCAGCATCTTTGTCCATCAGATAGTGTATCTAGCCAGTGTTAAACTGGGAAGAGATTAATTGAGGTGGTTTGAATGATTTGCCCGGAGGCCAGGAAGGACACTGCACAGGGCCGGATTGTGCCAGAGCGTGGTTTGAGTGGAAGGAAAGGCACCAAATTATTTTTCTTCCCTTCACTGGTTTGGCACACAGTGACCCAGAATGAGTGTGTCCTTGTAGTCCAGCCAGATACAGAAGTTGTTCCCTCTGAGCATCCTTGTGCAGACTCCCAGCAGGGAGAGCAGGGGTGGGCTCACAAACAGTTGCCCAGTGTCAGTGGTGGTTCCGTGGGCACAGTTCTCAGCAGCGGAGTTAGTGCTTCTGGGTACTTTAAGGTAAAGTGTCAGCCTAATTTATCAGCTGTGGAGTCAGAAATTGAAGGCGAGATGTGAACATCGAGCAGGCTTCAGTGAGCAAAACCTGGACAAAAAGGCTGTGTTTTGGCCAAAGCTTGCTACAGAATTTTATTCTTATTCTGATTAGCAGTGACCAGCATTCTTACTCTTCAACGTTTCTCCTACTTGTGGGGACACATTGACCATCACACTGAAGGATACCTCATCTTTATTCCTTCTGATCTGCCTTTGTCTGGGTGCCTTCCACTGTATTACAGCTCCCATTGCTAGGCATTATACTTGGGAAAACTGCTTGCTTGTTTTTTTTTTTTTTTTTTTAAAAAAAAAAGTGGGGAAGAAAGAGAGAGGGGAAAAAAGGACTTGTGAGCCTATGGTGAACTTAATTAACATCGCTGGAGGGACAGCAATAAAGTACGTAACAGGACTATAGCAAACCTTGCAAGACATGAACAAGTCAAAATATTATTGACGTATTCAATTATTTGCAGTTGGGGGGGGGTGTCATTTTCTCTGACGACTCCTGAAAATAATAAAGCACTTAAAAGTTCCGCTTTCCCTTGGCTGACCTAGTGCTCTCGCAGCAGCACAGTGTGTTACCCCGGGAGGGAGCTGAGCCGGAGCCAGCGCGGGGCGAGGAGCGCTGAGAAAGCAGTACATGCAGTCCCTCAGGAGGGGAGCAGCTCACATTCATCTCTAGGGGCTCTTCCTGCCTGGCCTGTATTATTTATTTTACTATTATTAGCATTTCTGAGACACCAATCACTATGGTAACTGGGTGCCCATAATAACTTTGCATTTATGTGATTCTTTTCACCAACACTTGCTCTGTACTTCACAGTTACTAATTACTTTCACCCCTCACACATGGCCCGTTGCACTCACTAGGTTATTAAACCTGAGAACTTCTTACAGATAGGAAAACTAAGGTGCAGAGGGGTTAAGGGCTGAGTCTTTATGGGTCTCCTCACTCCTGGACCAGTCTCACCGCAATAAACATGCATTTCGGCTTCCCTCCCTGTTTCCTGGAGGTGCACTGCAATAGGGACTTAAACCAACAACCCCCCGTAGGCTTCATCTTTCTCTTTAAATTGTACCCGTCGCTTTCCTTCTGCTTGCTGAGCCTTCGAGACCCAGCGCTGGGAGCCAGGGAAGGCTTTGGCTGAATGATCTTGATGCAAATGTTTCTCGCAGCTCTTCAACAGCGCGTTTTGGATCCAGCCTTGCATAGACAGACATAGTGAGCATCGTGATCCCCACTTTGGGAGGACCTCAGTGGTCATACGGCTCAGCTGTGCCCCCTGTCAGCTTCAGAGGTGCAGCTGGGCTTGGCCACATGGTGTTCAGCATCCGAGATGTTTGCTGAGGGACGACTGCCGTGATACGCATGAGCCTGCCGGCAGGTTAGCTGGGTACGCCTCGGAGGAGAAGTCCCGCACGCAGCAAGATCGCAGGGCAGCAGTCTCAGCCCTGCGTTTTGCTTCGGTTTTCGGCAGCGGTTTGGACTCTGTGGTTGTAGTCACCCCCTGGCTCAATAGTGTCAGTTTTAATCCTTTTAATACTTCTCTTTTTAAGATCATCTCGGCGCGGGGGCCGCACGCAGGCTGAATGGCGGGAAGCCTGTAAGCTCTGGGCTTGTGGAGGGGAGAGGCGCAGTCTGCAGCAGCGCCACTGTGCACATCACGGGAAGAATTATGGTTGATTTTCACATATATCTATAACATCTGCGTGGCTAATAAAATTGACGGAGTTTGTCATAATCAGCCTGTACTCTCCAGTGAGAGAATTATGTCTGAACATTTGGAAATCTCATGCACAGGCAGTTACTGAGGGAATATGCTGTGAAGATTAAGTCGTTGCTGCGTGGCAGTGGATACCCACGCTGAAACGCAATACCTGCTTCTGCGCTGCAGCGGGGCTCTCCGAAAGAGCGTACGGTTAAATGGGACACAGGCATTACCTAAAAAAACGTACATTGGTGTGGGCACCCACTGTCACAAGCGTGCGTTTACATGCACGCAGTTGCACTAGGGTAACTTATTTCCAATGCAACCGAAACTAATCCCAGAAATGTTGCGTTGAACAGCCCAGTCCCGCGATCCGAGCGGCAAAGGGAAAGCCCCCGTGAAGAGCAGCATAACCTGCTAGTCCTCCAAGGACAGAAACGTGAGCAATCGGCACGTTTTGTAAAGCTGCTGCTTCGTAGAAAATCATACAGTAGCATTTTGTAATAACGATATTTAGTGTGCTACTCGGTGGTTTGGTGGGTTTTTTGCTGTTGTGATGAAGAGTTGGTAAAATCCGTGTTGTGTTGCCGGATCAAATGTAATCAGCTGATAGCTGTCAGGTTCCCCAGGAAAAAAGTGGACAAATAACGCTGCGATGACAAATTCTGATCACATTCATTTTATAAGCAGAGATAGTTGAAGTTTCATATGTGATGGATTGAAAAACAGTACTCAGGAGGGATTCATGCATTCTGTATTTATTTACTGCATTTTGTTGGCTATGGGCTTAAACAAAATTGGTTTTGCATCCAAAATGTAATCTGAATGCCTGTGAACACAAGAAGGCAGATGAACACAAGTCATTTGGGCATCCAATTCCTTTGCATGTGCACGTAAACACTTCTTTTTGAAATATTGGGGTGGGCAACATTTAGCGGTTTGTTAAAAATACAGACTCTGATTTTTCAAGGTGATGACTTGATTTGCTGGAAGTCTGGAAAATGTGTGTTTCTGACTGTGCCAGTTCTGTATGTCCCACCTCTTCATAGCCCTGTCAGCGCTGTGACTTAAAAAACCTCTTGGAGCAGCATCTGATATTGCTCATGTAAGTTCAGAAAGAATCCAAACCATGTGAACCTCTTCAGTGTAACTCCTCTGTCTTTCTGGGATGGATGTAGCCATTCCTGCCCCACCTTTGGAGAGCGTTTTGGGGCCTGACCCAAAACACACATATTTCTGAGGATCTCGGATCAACCCCGTGTTGCTGTAAGAAGCAAGCACTGAACTGCCATTTAAAAGCGAGTTCAAGTCTCTTATTGTTTTAGATCCAATGATAATAAAGACAAATGCATTGTATTAATAATGCTTCTTCTTTGAAATTTAATTTAAAATCCCTTGTAATGTAATCACATTTGGGTGTGCCATTACCCAGATGGAGAGAAATTTGTTTTGTTGAGAAATTACTTTAGCATAAGAATGACTTGAGTTTATTAACAGGGAAAAAACATGACTCCCCTCCCCAACCACTCCCCATGCATTCCAAAAAAAAAGAAACTCATTTCAACATGGACATTACTGGTTAAAAAATAATTACACATAATGAAATGTCATATTTCACACATACTCCCTGCAAACCACGCTTCTTAGTCTTCCCCAAAACACTGCAGGGTGTAATCAGCTCTTTCTTCCTCCTTCATGAAAAGAATATTTCACAATGGAATTGTGTGATGACAAAAAAAAACGATGCTGGAAAAGCATCGCTACCCAGAGAGACATAAGGAATTGCCACAGGCCACTGCATATAATCCCACACAGTATTAAGTAGTCATTGTATCTCTTTCCAAGGCTTCATTCTTCTTTTGTGACCTACAGCCTCAATGAGAGTTTGTGCAGAAATAGAGTGCCACGGAACAGCAAATTTGGGAACCGTGTCATTTGACAAAAAATGTTTGGCTTAGAATTTTTTTTTGTTTTGGTTTGGTTTTTTTTAATGTATCTTTCAGCTACTGTCATTAAATTGTTAAATAACATTAGAAACGTGTTTTGTCAATTACCTTGGGGACAAGTATAAAATATTGGGCTGTTAAATGCATGCCACAAAAAAATAACACTGCACCGTGCAAGCGCCGCATGAAGAACTTTTCTTAGGTGGCGTTTGCAGGGCTGGACACGTGTCAGCACACCTCAGCCTCCTTGCGGAGTGTTTCCACTGCGGGGACAGCTCTAATTAGTTGTGATTAGATATTCACAAATCAGGGAGATGCTTTGCATAAATGTCTGCGTTTAAGAGCAGATTTCTGCAAAGATTCCGGCGCTGACAGTTTCACTCCCGGAGCGCTTGCAAAGCGCAGATGCGATGCTCGCCTGTGCACAACGTGTGCACCCACGGTGTGCGCTGAGGCCGCTTTACCAGTGAAGTTGTTCTTATTTCTTCAAGTTATTTCTTCAAGTAGGGCTTTGGTGAGACCGATACTTATTTTGTTAGATACATTCAGTGTGTGAAAAAACGTGTGCGTCATTCTGCATAAAACTGAATCTCACGAGTTAATTTTGTGCCTGAGAACAGGAACATTCAGCATATACGTTAATGCTAGCTCATTTCTAATTGTGTTATTTCTTAATATGGGCAATGCTGCGTGTCTCTGGAGAACAGGTATTGTAGTTCCGCAAGCTTAAGTTTGGATGGATAAAATGATTTTATTCATACAATATTCCTTTTAAAATAAATATGCGGAGATGAGCCTGTGACATTACTAAGAAAAGAGACTGCTAGAGATTATCTGTGATTATCACGACTGCAGTAGACTGGCACAATGGTGCCGAGTTCAAGTTCCTGTGGCAAGATTTTTGCAAATTCCAGGGATTTCTGAGGATAGCAAGACGGAAACCAAAGATGTTTCCGTTTTCTTTACTCCTTAAAGCTCCGTCCTGAATTAGAATAGGTAGAACTGTTGGAAAAAATGAAAGAATGAACCAGGCAGGTAAGGAGCTGATTGGAAACCACAGGAGCAAAATAAAGACAGGGAAGGAGATCTGACAAAGCATTTTTAATTCTTTTCCTTGAATGAAACAGTTATGTGGAAGAAAAAGAAAAAAATGCTCATTTAAATACTGAAATTTTAAAAATCTTGAACAGATTAAATCCTCTCAGTTTAATGCCCCAACCTACTCCTGGCTATAATTAACAGTACGCAATGGCACCACTTATTAACCCCGGTAACGCTTTGTTTAGAAAATTATTTTGTAAAATTGCAGTCTGGTTTTTATTGCTGTGCTTTGCTGGATGTCTGGGAGAGGTTATACAGCCGCCCATAACCCACTCCATCCTCAAATCCAGGCATGCTTTAGATTCAGAGCTTTGAAAACCAGCTAAATTTACACCCAGCTTGCTCTGGAAATAAATCTGCTCATTTAGATGAGGTCTCATTTGAAATGGCTTAGCCCAATAATTAATCATTTCATTCTCTTTATATATTTGTGGGTATTTGAAAGAAGTTTGATTAGTTACCAGTGATTACACTTCCCAACACCCCGCAAAGGAAATAATAAAATAAAACCCGTCAGGCTTTTGGAAAGGATTGCTGGGGCTGAATTTGGGCTGAATTTAATAGCGACTTACTAACTGGCAATTATTTGTCTGCCTTTAACAGGAGCTCCGTAATGAAAGAGGTTATCATCCAGGAGTTATACCGAGTTTGTTTTTAAACCCTGTGATGAGAAGATACCACGCTATGAACAAAGCAGCGATGGCTTTCGAGTGTCTCCCGCGGCAGGAGAGGAGCAGCGGTGCTGTTTGGGGTCGCAGGAGCACAGGTACCCACCCTCTGCCCGGCCCCGCGGGACACTCGGCCTCCTCCTTTGTGCTGGTTCAATAAATGCAAGAAAACAGACAAGCTTCCAGTGCCTGATCTGTTGTTTCTAAAGGCACTAACTTATTTTAAGGAGTTCTGAGATTCAGGTCTGAAGGTGTTTGCCTAATCCCAAGGCTTTTTGCTTGTAAGGAGCTGCAGAGGGGAAAAGATCGTGTCGGTCTGAGTAGATATTACACATCTAACGCTGCCCATCGTTTCTTATCTATATCGTGGCTGCAGTGGATGAATGTCAGAGTTCAACATACCCATGCTGTTTAACCTGGTCCTATTATCACAATGACCTTAACCAGCTAGGCAGTTCACAGAGTAGGCACTAAACAGAGCATGAGATGAATTTAATGGATTACTAGGGAGTATGTTATTGCAAGGAAAAGCACCTGTGGAGCAACATATTTACCTCAGTTCCACTGAATGAGCATGCTGAAAGTGAATTGGCACAGCCTTCTGCTTTATGAAAGGAAGTATTTTGTCATTCTTCATGCTTTCATTAAGAGGATTTAAGGCAGAGGATGCTGAAATGGTTCTGTGTCGGCACCAAAAAAATCACAGATTAATAGTGAAGCTTGAAAATAGTAAAGCGTCTGATTTTTGCTTTTTCATCAACAAGCCTAATAAACCAGGATGAAACTATTAACATACAAATAGACAACCTTCTGATTAAAACAGCAGCCGCCAGCCCAGCCTGAAAAAGACCTCTTCACACAGAAAGCAATTATGATAGCGAATGTTGTCCAATTCACTTCCATTTGCAACAAACCTGGAAGATCAAAATGTAACCAATCGTAATTTTGTAGAAAACACTGGTGTTATTTACAAACTAAGATGCTTTTGATTTTTATGATCATGATTGGCATTTTAGAAGCCCCCAAATCTACTGCATGGTTTTACTCCTTTGAATTTCTACTGTAGACATATACTATAAATAAGGAAAAGTAAGCCCTCAGGACGAAGTATTGTGGGAAACTTCCCCAGAGTAAATTATCCTGTATTACACTACTATAGTATACTTACTTTCCTTTCCTGCATCTCCCCGAAGATGATGATCTGTGGGAAGAATATACTTACTGACTTAAGAATATACTTACTGACTTAACCATCATTTAACAGTCTACCTCCTGATGATGATAATCTAGCGGAAAGAAGTTTCCTGATTTTAAAGTCAAGCCATGGCAACTGATACCTCTAAGCTATTTCAACTTTTCCATAAAAGAGATTTTCTTTTGTCATGAAACGAATCGCTGGCACAGGAGTATTTTCTCTCGTGACAAAGCAAACCCGGTTTCCTGTTTACGTGGCCCAAGCGTTCCCTGCACAAACCATCGCGAAAGCCTGTCCAGAAGCGTACTCGCTCCTCCGAGCAGGGCGGCTTCCCAGGAACACTGCGCTGCCTAATTCCAGGTTATGCGAGTGGAGTGTAAGTGGTACCAAGCCCTTCTGAATTTCCTCTTGTCCCCATCCAGAAAGGGTGTAGATACATGCCTAAATCCCTCCTCATTCAGGAAAGTGCAGAGGCTCGGCTGTAGTTTAAAGCGTGTCCAGCTGATGTTCAAGGTGAACATACGCATATGTTGAGATATATTTTTTCCATGTCTTGAACCTCAATATAACCTGCTCCTTCTGGAGGAAGGAGTCAAGATGCATTTTTCCAGGTGGAGGTAGGAGCGCCCATACATTTGTCTGAAGGAATCCACTTCATTTCACCCGAGAGAAGCAGTTCTCTTGGATGTTTTAAAAAGAAGTCGTAGCATTGTAAGTCCAAAATGTTGGCACTTTTTGGTATCTGTCCTAATTTTGATATTGAGGCAAGTATGCGTTTAACATGTGAGTCGGTGAGCTCACCTTCCAGTTTCCTTTTCAGTTCATAAAATTTATTTTGAATATTCCTTGCTAGCAGGACATAAAACTGGTAACACTTGTTTAGGTGGTCCAAAACCTGACCATCAGACGTTATGAAAGAATTCAGGGTTGGAGCATGGTGGAACATGATTTCTGCATCACGCAGAGTTAAAAACCTAATTAAACAGCTAAAGTAGCCTCCAAATGTGCAGACACTCCTTTGCGCTCCAAAATAGTTGCATCAGCTATCAATCAAGTGGACAAATGAGGCAGACAGGCAACTGAGGGTTTTCATTTGTGAGTAATATTAATTGTGGGTGTAAAATGAAAGATATAATAAGTGATGAAGCTACCATTCAGTACTTGGATGAAATGCTTTCTAAAGTTAACTCCAAATGGGGAGATACAAACGGGACGCTTTATAAGCAAGTAAAATTTCAGCTCTGTACTGGTCATTGTACGTTCCTGAAAAAATATATAGAAGTGCCCATTGATTATTGTTGTCCTTGATTTTGGTTTTCAAGCACTGTATTCTGGCTCACTGTTCGTTAGTCTAGAGTAATTGGGCTGGGAGAGCCGCGTTCAGACCTCAGTTCAATATGCCAGGCAAATAAATTATGCAATTATCTGATACAGAGTCACAGAGTAGCATCATATGGAAACTAATGGTGCCAAATCAAGAACACATGTTTTTAAGAGGATTATGAACTTAAGTGATATGCAGCTAAATGTCATCTATTCGCAAAGAATTGAGGAATTTGAAAAAAATCCTTTTGAAGATTCTAGTGAATATAGTAATTGTAAAAACACTTGCCAGGATTTTTCTGAGGTCAGTGTCAAGAAGTCTGAAATTCAGACAGAAATTACTCAGTTCCTGATAATCCCTTCTGAATGGGATTCCTGATTGCCCCTCGCTAAGCTCTGCTCATTTCCCCATGGCAGGCTGGACGTTTGAACCGATGATTTCAAGCAGTGATTGACTTCAAAAGTTTTCAGATGTTTAGGGTTTTTATAAATCACGTTAAAATGGACCATTCTTTATTTTCAAGGATTTAAAATCTAAAAATCTCAGATATGCTTTCTATTTTCTTTTTTTTTCCTGTAATAAATAGTGCATTTATGGCATTTAATGCCCTGTTTGCAGTGCCTGGACGAAAGACCTTTATATTTTCCCTATCTAGATACTGAACAGAGCTCTTCACCTCGTGTCTGTCACTGAGGTCTACATGTGGTTGCTAAGCCTCCACTATCGCGTAAAAGGGTGGAGACAGGGTAGCAGTTTTCTCTGGAAAAGAGACAGATGATCATGCCAAGTTGCAGAGAAGTATTGGCAATAGCTTTCCTGGGGAGAGACTGGGACAGCTTTTGACAGGAGCCAACACCCATTTTCAGATGAAGAATGTTCATCCCACCATGTAACTCCTCAGTCTCCTCCAGCAGACGCTTCTCTGGGAAAACACCCACTGCTGTGTCTCTGAGGCCAGTGGAGATCCTGTGACTTGCTCTGCGGTTCCTAAATCCACAGTACCCACCCTGCCTGTGTTCGTGCTCTCTTTTTATTGCATTTTTGTCTGCGAAAAATACTACGAACAGCCAACTGGCTACGTTTAAATGTAAGAATGCGAGTGAAACAGGTTTCTCCCTGCTTGTTGTCTTGTTTCTAGAGACTTCATGGTGGTATCTTGTCTCGTTTGTCCCAGTATCAGTCTGGTCTTCGTTTTATATCGTCTGGCAGTTTGGCGTTAGAGCGTCCCATCCACAGGCAGCAGGAGCCTAATGGAGCTCGCAGCTCCTCGGAGTGATGTGGGAGGGATGAGAGGGAGCCCACAGTCGGTACGTGCGCTGCTGGTTCAGGCAAAATGGACTCTGCATACACAAATGATGTAATTTTGGCTAAATTCAGGCCCAAAGGAATCACTATTTTCTTATGTTTTTCTCTCACGTGTGTATTTTTAGACTAGCTATAGTTTGGATACTAGCTTGCATAAGTCCCATTCTCTGAATGGTTTGGGGTTTGGTGCTGGGACAGGGTCATGTAAACCTGTTTATTCAGTTAACTCTGTTAGCTGGATTCAGAGTGTTTCGGACAGGTCTGGTATAGAGACCTGAAACATTTAGCCAAGAGGAGGCGATTCCCAAATCATCTAAAATCTCGTTGGCAGAGGCAACCAAGTAAATAGTCAATTTTAAAGCTTTTGTATAGCAGACACTAAAGATCCTTATAACCAAGTCATTAAAATACATTTTAAGAGTGAAAAAGGATGAGACAGTATTTCCAAACACACATTTCAAAATAGACATGATAGGATTACCAGAAATTTGGGGAAATCAAGGAGATAGTCGTATCTCCCATTTAGATAGCAGAGCAGGAAACAAGGGCTGCAGGCTCTGGAAAGCCCGTGGAGCGCAGGGATGGGGAGCAGGAGGCAGAGGTAAGGGAAGGGCACTCGGGGGGCTTTATTGTGTCCCAAGACTCTGCATCCTATTTTCTACGCTAAAGGAACACATCGTGTTAGTTTTCTGCAATAAGCAGGATATTGTTTAGGTCCTTTTCCAACAAAGTATTATCAAGGTTTTGGGTTGTTTTGTTTTGCTGTTAATTGAGGGCAGCAGCAAAGTTCAGAGCACCGTATGCAGATGTTACAGGGACACGAAAGTACAAGATAAGGTGCTTCCTACCACAGGAAGGCTATTTTAACAGTCGGGTTTCAAGCTGATATTTACGGAGGAAGGAAAGTCAAAGGCAACAATAATTAATGTCATCATTATGGTCCAGATTTTCAAAGAAACATAGTGGGATTAGGAGCTCAGTTGCTTCAGCTTTTCAGAAGACTTTAGCACAAGATTAGGCAGCATTTGAAAGACAATGAGCACCAAAACCTAGGAGTTTTTAAAATAATTTTTAGACAAGGAATCTATGTTCTATTCAAGTATATGGATCACAGATGGAAGAGTGTTAACAAAAGGGAAGGTAAACTCACAGACCTCACCATCTTCCCTCATTAATGGTTCTCAGCAGAACATGCTGAGCTTTGTGACTTTTTATTTATCATTAAAACAATTTTTGTTATCTGCTGAATGGTTAAAATTTCTTTTCCTGATAATTTGGGGAGGTAGCTGTTTATCATACGGAATGATAAACAAAAGCAGCGAAAGTCTCTTCAAATGGGTTCGTTTGCA
Organism: Phoenicopterus ruber ruber; assembly: GCA_009819775.1. NCBI lineage: Eukaryota > Metazoa > Chordata > Aves > Phoenicopteriformes > Phoenicopteridae > Phoenicopterus > Phoenicopterus ruber. The sequence goes on along the minus strand of CM020227.1, from coordinate 17,707,790 downwards.
GCCCTATAGAGCTATGCTTCATGAGTTTATTTGCATCGTCAGTAGAATCTCAACTAATTTAATTCATGGTAGGGAGCGCATGTTAATGACTTCACTCGGTGCTTAAAGGTAGCGCACGCCTCCCTTCTTACTCAGTGGTTCTGATCTACTAGCAGGTCAATAGAGCAAAAATACACGCTGTCTCATGGGTGGGAAGGACCCCAGGCGAACTAAATCCGTAGTGGCCATATCATCTCTGGAGATGCTTTTACACATCACAAACACTACCAGTATGTTTGCTACCGCATCACACGGTCTGAAGGCTGAATTAGGAGCAGAAATTAGCTATATCCCTGCCCCGCAGAGCGAGGTGCTGCCAGCCAGAGGGAGGGAGGGAGGGAGCTCGGGAGGGAGCTCGGCTGCGCAGCATTTGCGCTTTCACAACTTCCTGCCTCGCGGGCTTGTTCTGACTCCGACACCTCTCTGGCCTTCGCAGCCTTGAAAAACTGTATAAAGGAAGCAAAAGAAAAGGTATTTCAAGGAATGAAATGAAGAATTGTAAAGATCTTTGAATAACTAGTGTTTTCAAACTGGGTTAAAGCAGACTTAGAGTAATCTGACACGATGTAATCCTGGTGAAGTTGCAGGAAAGCAGAAATTAAGTATTTATTTGGGGTATTACAGTGTCTAGTATAAGATATTGTTAAGTACTGTCAGTAACTCGTTATATATTTATTTTAAAAAATAAGAACTTAAAAGAAATTTCAGATTAGAATGCGGTTGCTGTACGTGCATTATACATGCTTCTCCTTCTGTTCCACTGATGGATCCTGACTGCCAGAACAGCGAAACGAACCATCGAAATTAGCGGAACTAAGACCCAGATCTATTAAAAATTTTCATTTGCCTCCAGTGTAGAATTTCAGACAGATCCCCGATTTCTGGGAAGCATTTCCGAACTACCATAGCTATGCTGTAAAATGAGTTTTCTGTCAAAGGGAACAAGCGTGGTGGTAGAAGCCATTGAATCTTCTGCTTCCTAATGGCCAGGCACCAAAGACATGAAAAGCAAAGGATGAAGTATCTCTGGTGGCGTATCATTAATGCTGGTGGCAAGCTGAGGAGCTACTGGGGAAAGAAACATCAATAGCAGAAGAGGCTGAGATGAACGAAGCAGTAGTCATCAGCATGGCAATGCCACCTTAATACTATACTGGGTTCTAAAAAGAACTAATCCAAGGCAGGTTTATTGTACCAAAAGCTGAAACTAAGCGACACAATCCACCCGCTTGGGCTTCACCACCGAGCGGGAGAATCTGAAGTGTGGTTCCCCGATCTCATCAGAGGTGTATCGCAAGTCACTGCTGGAAAGTGATACCTCTAACCTTTCTGTCCTTGGTGATCTCCCACTGCTGGAAGAGTCACCCGTCCCAAGAGTTGCACATGTTGAGCTGAAATCAGAGATGGAATATTATTGCAGTTGAACTTTTATTTATGGCTCATCAAAAAAAATAAAATGTACAATGGAATTTATTTGCTACACCAGTTACTCTCTTAAGGGGAAAAAATATTGGTGAAAATAACATTAAAATATACTGCAGAACTGTGAACACTTCGATCTTCAGTACAGAGCACTTATCAGGAAACCCTCCAGTATTAAGTTATGCTTCATTTTTAATGCTGCCCAAGCATGCTCTGCTTTTGCCAAAATAATGGAAGTCTGAGCCTTTGCTGGGAATTTCCATACTTCTGTGGCTTTAAGTTATATCCTTCTATTTTTTATTTTTTTTTTTTCTTTTTTGGTAATGGGAAGTTTTAGTGCCTGGAAAATTTGAGACACTAAAGGAACCCAAAAAAATGTATATGTAGGAGAGGGTTTGGGTTTCTTCTGAATCCCGGTCAGACTCTGGAAAACAGAACCAAACCTCAGAACCAAAAATTCCTTCATGATTTTTCAACCTTTCTGCTAATGCTGAGTTCCAGGGTCTGGTTTACATTGGGAAACCTTGACTCCTGGCTCCAAAGGGTTCAATTAGTCAAAATGGTTGGCAGATGGAAAAAATAATTAAGTTCCATCCACTGTTTTGTACAATAAAAATAGACTCAAGACACAATGGCCTTACCTTGAACTTTGCAGGCCAACGTCACATAACGATAAAGAGGGAGTCGGCTTTTAAAACCCGTATTATCTACCAGGACACGTGCAGAGTGCCAAGCTGGGCTGCAAGGGGGAGAGGCACCAGAATGTAGCGGCCTGAGCGTGTGATTATTAATTTAATGATTTTAGCCCAGATTGAAGATGTAAATTCTGGCAATGAGAAATAACTTGACATGGATATTATGAGATTACCAAAACCTCACAATAGTAGTAATAACAATAATCATCTGTTATTTGAAGAGATGCTGAAATCCATGGAAATTTTAAAATATTATTCTTAGAAATCTTTCTCCTAAATGTTGTGTCTTTCCTGAAAGTGGCAGAAAATCAGATAGATAACACTTCTGGCAAACAATTTGGTTTTATTTGCCCAACTTTAAGAACCTGAGTTTGCAAATACAGTTATGGAGCAGAAACATAACCTGTGCCCTAATTTCATATCAAAATAATTCTTACTCCAACTATCCCACAAGATAGGTGGGGTAAAGAATTATACCCAATGTTACACAACTGATCGTTCTGAATAAAATCTCCCAAAAAAGGAGAGGCACGTAGGGAAAAATTGCAAAGTGGGAACTGTGACTTATTACACAAATGATTTATTACAAAATAAGCTCTAGTGAAAATTTCATGGCCTAACTGATGTTCTGGGTAATAAATAATATAATATAGACAATAAAAAGTGGACAAATTCTCCACTATTGTCAATAACAGCACCTGACAGTACAGGGCACGTGGGCTTAGAGATTTATCTCTAAGTATGGAATGAAATTCCCAGCTGGTGGGAATTACTAGAGCACAGCTGAGGTTCTAGATTGTAATATTATTAACGTTTAGCAGAAAGCATAAGAGCTCCGTGTATCCACGCTTGTACATCTATGGTTTTACATCTGCTCTTGGCTGTCGCTCAGTGTTGGATGCAACTGGATACTTAACACCTAAAGAGATAGAGAATCAAATTGCGTTGCTCTCAGTGCAAGCCTGATCAAGCTCGGAAAGGTGAGGTAAGCCTGCTTCCTATTGCTCACGTCCTTCCTTCTGTTCCCTAAGCCTCTACCAGGTCCGATTGCCATTTCTTTCCCTCTCCCGTGTCCCTCCTCTGAGGCCACCCTGCCCACCGGGGCTGTAGCCCCCGTTGCCACCACGGGTTTCTCCGTGGCAGCAGGGCTTTGCTACGCGTTTGAGCGGCGTTGCTGATCTGGGGTGAGGACAGGCGTACGCGGGGTGGCTCCCGACATGATATCATGAAGTGTTTTGGCAGCGCTCATGTGGTTGAACCACGTGACTGGTGCTGCGATGCCAGCATTTTAAAGAAGTGATGTTCACATGTTTGCAATTGCTCTGATGGTTTGGACTCCTCTGAGTACAGCAGATGGCCCCCAACTTTATCTTCAGGGAGTGTCTCGTGTTTATTCATAGTGGTAGTCCAGAAAAGCCACTGAATCTATCCCAAATCGTATGGTATTTAGAGGGATAAAGATGTTCAACTAAGCCTGGGAGTCATTAGGTGGCTGCCTTGGAGCCAAGGCAGCTTGGATGGGGCTCAGTTTCACAGCTGGCAGAAGGAGGAGAATCTTTTTCTCCTTTAACTGCTGAGACTGTCAGCAGCAAGCGTGCTGAACCACCTCACGGTTCTTGGGGGGTTGTGGGGTGGTGGAGTGGATGTCCTGTTCAGTGAACTCTACAGACATCTTCTTGGTGCGTGGGTGTGGTGAGGTGTCTGTAAATTTGGAGCCTGCTCTCTGTTGTTTCGGGACTTGGGTTAGAGCGTTGGATGCGTCTGACAGTCTCCTTGGGATAACAGTGGTGGATCCTGGTATTTAAACTAGGAGGTGGCAAGGGTGGAGGGTCTGAAGAGGTAGAATTTTTCCTTTGAATCATAATATAAATTCACTCCACCTGAACCTCCAAGTGAACCTTCAGAGCCCTGATTTCTCTAATCTCTCAAGGGCCAAGCTCCTGGGTTCAGCCTGTCCCAAAGAACATGCTTCTGACTTGACACAGCTTTCCTAGAGGCCAGGAAAAATCCGTGTATACCGTTGTGTTAAACCCAGCGAGGATTAGCAGAAGGGATGTGCTAATGAATTCCATGTGAATATGCTGCAGCAGACCAGTCCTACAAAGAACAGAAATAATTTGGTAGAAAACCCGCCTGGTTTGCTTTCCCCCTCGGACTGATCGGTGAGCAGGCTGTTACTCTGAGCAAGGGCTATTCCCTGAGATGCTGCTACATCACGGGGTGGTGTGAGGTGTGGTACCCTGCCCTGCGAAGGCAGAGCCGGCGCTGCGCAGATCAGAGCAGGCAGCACATCTTGATGTCTACTGCGACTCATAAGGTGAAGGCTTTGATGTATGTCCAGGACCTGGCCACTATGATGCAAGATGCTCTGCAAAACCTGCTTTTCAGGGAGCACGTCCGTAACCATGGGATTTTTGCAAACAAAACCTTGTCCGTCAGGAAGCCTGGATCGGTGATTGATCCTCGGGAGTTCCTGAAGAGGAGTTCCTTGTCCTAGATTTGATGCTAGTATCCTCCACCTCCTGGGCAGCCCAAGCCTGTCTTATGCTGTTACGTGAATAACCAAGGCAAAGGCTTTGAGTTTTGCTTCCAGCTCAAAAGCACTTCAGTTGCAGCATCAGTGCTCCTGTAGAAAATGCTAAAACGCCTTTGTGTGTGATGTTTTGTAATTGAATTTAGTTGTAATACCTCACAGTGGAATACACTGCGCTGAAAGCCTCTAGGTTTTCACTAGCGGCGCAGCTACGCCAGCTGGCTAAGAGAAACTGTTGTGATAATTTTTCTACTTTTCTCACCCGCTTCCCTATAACTCACTATCCTCAGATTTACTTCTTTTCACTAGCCTGGCTCCGGCTCTTCTCTTCGGCAATGATGCTGGTTGCTCTCCCATGCCCACGTGCCTGCGTGCACACACGCACAGGCTCAGGTAGATGCTCGTAGCGTGACTTTGCGTTTCACCCCTCTCCCTCGCTAATTATAAGAGAAAAAGGGAAGGAGGAGTGAAAACAAAAGTGTTACAGAGAGGAATGAGGCAAAAATAGAAATCCAAGGATATGGTGGTTGTAAGGGATGCCCAGAAATTTCCTTCTGGAGTCTTGAGTCTCTTAATTGTCTCTCATACTTTGCTTCACTGCTCTCCTTTCAGCTGTTCAGGCCAGGTTGCTTGGTAGACTTCTACTGCCAAACGCTATTATAACCAAGCTGCTCTGATCTTTAGCCAAATCTTAGGAAAGAAGTGGGTGTGCTGAAGCATTGGTGAGCCAGTGAGGGAACTCTCTGCCATGGCTGGAATGGCAAACGTGACTGTACAGATGAGAGCTGCTGGAGCAGGGCTACAACACTACCATGGGGTCTCACTTCAGCTGCTACACACAGGAAAGAGCAGCCCTGAATGTCTAGAACATATGACCATTTCGCCTACAACCACTGTGATATTAGCCCACAACATGGATAACGTGAACAGCATCTTTGAAGGTACTGGGTACCTGAGACAACCGTCTGGGCTTTGCTGGCGTGTCCCCGGGCTGTGCTGACTGAGTGCAGATCCTCGGTAGGAATAACTGAGGCTGCACTGAAACTCGTGCCCACGCCGTCCCGGAGAGGAATCATCAGGCAGGCGGAAGGGCTCCTGTCGGGCTGTCAGGACTGCGTCCCCCCTCCTCAGGGGCTCGGCGTGGGCTTCACGGCTCTGCCCAGCCAGTTTTGGGCAAGGGCAGCTGGAAACGTGGCTGGAGACTGAGGAGAGGCAGAGCTGGGAACACAGAGGCTTTCCAAGTTCATCCTGCTGCAACATGTTAAAGGAGGGCTGAAACATCACTTAAACAATACTAATTTCTGCAAGATCTTGCTCCATTCTAATTATTAAAGGAAATGTCCAAGCAAAAGAACCAAAAAAACTCCAAACATGCTATTCACAAATGCAGTGAGCTTGCTGGTTCCCAGGCCCTACACTGACTCTGTGCTGTACGTCTGTAATAAGAGTGGCTCTATTTGCTTAGCAGATGTGCTGGAGTCATGTAGAGTTCAAATCTACCGTACCCATCAGGATGCAAATCCCAAATTTCGTTTGCATTGTCCCGTTGGTAAGGACGTTAGCGCAGGTCGGGATTCTGTCTCCCCCCAAGCCCTTTAAATGTGTTTATTCATTTTGTTTATTTTCATTTCCCAGTTTCCACATGTCGCTCAGTCAGATTGTCTGTTAGCGAGACTGAGAGACGAATAACATATGTTACCCCACAACTGACCTTGAAGGGGAACTGAAGAAACCATCTTCCCTAGGGCTGAGATGTAACTCAGCCACGAGCTCGCTTGGTAGAGGTCCTTTCCTGAAAAGATACTGCCAATTGCGTTGCAAGCCCTGGAAACATTTCTGCCTGCATCGATAGCAAAGCACGAAGCGCGTACCAGGGGGATGGTGAAGATTTAGCCTTCTGTGCCAGCCCCCCCTCAGATCGCATAAGCAAAGCAAACACATTCTTTGTGTCTTAGAAGAATTGGATAATTCAGCCAACTCAAGTGGTTTCCTTGCAGTCCTGGCTTTGCACCGGGGGGAGTAGGTTTGCTGATCCTGCCCAGGTTAAAATGACTGAAAATCAATGTGGTTTGACAGCTGTGGGAAAAGAAATAAACAAATGGATGTACAAACTGTGGAGCAACAAAGGATCTTCAAGCGGATACAAAATGAGGCACAAAAAGAAACTGTTGTCTATGATCTTCCTACAGGCTGTTGATTCAGGGCGGTCTGACCAGCCCCAGCCCCACCTGGTAGGGTCGGTCTGCCTCTTCCACAGCGCTTTCCGCTTCCTTGCACACCCTGCTCAGGAAAAAGAGACGCAGGTGGGCCGTAGTCCTCTCCCCTCTCCTTGTGTGGCCGAGCCAGGCATGTCAAACGGCGGATGGGTGCGCCCGTTTTGCCTTAGCCTGACGTTGCAGTCTGATTTGGTGGTACCCTCTGCTCCGCTGCTGAGCTCGGTTTGCCTTTGAAACAGGACAATGTGGAAGCCCTCACCCGTGGAGCCCAGCTCCCGAGGACATCCGTGGGGGGTGTTGTGGGTGGCCCTGTGAAATGGAGGTGGTGTGAGAGCCTGCGCAGGACTGGAGAGTAGCGCCAAGGCTGCTGGTTAGACCCGCTTGCGTTTATCACTTAGGCCAGTGGTCCAGGTAACAAGGTCTGGAGAAGCAAGTCTAGGTTTAACTCGGAGTCAGCTAGCTTGTCACACGGCTCCCACAGGCCACCTGGATCTCAGAAGTCGCCAAATGTAGAGCCCTGCATGCCAGAGGCTCCACCTCTGCCTGTCACCCCCCATAGACATCAGCTTTCCTGGTCCTGCCACCCTGCATCGAGCCCAGGAGCTCACATAACTTCCTCCCTTTTTTCCCAGTGTCTCCAGGCTGTGGTCGCTCTTCATCCATGGTTCACTTCTTTACCTGGGGAACGTGATCGCTCTGTTTCCTTCAGTAATTCAGAATTGAATTATGGTTTTGCCCCAAGGGACGGGCAGCTCGGGAAGGGGCAGTCCGTGTGAGCAGGTTTCATGGCCTTCCTTGTTAGCTTGGTGTCACCCTGCTGTGAAATTTCAGATCGATGCTGAATTACAGCACGGAGAGGAAATAGATGTTACGTTCAGCATGACTTGCCAGTTCTGGCACACAGAAACACTAAACACGTACCCAAACAAAATCCCAAAGTCACGCAAATTTGAATCCAAAAACCTGCCTCCACAGTTGTCGCTTGGTAACAACTTCATATAATTTTTCCTGTGTAATTAAAGTGTCTTTCCTGAGCCAAAAATGAAATTTTCTTTACAGCAGGCAAGTCTTACATAAAAGCAGTTTTCTCTTTAGTTTCTGTCAGTTGAATGTAATTTTTTTATCTGTATTTGAAGAGACTCATTTTGGGAGGTAGCAGATTTCTTATCCTCGTACTTCGGGTTGGTGGGGAAGGACAAAAGCAAACTCTGTACTTAGATTTCAGCTGGGCCCGGTATCAGCTGAGGCGCTAGATCCAGAGCGTGTTTCCACAGGTTTATGGATACCACCTATGGCTGGCAGCGTTTATAGGCAAAGTATCGCTAACGAAGCTTTTACAAACATTTGTTAATGCTCCCGGCAGCCCAGTAGTACCTCCTGTTATGACATCTATTTTAAGGAGAGGTGAGCAGGGTCACGTACACATTTTCTTCATATTTTCATACTGTGGCGGCTGATTTTGGCTGCTTTCACTTTTTTCAGTTCACCCATGACTCCTGCTCTCCAGCAGTGCTCAGCAGCTCCTGGGAGACCTGGAGCTTTCCATGGCCATCACCTTCTGCCTGTTTGGTGTTTAGAAATCCCCCCCTCGCTCCTTCCCCTCTTGGGTCCCCCCAAATAGCTGTATTCCAGTTGAGTAGCCACTTTTGGAAATGTGGGTTCCTGTGATCTCTCGGATGTGCCAATGGACTCACTGGCATTGCAGGTCAGGATTTCTGTCACCACCGTAAAAATGGCCCTGTTGGCAAAGGAACAAAGCTCAGAAAATAACGTTCTTGAACCTGTCAAGTCTGATTTACGGAAAGCTTCCATGATTTAGAAAAGCAACAAGCAATGATTGCTTTCTGCTCCACCCTAATTTTAATTATAAAAAATGCTAGTATAGTTTTCCAGTTGACATCCCTGTAAAGGAAATCAGTAGAGTTGGAGTAAATCTTCCAAATAAACATATTTCTCAGATATAAACATGGTAAATCTTTTCTTTTGAGAAAGATATAAAGAATGGTTAACTTAAAATATGCATATAATAACATATTACCCACAGCTTCTCATGTTTAAAAAGATTCCATATGCTGGGAAAACCCATAAAATAAAGCCCAAGAAATGCTGCATCCTCTTTCTATTAATTTGAAACAGTCACTTAATAGGAAAAGGGAAAAGGAAAAAAAAAAAAGCAAACTGGTGGAACAGAATTATTTTATTTTTTCTTAGAAAATCCCAAACAAATCAGTAACTCCAACATTCCAATCTCTTCATCCTGTTTTTAGTGGTGTATTAATATGTAAACTCAATACTTGTGTTGAAAAATAGCTTTGGGTAAGGAAAAATGGTAGCAAATTCCAGGGTGGCCTTGCTAGCATTTTTGATTGAAAAAACTTGGAAAAATGTTGTTGTTTTAGGACGATGAGAAGTGCTGCCATCTTTTGTGGTTTACCCAGGATTGTCCCAAGTTTGACTGTTGTCTCTGGTTTGGTTTAAAACCTACAAAGGGGCCAGTAACCGTGGCTCCCTCTCTTCCCCCAAACCCCCCATCCTTGCCCCATATTTAAAAGAGTAATTGGCTTTAAAATAGGCTCGCTGAAGCAGCTTTCTGCTGAAGGACCATGGATAAAACAGGCTACTTCTCTTACTTTTTATAAGAGGAGTTTGTTTCTCCGTGTGGTTGTAGGCTGCGTAGCTGGGACGGTGTAAGCGGGCGAGTAAGACTGGGACTCAGTGGACTTGGGCTCTGGGCTGGTTTTGCTCTTGACTTAGTTTATGAATTGGAGCAAATCACTGTCTTTCACTTGACTTCATTTGTGATTCCCCCTATTTTGTCTGACATTTTCACACAGAGAACACTTAATGTGCAGATGCTGGTTGCTCCCTGGCAGGGGTACCTAAAACTGTTCTCTAAGGAACAGAGCTGAGGCCGAGAGTTTGAAGACCATAGCGTGGAGATGACGATTGTTCTTTTTTATATCACAGCCCAATGGTCAGAGCCCTTTCTCAGAGACCTGGATTGAACATGCACCCTCAGTTTTGGGTATTTCTGCTTCTCATCCATCACTGTCCTGGGAACTTCTTGATTTTGGGGCTTTTGGCTTTGCAAAGGGTGCAGGTTCCCACGCAGCTGCAAGTTCAAAACTCCTCGTGCTCCAGAGAGGCCACGAGCGCAGCTGGGGACGCGGCCGGGCTAGGCAGCCCCGAGCTCTGCCCTAGGAGAAGCGGCATGCACGCACACCCTGTGCTCAGCACCTGCAATTAAACGGGGGGGTGTTTAACCAGTCCGATAGCAGCCAAGCAGGTGCTTTCCCAATCCGGGCACCCCAGTTCTCCCTCTGTGCCCCCGTGACGGGGCTCACCTCCGACCGCAGCGGGCTGCAGCCGCGAGGGAGGGGGTTAAAGCGGGCTGAGCCGAGGGCTCCCAGCTGCGTGCACTGGCTGCCTGCGCTGTGTGGGGAGCTGGGCTGGGCCAGCTGCGCCGAATTAAGTAATTCCCCCCAGTCAGCTAGAAAAGGGCTGTGTCTCTAGCGCTGGGATTAGCACTGGGGGGAGTTAGGTTTGTATGGTAGGGAAGGAGGTGGAAGAAAAGTGCATTCGACTGATTCCTTGCTTGCGCTGCGCCGAGGGAGGGTTCGGGCTGTGCAAAAGCTGTCCTGAGAGGAGCTCTCTTGGCAGCGGGGTTAAGAGAAGCCTGACCCGCTGACTTCTTCGTTTAGCATCTAGGCTGGGGAGATGCTCGTTTAGCCCAAAAGCTTGGGTGAGGCAGTCAGCTGGAGTTCAAGATCCAGGGACTTAATGTCCCATGACTGAGTGTAGCTTGTTTGACCTGTAGTGCAGATCTTGAGAATAAGGAGCAGAAGTATTTTTATGGTATGTGCTGAGCCTGCTCTCCCTGACTCAGACACCTCCTGGAAAATGAATAATTTAACATACATGTGACTACGTATAGCCTCTTCTTCAAACACAACCTGAAATGGGGCAGAATATCTTCCAACTTCATAGACTTTTTCTCCTGCTAACTGCATAGGACCGGCTATAAAATCTGTAGGGACAAGGCTTTATAGCAGGGAACAGTCTTTTCAGCCCATGCTTCTGAGCAGTGGCCTTCAATTCTGAGTTTTTTAAGCTAAGTGATGTGGTGAGTTTCTGCCTTCTAACTGAGCTGGAGTAGAAGGAAAAAATAAATCAATTCTGATTTTTTTTTTTATTTGCCAAGCCACACTGCTGCCTGCTAAAATCAAGAGATGTTACTATTGGCACAGCGGGTTTAAACTCACTACAGTGTTTTGCATGTTTTAATAAAGGAAGAAACTGATTGAATGAGATTGTCTATTAGTTGCATTAGATCAGCAGTTTCTTCTTTGTAGTGATGCAACAGATTGTTTGCCGAATAATACAGTAAGAATAGACTCAGCATGCAAAACCCTGTAAACTGTCTGAAGAAAAAGCTGTGTCCTTTTTTTCCCCAATTGCTTCCAAGCCAGTAGCTGCTTCCAATATTCCTGTATCCATTATGAGCCCAATGTTGCGCCTAACACACATCTAATGTTTGTCAAGAGCTGTAATAGTTTGTCAGGAGAAAGGGATGCTGAGGAAAGCAGAGCGGAAAGAATATAGGAGGGATGGTCATGTGAGTAACTCCCTGGGCTGTGTTTTCATAGAACCATAGAATGGTTTGGGTTGGAAAGGACCTTGAAGTTTGTGTAGTTCCAACCCCCCTGCCATGGGCAGGGACACCTTCCACTAGACCAGGTTGCTCAAAGCCCCGTCCAGCCTGGCCTTGAACACTTCCAGCAATGGGGCATCCACAGCTTCTCTGGGCAACCTGTGCCAGGGCCTCAGCACCCTCAGAGGGAAGAACGTCTTCCTTATATCTCATCTAAATCTGCCCTCTTTCAGTTTAAAGCCATTCCCCCTTGTCCTATCACTCCATGCCCTTGTCAAAAGTCCCTCTCCAGCTTTCTTGCAGGCCCCCTTTAGGTACTGGAAGGCTGCTAGAAGGTCTCCCTGGAGCCTTCTCTTCTTCAGGCTGAACAACCCCAATTCTCTCAGCCTGTCTTCAGAGGAGAGGTGCTCCAGCCCTCTGATCATCTTTGTTTTGGGGCAGCTTGGTTCAGTTCCTGGATCTGCTACATCCTTCTCACGTGATCTTGGGAAAGTCTCTTAACCTGCTGTCTCAGTTCCACAGACATGTAATCAGAGGCACCATCTTGTCTCTTATATGTAGTATGTGTTGAGTAAATGCCTATAGTATGTATTAAGTATATACATGTAGTACGTACTAAGGTGGTAAGGCAAGAACCGATTCTGAAAGACTTGAGTGATGCCCAGGACACAGGGTCCTGATCTCGCAGCACGTCAGTTGCAATGCAAAACCCAAATGAATTCTGTCCTTCTAATTCTTGACAAGGTTTGTTATCTGAATGCTAAGTTTGGGTAGATGCTTATTTTTAGCATGTATATTAGTGTGCAAGGGAATGAAAGGGGAGGATCTCCCAGACCAAGCATTTTGTTTTCCATATAAATGCCTGTCGCATAATATTACGGACAAGTAAAGGGTTCTTACCGCTCATAAGGTGTTACGGTAATCCTTCACAGAGTCCTTTTAATGAATAAACCAGGGATGCTTCATAAGTCGTTTATTAAGGGTTAATGATGTATCTTCTCTCTTTGGCATCATTCCCAGCCTAAATCAAGCCTGCTTCATCTCATATGGATATGAAAGACAAACTGTACAGATTGAAAACATCTGTATTCTGAGTGAATGAACCACATGGCAGCAGTGTCATGCAGAGATTTACTTAAAACTGTCCCCTTTTGTTTGACTTTAGAGGAACAGCACAAATAAATACAGTAGGTTCTGTTTAAACAAAGAGGACTCTGATCAATAGAGGTTTGTATAGCTTACGACCTTCAACTATAAACAAAAAATTGGGGTAAACCCCACATGTCTCAGGTCAATTGCCATCTTATTTACTTTATTACACCACTAATGTTCTAATCTGTCTTGCATATAAAATGCTTTTCACAAGCCGTCTTGCTTTGCTTCTCCATTTTCGCCAGAGATAAAAGGGAAGGTTGCGTTTGTTATTCAGAGCGACCTGTGAGCGTGGGTATGAGTGTGCCGGGAATTCTGAGTATCGGTGTAAGCAGAGAGCTTAGACAAACCGGTTCAGGCAAATTTCAAATTCCAGTAAATTTTGCTTGAGGTTTCTGATAGCTTTCTGTGCTTTGTGAGTGGGTTCAAGCATCCACAAAGAAAATCAAAATGATTTGTGGCTCGCCATAACCAGGGCTGTGCACAAGAAGCAGGACAGAGGCAGTGCTGGCTAGAAAGTGGTCACTCTGTCCTGGCTGTAAGCAGGGGTTATCCCTTCTGCACTGACACTTGGAAACATTTGCAAATATCTGCTGGAGACTGACCCTAGCCGTGAGTCTTTATTATTATTATTTTTGTTACTGTCTCCCAGCAAGATTAAGTAATTCCAAATACTGAGGGGATGACACTCCTGCATGTGTTCTGCCCTCATATCTCCAAATAGCTAACTTAAATTGTAATTACTTTTTTCTGGCACGTTTCCTCATTTTCTAGAGGGGAGAGACTATTATCATATCCTGTTTCTGTCCATCTTATCTTCCCTGGCTAATTTTTAATCCTTTTGGTCAATTTTAACAGAAGACAAGAAAAGGAGATGCCACAGGGAAAACGTACCTATACAGGTTTATGAAAACAGACAGCAAGGCAGAGGAGAAGGGCCCCCATCGTGCCTTCCCCAATGGATAAAGCTACAGCGGGAGCCCTCACGAGGCACCAGAGGAGCCAGTGAAGGCACAGAAAGCCATGAGAAGCCAGATTTATTAGCCCTGCTGCTCGGTTATTCAGATGTTTTTCTTTGCTGAGGGCATTCCTGTTCCCATTAACTCCAAAATTTTCAACTTGAGTGTTATCTGCTCTAATCTAGGAGATACTTCACTTCTGCTTCAAGTGCACTTTCTTGTGGAATTCAAATACTTTGGTGGGTAACAGAGGGATAAGTCCCTCTGAGCATGTGTCTTTCCTCAGAGCTTCGAGAGATCTGGCGAGATATTTCTGGAGGTTGTTTGGGGTTGAATTTGTGACTTTTTTTTTGGTTAAAAAGCAAAGAGCACCCAGGCTGCTTGCGTATCTGCGTTCTCGTTCCACTAGCCAGGTGACTTTTGATCCATGAAGCAGCATCTCAGCTGCCTACCTCACTGGAAGAAAATCTTACAGCCGTTTAGGTTTTGCAACTGAACAGTTGTGCGCTTGTCTTGCTTCCAGCATTTCTTCACAGTCCCCATTTAGGCCCAGAAACTAGAGCTGCAAGTTCTAGTCTCAGCAGTAATGTCTCCCCCGTCATTAAATAATTGAGTTAGTCCTGCAATCTCCAGCCCAGCACTCGGAGACACTACCTCATAGCTGGTGGGTCGCTGGCAGCAGGTTTGACAAAACCCTTCGGGGATGGCTAGTGGAGGCTCTTTCCTGGCAGGTCCCAGCTTGGTTTGTTAGGTCAGTGGGGAGACAGACGGGGTAACCACGCCGTGCCCGTGCCAAGCCACGCTGGCCAAGATTGGTTACGTTTTGGCTGTACCTTCCAGCACAGTGTTAGAAATACCGAAGAAGAGGCTGTGGTCCTTCGCTGAATAAGGGAAGCAAATTTAGGTATTGGAGTCCTCGGGAGATGCTGTTTTGCTGCCCTCTAGGCAGAGATTAAAGCTTAAAATGTGGAAGCTGCAGAAAATGCTGTCCTGGGCACACGGAAGCAAAGGTGGGAAGGTTGAAAGACTTTTTGTGGGACTTCATTAAGGTGAGAGTATAAAATCTCTAAAAAGATCTCTGGGCTCAGATAAGGAAGATCCAGTGGTGTACAACAAAGAGTTATCAGCAAAGGCATCATAATTACAAAGTACTTTTATATTAAAATGATGTCATGTAATAGGTTGAAGAACAAGAAATAAATAAGCCGTGCAGATCTCCTTTATCTAAATAATTGTTTTCTTATGCGTTAGGCTGCAAACTTCTCATATAATTCCTGTCCTTTAATGGTAAAAACGTATTAAATAAAGACTATGAAACTATTTTAACATTTCAATAGTACGCTTCATCTTGAGGATCCCAAAGTGCATCACTGAAATGCCAATCCGAGGGAACCATGGAAATAGAGAAGAGGATGTAGAACGAAGGCTTAATAGGGAGTGTGTCATCGCAGGGCTCTATGGCAAATATATAATGTCATTTTAAAGTGTATGAACTATTGTATGGAGGATCAGATATTTTTAAAACAAAAGTTATAATTGTATGACTTTGAATGTTGAGAGTATTCTCTTGTAGCTCTTTTTTTTCCTGATGTCTTTTTGCTGAGGAGAAATCTTCATTTCTCCTGTGTGAAGAATTATGCTGAGATCTGCCCATGGAAAATTACATTCTAGGAGCAAGAATCACAAAGGACCTTTGCTTTTAGACTTTCCTTTAAGAGGTCCACAACATAATGAGCAAAATTGAATCAAGTGTATTAACCTTTGGAAGATGAAAGGTAATCAGGACTGAACCAATGCTCCCCGTGGTTAGACCACAAGCTCTTATGAAAGCTTTACGATCGGTCTGTGCGTGTATCTCAACAGTTCCTAGGAAGACATTTTCATAGGTCATATGTTATTGGAAAAAAACAAAACAAAACAAAACAAACCCAAACAGATAAAAAAAAAAAAAAGTTGATCCAGAAGTGTTTAAGTCTCATTGCCTAAACCAAAACAGATACAATGACCTTAGAAACAATTGGCTCTTGACTGCTACCCACGCAACGCAGAAAATGTTAAGGAGGTGGAAAACGAGCTCAAGTTCCTATTATTTGCGCATCAACACATTATTGTGTTGTGAATGTTTGCTTCTCTTTGCCTCTGCAGACAAAAGATCAAATTATCTTCTCAGATTATCAGGATAGGAGAACATTTTGGAGGTAATTTGGAGAATACCACCAGGCAATAATCTTCTCAACAGGGCTTCCGTGGTTTCTTTGCCAGTCCAGGGCACTGAGACAGCTTTCCTGCGAGCTGCCCGAGAGCTGCGAGCTGTGTGACCTGCCTCTGTTTACTCGGTGGGGGCACGTCTCCGTGCTGTTGTTGGATCTTTTTATCTGCTTATGCCACCGGTGACCGTGACCCCCTTCTTTCTCATCTGGGCTTGAGACTGACCTGCTTGGCTCCTGAGCTGCATTGGATCTCGTTTGACTCGTTGTATTTCTTTGGCTGCCAGGACTGGGAATCCTTTTCATTCAGCCCTGCTTACCTTAGGCGACTGCCGGCCAGCAGCTGTCTCTTCTCTGGTAGCGTTACCTACCCACAAGAGCCGTCTCGTCAATTTTAGTATTTGCAAGTTTTCCAGAGCTTTCAGTTTGTGCGTGATCTTGCAATGTACTTCTCACTCCCTGCAGATTCCTGAAAACAGGACGCTAGAAGGTGCT
Source organism: Phoenicopterus ruber ruber (assembly GCA_009819775.1). Lineage (NCBI taxonomy): Eukaryota > Metazoa > Chordata > Aves > Phoenicopteriformes > Phoenicopteridae > Phoenicopterus > Phoenicopterus ruber. The sequence goes on along the minus strand of CM020227.1, from coordinate 17,691,421 downwards.
CTTTGTAGATATCTGCTATGTTATGAACGGATTCAAATGCGCTTACATTTAATTTCTCCTGTGGTTTGGTCACTTTGTTTCAGTGGGCAGCATGGATGGGAGTGTGGTCTGGTGAGCCAGAAGTGCATTTCCAGAGCAGGAACAGGTTAGGAATATGCTCTGTTCTTCACTGAAGAGAAGATGGATGCTTGATGGATGCACATTTGTGAAAGGATTTGTATAGCGAGAACGACATTAACCTGTTCTTTTGTAGTGTCTGGGAGGATGTAGGTGGCTCATGGGGAGAGAATACAGGACAGGCCTCTGAGATGCTGGAATGAAATAGTGTTTCTCCAGAGGTCCCTTCCAGCCTGGATTTTCCTAGAAACTGGGGCTTGAAGGTATTAGTTAATTTCCAACAGGAGAATGGAAATAAACATGGAAAGAAAAGCATGCAGGGAGAGCTGCTGGGAATGCTGAAGAGTAAATAGTGACCCATTCTTCTCACAGTTCCATAGTCTCCATTCAAAAAGTGTCTCCTCAAGCGACAAAGTCTCTGTGTTTTAATAGATGTGCTACCAGCAAACAAACAGTCTTTATCAGCCAAAACTCACTGCCACAGCCATAGTTTATAATCGAGAGCGTCTCTGTGCAGACACACGGAGAACATGGGACGTTTCCTTGGAGCACAAGCATTGAGATTGTACACTTGGAGGATGAATTCTCTCCACCTGCAGAGGTGACAGTCCCCAGACACACAGGAACAGCTCTTTGCCTTCTTGAGATACCTTAGACTTTCCCTCAAAGCCTTGCTGCGCTGTGGTCTACATCAGCATTTAGGGTATTTCCATTAGCACCATAAGGTGTGCAAGAACTTTCTCCCTTATCTTTACACCAGACTCCCATGGGCTGATTTCATTACCAATGATCCCAGAGTGATTAGACTTCGAATGCTGGGAAGGGTGAGGTTAAGGGGGGGGGAGAAAAGAAAATGAAAGCGAAACAGAAAATGTGGTATCTCTCAAGAGCGGCGGACTCCTCGCTGCGAGCAGTTAAAGGCAATGGCACACATTGCTTGCGTTGGCTCCTCTAGATGGCTTAAAATTTCAGCAAGGGGTTATTGCAATGATGAGACAGTTTGGTCCAAATTGCTTTTACCCTGACAAAGAGCTGTTTACCTGCTTGGAAGAGGAGAGCTCATCAGTACTGGAAGGATTTCATATAGCTGGTCTCGGGATCTCTTTCCCCTCAACTGCTGGAACACGAAACCTTCCAGCTGCATCTCACCACACTTTGCTCAGAGAAGAGAAAATATTACGAATGAATGTTTCTAAATCCCTCATTCAGCGTGCTGAGGGCCAGAGCCTGAAGTAAGACTCCTGATAAATATGGGGATCCAAATCTGGCCCTCTGAGAGCTATCATCCATTACACTCTAGCGAAGGAGCGACCTGATGTTAAGATCTGACTGCTCATTGCAAAGCTTATTTTGTTACATCAGCAGGCCACAAGGTTCAATAAACTATGTGGCCTTTATCTGTTCCATATGTACTGGCTGCCTCCTGTAGTTCCTATGTATTTACACTGTATATGAGCTTTAAGGGAATCTGATGCCTTTAGACAGTAGAAATGCAGATAATTCTTCAGTTTGTAAAACCCAGTTTAAATTTGATTCTGCATCAAAAAATAATGCCAGTAATTGCAATTTTTGTTTTCGAGATACAGGCTTCCAGAGGGGCTTGTGACTCAGAGGATTTTATAGGCATTGAAATTTGATGGATTAATTGTTAATAAAAGTTAGATTGGGTAAGTGAATACAAACATCATACTGAATTTAATGTTTACATTGGCTCCTAAACATTTTAAAAGGGCAGTTTTGGACGGAGATGCCTGACAGAATTTTTTAGTTTTGCGCCTAGAAAGTTATTTAACTGGAGAACAATCCGTGCCGTCAAAACCAGAGTTTTCTTCTGGTGGTTTTTTTTTGCATCACGTTATCACTATCTCCTATCAGGATCTCACTGTACAATAGTGACCTCTGATGTAAAGGAATCAGGAGTGCCACTTGCAGACCCTACCGCACAGCCTTACGGAGCGGTGATAAGCCTATTCATCAACAGCCAAACAGCTTGGAAAGGAAGGGACGCGTGTGCACGTGCGCACGCACACACGTCCACACACAGGCAGCTGAAACACTGGTGATAAAATAAAATTGAAGAGCACAACACTGAAGGATCTGGAGCTGTTAATTTTTATAGCTGATACAGATACTAATATTTTATGAGGTTTGGAACTATCAGTATAAAAAAAAGTAATATCTAGCCTTACCCTTTTTGTTTTAATACAAAGATAAAACTATCGCTCGAATAGAGCAGCATTATGGTTAATAGACCTCCTCTTTATGGACAGACCTATCTTCCTGTTTCCTTTTGTCAATATTTATAAAAACAGAAGGATATTTGTGCCTAATCCTATCCAAAATCCATGGGTTGGTTTCTTTAAAGAAGCACTTCCCCTGCTCACTTATATCTCAAGGCATATTTCAGTTAAATAGCAGCGTTGGGTTGATCCTAGGCAGCTTTTATATGTTACAGTTTGTGAAATGGCTCCCTTTAAATGCAAACTCTGAAGTGACACCGGGAAATTGGATAAGAGACTTTCCACTGCAGAATTTACATGACGACGAACATCTGAAGCCTTTAAGAAGTCCTCTAGGGACACACGAGGGATGTCTCATTTGAGTGCTCTCCCTCGGTGTTTCAGAGGGTGGCAGCTACCCCAGAGGGATCAGTGGTGGGCCAGCTGGGTGTCTTTGCAGAGGCTACAAGGCAGTCCTTGAGGTCAGGGGAATGAACTGCAACAGGATGGAACAGAAACTGGGGAGAACTCTGGCCCCAGGTTGTGTGTGGTGTCTGTGTCCATGATCCTTTAGAATAAATAATAAATATTTCACTTTAGGAATAATAAGAGAAATGTTTATTTCCAGCTTGCTCAACAGATGATGCCAAAGACACAATACTTTGAAGAAACGGGGTATTTAAAGAAATGCAATATTATATTGGATGCAGCTTAAGAAATATGTTAATATAGAAGAGTCTCTCACTAAGATGCAGGTTTATTTTATGTGTAGAGCAAGGGCGATTTCAGAGGCAGGATGCTGAACTGGTACTCAGGTGATCCACCTTCTGCTGTCACGCATCCCCAGGCTTCCTCTGGGACTTTATTTACCCCTTACAACAATTTGACAGCCTGTAGAAATATGAAGCAACTTTTTTGTGCCCCATGGGAAGGTTATATAGCAAGACACAACAATTTGCAAAGTTTTCAAATAGTCAAGTGATGAAGGTCATGCAAATGTATGGGTAGTTCAGATTCCTGGAAAATGCTACTAGTTAGGAGTTTGTGGCAATACACTAGTCATTACCTCAAATATATGGTAAGCAGGAGGACACAATACAACCTAAGCTCTAAACTGTCCTTGTATAAGCTTATTCTTTATGTTTCCTTATGGGATTTTATCAAAACTGCTAAAAGCCTGAGAAAAAAATTATTATGAAACAATTATGCCTTTTAAAACTTTCAGTAGAATAATCGCTGTTTTCCAGCTTCTGGAAAAGGAAAGCCAGAGTTTTCCAGAGTCTTTGCAATCCCAACATAAACATTTTGGAAAAACACACATGTTTAGGAAGTACTTTGATGATATGTAAGGTTGAGTAGATTCTTCAATATATTGAAGGAAAGATGTGTATGCTTTGTAATCTGAGTCCTGGCCGGGCGTCAAGCTTCCCATAAGGCATTCTGTCCTAGCAGCAGCCAAGAGACCTGATACCAATAACGCTCCAAGAATTCAAGGTGTTCGTTAATATTCAGCTATAATGAATGCAGCATGTGTTTTTGAATAAAGTGCATGCTTGAATGAGGACCGCTCATTCAGGAAGGTGAGGTGCATAGTGTAGTGATTAGACTTGGCAAAAAGCAGTTGTTTTGCACGGATGGCACCAGCCAGCTGATTGTCATTGCTAACAGCGTGGCTTCTCGAGCATCCCTCGCAGAGGCAGGAGCCTGAGCTGCTTGGTTGTCCCAAACTGCGCCACACTGGTAAATCCCGAGGGAGTGCCGTGACGGAGAAGTTCCTGCAGGTTGGCACAAATCTGCTTTGCATTAGAGCCCGGTTGTTTCAAGCGTGATGCATGTTCGGCTGGAGGCTCAGCCTTTTTCACTCTGGTTGATTTGTTAAAATTTTACTCGCTTCCAGTAAACTGAAAATGGCTCAGCTTTCTAGAAACCATTTGTTTGAGCTTCGAAGGAGAATGAGTTTCAGTTACACCAGATCAGCCCAATAACCCACACTAGCAATGCAAAACTTTGAATTTATTATGGAAGAGGGGAAAAAATAGAACCTAAGCGTTTATCCTTGTGAGACCTAAAACTCCACCAACCTCAAAAGAGGTCTTCAGTCTTCAAAGTAAGCAGGATCTGTCCCCCAGTAATCGCTTAGGTCCAGCCTGTGGTACATATTTCCAGTGGTGAACCTGCAAGGGAGGTGTTTTCATCCTGATATGTGCAGATTTGGGGCCAAAACTTCTTCTCAGTTGCATAATGGGGTATTAGGGTGGAGGCCCTCATTTCCATACAGTTGAAGAGAGGAGATGATCTTCTTCATACAGGGAAGTGAGATGTTCTAATACTCTTATCTTACCTTACATAACTCCAGATGTTAATCATCAAAAAAGATCCAGCCCTTTTTAATATTAGGGAATGAAATGATAAGGCTTGACTTAATTTTTCAATTTTCTCTTGATAAACCTTAACTTTGAGATGCCGCAGGAGGTGGATTCAGTAGACTTCTTAGTAACCTTCAGATGTAATTACATCAGCCTAAGCTTATGTATTCATCTTTTCTCCTTATAAAACATTGTTGCATTAGGTTTAAAGTGGAAATTCTTAAAGAATTAATTGGAAGAAAGTATTTGGTGCTCTTTTTAGGGGGAAGAAGGTAATAATTTTTAAGAAATAGCAATCCGGAAGAATAATCAAAATACATTTATAGCATTTAGCAATAGTTTACTGAGTTTTCAGCATTTCCATTTCCAGTCAACCAACTTCATCAGCCACCAATACTCCTAAAAAGTGATTTGAAGTGATTATTCTCTTTGGTATTATTCCTCATTAAGAGTAGAGCAAATGCTTCTGAAACCAGTGCGGAGGGGGGTTTCAAAGTGAAACCATTTTTTTTTAAAGTATGACTGCGTACTCTATAAAGTTGCTTATGGTTCCACTTTCCACACCCTATAAATAATAATAATGATTGAAAATAACAAAAGCTTCCCACTCAGACCAATTTACTGCAATTTTCCTTTCACCATCTTACTCAGTTTATTTAATCTTTAAGCTGTCTTTGAATTGCCTCTGGATTTCAGACACATGTATGCAGATAATTAGCATAGATGCAGATATTACACAAGATGGTCAGGGTTATCAGATACAGGCATTTCTAATCTGTTGGTCCTTTACAGTCCCTTTTTAGATTCCTACTTTCTAATAACAGTAGAAATGTTTCGGAGGACGTACTCCTGGTCTCCCTTCTCCAACCGAAGCAAGAAAATCCCACAAGATGGGACTTAAATGCAGAATGAGCACTTAAGGAAAGGCTCCAATCTGCATGCCACACCTCTGCCCTCTCTTGTATACAACGGAAAGCCCGTCAATGTTATTGTAAATCGTGATGGCTCAGTCCAGAAAAACCATATTTTGCACCTCATCTGGTCTAAATATTGAGTTTACGAGTGAATGTTGCTTTGCATTATGTGTTATAGATGCTTTATGTTTATTTAAGAACTCAGTTTGCAGGAATGTTTTCCAGACATGTGGTTTACCGCAATAGACAGTTGTTGATATTCTGATCCCAAGAGCATTAGAATATGTTTAGAAATTGCGACACTTTTAAAACCAGATGTTCTACATAAGCTACACAAAAAAAGGGGGTGGGGGAACAAATAGAACTGTCATTTGGCATGAAAACAGCCTGTGTTAAAGCAAAGGCAAACACATACCAAGTGAAATAAACGTGGTGAACTGCCCTCAACCCTTTCCTCCTTTTGTAAGTAACTATTTTAACAAAAGATGGAAAATCCCAGCTCCCAGATGGTGTGGGAAGGGAGAAGGAAGGCTTTCAGGTCCAGATTCGCATCTGAAGGAAGCTGCTGGATCTTGTTCCTGGGATGGATCAAACCAGAATGACAGAGCTAGGCAACTTCAAGCAAGGAAAGAATGTAAATCTGGATTCAAAGCCCAGCACAGAAATTCATTTTCTGTGTGTTTCTAAAGGTAAATGCTCATCAGTGAGGAGGCAAACAATGTTATGCCCTGCACGGTGAATCGCTGCAAAAAGGTTCCTCCCAGCAGCCAGAGGATGGTGGCACACGCTGCCCTGTCCTCCGGGATGATTTGATGGAGACGTTTCTGCAAACAGGTGGGGGATCATCCTGCACTAGGCACAGTCTCAGAGACCGAAGTATCTCAGAATACCTCTGCTGTGGGTCTCTGGTGTGAAAGCATGGTCGGGCAGCAGAACAATTGGGACTCAGAGCCGTCTCCAGCTGATGATTAACTGTCTCTTTCCATTCAATCTGTTGCTGTTTTTTCTTCTGACTTTGAATTCTATCCTCTGTTTTATAAAGCAGAAGGCAAAAGTTTCACACACCCCAACCTCAAACAAGTTGGCTTGAGTCATGTTGCTCTCTGAATCATTTTTCCCCTCCTATCACAAGTTAACACGCATTAGGGTAATCAGTGATAACACTGTATGTCTCGACCTATAAAAATAAGACCAACTGGCAGCCAAAAGAAAAGGAAACCGAGGCACCTCCGCTTTCCTTTACAGCAGCATCCCACAGTGATGGAAGCATGTTGCCAGCAAGTCTGGAGTAATTTGCACAAAACATAGTGGCTTAAGTGACTAAAATAATGCATACATTTGCCCAAAGGTTGAAAATGTTGTATTTGTAATATAAAAGTAATGTAATGTCTGACAAACAGCCTTGTTCGAAAGCAGTTAAAGGAATGCTGTGAAGAAAGGTGCTATGCAAACATGGTTTCGCCAGCAGGTTTCCTGAGCGTTGAGAATCGGAGCCGTTTGGACCCTCCTCTGTCTCTTCCGAGCTGTAGCAGAGCTACTCTGCACATTGGTGCTGCATTTTTGCAGTTTGCTCGACTGCAAAGGAATAGGCTCATTTATCAGTCCGTGGTTTCATGGGAAGGCAACTTACTTATATTAGTAAAGTGACCAAACTGCCCTACCAGCTTAGTCACTCTGCCTTCATTGAACAGAAGACTCCTACTAACTTCAGTGGATGTTGGACCAGTTCGTTAGTCCAGCTTCAAAGAATTAACGCAGTAGTAGGATCTGCCCACTGACTCATTCTGCTCCTCATGAGTACCTGAAAAGCCAGCTCTGAAACTCTTACTAGGTCTGCCTCACCAAAGACAATTTATGGCGGAAGTTCATGTACATATTTATTTTGTTGCTAAAGAGTTTGCTGGCATACTTCAAAGTGTGGGCTATTACCTGCTCAGGTTTATTGCCTGCTCGGGTGAGTTATTGCCTACCTGAGCAGGCCTGCTGAGCAATAGTTCAAATTAAAACGTGTCATTTATCATGTTCACACCAATCCAAAATGACCGCAAAACCCAAGGTGTAATTATTGCCAGGCTCTGACTGCAGAGCTGTCATAGCAAGCTCTCAACCAGTGGGGAATACTGGTTCCTCTCTTTGAAGGACATCTGCTTCTTTCTTCATAATCAACAAATATGACCTTACCATAACAGTAATATTGTTTCAAATGCTGATATTCACCACGGAAGCCAACTTTTAAATATGGTGGAAGAACGTGGCACGGATCCCATCCAAGATTAGTTTTTCTGCAAACTGCAATTTTAGACCCAGGGTTTTTCATTAAAATTTCTTCTAAAAACAAATCTTGCACTTCTCACCAATATGGAGGAAGTAGGTTGTCACACAGCCTGGAATGATAGTGCTATTTTTATTATCATTATTATTGCTACTACTATTATTATTTTACCCCAGTTTCAGAAAATAAATGAAAGCAGGATCTCAGTACCAGCATGGGCTGTGGATGCTCCAATGTGCCTACAGCTGTAGTAAACCAAGCCTGTACATCCGTGTTCTGCTCCATCCTCTTCTATCCCCGTTCCTTGCTGTGTCATCTTTTCATATGCTTCGATATATCCCAGGGTTTGTGTCCCTTTTTAGCCTAAAACTTGTAGGGCTGTGGCTGCCTGTGGTATGTATATGAAAGTAGTGAAGAGCAGCTGTGTATATGGTGTGCTGTTCCCTCATGTCCCTCCCCAACTCTTCCTGGCTCATCTACGGCTTTGGAGCTTTTTCTGGATAACGTAAAGCTTCTGAAGTAGGAGAGAAAAAACCCTTTTTGTCCATGTCTTTGCTGAAGCATAGTAAATATATATTGTAAGCCTTTTTTTTTCTTTTATTGTTGTAGGACCTGAAAGGAAAGGGAATAATCAAACAAGACCAAAATAGAAAACAAAAATCAGAATTATCTGCTTTAATGAAAGAATTTTGCGATATGTATGTTTGTTGTCTGTGCAAACATGTAGGTGTAAGTACAGGGAAAGGGGGGGGGAAATGTGGCTGTAGGCTGATCAGAAAACTCCTCTGGGATGCAATGACTTGTGCATTGGGATTGAGGATGGACCAGGACTGCAACATGTGGTCAGGCTGTCCATAATTCATACGCAGACCTGGTTCTGAGCATCCTGATTCCCGTCTCACTTCTCTGTGAACCATACCAGCTCTCTGCAGCTGAACACTTCCTAAATTACGGAGTTTGCATCCTGATCTGAATTTTGCAACTCAAGCCTACCTGTGGTTATACAGTCAGACAGAGAAGCCAACAAGCCAAGAGCAACGCCTAGTCACGGACTTTGATCTAGAAATAGTTATTATCCAGCTATCTCCATTACAAAACATCCAGTTTGCTAAACCTGCGTTATCTCCTGATTTGGCTTCATTTGATAGACAAGAGCAGGTCTAGCATGGGAGAGCTTCACATCCGAAGCGATGCATCTTTCAAAAAACTGATAAGTGATAAATCTTGCAAAACCCGTGAGTAGGAAATGACATTTCTGTCCACCTCCCAACTCTCTACAGTTAATCCTAAATAGCACCACTGGCAGCCTTTGCAGATGAGATGGAAAAGTGAGAGAATTAATGCTTCGCCCAACAGAGCTGAGCCTCGCCAGTGGGCAGCGAGAGGAAGCGTGTACTTCTAATGATAAGTACATCAGTGCGGTTACGTCGATTTCAGTTTCTCAAGCTATAAGCTTATGCAGATTTTTTATGAGGGTAAATGACTTATTTTCAAACAATTTCTTTGAATTTCTTTTTCTTGGAAGCATAGAGGGAAGTTCCTTAAAAAGGAAGTCACTTTGAATTCTTTCCTTTTCGCTCCGGATTAGAAGAAACTCTTCTTTCTCTGAAGAGTGAATTTGGGTCACGGTGCAGTAGCATTCAGTCCTCACGCTGAATTACTTGCTGAACATGTGGTAGTGTTTTGCGACATGGTCTGTGAACTGGGAAGTAAGCTGAGCTCACCCAACCCATTTCATTTATGGCTTTACACAAGTAAATAAGTATGTTTTCAGCCACTCAACGCAAGAATGGCTTGCAAATTGCAACCGCCATTGCCTGGCAGGTTAAAGGTTAAGCTTTTCAACAGGTCAGACTACAGTGCTAATTCACCTCAGTAGTGAGTCCCAGGCAGCCTGTAATGCATATTTGTGGTGGTTGTGTTTGTATAGCATGCACATAAAATGAAAACCGTATGACAGAGGTTAGTCTTCTTAAATGGTTGTCACATTGGCTTGGGTAACTTTTGTACAGTTATCCATATGCTAGCCAAGATTCTGGTGGTATTTTCGTATAAATTTTATTGACGTGGTGAACTAAATTGGGTAATTTCATAGCTATTATAATCAGCCAGTGGCCCAAGCAATGTACTGCTTTGTTTATCATGAAAATGTTGCTAACTGGTCTGGCCAGGTTCAGCTTCCAGTGGTGGCCCTCTTCCAAATGTGGAAAACCCCTTTTTCTGACATGGAGGGTTCACACAGGCAATCCTTGTGTGCTTGATCCACAAAAGCATCGACGCTGTGGGCTGAGGGCTCAGCCCTGTCGCCAGATGTATTTCCTGAACGTTACACAAATAAGGAGCTTGCAAGAGCTTCTTGAGTTCAGTTCACAACTGCCAAAGCTTGGACTAAGGCCTAGATTAAACAAAATGTCTAAATTAGGAGCCTAAATTAGGCACATAGCTCCCTTATATATTCAGTCGGGAGAGACCGGCACTCCCAGAGATACCTCGGGGAAGTGCACTTGTCCTCTGGGGGTGCCCCTCCATCCATTGGCTCTAAAAGGAGCCCAAGGTAACAAATGTCCTAACGCAGGCATCTTAGTTGGGCGCTTGTGGTGCTGTGGATCTGGACCTAGATAGCCACGCATCACGGCAAAAAGTCACCTCAAATTGCTTCTTCAAAGGGCTTATATTCTTCTATGACCTCGTGTACTACTTGGTGGACAGCCATTACCCGCAGGCATAATCCTGTGGACAGTACTGCTGATAGGAGTTCAGCAAGCCAAAGATCTGTGTGTCTGAATGACCAAAAGAAGTCATTTACTGTCTTTTGTTGGCAGAGAAATATTAAAATTTCCTCCCCCGCAAGGCAGGAAGAGCAGACACAGCCCTGGACTTCCTCTCCCAGATCCTTCCTGACCAAGATGCCCTTCTCCAAGGGAGGAGCCGTGACCTTCAAAGGCCACGTCTTGGCACATCAGGACGTACTCATGTGCATAGCACACGTTCGTTGCCCTGTTGCAAAACAGGTGAATTTAAAAACTTACCGTATCGGCCAATTTTGAGAGATTTCTGCTGAAAGGCGAAATACATAGCGAATAAAAGAGAAACCCCTGAGTGCACGTAGCAGGAGACAACTGAGATGTTTTGGGAAGCTCCTGTTTCCAGCTCCCAGAGTTCCTCTACATCCCTGAAAAAAGAAGATGAGTAGTCCCCATCTTTGGTGAAATGCTTGATGGAGCTGGCAATATCACTCCGGTTTAACACTGACTATAAATGATGCTTACATTTCAACAGCATTTTTTAATAATATTTTTCATAAGTATAAGCTAAAGGAGTTACTTTCCACCAGGGTCACGGAGAGTTCACTAAATGCTGATAGACTGTATTCTGTATTAATGGTGCTAAGCTAACTGCCTCACAGAACTGCCAGAGCCCTTTATTTAAAGAAATAGCACTGTATTTCACAAGAAAATATTTTTAAAGCTTTCCCTACTTATAATTTGTCTAAAGAGAGACAGATCTAATTATTTAAACTGAATCTGGAAGGCCCAGTGCTGGATGTGTTCAATAAGATACATAGATACATGCTTTATTTGAATATACACTTAGAGCAGTGTGCAACACAGATCATTAAAGCATTTTGTTTTCTTTTTATTTAACGGAATATCAGCAATTAGCTTCTTCAGCTAATTATTGGATTTTATAACTGATTCTTCAAAAACAGCTACGAGGATTAGGTTGAGCCTTTATACTGAGCTCGGGGTAAGGGGTTCCATGCAGCCAGAGGAGAATCGCCGTATGGGTCGCAATTTCTTCTCTTCAGCGAGGGGAAGGGATCTGCAGCTCATCTGTATCGGTGCATCTCTAGCAGCAAGCCAGGCGGCAGAGCTGGGACTTAGTCCTGGACATTGGACGTTTGTTCATCCGGCCAGGAGCTGGGGGCTCGTATCTGGCTGTGGGCAAGATTCTTACTCCCTTGCATGGGTAATGCAAGTCAAAAACTAGCCCTTGCTGGTACTCGTGCAAGTTCCATAGTGGTGGTGGTTTGAAAAGCGTGGTACTAGTTAGAAACCTGTTCTTGTTACAGTCACAAATGTGAAGTGACTTCAAAGCAAAATTACTAGGAAAGTGATGTAGATTAAATAATGAAAGAATCGCTAGGAATAACTTCTCCCTATCAAGGCAGTGCAACCCACTGAAACCCACGTGATCGCGCTGAGAATTAATTCCTTGGCTCCTTGATGGAGAGTGAATCTGTAAAGGACAATCTGCTCACGCTTCTCCCTTACCATGTCCCGTTTCAAATCTGTGTAGCGGAGCTATTTCAAAGCAAAAGCCCAAAGATAATACAAAAGAGCTTCTGCTTTCTACAAGTCTTCTGCCTACCCATGATGGACCAATTTATGAAGCTGACAAAACGTACCATTAAAATGGGAAGACCATGAAAGTGTAATGTGTAATACCCAGCTAGACAAAATGACTCTTTAGCTCTGACTATTTGGTTTAACAACTGTAGCAAGAGTGTACACAAATTTTCAGAAATATACTTACTGTGTCTGTGTCTCCATTAGGGGCTGGTAATGCGGCCTGTAGCCTGGCAGCACTGAGGTGACATCCAGAAACTGTGATATCTTAAGAACTGCAGGTTCAGCGTCTCAGGTGATAAACTGTCCATAAGTGCAGTGATAGAAATCGAGGGTCACATTTAATGGGAAAACAATTCCTCGGACACTTACCTTTTAGCTTCCCAGCGTGTGAAAACTGGTTCCAGTGTATTGTTTTAGAGAAGCTGTGCTCTTGCGTATCTGTGTAAGATGGTATCAAGTGACCCCAAACAAACTTGAGTTAAAGTACACGGGGAGAGAATTAATCAGTCAGGCACTTAAGCATAAGCTTAATGTTAAGCATGTGACATAATTTAGTTAAAGTGAATTCAGTGGTATTATTTATATGTTTAAAGTTAAGCACTGAACTTCTCTGTTGTACTATAGCAGAGCCTAATAGCTTGTGCACTTACTTGCAAATTGAAGATGCTTAATGTGTTTATTCTGGACCCTTCCTGTTGCGCATCAGAAATTGCTGCCCACAGCCAAGTGGGGTAACACAAGCGTACAGCAGCAGCCCAGCCCGGTTCTTCCTAGGCTGGGGACAGAGGGATGGTAAGGAGCCAAATATTGACAGGGAAAACTCACAAAGCAGGTCTTCAGCAGCTCTTGAGCAGCAGATGAGGTTTTCCAGAGCCCTCAAGCAAACATCACTAGTTTTGGCATTAGCCCCAAGGGCAGCGGAGTTAGGCCACTGCTGAAGGCTTTTGAAAGTTTTTGCTCATCGAGTTGGGAATAGTAAGAGGAACATTGTGGTTTCCATGTGGCCATCAGAGACAGAAGAGCTGAGCTCTGGTCTTTGCTCACTCATGGATGTACTCCATTTGTGTGTCCTCTTACCGCATCACTAGTCTGGAGACAACTATATTTTGCTCTCACGACTCATTTCCTCTGTGTGTGCGAAGCTGATGAACCCCGAGACCTAGAGACGTGAAACCTCCGTGTAAGAGTGGCATGTGAGCTGGGCCACCCCACCTGCCTCCATCTGGATGTGTCTGGAAGGGAGGTCTGGGGGCATTTAGGCAATAAACCAATATTCCCACCCACTAATGACCAAAAAATAAATGTTCCCGAGTGATGTACTCAGCACCTTCTATTCTCACTGAAGTAAATAGTTCCTTTGGGACTACTTTCCATGTGTCTTTAGGGGATGTAACCAAATTATACCACATGAGAGCTGGTAATTTTAATGTTTGCTGTCAGGGAAAAACTATAAACATAACAAGAAAGACTGGATGTTTTCCATTCATATTTTTAGAAAGGTTGCTTCTCATCCGTACACATTAGTTTTTCAGCATCTCTGGCAAGATTTAAATGAATTATTTAACTGGAATTGAAAAGCAAGTCATACTTTTAAATTAAGGCAATAAAAGCTATTTGGTTTTGTTTATTTATTTTTTTTTTTTAAATTCTTAGAATATTACCATAGAAGATGAAGATCAAAACCAGATCCAAGAGGCGATAAGGCTAACAAAACACCCAGCCTCTAACCTCATGGGCAGGAGATAGATCCTTTTAGAGAAATGACTGGCTGTGATCAGAAGTATGGTCAGTAGAGTCTGATGAACCTATGAGATTTTAATCAGAAGCATTTCCACGTTGCGTCAGTCTTTTGTGATGGGCAGTACAGGGCATGCGGAGCCGGGAGCGGTGCAGGGCCGCGTGAACAAGCCGCTGCTACAAGAACTGTGCCAAATTTTGTGTAAAACGTGGAGCAAAGCTGAGAATGGGCCTTATGTAGAAAGACTGGCTTGAAATTTCAGTTTCTTCTCCTCTGTCAGTGGGAGATCTGTAAAATATGGTGAGTCAGAACCCAGCAGGAGATTTTTGGTTCAGAAACGAAAACCGGCCCAGGAGAAGCACTTGGACAGCCGGTGAGCTCTGCTCATGCGGTCGGGGTTTGGCGGGTTTGAAGCCGGGGATGTTTTTACAAGCTGAACTAACCCCTGTGAGGGCAGCAAACACGGTCTGCTTTGTGTGAGAGGTGGTAGCACCCACTCCCCGCCCCAGCGGTGAAGATTCCCGTTTCCTTGGGTGAGGCATGGGTGGGATCTACTTGCTGGAAAAGTCAATCATCTGAACTGTAGAGCAGGAGAGTTTCTACGCCCACACCCACCCCCCCCCCCAAAAAACTCTCCAGTATTTCCATGCTTCCCCTTTTACCATTAAGACGAGATTTTCTCCTGCAACCGAACAGTGAATGTTTCATAAACAGTCCCTCCATCTGCAAGTGGACCTTGAAAATTGATTATTTTTTGTTTGTTTCTTTTAGTCTCCAAATGTTTCTGCCATTATAAGGCAGGCAGTTATTTTGCTAGGAAGGAATGTGAAGAATTAGAAAAGTTGAAAGCGATTAGGACTCTGTCTTTTAAGACAGAGCCATTCACAAAGCCTGGCATTCAGCCTGCTCAGAGCGAGCATCATAAGACACCCTGAAGCCTTGACATCCCTCAGTTTTAAACCCCATGGGGTGGCTTTTGCATTATCAGAGAAGAGATGATATTGCGGAGACTATTTTCTTCATATTTTAAAGGTCTCTAAGTTAATATTTATTCTAAGTAGATGTTTATTTTTGGATACTTTTATTGTTTCTAGGAAGGCCACAAAGAGTTCAATGTTATGGAGAAATGGTTACTTTGTATTTATGGTTAAAGAAAAAAGAAGAAGAAAAAAGAAAGTGCCAAACAATCCTGCCCCAGTTCTTTATTTAAGGAGACAATGTACTTTCCACCCATGCACAGGCAGTGCTTTACAGGCTGTATAATAAAACGCTGTTCCAGATATTGTCTAAATAGAAACAGATTTAACCCTGCTGTTGTGACTTGCATTGCTGGGTAATGAAAGTTTTCAATCTGGTTTTACTTTGTTTTGTGCTCGCTGGAGAACTGCATATCCACAAAACCCTCTCTTATGCACAGAGACCTGTTGTTCCAATGCCATCTGTTTGTATATAAAAGGTGAACATCCCCAAAACCCAAAAACCCCTAGGATTTGGCCTTTTCTGATAGGTAACAAATCATAATTCAGCCCTCAAAGTGATGTTTCCTGCAAAGATCCCTTTCCTGGGTTATAGAACAGAGCCCAGGGGTTTCAAATGAGACTTGAAGGTGCTCATGGCAATGAGGTGGCGGTGCCTATTGCTTCATTTCGTGACGAGAGGTCTGAAACCCAAGAATTTCTAACCCTAAAACTCTCTGAGGGTGAGTCAAATTATTTACCTATGCAGTCATCCACTAATGGCATACTCAAAACTGCTGAAAAGACTCTTTAATTTAAGCTAGCTTTGAAAATTACCCATTGCTGTGTTACCTGAAGCAACCTCCAAGTGTTTCTCCATAGGGGAAAAGACCTGTGATAAGAGATAGTCCCTGAAGATCCGAGAACAAAAGATGGGCTGCAGCATATGCGTATCAGGAAACGGTCCATTACTCAGTAATTGCTCCATTTCCGTACACCAACGGGGGTGACCCTGTCACTGAGGACCAGAGAGCTTATAACAATAATATAAATACTGCTTTATTTACAATTTTACAAGAAAACAACTTTCCATGGTTATTATATAGAGACTGTTTTTTTAAAATTTCTACAAATAAAACGCTCTCTGAGGACAGTAGGAAGTTTGTAATTTGAAGCATTTTGCAGTGGGACTAAAGGCGTATTTCCATATGTCACGGAGCCGCGTCCAGCTGTTGGGGCACGAACTAAGGACTAGGAGGAACCAGATTCTCCTCTTTGCTCCCCTAAAGATTTCCTGTGTGACCTTGAACAAGTTACTGAGTTTCAGTGCCTGCGTGTACGGGCAGTACTCTGTTATACTCCCTTTTCTACTCCGTGATACTCCCTTTTATACTCTGCGTATTTTATGTCCAGAAGAGTCACCCTTGTTCAGGTTCCCGTAGCCCCTGTGCCAGCTCCCTGCCGACTGTGGCCTCCGCCATCGGCTGCTCCAGAGCGGCCGGGTCCCCGCGCGGTGCCGGGAGGATGGAGGGAGGGCAGCGGAGCCGGGCTGCTGGCAGCGCGTGCCCTGCCTGCCCGGGGCTGCCTGCCGGCGCCGGGCTCGCTCTGGGTTTCCCATCTGCACGTCAGAGGTAACAGGATTCACCTCCTGCCTGAGAAACTGTGTGTGGGTAAATACGAGTGACACTAAGGGCAGGCGTTACTATCGTAATGCGTGTCTTACAAGCGCTTGAGGTAGTCACTATAACAACATCCCCTAAAATTTGTGTCCACTTGAGCTGCTCTGTCTCTGTAATCGCAGAGCAAGAATGGGCAGGTATGACTCTGATTCTTATCATCCGGGATTAAAACACAGCAATCACCCCAGCCCACCTCTTAGTATTCATTTTACTTATTAAAGCTTCCCAACAAGTCTCTGCAGTGATGTTATCTGCTAAATTGTGTGAGGTTTCTGATCATTAAGTGGATTGGTCTTCAAAGAGCTAAATGAAAATGAGCAATAAATATCAGTGTTACTTAGGTCATATAGTGCAAAATGACAAGGAGACCGAAAGACCTTCTGGCAACTGTAGAACAAACAAATACGAAATAGATTCACTAAAGCTTCGTGTGGGTTTTTGTAAAGTTTCTCTATACTTTTAATTATTTTTAAAGACAAGTAAAAATGGAGAAGCAGACTTGGTCTTAAGGAGCAGGAACTCCTGAAAACCCTGGCTTTTTTTGTTGCACTGCTGTGACCTGAAGTTACGTAGTTTTTCTCCTGCAGTAACTTTCTTCTCTGCAGAAGGGACATTGTAATATTTATGTATGCGCTGGAGAAGGTATCATTATTATGGCCATTTCCACGGTGCTTTGCACATAGCCAGATGCGTTTCAGAAGGTGAGCGTCCCGCTGGTGGGTGGAAACCCGAGCTCAAAGGTTTGCACCTGCAATTGTATTTCCTGTACAAAACCGAGCGCTCGTACCAGTAGCGACCTGACTGCAGAGGTAAATGAGGCAGCGGGGGTTGCAGTAACTTCGGCTTGCATCTGTGTTTTCATTCATTTGGAAAAATCGCCAGCCGCAACAGTTGCCAGAGCAGATTGTATCCTCAACCAAATACTATGAAAATCTTCCACCGCAAGTAATATTAAACGATTGCGTGATTTCTTAGATAGTATCTTAAAGACTTAGTTTTACTTAGTGAAAAAAGTAATGAAAAAAATCAAAATGCTGCAACTTCTTATGTCTTGATTGCTCTTTTTAGTCCCTTTCCCGTAGTGTAAAACTATGACAGCAGCCACCGTGAACGGTAGCTTTCTCCTTGTGTAAGCAGCCTAACCCTGCGCATATTGCCCTGGCGAAGCCCCACAGTCCTCCTTTACAGCATGGCAAGGGAGCAGCTTTCGTAGCAGGAGCTCTGTGAGCCTGAGATGTCCGTGCACGCTCCAGCAGACCAGGGACAAACTCCTCACCCCACTACAAACCCACCCACCCTGTTCTCAAAGGCTAGAGTTTTGCTGTGGCCAGGAGAAAGATTTTCCTTGTCCCTTCACCAACTTTTCTCCTTCTGGAGAAGCAATGTTTGAGAGGCGTACAATAGAGAATTTCTCTTGTAGTAAAGAGACCCAGACTTGACTGTACTCATTCCTCTGGCTCTTTTAAGGTCTTAGCTGTTGGGATCTGTTTCGTGGTGACTGAAGCACTCTTGTGTTAGAAGTGGGACCAAAAAGAGAGAGGAGATTCAATTCAAATAGAGTTGGAAGATGGAGGCAAACAGAGAGAAATTGAAGGAAGAGTCAACTTTTTAAACAGGAAAGAAAGAAGTCTATAACCTAAAAACCCACAAGCCTGAAGGCAACAGTCATTTCCTATTTCTGTGAAGACTGTTGGGGTTTCTCTAAAGGAAGTGGGGGGTGGGGAGAGGACAGTTCCTGGTATTTTCCTCAGCTTAGAAAGCAGAGAAGTCATCAGGCTTCCTACATGAGTAAAAAGACGCGTTACGGAAAGTGTGAACTCTACTGTAGTACCATTGCATGCTACATGGTAAGGGCTAAGGTACCGTGATGGTGGCTGTCAAGCGGACAAGGAATCTCTACTCATACTTGACCCCACAGTGCTGTTCCCTGTGTATAAAGGAAAAATTCTGGTTGGATGCTGAAATGATTCAGGGAAGGGTTAGAAGTGCCTTGACTCCATTCTTCCTGCCGCCCGGTACTACTTGAGTCCTTTACACCTACGGAGAGTGCAGTCCTCTGCAGCAGGACACCTTCCAGACATGGCTGGACAATGGGCTACATCTGCCGTGTGGTGACTTAGACCGAATACACCTGGAAGCTTTCTCCACCTTAGTGAAATGTTTATTCACAAAAGGTGCCAGCAACAAAAGAGTCAATATGCGATCACTGGAGAACACCCGTTAATTGGTTTCAGAAGATCTTCCAACAGGACTCAGAAACAAATCAAAGCAGTGTAAGATAACTGTAAAATTTACAGTTCAAAATTAAATTATGTGGTACTTGTTATACATAATATTTTCAACTTCTATGGAAACATCATAAGGCTTTTAAATTATAACTGATATAAAGTGTGATATGAAATACTGTGGCTCCCATTCTGCAGATAGGTAAATCAGGCACAACGCAGAGTGATGAAGGCTTGAACCTATTTCCTAGGTATGGGCATAAGGATGCACATCACCTGGGTTCTCATGCGACTGACGTCTGTCTCCTGTCTCCCTTTCCCTGGTGCGTATAGAGATTGTCCATCTGCACAGCAAAGGGAGGGGGGGCAACTACAGAGGTTTTGGTTGCTCTTATAGGATCAGATCTCTAGTGACTTGGGCAAGGACACCGAACCAGGTAGCAGCATTGGGATGAATGCCAATGGGTTCTGCTCCCATTTTCCAGTTAATGGGTATCCAGCTGAGGAGGGCGGTTCCATACAGGGAAAAAATCATTATATAAATATGTACTGAGGTGAAGCAACCCAGAATGAAGCTTAGAAGGAAGAAAATTCTGGTCTCAGGTGTCAGCTACTAAAGTATGAGATTGTAAAGCTGAGATGGTTTGGCTTGTGCTGGAGCCTGATGTGCAGGCCCCGTGTTTTTAAAGATGTCATTTTGCATTTGTTGCATCAGTTAGGATTTACATAGCCTTCTATGAAATCTGGGCCATAAATGGTGATTTTAAACAAAGGCATTTCCATAGGATCTTTATAGTCTGTGTAGTGGTAAAGTGCTATGAATAATTTTTCCCAGGTGCTTAAACAGGTGGTGTCTTCAGGGGAAGCAGGGCTTCTTTCATGTTCCCTATAATTTGTGCTGTCTTAAGCCTTCATTGTCAATGTCCTGGGTGAACGTTTATGGCTGTTTGAAATGTGCCTTCCCCACAAAGATGCTGGGTACCCAGCTCCACGACTGGAATATAAGTGTTACAGTTATTTATTTACAGGGAAGGAAATAACACAGTGGCTCTATTCGCTACTCCTAAATTTATTTTCTCTTCTTTTGTGCAGTGTAAAAATGTTAGTCATCTCCAATGGCCCTTGGAAATAAGCTTTCCAAATATATTCTCATACTCTACATAGATGCACTGATGACACTACAGCAGTTCAGCAAGAGGAAATCTGAAATAGTGGTACTAAATGACAAGGAAAAAAAATCACTGGGGAGAAAACTCTCCATAAAAATCTGAGGATGATTATGGAGCACTGGGAAATGTTGCCAGTGCTGGACTGCGTACTCGTTGAGCCCTCATTTCTCAGACATCATTGATTAAAGGTGCATGGAAAAGTGCCATACAAAAGAGCAGACTCACGAGCTTCAGCTTCTGTTTCCATCTGCTTTTGGGCTGCAAGTTCAAACCCATGTGACAAAATCAGGATTTTTAATCTTGTACTCAGGGCCCCAGCAAGAATGGCTGAACTGAGAAGGGGCACCGTTAACACACAATGCTCGTGAAGCTGTGCCACCTTCGTTAGGAGCTCGCGTTCAGAAACGGGAGGCAAGCTGTGGCAGCCGGCTTTGAAAATGGGGACTGGTATGACTGCAAGTTTCTGTTTGCTCATTCAGTTTTTTAAAAAGCCATACTACTTGCTTTCCTAAGAAACGTGTGTCATGGACTTGGATTTATCAGCATTTTTAAAAGCAATGGATGTGTATGCTTGCTGAGACCCATCAATTATGAGGGCATATATAAGCTGTATAAACATTTCCATGTGGTTTTGGGGTCTCCCTCGGTGATGTCCTACGTCCATCCTGTCCACGCTCATTTATTCTGACACACAGAAAATCCTCCGTGACTGATGACACTGCAAAAGTGAGTGATTGACCTTTCCCTGGTGTATATGCGCAGAGATTATCCATCTGCACAGACAAAGGGAGGGGGGAACTGCACACAGGTTTTAGGGGGATGCTGGAAGGAGTTAGTACTGTGACAATTCAAGACATTGGTTGTTCAGCCAAAGAGCTCAAAGAAATAAGCATAAATACGGTAGTATATGAAAATATCACCTCTGCTTCTCCAGCCACATGTAGATCATCCCTAGGATAATACTATATATATATATTTATTTTTTTAATATATCTCTGTACTTATGTGTGTATATAAACCTTTTTCCCACTAAAGAAAAAAGCTGTGATTAGGGCATGTAAGCTGAAGCAAACTACTGAGTATCTGTTTCGTTCAAAAACTCTGAAATATTTTTTCTTCTTCCTCCCCGTCATTTTTCCAGCCATATGGATTTGCCAGTTCACTGCATCATTGCATGTTTATAACACAGCATTTCTTCGGCAGCTGTCACTATCTCATAATGCCATAGTACATCTTGTATGCTGAGTTGCAGGCCACAATACGATAGAAAACAGCTTACACTTAAAGAGAAAAAGACCCTCTCTTGACATCCATTTGGACGCTGGTTGTGGACTTGGAGAAGGCAGAGAGAGCACTAGCAGCTCTCTCAGATATGTCCACAGTTCCAGCTTTGTGTCAGGGCTGCTAATTCACCACCAGCGCTTGACATTTAGCACGATAGAGTTTAGGGCGCGTTTACCAGAGACGTGATCCTTTTTTCCCTTCGCTAACCCGTGACACACAAGTTGGCTACTGGCACGTAGCCTGGGAGCCTGACTTGCTAACGGGCGTTCTCAGAGTAGGGAAGAGATGGGTGAAGATGGAATAGGTGCATGCCCACACAACAGCTGCGTGCAAATTTTGGAGACTGCAATGGACTGGATTAAAATTGCCCTCAGTCTGGCCATAACAATGTATTCACTGCGGGGTTACAGCTGAGATACCAAAATATTAATTAATGTGTGATCTTCTTGCCTGTCTAAAAGAGAAAGAATCTGGAAGAACTGCCCTAAAAGGATGTCTGGAAGGGGTAGAGAAGTATTGAGGCTATCTTCTGTTGCTGCCATTATCTTCCTCGCCTGGCAGCCCTCAGACAGGGCCAAGGACGGGGGAGGTTGCTCTATGGGCTCTCTTGTCACAGCATCACTCGCCGCACGCCCTCTTTGGGATCTGCTGGGCACGTGGCGTATGTTCATCTGGTCGTGTGAGAGCGTGCGTGGGTGTTGGGTCACAGGGAAAGGAGCCTCTTGCCCTATTTCTCATGTAATCACAGAGAACTCAAGTTCGGTCGCGTTGGGGCTACCCCAGCTAAAAGCTTGCCCGCGTAGGCTGTATTTGATGCAGATGTTCAGTCTGCGGTACTTTTTCAGATGTATGGCGGGTGTGACTTTCGGCTCGTGCTTATCATTCGACCATCACCAGAACAGGAAGAAAAGTTTGGCTTCTTTTTTTTTTTCTTTCTTTCTAATGAATATTATGACACGATAGCTTGAATTATCAAAGTATCTTATAACATGTTGCAGATGGTGGCTTAATGATGTAACATCCCTTCATAGAAAATAAAACACATACCTGGTAGTTAGGTTGAACGTGATCAGATAGCAGTAGATCACACATTGGTGTTGCTGGTTTCTCTCACGTGAGCCCGCTTGATGAGATTTTACAAGAACCAAAAGCAACTAGGAAATATTTCTTCTTGTAGTCAGTCATTAGCAGAGAAAGAGCAATTGTACAGTACTAAGTTTATCCAGCAGTAGAAAGAACATCCTAATCCCAGACATGAGAGACAGGATGTCCATTAGGAATGGTAGCTGCTGATCAATAGTCTAATTTAGCATAGAGAGGTTTTATTGCTTTGGGAGCTGGAAGGAAAAGAGGGAGGTATTGCAGTGTCTTCAGTTCCAGTCCTGCCTCTGCCGCTGATGCACCCCAAAGAAACACTGGCTGACTCCACTGCTTTTCCACAGCCGTAGGATCAAGCAATAATTTTAAACTAGCAGACCATTATGTATTTTGAATGTGCGTTTGATTATGTATGGGGCAGCACAAAAGAAGAAAATCTATTTCTGACAATGATGTCAGGAGTAAGCTGACATTTGTCTGTGGTTCGTTTCGGATCAAATCCAGCAAATTTCTAGGCCATCAGCAAAGAAAATAATTACAGAAGTATTTTTTCAGACATTTGCTGCCTTTTTCAATTTTTTTTTCTTTTCTACAAATACGCAAATATTTTCTACAGGGTATTTTTCATGTTTTCAGAACACCTCTGTCCCCCGTTCCCCTCCCGTGCTTCTCTGAAATGAGCTTTCAGACTGTGAGCTGGTGAAGTGCATCACCTTCAGCACTGAACTCGGCTGCCAAAGGTTTTTCTAACCAGGTGAAGGAGTAAAAGTTGCTATTATTACATGAACTAGCTAATTAAGAGTAAGCATTACCAGTAAAAACTTTATGTGCTGGGATTTATATAAGGGGCAGGTAATCATACGAGTAGGAGGTGGCAGGCGGCGTGCTGGCACACTGCGGCTCTCACTCCTGCGCTCCCTGAGGAACTGCTCCCGGCTAAAGCTCGGGGAGGGCATGTCTAATATAACGCAGAAAAAGTGATAAAATGGTGGTAGCAGAGCCTAATAGATTTTCAAGGAGATTGAGCAGGAGCCACGGAAGGTAGCAGTGAGGCATAGAAAGCAAAAGTACACCGGGCCTCATTTAATTATCTTTTTCACACTGCATTAATCATCACAAAACCAGGATTATGCCTATTTTTACATCGGTGTTGGAGGGTAATACAAATGTCATTTTGTGCACTGTCTGTCATTAGCAACTGTAAATTTAAGGTTTGAACAGCAAAATAATGAAGGCAGGCTGCTCCGTTGACCTATTTTTCACCAACATCTTTTTCCCCTTTGACCTCTGAATCTGAATTTCCCTTATCAAATCATCGTCTGATTTCCTGCAACTGTTCTCGCTTTCCCCAGCCCCCACAGCCACCCTGGTATTTGTTGTTCCCATGACCTCTCTCTTCAGCTGTCTCATTTTATGTGCTGGTTTGACAGTCAGTCATTTTTTTTTCTTCCTACAGCATCCATAACTCCTTGCTCTCCAGTAATCTTCCTCCTTCTCCAGCTGCTCTCCCAGTAGCTCCACTGGTGCTGCCTGTGACCTCGGGCTCCTTCGCTGTCTGCTCCGGGGCTCGGCTCAAGCCCTCGCCCACCAGCTCTCAGTTACCGTGGCCCAAGCCTCCATCCCTGCCTTATGCCTTCTCCCCGATAAGGTCTGTAGAGCTTGTAGGTTTAAAAGATACCTAATGTGCCTAGTCCTGCTTGTCTCTCTGCCTCTGTTTACTGGGTTTTTTGTGTTCCTGTTTTTCTCTCTGACGTCCTCACTCTCCTCCGCCGTCCCTGTTTTCTCCTTTTTGCCTCCACCCTTGAAATAATTTAAATAACACAATTTTTTGCTACGGCCTCCATCCAGATGTGGCCATGATCTGACGTTTCAAAAAGAGGCGCACAAATTTGGCTAAATATATGCTTAGAGTATGGTTTAATGATGTGGGATCTTTTCTCACCCCCACAAGGGCAATAAATGAGTTATGAAGTTAAATATACCTGTTACTATGCTTGCATAATTATTCTTCCTGCTCTCAGGGAGGTAGAGGTTCTGTATTAAATTTAACCGGAGCAATTGTCTCGCTGATGGCTCCGGCTGACTGTTGCAGCAAAACATGCAGTTTTTAGTGTTCTTAGAAGACTGACCTTGCACTTCACCAGGAATTCCCTTGGTCTGAATTTATGGGAGGGGGCTGAAAAAAATAAGTGCATGGTGTCTTCTCGGGTGGAATTTATCCCAATCTTTTCAACTCCTTATACTTATGTATCAGTACGACATACAGCTCACCTTTTTCCTGCACATACCTGTGATTGCTCGGTATTATCTCTGGCCTGGAGGTACAGTGGTGTGAGTATTGCAGTCAGGCGAAATTCCAGGCTGGGGTATAAGATGCTGTGTTTTTCATGGGGGTGAAATAGTAGGACATAAGTCTGAAATCCAGACTATGACAATTTCCAGTGATTTAAGGATACAAAATGAAGCAGATTAGTCACAGCTCTGGTTTTGGAGGAATGCACGGGAATATATCTTCTCACATTAACATCCCCTGACTGTGATCAGTCTTTATCACCCGTACCTTGACCTGAACGATGGACAATCAACTGCATCTGTTTCTACTTTGCTAATTTGATCTACCTAAGGAAACTACTCTTGCAGGAAATTTAAAGATGAAAAATAGCACCAATTATATTGTCTAATACAATTGATTTCTAAGTACCCGTGTGTACGTTTCTGATTCTGTACAATTCTACTGCCAACCCCATAAGAAGGGATTTTATGATGATCTGAAAATCTTCTTTCCCAAGACTGTGCACAAAGACACTGCAAAGCCATATATATAGGCAGATACTCCAGAACTTTCAGTAAGAATAAATAAGATTAACTACGTGCAGATCCGCCATTTTACCCATTTGTACAACAATGGGTCGAATAAATGTAGCGGAACCTCTTTTTGGTTCTTGTCTTTTCCATTTTTGTGTGCCACCGTATGCAACCTTGGTTGCAGTAGGCACTGAAGGCAAATCTGGTCTTTTGCCGCTGCACCCACAGCAAAGACATTGGGAGGTAACTGAGATCTTTCACGGAAAAAAAAAGGCTGTGTTCATATGATGCCTAATAATACAGTGTAAAAGCCAGCACATTTTAAAATTAACCAAAGCAGATACCTTTTCACCCCATTGAAAAGTCACCTCTCAACTCATTGATACATTAGCAGAGCCTTACTTAGGGATAGTTACGTGGGTTTGTACGATAATAATAACGTTTATAATTCAGGATTTTAACAAGGATGTCAACCTTGCTGTTTCATTGGGGAAGCCAGTATCTGGTTAGGCTCTGAAGAAATGCCCGTACAAGTAGGTTATTCCATCAACTCAGTGCAGCAGGTATTTTTCACCTTGCTCGAGAGAATGGTGGGAGGATCTAGTAACTGATGAAGACGGGATACCAGACAAGATGGAGCATTGGCTTGATTCCATATGATAATTTCAGCGTAATTGTTTTGCCTTTAGGCTGCTGTATCTGATTAGACCAGTCTCTAGCTGATCCAAGGTTAGGAGAATGCAAAACCACCGTAGTGTTGTGCTAAACACGGTGCAGCCAGACCGAATAATCTGGGTCAGTTATGCATGCAGATCTGCAGATCCAGGCACACATGCAGTTTTGCATGAGGAACACAACCGACAGTAGCTCCAAATTTGGGAGGAGAATTAGTAATTTGCTGAGATAAAAGTTGTGGCCTCTACAGTAGGCTGGGTAATCATATAAATAAATATAAAAGTCCATTTTAGAGCAGCGTTCTTTTAATACTAATTGGATGCAAAAATCTTACCACATTAGTAACCTTCATACCTTTATAATAAGTCTTTTATTGTATTAGCCAGCTTGGTTTTCACTAATATGATACGAAAGACTTGCTAATATATTAGGAAAGTCACTAACACTATTAATTTACTAGATAAATTACTTCTCTATCTTGGAACTTTAAATGAAATGGAATTCACTAATCCTAATTGGTTTGCCTTCTACCAGAATTATTTCCCATTAGTTCAGCATGTTTTCTTTTTTCATACTTGAACAGAAGAGATTTCTTAAACTCAAAGCCTTGGGGTGCAGTATATGGGTTTATTAATTATCAGGTATTCATTCAAGGGGGTTAATTAAGCAATAACTTTCCATTGACTGGAATATACAAAGGAATAAAAGGCTTGACTTGTCCTGCTGATTAAAGCACTGAGGCCGTTGTGTCATCATTTTGCTCCATTTGGTTGTGGGGGAATAAAGATTTTTCCACTATTTAACATAATTGGCTGAGAGCTCGGAGACCCCGTTCCTTATTTACGGGAACTTTGTTGGTTTGTTGATTTTTGTACTTTTTTCCCCCCCGTCTCTGCCTGGCGGCGAGTGCTCTGACCTTTCCTCGTGGCTGTAGACCTTGGTGCTGTTATCCATGTTTTTGTCACCTGAAGCCTTGAGAACTGCAATGCAGTAAAGGGAGCTAAATCCCTTGGAAATGAGGAGCCGGTGCTGAAGGCAAGCAGCCTGCTGCTGAGTAAGCAGGGTATCTCGCTGTAAGCACATGACACTGATGCTGAGGAATCGGTACTTGGCTGCGTATTGGCTTCCAGGCAGAGTTTATGGTGTTGGCTTTGATGTCTGGGCCTAATTCAAACCTCTTTGGAATCAGTGGAAAGACTCGCCATGTACTTCAATTGATTTTGGATCAGACCCAGCAGTCTCTGAATAGCTTGTCTATGCGAGAGACACCCTCTCTTCTCAGGGGATATTGCCTCATCGTTTGAGAGGAGCAGCATGTCAGCTAGAACATCTTTTTTTGGGAAGGAGAGCGAGCTGCTCTCAAGTAAGGACTTGAGACACTTGCAAGGGCTACTTTGGTCTAGGACTCGTCCTGCAGGGACTTGAACCTGTTGGCTTTTAGGGCGTACCTTGGAGAAGTGGATCCTTTGAGGGCATAAATTAGTACGTTAGAATAGGTGGAAGAGAAAAGGGTTCTCCTAGAGTTTCCCTGGGTCCGACTGAACTCCATTTCCTGTAACAGCCTCCCCGGGGCCGCGGCAATCTGTTTTAATTAGAGCAGCCTCTGAGCATCTCTCGATTATGCTGAGGAATGGGGCTTCGCTGAGAATTTAGCTGACCCAAGCTGTGAGAGCGCAAAGGCCATCGTTGCGCAGACCTCCCACGTCCCCTCATTGGCACTGTGCGAGTCTTCAGCCCGAGCCAGCTCTCTGCCGTCCAGGCTCTGGAATCCATTTATAAAAGAAGCTTGTGGTTGTGTCTGTTTGTTGGTAAATGCATATTATACACTAGCTGGAGCTGGCTGGCTGGCTGAAACTGCCGCTCGCAATCAGCCGTGCATCACTGAGTCAGCGCATCCCGAAGCCTGAGCACATCTCTGCCCAGGGGAAGCAGGGCTGGGTCCCCACCACGCCCGGGAAGGTGGGGCCTCCGGGTACCGGCGCAGGAGCCCACTCGTCTCAGGCAGAGAAGGAGAAGGAGGTGGAGCTGCAAGCTGGAAAAGTGTGTGATATTAGAGTGACTGCTGAGTTTATTCTCCAACAAGCGTTAGCATGCTTTTCTCGCTTGATTGTTTTGGTGATTGTGGTAAAGTGCAGATGTTATGCAATGGTAGGACTGGTAACACTGGCCACTGCCAACTGTGGTGCCAGGAATCATTTATAAGCTTCCCAGCAACGAGCTCTGTCAGCACATGCTTCACCTCCTGTTACCATTGCAGGCACCACCGTTGAGCCAAGCTGTGTCATGACTGAGACACCCCTTCCACCAACGAGGACCGTACCGGTCTTCTGGGAGAAGGGCTTCTTGCCCCTGCGAAAGCGCTGTGCTGTGCCCGCGCCATCCTCTCTTAACTCTTGCAAACTAGCTCTGCAGCTCAGCCAGAGAAGCTGAAATTCCAGCATCGCCTTACCAAGAGGGGCGTTTTGGTAAAATGAAGAGATTTCGAAATCTCAACAAGAAAGGCTGTAAGATTGCCTTGAGTGTTTGAAATAATGTATGTATGCATATATCTAGGTATACCTGTATAACTACATGAGCCAAATGACTTGCTTTGGCTTGCTTATCATTCTAAGACATAAAACAGGTAATCTAACTTTATTTGACACCTACGATAATCATGCAAGAAAATGAGAGGCTCTGTAATGGAGGTCTGTAAACAGGTCTTGCAGGTCATTCGCACAAGCTGGCTCTGCACGCCGGAGCTCTATGGAAATGTGGCTATAAGCACAGTGTCGGATCGAGAGCTTCCCTACTGACGGCAAAGACGAATACCAAAGCTGTACAAAACTGAGTAAGTCTCAGAAAATGATTCACCCTCTTAATTAATTTTCCATTTTGGTTGGTGGAATGCCCTTAGGTGGCTGCAGTGGGCTCGAATTTCGTCTTTCTGGGCAGAGTTCACCTTTGCACAAGGACTGGGAAACTCTCCTCTCCCACTCTCCACGCACTGAGGAGCCCAGGCAGGATCCTTTAAGGGAATATTTTCCTCTACCCAAATCATTCTGAATCACAGTAATTTCTTAAGGCACAGTCACATGTGGCTCCGAGGCTTATTTAATTGCCAGCACAGTGGTATGCTGGGAAGCCTGTAGCCTTGCTTTGTTAAGCAATGCCCCATTCCCATCTCACAGAAAGTATCCCCAAGTGCATCACCGCCGTGTTCTGTCACGACAGCCCCCGCTAAAAGCAACCGTACGTGTGAGCGGTCCTTCTTGCAAAGGGTGCAGCGTTCTCCGGGTTCGTTTCCCACTCTTCGTTCGCCAGGTGAATCAAGCGCTCGTAAAAGAAGGCAGAGCCAGCGAGCAGAGTCAGGCGTGCGCTCCCTAACCGTGCAGGATTCAAATGCCCGTGCTCTGCCATCTTGTACCAGCACAGCCGGAGCGAACTCATGCTGCAACGTGAACATTCGCACGCTGCTTTTACGTCAAGTTTGTGTGGTCGCTGAAGTTCAGTAGAAACAGTTTCTTGCTTTCTTTTGAGTAATAAC
Source organism: Phoenicopterus ruber ruber (assembly GCA_009819775.1). Lineage (NCBI taxonomy): Eukaryota > Metazoa > Chordata > Aves > Phoenicopteriformes > Phoenicopteridae > Phoenicopterus > Phoenicopterus ruber. The sequence continues at coordinate 17,662,026 of CM020227.1, read as the reverse complement.
AAATTGAAGGCTCTGCTCCAGCTGTTTCTTCCATGATTTACAACTACATCCTTAGGCACAGTTTTCCCACTGAAATCCTTTACTCTGATCAGGAGACAGGACGAAAGGAGTGGAAACAGCCCCCATGTCACGCCCCAGGCCATCCTAGGAAGGGGATAGGCAATCCTGTGCCTTATCTCTCCCAGCTCCCCCCCGTGATATGCTTGGAGAAATGACTAAGCTGGGGAGAGGAGCTGGAGCAACACGAGGTAGGTGCGTAGGAGGTTGCCAGTGGGGTTGTTCCAGCTTATGCTGGGAGTCACCTTGACCCAGTGCTACAAAGGAAACGTAAAACTACATTTCTTCTTTCCATTCCTGCCCCACAAACTGCACGGCATAAAATGTATCACTTTCTTATTTTCAAATAGCATTTCTATATGCATTATTAATGTAACTAAAACCCAAACCTTCAATTTATCACTCCCTGGACACTCGCACTTAGAAATGTGTGTTATATCATTGTCTGTTTAGAGATGGTGTTAAGTTCTAGCTGGAAAAGAAAGGTGTGGTGTTGGGAACTGTATCTTTCCCTGAAAGGAACACCAAAGTCTATTTGTTTTTTTCAGGACAGCAGTGTGTAAGGGTCTCCCCTGGTCTGGGTGTAGGGGGACAGCAGGGTAATGAGAGGCCATGGGCCATTTTACTCTATCCCACCAGGCAGGAGATACAATTTGGCTGCATTAATCAGTGATTTGACTGTTTTCCCCCTTCCAGTATTTTCCTGATAAACATCAGTTTAAAACCCAAAATGTAGCCCACTAATAAATCATGGTTATTTTGTTCTATCAAGATTTCATCTGGTTAAACCTTACATTTCCACTGCCCTGAGGAAGACTTAGATTAGGGTGCTCCATATGGTGCCAGAGACGGAAGAAGGTTTACGTAGCTGGGGGTTTTTAGCAAACCATCAGAAGCTTTAGGGTTTCACTTTACTCCTGAGAAAAGCTGCCAGCAGAAGAATAGGTTCTCGTAGTCAGATTGGCAGAAAAATTACTGACACCTCTAAGAAGCCAGGTAGGGACTGCAGTTTTGGCCTGGTGGGATTTTTAAAGTCAAGATTCCCATGAAAGCCCTGTGAAGTCAATGGAGACATTTCCATTGATTTCAAAAGGCTCTGAGGTATATCCCATAGGGTAAAAATCTCACAGGCTCTTCAAAACCTGAGTTAGGTGGATTTGAGCAGCAGATCTGTGTTAAAGGGGAAGGGGACATCCGCTCCCTTTCCCTCTGAGGAGGAGAGAAGGTGCAGAATATGCACCTGTTGGCTCATCTACAACGTGATGTGGCCCTAGAGCAGCCACTGCCCGTTGTAGGGAGCTACAAGGGGTGTGCTACCCATCCAACCATTGTCCTTCCTGAGGTCTCACCAGCATTCTCCCTGGGCAAGCTGTGCTGCAGTGGAGCGATGAGGAGTCACCAACGCTTTGGAGCCCATCGTGATCCGTGCAATGCAGGGGTGGAGGCCACAGCTTCTTGGGTCTCTGTCTCCCTTCTGCCAGTTGGGAAAATAGCTCTTTTGTGGAAGGCTGAAGAATGGGAGCCGACCAGCATTAGCACGCACACCTGATGGAGGCCTGTGCCTTCAGGCAGGAATTAGACAAGATTGTTGAGTTGAAACTGGAAAAAATTGCTCCTGAAGCACTCTGTGGTGGAGTGTAAGGTTTCATGTCTCGCGTCTAGCACCTGCACTCAACTGCGCTTGGGAGAAGCGGGCTGTTTAACTCCGGTACTGTCAGCAGGGCCAGGATTTCGACTCCCGTAATTAGCAGCTAACGTCAGGACTTCAGTGTGCCAGGCAGCAAAGGGGTCCCTTCTCCAAACATCTGCCCCCAGCGCCCCACTAGGAGGAGAAAAATATGAGCACAGGGAATTAAAGTGACAGCCCCCGCGATCTGGCATATGTCACTGCCTCCGAGGCTGATTTAACTGGGCAGCAGGTAGAAAAGACAAATATTCACTAGAGGAGCTGGAGAAAATGGAGGCAAGGCAGAATGAGATAAAACCTATTAGAGAGAGTGTTTTACAGTGCAATTCCTTGGGGGGCTGGGAAGGAAAGAGAAAGCTCACCATAAATGGAAAAAGGCTTGAACTATAATTAATTTACCTTGTCTGAGCTTTTTACCACATTTCTACCGTATTTCCATGCACGAGAAAAAAATTCACCAAAAGGCACGTGTTCGGTATTTTTTAAGTACACAGCGGATAACTCGCAACAGATTAGCGCGGTAGTGTATTTGCTCTGCGTACGCAGGGGCTTGTGATGCTCTTGGACTTCAGCTTCAGACGAAATAATCAACCCAGACTGAAAGGGCATTTATTGGAAAGGCAGTATGAGAAAAGATGCTGCTGCTGTCTGAACTGCCTGACTCCTGCAAATTAACGACGCGAAGGAGAGGTTTTCTTGGAAATCTGTAGGTAAGAGGCTGAGCTCCACTGCTTGCACTCAGCCAGACGGGTATCAGGAGCGGTGAAGGCAGCTCCCCTCCCAAAGCTGCTGGTCACTCCAAGTCCATCTGGGATGTGACAATCAGCCCGGATTCTCTCTGGCTCACACCTTGCCAAAAAGAGACTGGGAAATCAGGCTATATTTAACATTTCTAGCACCAGCTGCAGTAGATTCCAGCTTATTTACCTGTGTGGGTTCTGCAGGTAAATGTACGCCTGTACCAAGCAGGGGGGTTGGACTAGATGATCTCCAGAGGTCCCTTCCAACCCCTACATTCTGTGATTCTGTGATTCTGTTCCTCTCTCGGTGGTGTCAGCGGCAGAAGAGGCACTGAAAGATTTGATCAGCCTGAAGCCAGAACTCACATAATCACTTTTGCTATGTAGAACTAAAGCGCATAAAAATGACAAGTTTCCAGTGAAGATCTGAACTGTCCCCAGGTTCAGGGATGCTTGGATCAGAGGCTGGAGTCTGATAGGAAATTGAGGCTAAATTCTGTACTTTCCCCTTTGTAGTGTTGACTGTACAGAAAAAAAAGATATGTATGGAAGGAAGCAAAGTATATATACTTCTGCAGCCTAAGAGCTGGTTTCAGTACTGCATACTTTTATGTAGAACTCAATAAAATGCATTTGCAAACATAATTACAGATGCAGCAATATTCTCTAATAATGGATTATACGAAGTATGTTATGAAATGCATTCATATCAAGTTCTCGGCAAATTATACTTCCTACTGTAACCAGGTGTTATAAAACCAATTATGGGTATATAGGAATCACCGACACAATGTATGTACCCCTTAAATAAAATACAACTTCAGGCGGTTGTAAAACATGCAGTAGAGGGTGGTGGAGTTATTTCAAACGCGCTGGAGCCAGCAGCACGGGAAGCAAAGGCGTTCTTGGGGAAAAATGATGGTGATAAATGGTGCTTCAATGTGTATCGGCTGACTCGGCTCAAGGCCTACAGGTTGATCCAGCTGTCCTTATGTGCCACAATATTTTGTCCTGTTTTGTAGTCCTGTAAATTCCCGTCAAAATATGTAGCACTTTGCTCACCTAAGTAATGAATGAAACATAATTAAGACCCTGGTTCTGAATTAATATCAAGCGTTTATGGCGTTGCTTCAATTTGCTGGATTCCCACATGAAGGCTTTATCCGAAGCCTTTTCAGTTGAGTGGAAATTTACTATTGAATTGGGCAATCTCCGGGTAAAGTCTTGGTTTAATTTTGTCAGATTATTTCTTTAGGGCAGAAGGGATGTTATTCTGAGTTATTAGGTTGTGTCTGTTGCTGTGTCATGAGAAAAGCAAATGGATTTCTTAGTCTACTTCCTCATCACTGAAAACAACCTCTAGTAAAAGATAAGCAGAACCAGTACAGATATAAAGGAAGCCCCTTCCCTTTTCTCCCTGCAGTGAACCTTTGCTCAAACTCTCTTTTTTTGTGTGGTTCCTGTTGTTGTTCATATATTTCCTAGTTCTGCCCAGGACAGGGAGCACAGTCACAGCCACACCAGTTCCTATCATCTGGTTTCTTTGCTATTCGCAAAAATCTTCTCCAGCTCAGTTTTTGTAACAACGGATGTTTGGGAAGTTTGAGAAAGCAAATAGCGCGTGAACCATGGCTACCACATCAGCGAACTACGGTTTCGGCTTAAGCGTGCAGCTGCAGAAACACATCCCTCAATATATCAGATAAAGCTTTTTTGAGAATGAAGCACGCCGTATAGCACGCCCAAAGGGCAGTTCTCTGGATCAAGGGACCTGGCTGCAATTGCGTGAGATGCCCTTTCAAGCTGTTCTCCTGCAGATTTTTGCTATGAAATCCAACTGGATTACAGTGTATAACCACTCTTATGCAGACATGAGATGAGGATGCAGCTGGGACATACGCTTAAACACAGAAACTTAGATTTGTTTCCGTAAAAGCAGCCACACTGATAATTTGCAAGTACCTCTTTCCTCCAAGGACCTCAAAGCACTTCACAAATATCGTTGGAGGCTCAGAATGTTCTTGCACTTGGGTAAACTTGGTCTTAGAGAGGTTAAGTGATTTACTTGAGATTTCCCAGTAAATCAGAGGTAGAGGTAGGAAGTGAAACAGGATCATGACCGCAGATGACATCCTTTAACCTTCGGAGGTGCTACTGTGTGCAAATAAAGACCTGACCCTGCTAGCCTCGCTCATGTGAGCAGCGCCTCTGAAATTAAGGGAATGATTGGCGTGAGAAAAGGGCTGCAGTACTGGCCTCTTTAAGCCTTTCTCTGTGAAGTGTTTAATATTTCCCCGGAGGTGTTGTTTGGCTTCACCTCGTACCAAAGTGTCTTATAGCAACAACAACAACAGCAACAGAGATCTCAATTTCATTTTTTTCCTCTAGTGCATAAAAGTCAAGCTCCAAGGCGAGAGCTCTCTCTGGGTAGCGCTGAGCCGCGGGGAACTGAAGGCACTTGGTGTTTCTTGGAAATGGGCTCTGACTTCTCTGCTTTTCTCCTTCACAGGGAAAGAAGAGATTTTGGGTCACAGTATGGACCTACGTGTTTCTCAGCTGGTAAAAACCATAGTCCATATTTCTTCTTAGCAAAAGTTTGGCTCTACCCCAACTTCAGCAATCACGAAGACTAGTGTGTAAGCAAGACTGCATTAAAAATATAATATAAAAATATGTCTTTAATAAAAGGAAATGAGAATTCCAAAATTCTTTCTTCTTTCTCTGCAGAAAAAAAGGTTTCTAGCTACAAGCTACTTTTTACCTATTTAAGTCCATTTCTTTAGCAGACTTGAAATGAATGAAGAGGTAGAAGATGAGAGAGTGACATAGGTAGTAAATTATGTAAGTTATGTAAATGCACGGCAATAGCAAGCAGATTTCAGTGCTAATGCAGACGGCAGAGATTTCTGCCGTTAAGAAAGAAAGGAGGGAACCTGCAGCATCTGAAGCGAAATCGGCTGACTGAACTCCAGCGCCTGCTCCAGCCTGCAGAGATGGGAAACTGCCACAGACCGGGAAAGTGGAAGCGAGTCCTGAAACCTGCAGAAGTGACAGTTCCCTGAAGCTTGAACTTCTGCGATAAAGAGAAAGAGATCATTAACTGCGAGCGAGGAGAGTTTGTGGAGGAGAGAAGAAGAAAAAAAAAAAACCTTTAACTCTGGAGTTTTTAAAAGTGCCCTTGTTTGTTTTCTTGGCAGAGGAGCGGAGCGCTTGGCACCCATCCTTGGAAGGTGGCCCGGCTGTGGAAGTGCTGGGGTTGGCCCTTTCACGCTGTTGCTAAGCGGATGGCCCAATAGCCGGCGGGGCCCTCCAAACCCCACCCCGCGCTCCGGCCGGATCCCGGCTCCAGCCCGCCTGTGTTAAAAGCCTCTCTTCTCCCACTTGCTAAGAATAATAATTTTTTTTTTTTTTTTTTTTTAAAAAAAGCCAAAGAAGTGCCGAGTTTATGCAAGCAAACCCGACCCAGCTCATGCCAAGAGCTCAGCAGAGAGGAGCTGGAGAGCACCAGCCCGTGCCCTGCTCCCGCTGCGGAGCCCCGCGGGGCTGGATGGGGCTCTGCGCTGGGCTCCTGTCTGACTTGTTCTGCTCTCCCTCCCGCTCTGCTCCCACAGCCTCAAGGTATACGGCAGAAACAAAGGCTTTTTTCTCCCCCTCTCCTTTTTTCTTTTTTAATAACTTTATCAACTCCGAACCCCAGGATGATTTGTGCGTTTCATACTCTCTCTGTGCTTTTACTCTCGGTTAGAATTTGGATCCTTTCCATTTCTCAGTTAAAAACTCTCTTTTTTTTTTTTTTTTTCCCCTTTCCCCCCAGTTGTTTGTGGTTTTGCATGAAAGGGCATTGTTAACTCTTTCATGGCCTGTTTGGAAAGGGCTGTCTTGGCTCAGCTGTCATAGGCATTTCTGGAAGACCAAAATAAAGTGCTGGGTTTCAAAAATGCAGGCTGAAAAAAGAAGAGTAGCGATGGAAAAGATTTACATTGAAACTGCTACCGTAGGAAAACCCGAGCTAGAAAAGCAGAGCGCCTATTATTTATTTACAAGAGCCCTGGCCGCTTCTGCACGGCCCTAGACGGGGCCTTTCCAAGCTGGTGCTCGAAAGCATCAGTACGGGGGGAGAAGGGGAGAGGTTTGGTGAAAGCACGGGAGAAGGCGGCTGCCCCGCGCGGGCCGGGGAGCCAGGCCACCTCGTGCTGCCACCGGGCAGGGCTGCCAGCCCCCCCGGCTCAGTGTGCGCACAAAGCGTTGCTTCTGTGCACAAAACGGGGAAATCTCTGCTTTTTTGCTACCTAACTACAAAACAAGCAAAAGGTGCACTTTTCCGCTGAGGCTGTGTTAAACGTGGTGTCACACCTGCCCGGGGGTAAACAGGAGGCCCTCGACGTACCAGGGATACCCATAAAGCGTGGGAAGAACTGGGGAAATTTTCACTGGAAGTTATAAAAAGTGGAGTATTAATTTTCCCTATTGTCCGTAGAGACGAGAGACTGGGAAGTTGGCATCTGTCATTTAACCCCCTTTTTTTTTTTCCTCTTCATCGACGTTTGCAGCTGCAGAAAGTGGGTATCGTCTCGCTCCCGTGGGGAGCCTGACCGGGGTGCGCATGTCGACGCTTGCACTGCTCGCAAGAGCTTTCCCAGCTGAAGTCCTTGAGCTTTGAGAGAAGGCTAGAAACAGAGATGACTTAAATATTTGGCAGCGGCTAGGATAAGTTATCTTTTTCTTTTAAAAAATAACATGTTATGCAAGCAGGTTTTATTATATTTATGGGTATTTATTATTTCTCTCTGTAGATGATAAAATAATCTTGTTGGAACCAATAGGAATGTAAATTTAACATTTCATGCTATATGTGAATTAAATGACACGACATCTCTTGTATAAGTTCTAAAAGCACATAAAAAACCCCCTTCCTATATTTGCACATCCTGTCGTAATTAGCACATGAATATTTTCCATTTTTAATCTTTGAAAAAAATACTTTTATAGTGGTTAAAACAAGTGCGTATTTTTCCAGCATCCTCCACGGGATGATTGCTGATCTTAAGTATTTGTACGCACGTTTGTATGTATGTTTGTTGTGCCTGTCAGTTCGGTTTTGTAGAACAAACGGAGAAAACGAAAATATAGATTTTTAACCACAACAAGATTCCCTGCAGACAGGATTTTTCGTACTGCTGTAGAAATGCAGGAGCTCAGAGGAAGAGCACAGCGTGTAATTCCACATACATCACAGCCCTCTTTTATTACTCTTACCGTACCAGCTGAATGGAGAATTACAAAAACTATGTCTCTGATTCTGTAAAGATTTTAAAAAGAGGCTTAACTTTAGGCATACAGGTAACTTCAAAGAGAATTAAGTGAAAACAGAAGATGTGAGTGGTTCACGACAGACGGATGCATTAGAGAGAATGATCTACACAAAACTTCACCCAGAAGCTCTGGAATTACGGTAATTGACCTTGGTGAGCTAAACAAAAGCTCATTGGAAATTATCTTCAGAATTTAAACCCAAGACTTTTAAAAAATAAAACCCAGTGTAATGGATATTCATATTACTGCAAATCCACTGACTTCTCTATAGGCAAAGGGTGAAATCCCAGCACTGCGAAGGGAGTGGGAGTATTGCCATTGATTTTACTGATGCCAGAATTTTGCCCAAAACACTTACACTTCTTCTGACTCCGAGGTTTTTTTTATTAACTCTGACATTGTTTTCTGCATCCGTGCTGTCACATTGCATGGGGTGCAAAAGCATTTTAAAATTAACAACGGACTTGAGCTGCAGAGCACGGCTCATTGATCAAACCTCTGAATCCATCTCGACAAAGTTTGATTAGATGTTTGATTCAAGCCTACCGTATAGACACATCTCTTCGTACGTTCGCAATTTTGTTGGCACACCTGTTGTGGCCCGGGTGGGAAATTTTGTGCATGTAGCAAATCTTGGACTAGTGGGGCAAACTAAGCATCGATTTTGTTTCACCACGTCGGAGCAAGCTATGTCAACTACTGCACGTCACTTTGTGATCATGCTAAAGCCACTCCGACAAAAAGCCACCTCAGCAAGCTGTCATTTTAATGTTTTATCCGTTTTCTTTTTGTGTACGTTTGCTCTACATTCCAGTGAAGCCTCGTCTCTCCTGCCCACCGCCATAGGCTACGAGTCTGCCGCAAAACTCAGTCTCGAGCATGTCACATACGATGAAACAGGAAAATTCCACCCAAAACATTCTGATCGCTGCCTTTCGTACTGAAATCCCCTCCCGGTCAGGAAGAGAAGAGGACAAGCGAGACAGTGGTAGGTGACACCTGCACGAGGGCGGTCCTGGACCTCCTGCAGCCGAGGGCGAGATGCTGGCTGTGTGCTGCGGGGCACGGGACACCATCCCGTGCGGCGGCTGCAGTGGAATCCCTACGTGCCTCACTACCGCAGCCACGTGTGGGATGCCCGTGTCCATTTATCACTTCAAGCTAAACTAAACAGCTATATTGTAATACTGCAAATTAGAGGCCTTCTATATCATAATTTTAAAGCACTTAAGCTTGTGTTATCTTTTAGCTCTTTATTCATCTAACTAGTTAAGGTTTTGAAGACCTAATCTAGTTCCCATTAAGACAAAGAGGAGAATTCCTTTATCTGTGAAGTGTTATACCTCAGGAAGCCAAAACCTTTGGTGCCTGCCTTAGACATTTATATCTTACAGGCATTAACAGCTCAACCTATAGACTTTTCTCCATCAGTGGGGAAATTTTATTCTTACCCCATTTTACAGGATGAAATCTCTTATTCAGTGAAGTATGTGAGCATGTGCCAGTTTCAACAGAGCTGGTGGAACCTTTCCAGGGTAGACTAAGTTTGCCAAAAGTGCAATTTGAAGTGGGAAACTATTTGCAAATTCAGGTTGAATGTAATGAAGAGTTTTGTCAGAAAGAAAATCAGAGGAATTTCTTTTCTCGGGAAAGTTTAAATGTTTCATTTCAGTATTTTCAAAACAAGTTATGTCATTTTGACCTTTTTTTAAACCACTTACTTTTCAAAGTTAACCTTTTTTGTTCATTATTATTTTGAAGGTAATACAATAAATAGAATATTAGACTTCTCGGTAAGAGAGTGAATTGTCGCTGCTTTAAGTTTCATTTTGATGTTTTGAAATGGAGGGGTTTTTTTTATCTAGAACTGTTTGTTGTTTAAATTTTGGGTTAAAAACAATATGAAAACTTCCATTCTAGATCAATCGAAGCAATCTGAGTTGATCCAAAATGAAACTTTCGGGGGGCTTTTATGTCTGTTCCACCAACCCATCGTGTGTTTCGGGTTCAATCTCACCTGAATCCTCTTTTCAGTTTGCTGTTCAGCCACCAGACTGAAGGGAACACGTTCGTACAGCTCCGACTCCAGCAGCTTAACAGCCCTATTGTTTTCGGTTGACTCCTGTGAAACTACCTGTGCTGGGAGTCAGCCACGTGGCTTTGAGGCTCCCTGAACTGGTGCCTAAACAAACTATAGGAAGTCAAACAGGGTGATGGGCAGAGCCCGGCGCAGAGCCCCAGCGCCCTGGCTGGCCCCTTTGGTGCTCTGAGTCCAAGACCCTTTTTCTCCTCCGGGTTTGCCGAGCGCTCTGCAGCACATCTGGCTTAAGCGGGAAGGATGGGGGCTGAAAGGGGAATTATTTTCTTTGGAGCTTTCAATGCTTGTGACCCAAACTGGGGAAGTGTGTAAGGTGGGCAGCAAAGGAAAGAAATGCTTGAGGGAATTTGAAACTGAGATCTGGGCTAAAATTTTCAGTGGTTCTTATATTAGCCTAAAATGTTCTTCTCTCTCTTATGAGCATAAATTCCTTTAAATAAATACCAAGATAGCTTCCATTAGTTACCAAGAGCTTTCTCATCTTTGGTTAATAGCTCCTTCTAATAATGCAAAAAGTTAGTGATTAAAAAAAAAAAAAAAAAAAGAGTTGGAATAGTTTTGCAAAGACCACTTTAACCAATTAGTCTGTTAAGGGAACAGTGGGAACAACAGAGACGTCAATTTAAACATATACTTCTAAATAGCATAATTACCTTTTAAGTTTCAAACTGTACACATGAAAAAAAAAAGATTCCAACCAGCCAAGAGAGAAGGAAACATGATCCAAAGGATGCTTACTACACACCAAAATATTTTCCACCAAACTAAGTTTTATTAACTTCCCAATGCCATGTGATATGTATCTGCAGCTCACTCATACTGCCTTAATTTGTTGCTGTGTGTGACAAGTTGTAGTCTGATCTAGCCTGACACGCCATGGTATGCACAGTACACATATATCATGATAAGACAGTTGAAAACCAAAGACAAACAGCCCCAAAGAGAGAGTTAAATAGCATGATCCAGCAGGGACCTGCATCCATCAGAGGGAGAGTATTTGAAATGGCACACCTTCCACTTGCAAGTAAATAAATAGTGCTTGCGTGCTATAGCTGGGAGTGAACAAGATAACTCAATCCAGTGTTCCCACGGATGACTTTGTTTCTTTTCCTCCCTGCATGTTAGTTAACGTTCTTTGTAATGACATCTTTTTTATCAATGTGTAGTGAAAACAGGGTGTCTTGGACCCAGGAACCCCCCTGAAATGAGAAGGGTGGAATTGCTTGCTGCCCACTGGAGAAAGAGATGAACCCAGCTGCTGCTGTTGTAACATGATGCTTCATGAGTGAAGATCCTCTGTTCTTTATTATGTTGGTAAAAGCACCAGTAATTCAACTGGCTTCATTTCTGGGCAACTTTGGGTTCCCCTTCTAAGGACACAAAATATTTCTGGGCTGTAACTAAAGGAGTTTCATTCACTGTCCAGGATTCCTCTGGCGAAGGGGATGAGCTCTTCAGTGTTTGCAGGTTCAAGGAGAAGCTACCGCCCAGTTGAAGCAATGTCAGTTGCATTCACATTACTAAAAATTTTGGTAGGAAACAGGTGACTTTTTGTCATTTAGTGAATGAAGGCATTGGTAATTAAGACAATGAGCTCATGTTGAAGGAGTCGTTATAAAACACCACAACAAAAATACATCTGCTTTGTTCCGTATGTCTCAGGTATCACATCTGAGGTGTTTCTGGGGTCCTGGAATGCCCCAGAGCTTTGGGGCATTACACAGATCTGATTTTCATGCCTAGAAAACTGACACGCACTAACACAATGCTTTTTATCACCTATATTTGGGCCACAAAAGAATATAAAAATCCAGGTAAACGTGGCAGCAATTTGTAATGAATTCTTCAGTGCTTCGTTTTAGGAAGACTGGTGACCAGACCAAGTGAAAGCTGCCTTCGCTTAGGTCCCTTTGGGCTCAGCATCGTGAGGGTCTAGCTGAGAAACTGAGAATTTCAGTGGTTATCCAAGTTTATCTTAAAGTGTTCTTAAAGCTGCGTCTGTAGTGTTGTACTGCCTTACTCTGAGTAACTGGGATGATGAACTGGGCAAGTGCTGCGTCTGGTTAGTGTTTCTACAGACTGTGCAGGATGATCACTCATCCGGAAAGAAACACTTTCCACTCTACGTGAGCATCAGTGGAAATGCTGAGAGTGTTCAGCACTGTTCTCTTTTTATCATAGAAAAGTGACATTCTCTATGGACCTGCTCCAAAGCCTGATCGTGTCAATGAAAGGACTCCTATTGACTCCAGTGTGACTTGGAGTGGTTCCTAAAATGGGAACAAAGCAGCAGACTTCATAAATCTTCTGATGTGGTCCTTAAAGCAAGAATTCAGACCCCATGGGGCAAAGGTTTGTGATTAGAAAGACGATTTGGCCTCTCTTTCTTCCTGAACTGAACCATTCAGGTCTTACTGAAGATTCATTCTTTGAGAAAAATCATATGCCAGTCAGCACGGTGGATAGTCAATCTGTTAAATGCTACATTATGCCTTTTACTTTTCATTATGATGTGAGATTTGATTAAGGCAGTCAATGACCCCGTGCTTCGGAACAGAAGGAAAAAAAGCAAAAAAAAAGCCAATGGAGCCATAGGGCTAAAATACGTTGCTGAGAAGTGAAACAACTGGAAGGTGTGGAGGAGAGAGGAATTATCACAGCACTGTTGGCACTGAAGTAGTACTGAGAGGCTTTAAACCGCCATAAAGCATATGCTGGCACTATTTCATCCTGCACCTTTACCATAATGCCGACCTGTTGGTGTAGGAGAGCTTCCCGGCACGGGAGAAGAGGTGCGCACCGGTGCTCCCGCTCCAGAGCCGCAGGCCATGCTCTCCGGCAGCTGCTGCTCCCTGCAACCATCGCCTGGTTACAGCTACTTTCCTAGACCTTTCCTAGGGAGGTTTTTAAAGGTACTTAGGAAATTAACAGGAGTTGAACCCTTATGTCCCTTTGTGCCGTTGACAGAAAACCGCTTTTATTTCCTTTCCTAGCGGATGTGACCTTTCCTTCTTTCCCTTTAGACTTGCTGCGTGTCTTCCATAACTTAGCCTGACTCTGTTAAAACACATTGGGAAGGGAAAGCCTGCTCACTGTACAACTTTCTGTCACGACTCTGTCAGCGTTTGACTCACAAGTGTAATTTGGCTTTATCGCTCCCTAAGTGCGCTGTAGATGCCTGATTTGCAAGGCACATAATGCGAACCATCACGTTACCGTGTGGAACCTCTTTTCCACACTGCTCTATATATCTCATTCAACCTTTTAATTTGATTAGGAGGTTAGTTTGCATGGTACTGTGTGTATTCTTTTACTGGAATATATATACTATGAAATGTATGATGTAAGTTAATCCAAAGCTAAAGAGGCCAATAAAAGCTAGTTCCTTAAGGAGGAAGAAAAAAGAGCACGGCTCAATGGAAGAAAAGCTTGGTAGGAGTCCAGAGTCCTGACTCATTGTTAGCCTCAAGAGCGTCCTGACTAGCATCAACGTGTTCTGGAAGCAATGTGATTTTCCTACCGTATTAACGAAAAAATAATAAAATGTAATGCTAAAACAATAGGACATACCAGAAAGTTTCCACTGAGGAACGGGACTCTCTAATAAGCTCATGTCAGAAAGATTTCCATCCTGTTCACATAACTTGAGCATACGGCAAAAAGTCACACGACTCTGTGCCCACCGTGGAAAAGTGAGCAGCTCTTCTAGGTGCGTAGACTGTTTCTCTTACACCAAGTGCTTCAGAAAGCTCGGGAACAGAACATGAAACAGATTTCTCTTCCTGGGAGCCACCCAGTCAAGAGGGAGCACTAGGAATGTGCTGTATAGCTGCAGAGAAGCATTAAGCCCTCATGGAAATCTGAAAAGTACCTCAATGGCTTTCTACCCGTGTCTCTCCATAACTATAATCTCAAAAATATATATAATTTGGAATTGACGGCATCCTGGAAGCTTGGCTAGTGTGAGCTCACAGTTATCTTTTACTTGATCCTGTGAAATAAATTATATGCAGCAAATCCCAACTGCAGATAAATTCTTCTCCATCTGTTTTCCTATAAGAGAAAAAAAATGTAGAATTACTTTCATGCAACAATTGCACAAGCAAGTCATAAGCTTAAAGACGAAGGAGAAGAAAGTTAGAATGTTTTCTGGTTTAATGCCAAAGATTTTTAAGATAAAAATTCTCTCAAAGTCACTGCAATAAACCAATGCCTGTTGAGCTTAAACAAACCTCAAGTTAAGTTAAATTCAATTTCACTTAAATATTTCTTAGGAGAAAAAGAAAACATAAATACAGGAAAACAAAATCTTTACGTCTTAATTGTCATCTTTTTCCCACAATGTCTCCGAAGCTGAAATGAGGTCATTTGGATTTTAGTAACCAGTCCAAGTACAGCGCAAAATATATTTCAAGGCAGAGCTAGAGTTCACATCTCAAAAGCAAAGGAGTTAACAAAAATTAAAAAAAAATGCATGAGAGAGAAAGGTCTCAGTGCCTAGGGAAGTACAGTTTTACCTGTCAGGGACAAAAAAGTTGGTCTGCATCCATTGCGTAGACATAAGCTAGTCGCAGCAAGGGCTGCAGACGAACAAGCAGCTAGAGCCTGATCAAATACAGTCTAAACTTAGCAGAAAAGTTCCTAAATCAGAGTTGTTCTTTCTTTTTAAGGAAAATTTTGCTACATTTAAAAATAAAACAGGTACAATCTTGTAATTGTGTGAATCAATGCCGTTTGTAGTAAAAGTGACAGCATGTGCTTATACAGTTATAATTACAGTTGGCAGGTCACGTAAATGCCTTGCATGGACAGTCCGTGAAGAGAATATGACCAGGCGCTGTGAATAATAGCCTGAATAAATAGGGAAGTTGTAGGAGTTAGGCTAATGAAAAATAAACATTCTTGTTGGGAAACGGAGAGTGACAGTAAAAATTAAAGCGATCCAGTGTTTCAGGTATACAAGCGAGTGAACACGTACTGCGAACATTGTATATGAGTATCTGAGAAATCTGGAAGGGGCCTAAAAAGAAATAAAGTGTTTGATGGTTACGCCTGCCCCTCTCTAATCACAGCATGTTTATTTGGACTTTGTAGGCAGTGAAGATTTTTTCCACTTTCATATTTGTTGTGTTTTTCAGTCTGTTAAATGTCTATCAGAAGTGCTCTAACCCCACTCAAAATCCAAACCCCAAAAATGCATAAAGGAAAATAATCCAAATGTCACATGTAACCATGAGCAGTTAGTCAATCCATCCGAACAAAGGCAATCAAGCCACATCCTTCTCTTTCCTCTCCGGAGACTCACAGACATCTAATAATAACCCACCACGAGCACTTTAAGGACAGGGAAGAGAGGAGGAGCTGTGATTTTTGACCCCATTCTAGAAAACAATTTGTCTCCAGGCATTTCAGTGCAAGTGCATCAGTCAGGGACACCTGAATGTAAAAGTTCACGTGAAGCATCTGAATGACACCCAGAGATCAGGTGGAGCATATAGCACCGCTTGCAACGTGTATGAGCAACTCCGAAGGCAACCTCTGAAGTTTTCCTGCTGTCCTACGAGCATATCTTCTGAATGGTTTCACACTCAAGTCGGTCTTGGAAAAGCCACGAAGCAATATCAAATGAGGTTTTCTTCTGATAAGACAGGCGGGACTTCTCCTGCTGTTCGTGACTCGTGGGCTCTGGGTCTCCACGGCCCTTGCCAATGCCGTCCTCCCCAGCAGCAAGGGATGGTGATAGCACCCATTGAATTTGCCTGCAGCCCCAATTAAAGTGCAAAATCACAACTGTGTTTCTGCAGGAAGCATTTAGGTGACAGGTTTGGGGAAAGCCCTTGGTTTTCTGTTGACAATCGTGCACCAAGGACGCTGGCACAAATTTCCCAGAGTTACTTGGTGTGGTGGCCGCAGAGCGAGGAGCTGTGCACAGTCTGGGGACTTCATCTGGCAACCACTTGGTGGACGTGAATAGTCCCAATGAGTTGACCAGGACTACTCTTATGTGTGAAGTTAAATATATGCCTGCTCGCAGGATGAGGGGCTTTAAGTATTTATACCTCGCGTCCTTGAAAACCTAACTTTCCTGTGTAAGTAAGTACTTTATTAATGTAGTTTATTTCTGTGTATACTTGCCTGCATGTGAATGGATTATGAATCTACCTGAAATCGTCTTTTGCAAATGTGTTGGTTTCAGTTTGTAAGCAAGTTGTTCCTGTGTGTACTGCTGGGCACTTCTTTTGTTCGTTTTCTTTTGTCAGAGGCTGACAGTACACTAGCTGCAGTTCTCATGTGATCATTCTTGAAATTGCTTCGTGCTTGGAGAACTGTGTAGGTGTTCTTTCTGTGTAATTTCTTTAAATAGTAAGTGAAAACAGTACTACAAGAGTAAAAAAATACACCACAAGGTTCTGTTCCTTTTCTACCATTTTCATCTTTCATTCATCTAATGAGCTTATTTTTACTCCCTTTCATCCCCCACTCTATATTAACAAGTTCTTCCTTGATTTCATTGATTCTCCTTGCCCACGGTGGCCTTTTTAAATAATTTATTCAATATGTTTATTCTTCTGAAAGTACAGGCTGCCAAGAGAGGTTGTGGAATTGTCATCATTGGCTCAACTAGACACCCATCTATTAGGGATTATTTAAGGATAAGGAAATCAGTCCTTCTGTGATTCAAGGGGAGGAGGGGATGGATTAAATGACCTGGTAGAATAGTCCCCTCTAATTCAAATTATTCTGTTTGGGGTTTTTTTTGTTCTCAATTCTTTTTGATCTCAATTTCCCAATTTTTTTAGATAATGTTCTCTTGTGTTCGTGTTCTTTGAAAGTATGGAGAATTTGCATGAACCAATTTTTATTAGTTCCCTTGAGAATGTTAAAAACTTCAATTAGGTCACAGTGAAGTCTCTTTTCCAGAGTGAAATTCCTTAATCTTCCTTAATAACTTAAATCTTTGAGAAGTGATGTTGCTCTGCAGTGCATTTTCCTCAAAAGTAATTATACACCAGCTAAGTTGCTACATAATAGTCAGTGCTGTGTTGTGCTCGAAGTATAATCAGTCCTTGGGTTTTGTAGAGCCTATTAGCCCTGGCGGGCTGGAAACACATGGCTGTCAGTACGGAGTGGCCGGCTGGGAGATAGGAATTTCCAGTTTCCAAGAAGCCGGCATTTTCTATTTGCACAGGAACCTCTCACAGCGTAAACTGATATTCTGGCTGTGTTTCTTAGTAGATCTGCTCGATTGTAATTTTAGGATTATTTTAACAACAGCAGGCAAGGAAATCCATGAGGCAAATACGAGTTAACAGGCCGAGGAATGATGCAAGATCTGCCTTTCACTTTGTGCATGTATTGTCATCTTTGCCCAGCGTTTGCTGTATTTTCCAGTAGAATGCACCAAGCTGTTTAATACCGTAGGTAGGCAAAAGCTGAAATCCTCGTATTGATGCTGGTGCGGTAGGAAGCCAGTCTCTCTCAAACCCGGCCGAGATTCCCCTTCGTGGCTGCCCTTCTGCTGTTCCTTCCTTCTCTTATGTCAGCTTTGGGGTCATTGCATAACCGCTCCGAAACACTTCTGCTTTCTGGAATTAAGGGGGAAGAGCCATCCAAATCCTCTTAAGAAGCTTTGAAAGTACTGCTTGCTTTGCTGTGTGCAGCAGCGAGCACGCTGGTAGCGCATCGCTGGGAGCAGCAGCAGCTCTGCTCGATGTCGTTTGCGTCTGTTTTCTGACAGTGAACTCAAGGTGCTCCTGTGTCAGCCTCCAAAGGGGTAAAAAGAGACACGCTAGGCCAAATTTAATGCCAAAACCAATTGTTCCTTGAAGAGCTTTGGTGTAATATCAAGAACTGTTATATCTCACCTGAAAGTACATGGTGAAAGTTATGGTGGACTTCATGGTCTATATAGATTAAAAGTTTCCTACCAGCTCTGTTGTAAAGATTAGGGTAATCTGTTTGGAAATCCACAAAAAAACGAGGCTTGAAGATGGTGGGAAGAGAGGTGACGTGCAGGGATCAGTAAGCGACCTAGTTTTCCCTTGCTTGTCTCATGCCCACTCTATTCCCCTCTCTGGTCTATGCGATCTTAGAAAGTATGGGACTGAGGCAAAACCTCATGGCCCAGACACTCCTCAACCTGAAAGACTGCCATTAAATAGTGCCAATAAATAGTTTCTCTTGGTTTTTAATCCTCCTGTTTTATGAGTTCATTTCTTCCCTGGGTGTCTTCAAAATGTGTACCCATTTGAGGGACAAGAAGATGCAGATGTTTTGCAATTAATGATGTAGACATCCCGCTCAAGCAGGAAGGGTTTACGATACCTTTCCATCTCAGCTTGGGTGACACTCTTTATGGGCACAAGAGGATTCATGCTGAAGTTACCATGTTGATCAGCCTTGTCCTCATTCCACATACAGTAGATAAGGGTGGGTTTGTTTGGGAACAAAAAGGGAAGGTTGGTTACTTTCCTTAACCACTTCCATTTGAAGAGAAAATCAAGTGGGTTTTGTAACGCAGCAAAACCTGCTTCCTGCACCCACCCTTTGGCTGTTGCACCTTCTTCCCCTCCTCTGCTTTCTCCTGGTGCTTTGTGCCGCTTCTGGAGCATTGTCTCTGCTAACAGTGGCACTTTTATAACTCAGTTTTCCATTAAGTCATGATGAGAAGCCCTGCTGTTCCAGCCCTGCTTTTTTCTCAAGTAACGATTCTTTAATCATTCTGTAATAATTACAGCGATGTTTTCCCTCGCCCCTATGGGCATTATTTTGAGAGCAGGCACCGGCGTGGCGCTGACATTATGGATGTGTGTGATTTTGGCAAGAAAAAAACCTTCAGATATTTCTCCTCTCTATTTGCTTTATTTCCTGCATATCTCCATACGCCTCATGTCTGTTTTGTACTCTGAGGTCACATTTCTTCGCATACATTTGGTTACAACAGCCTGGATGTGGCAAAATCAGAATGCTTCCCGTTGCCCTCCGCAGAGCAGCCCTGTCTCTGTGCTCTGTCACAGACGCGCAAGGGACACACCTTAGTTTTTTGTCCCCCTTGGTCCTCCGAGAAGGAAAAGACATTGAGGGAGAGGATGGGACCAGAAGCATCTGGGAAACACCGTTTCTACAAGGTAGCATCCCCTAACGGCCCTGGGCTGGGACTCCTCTGGGGCAACGACACCATCTCCTGCACCGGCAGCTGCCTGTCCAAGCGTGGCCAGGATCACTCTCGGATGAAACACACGCTTGTCGAGTATTGGGGATCAAATTCAGAGCTGATGCAAGGAATGGCTCCAGGACAGCGTCTTCAGACTTTGTTTTGTATCGTATCAGGCTTCAAGTATTATAGAGTGTTGCCATGCCAGGATATTTTTAGTGTCCTAGAGACTGGAAACAAAAAAATATTTTGTCTCTTGGCTGGAGGATTTGCCCATATTTGTTCCAGCCTAATTTAACTCTCGTTGAATTCAGCGCATCCAGTTTCTAGGCTCAGCTTAACGTTGGGACATACGCGTGTTCTGCTATATCTATTTACTTCAAATATTGTGCTTTAGCAAAACAGTCACTGCTTGTAATAACTGAATAGCTGCTTTCTTACAACACCCACTGAAAGGCACCGCAAGAAAAAGAGGTCAGATTCACAGGGAATTTTTTGCTTTTTTTTTAACCTGGCAAAAATGTGACTTTTAAAAGTTTACATTACAATCTTTGTTAAAGTCAACAGCAGCTAAGTTTGAAGGAGGAATAGAAGTCCAATGGCACTCAAATTAGTATTATCAGGAAATGCAAGCCACTTAAGAGGCCTGTTGCACAGCAGCGTATTAAAGCCCTTAGCTGGAGTCTTACGGGTCAAGTTTCTGGCACTATTAATCATGTTATTTATATATATATGGACACGTATTTATGTGTGTATTGTATGTGTGCACACACACGCATGCACCCCAGCCATAACTCAGCCCTCACGATGCACAGAGTCCTGCTGCAGGGAAAGTCAACTGGAAATCGGGCCTGAAAATGCCGTGAGTTCCTTATCTGCAGGCGAAGGGGAAGGGGCGTGCTGGGGAAGCAGCGACACGGTGTCGCTGCTCACGAGGCTTGTGCTAGTTACAAGATGTTTCTGTTTCTGGTTTGTTACCGAGAGGGAAATAAGATGGGAGAAGGAAGGGGCAGCGTGTGAAGAAAGGGTATTTCCCACAGACGCATTGTGATTGCTAGATTTTGAGTTTCAAGGTTATGATCCTTGCAGGGAGCTCTTTCAGCAAAGAAGATGGAGACTCCTAAAATTAATAGCATTTTCATACAATTAATAAAGTCCTCCTTTGGCAGGAATAGACATCCACCATTTAGGGACAAAGGTGTTGGTATAAAAATCTGTTCTCTTCCAGATAACCAAAATGCCATTACTGGGGACTGCCCTCTCTCTCCTGAAGTGAGAGCAAACCCACTCCACCACCTCCACACATGAAGAACAAGATTTCAAACATACCTAGTGATGAACTACTAAGATACACTGGATACTTTAGTCTAGCAGAATCTAAATGCAATGGGTAATGTGGAGACAATGAAATTGCCTCGGGTACAAGTTTAGCCCTGTTTTTAAGTGGTTGAAAATGACTCTCTCTCATGTTTCCCTGGATATCTAGGAGGTGGCACACAGAATAACAGTGCTGAGCTAGTACTCACAGGTTTCGCAGGAGGTAGCTTTGACTCACCAAAGTCAACACAAGCTTTGATTTGGAGCAGGAGGAGGTCTACAAATACATGGGGCGTCCACTGGCCCCTACCGAAGAGAGCTCGGCTCTGGGTTCGTGTGTGACTCCTGGTGTGCCTGTGCTCGGAAAGGGCAGCTCTGTAGCTGTCCTTCACGCAAACCTGCTGTCAGCGGGTTTTGGTACCGCCTGATCTGATACTGAATGATGTGGCTAGGCTGTGGAACAACGGGGTACGGCTTGTTTATAATAATCTTTGAAAAAAAAAAAGATGGTTCTTCATTATATCACAGTGTTCCTGATTATGTGTTACATACTGGAGCTATTTAATCAAAACCATTAACAACCTCCATCTTATAATGCTTTATAAAGCCTGCCAGTATTATGATTCTCATTTTGCAATATTTATGCTTAAAATTTTATGAGACGCAAGTTGATTTCCCGAACTAAGTTTGTTGAATGGATGTTTGTGGTGGACAATCATATCGGCATGTGTGCTCACGCTGAGCACGAGCGTTTCAGTGCCTCCCAGCAAACAATGCACATGCTGAACTCCAAGTGACCCAGTTGTCTTTGCTAATCACTTGCTGATTACTACCTAATCAGTGCCTTGTTTAGAGCAACTAAGCCAAAACCACTCTCTGCTATGCTGCACTTGGAAAGTGGGATGCATTTTTTGGTCATCGTCATCACTGTGCTGTGATTGCACTAGAGGTGGACGATGAAATGCAGACTTGTCCCGTGCGGGGCCCCGCAGCTGGAGGTAGCTCAGGAGCGTTATCTGGGTGCAGGCTTCCCCAGTCCTTTGCTCTGTAGCCCCGTGCAGTGAAGAAAGCGGCGTGTAATCATTTGCAAGCGAGTGTGCTAGCGTTAGCGTCCTCGCACAACTGTACAGGAAGGGAGGCTGGAGACTGGGGGAGAAAAGTGCCTTCTGGGGCCAGCGGGATCGATTTTGTCCTCTGACTGCCATCAGTGCAGTGGACCCCGCTGAAGGTTGTGGTCGTGGTTCACCATTATGATGGAGTTGAATTCAGCATGGGGCCAAGGGGGAAGGAGAGGGAGAAGAAATCCACGCCTGTATTTCTGCAAATAAGTCACTAAGTAGGTGTCTGAAACAAAGAACACTGTTTAAACGTGAACTTATCTTTTGTTACCGGATTTTTGTGCAGGCAAGAGATGGGAGTTATAAGCCTTCCTGTGATAGCTGCCCCAACGAGAGGATCCCTTTTGGCAGCATGCTGCATGCTTCAGCAAACAAACTGTGCCTCTGAAAAGCTAACGTTATCCTTGTCCTTGGCCAGAGAGTGCAGACAATGGTTTGGCCTTTTTGCCAGCAGGTTTATTAGACGGTTAATCAGCTGTATAGGGTTAAATTTCACCCTGGAGATTTTTAGTATGGACTTTCTGGTCAAACTTATCTTGCTGTCGAACAAGTACCTATAGTTTTAAAACAGGAAATAGAGACTTTTTTGTGTGGTGTACGACTTCTCTTACGATGAGGGACACGCTCCTGACACGAGGTATCCCACACAGCCTTGCTGATCTAAAAAGCACTACGGTGGCAGCGAGAGCCAATGAATTAGTGCAAACCTACTAGTTTCTACTTTTGAAATCTTAAAACTCATTTGCTGTAGATACGTTATGATCTAATGAGTATTTTTTAATGAGCGTGAAGTGTGTTTTTCCTGTTGTGTTTTTTTTGTATTTTCCCTTCATTTGCTAATTTGCTAATGCAGCCACAAGAATAATCTGCACTGAAAAGCAGAATGTTTTGTTCTACAATACCCCAGGCTAGCTAATCTGTGTCATACATACATTAACTTTTAACTTCTTTACGTCTATATGGAAAGGCTTCTGATCACAGGTGAAAATGAGTTTAATGTATCACTTTATTAAAAACACTATACCTTCTGATCTTACTAGCAGTTTCTGTTCATTTGAGGTGCCAGACAGGAATAGCAAGGTAAGAAATGAGGCTTATTAGCAGAGCTATTGTGTATGAATAAAGCTATCAACCTTCAGTTTGTTCTCCCTCACCACTAAGCATGAAAGTGAGATGGTTTTTATGGACGTATATCAGAGTAAAAAGTATAGGCCTGATGGTTTGCAATACAATTAACTCTGGGTGAAAACACCATGGTCCCTCTATTATCTTAAGATCTATAAACTATGGATTTCCATGGACCACAGGGAGGGAAAAATGGGGCTGACCCCCAAAATCTGCAGACTTCTAGACTGGCTGATATTCTGATGGGGCTGTCAGCTATAAACTTGGATGCACGTCCATTCGCACATATCATAAACAGAGAGTATAAAATACCAGGGCTGAACTTTGTTTAAGAAACTTGCTATTAGAAATATGCCAGGACTTCACAATAAAAGGCAAAATGTATTGAAATTTATGGGGTTTAAAATTTCCTCACAAAGTTAAAAGTAGGCTTGTGTCTGTTTTCTTGCCTGACCCTGCTCACCTTTGCCAGTGAGAAGGAGCCAATTTATGAAGGAAGTTGGCTTTTCCTAAAGGCAGATTTGAAATTTCATGCATGATGTTAGAATTTCCTAGCATTTCTGCATGCCAAGAAGAACTGTTTCCACTAATTTGCCTAGAAAAACACAACATTCAAGGTACATAGTCTTCAAAAAGTTGAGATAATTCAGCTACAAATATTTGCAACATTCAGCACTAGTTGTTAAAGTCAACATTGCTCAGGGAATAGATGTCTTTGCTTGGGACTGGGAAGACCAGGATATCCAAGTCCCTCGCTTTTCTCTCTGACCATCCTCAGGCATCCCAAAGAAATCCCTGCGCCTCTGTTTCCCCATTGCCTTTCTTAAAGTGGAAGATCAGAGACTGCTTTTTGCTCTGTTTGTTTTTATGATGTCTTGCATATTATAGGGCCAAATGCCATTATATTTTATATTTATTTTCATGCTATTCAAGAAATATCCAGCAATTATAGTGAACAGAAAACTGCACTGGAAGGCCAATGCATAATGCTTTTTTTCTAAACTTTCGTCATGTTTTGATTTTGCTCCTTGTCCTTTCCAGAAGGCTTAATGGACTAGTTGCAGTCCGCTTTTAATCCTTTCTTATTGGTAGATGAGCCTCCTTTCTCCTT
Organism: Phoenicopterus ruber ruber; assembly: GCA_009819775.1. Taxonomy (NCBI): domain Eukaryota; kingdom Metazoa; phylum Chordata; class Aves; order Phoenicopteriformes; family Phoenicopteridae; genus Phoenicopterus; species Phoenicopterus ruber. The sequence continues at coordinate 17,638,306 of CM020227.1, read as the reverse complement.
TGGTGTTAGAAACACTTTTTCTCCTTGGTCCTGGGAATTCATCTGTTCGTTTCATCTTAAATCTCTTGCAATGTGGAGCAGATTGTTTGATAGTGCAGGGTGACACAGGTGCTTTTTTTAACAACTGTTGTCTTTATTCTTCTGGCAGCAAATGCCACTGCTGTCAAATAAAGTAAAATTGACTCCCACAGGAAAGCCTAGAGAGTCAGATATGCCATTGCAAATTCTGGCATAGGCTGTTTGGAAATCTTTTTTTTTCTTGTTTGGCAGGACATGTGCTCAGTCCCTGAACACACTGCTCAGAAGCTGTTACAAAATATAGAAGACAATAAATACTAAGCGAGTTAAAATTTTATCTGCTTTGCGAGATAGGAGTCTGAATGTCTAAGACACTAGAATTCATTTGACAAGAACAAGAGATCTCATACCAGTCTTGTAAATGAAAAGCTGTTAGGCAGGCAGTACCTTCCCCAATGTCATGTTTTTCTTAGAACTGGGGCATACATTACACACAAATTTGAGATTATCTCTAACAATTATCTAAAATTAACTGTGGTTTTCTAATGAAAAACAGTAAGAGGAGGATCTGATAAGAAGTGGGCCTATTTATAATACTTGCTACGAGAGAGAAAGGTTTGCTACTCTGAGTGAAACCAAAATGCACCATGTGTCAGAGTATAAAAGAACATTGGCTTCGTTTCCTTTACTTATTAGCAGCAGCACTGGGAGTTTATCGCGTCTATCGGTGGTTAACTGAAAAGAGCCAACTTGAAGAAGCAGCGTTCCCATTTCTGTGTTTCTTTCCGTACTGCATCCGTTGCTCTGAGCACCCCTGCTCTTACAGAGCAGGTACACACCACGCAATGTCACGCGTTGCAACTCTGAGCTCTCCTGGCAGCTTTCTTAGCACAGTGCACGTCAGAAAGGGGCACCAGCTTGGACGACCAAAGTTCACATCTGTTTGGTGCTGCAGCAGAGCGAACCCCGTGTGCATCTTGAGATGGATTAGCATGGGGCTGCTCTGGCTGCGCCGCGTGGGCATCTCGTGGGAGTATCCTCATACAACCGCCATTATCTCGGTTCACGCAGCAAGCCTGAGACAATGGAGCTTAGAAGCTAAAAACACGAGCTTCTGAAGAGCCACAGGGACGAGTTCTTCTGTAACACCGTATTTATTTAGGTGTGACTTGGTCAGGAGAGCCCTGCTCGTGATTGATTCAAAGGACTCCAAAATAAGCATGGTGTGGGAATAGACATGATGCCTATCTATTCCCGATTATGGAAGGCTGGTCCAGAGCAATCCCGGTGTATGCAGGCTCTGAGTGAGATACCAGCAACACAGGTCATGTACTCTCCGGATCAGCCCCTCTGAATCTTTCCAGCAGAGAATGACAGAGGAGAAGCAAACATTGGCGATTTATAAAGCATGTTTCCCTTAGTCCAGGCACTGGGTGGGAACCAAGTCACTGTGTTTAGGGACTCCTCCATGCTATGCAGAACACAAATTATGGGGAAGGTTTTGTCAGCAGAGAGTATCAGTGGAGAGGCTTCTTTTTCCAAGTCACGCTGTATTACAGGCCAGAGAACGAGTCTCCAAAGAGATGCTGTGGTTTCTCTTTTGGCTTTTTGCACAACTTGGACTGCACAGAGCTGGGTTCAGGGACCTGATTCACAAACAAGGGAGTTACAGTGAGGAACATTTGAAAGCTCTGATTTCTGAAACCATCTGAAATTCAGCAGTTTCACATCGTGGGTATCCACATGCACGCTGACACATGTAAGTTCTTGTCTTCCTTTAATGTGAGTTTGAAAGAAGACAAAGACAGTGAGTAAGACTCACAAAAATCATAATATGTCACGTAAAATTCACACATCGAGCAAATTTACATGATGATTAAACAAAAAATACGAGTCATTCCACTTATCCGAAAGGTCGATGGATCTTGACAAACCTTTCAATGAACCTATTGCGGCTTCTCATTTGTAGGAGCCACGGAAACCAGGTGGATTTTGTTGTGAGCCGTTTTCCATAGTTCTGCTTATCAGTCATGTGAGCGTGGGTAATTATTTTCACCTCATGTTTGCTAGTGCTGATTTACTTTGCATTTGACTGGTCTTAAAAAAAGAAAATCTTTAATCTAAACCAAACAACACTTAATGCAATCAAATGTTTGGATGAAGAAAGGGCAAATGTCTGTGTGTTTGTGAAAGCAGCACCAATAAAAATAACACAGACATCATCTGGTATCGTAATGCCACCAGGCAATGCGGAATAACTACAAGAGCCAGGCGTAACTTTGCAAGGTTGAAGGAGGTTCCACTGTCTCTGCAGGATACTGGCTTTAACTGGCGAAGAGGTTTACAAAATTTAGATACAATTTCTCCAAAAGGTTTGCAAATCTGACTGCTTCTTTTGTTTGTTTTCCATTTTTACAGAACAACTTTTAACTTTTAGAAATTTCCACATGAGAAATGTTTTCTCAGCTGCTAAAGCTAATTAGGAGACACAAGGATCGGTTTTGTTATATTTTCCTCTGAATAGGAGTGAAGTTATTTCATGCCATTTTTTACACAACTCTGCTGTGTGATGGGCTGCATACAGAGTAGTTTATTTATACCACTTTATCTCACACCTGTTTGGATACTGGCTGTTTTATGGTATTTAAACATACTATTTCTTGCCAATTGCTTTATCTCCACAGTTCCTGCTTTTGCTGCAAATGTTTCTTATTAACTCTAAAAGAAACATCAATTGCTCCGTGAGCATTATTAGCGAGGACAAAAATAACATAATTGTTAGTTACTTCCAACATGTTATCACAGCAGACCTATAAAACAGACATTCTTTCAAAATACTGTAGGGGCTCTTTTACTCTGTTGAAAATAAATAATACATGTTTTAAGGACTTGTTATTTCACTGGAATTTTGTTTTTAAATGGAAACAATCCCGATCAAAAAAATCACCGAGTTTCACTGCTGCGCGGTGTGCTTTTCTGAGGCATTTTGTGGTGCCCCGTCTGAGCACGCCTGTCTAGCTACCAGAGCCCAAACGTAGAACACAGTGTCGGGCAGAGACCCACAGTAGGGGCACACAAGGTTATTCATGCAGAACATGCGTAACCCCGCGGGGAGCCCTTCCTCTGGTATGTATATTTCTCCCTATAGCCTCGGCGTCACGGGTCTGATGGTAGCGGTTGTCAACCCTGCAAGTAGGAAGGAGGTGGGGGCTACCCCTCTGCACGTACTGTTACGGGGCTCGGCACTGTTCAGAGCCCCCAGGATTGCTAAAGGACTTTTACTCCCCAAAACCCCTCTGAGAGGGAGCTGCAATGCCCAACCTGCAGAGGTAGCGTGAGTCGGATGAAGTGACTTACCTGAAGGTCGATATTACTATTGGCAAGGAGGCCACATGCGTGCTTGTGCTTCCCATCCCATCACCCTCTCACAGCAGCACCGGAGCCATGAGCTGAGCAAGCCGGGGCAATAGTCCTGTGTTCATCCACACCTGTCCTTCAGGCAGCGTGTCCTGGCAGCACCGTTCCTGGGACAGAGGCTACCTACAGGTTGTACTGACTCGAGCAACTCCGCGCAGGCTGGAGTTGAACATTCAACCTCTATTAATGGCCCATAACCCCATATTGTGTCGTTATATTGATGGCCAGACAAGGGGAAAAGAGGCGCTGAAGTATGTGTCCACGACTGCAAAGGTCTGGATATTTACCTCAGTATTTGCCTGCCTAGTGCAAACCCTTATTTCATTACAGTTGTCAGGCAAATAACGCGCCTCGATCGCAGATGGGACACGACAGGACTGCTTTGAAAGTCAACTCCTCTCTCCAGGCAAACTGCTTCAGCCGGGATGCCTCACCTCATGCCTGGTTTCTGAAGTAGGTTCTTTTATCCACAGCCAGAGCACACACCACCCTCCATCCTTCTTCCTTGGGTGGTGTTTTTACTGGAGGCATTGCTGGAGCTGAGCTTTATGTTATCCTGCCTTACTGCTACTGTTTAAAAACCTGTCCAACTTGAAGACACGTGTCAATGCTACATTTAGAGCCCCAGCTTATCGTCTCCTGTTCCTCTATAACCAAAATACCACCATTTTAAACAAGCTAATACCTGGCTAGGAAGGCAGCCCTGTATGAGCTCTTCAGAATGAAACTTGCCTTACCAATTTGAGACTTTTACTACAAAAAGCAGAATTTCCAAAGGGCAGAATTTCTAACCTGAACTTGCCTTCAGTGATCCTCAAGGGCTGGAGTTTAGCTCTGAAACCACAGACTAAATAGGGTTGTTTGTCGGCTGGGTATTTTTGTCATTTCCTTTAGGCTTTGCTCTATCAACATGAAACTCAAAAAGCCCAATCTGCATTTACACTCAGGTGCATTTGCCCTCCCCTTTGTTAAAACAAACAAACAAACAAGAAAACCAGTTTTTCAAAGCTCGTTCCCTACGAGCCTAATGAGAGGTTTCTTCCACTGAAACATCTGGTTTTAGTCACTGCTGGTTGGAGGATACTGACAATTCCTCTGTTCTCAAAATGCAGGGAAAGCAGCGTTAATCCTGGGCCTAGGGAGCTACCACGAGTCCAGCCAAAATAGCTCTTGTGACTATAATCATTCATTGCTATTAGATATTTTATGGTGCATCAGAAAATGGATTCTATTTATACGAGGATTTCTTAAACTAACAGTGAGACTTTTGTGTGAGAAGTCGGTTCCAAACCTGTGCAAATTGAGAGAGAGATGTGTGACTGATGAATCACACATGAACCAACAGTGCCTGATTTCATTAGCTTTATTAATTTCTGTAACACACACCATATAAGAGAGGCTTCATCTTCGAGAAAAAGTTTTCAAAGCTTTGCAGAGGCGAAAATAGAACTTAGCTTGGTTTGGATGAAAAATGTACCAAGCTACCTGCAAAGCACAGTACGGCATGGCGTCTCTGCTCAAAAATGCTGCAAAAGGGTTCTCTCGTGCGCTCTGTGCTGCTGTTTGTAAGACTAGACCTGTAAATCACACTTCAGTCATGAACGTTTTCCAAGTACTTTCCAACGATATATCACATTGCTCAACAATTTAAGGCTGTCTGACAGAAGACCGTGTATATTTGTAGCAAGTTAAATAGGCATGGGCCAGTGATACAGACCCATCATCTTTCCACGGTTCAAGTTTAAATCTGCTTTCTCACACTTTCATAATGTTTTAATGTATTTTTCTTCCTTGAATTTGTTGCCATTAGGGAAGAATGAGCTAAACCAGATTTTGAAATCCAAACTCTCTTTTTTTTGGTTCTAAGTCACTTCCAAGCCTGGAGGACCATTTGTATATGCTATACATATAATCTCATGAAAACAGTGATTCTTAGAAGGTTTTGGCCAAGAGAATTTGAAATTCCTTGAGATTTCTCTGCAGTTGAACACAACCCTTATCTTAATTAAGTCTCTCAACTGAGCCTCAAAACCCAGACTAACCCTAAATTCAGTCCATCTCCAGGCGTGAACATCCTTCTCACCACTCCATACTGTATTTATTGATCACATTGGTTAAAAGCAGTCTTGAGTCTTTGGTATGGACAATCTCCTCTGATTCTGAGATGTGCACAGATTGTTCACCTCGGGTTTACAAGTGTTGCTCAACACAGCAAACAATATATACACTCAAGGAAAGAATTTTCAGTGTAAGAGTTTGTATATTCTTTACTACCACACTGAAGATATAAATCCTGCCTTAGTATTTTCATCATTCTACACAGTTGCTGCAATTATTTATCTATAGCCAGAACTATAGCTCTTGTTTTATTGTTTAATGCTTAAAAATCCTTAACAAATGTCAAAGCAGAAACAAATTATGTTTCATCTGTTTTGGTGCTTGTAATTAAATTGCTTTTTCCTGCAGTAAGACAAAATCAGAAAAAAGCCAAGCACCTCTCACAGATGCTCACCGATTGCATATTTCCATCAGCACGTTGCAGAAAGCAAAAGCAGTTAATACAAACCTGGGTATAATTATTTACCGAGGAGTTTGCAGAACATCCATGCCCATTCTGTTTGTCAACTGGCCAACGCTTTGACTCACATAGGAGACACATGTGAAATGCTGGATATCTGTCATACAAAAGCTCCAGTGTAAATAAATAAAACTATGTAGGATGTCTCCCACAGTTTACACCACATCACAACCCCTCTTGCACAAGACATCTGTAGGCATAGCAAAGATACCAGCATACCCTCCACACCTTCATCTTCCCTTTATCACAAGGCTGGTTGGAGCGCTCCTCTTTGTAGATGTGTAACAAAGCCAGGATGAAGTTGTCTGTCCAGCTCAAGCACCAAGCAGTCGCACACCGCATATAAATCACCCACTCTTCAGCAGGGCAGACGAAAGCTCATCTCACAACTGCTCTCCTGCCAGCCACGGCAGGTTTACGGCCCCGTAACTCAACCAGCCCCGTGCTTTGTGCCTCGCTGTGCTCCATGCGGGGGAATGGTGGATTCCTGCAGCACTGCCTTCAGAAGGAGGTCTCTTTGGAGAGCAGATGGAGAGAGGAGGCCCCTGGCTTGCGAGGGAGATGCAGTCTGTATGTGTACCTCAAGGAGCAATGAAAACCAGCTGCCAACGTTGGGACCCACGAATCCCATTGCCATTGAGGAATCCCGTTTGTCGCCACGACTCTGGGCAGTCACTTGCCCGTGAACACCATACTGCCCAAATACGCAGCTCTGGGGCAGCAATACCTTGTCCTGGGCTAGAGCTACTCAGAGCTGAATATTTCAATTCAATGACCAAAATTCTTTGTGGAAAGGGTATAAGGGCCTGATTCAAAAGCTGTCAAAGTCAATGGTGTGAATTGCCACTGGCCGTTGCCGTGCAGGAACGGCTCACACCGGTGAGAAATTGCTCCCTCCTTTCCAAAACGCTTTGGCTCACATTTTGTAAGTAATGTTTCAAAAGCATCACATAGTTTTAGAGTGTGTTCTCAAGTTTGGGAGGTGAATTGCTGGGAATTTGTTTCCATCGTAGGTAATTTAAACCAACTATTCAAATATGTGACCTTTTAAAATACTGGAGAATTTTGACATATTTCAGATCTCTGATAAGACTGTGCTTAAAAAAAAAAAAAACCCTAAGAAAATATCTCCTTCTGTTTCTGTTTATAAACTGAGATTATGAGGGAAAAAAAATCCAAACTTGTCTACTTGCTTCCTTTGTTGACATACCAGTTTTGGTCAGTGAAGGAAAATGGAGCTGAAATAAATTCATGACCCTTTTTGTTTTAGAAGGGGGAGTTCCCTTGGGAGTAATATTTTTCTAGAAGCCTCTTGCAGATAATATGTGTGCTTTATCTCTTTAACGATGGCTGTTGTAATGCTCATAGAAGAGCAATTGCAAGCTACACTGCAGCTTCAAAAAGTTGTACTTTAACACACCAATGACTATTAATGAAACACTTGGAAAAAGATTTACAAAACCAGGCCATCTCTTTAATTATTAGCTGTGCATTTTTCATTCAGTAGTTTTCTCCCTGACCTCACTGATATTTGGGTAAATGAGTTAATTCTGTTGAAATCTGTGGAGCTACACTGGTTTACATAAACGGCAAGGAAAATTTTCTTAAGACAAAACCCCATTAAAATATATTTTAAAAGCATACTTACTGGAAGAGCTTCGTCTCCATTAAAGTCTACTTTTTGGTCCTTTATGGTTTTCAAGTCCTTACTAAGAACCAGATTCCAAAGTAAGATTAGAGCAGTGCATCAGTTTCCAATTGATTGCCTTACAGATGTTTAAAAGGAAGTATGTTATCGATAGAGATCATTATCTCCATCAAAATATTCAGTGAATGCTAATGTTATTCTTTTCTCATTTAAATATAAAGATCAAGCCAAGACCCTGCTTGCTTGAAGTCAAAAAACCCCCACTATCAGTTGAACAACCTACTTCATGAGTATTTTTTAACGGATTTTTTTTTTTCTTATTTTTTCATGCGGAAATCAGATGGGATTTCATGTCCTCTTCTCAGATTGGTACTTGGAATTAGATCATTGCAGTCTCACATATACCTAGGTCTCAAAATCTAAAACATCCAGAAAGAGAACCAATTTAAAATTACCTTTCTTGACCTTTTCTAATGAAGTAAACACCAATCTTTTTCATAAATAGAAGGTTTCTGGCCCAGATATATACTATCCTACAGCAGCTGGGAGGCAGATTGGTAAATAACAATGTATTTAAAAATTAGGTAAACAAAATACTTCTAAAAACAAAATATTAGTGTTTGGTTACCAACATTTTAAATTACAGTGCCAGCTATGCCTGGTGGCAGCCACGAACGTCAATCAGAAAGCAGCTCCTGAAGACATCTTTTCTTATTTTTGCCATAATTTCACTGACTGCTTTTTGTGTTGCTTTTCAGGCCACCAATGGTCAATAGAGCGGATCCGATTAACACTACTTTAGAAGGTAAAAGTCTAAGTAGCGAAACCTGGCTGAACTCACCACGGATCTTACTTGGCTTTGCAACAAGTCAGCAACTGCTTCAAAATGGAGCTGTTACCCCAGTTTTGAAGGGGAAAACGGAGAGATTTAGAAATCTTTAGAAAGGAAAATAGATTTAGAAATCTTTAGAAAGGAAAATAGATTTAGTGCGCTGTTGATGGACTGAATCATAAACCTTACCCCCTCAGATTTTGTCTCAGCAGCTTTGCACAGAGGGTAACGTCCCGGGAAAATACAGCCCTAGAGCGTACACAGGGAGAGACAAGAGGAGTATGAAACGAATAGCCAAAATGTCATCTGCCAAATATAAACGCAACCTTGACCTGATACGTCCTGCACGATCTGCTTAGCATTTGAGTCAAAGAGAGGAGAGGAGCTATCAGATAATGGCATGTGGGCCTTACAGACCCAGGAGTGGGCAAAAGGCATCGCTCATTATTCCGTCAAGGACTCCTCATGCCAGTCTATGCAATCTGATTTGCAATCAATTGCAAGTGATTACACATTGTTTATCATCGATTGGCACAAGGAATCCTTGAGAGAATAATGAGCTGCAGCTGATGACAATCAGAGACTACTGTCTCGTTGCAAGTTTGATTGCACATCCTTCCACTGGTGCAATCGAGCACCCACCGCCACCACAAAGCACCACAGTAAATAAATAAATAACGGGTGGCACCAGAAAGCAAAACATTAAAAGCTCTTTTGAAAAATAAAGCCTGAATGGAAGTTCTTTGGTATAATATTAGCAAGGTTAACATCATTAGAATGCTTTGGGTTAGAAATATGATAAAAAGGTTTCAGTAGATCTTCCAGCTTATCTTTTGGTAAAATAAAATCTGGACAGCAGGCAATCATTTCTTTAAATAGGCAGGAGAAATTTTGGACCAAGGCATCTAAAGGAAATCTATTCTTTTTAAGTAAAGCATGCAGCCAAGGTAGAAGCGTAGAAAGAAAGAGGGAAATTTTAAGACAATCTGCTAATACCTCCTGGTTACCAGAAATTCACCTGTTCTTCGCAACGTGGTCTGTCTTTCTATCAACAAATGCACAGACAGCAAAAGTAAGTCAGTATCATGCTGAAGCTGTGGGCTTATTACTTCAGCGTACAGGTCTTTCCAAGCGAGATACCCAGGCCTAAAGGTTTTAGAAACTAGCAGTTAAAATTGCAGTAGGCAGCAGATCATGGGCAAGACTCAGAAAGGGGAGTCCCTCCCTGACTTTATGCTGTGGTTAAAGGATGGGGGCATTGAGGATGGTGTATTCCTCCAGGGCAGTCAGTCTCACCTCTGTGCCCGGCAGATCCTCCTGGAAACTGTGCTAAGGAACACGGAAAATAAGGAGGTGACTGGTGTCAGCCAAGTGGCTTCACTAAGGGCAAATTATGCCTCAGCATGTTTGCCAATGACACCAAGCTGTGTGGTGCGGCTGGAGGGAAGGGATGCCATCCAGAGGGACCTTGACAGGCTTGAGAGGTGGGCCCGTGCGAACCTCATGAGGTTCAGCAAGGCCAAGTGCAAGGTCCTGCACATGGGTCAGGGCAATCCCAAGCACAAATACAGGCTGGGTGGAGAATGGACTGAGAGCAGCCCTGAGGAGAAGGACTTGGGGGTGTTCGTTGATAAGAAGGTCAGCATGACCTGACAATGTGTGCTCGCAGCCCAGAAAGCCAACCGTACCCTGGGCTGCATTAAAAGAAGCGTGGCCAGCAGGTCGAGGGAGGTGATTGTCCCCCTCTACTCCGCTCTCGTGAGACCCCACCCTGAGTACTGCGTCCAGCTCTGGGGCTCCCAGCACAAGAAGGACATGGACCTGCTGGAGCGAGTCCAGAGGAGGCCACAAAAATGATCAGAGGGCTGGAGCACCTCTCCTATGAAGACAGGCTGAGAGAGGTGGGGTTGTCCAGCCTGGAGAAGAGAAGGCTCTGGGGAGATCTAGCAGCCTTCCAGTATGTAAAGGGGGCCTGCAAGAAAGCTGGAGAGGGACATTTGACAAGGGCATGGAGTGATAGGACAAGGGGTGATGGCTTTAAAGTGAAAGGGGGTAGATTTAGATGAGATATAAGGAAGGAATTCCTCACTCTGGGGGTGGTGAGGCCCTGGCACAGGTTGCCCAGAGAAGCTGTGGATGCCCCATCCCTGGAAGTGTTCAAGGCCAGGCTGGATGGGGCTTTGAGCAACGTGGTCTAGTGGAAGGTGTCCCTGCCCATGGCAGGGGGGTTGGAACTAGATGATCTTTAAGGTCCCTTCCAACCCAAACCATTCTATGATTCTATGAGTGCGTGCCTGGCGTGGTGTACACGTTGATCGATGCCTGAGACAGATTCTGGAGTTACAAATTTGCTTAAAAAGTAGCAGCAAATGCAATCATGTGTCATACCTGGCTCAGTACCAACGGAAATGTGATGAAAAATATACAGATTTCTTCACTAGGGATTTAATTTTTGGAAGTTTACATTCAAGTTAAGTCTTGAAAACTTTTTTGCTATCCCAGCAGTGTCAGCAGGAATTTTGCCATTGCCTTTGCTGGAACTGAGATATTTGCCTTCTGATCTGGAAATCAGCTCCGTGCAAATGAAGCAAAATCTTTTTTTTGAGATCTTGTGTTTCATATAGCTATTACATTGTGCTCACTGCCTCCCTGGCGGTCAGCTGCCCACCACCAACACTGTGGGTTTATTCCCCGTGTGCCAGCTTATATGTTCTCCAGGATCCGTGACTCCTATTTTTAGCATTTCAAACAACATGGATTCCAGCTGGTTATCTCACTTTAGGTGATTATTCAAAAAAGGTCAACGTACTCTAGCACGCAAAATTTTTTGGAGTTACTATCGGCCAGTGGGTGAATCAGGTGCCTGAAGATCTCAATAAAGCTGTGAAAGAGAGGAGATTAAAATTGTTTCTTCACATACCAGAGAAGCATCCAAGTGATCGGGTTTCATTGAGACCTTGTTTTTCATGGGTCTCCCCATACAAAGCTCCTTCAGAAACCCTGTCTGCAGCCCTGTGGGCTCTAAATAAAAACCTGACACTCTCTTCTCATTTAACCTTCGCCCAGTTGCCCAGACAGAACAGACCCATGTCTACAGGCTCCCCAGTTCATAGCCTAATGTTAAAATACGCTCACAAAACTCAGTGCTTTCTAGCAAATGCCACCAAGTGTGACTTAGCCCTCTCCTTCACTGAGAAACGTCGCGTAGAGTTGTACTGGCTTGTTAGCACAGAATACAATGTACTTGGTCTCAAACTGTAAATCAATATCTGTCTCTGAGAGGTGACATTTCAACAACTGTGGAATGCTGGAGCCTGTTAGGATCATTTTTTTTTTTAAGTGTCAGATTATAAACGTCGTAAATAAATGATGAGCGCACTTCTTACAGCACCATGTGTGTGTGTCTGTGCCTGTGTCAGCACCTTTCTGGATGTAAGCACAGTGACCCTGGAAAAATAGTCTCTTCAGGTTTACACACTTGCCCTGTGCTATTAAGTTTTAATTAAGCATTGACATACCCTGAGCCATTTAACTACCCTCAGACCCTGGAGAGGTGAAAGGAATCACAGAAACATAAGGCTGGAAGAGATCTGAAGGGGTCATCTGGTCCATCCTCTTGCCCCAAGGCAAGACCAGCCAGACTTCGGAAATCCCCAGCACATCTTTGTTGAATTCATTCCTTAAAACCACCCTGCGATGGACCCTCCACCACCTCCTCGGGCAATCTGTTTCAGTGCTTCTACTGTCCGAACCATCACAGAGGATTTTCCTAATATTTAACCTGAATTTTCCTTCATCCAGAAGGAGAGAATTTTCCTTCCTACAGAAAAATAACCAAATTGGGCAAGAAAAAAAACGATGGGGAAAAAAGGGATTTCTGTTGAAAAAGGGGAGCTGGATAAAGAGAAGAAAGAAGTTTAACTGGAAAACTGACTTGAAGAGAAGTGAACGTAAGGAGGAAAGGCTATGCAGAGGAGGACGTGCCGTTCCCTGCACAGGGAATAGGCTGTAAGAGAACATTTTCTGGGGGGAAGGAAAAGAGGAAGAGAATTCTTCCTTCTGAGAGGAAGAATTTTCCTTTCAATGGTTTCCCCTTTCCTCTTTTATCTCTTCATAAGTTCTTTCTCTTGCACCTCTCCACGCTGCTCAGCATTCTCCCTCCTAACTGTGCTATAGTTTTTTCCTTATAGGGTTTTTTCTTCTATAGGTTTTATTGACCCAACAGTATACTAAATCGTCAGGATGCAGCACCCCTAGGAAATTCCTGAGGCCAAACAGGCAAGCAATGAGCATCAGGGACTGTAGCTGAATGCATACTCCAGTACGGAAAATTTTCAGACCTTTTTCTCTATTTGTGCATATTAATACCTACTTACACATTGTGAGGAAGCTCAGGGAGGAAAATGTTTAACCCATCTTACATATTTTACATAAAAACTGGCTTTTGAAAGGCTTTTAAGCATTGGTTTATTAGCCCTCCCAATGCCTCCCTGGAACATTGGCAGTCCTACTTTACATGAAATGATAAGAGCAACCCAAGTGGATATAAAATGAAAAAATAAGAAATAAAATCAAATCAAAGAGGAAAATGCTAAAAAAATGTGTTAGTTTATTAGTAGTAGGCTTCCAATGAAAGACAAAAATAAAGTTTGTTTATGACTTTGACCTCTTAGTTGTTGCAGTGACATTGTAATTTAATCATAAGCTAATAATTTACCAATTCCCCAGTTCCGAGTAACAGAAAGCCATTGTGAGAACAGCAGTCAATTTTCGGCTCTACTTGTGTCTTCATCATGGCTAAAACCCCTCTTGTTTCTAAAGACAACAAGAAATATGGCGAGGTGATCACACACAATAGGAAGGCTGAAGTTATCAATAGAGTAATTTACAATAATTGTATTTGCAAATTGAACATCATTACAATAACAATAAGTATAAAATCCCAAAAAGATACTTGATGCTCTTGAGTAATTACATGCAATTAATTTGTATCTAATTCCAGACTCTGGCACGCTCTGTTCTAGCCTTTCTCAGAAATACTTGCTGGCAATGAAAAAATAAGATGCTGCCCGGGCCACCTCTGCTGGGAAAGATTTATGTTGTGCAAGAAGGGTTCAGATTTGGCAAAGAGAAATGGTGAGTCTGCAGGGAAACGTCCGAAGGATCACAGTTTGTCCCATGTACATGTGATAACTATTTTTGCTGTTATTCTGGTTCAGGTCTTTGGCTCTACCTTCTCACATTGCCTCTGCTGGCTCATGCTGAACTGTGCCCCTATAGACAGTATGGACATACTATTTTGCACTGGCCAAACCAAGATAGGGGAGAGAAGACCTTCAGCTCTCTTAGATAATGTATTCCTTTCCCATGCTGATGAATGAGGAGTAGGAGAATTTGAGCCTTGTCTTCCCAAACAGCTGAATATTTGTCACCAAATAGTTTATATTCCCAGAACTTAATTGAAGAAAGGAACTAAGGACCCTACATTTATTTCTGGACCACACCTCTTCTTTGGCTAGTTGTAGGAAGGTTTATGCAGACCTGCAGAGACAAAAAAAAAAAAAAAAAAAAAAAAAAAAAAAAAAAAGAAAAACAGAGAGGGAGGAAGGAAGAGTATGGGAACTTTAAAGAATGCAAAGATTTTAGAGTCCAAAAGTAAAACTACCTCAAAATGCAAGAGTTTGGTTTCATGAGCATATATTTTAGACAAATCAATATTATTCAATGTGTCTTGGCACTAAGTTCCATGTTATAGCTCACTATTGATATTGATTTTCATCTACTCTTCCCTTTAAAAGTTTGGTTTCAACTTTTAAAGGAAGAAAGGGGTCAAGGCGGAGAATAGGGAAATTAGAAAGAGGGTAGCAGACACTTTTACTGCTTTACTTCTTGATACACTGACCTAGTCATGGCTAAGATGATTGAAATCATTCATTAGTGTACATGGTTTTTTTTTTAATCCAACCACTATCTGACACGGTGAAAAGCTATGTGTCATTATGAGCAGACAGACATTCCAGGTGTACAAGTGGACTGGTTTGGTTGGTTTGGGGAATGCATGGTGTACTGTACACAAGTACCCCGAGCGGTACGCTGGGTGTAGAGAAAATGTCCACAGCTTGCTCTTAGCCTACCAGAAATGATGTCTTGCAGATAAGAATTCACCAAAAAGCTTCTGGCAAGTATCTTGAGTTACCTAACACAGCACTGCCATGTTGGAAGATACTCATGAGCAGCATACAGCCATCCACCACCTCAAGTCATTACCTGTGCGAGAAGGTGCAATAAAAATCTGTACTGACCTACAGAGATGTTGGAGGAGATAGACTTCTGCCTTAAACTACTGCTAACCTGGGTAGGAGACAACGGGATCCCCCGGGGGCAGAAGCGATGGCATCTCCGCAGGCAGCAGCGCTGGGTGCAGCGCCGGGCCGGCCGGGCGAGGCACTGTGCAGGCAGCTGCCTGTCTTTGCTCCACGCGTGGATTTCAATATGAAAGGCACACAGGTGGGTGCGTGCTGCAAGATCCAAAATCACAAGCATCGGTTGTTGTTTGCTGTTATTATAAGCAGCCCTGCGCTGCTTTTTCTCTTGGGCAAGAGTGCGTGTGTCTGTCTGTGTGTGTACATACACATAAAGATATATATAAATACATATATGTATAGGTATGCATATCATAGAAATGAAACCAGTACAATCTACAAGCTTGGCTTTGATGTTAACGCAGTAAAACAACACGTTTTATTTGAAATAGCTTGTGAATAAATATTGTTGCAGGCATCACATAACAAGCGAACCTGAAACTGCTACGCACTGTGGCGTTGAGGCTCTGTATAATTAGGTCAGTGTTATAGCTAAAGGGAGGAGGAGCCAGTTCCTAGCGATGCAAAATACTGAACTTTTAAATTATAAAGCTTTCTCTGCGGGGTAACTGAGAGTTACCTCCATCTGACGTTAAGGGGGATCTGTTCAACGTGTAAGGTTTTTTCTGGAGGGATCTGTAGAAGACAAAACAGTGATCTGCCACCGTCTGCTCACTTGGAGTAAACTATCTAAAAGTAATCCAGATGTAGAAATGACTGCTGAAGTGGAAGAAATGGTGGGTAGAGGGTAAATCTCCCTGAAAGAGAGCGAGCAGTTAGCTGCAGCGGAGCTTCAGCTTTCAAGTTTTTACATTTTTGCATATGCATCAGATGCTCCCGGGAAGGGTGACACTCAGAAACGGAGTTGTAATTATTTGTTTTGGAAATTAAGTTATGTGTTAAAGAACACATGCGCCTCGGGACTTCTAGCTCTAACAGCTACTTAGGTTTCAGTAAACCAAGTGAATAAATGAACCGAGTGAAACTGAGAAGAAAGCTTCTGACTCACATCCTCTCTCTCCCGACTGTAATAAGAAATATCTTGAAAGCAAAATGTACCATTTTATGTTATCGATAAACTCCCCATAGAGTTTATGATAGAGTTATTCACCTCCATCTGAACGCTAAGGAGGGGTCGGGGACACAAAAACACGCTATTTTTTGAGATGTTTCAAAAATTTGGTTGTGGTGCAGCTCAGAATGAAACTGCACTAAAATAAAGCAAAGTATAACCTGAGAAAGCATAATTGATAGCTGGCTGACTAGGGAACTAATTTGGCAGGTTGGAGACCCAGACAAAAATCCCCAAGCTACCTGCAAAACCTTTGTCTCGAAATTCATACGTCTTGGCCAAAAGTTGTGATTTTGACAAAGCAGCTTTTTTCAGCAAAGGTATTTTAACCAGCTTGCCAGCATGCTAAATCCACCTCTTCTCATTCTCCACTTGACTTCCCCCAGTGTTTTGGGTTGCAATGCCAGAACAGCAGTAATCAATAACCCAGAAAATTGTAGTGTTACATGTCACTGTAATGACTTGAATGCTAGTATCTGTGTTAGCTTCTTATCCGGCTGCGGTGATGCCTACTGATTGGAAACGAGGGGCACTTGCAACAACGCTCCTCTGAAATTATCCTCCCAATGTGTATGCGAGGCAGCTGGGAACCTTGTGATAACAAGCAAGTCAATCTTCACTTTCTCATTGTCTTCATTCGGTGGACGGGTGAGTCTGTCACTTGCTCAGAGGACTTGGCAGAGGAGCTTTCCTGCATTTGGCTCTAGGAAAGGGGGTAAGAATTCTGGGTTCTTCTTCTGTATTGGCAAACTAGTACTCCACATCATTTGAGAGATTTTAAGTCCTATCTATTTATGCAGTGAGATGGAAAATATTGAAATGCAATGATATGGAAATTACATTGAAACGTGAACGCGTGTGATACACGCAGGTATTGTGTTGACTGTGGCTTCTGTGATTTTGCTGGTAGGTCTTGCAGATGCAATGGGGTCTATGCTGGAATTTCATTTCTGAATAAGATCTCTCTGTGTCTCTGTTTATCTTCTGAACCGCTGTATTCCCTGGTTTCCAGTTCTGTAACATCCAAAAAGTGCTGTAAAGGCTGTTACTGGGCTCCCAGAGCTTAGACAGCGTATGCCTCTTGCGCGGGCACTGCACAGCGTGTTGGTGTGTGAAGCGAGCTGGAGCTACGTGAGTGCACCTTGGCATCTTCTCAGGCGCCTGTAAGCGCGCTGCTTGTCCCGGAAGAGCAGCTGGCTCCCGGTGGGCTGAAACAGCGCACAAGGCTGGGGATCCGCGCGAGGGCCCAGCTCCCACCCAAGGCAGGCTGCAGCAGGGCTCCAGCTCAGGGCTAGCAAAGAGGGTTGGCTTCAGGGAGGATGTTTTTCAGGAGAAGTGGTTTCTCTATGAGTGAAACAGGGAGCTCTATGGGACAAGGAAAGCAGTTGGGTTTTGGCTGTATTGCCAAATTTATGTGAGCGTACAAAGAGCAACAAATATGCAGAGAAGGCTGTTTAGGGGATTTTTGGTGGAGCAGGGTAATGGCGCTTATTACCACGGGCTTGTAGGGGGCAAAACCAGCCTGCTCGCGAAATGAGCTTGGGTCATTCAAGGGATTCTTTGTTCTTCCTATGTTCTTGTTTCCCTCTGGTTTAATGGGTCATGAGAAGGCTTTTCTACTCAATTTCTTGATGAGAAGAGAGAGAGAGAAACCTGATTTCTTTGCTTTCTATACTGCTTCGAGAAGCTGCTTATGGTGGTTGAACTGGTTAAATGGTAGAAGACCTAACAGTTACTCTCCTCTTTCAAGTACTTCCCAAAGGTTTGGGAAAGGAGCTTGGTGCAAATGAGAGGTTCTGTTTCTCTGTCTCTGATGGTTTTCTGGAGGAGGTGGAGGCAATCAGTGTAAACATAGGCCAAGGCTCTGGGCTTCTTTTAGTAGCAGAGATGGAAGATGCGTTTGTTCTCCCTGATCAGTCCTCCAAAATGTGTGTGTCTTCCCATCCCCAGCTAGTGCCAAGTCTCTTCTAGAGCTTACAATGGATGCCTGTGGGCTGAGGACATGATGCAAAGTGTGATGTCACCAGGGCAACCTTCCTAGGGCTAGAATGAAATTCTGGTGAGATCAGATTAAATCATATGTCTTACTTTCAATAAAGCACGTTTTCTTTCCCCTAAGTTTGTCTCTGGAGATGACAATGAATTCCTTTGATACAGACAAATGAAGATGGAGCAACTTCTGCTAAACACTTTCATAGGAGCTGGGTTTTCTTTCTTTTTTTTTTTTTTTTTTTAAATCTGCGAGATAAAATGTATGTATGCTGCTCTTATTATATACAGAGCTCTTCACTGAGCGTAGTTAAGACACAGCATTTTAAAGCCTGGACTTGGTGTTTCTTCTCTTCAAGAGGGTGTTAACAGAAGGTTACAATTATACATATATTTTAATATGTAACTCTCCGTTGTAAACACTTCACTCTTAATATGTCTGGCTTTTGTTTGCTGTGAAGTTATACGTTATATTTGGATTAATGATTCACTTGGCTGTATAGTAATTTCTCTGTATAGGTACAATCTCACTCCAGTCATCCTAGATTATTTTTTAACATAATCTAATTTAAAAAAGAAAACCTCCTCCCTGTTTATAAAAATATTATTTGTTCCTGGCTTTCATACGTATATTTGGAGGAAAGAAATGAGTGATACTGAATAATGACTAGCACTCAGTCTCTCTAACCACAAATTATGCACCTCTATTTGCAATTTATTCTAAATGTTCATTGTTGTTGGGGTTTTTTTAAACGCTTTCTCCTTGTGTACTCTCTCATCTTGCTGTGCAGATTCATGTTCATAACTCCCCTGAATCCATACCCAGAAACACAAGTGCCTGAGCTGGATTGTGGAGTGTGAGCTCCTGTAAAGGCACGCAGGGCAGCCAGGCACTTCTGGGGTTGCTGCGAGATGGGGTTCAGGCTCATAAACTAGTGCGTGGAGAAAGACAAAGACCAACTGTTGCACCACCCCAGCCCAACCTAGTCCATGTAGGAGTGGGGGCGTGCGAGTATCTGCTGTTGGTATTGGAGCAAAACAGAAAGAGGGAGGAATTGTGCCTGTGCTGCCCCGGGATGGGATAGCTTCCTCCCCCTGCTCCCTTGGGCTGTGTCCTTGAGATACGATCTAGCTCAGTGAGGGAGAACACATAATCTCGTCTATATATAACAAATATTTCTGTAGCATAAACGCAGACGCCTATCTGAATAAGATCCCTCTTACGACAAGTCTATTATGCAGCAATGTAGGAGAGGAATCTCTGGATGGAAACACTGGAAAGCGCTGCTCTTCCTATCGGAGGAAAGCGTTTGTTCAAAATGCTCTGGATGCCGATTAGGGTAACGACAGCAAAGGACTGTGGGGGGTTATCCCACTCAACACATGCTGTAAGTGTTTCCTCGGTGTTTAAGGAATACTATAAAGATAATACTCTCAGTGTCACCACAGAGGCAGCAAAGAAATGGGGATAAACCATCTCTGGTCATGGTACCCCACCATTTTTGCCATTGGTGACAGTGAAATTGGAGAATGATATTAAAATACCTGAAGTATCTTGCTGAGGATCCAGAGATGGGAGTTTGGGCCGCAGAAATAGGTTTTTATTTGCTTAGTTAGGCAAGTATATGTTTGTAATCCCATAGGTTTTTCTTTCATGGGCTGTAGAAATAGATGGGCCTTAATATACCAGCTCACTGGACATCCCTGTGTCGGATCGTGCGGACAGACGATCCTGAATAGCTTCACATTCATGTGTGTACGTTCATGTAACTGCTCCAGAGAAGCTAGGAGCTCGGTGCTGGGAAGGGGAGCAGCACCACGCGAAATCCTGTCTCCACTGAAATGGAGGGCAGCATTCCTCAGATAACGTCTCCCACCAGTCCAGCCTCCCACCTGCCCTCTCCCCCCCCCCCAAGTAATGTTGTGAACTATGAAATAAATCAGTTCTGCTTGATGGTGCTCTCTGGTCAACCACAGATCTAATACCTGTAGAGCCAGGAACTCTGAATACAAATATTTAATCTGTTACGAAGAGGAAAATGCAGCTCTCTCTTTTCAGACAATACAAAAGACCAATTTTTCAATGTCTCATGTTAATTCCCTCTGTAGAGGTTTTGCATAAGTATTAATTAACATTAATACATACTTCATATATGGCTACTAATCTATTTGCTGTTCTTTCTAAGCAAGATAAATAATACTTTCCAATTCTAGCCTTTCAGAAGTTTGCAGGTCCGACTGTCTCTATTTTTACCCAGAAGTAATGTATAATATGCTGAAGTCCAAAGCCAAGTTAGCTGATGGCGTGGAAATGGTAGGGAATACATTTCATTAACGATCACCACCGGCCCCAGAGTTAAGCAATTCCAGCATGGAAAGACTCCAGGCAGCTCTGAAAACCAAATGAGGAGCTTGTTAGCTTGGGAAATACAAGCATGAGAGTTTATGGGACTGAGATGACCTTTCATATGAGCGCAGCACGGTTAAGAGATGAGTGTGCAGGATCTGAGTTGACTTAATCTTGCATCTGCCTCCTCTGCTGAGGAACACCAAGCTACTGTACGTAATGTAAGCCCTGGCCTGATACTCCCACGGCTCAAGCTAATAAGCCAAGCTTTCAGCCCGTTTGTGACTCTCATACGTGGATGAGAGGCGTGTTAAGGCACAACTTAGAGTCCAAAAGCTGGGGAAAATGCGCCCATATTGCTAAAGACCTGCAGTTCACAGACAGTAGAGCTGAATGCGCGCAGATGTGCTCAAGCAGAAGATATGTATATGGGGAAATATATCGCAGAATTAATGGCTTCAAAGAGGCCCAGGGCAGATACGTGTCTTCAACACAGCCACAGCAGCATGGAAAGAAATGGCGAATGTAGCTTCCTTGTGTGCTAAACGGAGACAGCTTCCTTCCCTCCTGAGAATTTTCAAATATAGTGAAAGTTTCCCATCTTAAAGCAAAGAAAAAAAAACAAACTGGAAACCAGATGAAGAGCTTTGTTCTTTTAACATATTAATACATTAACTACATTAAAAAGAAACCTTTCAGGATTTATTTTCACTGGAAAAATGTGTGCACCGGGTATGGCTGTGATGGAGAGTGGGAAGCCAGCAGCACTAACCCGGCTCCTTCTCCTGTCAGGCTGGTTCAGTGAGAGCAACGTGGTGCTTTGCATTTCTGAAAGTGAAGCCGCTTATTTGAGAGGGGTGAATAAATAAAGTTTAGCTGCATCTGTAGCTTGAGTTCCCCCCTCTAAGGCCCACGCACCTTCTTACACTACTTTTTGTAACCCCGGTAGATAAAATGAATTGCAATTACACCTCAAAGAGGTTTCTTTCCTCTAGTGGATGCTCTGTTAGGCAGCAGGCCCTGACAGCCTGACTCCTCGCCATGTTACTCCAGTATTACACTTTATTATAATCAGTTGGACCAGTGGTCTCGGGAGTTGGAGTAATGTAACAAAATTATTTCATCTCTGGATATGAAATTCCTTTGAACTCCCTTATGCTACAGTCAACTAGTTGTTACCTTCAAACAAGCGTATTTTTCAGTCTAGTTGTTTCAATTTTTTGAAGACATCCAAAAATCCTGTAAATTTTTTTTTGCTTTCAGATGCGTTTATTGAAATTGAGAACATGTCAAAATTGTCTCCTGAGACGGGAACCCTGAAGTATTCATTTCCTGAAAAGTTCAGCTTTGTTAATCACGATCAGACGCTAGCCAACATAACGGGTCCTCCCCGGGCTCGTAACAACCTTCTCAGAAATCTAACTTCCCATCTCCTACGATAATATTATCTTGATAGTGGCTTTGCGTCATTTTTGTGGATATTTACATGGTGTCTCCTGTCTTTCCTCCTGTCTTTAAGGGCCTCGTCCAAAGTCCAGAGATTTTCCACTGCCTTCAAAAAGAGTAAGATAAGGCACTTGAAAAGATCATTCATTTAAGGAAAATATGTTCTCTCTGCAAGTACTTGCATGCTGCTGGGCTTGCATCTTTGCTAAAGGGATTCCAGGCTCTATAGTGCGTGTGTGAGTCATGCTGGTGAATCAGAGTTTTCCCTGGTTTTCGAACTGTGGTTTTCTTTGTAATAAAGCATACATTGTGTTTTCATAGCCAAAGCTCTACCATCACATCCCTTTCACAGACGTACATACTAAAGGGAGAAGCTATCCATGGGCTTAAGTATCTCATGCGAATAAAAGGGGCAGTGCTAGAATGATATGCTTTTTTTTGTTTGTTTCCAAATTGGATCTTTTTAAAGGTGCAATGTGAGTTTCTTGCAATAATTTCAAAATACAGGAACAGTTAAGCTGCTAGATACTTTGGGCAGGAGTCAGACATTTCTATCAACTAAGTTACCTTCTGTAAATCTAACCTTTATGAGGAAAAAAAATGCACCCGTTTTTCCAGGGAGTAACTCACTGCTGCTCTGTGACGGATGCTGAGTTCAACAAAAAGCATATGATATACTGCATGGTGCTAATTATCTGGTATTTTGCTGTTCTGTCTTCATCCCTCTCTCTACAATATTAATCCTCTAGGCATTTCTGTTGTGGAAATAGTCTTGAAACCATAAAAACAAATGCCACTTAGGATGTTGGGCTCAGGTCCCTGGTTAGTGTAAATCAGCCCTGACTGGAGTGTATTTATATTGCTATCTATCACCTGGAAATCCAGGCTGTTACCATCTTCCTCGTCCTTTCACAAGATGCTCCCAGAGGAAATGTGAAGCCCCCCACCACGCGTTTCCTACAACAGTGCCCCCCAAATAACTCATACATGGATGGGAGATGAACTAGATGTACCTTTAGGTCCTTTCATTGATAGACATTGTGATACATCGAGTTGTTTGCAACACAAAATTAGTTCATACCAGATTTAAAAAAAAAAAAAAAAGCGCCAATTGCCTTAATCATTAGCAAGAAAAAGAGAACAGAAATAGAGGAGAGAAAGATCTGAAAAGATTTTGGAACAACAGTTTTTAGGGTGTTTGATTTACTATTCAAGTGTGCACAGCTGCTGCTCGGGGGGGAAAAGGCACCATGCCAAGAAGGAAAGACAAGGGTAGAACAGCAATGAGAGAGGAGAAGATTGTTTGCACACTGGGCTATTAAACGGGCTTGGAAAAAGGTCCCCTCATTCCTCCCTCCATAAAAAAATTGTCTGCTTCAGAGTCCCACCAGCTCACAGATATGCCACATAAGCATCACTGATGCTGTGAACTGATGGCAGGACCAGGATCCACCCTTCATTCCTCCAGTCCAGTTTTCCTCAGAGGCAACATTAGCAGCATTAAAAGCTCCCTTATTGGTACATCTCTCTTGCGTGCTCCCTCTCACATCTTTCAAACAATCAGCTCAAGTGGGAGATATATAATTATTCATTTTAGTGAAGCAACAGCAGTCAACACTGCCTGTCCGCAGCAATTCAGGCTCTCGGCATGGCGGTAGCGCCGTTACGTGGGAAGGCATAAAGCTTCAGCACATGACACCTGATGGGAACGGTCCAGGTCCGGATCAGAAACGCTTGCCAAAACTGATCACAGCAGCCGTTTCCTTACTTTTCAACAAGGTGAAGGATGTCTCCCTTTGGACCCAGAGATTTGTCATCATTCAAGCACTGCTGTACTTGTACAGACACGGATTGACTCAGTCTTAATAGTATTGATTGGCTCGCTCAGGTGACAGTCCTATAATACAGCCGTTTATTCTGCGGCTCCCACCACCGGGCAGCTAACGGTTTTCTCTGCTTCCTTTGATGCTATTTTTGTTGTTCCCGTCTCCTTGGCTTTGCTCACGTTTTACGCTGCCGGAAGGTTTCAGCAACACTCCGGCTCTGAGATACACGGGCACGGGCTGATCCTTGGGCAGTGGGGCCAGGTGCCTTTCTAGCAGCGAAGGGGGGGTTGACGCAGATTTTCGTGTGCTCCACACTGACCAGTGCTCAGCGAAGGAGAGGAACGGGGTTTGTGTTACTGGTTTGGATTACTTTGTTTATGAGAATCGCGCTTTTGGTGATTAATGCCTGCACATTATACAAGAGTGGCTTCAAATTTCTCTTTGAAGCATGGCTCTAGAAATACTGCCAGATGATATTTCTTCCCAGGCAAATGATTCCTTTTCTATGGAAAACAGGAATGCTTGGTCAGTTGCAAAAGACCCTAACATGGTACAAGTTGTTGCCTTATTTACAAACACAGCCTCTTTATTCCAGTAAGAGGTGAATACACTGATCAAACATTGGACTGTTCAAAGTTACCATAAACTAAGCTGGCACTGCCTTCCCAAGTGACCAGTTCAAAAGAGTCACCAAACCAGCTGTTGAATTCCACAACGGGGGCTCTGGACGCAACATCTGCTTTTGCCTAGGCTCTGCCAGTCGCAGCTTTCTGATGTTCCAGCACTCGCTTGGGAACAGGCTTGGGATGAGCTGGAACTACTTCAGTCTGATTTAACAAGCTACTTTTTTTTTTTTTTTTTTTTTTTTCTCCTTGTGGTTTAGTCACAATTTCTCTTACCTTTTAGGAAATACAATGTTTTACGGAGACACTTACTTAATTTCTATTCCTACTGGATTTTTGAGATTTGATTTATTATGCTCAGTGGTCATGACAAACACATTATAGCCAAGTGCAAGAAGAATTATTTGAATGCAGATTGACATGGAGGAAAATTTTCAGAGGAGCTTATGTAACTAAGGTGTACAAATCCTGTTGACTTTGAAGTTTTTGCCTAATATCTTTCTAATGATCTTAAGGGTCCAATTGTCTGGTTTACTAATTATGAATCCAATTTTCAAAAGCATCTGTCAGACTTTTGCAAGTGGGACTTAAATCCTTAAGTCATTAAAAAATAGCAGCATTGTATATTAGTGGGAGCCTTAGTTTTCACTGAGCCTAAAAATACATCAACGTGATTAACAGGCAGGTAAACTGAGGAACTGTGTGTCAGGACCCTGATTTCATCCAGCTGTCTGCTCAGGCAGTGTTGGTGAGTGGCAAGGTGGTGTCTGTGGGCACATAATCCAAAACAAGTGACCTATCGTACATCCTACTTCCATCCAAACCACTCTGGTATAGTGTCATTTTATTCTTTTGCATGATTTGTTTATTTGTTTAATTTGCTGTGTACTATTTAAACTCAAATTCTTGTCTACGATAATGTTACCATGTTAAAATTTTGCTATGGATCTCACTCAGAACTCTAAGCTTTTCTTTATCATCGTGCTAATGGCTCTAGAAGATGCTCTTGAGCTTTTATTCTATTCAGTTTTAAAAGACCCATGTAACTTCCTTTTGAAGGCTGTTGTTCAGTGTAATATTGGTTACCATTTGGAAATTTTACAGATTTTCATCCAGAATATTTTTTTACTTGATTTCATTCTCTGTCTTGCTTTTCTTGGGTGACTCCTTTTTCTCCAAAGTTGTGCAAATTAAAATCCTACTTTGTCATTTGCTGAGTATAGCAGTTGTCAATATGTCCTTGGAATCAAATCTCTTGAGACCTTTACCCACTAACATTGCTCCTGCAGAGATCCCTCAAATTTGTTGAGATACTCATACCAATGCTAGATCAGATGCAGTTATCCGCTGACACCTTCGCCCATAGCAAAACATCCCTACAGCCCCAAATTGCTTCTCACTGTAATAATTTTCGGGAAGTTTGACAATAGATGTTTTAGAGCAAGGTAGCTTTCTTTTCCCTGTTTAAAATAATTGTGTGTGTGTGCATCTGCCTTGCGATCAATTTATGGTCACTTGGCTGTTTATCCTTTGTGATAGAGCAATTCAGTCGGTCTGGCTGATCTACTGATTTTAAACAACCAACATGACAATAAAGGGCAAGTCTCCTTGTGAGGTTGTGATTCTCTATTTGGGACTTAGAAAAGGGTCTTCTTAATACAAATTGTGGGTTTGGACTTCATTTTCCTTCCCCTTTCCATGTGACACATTTTTTTCCAATTTGTGTAAATAGTACAGCAGACTGAAGGTGACTTTTGATCCACATTTTAGTGTTTCAATCAAAAGCACAAGCTGCTGTTCATGATTTTATGTATATAATCCCGGATATCCTCCCCCTCGACATAAGATAAGTTGCTGGTATGTACACATGTGATTTTCTAGGGTCACAATTGGCTTCCTCAGAAGTTACGCATCTGCCTCTTATATACGCTTACAGGTGATTACAGACAACAGTATCCTCTTTGCAAATTCACTGAATTAGCCTTCTTGTTTTCTGTAGAATTGATATCAAATTCATCAGAACAATCCAAACACTGATTAAGACAAAGTATTAGTTGATTTTGGTTGAGTCATCTTTTGTTTTTATCCTTTTCCTATCCGGTATCTCAATCTCGTAATTACTTTTGAATGTCACATGTGGTACCACAACTGAAACACTGTTTAAAATAAGACATGACCAATTTTTTGCCTATTTACTACTAAATGAACATTGCCAAATTAAAACATTATCTTATTTTCCACATATAGTAAAGCTGAAGGGAAAGAAAAGTAAGGGAAATGGTCCAAACTCCTTTTCTACAGGGATTTCTGAAAAGAAATCTTTGCAAATGACTTGAAATATGCATTTTTTCCAAAGAAAGACACAAGTACATTCTATGAGGTAGGGAGGATTTTGAAGACAGCAGCGTGTATGCAGTATTAGAGCTGAGCACATCCTTTCAACTGTGATTTCTAACTGGTTTACCAATTCTTTGTTTTGGAACTAGCTTACTCCCTTGATCTCCATGTTCAAAGCTTTTCTGCAATGACTTTGGTTTCTGCAGGCTTTGGAGCAGCCCCACAGTAACCCAGTTCTTTATGTCAAGCATGTGGGAAATATTTGGACTAAATTGGTTTACTGGTTCACCGCAAAGTGGAAGAGGACTGTTGAAATCTAGGTATCTCCCTGCAAGATTTTGGGTATAGTTGTAGCTTAAAAATAAAGAAAATACCTATTGATCTTGCAAGTTATTGACATTTTTAATCGCAGTCATGCAGATCCATACTGGGAGCTATGAGAAGCCCCAACCGGTGCAGTCTGCACTGGATTCAGATGAACTTCCCAAATAAACCTAGTCCCAAGGGATCGCCTTGTAAGGACCCAATTGTGAAAATGCTTTTTAACTACCTGGACTGAGCGAGCAAGTCTGTCGAGCTTTCCTTGGGACAGCTGTGAAGCCATAAAGCATTCCCCAATGGTTTCCAGGGGCAGGCAAAATTGCAGCAGGCCTTCTTGACGTGCTTCAATGCATCTCAGCTCACCAACAGCCCCTGTTTTGGGGAACGTGAGGCTATTAAAGACAGTTTAACAGCATAGAAGTAAACCCTACACTAAACCAGCTAGCAGCCACATACGCCTACTTCATTGCAACTCGTCTGCACAACCTTCCCTATATAATAGGCATCGTTCTCCGTGTAGGAAAACCCTTCCCATAAATGCTGTTAATCTCATTCTAACTATACTTTTGTAAATACAATGACATGGTCAATGGTCCCACTGAGACCACATTTCCCAATAATGAGGGAAATGGTATTTACAGGAAGGACTTAAATATTTCTTTTGTACTGGAGCATGCATTTTTGCATGTAGTATATGAACCCCCTAATACAACTATGACTAATGTACCCATCTAATTAAATTTTTACAGCATTCCAGCGTGTCAGTGTCAAATGTTTGCCTCCAGTTACCCTCCTCATAACACTGTCAAATAAACTTCTGCTCCTTATATTTAGTGTCTGCCTCCCTCCTTCCACGCCATGTGAAATCAAGGCATCATCATCATCTTCACGAAGACAGGAAAACTGCCTCCTGCTTCCTCTTGTCCCAGCAGTGACCCCTAAGCTTTTAACTTGCCATTTCAGATCTGCTATTCTGCAGGAGGATCCCGTGTACTGTTATTCAACACAAGGATTAGAATTTGGGGTTAGAAGATGATATGCACATGCAAATAAAAGGAAGCAAACCATATATAAAACTTTGTTTCATTTGCAGTTTTCCCTGCAGAAAAGCGAGGCTTTCCCACTAACCAGATAGCTGCTTGGAAACAATTCGGGGAAAGATAAAACAGGAAAACAAGCTTAAGGCTAGTAACTGCATCAAAGCCAGGTGAAAAGGTCCATAAGGCACCTCTAGGTTATATCCTTCTGAATAACAAAAAGGTTTATGTTTGGGGATAAAATGGGATTACTCCCCCAAATCAGGCATCACCGGGAAAATAAAGACATTGTTTAGTTCATTCTGTTTAATCTTCCCTTTACAACACAGGCAGGTCATCACGCAATCTCCCTGAATCCCTAGGTAAGCACTAAGTTGTTGCCTTTAATTAGTCTGCAAGTTATAGTTTAAATGCAGTGGCCTGACATCTCAATTAGGTATGCAAGATAAGATCCCAATAAATGATTTCTCAAGTCTAATATTCTACAGTGAGGCCTTCTGGAGTACCGACACAATGGGTATTCTTCTCACCATGCGGCAGATGCAAACAGGGGCATTCAAAGTGCGCCGTTGTAAAGGAGCACTGCATACTGCTGTAATCCCTTAGTTTAAATGCTTGGTATTTGAACAGGTTCTAGAAAATAACCCTTCATTAATGTTGCTGGGAGTAGACTGGGGCCAAGCCCATTAGCTGCCTAGTAGCTGTAGATATGGTTGAATCTACGTGACAATAAAATGTTGTTTTGAGGAGTTTATCAATCAACTGCAAATGAGCATTTCAGGTTGAAAAGTTTCTCCAGCAGCAGATTTTCACCAATGAGTAAACCAAGATGAAAGCCAGGGCTTCTGGCGGTGCCAGTTCCCCCCTCCTCCCAGGGAGTATCACAGACCGGGGTTTGGTACAAACTTGAGCTCTGCGCCTCTGGGTTTGTGTTTTCTTTTTACAGAATTTGGGACATTTCTTTTTCTTGAAAATTGTTGGGCCTTTGCCACTTACAAAAAACACCAAGCAACGTCAAAGGCATTTGTAAGTATGATGGGGCTTTTCATAGCAGAAACTGGGCAAAAAATAGTCCAAGAAATTATTACAAACAAGTCAGGCTTGTTCTGAGGAGGCTGAAGACTTTTTTTCACTTGGACCACAAAACAAGGTTTAAGTTATGTCAAAAGAGATTAAGAGGCAACAATGCAGCTCCCAAAGTCAGGGTGCTGAATAATGCTGAATGTGGTGCTTGGGTTGCCAGGTAAAGTGTCTGCAGATTGCTCAGTGCCCTGGAATGGGTTTCATGCAGGTGAGGCCAGTCAGCAGGACTGCCTCAGTGGTCTTATAGGAAATGCCATGAGAAGGCATGGACTTTTTAAAGAGTTAGGGGTCTTCCTCTGGACCAAGCAGAAAGCTTTATTTTTTAAAAAATTCATGGTCTTGGATCTTCCCTGGACATTGGAACCCTGAATCCTTCCCCCAGAAGTGGAGAAAGGAGAGCTCTTCTTTGCCCCGTAACGGGGCTGGAGGGAAGGTGGGACCAGCCCGGGAGAGGCAGGGTGCTGAGGGCACCGCTTCCCTCCTGTCCTCCGCCTGAAGGCATTCAAACCCGCATCTCTCGCCTCACCCTCCCGAGCTTCCTCCCCGCGCGGCTGTAGGACCGGCGCCACTTACTGCTCTCCCCGTGGCGAGTGCTCCCCTTCGTACGGAGCACTGCGGCCTGCAGAGAGGAGGCAACGTGTGCCCGGACCCCAGCAGATTTTGGGTTGCTCCAAGATAAGGAGGGGGAAGCACAGAGGATCTAGAGTAGTGTGTGAAAAACCCAAATGCTATCTAAATTTCACATTTGGTGATTAAGTCCTTTGGAGAGAGTACCCAAATTGCCGTGTCAGTGGGTAAGCAGTAAGCTGGTTCAAACAAACAAGTGCTTTTCAGCAGGGGCTTACTCATAAAAATTTTCATATCTCATTAACCAGTTGATTCTGCAAACCTCCCCCACCCGTTAATTTTTTTCCCCATCTCTTTCCCTTGGCATGCTTCCTATTTCTCACAGCAGCAGCTGCACACAGTTGAATAGTAAATCAAACACCCTAAAAACTGTTGTTTTAATACAATGTCTAAGATTTCCCAATTCTCTTTTCCCCCCTTATTTTTCTTGATAACCATTCTGGCTCATCTTTGTCTGGTAGTAAAATAACTAAATCTGGTAGCAAAAGCCTGACCTGTATTTTTATTTTTTGTAGAAATTAGCGGGTAGGTTAGTAAGTGAAAAGCAAGTAATCCACAAGCAGTTTAGATAAGTGGATATTACAGGCTTGTGTTGTTAATTGGTATTAAATACATTTTTTAAATTACATTTCAGCAGCAAATGACTTTTCTCATCAGACTCTCTTGTGGCAGAGCTATTTCTTTCTTCATCGTGGTTATAAGTCTTTGGAGAAATCAGTGTACGCATCCCCCGCAGCCTTCATTTCATCCTCTCCCTGGGCCGTGCCATCTGGCAGTGTCATCTTTCTCTAAGTCTTCAGGTGCCTCTGTTGGCCTGAAAAACCTTCTGAAAGCAGGTTGAGTTCACCATGTCTTAAGAGACTTCCTCTCTAGGACGAAAGCACCTTCACGGGTTCCTGATGATGTTTGGAGGCTTCCCAACCCACGGTGTAGCATCAGAGGTGGCTTCCTGGCTCGAGAAAGGGTGAATGAATCCCCACCGGCAAGGCTGCGACTCTTTGAAGCAGATAGTTCACAGTAATCAAGAGCTCAATCTGCTGAAGAAGTTATTGAACTGTTGTTATCTCTGTACGACTTGGCTTGTCTAGTGTGGGACGCACAACTTCTGGGTTAGTGTTCACATCTCTCATTACACACAGCGCTAGGGGTTTTCTGTTTTCTTTTTAATCTGGGCTGTGCCAATGGTAAATCTATCTCAGTGAAATGCCGTCTGTTATGAGTTAGGAGGAAAACTGTTTTGATTATGCTTGCGACGTGCAAATTGCAGATGCAGTGCCAGTGACACTCTACTAGCGTAGTGAAATTGCACGGGGGGGGAAATATCCTTCCCTTCAAGAACAGCCTTTGCGTTCCCTCCTCCCGTAAGAGGAGGACTGCGAACACCGCCGAAGGCAGAGGCAGAGCGCAGGGCAGGGGTGTACGCACAGCAATCACATCACATTCTGCAAGCAGCTTTTTCTAATAAGCCTCCAAGAGCAGCAGCAAAATCTCCGTGTTGCTATCAGCGCAGCTGGGCGAATAACATCGCCCTTGCAACACGCTCACTGACAAAAGCCAGGAAATTCAAAGATAAGGCCAAGACCACATCCTTGACTCCAGCCATTCTGAGAAAAAAAGCTTGATGACAAGACTGAGAGAGGAAACACCAGCCTTAGCAGTGGGTCCTTGCAGATTCTGTTGATGTCCCTCAGAGCTGGACAGGGAGGAGATGGCCATGGGGAGCGCAGCACTGCTGCCATTAGGTGTCTGCTTGCTCCTGTAAGATGGCTCCAGTGGGAACAGAAAGAGGTCCCCAGTACCCACTGGAAGCCAAAATCTTCAGCATGGATGCTTTGGGTCCGCACTGCAATTCTGTAACCCCTGGGTGAAGCTGGGAGTCGTTATGGGGAGCTGGAGAGGCTCTGGGAACTGAGAGAAGATGTGGAAGTGTAACGTAACCTCCTGGCTGCCCACTTCTCTCTTTTCGTAGAAAAGCATCTGGGGAAATCACTACTGCTACCTCTCTTTATGCTCCTGCTCCCTTCTTGTGGGACATTATGCTTTTTGTGGCTTTTGGTCTTTTGAAGTTAAGTTTGTTATACAGTCTTGGTGAGTGCTTTGTGGCTTGTGGTGGTGTGTAGGCGAAGAAAAAGGACAGGGCTGTGCCGAAGGCAGTTTGGTCTCTGTTGGTAGAACCGGCTGTTAAAATCAAAGCCAGTTTCCTAAACTATCTTTAAAAACCACTCCAGCAAGCTCTGCTCCCTGCTGCTCGATGCCCCTGTCTTCTCAAACCACACCACCCATGCTTGTTTTGGCAGATCACTCGCTCTCCTCCTCCTTTGCCTACTGAAGTTGTAACTCCGAAGCCTCCACCCATGGTCCCATGCCTCGCACCGGTTTCTGCTGGTCTGGCAGCACGGCCAGCAAGAGAACGGGGCTGGGAAAGGTCTGCAGACCTTTCTGGGCTAAATAGCTATTACGTGGGACTGGACTGACTGACCGGCCCTGAAGTACATGCGTTAACAGCGTACGGTACTGCAGCCGTCATTAATGATTTGTGGACAGGCCGTAGTATTTCAACTAACTAGATTAATACCTCATCTGGTAAACAACTTCTGTGTAGCAGTACGAGTTGCACGCTGTCCCCAGAAGACCATAACAACTGCTCTAGAGCCATTACCATCTAACTAGCAAATAAATATTTGAGCATGCAGGCTCATCTGAAAATGTGGATTATTTCCTGAGAGGCTGCAATGGCTCCTCTAGGTAAACACTAGCTCAGGGCACTCTCTATGAAGCAGATTTTTGACCTGGTGGACCTTGGCTGGCAGGCAGGCGTGTGTGCCCGGGCAGCGAGCCGGCGGGCTGGGCTTCGCTGGGAGGGCAGCAAGCTCCAGGCCGGGAGCGATGTCTTGTTTCATCAAATAATGTGTCTTCCCCTTCCCACCCTGCTCCTCACTTCTTTTCCATTTCTCTTCAGAGGAGACAAAGGTACTTTTCCAAGCAAGGAATTAACAACATGAGTATTTAAAAAGCTTGAAAAAATGCTTCTGAGCTTAAAATCAGAGTTTGTCAAATGAAGGTTTAAGAAATACCATGTTGAGGCTCCTTTTCCAAGTATGTTAAAATGGGAGAAATTTTGCTTTTGCGTTTAAGGGTTGTCTTTTAGTGGACAACTAACTTCTGCCTTCACCCTCTCAGGACACCTCTGGATCTGCTCTGAAAGGCTCTTTCTCTGCACTCTGACTTTTTCAGTCGAATTGCTCCAAAGCACATTTCCAAGGCTGAGGGAGAAGTTCCGGAAATAAGTTAAGTGTTTCGCTCCCATTAAAAAGATTGATTTGGTACTGAAGTTAGGGAACCAGATAAGCTCAGAGGAATACGAGCGAGAGACGGAGCTCTGCCTCCCTTAGTGGTCAGCTCCCTCGGTTAGGGGCTTGGTGACTCCTACCCTAATCCCCGCAGACTCTCTGGTGGCTACGCTGACATCAGCTGGCTTCAGTCCACCGTGCTGGAAGGTGTCCGTGTCGTAGGATTCCCCACCAAAACAGACTCCTTTGTGCTGAAATACCGCTTTAAGCTGAGATCAGAGCCCACGGCAAATGGCTAAGCACTGTCCTTGTTTCTGTCTGTCCCGGGGGGGGAGGCATCTTCATGCCAAAAACACAAAAGAAAAAAGTAACCCCAAAACTGAAGTTCAGTTTGTTGGGACAGGTGGCATTCAGAGATGCTGAATATTCTGCACGGTCAGCACAAATTGGATTTGTGACTCTGAAAATCGAGGCGCTCAATTTATGTCACTAAACACCGAGATTTAGGGTTTCGCTTCAAAAAGAGGTTTCAAAGATACCCAGAAAATCACGAGCCTATTTTAGGTGATGTTAAGCCCTAACTGCTCTTCTTTGGTTTTGAAAATATTTCCCACTCTCCCCAAATTTGAAAACATTGTCTTCAAGTGCTGTCAAGCTAGAGCTCCTCAGTAATGCTAAAATTCACTTGAAAGAATGCATTTAAAAATGAATACGCTCAAAGATTATGCACGGATTCATATGCATGGATTCAAAGACATTGTCTCATAGACAACAACTGCAGCATATTGAATCTCATATTGAGGAATCATTTCACAGTGGTTTACTGTATGTTTTAGTCCTATCTCTTTGCATCTTTATCAGAAGCCCATATATGTCATCATTCATCTCTCTCCTTGAAACAACAGAATTACAGAATTTGCTTGCTGAAAAGTGTTGAGGTAAACTTTTTTTTTTTTAAAGTGGCTCGAGGGGGGGACCTGTGTGGGGATTTGCTCTTTGAGGAAGGTGAAGGGTGCAGCTGGAGTTCAAAACCATCCGGATTTGGGCTTTATCTCGTTCTCTCCGGGCCTATGAAGGCACAAGAAATCTGGTGAATTAATCTGCCATGGAGGGGGACGCTTTGCCACAGACACCAGATACACAATTGTGCTCAGGATGTTGTTTATTATGAGAACTTACACTCTGCAGGGAAGGGGAAACGGGGGGAGGAGGGCTTCAAGCAGAGATGAGCACCAACTCCCATCAAAAAATTAAAGTCTTTGCAAATATCCCCTGCATCCCCGCATGGAAAGGGTTCTTGGGGAGATTTTTAAAAAATCAACAGCAAGAGTCTCTTCTCCCCAGCAGTCTTTCTTGATGATGACAGAGACCCTCTTTCCCTTCCCCCCTTGCTATCAGCTGGCTAATCTGCCTGCACATTCTGACACACAGCTGCGAGAGATGAAAACTGTACTGTTGATAGATGAAACTTTGGATAAGATTACATGGTTTTGAATATCTTGATGACATATTTGTCTGAAAAGTCTTTTAGAGGACAGCCTAATATAAATGCACGGAAATGTTTCTAATGACTAGCATTTGTCTACGTACTTGGTTTGGAAGATTAACATTCACGTGTTCTTCGACTGTCATTTGCATTTGTATGTGGAGGCAAACTTTTCAATAATCACTTCTTCACGCCGAGAAGAGTTAACAATTTATTCAAAATACACAAGGCCAAATTAGTCCCTTCTGTAAGGCTGGGAGCTTTGGTGGAGTTGCACCAGCAGTGGATTTGGCTTTGCTGCGCTCTGCAGCAGCCGCAGCTACGTGCCCAGGCGATGGCACGCGCTGACCTTGCCTGTGGTAATGACGAAAATCCCCCCTGTTAGAAAGACACAGCACGCTACGGAGCGAAAGGGGGAAAAAACCCAACCACCCAAGGTCAGGACAATTGCATCTTTCGTCTGTTTTGCTGTGCTGAACTCTGGGTTGTTTTCTATTTTGCACTGATAAATGAATGCAGTAGGACTTGTAGTGTTTTTCTTCTTAGGTTCACAACACCCAGTAGTGTGGTTGGACCTCCAGCGCCTCATTTTTCAGCTGGAGGGAGGGCAGAGAGCACCTTATTTTGACAAGTATTGGCGCTACCAGTAAGAGTGTTTTGAATCCTGCCCTGGCCTAAAGCTTTCTGAATTTTAGGATTTGAGGTGCCACTTTAGACAGTTGACCTTCAAGAACTCTCGAAGAAAAGAAGCTTCCGTTCCTAAAATACGGAAGTACTTCTGGAAATCTGGCACCATTCAGTTCACAGTGAGGATGTATCTGTATTCATTCACCTCAGTTTTGCCCTGATGCAACAAATGTTGATGGAGGAACTTGCTTACTGAGGGTCAGAAAGGGCTTTGGTGGACCACACGCTAACATGCACCTTTACATTGTCCACTGATCATGCAAAAAATAATTAGAGCTCGTGTGTGCTGCAGTAATGTGAAGCCTCTGCCCTCCTCCTTCCTGCAGGCAGCATAAAATGAAGATACTCCTCAAATCTGGCCCCTAGATGATATATTCCAGATGTCTGGGCTAAAAAAAAATGTAACTCAACACTATAGAGCCGCAGTTCTGAAATGTTGGGGTGTCCTTTCCAAGGGCGTGTAGGAAAGGGGGCTACGGGGAGCCACTCCATTCGCAACACTGGACGGTGCTCAGCACAGCTGGGAGAAGGGGCAGCGCGTGGGAAGGGGAGTTGCAGGGTTGAATATTTTATGAAACATGGTTGGGGTGAGGAAAGACAAACACTTGCAGACACTGGTGGAGCTGTGCATCCCTGAGGGTTTTGGCCAGTTGCTCAAACATAAATGAAACTTTTGATCTGCCTTTAGTGAACTCAAACCAACTCCATGAAATCAGCAGGTACCACCATGCAGCGCGAGCATTATTTGTGTACTGATGCTGGTCCTTTGGTTACAGAAGACTCTCACCTTGGCATTGCTGGCTGCTGTTCCGAGCTGCTCGCAGGTTGTGCAAACCCTTAAGGAGGATGCTGCACCCTCCGCTGACCAGGAAAAGGCAGGAAGGAAACCTCTCAAGACATTCCTCTGCATGAGGAGAGTGCTTAGGAGGACAGCAATGCACGTCCCGATAGGCTGTTCATCTGTCCTTTTATTCAGCATCACTGCTGTATCATTTTCCAATCACCTACCCATGCTACTGTGAGACTTCTGGTTATAGATGAGGTATTTTAGCACAGAAGAGTTATTCAGGGCTAAGATTTCCTTAATACTTGAAAATATCACAGTTACCTGGTTGCTTCCTCTTGAATACTGCACGTGCTGCTTAAAAGGTTTCTGGGTTGAGCGTGTCTTTGTCTGGCAGTGTTGTACAATCACAGATACAATTTCATTTTGCCTCCTCTTCACATACCACCATGTCGCTGTAGACTTGCACTGACACTCTTTCCCCTTTCGGAATATGTTGACATCTTGATGTCTTCTCCATAGACTCACACTGACACAGTGTTAGGGACTTTGTGATGACACTGCAGCCCACGTTAGTGAATGGTGAAATAGCCCTGTCACAAACTATATTATGAAATATCAAAACTGTTTAAAAATGTAGTTTTCCACAAAAAAAAAAAAAGGAAAAAAGTCCTGAGAGCCTTGAGCTTACCTTGAGGACTGATCTGCTCAGTTATATACAAATATGGATGCTTAAGTAGAGCATTTTAACCTATGACAAATATAAAGAAGCCCTTAATGCCTACACTTTATCGAAATTCACAGTAGCTAGGAATGGTGTTCTTAATCTGTGAACACACCTTATGATATTTTTCCAATATAGGTACTTTAAAACTCTGGTTGGACTGATATTTGATACTAAACTTGTTTTTTCTTTATATGAAGCATAATGACCAAACTTGAGCTGGGCAAAATCTGGGGGGTCGGTGGTTCAGTTATGAATACTCTTTATGATAAATACAGAATCAAGTATTCTTCCTTTCAGAAATGGTGGCATAAATTACCCCAGTGCACCCAGTTAATTTCTTCTGAAAATTATTCTAGTACACATTATTAATTTCTGCTGAAAATGACTTTGATGCTTGACAGGGTTTTGTCAGAGTTTATTAATGAAGGCTTCACTCTGTATGGCAACAGTTGGTTTCTCTGTTTCTTTTGATGGTTATGAGAATCTAAAATAGGTCAGGTGAAGATGGGTGAGATTGCCCAGGCTTTACTTCTTTGCTACTCTTTTTAACCATTAAAGACTGCAACCAGTACAACATAAGACTGAAGAAAATAATAGCTTTAAAAGAGGTGCAGCTGTTACAGAGAATTTTTCTTGTTAATATTTGGGACAGTCATTAGATCTGGGATGAGATAACTTGGACAAATCAACAAGTTAAGACAAATAGTTTTGATTTCTTTGTTTGTTTATGGAAAAAAAACACATTTGCTTAAGAATGTTGGAGAGGTGATTTTGTCTCTTAATCCAAAAAGTGATTAATAGTAGGGCAGGCAGACATGCAGTTGGAATTTGACCACACAGGACAGAGTTCATGAGACAAATTCAACCCTAGTTTAAATGCTACATGGTCTAATGAGCCTCAGTATCTAGTTATTTTCTTAAATGTCTGCCTCGCAGACACCTCAGATCTGGGATCGGAAAATCCAGCTGTGCTCTCGCTGCTTCTCACAACACGGTGTAATTAGAACGTGCTGATAACTCTGTTGATGCATGAGAGATAAAAATCCATTCTACCTCATGCTGGTGGTAAAAACGTGGTTTCATCAGGAAAGAGAGCAGATATGAATTAAAAACACACTGAAGACGACAGTATCATTTTCACCAACACACTTCTGACATCCCCAACAGCAGCACGTGTTGTTCACTGCTGCTTTATCCCTTGCGTGGCATCGATCCGTGAGTCGGGACTCCCCGGTACTAGCCACTGCAGAGAATAAAAAGAAGTGTCCGCAGCCCTGGAAACCCTCATGTCAAGAAACCGTCTACTCAGTGGCTCCTGCAGCAGAGCTCTTCCTGAGGAGCTCCCGCTGCTCCAGAGTCAGGCCTCTAACGGAGCTGATGCTTCTTGCGCACCCTGGCACAAGCTTGTCACACAGCTTTTTTACGAGTAGGAGACATGACATTTAGTCAAGTTTTCCATGCTAAGAATTTCATGTTACATATTGTTAAAGATGACTGAAATAGGTTATGTACACATCAAAATGAGTGAACTTTTACCTTTCCTATTGCAAGTTATCCGTGACATCCTTGGAAATCATTGACTTCTCAGCTATTGACATTGTTGGGGGAAGGGGAAAAAGGTTCATCTTGCAAGAAATGCTGACTCAGAGATTTCTCACGAAAATCTACTTTCTTAGGTGAAGAAGAAAGATTCATTATTTGCTCATCTTGGTGAAATCTAATTGTGATATTTATATTCTGTATTAATTTGATTCAGTAAAGATTTCCAACGTAGGCAAAGAAGCCAATCGTAATAATTTGTTCTGAAGCTTTTATTACTATTGTGTTTTGAATGCGGGTATTAAAACAGCAGTGGAGCAGCAGATGCTATCCCTTGCATATTGCTAAAGATGCTACCTATGCAATTCCTAAAAGCACGAGCCCTTCTGATGGGAGGAAGCAGCAAAACTCCCATTGACTTCAGTTGGGTATAGATTTCATCTAGCAAATACGGGGTGGCGTTACTTGCTGAGGAACAAAGTCATTTGCAAGGAACGGTTTACAGTAGCTTTGACTTCTCCTTTGTACTTTGTACTTTACAAAATAGAATTGCATTCCATATATAAAAGTGACTGCTTTGCATTAAAAACAAGTTTTCCTTTTAAGTTGAGCAAACCTGCTTAAAAAGAGGAGACAGTTGGTACCAGTAGCTGTGACTTAGTGTATATTTTTTCCACATTTTCAAATACTCGTTACAATTCCTACATATTTTATAGCAATATCACACAATAAACATTTCTTTTCTGGTTAAGGGATTGAAGGAGAACTGAATTATAAACAGTATTAATATATGAGGGAATTTCTATCCTGTGCTCTGTAGGCCTGAGTTTATATGACCTTAAACAATCACTCTGAAGAAGTCACATCGGCTGCTGTACACATTCCACATTACTGAGGAATTAAATTAAGCAGCTTTAATATCTGTGAAATGGCGCAGGCCTGAAACAGAATCGTTCCGATTTATGGACTTTGTATCTGATTTACTAGTGCATGTCTAGCAATTTCAGAGCCACCAATTGCTTTAAGACCACCTCCAAAGTGTTTTTATCACTTACAGTAAATGTGCTAACATAATGTTTTAATTAAACATTTAAAGTGCATCAAACAAATTTATAGATGCTGCCAGAAAAAGAAGGAGGAAAAAAGAAGAAATTCTGCTATTTGCAAAATAACCTGATCTATGCACCGTGTTGTGACCCTGGTAAGATTGCTCTTAAACATTCCGGCTGGTGTCTATAAATTAACAAAAAGCTTCCCCTCCCCTCCAGTTCCCTCATTTTCCATCCCCAACCTCCAAATCATACTTTGTGCATAAAAACATGGTAAGAGCTTGTTGAAAGCTATTCAGCTATACTATCAAATGGTTGTGAACACTGCATTTATTTTTGCTGCTTGAACACAGGCCTGATATTGAAATGATATAAAAGTCCCAGCAGCACTTTATATTGATGTTGGCATTAAAAATGCTTTTTCCGTTAGTGAGAGAGGAGTTCCCCCTTAAAAAAATAAAAGCCAATACCAGGCCTATCAAAACTTTATCATCCTGTTACCACTTGGGCACTGTATTAAATATTCACAACTGAAGCTGGTTTTCATTAAAAATCCTTTTCCCTCCTGCACTGGGGATCACAGGCCTGACACGGATCCAGAATTCCTATAACCCTTTCAAAAAGGGAAAAGCGGGCATTGCCTTGACATCACCTGAAAAGACGCATTCAGATTTCATACCAGTTTGTTCCCAGTTTCATGCCTGCAGAAATGATGCAGAACGGCAGGGGCAAAGATCAGCCCCAGGAGCACCGTGGTCCTTCTCACCAGCTCCCGCGGTTCTGCTCATCGCTTTCCAAGAAGGTGGACCTTGGGGAACGTGGCACAGCAGTTCAGCGCAGAGAGGCTATTTGCAGAGGGCTAAATTATGATTTATGCTTTATGGCACCAAAACTACAGGCATGTTATTTGTGTACATAATATAGCTTGGATTTTCCTAGAGAGGGGAAGAGTATTTTGTCTTCCTGAGTAAGCATTCATTTTAGAGACTGATAATCATGGCAGGTTTGCTTTCCTACATATCTTTTCTTACGTACATCTGTCGTCGTGTATGAGAGAACAGCTAAATACAGTGGGTCATAATATGAATGGAAAGCATATTTCCGTACCGAACAGACTTACGGATGCTGGTGCCTGGAGATGGGTTTCTAAGCAATTCTTTTTAAGGTCAGTACTGCCTGCTAACAAGCTGATATACAAATGTAAAGTGCATTTCATGTATATTATATTATATTACATTATATTACGTATCATCCATAATTCAATTTGCTCCATTTGTTCAAACCCAATAACTATAAACACTGCATGGTTGGAAAGGAAACCAGCGAGGAACCCAATAGCTGTTGGAACTGCCAGGAAACGATAGGCAAGGCAAAGCGCCGCGGCAGAGCTGAGAACTGGCTGTTCCTGGGAGACTAGTCTTACCTTTGTAAAGAGAAAAAAGAAGAAAGAAAAAGAAGGACAAGTAATTTCATCGTTAGGGATCAGAACCCTCTTTTTTCCATGTCATTCAATCACAGGTTACCTTAAAGCTGCCGTGTCGTCTAACACAAGGCAAGATAATTATTTTAATGGTGGTAATTCAGCCATGTGAGAACCAGCACTAACTCTTCATCCTTTGTGATCTCCCATCATGTATTGACTCACTCCAGCTCTGCTCAGCTGTGCCTTGGAAGACAAATCCACTGCAGGGTGTTACTGGGGCTCATGGTTACCTTGCGGTCCACATCTATTTTTGTATCTGTTGTCTCCTGCTTTATATTTAGCTCTTTGGGCATTCTAGAATTTAGCATAATGGAGCCCAATCAATGATGTGAGCCACTGAGCAGTAACACAGTGTGAATATGAAGAAATAATAATTGTGGCTTTCAGCATGAAGGTGGAGACATTTTTCTAGAGAAAAGAAATAAAGACCTCAGAAGAAGGGTGCAGCATTTCTCTTCATATCACTTCATCGTGCATGATTTACCATTGTGTTCTAGGGGACTGATTTTCAAAAAGAATGAATTTTGCATTAAATTCTGAGTATGGTTGCTGCAGAAGATATTTGCCTATTCAGATGATGAGCTGGATGCATAAGTGATCACATCAATGGGTAATATGCACATTCAGTCATGAGAAAAAATTTGCATGCCCTATAAAGACCTAAAAGTTGAACATCTGGCCTTTTCTGTGGCACCTCAATTTTGTATCAATGTCTTCTCTTCTTTGAAAGGTTTATTCCTAAAACCGTCAGATCATCACAGTCTTGATACAACATTCACTGCACACTGTTCATAACGGAGCCAAGCTCAGCTGTGGTGGGAATGACTTTAATTGTTCTGCGTTACGGATCTTGTGCTCACCACAAAGCCCTCGAATTGCACACGACTGGACACGTGTGGAAGGAAAGCTGGTGCTGTTCTCCTGCCGTGAAGGAGGGACTTAGGACAGTCTGTATTTTGTCCTAATGGAAAAGCTTCGTTAAACTTCTGTGGTGTATGCTTTATGTAGGATTGATAACCAAAGGGAATCAGGCAACAACTCTTTTCTTCTAACCAGCTCTTATATTTTCCAGAAATACATAGTTAATTGTCAGTATGAACTGTGAGGAAAGAGTACCTAAAATGAGGTAAAATTAAGTACCAGGTACCATTCCTTCGCTCTTAGTTTTGTCCTGCAGCCCGCTCACCTAACTGATGTCCCATCCCTGAGCTTTCTGCTAGGTTTTCTGGTAAGATCAAGAGCTACACCTGTCCAGGATACTGTATATTGCGATATTATTTTTCTATCCTATTAATTTGGAAGTATGGTGATAAAAATTACTCCTAACCAGAAAGACTGGTGTACCAAGCAATTCTGTTGTGTCTGTTTACCACTGCCTGGCTGCTGATGCTGAAGAGCATTGATGCGCTACAGGTGTTCCCTCCTCAGAGCGAGTCTCCCACATCTGTCTTCATTTTTGTAATTGTGCCCTTGCCCCAACCACTCCAAACCTCTGAAGAAGTTTGGATTTGGACTTTGCAGCTCTGGTTATGAGTCATAGCAATATTCTCACACATCCTGGTATATTAGTTAGGGGACTTGTGAAACAGAGGAAGGACAGAGAGTTATTAGTTGAAATTCCCAAATGAAGGGCCAAATGCTGAAGAAGTTCCTCTGCTTTTATTCAGCCCTAGCTGAGGCAAAATTCTTGTGTAGCATCAATAAATAGTTATCTGCTAACTAATAAAAAATAGTTATTTGCTAAGTTCCTGTCATCAGACTTTCAGTCTGGGTGGCAATGTTAGGGGCTCTTGGCTTTTAGATGCTCAGGCTGGGTTTGCAGGACTACACTTCAGGCAATTAAATCATGTTAGGCTTGAACCACATTTTTATGTTTAAAATTATGAAGCAGCTAATGTTCTTGATCGGAAGCTCGGCTTCTAACCCTGCCAGCTGCCATCCAAGTGTAAAGAAGGAGGACAATTGTCTCCAAACCTGGGTATTGTTAAAAGCAGGTGATAGGGAAGATAACGAGAGGGGTTACGAGTCATTCCCGCTTATGCAGACTCTTTACATGCTTGTACTTCTGACCTCGAGATCAAGTTCCAGATAGCGATGCATGTAAAATTTAGTTATCTTTCAGAGAAGCCACAAGAAGCCTAAAACCGAACTTCTTTTTTTCCATGAGGAAATCCTGTAGCAGCCCTACTCTGCTACGGTAACTGCAGCTTTGCAGCACCTTTGCTGCAAATAGGCATCGCAGGAGTTAGTGCTGGGTTTCTGGCTAGCAGTCAGAATGAAATTTCTACGCAGACAGAAAAATCCTCTCTGAAGAAGGGTGCTCCAGGAAAATGAAAGGACAAAGCCCCGGGAACTGTCACCTCCACTGATCTAACAACAGTTTGCCCAGCTGAGGCTCGGCGTGAAGTGTTTACTCATCTGCCTTAGCCCTGGAAAATGAAAAGAAGGTTAAAAATTAATCTTTGCAGCTGGCAACTCCTGTAGTCAGTTGAGGTGGTGCTGCGTATTTTTTCCAATACCAGGAATGTTATGTAGCAGTGGAGTGACCAGACATCAGGGTTCACGTGTGGTGGCTTGACCCACGCAACTCAAGGCACTACATGACCTTTGTGGAGTTAAGTGCACCTTTTTGCACTGACCTGTTTAATTTTGGTGATACGAAGGTGTTGGTATCCTGGTTCTTCACTGTGACGGTGCCCATCCAGCTACAGTCAGCCTTGCATTCCCAGCTGTACTTGCAGAATAACGTGGCACGATGGGGATCTTTCCTTTAAATTTGCGAGGGTAGATTTACTAATAGCAGGCTATTTGAGTCATCTGGAAAGCTATAGAAACCTTATGGTATATCACCCCTCTTATTAGTGTCTCCTAGTGCTTGATTTTGGATCGTCACTTGCAAAAGGACATAGTCAAGTGCTGCTGGAATCAACTTAAGGCTGAACCTTGAATTTCAGGCAGATGATAAAAAAATAAATCCCTGTTAGAAGAGACGGCAGGGGATGGAATCTAAACCTGCTGGGGCTAAACTAACACCAGAAAGTGCTAGCCTGCCGCTACACGAGGCCAGTCTCTAAGTAGTTCAGTAGTTACCTTAACAGCTATAAAAGGTGTAAATCTGTAGAGGGGACAGAAAGAATAAAGAGAGAAACTGCCCTACCTGTCTCCCGCTCCACAGGGAATACCGCAAGCTACATTTACAGTAACTGATCCTAGTAAATGCTGTAAAGGGAGAGAAAAAAAGCTGTGGCTGAAATCTCTGTAGAAATTACAGGGAGACAAGTCTGTATCTCCAGCTCTCTCAGTGTAATTCCTGTGCTATGCAAGTAAATCAGATCACCATTGCTAAAGGCCTTTAAGCCCCTTTGTACCACGTATTAAATATGGAACTAAACAACTTCAGGTACAGAAAGACCCCTCCAGAAGCACCGTGAGGTTATCACTGTTTCCCCAGAACAATAAATGCAGTGAGTGTGTGATAGGTGTGTGTTGCCTTAAAACATATCTCAGGTTTTACGTTAAGGAGAGGCAACAGACCTCCTTCCTTTTGTTATGAATACAAGTAGTGGTAGAAATGCTCGCACCCTGCGTGCGTGGCTCCTGGGGCTCGGGCAATGGGTTTTTGCTTTTCACGAGCCAAGCTGATCTTGAGAACAGAGGAGAATAAAGCTGAAATTGGTAGTTACATTTCAGACACTCAGAGCTTATCACGTGTGGCCATTAGGGCAGGATTAAATAAACATAATTAGAGAAATTCTTTCTGAAAGATGGTTCTGTAAAAGGATTCAAGTGCACACCTATTCTGCGCCCTGCTTGAAGTACTAATGCTGCTCCACGGCTAGAAGCAAATGCCTTTTGAAGGCAGTTCAGAGCCACCGTGCAGTCGCTTAGCTTTATAGTTTGCTAGCTGCATGTCATCTTTGAAGGCTGGGAAATTGCAGTGGCAGTACCGTGATTCCCAGCCGAGTGAAGCAGACGCTTGACACATTTCATCCCTTGCAATTAAGGGAGAAAAGCAGAATCGGGGGAAAATTCAAGCGGCATTTTAGCAATAGACCACTCCCTTATCAAGATGAAGTACAAGCATCACCCACAGATATATGCAGGACTGGTGCTAAGCACAGACAGTAATAAATGCATGTG
Organism: Phoenicopterus ruber ruber; assembly: GCA_009819775.1. NCBI lineage: Eukaryota > Metazoa > Chordata > Aves > Phoenicopteriformes > Phoenicopteridae > Phoenicopterus > Phoenicopterus ruber. The sequence continues at coordinate 17,593,558 of CM020227.1, read as the reverse complement.
AACTTTGCATGAGAAAGCCTCACACTTAGAAGACTTCGTTTATTGCTCTTAGTCATTTACACACATCCTTCTAAAGCAAGGAAGCTCAAACATAATCAAACCCTGCGTGCAAATTACCAAGTCAAATGCCGTTGTTCTGTTCTGTTCTCTTTTAATATCAGAGCGCAAACCTCCCAGTGCAAAAATACAATCTTGTGATAAAATGACTAATACATGACTAAAGCCATTTTCCATTGTGCAGGCATAGCTCTGGGGATCATTTGTTTTTCATGGTAGATCCCTCAGACAGTGAATTCCTCTGGTGGTTGGGATTATATTAATGACCAGGACTGTTAGTCACCTCAAGGGAGCTGAAATAGGATGCCACTCTGGTTGCCATTATTAATTCCAACTGCAGGTGTGAAAATTAATTTCATGGGTATTTTTATCATTTCCTTTTAGTTAAGGATTAGAGTTTCCGAATTACCCAGACTCCGGATGGAGACAAATCCGAACCGGGTCTGCCCAGCACTCCCGTAACAGTGAGCTAATTCCGATGGAGTGGGAGGAAAAAAATGGCGTATAAGACTTTCCATCCCTTGCCTGGTGAAGACAATTAATGACACTGAAAGATATCAGATGTCATCATGACATACACTTCTTTGCACCAAGACTCTGTAAAGCAATCCAGTAAATTGCAGGTTGTTTTCATTTCTGTGGAAGAATAACACATTTGCCAATAGCGGGAGAAAAAAGGAGAAGTTAAATATATCAAACCAAATCAAATGTAGCTGATTAGAAAGCTACAGTTTCCATTTGCTGGCACCGGTACTGTTTTCACATAGATTTTCTGACAGATGCTGCTATATCTCCATAGTCAAGACGACAGCTCCAGCAGCCAAACTCCTGCCACAGAAATCAAGCCTAGCGTCGTTAACCATAGGTGGGGTTGGGCCGTTGAATTTGGGGAATGGGAGGGGAAAGGCTGGGAGGGGAGCTAGCTCACCTTGGCTGGAGAGGACAGGAGATGTAATCAGCTGGATCCGTTACGGAGAGGCAGGCTGGGAAGGGGGAAACACCCCCTCCCCCCCATTTCTGTCCATGATTAAGCCTCAACTCCTGCCAGTTCAACTGGCGAAGGTGTTGGCTCCAAACCTGTCCCGTATTCATTGACACCTCCTCCTGCCAGAGCTCGATGAGTAACGCTCAGAAGATAAGCAGGTTAGGCCAGATTCAGTCAGATAATTAAAGGTTGGAGGTAACGTAAGATCCTTATGTGCTCTTATACGTACAGCTCATCTAGGGTTTTGATTTATAATACGTTGCGCTCGCAACCACCTTTCATCCTACAGCTCCCATCATGTCTGAGGCATCCCTGCCACGTGGGCAAGCTCTCTGCCTACTCCAGAGATGGGCAGGCAGAGTCCCGGAGGTCCTGTCCAGGGGGTGCAGGGCCCGGAGCTCCTTCCTCATCTGTGCCGCAGCCATCAGCCCCCCATCTCTCTTTATTTGAAGCGTCTCTCCTTATTGCTGCCCTGCAAAGCCTTGGCGACCTGATCTCTCTCCCCTTGCACCTCCCGTAGCTGTTTCTGTCAGCGCCACCGGAGTGCACGGCGGGGGGAGAAGCTGCCGCTTGGAACTGGCTTCACTTCACACCTCCCTCCCTGCGCCGAGAGGGACCCTCCCCGCACAGAGCGCTGCCAGAGCCGGGGAGGGCTCGCCGCCAGCCCTCCGCTGCTATAATGAACCTTTTAAGGTCATCTAAGCCAAAAACCTTGTGCTGCTAAAGACCCCATCAGTTACTTTAAGCAGTTATTGTATTTTACTGTTTACAGCGAATAAGCCCAGAGCGTGGCACTCAGCCCATCGCACGCAGCGCAGTTTATCACCAAAAATTAATGAGTTTGTGCCATCTCTCACTCCTAGACATTAAATCACAGATTTTGTTTAAAATTTACTGAAGTTCGTAACTTTTAATAAAGACCATCTCAACCTTCACAGTTACACATCAAAACATCACGTCAGAATCATGCCCTCCTCACCACTTACTGACGGTTGACTTTCAGACAGACAGAGCATATAAAATTCACTTATTTTTCCACGCTGCCACTGCAACCATTCCTTACTGTTGAAACAGCTTAATGCAGAGCAGAAGGGAGAAAAGCAGCAATGATTTTTCTGAGGTAAAAGAGACACGAATGCAGTGTGCATATCGCAGGACATTGTCAGGACAGCTCAGATACGTAACATTAATGTAATTGCTTTATTCTCTTCCCTTAACTAACATTAGCTTTCTGCTTCTGTAGAGTTTTCAGATTAATTTGTGCACGAGTTTTTACCAGGTTCTCTATTTACCCGCTTCAGCTAATTTCAGAGCAAACACCACATTATATAACTGAACATGATCATCCAAGTTATAAATGATAAATTCCACCATAAAGCTGGATAAAAATCTTTATTGCAATTTCAGGTTTTATTTCTTTTAGATAAATAGATTTTTTAGCATCAAAATGTCTTCATTGATTTTTACATTTAGGCAAAGCCGTTCATGAAAATTAGTAAACGAGGACATGCCTCATGAACCACGCACAGTACAAATCTTGTGACACCAACCTTTCACCACGTCGTAGAGTCACTTGCAGCTTTTCAGTTGCACCTCTGTGCTGTCTTCCCTTCAGGCAGAGAAATTGTTGCTGGATCATACAAAGTTATTCGGAATATTTCTAGCGTTTTACGAACGTTATAAGCAAGGAATGAAAATATTCTGATTGTTAAAAAGCCATCACTTCGTTCTGACTCGGGGTACACAGAGCCAACTCACGCATTCAGGTGTAGCACCGATGCTGCCTCTTCCATATAGTGACTGTCAGGCACTTCCAGGGGAATAAAATCGAAGCAGCTGCTAATACCTCGCAATTCCTAGAGCTAAAACACGAGCCCTCTCGGATGCTGCACAAAAGCAACCAAGATGTGTGTTGAAGCCTGCCTTTTCAAACTACTTTTTTCTAATTTAGCAACAGAAACTTTACATAAAGCGAATAGAGGCTGTATATGTAGGGTCTGTGCAGGTTGGCCAAATAGGAGACTGCATAGGAAAAGAAAACATTTTTTTTCCCTCCTTTTGCACAGTTTTCAAATGCGGCAAGTCTGGTGGAAAGTGGAAGAGAGAGGAGAAGCAAGTTTCATTAACAGAGAGAATTCTACATAAAATATACTGGAGCTGATGGAGGAAAGGAAGAGACAGCCAAGATGTTCAGCTGCAAGTGGAGTCCAATTTGATGCTCAGCGTGAGTTTAAAGGGAAGATTTTCTCAGCCTTAAAATAAAAGAGCAGTATCAGATGCGTATGGGGCAGAAAACTGTCGTCACAGAAATGGATTGTACCAGGCTCGGGAAAAGCGAGAGTGGCAAAAGTAGCTCATTTTGCTGTGCTACATTTATAGATGTGCTCATCTGAATGCTCCCAGGAGGGCTTGCTCTACGCGTCCAACCAAAATACACAGGCACCCTAGCACACAGTGTCACGATGGCAAAACCCGAGCGTAAAGGACATCCACCACGAGTTCACTGGGAATTTTGCCTTTGAATGTTGGGGGGCAGACCCGATCTCCTGCCAGCAGACCCGCTGATGTCTTTCATTTCTTGTAGCGCCAGCCCTTTGACATAAACAAATTGCTGACACCAAGGACCCGATCCTGCTTCCGCTGAAATCAATACAAGTTTTGTCACTGGTTTCAGTGAGCTCAAGGATTCAATCCTGCAGCTCTTGAAGTCAATAGGGTTGGGGTTTTCTCTGCATGACTAAGGTTGCATTAATACTGCAGAATGGGCCTAAATTATATTGATTATTTGGATTTAAAGGCAAGCATAAAAACAGGATTAGGGGAAAGAGAGAAATATCTGAGAAAGTGAGTTTAGAGCAGCATACGTTTACGGCGTGCACCGGGGCAGCGGGAACTCCGCCGGAACAAAGACTGCAGTGGCAAAGCCTCAGTTAGCCAAGTCCATCGGAAAGTATTGGGGGGAACAGAGAGGAGAAATTCGCCGTGGAGATCCTTTTTCATCTGCTCCTTCTAAAGTAAACCTTTGAGTCACTCATTCTTTATTAAAGATAAACAAAACACTGACAGAAGAAATTATTGTCACATATATACACACGGTAATTGATTCTGCTTCTTCGCTGCTGCTTCTTTTCCCTCTTCTCCGACACAGGGTTGTTCTGCGTTTCTGTAACACCACTGGCAAATCAGAATTTATTGTACATATGTTTGTGTTCCACTTAATAAAAAATATACCTATATTTTCAGATAAACTTTGTTAGTAATTCATGAGGTAAGTGACTATTTATGCTAATAAGGGAGAAATATATTCTCAAGCATAATGCATTACATAAATTTGAATGCAAAATGTTCAATTATGAAGTAAATACAGGTAATGCAAATAGTAAATTACATCCAATAAAAATACATAAAGAATGTGTCTTCAAAGAGAGAGAGGCTTTTATTTGCGTCTGTGAGTTGTTTAAAGAGAAAAGAATTAATAAATACTGAATTACTCTTATGATGATTTAGCTCATAATTCACCAATCCGTAACGACTCCCAGTAATCAGACTGTTGTTCCATACCCGCCAATATAAGGCAGGACTGTTTCCTCAGCAATTTTATCCCTACCAGATTATCTCGTCTGATTCTATTAATTCTCTCCCATAAATCTGCTAACAGTGATATGTGATTTACTTACCCTGTTAACTGATCTGAAGACTGTTAAAAGGATTTATCTAGCACTGCACCTAGGAGCAGTTTATGCCTTATCACGCTGTTACTCTGAAGAAGTCTTTCTGAAATCAATTTGGCTGGTTTCATAGTTAAATTCAGTGGACACTGTTTAGTTCTGCACCATAAAATAAGGCACTAGATAAACAAAAGGAGCAGTAACTGTACTTAATGTGTTGGTCTTGATAAGTGTTTAAGTTATAACAAATTACACTCTGAGTCCGTATAGCTCATAACCCGCACGTTCGCTTCTGCTAAATCTTCTGTGTTAGGTACACACACACGCACGCACACTTCAGCGATGGAAGGTCTTGCATCTGCTGCTGGCGTGCTCGTCCCAGCGCAGGGCGATCCGAGCGCGTTTGGAGTTAATGTTTCACGTCCCCCTGCGCGATTTGTCAGAAAACTCTCCCGCGATAAATATACATTAGTTTGAAGGCTTACGAGCCAGGTCAGCAGCAAACCGGGAGCAAGCGGGGCTCCACGTTAAGTCGTCGAACAGAGATGCTTAAAAACAAACCGGAGCAAGAGGCTGTGAGGGGGACGCCGGAGTTTTCCCTCTGCCTGGCTCGGGGCAGGATTGTAACAAACAGTGCTGGGAAAAGGGAGCAGTCTGGGGGAATTGGCCTGCGATAATTGTGGAAAAACTGAAGACTGAATAGCTCTAATTGAAATGAAAGTGTGTGATTGTTATGGAAGAAACACTGTTAATAGAGGACTGTAAATGTTTAGACACCCATTGTGAATAGCCAAATAATAATGAAAAATACTACTAAAATGCGAATTATACAGTGGAGGGAGGAGAATGTTGCTTCTGAAGGTTATCCAAAAATTGCTAATAATCTTTTTTCTCTGCTGCGCTGAACAGTAGAGACATTTTGGTGCAGCAGTTCTGTGTAACAATCACACAAGAACAATATTGTACAACTAATAATTTTACTTGCTGTTCTGGTAGGTCAGAGCTTCAATTAATTTGCAGCACTTGCTTACATTGGTACCAATTAAGAGACAGTCCCCATTAGCTCACACGATTTCATACTCTTTGTCTAGAGTTCAGAGTTTACTCAGGAAATTTACTCGTTTGCAAATGTAGCACTTTGAATCCTCACGTCCAAACAAACTATTTTATGGGGCTGGAGCCACATTTCCACAGCCATCTATCAAACGGGCAAGTGAAATACTACAATTGTACATTCCGAAAAGCAATAACCTTTTCATTTAAAAATATCAGCACACATTTTATGTCTCTCACAGGTGAGCATGTTAAGTGATATACAGTACCACATTCATCTTGCTCAGGGCAAAAAACAAATACAGGGAATTGGACTGTCCTGGGGGGATTTATGCCGTGAGCCTGGAAGTTTTGTTGATTCCAACGAGGAGAAGAAATAGGAAAGCCAGCCCGAGTAGTTAAGTTGTATTAACTTTGTCATGAATCGCAATCTGTAAGATAAAGCCAGCAGATGTCCGCGGCTCTGTGTGCGCGGGTGTGTTTTGGGACTGTGCAGAACTGTATTTTAATTTTTTTAGCAATGTTGGTAGCATTTTTTAGCTTTACAGAATTGCCTCTATGATCATTTCTAGACGTAGTTAGCTTCCTAAACTTGCAGTATGCCCTACCTTTTTTAGCTGCCAGGAACAGTACATGCTGTATGACTTTCAGATGTTAGTACTGGCACTCGTACTGATAATGGCATAGTCAGAAGATGTTATCCATTCGTAAATCCACTAGCCAAGTACTATTTCCTAAGCAGAGATTCTTTGGCTATTGCAAATGATGATTTTCACAGTCGGTGAAAAATTACCCAGAGACTTGCCCGCACCTACAAAGTAATACCCTGCGCGCAGTTATAAATAGCAAACTCCGAGGGGGAAGGGACCGGGCAAGAGGAGAAGGGAGGATTTGAAGTACAATGTTCAAGAAGCTGGTTTAATATATGACCAAGTGTCAGAAGTCAGGTTTCTGAGAATTACTTTTCAGATAAACAACTTTATAGCACTGCACTTAATCTTACTTACTAGAGACATCTCATTTATCACGGAATTACAAGTAACTTTAATTCTATCGATATTCCCATAAAGCCCGGTCGGAAAATCGAGGCTGGCAGCCCCGGAGGCTGCGGGTTCCCCCGGCCCGCGGCGGGGAGCCGCGGGTGCAGCCGGGCCGAGCCGCGCCGGGGCCGGGCGGGGACCGCGGCCGCTGCGGGGGCGGCCGCCGCCCCGACGGCGGGGCCCGGCCCGGCCCGGCCCGGCTCCCGCGGCTCCGCACCGGCCGGGGCCGCCTCGGCACTGACCTTTCGACGAGAGATGGCGCTGTCGAGGTTTAAACCGAGCCGATCCGCCGCTCCGCGTCCAGCCCGCTCGCCGCTTCCACGGCCCCCCCCGGCCCCATCCCCATCCCCCTCCCGGGGGGTGTGGAGGGGGGCTAAAGTAAATACAATTAGTTCTAAATGTATTAAATTAATTAGTCCGGGCCAGCAGGCCAAGTGCGGCGGGGGCGGGCGCGGGGCTTGCAAACTTGCAGGGCTTTCGCACCTCTTGGCGGGGTGGGGGGTGAAGGAATCGATGCCCCGTCCCCGTAAAAAATAAGAGATAAACGACGGGGGCGCTGCGGGGGAGCGGAGCGGAGCGAGTGGCCCGGCACCGGCACGGGGGAAGGGCCGGGCCGGCGGCAGGTACCCGCGCCTGGCACGGCGCAGCCCCGCGCTACGAGCGGCCCCGCGCTGCCGGGCCCCCGCCGGGGCGCTGCCGGGTCCCTGCCGGGGGGCAGCCGGGCCCCCGCCGGGGCGCTGCCGGGTCCCTGTCGGGGCGCAGCGCCCGGCCGCCCGGCGCTCCCCCTCCTCGCCGGCCGGAGGGAGCTTCCCCGCGCCCTCAGGTGCCCGCACCGCCCGCCCGGGCGGGGGCAGCTCCGCCCGGGCACCCCGCCCCGGGGCAGGGCGCTCGCCCGAAGGCGCGCACGGCCGCGGGGAGCGCGGCGGCCGGGGCCGTCCCGGCGCGACGGCGGAGCGGAGCGGGAGGAGCGGAGCGGGAGGAGCGGCCCCCGCCGCGGCCCCGTCCCGCACCCGCTTACCCGGTGAGTGCGGCGGGAGGCGGCGGGCAGGAAGGGGTTAAGGCGCTCCCCAGCTGACAGTCAGCTGATGGGGCCCTGATTGACAGCTCCGAAAAGTTTCCTTGTTTCTATATGTTATGCTAATGAGGGCAGGGACGGCGGCAGCCCATTGGCCCGGCCGCCGAGTCCATTTCCCATTTGACGTCAGGAGCGCTATAAAACTCAGCAATGCTTTTAAACTCTCCTGCTGGATGAAACCTTTAAAATATTTTTCATCTTCTTGCTGTAGCTTTGGGGTCGAGGTTTTTTTTTCCTCTCTCTCTTTTTTTTTAACTATTATTATTATTGTTATTTTGGTTGCGATATCGACTTCGATTTTTTTTTTTTTTGTCTTCGCTCCTCGCTTTTTGTTTTCCCTCCTCCCTCCCCGATGAACCTCTCTTCTCGCTCTGCACTTTGCATGAGAAAGCCCAGAGGAAAGGCACCATGAAGTGTTAAAAATAACAAAACAAAACAACAACAACAACAAATTTACTCGCAACACCACCAGCTAACACTTCCAGCTGCAGTTTGCAAGCTGCAAAAGAGAGAGAGGAGAGAGAGAAGGGAGGGAGAGAGGAGGAAAAAAAAAAAACCCTTTATGCAAAAGGCGAATAGCAAGAGCCCCTCGCTCTGATGCATCAGCGGCAGCGGAGACTCTGCAAAGGATAACGCGGAGCGGGAGCGAGAGCAGCGGGGCGAATTGGAGCGGAGGCTGCGAGGGGCCGTGGCGAGAGGCAGAGGCAGGAGAGAGCGGAGCAGAGCTCGCCAAAAATCAAGCTGGCTCACCCGGTGGCAACTCAGAGCAGTCCCCTCGCTCCCGGAGCGCACCCTTTCTGGAGGACTGTCAGCAGCAAAAGGATGGCATCAGAACTGGCAATGAGCAGCTCCGACCTGCCCACCAGTCCCCTGGCCATGGAATATGTTAATGACTTCGATCTGATGAAGTTTGAAGTGAAAAAGGAGCCGGTGGAGACCGATCGCATTATCAGCCAGTGCGGCCGCTTGATCGCCGGGGGATCGCTCTCTTCCACCCCGATGAGCACGCCCTGCAGCTCCGTGCCCCCGTCCCCCAGCTTCTCGGCGCCCAGCCCCGGCTCCGGCACCGACCAGAAGACCCACCTGGAAGACTACTACTGGATGACGGGCTACCCGCAGCAGCTCAACCCGGAGGCGCTGGGCTTCAGCCCCGAGGACGCGGTGGAGGCGCTGATCAACAGCAGCCACCACCCGCTGCCCGGCGCCTTCGATGGCTATGCTAGAGGGCAGCAGCTGGCCGCGGCCGCCGGCGCCGGCGGCTCCGTGCCGGCCGAGGAGATGGGCTCGGCGGCCGCCGTGGTGTCGGCGGTGATCGCCGCGGCGGCGGCGCAGGGCGGCGCGCCCCACTACCACCACCACCACCACCACCCGCACCACGGCGGCGGCGGCGGCGGCGGCGGCGGGCACCCCCACGCCGCGGCGCCGGGCAGCGCGCCGCCCTCCTCCGCCTCCTCGGCCGCCGGCTCCGGCGGCGGCGGCGGCGGCGGCGGCGGCGGCGCCGGGGGGCTGCACCACCCGCACCACGGCGGCGGCGGCGGCGGCGGCCTCCACTTCGACGACCGCTTCTCCGACGAGCAGCTGGTGACCATGTCGGTGCGGGAGCTCAACCGGCAGCTGCGGGGCGTCAGCAAGGAAGAGGTGATCCGGCTGAAGCAGAAGAGGAGGACCCTCAAAAACAGGGGCTATGCCCAGTCCTGCCGCTTCAAGAGGGTCCAGCAGCGGCACGTCCTGGAGTCGGAGAAGAACCAGCTGCTGCAGCAAGTGGAGCACCTAAAGCAGGAGATCTCCAGGCTGGTCCGGGAGAGGGACGCCTACAAGGAAAAATACGAGAAGCTGGTCAGCAATGGCTTCAGAGAAAACGGATCCAGCAGCGACAACCCTTCCTCTCCAGAGTTTTTCATGTGAGTTCCCACAGCCTTGCCACCTTAACTAAAAGTTCTCCGTGTGAGTTGTTGTTGGGGGCTTTGCTAGAGCGACAACCCAGCTTGCCACCTTGTATTACTTTTTTTTTTTTTTTTAAAAAAAAACTCAAAACAATTTTAAAACAAAGTTGTTTTTTGGGTTGGTTTTTGTTTTTGTTTTTGTTTTTTTTCCTTTTTAAGGTGGGCTGGCTCCGTGTTGGCCAACCGAAAGTTCTACATGAGTTCCTTTTCTGTTGTTTATTATTATTATTTTTTTATTTTTTGTGGGGGCTTGCTGTTGTGTTGGGTTTTTTTTTTTTAAATTTAAAAGATCCAACTCGCCACCAACTCAGTTCTTCATATGAAGCTTGCTCTTCTTTGAAACCTGCCATCCACATTATATATATATATATTTTTAAGTTCATGAGGTTTTTTTTTCTTTTGAGCTTGCTGTGTCCAAAAAAGTCAGATTTTTTTTTTTTTGCCATCCTGAGTTCTTCATATGAGATTTGAGCTTTGCAAAAAGAAAAATAAAATTAAAAAAAAAAAAAAACAAAAAAACCCAAAACAAAACCAAAAAAATACAAAAACAATGTGAAATTTTTAGACTCCAGCTTGCTGAGTTCCATCAGTTTTTAGCGTTGTTGTGCAAAACTAGAGATATGCCTAGATCAACCTGCCAAAATCAAGCCTGCATCAACCTTCGGTGTGTTCATGTGAGTTTTGGCCTTAATCTGCCAAACGTGAGACTTTAGTCTGCCATTAGAATCCCATACTCATCTCATGCATTACGCTTGCTATTTTGTCTTAGCAACAATGAACTATAACTGTTTCGAAAGACTATGAAAAAGAGACATTATATTAATAAAAAACCCTGCATGCTGGTCATGTACGGTATAATTATTTTTTTTTCTTTTGCTTGGAAATGGACTTTTGGAGACTATTATGGCATGGCATTCATCCTTTTGTTTTATTGCCTCATCACTTTTTTGGGTTGAAAGCAAAAAAGTGCAACCTTTGATCTTCCTCCTCCTCTTCCTCCCCATTAAAGTTTGCATCTGCTCTAAAACTGCTTTGAGTTACTCAAAACTTCAGACTTCCTTTTAAATGCACTGAAGCATTCCCTCTCAAAAAACATGCCAGAATGGATTTTGATAACCTAATGTGGCAAAAAAAATACAAAAAGAACTTCGGAAAGGTGTTAAAAAACAAAATTCACATCCCACTTGGGGGGGACATTGAAACCATGCTGTTGCCTAAAACAGTCTAAAAATTAATTTTAAGTGATCTGCCCCATTTTTTTTTTTCCTTTTGCATTTGGTCATTGTCCAATGTGGAATGCTCTGGGTTCCTAGTATATAATTTAATTCTAGTTTCTGTCATCTGTTAGCCCAGTTAAAATGTATGCTACAGATAAAGGAATGTTATAGATAAATTCGAAAGAGTTAGGTCTGTTTAGATGTAGATTTTTTTTTAAAGATTGATGCACTAAATTGTTTACTGTCGTGATGTAAAGGGGGGTAGAATTTGCAACGGGACTGTTTTAAAAAGTAGTTTATGCAGCATGTGCTTGCAACTTAAATATAAGTTGGGTATATGTAGTCCTTGCTATACCACTGACTGTATTTGAAAACCAAAGTATTAAAAGGGGGAGGCACCCCTGTTTATATCTATAGGGGTATTTTACATTCAAAATGTATGGGTGGTTTTTTTTTTTTTTTCAAAATTGAAGTATTTGGGACTGAATTGCACTAAGATATAACCTGCAAGCATATAATAGAAAAACAAAAAAAAAAATTACGAACCTGTTTAGAACGCTAATACAATTTATGCAGTTATAAAGATGGCATTACTGCACAGTTTTAAAATGATGCAGATTTTTTTACAGTTGTATTGTGGTGCAGAACTGGATTTTCTGTAACTTCAAAAATTCCACAGTTTTAAAGGCAATAATCAGTAAATTTTATTTTCAGGGACTGATATCCTGTCTTTTAAAAAAAAATGGAAAGTAAATCTTACCACAATAAATATAAAAAAATCTTGTCAGTTACTTTTTCTTTTACATATTTTGCTGTGCAAAATTGTTTTATATCTTGAGTTACTAACTAACCACGTGTGATGTTCCTATGTGCTTTTCTTTCATTTTCGACTCTATGGTTATATCAAAAGAGAGAATAATCTACAATAATAAACTGCATTTTTTTGATTCCGTACTCAGTTTCTTAGTCTGTAGTTTGAAGTTCGGTAACTCCGAGCGCAGTACTTCAGCGTACTGCCTGGTGAAGGGGAGATGCTGCTACAAGAGCTGGACTCGATAATATTCAGGAGGGGAGAAGGAAAAGGATAGCTTCAGGTAAAGCGGCAGATTGTCACCCGCTAGAAATCAAGTTCTCTTTCAGGTAGATGAAAAACGCGAGCTTTCAGGTGCTGCTTCTGACTTCTCAGTATTGCAGTGAGCTCAGTTTCAGTGACTCAGATCATCCCACCAGGTTTTAGGAGATCTCAAAGGGGAGGTCTGCCTAAAAACCTGATGACATGATGCGGCCCTATATTTTGATTGTTTTATGATGGAGTGAAGTGAAAGGGAAGACTTCACATCCTCTTATCATCTGATCCCAGCTAAGCATGCCTGTCTCTAGTAAGAGATGACACTGCATCAGGCTTGGCTTGTCACAGAGCCACTTAACGCTAGATCAAAAGATTTCTTGCCGTTTGGGTCCATACTGCCTCCTTTTTTTCTTTACTTTGCTTCACCCCTCCCCGGCCCCCCTTCTTTCGTTTGCCCTGTGGTTTTCTTTTTCTCCCCCCCCCCCTTTTTTTTTTGCTACAGGCCTTAGAAAGCCCAGAGTGAACTGAGGAGCAGAGAAAAAAAATTTTCAAAGGACTTCCTCCAACTTTTGAGAGTTATTTGTTCTAAACAATCAATCCCAAAGGCTAATATGCTAGAAATGTTCAGGTCTCCGAGCCCCTCTTCACTGCAGTTCTCCACGTCAAAGGGCATTTCGGCTTCGAAAGGCTCCTCAAACCCTCGACCGAGTTTGTTTAAAGCCACCTTCCCCGAGAGCCTCCAGTATCCGTTTCCAGAGTCCTCTCCCACTCTTTGAATGGGATTATCTGCCCAGTTTATTTGAGAAGCAGAGGCCTCTCCAAAGGATGCTCCAGCCCCTCCAGGATGGGGTTTTATCTCCAGACCCAGGCTCATAAACCCAGAACCCAGCACTTTTTTTTTCTTTATATTCCACCCCCCCCCCTACCCCCCACCCCCCGCTGTTGGTGCAACTTCTTCCCAGCTGTAAGGTCCCTCCCGGGCACTGGTGGCACTGAAAGAAGAGGACCTGTTGCCGTTCCTCTGCCCGGCTGGTCCAGCCCACGGCTTGGACCTCGTCCTGCCCTGTGTGCCGGGGTCAGGATGTGGCCCTGAGCCCCCCCCGTGGTGCCTGCACCCCTGAGAGCCTGCGCCCACAGTCGCTGGGTGCTGCTGGAGGTCAACCTGCTCCCACGGAGGTCCCCGTGGAGGGGATGGACACCCAGCCCCGCCGTGGGTGACAGCAGGCGTCGGTGGCCGTGGTCCCCAATGCCGATGCTGCGCCTTGCCCCTCCCCAGCACCGAGGCTCCAACCTGCCCTTTGGCATCTGACCTGCTGTTGCACCAGGGTTTGAGTAATGGTTCAAGCTCCAGATTCTGGTTAATTCGAGTTGCATTTTCTGGTTAATGTGTAATCTGTGGGTAAACTGGTTGCTATTGGCCGAGCAGAGAATTATCTCCTCTCATAAAGACAGGGCTGCTTTTTATTTCTTCTCCCACCTCCCCTTCCCTGGCTGAGCCTTTACTGATGCCCAGGTTTTTTCGCAGGGGGTCGCTTAGAGGCTTCAGTGCTGCCCTTGCCGAGAGCTCCCGAAAGAGCCCTGCCCTTAGGAAGGGAAGGGATGAGGCCATTCCTCGGCAAAGCCCCCTCCAAAGTGGCACTGGGAGGGAGCGTGGAGCCCCAAGCCCCTGGAGTGGGACCCACTTCTGGTCCAGCCTCATCCCTGCGCCCCTCTGCCCCTACAGGTTTCCTCGCAGGCAAAGTTAGGAGCAGGCACTAGGATTTCAAAAGTATCGTGAATCGACTGAGTAGCGCAGAGCGAGGGGAGCACTGCTGCCTCCCTGAAGTATCTTCTTTCTCGGAGGAAAAAAAAAACACACCTTGTTTGAACAGTGATAAGAGAAATCCTTCCTAGAAATAGACTGAGTGCAAAAGGGAAAATTCCCATCACACACCTAACCTGAGAGGGAAAAAAGGTCTCTCGCTCAGTTTGGCATCGTTATGACACATTGCAATCTTGCTTTGCAAATAAAAAAAATGCAGTCTTCCTTAGGCTGCACTTGAATTTCAGCCCGAAACACGCCAACTGCCCAACTGAAGAGGGGAAAAAAAACAGATGCACATTTTAATGTTCACTAAAGCAAAGCAAGTATTGGGGTTCTCCGTATGAATCATTGCAGGGAAGCGCCCACCTTTGCCGCAGGACTGCTTGCTGAGGACTAATTGGAACCGCTCTGCTCTGAATAACCTACATTCATTAATCACCCCTCACTTGACTCTGGCCTCGATCCTGCTCCCATTGAGCTCGGAGGTACAATCCCTGGGGATTTCAAAGGGGAGCAGGATCCTGCTGTTCTCCCGCAGGTACCTCTCCGGCTAAAGCGGGGGGAACGCTGCCCGAGCTGGGCAATCGTGTGTCAAAAGGCGTGCGTGGTCTTAATCTCCCCATCACTAACAACATCCTATTTCTCCCATAGCCCTGTAGTGCTTTCCCATTTATTAACTACGTTACAAAGAACTTTCATGTGACCAGCGCCGGGAGATACGCACATGGAGAGCGGCCCTTTGCTGGCTGGGAAATGGTGTGCGCTGCGGCTCGGCCCCCTCCTCCCTCCCATCCCACCTTACCCTTAAGCCTTTTTTATTCCCCCCCCCCCAAAATGAAACATAACCCTCTGCCCGACCTCCGGGCTTCTGCTGAGCAGTGTCCAAGAGTATTTTTGTGTTTGCGCTGCAGCGTTTTCTCTGCCCAAGAAATGTCATCCTGGACCGCATCCTAAAAAAAAGAGGGGAGAAGGGAGAGAAATATCCCGGTCACACCAGTGTATATTTATTTCTTGAACAATTTCTTGCCACTGCCGGGCAGGCGCTGTGTGAGAAGTGCCCGTTTGCAAACGGAGCGATGAGAGCTCCTATTTATTAGAAAGTCACCTTCACCCTTTTAAAACAAAAATGAGTACGCTGAATCAAAATGCCACTTGAAAACTACCCCCACGCGAAACATGGTAGCAAATTTTTAGTTTAAAAAATGAACTTTCCCAGCTCTTTTTTTCCTTTCTCTTCCGAAAGCTTCTGCGCAGCTGTTTCCTCTCCCTCCCTCTGCGTAGTGTGTAGGAAGTTCTTGATCTAGAATCATTCATAATTTTAATACCAATTTCTACTTGACATAATATACTAATATCAGATAGAGAGTGTAGCTGCTTCCTGGATTTAGGGAGGAAATGATGCATATATCAGAATTATCTGCTCAGATGCCAGAACTACATTGGTGTCATTTCAGCATGTGCTGCATTGAAAGGAAATCCTCTATATTTATTACTCCGATCATCAGAGGAGCTAAATGGACCCACTGTTCTGACACCTGTTCAGATGACTGAATTTAAAATTTCACGCAGGAAAAAAAAATCCTACATACTTCAATGTTAGGAATTAAGATTTTTTTAATAAACTTTCTTCCCTCCCTCTTTCTGAATCGCTGTGTTGTGAGCGGCTGCCATGAGGCTTGGGCATTCCAGGGGTAGCTATGGAGAGTGGGATAGATTTTGTTTGCTCAGCCGGGACAAAACCCAATCCTGCTTGTACACACACACACACTCGAGCTGTCTCTGGTCAAATGCTTCAGATATCTAAGTGCAGGTCTCGGTATGAATAACACGAGGTAGCACACCCCAGGCCGTGGCAGAGGTGAGCGGCTGTTGAAAGAATTTGTCTTTTTGGGACGGAGCTGAGCACTCAACCGTTTCACACTTTTAAGGCTCCTCTAATGAACTTTTCGGGCACAGCAGATACAAATCAATAGATTAAAATACTGTACACTCTGCCGCATCTAATTCTTGACTGCCTGAAATTGTGGGGGAGGACCGAGAATAACATTTGTCACTCTCTGAGGGCTGAGTGCGTTCGGATTTGTGAGCTCTAAGCCAACACGATGCAAAAATAGTCCAGGATGTGACTTAACTTTTCAAGTGAAAAGCAAAAGGCCAGGGGCTGTAGCCGAGAGTAACGGCAGATAGGCAGCTCCAGCCCCAGCCCCAGCTATCTACCACTGTATCAGGTTGACCCGGCACAGTGTGATAACGTCTCGGTGCCCTCGATGCAAGCTGCCCGTATCTTACTGCTCTATGAAATGATCATTTTCTTTCGCTGTTGCTGTACCCACTTTTTTTTTTTCTTTCCCCGAAGTCTAGCTTTTAAACCCGTGCCACTTCCGACGCAGCAGTGCAGTGTGCAGGCCTGTAGCTGTGGTGCAGTGAGTTACGGGATGGAGACTGCCCTGCCTCTCTCCTCGCTTGGTTTGAAGCCCTGTGGACTTTGTGACACGATTTCCTTTATTTTATTTTTTTTTTTAAATTTTTTAATGCGTCTCTATAAGACGTCTTGCATGGAGGGAATCGAAGCCGGAGCAGAAGTTTGCTAGAAGTGGTGTTTCTGCACCACGCAGAAAAAAAAATACCCAGCAAACAACAAATCGAGCAGTGTCTTCAAGTTTCCAGCGGGGGTAGGGAATGGAGTGTCCCTGGTTGCCGCTCTCAATTGTTAATTCATAAAGAAGCACAGTCCTGAAAAATGTTCTCAGCAGCTTGTCCCCCGTTGAAGCAGAAATGTCAATGACTGCGTACGGAGGCGTTAAGGCTCAACACCCTATTTCAGCGCGAGCTCTGGCATCTCCCTGCCCCTCATCCCTTGGTTTTCGGTGTTAAACTCGAGTGTCCCGAGGGCTGCGGGGTGTGGGGCAGAGCGGGGTGCCCAGGACCGCGGGGACACACACGTTTGCCTCCCCACTGCCCACCCAGCACCTGCCTCGGCCGGGGGGAGCAGCACCTTTGGGGAGAGTTCTGGCAGGGATTTTTAAACCCCTGCTTCCAGCAGCTTGAAAATAACCCGGGCCGGGGAGGGGGTGTCTGTATAACGGTGTAAACCCTCCCTCTTCCCCCGACGAGCTCTCCAGCAGCGCCCGCGGGGTGCTCGGCGCGCAGCCCGGGCTGCGCCCGTAGCCCGCAGCCGCGGGGCCGGGGCCGGCGGGGCGGGTCGCGGCGGGGCCTGCGAGGGGCTGCGCCGCGCATCGCCCCGGCCAGGCCGGCCTGGCCGCCACGTCGGGGGGCACCGGCCTTCCCCGGCCCCCCGGCCCCGGGCACACACGTCCCCCGGGCGGGGGTGGAGGTGCTCACACACACACGGCCTGGGGGCTGCCCCAGCCCCGGGGTGCCACCGCAGCCAGGTGCGGGGCGGGACGGGGACCCGGGCGGGGACCGGGAGGGACGGGGAAGGGTGAGGGCAGCATCCTTTGTTTGTTTGTTTGCTTGTTTTTTTGTTTCTAAATTCAATTCCTGGAACAAAAGGGGAGTCTGTGCGTAACTAAAGGATCCGTCCGTGCATCCAAAGCTTAGCTCCGGTGTGTCACCCAGGCGGCTTCAGCTGGCTGACCGGCCCCTAGGTATGTTCATAGAGCACTTCCCCCGGTACTTTGTTCACAGTTTTCTTTCTTTTCTCTTTTCTTTTCTTTTCTTTTCTTTTCTTTTCTTTTCTTTTCTTTTCTTTTCTTTTCTTTTCTTTTCTTTTCTTTTCTTTTCTTTTCTTTTCTTTTCTTTTCTTTTCTTTTCTTTTCTTTTCTCTTCTCTTCTTTCTTTTCTTTTCTTTTCTTTTCTTTTCTTTTCTTTTCTTTTCTTTTCTTTCTTTTCTTTTCTTTTCTTTTCTTTTCTTTTCTTTTCTTTTCTTTTCTTTTCTTTTTTCTCCTTTCTTTTCTTTTTCTTTCTTTTTTCCTCTTTTCATCTTTTCCTCTTTTTTTCTTCTTTTCCTCTTTTTCCCTTTCTCTTCTCTTTTCTTGTTCTTAATTTTTCCCCCTTTCCTTCATTTTCTTTTTCCTTCCTTTTTTTTTTTTTCCACCTGCACCCACATGGATACTAATCTAAACCCCACCGCAATCAAAGGGAGCTTTTTAAATGACATTTTGGATCAGGCCCCGAGATCTCTGCAGGGAGCAAGATGGGGGGTGGGCAGGATTTACATTTCATGGCTTTTAAAGAATCTGAAGTACGGAGAACGGCGCTTTCCGAGGCTGAGTTTCCCAAGTCTATGTGGATGTATCTCGGAATGTATACGCGATTAAGCTTAAAGCCCCTTTTTATAAGAAAGCAAGCAAATTCACTTTCCTGCAGCCTGAACCCTGCTTCTCCAATTCTGAAACAAAAGTTCTTGCCAAGGTCTTGACAGTGGGCTGTCACGATGCGAAAGGGGATGGGGATAGAGTCACTTTTATTTGTTGGTATCGGCTTCTGAAGCTGCGGTGCTCTCTGCTGCAAACAGCCCCTGCTCCCTCAAGCACTTGGAGCGTCGCAGTGAAACGCTAGTGACAATGAAAATGAGCCCGAAAGTGAACCAAACAAGACCTAGTGTTCCCCCCGCCCCAGCTTCGCTGCTTCCAAAGTCCCTGATGAAAGCATTTTAATACGTAGGAAGAGCTGCTGGAGCCTGCAATGCGATTCAGTGTTTTGTGGTGTGGGATGAACAGATTTTCCTTTCCGTAGGGTTTCCTCCTGCAAAGTCATTGTAGAGGAGGGAATACTGTAAGATTAAATCTGGTTAAAATACTATATTCATGTCACACCAGATATGGTCTCCAGACTGTGCACAGTCTTTCAGCTTCCTTTATTGTGAAATCCTTTTAAAATAGCACAGTATAGAGTAGGAAACTTATGGAAGTATAACTCTCATGCACCGACTCTGTCAGATAAAACGAAGGAAAGTGATCAGCCTTCTTAAATTAATAAATCTGCTTAGCGCCTCTGGCTGCCTTCACGCTGTCTTACTTTCTTTGACTCTTTCCTTATTAATAAACTGATAGTTAAATAAAGCCGCTAAATGAATCAATGCGCCTTGCCGGTGAGCGCGGGTTGGTGCCATCCTGTTTCAGGGCTCCTGTGATGTGGCTGCACGGTTGTGGTTTCAGAGCAGGGATGGCCGCAGCAAAGGCTGAGCCTGCTGAAAGCAGGCTGACCACGTCGCTTGCTGGATGCTCTTCAGGTGTGAGGCTTGAGCACCTACTCCTCTCGGCCCCACGCCTTAGTAACAGGCTGGATGCAGCGATCGGCATGAAAGCAGAGGTCATCTTGAGGAAAACGACACCAAAGGTCTACAGGAGTCATTTGCTTTAAGAGATCCCGGGCCGTGTGCCAAGTGTGGCATTTAAAGAAGCACCGTCCCCTTTCTCAAAAAAAAAAAACCAAACCCATGAAAGAAAAGGAAAACAAACAAAAAGAAAGGAAACGTGGCTTTCAGTGGCATGCGGGGCCCGTTTCAATGCACCTGTCCCACCTCCGGGTGGGATGTGGGAGAGGGACGGTTCAGCTGGCACCACACGTGCAGCGCGCTTTTGTTTTCAAAGCTGCAGAGCTGATCTGGAATCAAAATGCTGAAAAAGCGCCTATAGTTTGTCTTGCCTTTTTTTTTTTTTTCATTCAAACCGATCAGACTTGTGGTTTATCCTTGCTCTGATTATGCTGTACGGTTACGATAAATGGATGGAGCTGAAGCATTCCTGCAGGCGGTTTATAGAAAATATATGTATATGCCTGTGTATGCACACTGAGGGAGAGAAAGTTAACTGTAAGGGACACAACAAAATATCCATATTTAAGAAATGTGGATTGACTCACTGACTTATCTCACTTATTGTACAAAGATGCACTCTATGTTGAATTTTTTTTTTAAATTAGATTTTAAATATGTGTTGACAGGATGAATTTGTACAGTGTGAGTAACAGCAGGGAGAAATGGCAGCGCTGCTTTTGTTATTAAACTACTGTCTGGAAAATAATGGAGTGTGTACAAAAATTGATTATTATTTTGCCAATTACATTAGTGCAGCTAATAACAATCATTAAGAAAGAAATACAGAAAGCTACATGCTTTCAGGTCGTAGAAGCTGATATTTACTGGTGAGGCAAAAATATGTGTTTTTAAGGTAATTTGTCAGTAAGTCTCCTATTATTAATGTGAAGTAAAGACTAGATGTGTGAGCTAGAAACGTTTCACTTTAAACTGTCTTAATTTCTTCTTCACTCACTCAGACTTAATAAACAGTACAAGAGACTTTCTAAGTTTAATTTAGGATTTGAATATAAAAGGTCCTATTCTGTACCATAGTGGCACAACAGACATGTTTTACAACATTAAAAATTCCTTTTAATAATGGTTTATTTTAATATATTTACTAAATTAGGTACCCGAGAGAATCATCTACAACGGTGATGTGAAAATCCCTGTTACCTGAGGTCAAAAATAAAAGGTACGTTTTCATTTTCATCAGCAATTGGACATATTTCAGCAGGGGTGGTAATGTCGCTGCTTTGCTTTCTGCTGCTAAGCCGGTGCTCTTTGGTCCGACCCCGGGGAGCCGAGGCAGTCCGTGGTGCGGGCTCCCGGGCTTTGGGATGAGGCTGACTTTCAGGTGCCTGCAGGAACCATTTGCAATGATGGGGCTTTGTACTGTTGTCAGCCACGCAGCTCTCCCGTGTCCCACAACTCATATATAATCCTTTGCAAATGTTATCTTTCTGTTTCTTCAAATGCTAGTGTTCAGACATCAGCTACGGGGATTAAGGATGGGTCTTCTGAAGATCTCCCTCAGATCTTGATGACAATCATGAGTCTGTGTTAGACACTTCTGTACTTACAAATTACAACAGAGTTTAATTCACAGCACTGCTTTCCTCTGGAAACGCGCGTTCATTCAGTCTGTCAACGTTGACTAAAAAATACGCCGCTAACGAAAATGTGGGAATTAAACTTTCAGTCCCTTCCCCTGCTAGACGCAAACAGGCACTTTATTTTTTCTGTGGAATCTGATTTTTATTGACCTTGACTATAAAAAATACTAAGTGGCTTAAATGAGCACCAAGGTTGCAATGACAGATTCTTGTGTGAATTTTTTTATGAAACCTCCTATTTTAGTTAAGGACACAGGCTGCCGTCCAGCCTACCGCACTTGGTCAACAGCTACGTGCTATTAGAAAACAGCTGAATTTTATTCGCTCATGGAATTAAGCGTGTTTTGTTCTTTATCCTTTATTACTTGTTATTTTTTATTATTTAAAATTTGAGTGAGGATAGGGAGGCTGTAATTGGTGCTCTAGACGTAAATAGCAGCGAGAGGAGTTTTTGGCGGTGTATAGGCTGCGGGAATAGGTTTCTCAAGGAGCACCAGAAGAGGTTCATTTTGAGCCTGATGCTCCTCCGACTTCCCCGAGGAACACCCCGGGTAGGGTTTTGCCTGCAATGCATTTTTTTTTTCTGTGCTTCACCACTGTAAATGAGAGGGAAAAGAGACCACTTGTTTTTTTGTGAGAGCTTCAAGTGCAATGTGCTTTTTGCAAGAACAGAGCCAAGTTGTGATTCAGCTGAAGTAAATACACTAAGTACGTACTTTCATTGCAAAGGTGCAGCACGTGTTCCATCACCTTGTTCCTAGTGTAACGGTTCTAGTTTCGGTAACCCCATAGGAAAGCTTCTGTGGTTCCTGTAATTTGTATGTGTGACTATTAGATTTATATAAATAAGTGATATACATTCTTGTTATCCATATAATAAAAAAGCAAAAGCTTTTTCCCTGATGGACACTTGTGATCTCAGGCCTTGCTTAGCCTGCTGCTCTCCAGGACAATTCCGTGTGCCTGCCTGCCAATATTTTGTGGTTACGCTTTCACATATTATAGAAAAAAAAAAAAAAACACAAACCAGCAGCAAAATCTGTTACTTTTAAGCAAATAGCTCTCGGGTCTCGGAAGAGTTAACGAACTTTTATGGCAAGGTTCAGACAGTTCTGACCCCTATGGTAATATTTCATCTAAGGTTACTGTTGGGAGAGAAATCAAATTTCAGCTGTGAACGTGATTGACAGGTGAAAGCAAGAGAGAGAAAGACATCTGGTCAGATGGGGAATTTGGGAAGGAGAAGGACAATTCAGGGAAGTGTCTCTGTGATATTAGGAATAATAAGCTTAGATATGAAAACTCCAGTCCTCCACGCTCTCCGGAGGTGCGCTTACTTGATATTCATGGGGGTGGTTTGGTTGGGGGAATTTAAGGCTGTACATTTATAGTAGTGGACAGCAGTCTCCGTGGTCTAACTTACTAACTTGACTCCTTTGAAGGAATCATGTTATTTCTGGCACACTTTTAGCATTTCAAGGCAATTCATTTTACGAGTGTGACTGGAATATTTGGTGGTTGCTGCTTAAGAGGTTCTCACCATAACGTCCCTGGCGGGTCAGATGGCGGCAGGGTTCGGGGAGGTCGGCCGGTGGCGTCGCTCCGTGCCCTCCAGCCCGGCGGGATTGCTGGGAGTTTTCAGAGGAAGCACCGCGGGATGAAACTCGTGTTTATGATATACGCTCTTATACCAATAACAAAATTAGCTGCTATCCCATAAAATATCACCAGGGGTACACTGTGGTATTTTACAAGGCAACTGTTACTTTCCAAGGGCCGTGTGTTGGCCTGTTCCATCTCCCAGCAGCTCCAGTGACCGTCCCTCACAATATGTACATAACCCCAGGCATATTTTACTCTGCTTCAGTGTATTTTGTTTGGTGCAGAAGAGCTTTTCCATCCTCCAACATCATGGAACTAACAGGAACAAAATATCCCTCTAATTATTTCCTGATCAGCGTGATGATGCTGGAAAGCAGAATTGAGTTCTGACATAAAAAACTGCACCCGAGCTTTCTCTTAAAAGTGAAATGTGAGGAAAAAAATCTTGTGGTTTTTATCACTGTGTGTAACACTTAATGTTTCCGTTTTCAAAGAGGCTCTGAAGGACTTTTGTAGAGCTCCAAGGGCAGGATGCGGCAATGATGGACCCTGGGATCTAAACTGCATCCTACCTACACCTCAGGTGAGAGGAAAGGTCCCGAGTGGGCTCCTGGCCCCACCGCAGGCTTTGGTAAAATCCCCGTTGAATTCCTGGGGCCCACACTTCCACCACGAAGGGAATGTCCACAGGGGAGGTCGTACTAATAAAAAGCAAGATCCGAACTCATACCGCAGTAGCTGTGCTGTGAATTCCCTGGATGGATGTTCTTATTCAAGAGTAAGGGTGGATTCCAGCCCCGCTCCCGCCCCCCAAGATAGCTTAAGCTGCTTTCAAAATAAAATAAATTAACCAGGAAAATCCACTCTTACTCTAGAGCAGGAGTGTCCACCCGGGGAATGGATAGCACTGAGGTATAGTTTACTACATAATTTCCCCATATGGATGAGCCTTAAACTAAGGGGAGAATAAGGAGCAGTAAAGAACAGAAATATATTTTCTGTTCCGTTTCCAGTTTACCTCTAAGACCTCTCACACAGGGGAAATCATGGCACTCTTAAAGTATACATTTACTTACTTTTCACTGCTATTCCTGCATTCGCACATGCATTTTTAAAAGATTTGTGTTTTGTGCAAGACCTTTTGCATCCTCGTTCTGTTCACGTGTATTTTTGATGTGCAACCAAGTCAGTCTGTTGTTTGTGACATCATTTTTCTTTTCATGGCAACAGCCTGTGATGGCAAACCGCTCAACTTCACTGTAAACTAGACCTTATCGCCTAAGTTTTATTCTCAGATCATACATCTGACAAAATTGAAAATTAAAGCGAAGAACTGTGAAAATAATCAAATTTCTTTGTGTATGAGCGAGTTATTTTTAACTTCCCGTTGTTAAATTAGCGCTCCCTTTATTTTCCGAAGCTGATATCAAGATAACTTCCATGAAATATTATTGGCAAGTTTCCCATTGCAGTCAATGGGAGCCTTGTATGTATTTTTCAAGCAGATGTGCTATATTAAGTCTAAATGAGAATCTTTTATTTCAAATGGGATGCAATATGTTATTTGTGATTAAAAAAACGGATAGTAACCGCTCTCCCTTCCTTTTCTCTCCCCAAACATCTTTTGTACAATTTACAGGTCATTTTACATAGGTAAAAAAAAGTTCTCAAGCATTTAAAAAAAGTGCAACTTCACTATGTCTCAAACTCCTTCCTAGCTCGTTCCTATGAATTTGAAGCATGAAAACATCTCAAGTCTTTATGAGCAAAGAGAAAGTACACGCCGTATGTGACAGCTTTTACCCTGCCCAAATTCCCAGCAAAGTAAATTTAATAGTTTTCCCTGTGTTTAGAATAAGCTCTAAAATATTTTCCAGTGATGTGGCTTTTGCTGTTGTTTAGTTCTAATAGAGGATTTTAAGTTAAGTGCTAAAAAAAAAGGAAATATTTTTAACATCTCTTCTGGGTTTTCTAATTTGTGCCACTTACCAAATGATTCACACTGTACCAAAATACAGGAGATTGATGAGACAGGAAAAGTACTGATTTAACATCCCACATATAAAATTACTTCTCAGGCTTCCACATATAGTCCCGATGTTTAGAGAGTGAAGAAAGCGGGAGCTGGGAGTTACAGTCTGACTCACTTGTGAGACTTTGACCCAGTTATTCGATTCTAGATTCAGCAAAATACTGAAGCACTTTAAACTTGTTATCTTAGGTTTCTTCTAAAGGTCTGTTACCGTTGATCTCTTTATATCTCAGGTTACACAGTTATAAACCTAGATAATTAATTCTTACCTTCTAGGCTTTTGTGAGAGTTAAAAAATAGCTGTAATGTTTCTTGGAGCCTTTTAATGAAAGCTGGTGTGTTGAAGTACTCGCCATTCACCTCAGCTCATACCCCAGGATGAGAAGGCATTGGTGTGGCCCACGTCCCGCGCACCATTTCTGCCGGGAGGAGAGTTCAGTCTCCCGAGCGCACCAGGCCACGAGTACAAAGATCGGGTGCTTCGGGAGCCGGTAATTTTCTGAATTACACGTAACTTAGCTTCCCCCTGGTTTTGAACGAGTCAAAATGTAAGCAAAATCATGGCTCAGTTATGTGCCCCCTCTCTCTCTCTAAACACAACGTATCCTTAATACGTCTATGTACACACACATATATGGAATAACTCTTGTGCACCTGCAAGACATGTAGAGGACACACTGTCCTTGTAATTCCTCCCCTTCCTGCCATTACCTTTATTTCCCGAGGTTCGAGCCATTATCATTCGGCAGTTGTGCAGCTTTTCTTTTCTTCCATCCCCAAATTATTATTGTTTCCCTCCTGCCTTCTACCCCTCCTGATCCGTAATGGAGTCCTCAGCTGTAAATTTGCTAACCGTAAAGATTTTTGCTTGAAATGTTTTGAAAATGCCGTGGGAAAAAAAAAAAAAAAAAAAAAAAAAAAAAGCAAGCCCATGAACAACACGCTGTGCCATGCTCCAGCATTGCACTTCTACGGGAAAGATAATAAAGATATTAGCACTCATATAATTTCAGATAGGAAATGAAACCAGACATGAAAGAAACACTAGCTCCAGCTGTTGAGTGGGAATCAAACTAGCTATGGGAATTACAGGTACTGTCACCGGAGACAGCCCGACTTCTGAGAAATGACCTCAGGTGTAGGAGCTTGCTGTGGCCCCTTGCAGATATTAACACCTAATTAACAATCTGCGAGAGCATCCTACATCTTAATCACCAGTGAGGTGAGAATGACAATCACAAGGAGGAGAAGGAGAAGGGAAATGGTAATTTTTCCTCTGCACGCATCATCTAATAACCGTGGTTATTCAGATGCAGCTAAATGCGATTTCCTTTTAGTCATTTCTGTCTGTTGGAAGGCACAGTAAGTTCATTTGCTAGCAGGTAGGCAGCGGAGGTGAGAATTGAATTGATCTGAGATACTCTGAAAAATTGACCCCGAGGTCATTCCTAGTTTAAATTGGGAAGTAAGGCTGAGCTTATGGCTTCCCTTTCTTCTCTCCCCTCTCCCCCTCTTTTTGTGTTTCCAGGCATGTTAGTCTGTATTGTGTAATTATTTAAACATACTCTGATGGTGGGGAACCTCGTTCCCTCAAAGTTAATCAAAATAAAGAGAGCTTTTGTTAGCGGTGATAGGTAATTAAATAGCTGGCTTCGTGTTGTGCAGAGGCATTGTGCTGGGTTACTGACGCCCGGAGCCGGGCTCCCCGGCCCTTCTGCGCACAGACCGGCCCGCCGGAGTCGCTGAGATTAAGGCCCAGGCTAAATTAAGGAAAGAGGGTGTGAAGGCGTGTAAATGATTAACGAGGCCGGGCTGTAAAGGAGTGGGGTGCACGGTAGTGTATCTGGAGTCTCCCAGGGGAAGGGCTGTTTCCCTCGGGAGGGCTGCGTGTTTTAAAGAGGAGAAAATCGTCTGTGGCATTTCTCCTTCATGCCTGCGATTTTCTGGCTGTGGTTTTAGACAGGAACAGCTGTAAGTGAGGATGGGAACAACCCACTTACCCAATTTCAACTCCAGTGTAGACATCTAGGGCCAAATTCTGCTCCCGATTACCTGGTGTAAATGGTCAGGAGCGTGGGGGAACTGATGGAGAGGCTCCAGGCTTAGACCTGCGCCAGAGGTCTGGTGGTAATAAAAAGCAAGCAAGACAGTAAAGCAAAAGCCAGGTTTGCTCGGTCCCAGCAAAGCCAAGGTAAGAGGAGCTTCCCTGCGCTCCGTGGTGGTGCTCCAGCTTGCCGCTGTATCACCTGGGCAGGATCCGATGGAGTTTTGATGTAATGCCTTTTAATGGATGCTTTTAT
This sequence comes from Phoenicopterus ruber ruber, assembly GCA_009819775.1. Classification (NCBI taxonomy): domain Eukaryota; kingdom Metazoa; phylum Chordata; class Aves; order Phoenicopteriformes; family Phoenicopteridae; genus Phoenicopterus; species Phoenicopterus ruber. Next base: position 17,566,834 of record CM020227.1, on the reverse strand, counting down.
GTGCGCTTCCAAACAGCTTCCACTTTCAAACAGCTTTACGATGGAGTTAAAACGAGAGGCAGGCAGGGAGCGAGGAATACGTACGTGTGTACATCTTGTAGACCTCATTCTGCAGTGGCTCTACCCGCAGCACTCCCTTGCCGTGCTCAGTAACAATCTCTTTCCATATCACTTGGACCCAAATTACGTTCTCATGAGAGAATGGCAAAGCGAAGACAGCATTATATCAACCGCTCAGCTCCCATGGAAACTCCCATCATTTTCTTTCCCAATGACAAGAGATAATCTCTATGTTTTGTGTTATGATCACTTCTTCAACTCTTTTAGCTTTGTTTTCGCGTGTTGGCCTTGCACTAAAAAATATAACTTGACATCTTGTGTCTCCTCAGCTAAAAAGGTATCAGTTCCTGGACTTAATGTCAGCTGTACCCAGATCAAAGGCAAGAAACATAAAAGTTGACATATATTATTTATTTCATGGTTTACATCAATGATGTTTCTCTCTACCCTTTTTTGTTATTATTGCTGATGTTTTGCCCGTAATGTTGCACTTGCTTCTCAAACGTGTTTGTCCCCTACAGACAAATATTCATATTAATGTAATCCATCAGCAGTTAACAAATGCCAGCTCACTTCGGCATTTCCCGCACACCCAAGACTCCCATTGTTTTTGCAGGAATCTTTGGGTGTGAGAAGAATGCAGGATCGGGCCCTTGGGTGGGAATTTCAGAGCCGGAGACTTTCTCCCCCAGCCCCAGAAATGCACGGGGTCGGCTGGAGCCGCAGCCCGGGGCGCTGGCGCAGGGAGTGGGAGATGCTGCATTCTCTCCCTGCATTGTGAGCTGCTGCAGAGGCGAGAAAATGCCAGGCTTTGAGGGGAGCAAAAGCTCAGAAAAGGCCTTTTTTTTCAGTTGTTTGGGGTTTTTTCCCTACCTTTCCCCATCTTTCTTGCCTGCCTTCAGAGTTTTGAGTGAGTAATGCAGGGTCTGGCTTATAATTGTGGCCAGAAAACCATCTGAGATCAGTCAGAAATGCTGCTCCAACCTGTGCATCCCTCTGACCGCTCAGTTTAGTGTAAAACTTTCCTTTCTTCCCCTTCTTGTCAACAACTGTGGCAGGTTTTACTTCCTGAGTTACAGAATCAGCTGAAATGCTGAGTCTGATTTTACCCCCTACCCTCCCACAAGCTATTTTTTTCTGCAATGAAAATAATAATGGTTGAGAAAGATCCTTGGGATTTTTATTTTTTGTTTTCTTTTGTTTGGTTTGGGTTTATTTTCAAGCTTGCTGACAATTGTCAAATGCTCATTCTGGCAAAGACGTGCTCGGAGGGTATAGCCCCGCTGTACAGCCGACAGGAGTAATTTGCAGTTCTCCTTAGAGCTCAGCTGTTCAGCCAATGTGTGTCGCTTTACTATTTCTTTAAAATTTAATTGGGATCAGGCAATCGAGTGTCTCCCAATTTTTTGCCTCTTCAGGGTGCAATAAAGCCACTTATAATTTATAATCAAAGTTTGGTATCGTTAAACTAAACTGTAAAACCGACTTCAGGGTTTCAGTCGTAAAATAAATATACGATAAATATTGCAATGGGGCTTGAGTAGCACAGCTAACAACAGCACAGTGAATGCATATACACACACACACATATATATTTTTTGTGTGTGTGTGTGTGTATACATTTAGTTCCAGAGGTAAGAAAGGTCTAAATAATAGATAACTGGGATGTATTCTTTCTTGGTAGAATTGAAGCTAAGATAGATTTATAGCCCTAGTAGTTATTTTAAATGCAAAATGAAGTGTTAATTTATTAAAGTCATTTATGCATCAACATTATTTTTATGTCTTTCTTTATATTTTTCTGTAATATGGAGCAATGTAGTATTCATCCTGGGTTTTTCTGTCTGTTGACTGTAGCGTTCCTTTGCTTAGATTTTTTTTCTAACAAGGCAGCTCATTTAGAAAGAAATGTTTATGTGAAGTGCTTGTCAGTTGGCATTTTTACTGGTGTGCTAACCCAAAGGTAAAATATAAAGGCACGTCTTTTCCTTGCTGGCTTGTTGCTACTAGAAGGGTTCCTCCCTTGTTAGCTTGATAAATAATTTTACTAGCGGGAATCTGCTGAATTTTTATGCTTGCTGTCTATTTTCTGCTTGCTGCAAATAAATTCCAGCACTCAGAGGGCACTAAAACTCCAAACACATGGTATTTTCCCATTTTGTTGCTGGTTGCCTAAAATATTTATTTCATCTTGTGTTTTTAATTAAATCTTTTTTAAAAAGAAAAGGAAAAAAACCCTCAAGTTTTGCAGTTATTTCCAAATGAAGGTTTTAGTCCAGATTGTACTTTATATTATGTCTTGAGTTTAAATAACACGTTATCACAGGTAAACTAAACAGGTAGTGTTAAATCAGTCATCACTCCAACTACCTAGTGGTTTTCAGATTAAGTGCAAGGATTATTTATTGACATATCATCCATTCAAGCATTTCTTATGATTTATTATACACTTTTAGTTTCCCCAGTTTGCAATCAAGAAAGCTTATTTAATTTGCAAAATAAATACTCTAGTTTGGTGAGAGAATGCACCGAAAAGGTTTAGATTATGGGCTGCCACGGCATATATGGCAGGAAAAAGTTTGCAAGAAATTAAACTGGGGAGGCGAAAGTGGAAGAGGCATTGGTTCACTTTTTTTCACTTACTTTTACATTTTTCTTAAAAGAATCTTTTCGCAGTTACTGAAGCTTTATGCATTTTAAAATTGAATTTAATTCAAGCAAGCGAGAACCAACCCCCAAAAGCCTCTGCTTCCCCCTCAGAGCAAACTCTGCGTGCCGGAGGGGGTGTTGCCACCGTCGCACATCTGGAGGCTCACTTCTCCTTGGCAGCCCATCCCGCCTGAGTGTCCCGCATTCCCGGGTTTGGGGGGCTTTGCAGACTTGAGTGGATTTAGGAGCTGTCTTTTGCCAGGCTTTTCCTTCAGCAGTGCCAGTGTTTGGATCTGCCTGAGGTCAGTCCCGCCTGCGATGCTCGTGGGTGCTGGTGGCAGGGGAACAGGTATTTTTGCTACCACCAGGATCCCTCCCTGTGGCTTCTGTGGGACAGTGCCACATCTTCCCAAACGGTCTCAGGGATGCAGCCAGCATCGCTTCCTTACACATCTGCACAGTTCAGGGGCAGCAGTTAAAGGACCTGGAGGCAGGCTAGTTGCGCTGCTGCCCCATCCCATGCCCGCCCCGTCCCCACCAAGAAAAGCGTGGCTGGGTGCAGGGAAGCCAAGCAGCGTGCCCTGTTCAGACTTTCCCCTCAAACAGCAGAAAGCCACATACCCGTGAAGATGCCAGGCAAATCCACCTGAAATTTTAGAATTATTTACATATTTTTAGCACAACTCATCTCAAAGCAATCCTCAAACTTTGGCCCAAACTCTTACATTCTTACACCAACCACCCTCCCATTTGTTCGCTTATTTCCATAAGAATTAGGTGACAGATCGGAGCGGTGCACGCCCATGCCGCAGCCCGGCGTCCCTGCAGACACCAGCCTTTTCATTTACGTGAGCACATCCCAAATCAAGTAATTGGATGGTGGGAAGAACTGATGCTCCAGCACTGAATAGATAAGGGAAAAGCTTGGGCAGTGGGGAAGATTACCCTTGGGGGCTCCGCCGTATAAAATCATAAATGAAATAGGGCTACAAGAAACCTCAGGAGTGATGTAATCCATCCCTGCGCCACGAGGCAGGGTCAGACAGACTTGCGTTATCCCTGACAGATATTTGCATAACCTGTCGTTAAAGCCCCCCGCGGAGAGCGTGACGCCTCCCTGGAGCCTCCCTGACGCAGACCTTCACCGCCGTCCCTTCTCAAAAGCATTTCTCCTTGTGTAACCTGCGGCGCGGGTCCCTTGGGTCCTGGTCACCGCAGACACCGAGGACAGCCCATTCCTTTCCTCTTTGTGCTGACCCTTTGCGTATCTGAAGGCTGTTGTTATGGCTTGCTGCAGCCTCCTTTTCTCTAGACTAAACAACTCCACATTTTTCAGTCTTTCTTCATAGGTTATGGTCATGACTTTGTTATTTAATATCTCATCTGAAGAGTCCATATACAGTAAACTTGCTGGAATTCACTTTACCTGTGTTGAAAAGGACTGTGAGGATGCTGCCTGTAGGCTTTACAACATCTGAAAGGGGAATAATTTAGTTCTTACTCTGATAATTTTTCTTCCGTGGGATGGAGGGTAGGGAGCATTTCTTTACCTGGGAGTGTTAACTGCAGCCTCCCCATGAGTTTACCCTGGTAACAGGAATATTGTAGTGCAATGTACAGCCAGAGTTTACTGAAAGGCTTTAGGAAACATGTTTTAACATTTTATAATTTTATATGTAAAAATAAGAATGGGAGATAGGATGCAGCCTCTGCAGTTGCAGGTGACACCTTGGGGTGTACCTTCAAGGTGCTCCATGCAGATTGTCACACGAGTTTCATTACTTTCGATAGCAGCTGAGCAGCTACAGCCGTCCGCACACCGCCTTTCCCTCTGCTGGTGTTGCTGGTTGGCTCCAGAGCTTCAAAACCTTCCAGCTTCAACGTAGGTTTGGATAGATCCAGCTTTTCCTTTGTGACAGATGGAAGTTTTCCCAAAATGCCACAGATGAAGGTGGACCAAAGAGGATTTTTCAGCCATCCGCACAGACCTGGGCTTTGCTGTTGGCTCTAAGTCGCTTTTTTAAAAGTTAGAAAAGACATCAGTGCTCTTTCAAAGAAGATTTGCTTTGCTCCTTGGAAAAAATGAGGGGAAACAGAGTCTGCTAATTATGCTTCTCTCATTGTCTTCCCGTGTCTTGCCTGGGAGGTTGGTGGGGAGATGTCCTGGAGCAAAACAAAAGTATTTACTCGCAAGAAAGTATTCCCCAGGGGCTTTTCTTCTAGGACGTGCTGGTACAAATTGCCCCGCAGCGGGATTAATCGGCACGGCAGAATACCAGGGAGCATCTCTTGGAGATGGTTTTAAGTTTTGCAGGATTTTGGCTTCCTGATTTAAGTCTTAACCAAACCCTGTGTTGAAAGGTGCTAACAGGGACGCAGTGGGACACACTGCCACCTCACTCCGACAGACCAGGTACCAGTTCTGGAGATGAGATGGTGACAGGTTTTACTGTTAATGGCTGAAGTTTGCCCCTGAAGGAGGGTGATCACTGGGGTAGTCACACTCATGTAACTTTGTGAGGGGAAGATAAAAACGTCCCTTTGCGATACGAATATCCGTGATACCACCTTTCTTGCTTCGTCCAAGGTTCCACCTCCGATTTGCATTGTATAGCATCCCATTTCTTATAAAACCTTTTTGGACATCTGTATTTCCTCAGTGATCTGTCTCAGGCAACTTAAAAAGTTGTCTCATCCAAAAGTATAAACTTTCTGTACATGATGAAAGTGTATGCAGAATCAGGAAAAGCAGCTACCAGGTCAAGTAGACATTTTAGCCTAAGTATTGTCTAGCTCTATAGGAAGATGTCACTGAGAAATATTCGTGGAGCTCAGTTATGTAGGAAGCAAAATAAGAGTGACCTTGCTGAGCCATTGGCTCAAATCAGAGCTGTAGCAGCAGAAGTGAAAATATATGCTTCCTTCTCTAAAGAATGGAGTTAGGGACCTGTTTTTAACACGGGGAAGAAGAGAGAGAAAAATGTATTGTCTTCCTTTCAGTAGTTCATTTTTCTTTGCAAAGTGATTAATGCATTACTGTAGCAAATTTATTGTATAGCCTGATTACCATTGCATAATAAATCTAAACAACTGTGACTGTCACGGTGATAAGGCTGGCATGATTTTGTCTCTCTTAAAAGAGTTTTACAAGTTAAGCTTAACTTCTAGCTTTCTGCATTTCTGGGATAAAATTTATTTTGGCCATTACAGCTCTATCTGTTTGAAACTGCACCAAAAGGAAATACATTGTTTAAAAGGGTGGTATATTATTGGGAGAGTTTTACCTTCACTCAATTTGCAAAAGAAACTGAACAGCAGCATTAAAATGGAAATGGAGTTCAGGAGAAAATAACAACTCCGTTGTTTAAAAAAAAGTTGTAACATTTGAAAGGGACTTTTCAAATATCAAGGATGGACAACCCAATTAAATTAACTGCATTATATTCCCAGCCGTTAACACCTCGGGCTCAGCTTTTCTCAGGCTACCAGAGTTTGCCGAGGGCTTGTCTATGCCTGGATGAGAGAATTCCAGGGAGCTGCGGGAAGAAGTGCTTGTGAACTAATTAGAGCCATTTTCTCTGAATCGCGGGGAAATTGGTTCTCCAGCGTCGGTGCTGTTACTGTGCCGCACCAGAGCCTGAGCGAGCGCTGGGTTTCGGAAGGATCTCTTGGCATTGCACCGCTATACTAGAAGTCATTCCTGTATGTTCTGCCTGAATGCTGTGGCAGGGGTTACTCTTGTGAAAACACCCAACCTTTGCAGGGTGTGATGTGAAAAGAGATCTTGTACCCGAGCGCGTAGATGTCCGCTCGGGCCATGCTTCTCCCATCAGCGAGAAGGTACCAGTGCAGGGCAATAGCAGGGTGTGTTGGTGCCAGGAGAACTCCCGTGTCCTGGGTTTTCTCCTCCCGGCTGTGCTTATCTCTTTCCCTCTCCTAAGGCTCCTGCCCACCACTGTGGCTCTCAGCATCTTCTTCAGAGCAGCACCAGCTGCTTTGGCAGCAGCAGAGAGCACTCGGGCATCTTTGTACCTCTTGGTCCATTGTTGCTTTGTCTTTCTCTAGGTCTTTTGCACAAGAGAGTGTGGCCAATTTAGTTGGTAGAAACTCGTCTGACTCCCAAGCTGAGTAACAGCTCTAAGCTGTAAGCTGCAAAATTGCTTTCAAAAAGGTGCAGGTGAAATTTCTTGCATAGTGGTATGAATTTTGTAGTGTAAAGAAAGACTGGAAACAGATCATGAGTCACTCCAGATTTCAACTAAAGCCTATTGTAGCCAAACTCTGGGAACAACATGTTTCGATTAGGAGCTCTAGAGAATTTTTTCCTTTTGTAGTGAGGGCATGTGAAGGTGATAAAGGTGACAGTCTCTTCTCTAGCCTCTGAAAACCCTGCATTATCTCTTTGGGAAGGAGATATCTTCATTTCCCATCTTTGAAGACCTCACACCTCATAGACTTCTTGTTTCCATGGGTGTATTCTTGATGGCCACGGTGGGAAGCGATGCCCCATGGTGGTTGTGAGGTGGTTGGAAGACCTTTCACTTTCCAGTACCCGGATGACACCATGCCTATTCGCAGTCATCAAAGTGTTGCTTGATTTGGACCGGCAATGCTGGAGTTTGGGTCTGGGGAACTGAATTCAGCTTCTTAAAAACATCAAGGCTTGCAGCCAGGACTGGCACTAGCTGGTAGCTTATTTTCAAAAAGTTGAGTGTCTTGGCCTGATTTTAAGTTCCTGGACTCCTGGCATTTTTTTTTTTCTTCTTTCACTTTTCCTCAAGTTACATTGTAGACTATCTTGAAGCCAGTAGGGTTCAAAAGGTCGCTATTTAGATATGAATTACTTCTTGCAAAAAAAAAAAACCCTAATGAAGTTACTTGGTACAATCCGGTACAATCAAGTATCATGAAGGGGGAAAAAAAAACCCCTAAAGCTTTTGCACAGGCTTTCAAGAGCTCAAAGCCTTCTTTTTTTCCCTGGGTATGTTGAACATCTTGAAAATAAACCAGCATGTTTCAAAAGAGAAGATAGATGTGTCTGTTCAAATAGGCGTTGCGTTTGGAATTGGTGCCTCTGGTAGTTAAACAGAATCCTTGTTTAACATCCTCATTAAGAACTGTGACTTGCCACCAGTTTTATGAAGATCAAGTCATTTACTTTTAAAGTAAATTAAAGCAAATTTCTCTGTGGTGACAAGTCAATAAAACAATGGAAGGCTCAAGTTTTTCAATCACCCAACATCTGTTCCTTGTTTTCCTCTAGATGTAAATGCCCTGTGTGCAGCAATAGGTGAATAGCGCGAGAGCCAATAGCTAAAAGGTGTTTTTTGTTTTGGGGGTTTTTTTGGTGGCGGCGGTGGTGGGGTGTTGTTTTTTGGTTTGTTTTTTATTTTTTTCAGATAACACCGTAAGCCCTGTCCATTTTTGGAAAAGGTAATTTTGTAGCTTCCTGTGGCAGCACTTTCAGAGCTCCACTGACGTGGGAGAGGTGACAGTTGATGGCTCTGATGTTGTATTTTGTTGCTGGAAGCACAGTAAGCTGTTGCAGAGTAGTGTAAGTGGTGAGCCGCTTCTCAGAAGCCCAGTCAGCGCAAATGAGATCCCCGTCTTTTGTCCGAGCCACCCACACCACCAGCAAACACCTCTGAAGCAGAGGGTAGTTGGATGCTCTCCGAGCCGTGGTGGGAACTAGGTTGTATAAAACCTCACTGAAACCACTTCCACATTGTACCCACGCTCAACCTGTTTGTCTTGAAACGTTGTCTCAGAGAGAAGCCAGCAGATGAAAAACAAGGTATTAGACCCATTTTACATTTCAACAAGTGCAGGACGTAAACTGCAACGTGTTTGTTTTAAGTGTTCTGGAGGATTTGGCCTTTCGTGGTGTGAGAATTGGCTCCCTGCTGTGTGCAGGATTCGCGTGTGGATTTGTGCTGCATGGGAAACGCTGGCAGAGTGGAAAAGACAGGGGAAAGCTCTGCTGGGAAAGTAAGAGGGGGCTGGATATTATTCACTTGGGGCAGAAGTCTTTTCCTATCTCCTCCTAAGAGGGCAGTTTGTCTTGGACAGCGTAGCATTGGCTTTTGGAGTTGCTGAGGAGGACAGGATGTCATTACTGGATGCGCATGAGCTCAGATCGTTTCAGAGATATAAAAAAAGTTCAGTGAAAGTCCAGAGGCCTTTGCTGCTCAAACTCTCCCACCCTTTGAAATCTGCCTGCTCTCACACATATGGTTATGGACCCCATCTTCTGAGGTGCAGGTATGCCTTTTACCTCATGGTGTCTTCTTCTGAGTCCTCAGGTTCAAGACCTTTGGTGGGAGTGGTTTGCCCTCACTCAGATCTTTATGGGGCCAGGAAATGGGCTGCTCTGCTTTATGGGAAACGAGTAATTAGGTCTCACCAAATTCAAGGTGCCTGGCTGTGGGGAGCAGGCAACTTGGCCTTCACTAGTTCTTCCAGAAAAGGGCTGAGAAATTCTTCGCGTGCTTCTGCGATGCTACGCTAGATCTTAATACACTCAAGTACATAGCTTCATTGAGCAATTCTGAAATCTCTGTTTTCTCCAAAGGATGAGTAATATTGTAATTGTATCACCATATTAAAAAAAAAGAAAAAAAAGCCCTACGAGATTTTGGATGACAGAAGAAATATAACATTGAGTCCGTCCCAAAAAGTTTTTTACAATTGCTGTCTATATTGTTGCCTTTTGCAGCTTAAAGACTGAATATGGGAAAGTATAATTTTAAATAGGTTTCTCTGCTTTCTTGTTGTCCACATAAAGTGATGCTGCACTCAGTCAATGGAGGGGGCAGAGGAGTCCCCCAGCCAAGATGCAGCTTTCTGGAGTATGTTACTCCTGAGCTGTCATGCAGAAAAGAGGTGATAGTCTTTGCATGTAGGGGTTCCTCCTAAATCTCTCTTTTCCATAGTTTCAGTGAGCTTTGGATAGATCCTTTTCTTGCGACTGTTGTCATGAGTCTCAGGGTCATGATATCTGGGAGATGTATATACCAAGGCAATGCACAGATGCATCTTTATAGTAAAAGTGCTTCCTGGGCAGCACTGAGTGCCAGCGATCTGCAGTCAGCACAGCGACGGAGCCCACCACGGGGGGGTCACGGAGCCCACCGTGGGGCAGTCACGGAGCCCACCGTGGGGGGGTCATGGCGCCCACCGCGGGGCGGTCACAGCACCCACCGTGGGGGGGGTCACGCGCCGCGACAGGAACAGCGATGCTGCTCCCACCACCGACGTCCTGGCAGCTTCTTGCACCACTGAGGCCAGATCTTTTTAAGGAAGCTCATTTAAAATTGAAAGCCTTTATTTTTTTTTTTTAAGTGTCACAGTGTTTTTTAGATGCCAGGTAGAAACCAAGGGGATCAGGCCATCCAGGGCCAACTTCCTTCAGTGTATTGATGATAAATAGAGACGAACTGCCAAGTGCAGCACGGATTGACCTTAATGGAGAGCTCTGTCTTCCGCCTAAGGCCAGGAGCCCTGATCGTTCCTGCTGTGCAATGGCCTCTGAGAGGTTTCTCACCAGGAAGGAGGTCTCCCTAAATTGTACAGTCAGAAGCACTGAGGTCTTCCTCCAAACCGAGCAGAGATCTCTAGGCCTTGACAATAACTCTACATCCTCATGGTCCCCATGGCCTTATCAGAGCATCTCCACTGGTGTTTGATTGACAGGAAGGTGTTGTAGCAACAGCTGCCAGTTTTGTACTTCTTAGTGCTATTTTTATTATTGCTATTTTATTAATTTTGCAGGGCCAGAGGTAGGGACATACGTCCTTGGCTCTGACCCTGGCATCTCTATGTCACATTCCTCTGTATCTCTGCACACTCCTTACTTTTAGGGTTAGTGGTGTAGACAGCCTCTGTGTAAAGGCCTCAGAGCCAGCCTCTGCCCGCTGCCTGCTGCTCTTTCTGTTTCTCCATTCAGGATCAAATCAAACTCCCACTAAAACCAGTGGAAAAGCTTCTTTTGACTTTGATGGTGGTTGTCTTGAGCTGTTACCAAAAACATAGGTGTGTTAAAGCACAAACGGATTTTCCTCAAAGGCAACCTCGTTTTGTGAGCAGCTGAACGTCTCCTGCCGCGTGAGAAGCACTCTCAACTTCTCTCGGGTTCAGTGGGAGCTTTGGTGCTCAGTTCCTCCAGGGAGGTGCTCAGCCGTGGGCAGGATGGGGCCTTTTTGTCTGGTGAACCATTCAGGGAGCTAATGCTGACATACGTTCACACAACTGTTTGAATTCCCGGGTCATACAGTTTAGAGATCTTCTCGGAGGTGAGTGTGAAATAATAATGCCTTGCACTTCCTGGGTGCCTTTCGTCTTTCCAAATATTTATTAATTAGCCCTCAAAACACCCCTACGAGGCAGATAAGAGATGGATGGATACGGCTCCTTTCACGCACCAGTGGAACCAAGCAGCTGTCTGGCTGTATAAAACACCACTGCCCACAGTTTGGGGCAGATTAAGAAGCAGGTAACAAACCTGTGGCTTATTGAGGGTGCAGAGAGGATTTAGCCATGCAGAATTTAATGACCTCTGCTGGAGCTTGGCCCGTAAGGCAAGGCTCGCCTCCCTCCTTTCGTGGCTTTCACCGTGGAGTCTGTGACACCGCCAGGTTCTTGGCCCGTTCAAAGAATGGTCTTGCACCTTGGCCTGGCTTGCGTGGGCGTAGAGCTGGGACCAGAGAGCCCTTCCTGGGACTCTGCGCCTGTCTCGTTTCCCCAGAGATTCGCCCGGGTCCCTTTCATCCCGGCAAGCCAAGTCCTGTGCCTTACGCTGAGGTCCCCTCCCCGGTGTCCCCAGGGCAATCAGAGCTGCACAACACGAATTCCCTTTTGTTTCCTTTTGCAGCGTGTAATTCTATAGCATAAAAGTGTTGAAGCTAGAACTCAAATTTTACCTATTTTGTGTTAATGCTTTTTATTAAATCTCCAGACTCTCTTTAAAGCTTCATAGAGAGCAATTTACTGTAAAGCTACACTTACTGTATTTTATGTCCACTGTAATTGCTTGTTTTATCTAGTTCAGATTATACTTGTGTATAACAAAGACTAGCTCAAGATAGGAAGAGATGAATTATTAATCAAGAAAGTTTTGGAATTAAGATTTTAAACGTACACACCAGATATATGTGTAACACTTAGAAATAGATCTGAAAGGACTTATGCAATGTGCTTTAATCAAATTTTGAAAAGAAAATGACCGATATATCAAATCTTAAAAAGGAATTGAACAATAAATCAAATCTGGAAATGGAAGTGATGGATAAATCAGGTCTAAAAAAGCAAACAACCAATATATCAAATGCACGGTGTGTTTATTAAAAAGTAAGGAACTGCTTGTATGTGTCTGAATCTGCATGCTACAATCATGCAATTAAATACTTGGAATCCTTCAATAACAAATTATCCGTGCAGGTGTACACACACGTGCCTCTATATATGTACACAAAGTAAACACACGTGTCTCTCTGCAGTGTTTTGAGTCACACTAACAGCATTTGGTATTTGCTGAAGTCTCCTAGGTGTGCCTAGGATTTCAGTTTGAAATCGCTCCGTTTGGATATTTGCGTGTTACTAGACCTGAACAGCTCATGATTCCAGCTTTTTTAAAAATGGTAATTGTTAGTATAGCCCAGATTTTAAAAATGATGAGACATGCCTTATTCTGAAAGCTTTCTGCTTTTGTTTTCTGATTCTAATTGTACACTAGCAGCAACACAAACTCTTTTGGCTAATTCAAAGGATTTTGATAGACAGCTTGGGCCCAAAGCATATTTTCAAGATCAAGACTATAAAAATCTCACTATGGAAAAATCATCATTTGCCTCACTGACTTTGATTTACATCTATGTTACAGAGCCATGAAATTTAAAATAAGATGACCTAAATTGTCCTATAATAATGTGGGCATGAACGTGTAGTCCTGGTGGCAGAGTTTCTCTGTCACTATACCAAATGAAATCTAGTTTTTAGTGCCAATCAGTTAGGCGTCATTAACCCTTTAAGAATGTTATTAGCATTCTCACAAAGCTTTTCATCATGTAACAAATGTTTTCAGACTAAACTTGTTGAGGTCAAAGAATCCAAGCCAGTAAGATTTAGGACTTTTTTGCCCTCTGCAATAATATGTATACACTTTTCATCACTCCAAATATAAATTATTAGCAGTGGTTTTAAAAAGCTTGCAAAAATCTAGTATTTAAGTTAAAAAGCAGTCCTTCATTAGCTGTCCCCAACTTCTACTGGAAATATGTGCTCCTCCCCCTCATCCCTTTTTTGCTGTAGAGTAGAAAAATTGCTCTATACACGCATCCTCCAGGATCCAGGAATGAAAATTGCTTTGCATTTGCTATTACATTATGGTGCTCTCCATTCTGGTTTTTTGTTTTTTTTTTTTCTCAGTTCATGTTGTTCTTTTTGCAATAAGTGTATGTTTGAATTGAATTGAAGAGTAGCATATTAAAGAACCGGTTTTCATAGCTGTTTATGTCCTTTCATCCAAAGAAGTGTGAGAAAAGCAATCAAGGTTTCAGATTGACATGCTAAAGCAAGAACTATCAGAGAAAGCATCTTGCCGTTGGAGTGTTGAATATTTGCATACCTAGTTTGTTTGAATTAGTCCAGACTAAACCAAGGTATTTATAGAACCAGCTTCAGCCTGTGGTCAGGCCTATAAAGAACAACTGATTTAGTTTCAGGTAAAGTAATTATTAATCCTTTCCCCCCAGCTTTACGCCTCTGAGTATGTCAAAATGTAACATCTATAACACTGACTCAGTGTATTATTCAGACTTTCCATCACTCTGTTTTTAAACAGATGGCATCTAGGTGACTTGCAGTCTTATGAGTGGGATTGATGATGTGAAATAGAGAAGCTTAAAAAGTAATTGCAGAGACGGGAGGAAAAATTAGAAATTAATATTACTGTAGGAAATGGAAAGCAGCCTCATACGGAAGTGAAATTCTCAATTGGTAGCTTTTACATCAAAAGTGGCGTTCGATTTCTATTTATCGCAATATAAATAAAGTGATGTAGGCAGTGGTATTGTGTTCAGTAATTTCGCTTGCAGGCATTTGGGATGAGCTTCCCATGAAAGACAAGTGAGTAAGAAGCTGCATGACTGGCTACTCCCCTGCTCACAGAGAGCACCGCATCCTTCAGCTGGGATTTGGGAAAGATGTTGCTTGTGCAGCCCAAGTAAAACATCCTGTGGTTTTTGGTTCTAAAGAGCTCACGTTAACGTTTTGCTGATGAATCAACGTGGCGCGCGGAACAACCTGGATTACTCACTGAGACACTCAACGTGAACGTGTGTGAATTCAGGCTGGGTAAACAGCCAGTTTTAAGGGAAGGAGGGATGAGAACTTAGAAAATCAAAAGTACAATTCACACGACTGGCTGAAAGATATGTTCAAGTGCTGTTGATGAATCTAAGCAGTGTTTATAATGGATTTCTGCAGTCGTAATAAAGCCGAGAGTAATTTTCTCTGCGAAAGGGGCAGTGGCAGTGGTAGCAGAAGGGGTCAGCATCATGGGTTTCATCATCACCACTGCTGAAAATCAGCAGAAATAAGTTGCCACATTTTTGCTAGGACATAGTTTAAAGCACCACTATCCTTCTTAGCTTAGCTCTGAGGTGCCTATTCCGCAGGAATCCTGCATCATCAGTGAACAGAGATTCATAGTCAACTCCAGGTAATCAGTGCTCGGAGGCCTACAGAAATTCCCATGGGAATACACTCATCTGTGCTTGCTGGATGTGTGTTAGCACTGTGGTGCAGTGATGGTTTTGAAAGAAAGCATGGATACGATGGGTGGTTTGCTCTTTCCAGTGCTAGCTCTGCTGCTTCTGCGGACCAAAATCCCCAGGTAAATAAGAACTTAAGTTGATCTCCAGCCCCTGTGATTTCAGTAAGACTCAGCTGTATGTGTCTGAGCGTGGACTTAACACTTTAATGAATCAGGATCTAAATTCACATCTCAGTAAGACTAATGCTCAAGAATGAAGAGGTTATTTGTCTGTCCTAGTGGAATCCTTTTTGGCATAACACATTTTACAGCTATATGTAAATTCACAGTGGTGTATGAAATACTTTTCCCCATCATATACTGTCTTTGTCACTGCTTTCTCCTAACCTTTATCGCGGTAGAAAAGAACATTTAGAAAAGCACACTTTAAAATGTGTGCTAAAAACTTACTGTCTGAAAACACAGAAATTGTTCTAACTAAACCTTTTTGAGGCTTAAGGAAAAGAAATTGGGAATCATAAAAAATTCTGAAGGTGTTTCTGGGTTTTTGTTGTTGTTGCTGTTTGAGAAATGAAAGTAATGGCTTTAAATATGTGCACTGAAGAGATGAGGCTTTTGTTCTGACAGCTTGTACATCAAGTTTCAGCATGACAGGGTTTGAAACGGTGAAAGTTAGAATTTGATAAAACAAGCTTTTGGTGGTCCGTTCTCTAAAAGATTCCTGCATGCCGCATGAATTCAGAAAAAATCATGGAAATGGAGTGGATTTTTTTAACTGTGTGCAGCTGTTACGAAACTAAGAGTGCAAAATGTACTTTGAGATATTGTAATGGCAGGAATTTTGCAGTAATATCATCACTGTTGAAATCAGCTTATTTGCTGCAGTTCTTTAGTATTTAGGCATAGGGAAACATGGAATTTCAACCCTTCCCCAGCACAGAAAAGAATGTTTTTGAAGTTTGATTAGTTTCTTGTTTTCTTCAGGTTTCCATATTTGTACTCTTTCTGCATTTCCTAAACAGCATGGCAACACCCAATAAAATGTAAAAGGTTTTTTAAGTGGTTTTTAGAAGTTTTCCATGATGTTTAACATCACTGGGATGAAACACAGATACTTTTCCCATATTAGCTGTTATCATCCAGGTCCTGTGTCCCGGGGCTCGGGGCAGAGGGTCCGTGGGGCTCCGGCAGCAGCCGAGGAAGCAGATACGGGTTTGCATGATGTGAGCGGTTCCTCGGGAAGAGGCAGTGCCTGAACGTGGCTGAGGATAGCGTGCATGAGGCTTGAAAATTTAGGGCAGGTATTTCGAGAAGCGGAGCTGTGATGCTCAGCGGGGGCACGGGGCTGGAGCAGGGACGGGGGGCAGCCCTGCTGTGAGCCAGGAAAGCTCGTTTCTTCCGACTGGTGCTAATCACTTGGGTGGAACGAAGGTCAGGGGACATCGGACCAAGAAGGTGGAGGGCGAATAAACCTGCTCTCCCCTCTGGGGTGATCCAGTCTGATGGGGTGGGCCCTCCCCAAAGAGGGGAAGAGCAGAGCCTGAGTTTCGGGGAGGAGAGGGAAGGGGCTGGAGACGTCGAGGCGATATCCATATTCCCTTCTTCTCAAAAAGCTTGGCAAAACAAAGTAGAGAAAGAAAAGGCTCCAGCAGCAGGGAGTGAACGGCTGGAATTTCCTTAATATTAACTGAGCTTTAGGCAGCAAGCCTTAACGTGGAGAATTATTTTTAATTAATAGCTTTTCCCCTACTTTGGAGCTCAGCGGGAGGATCTTCTTTGCATTGCACAAGGAGAGGAGATAGGAGCAGTCCTGGTTTTGTAACTGATAACTATTTCAGGCCAACTGCATTGCCTGGAATAACTTTGTATTCAGAAAAAGAACAAAATGTTACATCAAAAGATACCTCCTTCTGGTTCTTGGATTTAAATTGCCTCTCTAGATAAACCCACAGCCTGGCCAGAAAGGAGTTGATGGATTTTTGAGAGTCTCCTGGCCAAATTACTCTCTCTCTCCCTCTCTTCCCCCCTCTCTCTCACCTCTGTGTTATCAGCATGGCATCTGGCCCGAAGAGGGGACCTTTCAGGGATGCTGAGCTTGTGCCGGGCGGCAGGTCCTTTACCCAAACTAGCCCCGATCCAGATGGAAAAAGAGGCAGGAAGGTGTTGTGAATTTGTATTACTTTAACACAATGGGTTTGTTCAGAGACAGTTTTCAGGCAATAAATGGCTCCTTTGTGTTACTTCCCTCCCCGCGGTAGCTTTCGGAGCTGTATATGTGCATATCATTTTGCCTGTGTATTAACAAGCAGGAAGGCTCCCCGGCTTCAGGCTCCCTCCTTCTCCTCCTCTCCCTCTCCTCTCCCCGTCTTCCAACCCCCTCTGCCCCAGCACACAGTTCAAACAAAATTAGCAAAATAAGTAACGAGTTTATGGGGAAAAAAAAGAATCCTTTCTTTTTGCTTCTCTTACTCTGAGGACTACAAGAGACTGTAGTGCATCTTTTTACGAGCGGCTTCATGGGAGTCGGGACATTTGCTTGTTATACGGTGGCACTGTAAGAGGGTGATCGTCATGGACTATAAAGTAACGGGAAGTCTCACAGCCCCTCCAGCTCTGCAACACAGTAGCTTGCTCACACAGGAGAGAGGGATTTATAGCGTTGCCTTGTATTTTTTAACATATTTTTTCTGCTTTTTATTTACAACCTAGCCCAACAGTTCTTGCTTTGTCCCCTGTCTCCCTCCTCGCCTATCTTAATTCTGCCTGTTCCTTTTGGTGGATTGGAGCCCCAGCGGGGTCCAAAAAAATGTCAGTTTAGGTGGAGGAGCAGCGTGGATAAAGGTTGAACTTTGAGGTGTGCACGTCCCCCTTCAAGCACTATGTCTTGCCTAAGTAGAAGCAAGTGAGGGATAAATATCTGCTTTTCTAGGCTGTGGGGAAGGCAAGGAGAGGATGGAGCTGGGAAGGAGAGGAAAGAATATGAAAAAGTGTGTGTTCCTTGTTATCAAACTTGTCAAGCTATTTTCCTTATGAGGTTTTGTTAAAGCCTAGTGTCTTTCTCTTATTTAAATAAGTATAATCTCTGAAGGAGTTTTGAGTTGCAGCTTTTCAAAGCAGTGGGGTGTAGTTCCGTTTTATTAGCTGTCATTGAAGATCTGATGCAGTCATGTCGGAGGCTGTAAATGCCTTGATGCTGTCAAGCCAAAGCAGTTGCGAGCGAGGGTGGGTGCCTGCCTTCCCTGGCACTGCCTTCGGAGTCAGAGTCTTCCAGCTGCCAGGGCTCACGAGCAGCATTTCCCGAATTTTGGCCCGGATTCCGTGGCATTCATGGGGTGACCGTGCCCTGGTGTGGTTGAAGCATTAGTAAGTGCAGAATTAGTATTTAGCAGATGAAGAGGGAAGGCTGCGAATGATGCAGGGATCGCCTTATTAATTAAGCAGCTTTTGGGAGACATTGTCTCTCTGTTAGCATTGGAGCCTGGTCCCCAGGTCCCTTCCCTGTGCTTTGATAAAACGGCGTGGCATTGCGTCGCTGACCACGGCTCGGCCTCGCCATTATCTGCTCCCATTGAAACGACTCCCCCAGAAGCTGCAGCAACGAGTTAACCAGCTGGGGTCAAGAAGAGGACGTTAAATATAATCAGCAGCTCTCTTAATCTTAGGAGGAGAATCCTCGTTTGCTTGAACGTGTGTGCTGATCAAAGCGTGATAGGAGCTGGGATGCTATACAGCAACAGCTATTTCCCAGGAAGGGTTTTTGGTGTGGGTTTTGGGGTTTTTTTCCCCTCTTTTTAAGGGCAGAAGGGAAAAGCACCGGGAATTTGAATTGTTGGAACTTTTCCTCTTGTGGTTCAACTAATGCAGTGTCTGGAATCAGCTGCACCTGACCAGCGCTTATACATGTTAACTATCAGCTAACATAATCTGAAGCCCTAGGAAAATAGGTTGTAGCACAGATGTAAGACACTGAAGGAAGACAGTAATTTTTTCCTGTAGATGGGAAATGCATATGTTGCCTCACTCACTTGTCATTACTGAAACTATAGGTAGGGACAAAAATAGAAACTACTGACAGCTTGATTTCTTCATGCTGGCACTGAGCTACAGCGGAGCTCTACAAGACCCTATAAATATGCAAGCGAAGGGAAATCCTACACAAGTGCTATCATACTGCTATAGGACTGAATAGAATTAGCTTTATTGCAACCAAACAGTATGGACAGAGTCTGCTTTTCAGAGCTTCCCTATCTCGTGAACAATGTAAAATGTGAACCAAAGGCAGCTAATCTGGCCTGTTTACTGGGAACAGTTCCAAAATATATTGTTGGAAATGACTAGAAAAAGCTTTGCACTGCACAGCCCTTATGGTGCAGCCCTTTCTTCCTTTTAAAGTGAAATGTCCTTGTAGAAATTCAACACTGGGAAAAAAAAAAAAAAAAAAAAAGGAGAGAGAAAGAGGAAAAAAAAAAAGGAAAAGGAAAGGGATCACTGTGGCTTAAAGTACTTATTAAAATTTGTGGAGGATGCAGTGTGCATTGAAAACGCTCCCCCTCCCCCCAAACCCAAACCAACAAAAACAAGCCAACCCCATGAATAGCTCTTCCTAGCTTCCTGCACATTGAATATGTATGTTAAAGGACAAGGAGCCAAGATTCGCTCTGTTTTGCTTTGCTTGGAATATTTTTGCTCATTTGATATATGAAAGTCAGGGGCTATGCCAAGGAGAGGCTGGCGAGCTGGCCATCGCGGAGATTTCTGCAACGGTTCACAGTGGTGTGCAGAAGCAATATGTATCCCGCTGTGTAAACGATGCTTCCTGCACCTACGAGCAGGGTTCAAAAGGTTTGCACGGCAAGAGGAGAAAAAACTGCTGCTGGGGCTGTGAGTGGAGTAGCTGGGGTGAAACAAGAGTCAAGCAGAATTCAGGGAAAAGGGACCCCAAAATTGGGAAGGACTCCTTAAGCATGGACTCCTGGAAGTTTTCATCATTATTCTTCCATGTTGTTCTCGACAGAAGATATTATTTGTGCCATCTCGTGAGCCCTGCCAAGTATGTCTCCTCTCAAGAGGACTCCATAATCCTCTTACTTTCATTCACATCTCTAAAGCGGCTACATCTCCCTCATTTTTATAAGCTGCGGTTGTAAGTTTGCTTCGTGATTTAGCTGCTCTCGCTTCTTTTTTTCAGAGGTGGCAGCTGATTGTGAGCTCTTTCTTCCTTGTTAGAAATGAGCAGTGTACACAACTACAGAGTAAACATTTCTATCTTCCACCTGGTTCAAGCAAAAAACCTTGACCCTCATGCCAGTGGAAGTGAAACGTTTCCAAAACACACAGGCAACTGGAGATGTGGCTGTGTTTAAACCCCTCCGATTCAAACACAGTTATCCAGGAAACCATGACCAGGAGCAGATGACTAGTCCCTGATGAGAGGTTTAACTCGGTGACAATTTGTTGGCCGACTTCTACATTATTGTTTTGTTGTCTGCACCGTGGAGCACTTACCTCTTAATATGCATGATAATAAAAATCCCACAGAAGTTTAAATTAGAGTAAGGCTCAGGGATCAGGCTTAGCTCTGATCTGGGGTCATTGACTCTCATATCAAATCATGTCGCCTTCATTAATAACTGAACCATTGACCCTGAAACTCAAGCAGCTTTCCTCTGATTTCCTAAAATCTGGAGTTTTTATTCTGTCAGCTACAAACTCTTAAGGGGCAACGTGTTTCCCACCGGCCAAGGATTTGAACCTGTCCTCCTCCCTGTTTCTCAGCTTTTCTGTTCTCAGCTGGTTCTTGGCTTTTTCCACCTTGGTGTATTCTACCCCAAACTGTGTTGCGTAGTCGCTGCCGTGCAACTAGCATCGTGCGAGGCCGAGCGAGGGCGAGCCGGCGAGCAGGGCTCCTGCCTGCCCGGGGCGGGGATGCTCAGCGAGGGGCTGTGCCGTACACCTGGGCCTTTAAAAGGCATGAAGACAGCATCGCCCCTATCTCTTTGGGGTTTTTTTTGAAGAGGTAATCTTTTCTTCTCGTTTAGAGAGCTGACCTTTCTAAATTGGTCTGATTGCTGTCTCTATTCGTAGCAGGGGGAACAGAGACGGACCCGTTAATTCATTGCGCTGTCCCACACACTGGACTCGCCTCCATCCCTCCCCTCCCCCCAAATCTCTTCCAAGTTGCTAGAAGTGGAGAGAGCAGTGGTTTAATTTTCTGTTGTCTTGCCAAGTTAGAATGGGATTAAATGCTCTCAAGGTCTCTGGACTATCACTTTACCCAAAACATCCATCCCAAGCATTCAAAGAGGCATAGAGACTCTGCATAGCTATTTATTTTAAATGCCTGATTAAAATTTCATGAAAACAGGAAGTCAGGGGAAAGAATAGATTGCAAGAACGACGAAATCCAGGGCTTTGTCATTTTTAGCTCAACAACATACAACAATGAAGGAAAAAACCCCAACACCCAGCAGGTTCAATTGTAAGTAAGGGATATTTTCACAATCGTACTGAGGCCACTAATAGCATATTTTGTCATTGGCAGGGGAGTTCATGAGCTAAGAATGAAACTGATTTTTTTGCTTAACTTACTACACAATTTTGATTCAGTTTATAAATTGTCACCTTAAGGTAACCTAAAGCTACTGTACTTAAACCCTGCAAACGTTAAGATTTTTTTCTGGATACTCCATTGTTTTTTTCTGTCGCAGCAACAATAAATATTGCAATACCACATCCTTAACAATGCTGCAGCTCTTCTGCCCTGGTATCTTTCTGGCTTTTCCATTCTTAAGCATATCTAATCATCCAAATAAACGGGGCGGGGGGGGGGGGGTGGGCAGGGACAAAAGACTGATATTTCTGACTATCTGTCACGTGCAAAGGATCTTCATGGTTTGTCTGTCTTCTAGAGAGTGTTTTTCTTGTACGTAGCTTCTGTCCTTCTTTTACAAGGAAATATCCTCTTTGCTGAAAACATATGAATCAGAAGCACTGTTTAGACAGGCTGCATTATGAAAGAATGTAGAGTCCGTTGAAGTCTTCTTGCCTTTTTAGGCTTTGGGTAGTGGGACCTCCATTACCAGCCTGCAAATGCCCCTCAGCTGTTTTCCAGCGCCTTTGTCACCTTGGCTACCCATAGGTAGTCGTGGGGCGCTTACGAAACAGCAATGTCCCAATCTGTGCCCCTGTACCAATCCCATCAAAAATAGATGGATGTTAAAATTCTCTATTAGCCTCTCGCTGCAACACAGCATATGTAGGGATCGCAGCTAGGGCATCCGTTGGCTCTGGGTATGGTATAATTATGATAGCTTAATGACAAAATAAGTTTTCACTTGCCAGTGTCAAATTAATCTTGTCAGTATACACGTCAGTGTGAGTGCATTGCTCAATGTACCTTACGATACGCAGAATACCACGTCTCCTTGCTTCTGCTTCACATCATGTGGTCCTCTTGGTGCAGATGCTGTTCAGCCACTTAAAGAGCTGTAACACTACCAGGGGAAAGAAGAAAAAAAACCAGTACGATATACTGGAATTAATATAATGAGCCTAAGACCTTGGAAGTCTTCCTTTGTACATCATTCTTGCTGCAAACAGTCACAGCTTTGTGGATTCCTCTATTATTTCAGGTGTAAAAATCGTGTTGAAATTTGATGGGAATTATTGCTAGAGTTAGTTAATTGGCTGGCTAGGTCTATATGTGAGTAGAGGTAGCAGGGAGTCCACAAATGACCTTTTCCCTTGTTAGATCGGTCCCTGGCCAGCTGGACATTTGGTATCCTGAGGTGAAGAGTTTTTTAAATTATAGTTTCATGGCCTTGCCGCTTTACAGGACCGCGAGTTCCCCCGTGTTAATTCATCACATCGAAAAGGGGAAGAAAATCAGCTGCTGCAGAATGTCCCTTACACTTGAAGAAAGCACAGCAATAATCACTGGGAGACTTTTGCAAAGCAAAATACCGTGTGGCTCGGTCCACGCCTGCACACTCCAGTCGTCCCCGCTCCGTGCCAACATGTCACAGGTGCACACCACAAGGGACAATGCAGCAAATGTAATTGGGAGGCAGGTGGCGATAGCTTGGACTCCGCAACACATTCATCCCAAGGTGCACTTGTGCATCTGTTAGAAAGTGAAGTCATTTTTTTTTTTTTTTAATTCAGTTGGTTTAAGAGAGATTTGAGCCATAGGAAAACATTTCCCGTCTCCTAAATACAACAGGGAGAAAGTTACCAAAGGTCCTCGGAGACCGGGAGTGACGTGGAGTGGTGGCTGCTGAGCTCAGGGAAAAAGTGAGGGGTTGTAGGTTTACATAGAAGTGGGTCAAGTGTTTTTAAGAAACTTGACAGGGCTTTTTCCTCCTTCACTATCACTGTAATATCGGCACAAGCTTTTCCTTTTTAGATATTAACCTTTTGTAATCGCATTAGCACGGCATGCTCTGGCCGGGCTGTTCACTCACACGTGTTCGACCTTCCCTGCATCTTTCCAACAGCCAGAGCCGAGCTTCTCATTCTGGGAACCTTTGTATTTCTACTCCCGAGTCCTAACGAACGGTGTTTATTCCTCTCTAAAACAATGAAAGGACCCCAAATGCTTGTACTCGTGTCGGGAGCCTGAAAGCAAATCTTGCAGAGCCAAACTGCAGGGATCTCTGCGGTGGAGCGTAACAGCCATAGCGCAGCATACAGGATCCCTCTCTAGGAGAGGGCAACTAGTGCCAATTCTGGGCAAAACTGTGGGGAATGGGGTTCAAATGAGCACACACGCGATGTTGCTGACGGACGAAAATGAACAGCACAGTACTGCAAAAATGCACGTAGGTTTTAGTAGCCTTTGGTGGACAAAATCCTGCTTTTATATGAAGGATATGTAAACAAGACCAGCAACATAAAAAATACATCACACGTTTTGAATGCCAAATGCTTCCTAATCCCTAGGAGAGGATTTTCCCTGGCTGTTTCAGTTCCTAACTCCACTACTCCACTCTCCTTTTAATCTGGAGTTGGGTCCTGCCGCAGCCCGCGGCTCTTCGGAGCGATTTGCATGCGAAGCGGCTGGGAGGGTCCCTGTGCTCCTCTCCCAAGGCTGCTCTAACCTCGCCCGGCCGTTTGCAGACTTTGTCCTCCCTCCCGCGTTTCGGAGCGACTCCTTGGCTGGCGGCACGGCCAGGTTAACTGGAAGTGTAAGGTTTTGATAACCCGCGGCAAACGTTTTCTGTCTCCCAGAGGAGTGCCGCGTTGGAAAACAAGTTGCGGGAGACGGAAGCAGAGATCTGGTTTCATTTTTGGTGCAGCTACTACGATTTCTGGCTGTAAACCCTTATCAGAGGAGTCCTCGGATAGCTGCGCATCAGCAGAGATCCTGCGGGCGAACGCAGTATTATTGCTTCATCCCATGTGGCTTTTTTTATCAGTGCTGTTCTGGCTTCTAAACCTTCTGGAGACACTGTAATTGGGTACTTTGAGTGGCTTGGCTTCTTTTATAGCACAAGTTAAGTTTTTAGACTAGGCTTTGGAAATAAAATAAAGTAAAATAAAGGAAAAGAAAATAATGTAAAGTAAAATAAAATGAAATGAAAAAAAAAAAAGTAAGTATCAGTAGTTAGAAGAAAAGAAATAAAGTTCCTAATAAATAAATTCTACTTTTATTTCTTGGAGTGATCTAGGACAGCTGATGGAGATTGACACCCGAAGTTACACGAATGTTTTAAACGTGTAAAGAATCCTTTATAAATTCAGCTCTGTTTGCTATGATACGCTTTCCAAATTAGGATACTGCGGAGCAGATTGCGAAACGATGATTTACATGACTTGAGGATTTTGCTCCCTGTGAATAAACACAATAGCACTTCCTTTGGTTCCCTTTAGAAGGCATTTTTTAAAAGGTATTTAAATGTATGTATAAATGTATTTAAAATACAGGTTATTTCAACAAGAGTAAAAATATCAGGCAAAAAGTGCATTGTTGAGTGCTGTGTAAAGTACAGCTAAGCACCTCTAGAATTGCAGCATTCTAAAGGTGGAAATAAATGTTAAAATTACACCTAAGGAAAATATTCAATATACCATTTTTTTCTGGCAGGAAAGTGAAAACATGGAGTTTTGTTGGCTCGTTCTTCCTTTTGCAAAGGATTTAGTGTTGAGGTTTTACCTAGCTACATGATATACTGCAGCGAAATGCACAGAAATTCAGGATTAGATATGAGTTGTAACATCGAGTAAATTTTATGTTGAGAAATTTAGAGCGTGCCAAACGGCTAGCTACACGGACAAAAGACTAACATGAATAGGTTAGAGAATTATTAGCCTCTAATAATAGATGATATACTATATATCAAGTAATGACTACTTACTATCCTGCATTTATCTGTTACACGATGTCCTTTTTAATTACCTACCCTGCCACCACAGAGGCCGGCAGCTGGTGCAAGAAACGCTGCAAAGCCCTTGCCTTCTTCCCTCATAAAATGGAAATATACTCCCAATCTGTGCCCTTCTAGTTGTTAGACATGGGTTTCCCAGGAAAAAAAAGCATCCAAAGCATGTCTTTTTTTGGACAGTAGTTTTTAAGGAAGGTTGGCTTCCTGAAATCTTTTTCAACACGCTTCGAGCCGGTGGAGAGCAAAACTCTGCCGATTGACCCTGACTCTGGCTCTTCCCTTCAGATTTTCATTCCTTCTGTTGCTCGTCTAGGTGAGGAGCAGATAAAAATAGATTGTTAGATGAGGCTGTTGCTTTTAATTGTATTCATAATGAGCATTTGCCATCCTTAATTCAATAGTGCAGTATAAAAGGGGGGAGGGCTGGGTTTTTTAACCTCGTTTCCTAAGGAAATGAGGCATGTAGCATCCTACCACCCACCCACCTGGACCCAGTCCTCTCCTAACAACATGCGAGCACCTGGCAAGGGAGTTTGAAAGAGGAAGGACATCTCAAACGTTACAAAGTCCTCATGAAAACTGGAGTGCGAGAAAAAACTCCACGTTAGTGTCTGTGCTAGGGACCAGGTAAATTCAGTCTTTACCCAGGCTGATGGCAGCCCACGGCCAGTCGCGTCCCCCTGCCCGCTGAGGAAGAGCAGGATCAGAGAAGGTGGGTATCAGGTTTGCTGCTGCTGGGCTTTGGGATGGGCAGCACAGGGCACAACCAGAGGAAATCATTTCTGCTGCTCGCAGTTTGTTTTCTGGTAGGAGCATGAATTCTGTGACTCTCATTTTGCACTAATTCTCCCCAGCGTGACACCCGTGCAGGCAGCCTCCGCACGCTGGTGCAATGAGGGCAGAGTGAGGACCTGGCTTGCTTCCTGGGAGCAGGACAAAGCTCAGCTGAAAGTTTGCTGCCGTACTTTCAGATGTGCCATGTTGCAGGGGACCTTTCCCCTGCTGTGCCCCCCGAAGAGCAGCTCTCTTCCCTGCTCCCCTCCCTCCAGCCGCTCCCACACCTACCGCTCTCGGAGCTGGCAGCGCATTAATAAAAAAGTGTAAGTTTTATGGGACAAAGTAAATAAGGCAATTCATATATCACTCCTAAGACACACAGAAAGGAGGCAGAGAAAAATAACCATCTGATATTTTATATGAGGATATTTCCATGAGTCAGCTCGTTTTCAGGTTTCTGGGCTTCCAGCTGCAAGCTCTGCTGTGTTGGCTTATCTTCTACTTGAGGCCTGGCATGTGCCAGAAGTAGCTTATAATTGCCTGTGTTTCCCCTTTGTAAATGGTAATAATAGAGCCTTTATCAGCAGAGAATGGCTAAAAATTTGGATGTCTTTAATTTCATCACAACTCGTAATTTTTTTTCGGGCCTAATATTACACGAATAGATCTCGGAGCTCCTTGTTCTGGTTGCAGAGCTGACAACAGAGGGGATGATTTTTGTAGGTGGGATATTGAACCGCCCTTCAAATGCTCCCGAAGCGGTGGCTGTAGAGCTGAATTTATCCTTTAACCCTCATGGCGTGGGTTTCATTAACCCCTGCGCTTATGGAAAGTTGCAGTTGTTGCGGCTCGGCTTGGCTGAGAGACGTTGATGCATTTCTTGTGGCAGCCCTGGTGTTTATTACAGGGCAAAAATGCAAGGTATTTTCAAAGTGTTTTAATTCATTTGAGGTTTTCAATGAGCTCACCTCAGCCTTCTACGCTCCTCCTGAGATTGCTTCCTGTGGATTTCAAAATGACTAAATTTAACTGAAAAAAACCCAGCTCATTCAATATGATTTCTAAAGACAACTGTGCAAACTGTATAGAAAATGAATTTTAAATTTGTACATGGTGGAAGAGTTTGGTTCATCACAGGCATAGGAAGGGTGTCACAAGATTTACTGGGCCAGTCACAACTTGAATTTTGAAGAGATTCTGTCAAGCTGTTAAAAAAATTGTATGGAAATACATCACTTGGTGCATTCAAATCACAAATATGTTTGAGAGAAACTGCAATCTGCTCATAGATGTCCTGCGAATAGAAAAGATTTCACACGTGCTTAATATATTCTTTTTGGGGAATTAATTGTCCAGCAGCACTGACAAGCATGGGGGATGGAGGAGCGGAATGGGAGCGATTTGCAGTTCTTAGCGGGAATTAGCGGCATGACTATATTATAACAATCATAATTAAGCTTTGTACTTGAACAGTGCCTTTCCTTGGGGAATCTCAAGGCACTCTGTCAAATTTATAGGGAAATCCCAGGGAAATAAGTGATTTCCCTACAGATCTGCGAAAATTCGGTGGCGGAGCTGCAAGCAGACCCCGGGTCTCCAGGCTCCTGGGCGCTGCTGTGGCTCGCAGCAGGACCTGCCCCGTTCCTCCGTCTCAGCCCGGGCAGGACTCGGGGGCTCCGAGCTTGCGGGTGCCTCGTAGCGCATCCCGGCAGGCGCTTTCGGCCACCGTGGGTGCCAGCGGGTGCTGGGCGCCGTGGGGGTGCCCGCCCCTCGCGTGGGACTGCCCGCAAGGGCTGCGGGGGGGGGAGCAGGGGCGCAGGCAAGGGGTGGTGGGAAGGCGCAGGCAGGGGCAGGCAGCGCACAAGAGAAGACCCTTTCGGCAGCAGCCTGAGCTTAAATGAGCTGAAAATAACGGTGGGAAAATGCGCTTCGTCCCTGTAGAACCTTAGGGAAGTCCTGACTCCTCCAGGCCTCAGTTTACCCACCTACGCAGTTAATATGACAATAGGAGGACTTGTGGAGATGGGTTTTTTTATGGCAAAGAGAATGAAAAATTGGGAAATTTTATCTAGGGATGTGGTGCATTCACCGCCATTTGAAGTTTTTCAGCGCTGAAGTGCTTACCAGAAAACTATGCGCTACGTTATCTCAAAATTTAGGGTTCGTGCAAGAAATACATGGGGAGATTATTTATTTGTCATGAAGGAGGAACTGATGAGATGATCGCAGGGGTCTGTTCTGTTTAAAATCCCCAAGGTTAAAAATCTGTGCAATTTAGTGTTCCTAACATGCTTTGAGATCTTCAGAGGCAAGGTCTCTTTGGACTCAGTGGGGTGAATTAGCCTCCTCAGTAAGCTGTTTTGAACTTTACGCATGAGACGAGGAACATATTACATTATTGGTTTGTTTGTTCCCTTGGCTGGTTTCACCAGTTTGTGCAGCCTGATGAAAAACTGAACAAATTCACTTGACTCCATAGAGTGAGCAGAGCTGACAGTAAGTTTTTCATCTAAGTGCCTGCAGAGGATGACAAAGTGTCTAAAAGACATCTGGACTTATATTATTGAGCACGTTTAAAGTAAGCAGTAAAACCTTAAGCATTGATTTGGTGTTTTACTGGGACCAACAGAGAGATTTAAAAATAGTGGTTACATGCTGAAAAGCCCAGCTTCGGTGAAAATCCCTGTATTTGCGCTGAATAAATCCTCTCCCTCCTGGGAGCAAGCTGAGTGCGGAGGGGATCGGAGTTATTGACCTCTGCTGTCAGGTCCAGGCTGTGCGTTTGGCTGGTTGATAGGCAAAAGGATGGTTTTGGGTGCGTGTGAAGGAGCCTGTCAAGAAGCAATGGGCAACGCTCCTCTGGATGGGAGCACATGGTATTTTAGAGGGAGATGAGTTGTTGCTGCCATGGAGAGAAATCCCTCCCCTCTGCCCCGGGACCAGGAGTCCCGGCGGGGGCACGGTGAGGGGCATCGCTCTCCTGCGGCGCTGCTGGCACCTCCGCAAGCCTCGGGGCAGAGGACCAAGGGTATCCCACCAGAACTGGGACAGTTGGCAATCCTCGTTCTTGTGCAGACTGTGTGAAATGCACACCATTCCCCAGAGCTTACAGGCATAGTTACAAACGAAGCAAAGATGGCAGGAATGACATTCCCTTGCTAATTATAGTGTGGTCCCATCTGTATATTTGGTGTTATGTCACCAACTCCAGCCTGCTTTTTTCTAGCAGGGAAATACTGCTATAGGTCGAAGCTCAGCGTAAAAGGCTCCAGACCTCTAGTAATGTTATATTTACTTGTTTAACAGGAGCAAAACAGCCACTACTCTATTTTTAAGGGCTATCGGTTGGAAATCTGAGAGCATATTGGCTAAGGTGCTTTTTGAGTAACTCAGCAGTCCATATTTAAAAAGCACTCGGGTGTGGATAAACATAACAGAGTGCAGTGGCTGCACATCTCATTGAACCCCGGGAGCTCCATTGGCGACTTGTGCCTGGCAGCGAAGCTGTAAGCCTGGATCCATCCCTCCCTCGTGGAGAAGGTGGGAGAGCAGCCAGCTCCCTCGTCATCAATGCTCCTCTTGTCCGCAGACTTTTTTGGTGCAGTGGATAGTCTGGGAAGAGTTTGGGCTGTAGGACATGTGCATCACCCTCCAGCAATTCCCCCAAAACATATGACGACAGAAACCACCCTTCTGGATCACCCCATGGAGTGTTTCCATTCAATCCTCTTGAGGCTCTCATGAGTCCTCCCTGGAGCCCAGACACAGTTCTGGAGTCCACATCCCTGTTTCTGCTGGTGGTGTTTCCTGGCTCCCTCCTTATAAAATCAAGACATATGGTTGTGATTTAACATCTCAAATTTGCTCATATAAGGTGTCACAAGTCCCTCCAGAGGAGCCCATGGGGTGCTTTGTTCTTGCACGTCATACTTGTGAGCTGCATTGGTGAGTCTCATGCTAAATCATATAGGACTGAGATTTTTAATTAGGGTAGAGATGGGAGCCTCCAAATCTCATGTGATTAGAGAGTTCTTATAACTTTTACTTTTATTATAAATTCCAATTAGCATATTTCTTACTTTAATGTCTGTATTGCCCTGTTCAGTGTTGGAAATCCAAAAATGAGGGCACTTTGCTAAAACTTGAAAGCCATGAAGTGAAAACAGACCAGAGTCAGAAGTAAAAACCGACGTTCCTAATTTAATCCACTGTTTTGGCTAAAAACAATGAACAAAACATAGGCAAAACAAGGAAACACCATAAATAATGACAAGGAAACTGAAATCTGAAAACCATCCACCTTACTGGTTGTAACAGAGGTAAAAGGAATTTAAAAAAATCAATTACCTAAGTTTTTAAGCCATCCCAAGTGCAGGCTTACATGAGAAGGTGCAGAAGCACCATACGAGGGTGCATCTCTCGGGACGTGCACCTGGACCTGTCCTCCAGGCTCAAAGCCCCTCTGTGCCCGGTGGTGTACTGATGCATCGCAAGGGTGTTCAGTGGGGCTGGCGTGGCAGGAGATAAGCAGTCATCGAACCGTTTTATGGGTGAGGAGCTGGAACACGAAGGCCGTGGTGTCTCTTAAAGTCAAGGAGAATTTGTACCAGCAGAAATAGGCTTTGGTTTCTTGTCATGCAGGAAGCCGTTGGTGGAGTAGGAATTTAACAAGTTCACAACTTAACGAGTCCCAGCCTAGTGTCTGGACTACCAGAATAGATTTTTTTCTCAAATACCCCCAAATGCTCAATGCTTTTGTCAATTTTCTGTCTCTCTGTACCCAGTGTCAGCCTCAGCTTAACAATGAAGGTAGTCCCAGAAAACTTCTCACAAATAAGCAACCTATGCTCCCTGTTACAAAAGCAACCTCCTACGGTCTTGTGTATTAATTCTGTGCTTGTGGGGCACTGTAGAGGTTAAATCTTCGCTGCCTGGCATGGTAATTTTCATTGCTTTCATTTTTTGGGAACTTTCTCCAAGTTCCTGAAAGGCTTAGCGCAAGCTATGAAGGCTCCACCTCTTTCTTGGCCCTGTAACCCGTGAGCAGTTCAGCTGAGGCTAGGGGATTTGTGTATAATGATTTGGAAAAGTTGTGAGTATAAATAGAAAGGAATTTGAGATGTTTTTCCCCTCTGTAATTCAACACTCAATAGCTTCCCCTTCCACCCTGCACATAAGGTGCTGTACCAAAACCATGGAAAGAATTTGTGGAGCTTCAGATCAAGGAAGTTCGTAAGCTAGCAGACTTTTCTCTCGCTTGCTCTTTTTTAAAAATCTGATAATATCATCTCCTCTGGGGAAGAGCATGGCCGGAGGACCTTACAGATTTTCGCCAGATCCTTTCACCAGCAGCGTTTGCCCCAGGGCAGGGGCGGTCAGGGCAGCCCTCTGACCTCCTCCTGCGCACAGTGCGGAAAGGGCAGGAGCCGGGAGTAAGTGTTCAACCTGGGCTTTTGCCTTTCCTTTTCTTCCTTTCTCTTCTTGGTAGCAGTTACCGCTGAGAGAACATGTTCAACCCGCTCTAAGCTCCAACCTCAGCCTTCCTTCTCCTTCCACGTCTCGCGGGTGCACGAGGACATGGCATCGGGTTGCAGCACGCCTCGGCCGAGCTGTGTGACGACGTGCCCGTCGGCCTGGGGTCAGGCCCCGGGACAGGCATCCCGAGCTCAGAGGTTGCTGTTGCACCCGGCAGCAGCGCTTGGAGCTGGCAGCCCCTGGCCCAGGCAGCTCTGTAGCGACAGGCTTGCTCTGAAGTGCCCTCACGTTCCTTTTCCGCATAGTCGTCTTTGTCTTCTTTTAATTCCTCCTGTGCTTTAAACCCTGCACACAAATACAATGTGAACCTTAGAAAGCCTCACTTATTCCGGCAGAAGTGTCAGCTCTTAGCGGTATCGGTGCGAACTCTCCGTAGCCCCTTTGATTTCAGCACAGTGGTGGGTTTCAGTTCCGCACTTCATCCCCAAAGCCTGATTTAAGCCCCCTTGTGCAACTCTGCAGTTCCACTGACTCAGGCACAGACGAAGGGCGATCACAGCGCATATTCGTGTACATTCGTTGCCAGGCGTTTGATGTATGGTTTCATATTTGAGTCTTGACTTCATTTTGCACTGTGATATTTGGACGTGCAGATTTACAAATCAGGCCCCGGCAATGCTGTTTAAAGAACCCTCAGTGCTTTCGGTAAAAACCCGAGTAAGTATTTGTTATATTTAGAGGCAATTCTGCTTATTGTCTCTTCATACAAGTAAGCTTTTCCCTGACCTAGATTTTGCTATTCCAGTTTCCATTTGCTGTCCCGCGTTACATTTGCATGGAAGCAAAGTCTTTTGTCTTTTAGTGTTCTCTTGCACTTGCTGCTTCATCCGCCAGCCAAAATCACACTCGCTGGTCTGTGATGGTGTGAACAGTTTCACTGGAAATGGTCGTATCGTTGAGGATCCGGGCTTCAAACTAGAAGTAAAAAGCAACTGTAGGTGAATCCTTAGGCTGAAGAGACCTGGAGGACCAGGAGGAAGAGCATGCAAAGAGGAAAGGTTTACATGTTTTCCAGCAGTAGCAATTTATAGAAAGAAAAGAACCGTGGGACAGAGTCAGAAACTGGCTTCCTTTCAGTCGAAGGGAGTAGTCCTCTCCCTGGATGTATATTACAACTATCACTAAAGACACAAAACAACGTCTTGGTTTTAATTCTGCTCTCAGTTTTAACATGTCATTAAAGAGATACCTGCATTGACAGGAAGAGTTGTAATGCTTTTGGGGAGTTGTTATTATCGTATTACGTGATGATGGTGTTTATTGCGGTAGTGCCTTAGGGCCAAATTTATAAACATTGTGGATGGATTACATTGGTATTATGCTGCGCATAAACATTTTGCTGTGTGTTCGTGTTGAAATCCTGTGAACTGGACAATGTAAACAAATCAACATGATCAGGGAAAACCTGTTTTTTAAGTCAACTTTCCCTGCAGACTGTACTTGGCCAAAGGACGCTTGCCGTAGCTTTCACATCTCCTGTGTCTCTACCGTGTTCAAAAAATGTTTTTACTAGCACATGTTAACCAAAACCTCTTCCTTTTTGGAAAAAAAAGCAGGCATGTTTAAAAATGCATTTGATCCGACTAGCTAGTGTATTTTTAAACACGACTGTGTTATGTTTAACAGCATGTTAGCATATGTCAATTAACTTGTTTCCGCAGAGTGCTGACAGAAGTGCCCCCGCCGCTGCCGGCCCCGAGGGGCCCTGGAGCTCGGCCGAGTCAGCAGGAGGGAGAGTGTGCCCGCACCTCCGGCCTGCCGAAATGCGGCACCAGCTTGTCCCGGGCAGTATTGAGATGCTGGGCTTTGTGCTGAAGCAGTGGATGTGAAGGCATGCCTCCTTCTGCTGGCTGCGGTCTGGGGGTAACCACTCATGGCAGGGGGGACCCACCGGGGCTCATCTGTCAGCACCCCAGACGATGTCTCCTCTGAGCACGCACGCGGGCTGAGAGGCTTTCGCTGCACACAACGCCCTCCCAGACAGAATAAATAGAGACTTTTTCTCACACTGTCATGAGATCGCACTCCTTCCCTGTGCCAGATATAGATGAGATGGAGGAGAAAAGACGCACGTGCACATAGCCCCTAAATCTCTGCTGTGCCCACCCTGGGCTGGTGTACTTCGTGTGCCGAGTTGTGTCTGTGGCCATGCAGGCTCCTCACCTCTCCTGCTCCAGACCACACTGGCCAGTGCAGAAGGAACATTTTAATCCATTGTAGGAAGCAGCACTGAGGTTTTTGTCCAAGAGGCTGGCACAGGCTGCTGGATAAAGCCCTGGAAGCATGTGAACTAACCAATTTTTTCCTGGCAGGACCTCCTTCTGTATCGTGGTCATGAAATTATGTGTGATGAGAAGTAAGCGGAGTGGGAAGCACACAACTCGGGTCTCAGCAGCAATGTGCTGCAGGGACGCACACTGCTTTCCCACGAGGATCTGCGAGTGCCCATCCATGCGTGGTGGCTGCAGAAACCCAGGCGGGTGTTTGGCGGGGGCTCATCTGTTACTGCACCCATGGAGGGTGTGGGAAGGGTAAGTGCGTAGACATGCAAAAGGCAGAGGAGGTGGCTCGGATGGGAGGGAGGTGGAGAGGATTTTGCTGGTAGTGCACGAGCTAGTCTGTGCTGTGGTGTGTTATTGGTGAGCACCAAGGAGGAGGTGCTAGAGGGATGGGAAGCTGGGTATCATCTGGGAAGTCACACTGGTGGGGAGACCAAAAGAGTCTCCTGGGCATTTACCCTGGGAATTTCTGCTGCAGTGATTCATGTAGCTGCCCCCAGACTAGTCCTGGCAGGGCTGGTGTCCCTTGTCCTGCTGCTTCCCTGGGGAGTCTGCATCCCTGTGCCCCGCCGCTGCCGGCTGCGTGGAGTACCCGTGTCCCAGCCAGACCCCCGTGTCCCAGCCAGACCCCCTATGCAGGAGCAGCCCCCAGCAAACAGACCCACCTTTGCTCCCGTTCCTCATCTGGGGGATTTGGGCAATCTTCCTTTTTTGGTTTATGAGTGGTAAATGCATGAATGACTCCCACGTGTTCTGGTGCAGCATTAACAGGATCGGTAGAAATACCTAGCATAGACAGCGTCCAAAAATAGGTCCCTCGTCCTGCCAACGTCTTGCACATGTCCTTAACTTTCCTGCCCTGGGAAGGAACTCCTGGCACCCCACAGGGCAGGAGAGTTTTTCCATTCACTTCAACGGGTGCGGGATTTCATTCTGTGTTATAGACCAATGGATTTTAAAGAGACTGTCCATCGGGCACAGTTGAGCTCTTTGCAGGGTTGAAGTGCTTTATATTTTTAGCGTTGACATGATGATCATGAGGGAAAAGCGTATGTTTTTCCCCTGCTCGGATGGCATGGTCAGACGTGCTGCTCTGCCTATAACTGCTCAGGGTCAAGTTGTTACTGGCCCCGGACCATTTCTTTCGGGTGCTGCACCTTCCTGCCACGCAGCTTGGCTGCCATAATTGGTGTTGTGAAGCTGACCCACGCCGGCTGAAACATGTTTTTGGAAGTGGGGTTTTATAAATAGACCGTGTGGACAAAGGATGTCTGCTCCGGGGTGGATACGGGGCCGGGGAGAGGAGCTCGGGGCAGGGGAGGGAGCCCAGCAGCTCCCGGTGAACTGACACAACCCTCTTTGCAAAACAGCGGCCGCGGTGCCAGCGGAGCCTGCGGCGAGCCCTTGGCAAAGGGAAGGATGGAGAGGCCGCGACCTGAGGTGTGGGTGCTCGGCTGTTTTCTCCCCGTGAGACTGGCTCCCAGACCTTTGCTCATGCAAACCCCGACAGATCCTGTCTAAATGAGTAGTTGGAAATGATGTGGTCCCTCCCTGGTTTGGGCTGGGGCTGAATTTCACCTACTGGGCTCAGACGGTAGGCTTTGCTACGGAGCGTAATTAAGAGCATCAGAACCTGGCGCTGTGGGACCTAGCCCATCCCTGGTAGTCAGGGTGATTGACATTGGATCCTTTGATTTCTCCAGAGGCGTCATAATATTTTAAACTTATTATTAATTACAAGTGTATTAATCTCTGAATAGTATTAACAGTATTTCAAAATATTATAATTTTATCCTATTCGACCCGCTGGGAAAAAAAAAGTAGTTTTGGATGAACTGAACAACTTTATAGACAGTGTGCTTTATAACCAGATGGATTTTCCCTAGTTAGTTCCATTTCTATCTAATATTGGCGGAAGATTAAAGATACTGAATCAATGGCTGTAAAAGCTCACATTAAAAATTTGCAGTAAATGAGAAGAGGAAAATTTCATTAGAGGCATAAATTGTAGCAACTGGAATGTGTGCAACTTATTTTTAGTATTCTACTGACAGTCACCCTTGAAAGTCTTTTTTTTTTCCAAAATGTTTTCTTTTCTCAGATGGGGAAAAAAAAAAAAAAAGGAGAAAATGACCTCTAATATTTTGAAATATAGAACTAATTACAGTAGGGAGTGATCCTGATCCCACTGAAGTCAACTGCGGCATTCTTTATGACATTGCAGGATAGTGCCTCTATTAAGAAATAATAAGAAAATGAGATACTTTGAAGAGAGGGGTTTAAAATGAACTGGCTCTGTTGGCCTCTTTTGTAAAAATACCTTAGAGCCACTCTTATCAAGTCAAAAGGTTCACTGAAAAGAGAAATTAAAAGATGCCGCTCGTGGAGCCTGGCAAAACATGAAGTTCGCAATAAATATCTCTCCAATCCAATTATAACATTCAAATCAAGGAGAAAAAAAAATTATGAAATATAATGAAAGCTTTCTTTCTACTGGAAAAGTCTACTTGGAGGTGTCCAGACCTAAGGGAATTTCCAAGTCAGCATTATAGTGGGGAAAAAATGTAATGTAAATGAGAGTGAAATAATCAAATTTTTCTGGTGGAAATAAGTGCAGTTGTTTGATGTAATTTTGACACACGGCATAATTTCAGCATCAACACTGGAGTTTAAAGGATCAGTGTGTCTTCATGAGATTTCTATACAGAAAAGCCATTCAACGGGAAAATCTAAATCAGACTTTGGTATGCACGTTGGGCCCCTCTACGACAGCAAGCCATGTATTGTATTAGTTGCAAATAGAAAAATAGAGATGACCCTTTTTCAGTAATTTCTAGGCACCCTTTCCACTTGAAAATCCAGCATGATTATGGTGTCTAAATCACAAGAAATGCGACGTGTGAATGTTTTCATGCTCACAAAATCAAACTTTGTTTTATGCCCCTAACGCCAGCTCAGCCATTTAAAGATGCACACCGTTTTCGACAGTGAGTTACGCTGGGCTCATGTCACCACGTTTATTGCAGATGTAATTTTTAATATCATGGGGATATATTCGAAACAATTAAAGCAATTAAAGCAGGGCATGTCTTTGGTATTTTACTCAATCTTGTAGCCTGTATGAAATATATTTGTAATTTTGGGTTCATTTCCAAATGGAGGCAGATTCACACACCCTCACAGCCAAACTCAGCGCAAGAACCAACAATTAAATGAAGCCTGAGATCCAGTCCAAAGGAGGCATATACTCAATTTAATTTTCAAATAGCTTAATTAATAGTTTCAGTTAAAGCAAAGAAGTGAAAATGGGTCAAACTATGTAAACATTGGTTAGAAAAACACACTGTCCAGCCAAAGCATTGTAGAGGTGCTTTTAAGAAGAATGGCCTTTAAATTTAATTTAAACATGGTTTTCTGACTTAGGTAAAAGCCCAGTTCAGACAAGGCCCAAGCCACTTTTTATGCCATAAAGAATTACCGAGGAATGCTGAGAGTTTATTTAGTCTTTGCTTGTTCCGAGGCTGTGTTTCACTCTGCAGTCATCATTTTCTCCTTGCTGTCAGCGTGTTGCTACCTCTCAGCAGCTCAGCATTCACCGAGAGCCTCAGTGTGTTTTGAAGCTGAGTTTAATCACCAGTGGGACCCGTACGAATGCTACAAAACATTGTTCACAAATATTTACTGGAATTTTGAAATGAATTGGAGGAGACTCTGCTATTGCACTCTTAGTGTTTGCTTTCTGCAAACATTCAGGTTCAAGTTCTTATTGACATGGCTGTGATGGATGGGATCCCTTACATAAGTCTCAAGGCCAGGAGGGTGCTTTTGCACCGGAGCAATCGGGGAGCAGAAGCAATATCACGTGCCTTATCTGACCAGTCATCGGTAACTAGCAGCCCTCAAATAATGGGAAGAAACACTTACTGATTTGTTGGTTTTTCCAGAATTCCTGAGGGGCAAAATGATAAAACTCGGAAAATTTCTCTCTCTGTTCCAGAAAACGTGTATATACAGAGAAAGGGACTTTCTTTACTCAAAAAATATCTTTTGCAAAATTTTTCGTTGGTTCTTAAGTCTCAGCTTACATGAAACAAGGGTATACTAATTTGAAAGTGGTGGAGAATGTCGTGTTTAAGAATTCTTTTATTTATTATGCAGTAGCATGTACGTGACTCGATATATATGTTTGTAGTTTGAAGTTTCTGCTGCAGCGAGGACAGCGAGTTCTTTCCAGGTTTGCTGATTTACAGTTAACTTCCAGCATCTTAACTTTTTGGTGTGAACAACCGAAGGGTTTCCATTTGTTTGGTTTGTTGTTTGCTTTAATCTGATTAAGTTAATAAAAAGTGACAGGTAGAAGGATGAAGAAAGATTATAGATGATGAATATCAAGACTGGCTGAGGTTTGGCATTACGGTGCGTTGCTTTAGGAAGCTGTCCCTGACATCCCCTTCATCGGCACCTCTTACCGGTATGATAAACTTTGGGAGTTTGAGCCTACATTTTGGCCAAGTTGTATCACGTGAAAATGTTCCCCAAATTCTCCCGTCGCACCTCGACGTGTGCAGAGCACGTCACGCAGCATATGTTGGCAACATCTGAAGGTACTGCTGCCGTATGCCAGCCATCCCCTTGGGAGCGTGGTTAGGTTTTGGGGAGGAAATCCGTTGTTGGTGGCTTATGGAGTTCATGGTTGGCAACTGAGACTGATGGTTGTTTCGGCCTTCCTGATCTGAACGCATTTGCTTCCATTGTAAAGGACAACATATTCTGTACAGTGGAACGAAAACTAGCTGGTTCTTCTCATCACCTGCAGAACATCTGCAGAAGTAAGGAAATTATCCAAGATCTTCATAATGAAGAACATTTTTTTACTGATGTGTTCAAAATGCAAAACCACAGCAGGAGACAACATCCTTTTCACGGGAAACAAACAAACAAACATTTGAGGTTGAAGAACAGCCCAGATGAGCTGGCCTTCTCCAGCTTGTCCGTAAAGTTAAACGTGTCAAAGGGTTCTCTGCTAGGCAAAGGAAAGATGTAGGAGAGGAGTTTATAAATGGCAGTTGGGGCAATTAATGTTAACCATCAATATCAGAATGGCTTAGATTGCATGATTAACTAGTAAGAGTTTTGAGCTGGCTGGTAATTTCAGATTAAATAGCCAGGCAGCCAGTGACTTGAATATTGATGAATATCCTGTGTTTTATTAATATGCATTCTCTATAAATTAGAGGCTTAGTACACAAAGAAGAAACCTAACGCTCTTGCTATTTTTCATTGCCATAGGTAGAGCTGAATAATTCATAGCAATTAATTTATTTCACTGATTTAGTCTTTTGGGGTGAGGGGGGAAGTTGAGCACA
This sequence comes from Phoenicopterus ruber ruber, assembly GCA_009819775.1. NCBI lineage: Eukaryota > Metazoa > Chordata > Aves > Phoenicopteriformes > Phoenicopteridae > Phoenicopterus > Phoenicopterus ruber. The sequence continues at coordinate 17,528,016 of CM020227.1, read as the reverse complement.
AGTAGTCTGCAGGTAATTTTTTTCACATTTATTTATTACAAATAACTCACCAAACACGTTTGAAGACTAAATGTTAGTTGCAGAGAATTTTTTGTGTTCTTAAAGTGGAGAAATTGGGAGGAACTTGAGCAGAACTGCAAGCAACCCACCAGTGATTACAAGAACCCAAATGAATTTTAAATTGCCAAAAAAGCACAGCTAATTGCAAATACAACCCAGTTAGGATCAGTCTCATGTTGATCTGTATTGATTGGTGCAATACCGGTTACATTGCATGTTTCTGTTCCTCATTTGATTGATTGTAATTCTTTAGGACCAAGATTTTCTTACAAATATTTTTGCGTGCAGAATTTGCTGTCTGTATTTTGTCCCTGATGTATATAAAATGGAAAAGGTGAAACGCTGCCCCTTTTGAAACCAATGGGAGTTTTACCATGGAAGACTTTGGAAGGTCGAGGATTCCACCTACTGCTGGAAACATTCCTGAAAATATTTTTTGTGCAAATCGAGTAATCACGTGTCCAACACAAATGACATTTTGTATTTGTGCAAAGCTTCTGAGTATCCAAATATAGATTTTAAATTTTTTTTTAGGGAGGGGGACGATGGTGCGGCTTTAAGTACGAGATGAAATGTTGCAGCACAAAGATCATTTGCCAGTCCTGCAGCTCGGGGTGGCTGCAGCCCTGTTTGTGTCACACGGTCATATCTGGAGCAGGTAATATCCAGAAACGCATGAGGAGGAGGAGGCGGCTGTATGATTACTGCCTCTCCCTTTTGCTGGTTCTTACAACACGCTGCACAGCAGTGAGAGTTGCATAGCATGCAATAAATCATTGCCTCATTATGCTCCTTCGGTAGGTTTGTTTAGGGCACCAACTCTAGTACCAGCTCCAGAGGATTATTTGTTCTTCCCAGAAATTCCTCTCAGATATAGACTTCTGTTTTGATTTGCAGAGAAAAAAAAATCTCCATGTCTTATTTTTAAAGTAATTTCTTAGTGTACACAACAATTTGCGTTACAGAACTGCCTAAGAAAATAATTCAGGCAATGTCTGGAGATGATTTTAATTTGTACAAGGACGATTTTGTGAAGAGGAGGCAAGAGGTTAAAGAAGGTGGTCATGTTTTTGTGACTTGTCAACATGAAATATTAGCAAATGAAGCACAGGGTTTTCCTCCCCTCCTTTCTTCCTTCCTCCCTTCTTGCCTGCCTGCCTTTTTTCTTTCCTTCTTCCCTTCTTTCTTTCTTGTGTACACAGAAGCTGCTGATCCCTTACCTAACCAGATTATGTTGAATTGTTCTCAGTTGTAAAAGAAGCCTAAGAACCTCATTAAAAAATATTGTGAGGTCCTCATTCACTTTTTCCATATGGCTTTAGCCAGCCCCAGTCTACAGCTGGTGCAGGAGGGCACTGGTCTGACTGATAGAATAAGGATTTTTGTCACTTGGTTTTGATTTAAGCAGAAAAATCATCTTAAGAAAAAGTGTTCATTAGTTGGCCTAATTTCCTAATGAGGAGTGGTATTCAGCACTGCTGATTTTGATAAAACAGTATTTATTTAGCGTTGCACCAAGGAAATGCTGGAATAACCTAGATTGTCCCTGCAATGAATTTGAACGGCTAGAGCTGAGACTTCAGAGAGCAGGTGGGTACACTGCAACACGGCTGGGTTTGCTGCAGCGTGACAATGTGATCTAGGATCCGATCCAGACTCCTTGGAAATCAATGGAAATTCTACCCTTGACTTTACTGGGCTTTGGATCCTGCTCCAGTTGTGCCAGAGTGGTAATGAAATGACTCCAACTTGGGGGAAGAATTTTCTGGCTTAACAGATTCAGCATTTTGTATTGATGGGTTTGTTTATACAAGGGGTTCTGACTTCAAGTTTGAATGGTTTTCACACATGCCTTGCTCTGGTCCTCCCTCCTAGTCACAGTTCCTTGAAAGGCAATAAATTTCTGGTTTGTGACCACTAACAGACATCCCAGCTGAACAACAAAATCTCGTGGATGATTGATGTGAAACTCAAAATCACCGTAAGCTTGCTCAAAATGTGACCTGCCTTCACAGAAAAGCTCCCTGAGCTTTCTGAACCTTTCAGCAAAACTAGATGTGTTCAAAGCCACAATGAAACACAGTTTTGTGTAATTTGGGGTTTCATTATACGTACTTCTGCATTGTTGTATCTCAGAGTCCTGGATATAATTCTTATTTCATCCTAAACTCTTACAAAGAATTTAGGAATAGAAGATGTGCTGAGGTCAGGACCAGAAAAGACTTTTTCCAACCCCCACTGCAACCTGAGTCCCCCATAAACATTTAGGACTCAGCAAGAATCGTACCCAACTCTTTTTGATGGAAGTACAGTAGTGACCTTCTAGATTGATTAAAGATGTGACATTGATTGACTTTGAAGGGAGCCACATCCACCCCTCTTCTGCCAAAAAGGCAGTGGCTGCAATGTGAAGCCTCAAGGCTGGGGCATTGCTCTTCCAAGTACATGGAAGACGTCCAAGGGTAACGGGATAATGCAGATAATGGGATAGGGTTTCTCCCCTCCTGTCCCTCAAATACCATATAGCTAGATTTTAGCTATCCAGACTCAGGTCTTAGGAGACTCTTCTCTGATAGCTATTTAAAAGATGAAGTAGCTAAGGAAATGAGCTCTTTTTATAGGTTATGTAGGATGTTCGGTGGCTGAGAATGTCAAAAAGGACTGGTAATGTTGACTCTGCAGGGACCTTTGGTTGTGATGGGGGGATGATGCTGTGAGGACCGACGTGAACAGTGCAGTGGAAGGGATGTTGTGGTGGGGAAAGAGCTCTATTCCTCTGGCAAACCCACCCCTGATGATTTTACACACTGTCACTTCGGGGTGTCTAGTTTGAGAGATGATGCTAAAATGGCCCAATTTTCCGAAGATACGCAGTATCTTAGCAATATCTGGTCTCTTTAAGGCACCTTGGGTTGGCACTGAGAAATACTGGTCTCCAAAATTACCACTTTTGAAAATCTAGGCCACTAAACCTGATATGAACTATCAGAAACCAGAGACAAGGGAGCATTTATGTTGGAGAATGCGTAGTGGCTTGAAAACAACAAATCAAAATAATTCACCCTTTTATGTGTAAATCTCTTTCTCTTTGATACACGAATTGAAAAGCTGTCTGGTTTCCTTGTAGTTTCCATAAGCAAGCAGTGTGTGACTGTACCCTCTAGGATGCTATTTAAGCGTTATTTAAAGTGCAGACCTGCTAAGGTCAAGCAAGCTCATCTGTATGCTAAAACTGAACCCACCAAATCTCATACCTAAAACCAGCAAGCAAGGAGGTCTCAGATTCCGCGGTTCCCTCCTGACAAGGGTATGGCGTGACAAATGGTGAAGCACCAAAAGATCAAAGTGCTTTTTCAGGGATTACAATAAAATCAGTGACAGAAAGACACCAAGTCCTGGTGCAGGTGCCTGCCGTTCCAAAGCAGTCTTTCGCAGAGATGACACCGCCAGCCCATTGCAAGGGGACGCGGGCAGGAGCTGCAAACCGGCAGTAATAGCATCAGCAAATTTAGATCCTGTGTAGTGCATTTCTGAGCCAGTAGAAAGACTGAAGAGTCACTGCAAGAAGCCCACGTGGAAGGGATTACTGTAACTCCCTGAATTTACTGTGAGCATATTGAAAAGAAACTTTTCGAAGCAGACATGGAAAGACAGTGTGATGTGTTTTGCTCATATTCCAGAGTTGCTTTCCTCTGTGTGAGCGCCTTAATCCAGATCCTGTTGAAGTCAATAGCTGTCTTGCCTTTCAGAAGGATTATGGCCCTAAATAGCTACTTTAGGAAGTGTACTTTGCTTGGTGATAACACAAAGCAGAGGGTGGATGATTAACACCAATTAGGATTATTTACAAGAACGTAGAAAACAATAGGTCCATAAATCTTTGTCTTATCAATTGTAGTTCCTCCCGTGTAATTTAGTCATCATTGGGCAAACTGTGTGGTTCACTATTCGTTGAGTAGAGATCTGACTGCTGTTAGCTGAAGTTTGTGGAAATGTTGAAGGTATAATATGACCTAGTAAAACAGCAGAGTGTTACAAAAAACTTCTGGTGGTTTTCAGCATTTTTTATGTTATAAATCCCCTACAGTTTTTCCCCAGGTATATTTAGTGTATTTAAGGTGACTGACAGTCGCCTTGCTTCTCTTGAGTTACGCTTCAGCTGCGTCTACACTAGTGTCTCAGTTTGGAGCCCGGGGTGGTTTTGCAGCAATCCCCTGGTTGTCTCCGTTTGTTGGGCACTCGTCCAGCTGCAGAGCAGCTTCAGTGCACACAGATTCCTTCGAGGGAGACCCAGTGGGGAGGTCTCTCCAAAAGCACGCCAGGGCTTGGTGGGACATTCGGTTCTGATCCAAGGGGTCAGCTACACCACCACAAAGTCCTTCAGGGTGTACGTAACCCTGCTTTGCAAGAGGAAGGCTGTCAAACTGCCCAGGGCTCCCGTGCCAGCCTGGAGTGCAGCTTGTGCTATAGAGAGGGTCAAATGCTTTACGTGACACTCCTTTTGCTGGTGACTGGCAGCTCTTGTGACTGCTGCTCCTCTTTCTTCCACCAAGACTTCTCCTGGTTCATTATCCTTTCTGTTTATTAACTTCCCCATCTTCTGTAGCTGTTCCTCCTTGCTGCTGTCCTTTTTTCTTCTACTTTTATCACTTTTTGTGATCCCTTTTCCAATTTCCAACCTTAGTCTCCCGGAAGACCTGGAGTGGTGACGCCTGGACGCAGAGGAGATCACACTGCTTATAAATCTGCACCTTGAGGAGGCCAAAAGTTTCTTCAGCAGCAGGAGGTAAGCCAGGACTGCTGGTGGGTGTAAGGAACAGAGAGCAATGCCACACGCGTTCAAGAAGATGAAGGCAGCATTCTTGAGGATGGAGACTTTGGGGCAGTATCACGGTCCTGTACAGAAAGCTTGAAGACATCTTCAGGTGGGAAAACACCACCCAGCCAGCCACCTGTTTGGTTTAGCCCACGGACCTCTGGGGTCTGCACAGCAGAGACTGAAAACTCTTGACTTACCCTAAATTTCCTCTTTGTGGACTTCTGATGTGATAGGAATGGCACAAAAAATCAATATATCTGCTTTGCCATAACTTTTTCAGCCTGCTAACTTTCCCAGGACTACTTTCTGCTCAAATTACTGGAACTTAATTACATGAGGCTTAATTTCAGTTGCTTGGCCAGCTTTAAAAACATATATTCAAATTTGAACCACAAGGGCAGAATTTTGGGAGCCTCTTTGTCCTCTCACTTTGGGTTATTTTAAATGAAGAAACTGTGCCTGTGAATCTCTGCTTTATGACACCTATTCCAAGTCAGTCTCCCTTCTGGAGAGGCTTCCCAGCCTCTCAACAGTTTAAGGGGAGCACAAACTACCCCTTATGTTATACTTTATGTTTTTGAAACTGTGCAAACAATAGATATTTGTCTCCTGCTTATGCATTTTCTTGTAAATAAAATGTAATGAGACCAGAGATGGAGTTACACTGACTTTACATCAGATAAGAATTTGTCCTGACATTTTACATAAAAGTGTTGTATTATCTGTATGTTTCTCGAGTAGATCTTGCAAAGTTTAATTGCAACAAAAAAAAGAAGGGGAGGGAGAACCAAAGGAGGGGCATGGAGGAGAGAGAAGGTGAAAGGACACAGATGGGGAATGGTGGGGTTGGAGGATAGCACTGGCTATCAAAGTGTTATCTGAGCATTCCCGTGATTAAGACTTATTGTCTTTCTGACCTCATCATTTCATTATAATCTACTGCTTAGGTGATAAGTAATAAATAACCTCCAAATTTTATTGCATTTGCTCACTTTCTTTAGAAGATTTTGCATCAGTTTTTTCCCCTCCATAAGATCTCATTTCTGCTAAGGCATGAAGACTTTATGTTTCTGCTGGGGTTGACATGTTCTTCTGGTATATCACTGTTGTTATTTAGCTAGCAAGTGTCCCACAGCAATTCATCGAGTAACACTTCCATCTATCACATTGGAATGATCAAGAATACATTGCAGCTGGTGCGCAAACACCAATGTATATCTAGAGCTGGGCACCCACCTCCAACTTAGCAGATAAAAAACTCTCCAAAGAGCCAACAAAAGTGGGCTTTTTTTAAACACCCCAACCCACTAGTGGATTATCCTTAATGCGTTGGCAGCATGCCCCATCCTTCTGCTGTAGGAATGCTAGCCTGGCTCTGCAGCCCTGGGGTTTTGTGTTGCAGCATGCAGAAGAAATAAAGTGCAAGACTAATTTGTAATAGTTCATGGCACTTGTTTCCTCTGCAGCCCGGGGTCACCTTATTTACCTCCAAAGAGGCAAGTGTAGTAAGCAGCACCTCTCTTTGGGGAGTATTCTCGCCTAGTCAGTGTGGCTGTGCAGGAGAGGGCTTCTCGTAGCGCTGGCTGTTGTTTCTAGGAGCTCACTGACACGTCTTCAAGGGCTGAGGGTTCAGCTTCTTCTGCGTGAGAGAGGAGAGGAAATGACCTTCACCCAGCTGAGCAGGGAACAACAGGAAACCCTCATGGTCCGAAGCTCCTGCCATTTCCCACCCCCCGGAATCCGGCACTCGGGGACCGTTTTGATGAACTGTCAGGGTTTTTGCCAGGGCTTAGCTGCTGCAAATATATTAGCAAAGTATGTTGATGATTCATGGCGAAATGGTGTACGCTGATTTAAGTGATGGACTAGTCATTCTGTAATGGATTTGAGAATTCCCAATCAGATTGTACTTAGTTTTATCAAGCAGGAAGCTGGCAGGCTGTGTTTTAATCAACTGATAGCATCGCTTGGCAAGTGGCATCCAGCTAGTGAACAGAGTATTTCTCAAAGACCAGCTCACTAAGTTGCAAACAGAAACATCCACTCAGATCTTTCAGGTTTACCTCCTATTTGTCCTGTCTAGCCTGTTTCTTTCCCAAATTAAACTTTCAGCTGCAAGTGCAGAAAGATGCAGCACATACAGATCCTGTGCTGTTCCTTCACGGATGTTGGAGGGGCAATGGATGAGGCAGAAGACATTTGCTCCATCCTCCAGCAAGCTGTATTGAAACAACCTCCCAGATATAGCACAACATCCCAGAACCATGTAAATTCAAGGATTTGATGCTGACACAAGTTTTTGAGCACTCACATTCCATAAGCACAGTAAATCTATAATGGGGCCACACCAGGTGAGACACAGACTTTTCTCCTTTGAGTCAGGCTGTTTCATGACCCATTATCCCACTTTATCACCCAAGACGTACCCTGTGTTCTGACCTGTGCCAATAGACATCAAGAATGGTTTCCTTTCCTTGTGAAACACATCAGCCTCTTCATTACTTCTGGGAAACACCATCTCCTGTTGAGCATCTTCACAGCACAAACCCTCAGGTGCCATAGCTACCTTAAATAATTCAGGATTTATGTTCTATCGCAATTATTGAGCTATGCAGCCATCTACACGCAGCAAGTCAGCAAGTTTGCTGATGACATCAAGCTGTGTGACGCGGTCAACATGCTGGAGGGAAGAGGGACCTTGACAGGCTTGAGAGGTGGGCCCATGCGAACCTCATGAAGTTCAACAAGTCCAAGTGCAAGGTCCTGCACATGGGTCAGGGCAATCCCAAGCACAAATACAGGCTGGGTGGAGAATGCATTGAGAGCAGACCTGAGGAGAAGAACTTGGGGGTGTTGGTTGATGAGAAGCTCAGCATGACCCAGCAATGTGAGCTTGCAGCCCAGAAAGCCAACTGTATCCTGGGCTGCATTAAAAGAAGCGTGACCAGCAGGTTGAGGGAGGTGATTTTCCCCCTCTACTCCACTCCTGTGAGACCCCACCCTGAGTACTGTGTTCAGCTGTGGGGCCCCCAACACAAGAAGGGCATGGACCTGTTGGAGCGAGTCCAGAGGAGGCCACAAAGATGATCAGAGGGCTGGAGCACCTCTCCTATGAAGACAGACTGAGAGAGGTGGGATTGTCCAGCCTGGAGAAGAGAAAGCTCCAGGGAGACCTTCTAGCAGCCTTCCGGTATGTAAAGGGGGCCTGCAAGAAAGCTGGAGAGGGACTTTTGACAAGGGCATGTAGTGATAGGACAAGGAGTAATGGCTTTAAACTGGAAGAGGGTAGATTTAGGTTGGATATAAGGAAGAAATTCCTCACTCTGAGGGTGGTGAGGCACTGGAACAGGTTGCCCAGAGAAGTTGTGGCTGCCCCACCCCTGGAAGTGTTCGAGGCCAGGTTGGCTGGGTCTTTGAGCAACGTGGTCTAGTGGAAGGTGTCCCTGCCCATGGGAGGGGGGGTTGGAACTAGGTGATCTTTAAGGTCCCTTCCAACCCAAACCATTCTATGATTCTATGATTCTACGTAGCTGTGCTTAAGCACAGAATCAAACCTGGGGAGCGGGTTTGTTGTGCCTAGCTCCTCTATAGTAGTTGCTGTGCTTAGCAACCCACCTCCAATATAAATATATCTGCTACTCTGAAGAGCAGGCTTTGAAAAGCACCAGAAGGGATCACTCCCCCATAAGGATTTTTTCCAACATTACAGAGCTGTTAGGACTTTAAGGGAGAAATTCTTCTCCCAGTTAAGCTTCCCATCCAGAGAGGTCAAGATTTCACCCAGGCTGATGAAGCTCTGCTGTAACTTGCTGCGATGGGTCATGAACCCCCATTTAAAGAGAAGTCCTGTCTGAACTGCTCTCGAGCCACGCAGGCATGGAGGGAGATGGAGAGCAGCCGTCCATGGAGATGACTGTAGGGAGCCATCCACGACGTCTTTGCATAAGGGTCCCACGACGCTGCGTCGGGGAGCGGCTCACTGGGCTGCTAGCCAAGCTGTATAATCCTGTTGGGTTAAAATTGGTCAAACATTTGAGGCCCTCAGAAGAGGCTGATGATTGAAAGGGTGTAAAATAACTGTGCTCACAAAAAGTAATAAAAATGAAAGTGAGGTATAAGTACCAGAGAGGAGTGATTCATCGGGAAATTGTACTCTTGAAGTTGCGTTGCAAATCCTGTGTGAGGGAGGAGGTGTGCATTAGTATGGAAGGGCTAGATCCGGGTTTGTCCAGAGGAGTTGAAGATACAGTGAAGATTAACAATCAACCCCGTAATTCAAGGGAAAATTTTCCCTTATATAACTTCCATCTTTGATACTGTCTGCTGACCATTACATGAAAATCAGAGAAACCAAAAAAGATCCCTCTCTCCAGTGTCACATCCACGTGAGAACTTCAGCAGATAATACCACCCAGTGCAAGAACTGAAGTTAACGTTTCCAATTCCAGAATCAGCAAAAGGACACGTGAAAGCAAAGCTGAAAAAAATCTGTCCTCTCTCCCTGGACTGGAGAGCATACGATTTCCACGGGGTTGTTTTCTGTGTAAACATTGCTATTTGTTTTACAAATTAAAATAAAAACATATCTTGCAGACATATTCAATAATTTAGTTTTAAACCAAGATAATTAATGTATCTGAACTTTATCACAGAGCATAAGTAAGTGGGAAAAATCCCCTAGCCAGATGTGAAGAGCCTAATCTTGACTTTCCCATAAATGTTTCATAGGTTTGGGTTCATTTATCACAATGTTTGCTCACTTTTATGAAAACTCTGCTGATGGAATCATCTAATTTCTGAGAGCATCTCCAGGGACAGGAGGCTACGTTACAATATCTCACATTATATGTCATTCAGGCAGCGTCTCCCAGATCATAAAACCTGTGGAAAGGGAATGACACTTGAATAGCAGATTCCTCCTCCTTTTCCTTTTTCTGATCATTTTTTGCCCAGCAGAGTGTACTCCTCCTCCTCGTGCTGTCTGACCCTGTGCAGGCAGGCTGCTCATCTCCGTTCTGTAAAGGAACAGACTCTGGTGTTTGTCTCTCCTTGCTCTACCTGACTGCCTCATCCCGTCTCACACTACCTCATATATGGATTGGGTTTTTTCCTTCCGTCTTTGTGCTCTCATTTATATCGCCCCACTATCCATGTTTTATGCCTATGAATGCTGCTGGGTGAACTGGTGAGCACAGCACTGATCCAGCTGACAAAATATCTGAAAAAAGCCCAAGGTTCAGACCAATCATTTCCCTGGTCTGAATCAATGCATTCCTGACCAAAAATTTGTGCTAACACCAGGTCAGGAGAGGTACAAAGAGACAGCACCTCTCCACCCAGCGTCGGTGCTAACCCGTGGGCCTGTTGCACTGCTCTCTCGATGCTTTGCAGCAGTTCAAGGGATTTTGGTAAAGACCTCAAGGAAGGGTTATATGGTCTTAAAGCATTTCATTGGTGCATTCGTGTCCATACAGTCAGACAGGGCTTCAATTTTTAAGATTCCTTCCCTATTATCATGGAAACTTGCTAATTACTGTAGAAGCTTGCTAGCAACTTGCTTGAGACACCAGCTTCAATGCAGCAAAGCACTTGCAGCTTGCATAAATCTCAACGTGCAAATCCGTGGTGTCCTTTGAGTGAAAATAGGTTTTCTAGGAGACGATCATGTTGCTTTAGATATTATTTTAACATTCAAATCTAAGGCCAAGATCTCAATCTCAGCTCATGCAGTTGACCACAGAGACCATAATCAGTTTTATTTTGTATGGTAAATCCATTCCAGATTACTACTCCCACTGCGTATTTCTTCATGTAGGAATTGTGCACCAAACTGGTCTGATTAATACCAGGTTATTGTGCCTACTAGTGCACTTACAACACAACTTTGCAACAGGAAAATAATCCTGGCCTTTTTAAACACCGAGGAGAGCAGAAAAAAAGGACAACATCAGGACTAAACCAGTTCTGACAATTTCTCATTTCCATTTATTCAGAAAAAAATCATAATTGAGACTTTAAAAAGAAAGAAAGAAAAGCCCTCCATGACTTTAAGTGTAAAATCCATTTTAGTAGCAGGAAGCTGTTATATGGTTAGAGCAGTTATTTTTATTGTCTGTCTGGGTATAGTTTTTAACTGCAGGCACAGAATAAATCAATAGTGTCATAAAGCTACTCTCACCCTCTGCCCTTTCTAAAGGGACATTGTTCAGTGTCTGCGCTGGATGTGACACAGACTGCTGCTTTGATGCACAGAATTACGCCTCAACTAATGTGCTAAGGGAGAGCTGAGTGTGACACATATTTACCTGTATCTCTTTGTCTGTATCATCTCAGAGTCACCAGCTTAAAAGCAAAATAAAACACAGATACACACACAAAAATGCACAGAAGTTCTTCATCAGAGGAGAGGGGGATATTCTGGTTATTCTCTTGCAAATGATATTTTCAATGAATTTGTCCATTCATAATTCTTCTCAGGTGACATATTTCCAAGGCTATCCAAGAAAAGAAAGCATGCAGTGATTCATAGGATAGTCCCCACAACTTAAACCTGTCTGTAATCTGCTCCTTAATACAGCGAGGAAGGACATAGCAGGATCTGACTGTAGGAAGCTGAAGCTAGAAAAAATTTCCTTGGAAGTGTGCCTTCTTAATAGCAAGAGTAGTTAACGGCTGGAACAGTTGGCTTAGGAATGCGGCGGATTTAGCATTACTTTCAGTCTCTAAATCAAGAGTGAGTGTCTTTCTAAAGATATGCAATAGCTTCAGCAGAAGTTATGGCTTTGATGCTGAAATGAGTGGGTGAAGTTCTTCAGCTGTGTTACATAGGAAACAAAACCAGATGATTATGATGGTCCTTTTCAGCCGTACTAATCCATTAAATCCTGGTTTGGGGCCTTTCACACGTTGGAGTTTAAAGCAGCCTCTTAGGTTTTCCGGATGGTTTCTGCAGGTGATACGCGTTCCAGAGCTGGGTCTGACAAAATCCATCTAAATGGGTGTCCGCAATTGACACACTTTATAATTTATGTACAAATCACTGCCTCTGAAAGCAGTTCCAGATCCATTTCCCCGTGCAGCTGAGTTCACTCTGACTGTTCTGTGCAGCGAGGCCTTTCCTTTGCAAAGCAGATATGCATCTGAGCCGAAATACGCACCACGTGCCGCTGGGTACCCCAAGAACAGTCACCCCTAACATGGACCACGGAGAAATAAACCTTTATGTTTCAAATTCTTAAAGAGATTTATTGTCAGCAATACACGTTGTCAAGTTAATTCATCGCTCCTCTCCTTGCTTGTGCATTGCAGCTTCCCCAGGTTGGCACTTCTGACAAAGGCACGAAAACTGTACTTGTGCTGCAAGTGGGAGGTGGAGACAGAGAAAATCTGTGCTCTGTCTGTAGGACTCCGTGCCGAGACAGCTCTATTTTCACATCTAGTCACAAGCCGATCAGTATTACCTCCGTATTTGTTTTGAGGACGGCTCTCAAGAAATGGAATTGGAGTTTGGATTCAGTAAGATTAAAGAAAGCAACCCAAAAAATAATGCAGGTGGCTTCTGAAGGTAGCACAGCTCACGTGTAGCTTAGTGCTCCGGAGGCAGAGAGACCGCAGGAGTTTGCACACTCCTTGGTGAGCGTGGAAGTTGTTGACTGTGAATAACATTCATCTGGGTAACCTAATCTTTGTTTTCCTTCTCTCTACAAAATGCTTACTGCTGGATTTTGATGTCTATAAATACTGATTTGGATTTCCCTTCCTCCCCCCCCCCCAGCTCTATTGAAAGCGAAGCCATCTCAGCCCAGCACTGGTTGCTGACTCCCTCCCTTCGGCTCTTCCCCATCCCCACGGTGCGTGAGCTCGGTCGCGTGCGGCCCCTCGGCTTCCCCTCGGGACGCTGGCGCTTGGGAACGAGAATAACAAATGTCGGGGAACAAACGAGACCCCAGCGGGTACGAAAAGCAGTTTAGGAAAAAACCCCACACGAACTTCCTGGATTCTCAAACTTTTTCACAAATAGCCAGTGGCCGCCTGAATAGCAGCAAGCAGCAACAATAATAATAAATTACAGTAAATATCATGCTGCCATAAGTGACAGCAAACCAAACCCACTGCTGTTCAGAAATGAATTGGGGAAAATATTTCTTAATCTCTTTCTGTATTATTCAGCCAGCTGTAATGATTTATAGCACTCCAAAGAAGTTGCTGTACGGAGTTGTTTCTTAATCATCCGTCTTAGCATCTTGCTATTTTCCGCGTGTGTCTGTGCTTTGGCGGGGGCTCCGGCGCTGCTTGCTGCAGCAGTTTCACCGTCGGCTGCCGCTGCCTCGGTGCACAGCGGCTGGACCCGGGCTGGGGCCGTGCGTACTCCCCCTGGGAATAAACTGATTTAATGCAAAGGACCTCTCAGCCTTTCTCCGGGACCCTGCTGCCTTTGGGGACAAATCTGCTATTAGGAGGAGATGGTCCGAAATGGGAAAGCTGTGCTCGGCCGTCGCTGAGCAGGGGTCAGCCCCGTAACAGCATCTTGAAGGAAGGTGTTGCCCCAGAAGCCGTCTGGTTCGAGCTCATGTGGCTGTAAATAATCCACATCCAGCGGATGCGGGGGGCTTTGGTGCTGGTGTGCGTCGGACGGATGCCCTGCAGACGAGTCTGTCCCCCGTGAGTCTGCGAGCACACTCATTACCAGTGCGGGAAAATAAAATGGTGGGGGATAAATTAAACTGGGAACACAGTATCAATCGCTGCTGTCTTTGTCAACTTATTACCAAAGATTTATACGTGAGGCAGCGAGGACTGCTCAGTGACACATTTTAATTTAATTAAATTTCCTGTTGGATTGATGTCTGATCAATCAATAATGTTAATGTTTTTGCAATTTAGAGATTAAAGCTTGGATGAGCGGATATTGAAATACTCTCACATCCAGCTGCCTGGGAATATCTTTTTCTGCTTCCATTTCTCAGAAAACCTGATTTGGGTGAGGATGCATCCCGGGGCTTGCCATGTACCTGCCCCAAGCCTGAAAGCTTTGCCCCATCCTGGCAGGAGGCAAGGGAGCTGTGCAGCAGTGTCACTCCTCTGAGAGACAAAATTGCACGGAGCTAAGATCTGGGTTTGTGCAAAATCTGTATAGCTCTATATATTTTCTCTCTGATGTTCAATATAGGGGAAAGTTGGAAGAATGGGGCATTGCTAGTGTGATACTTCCCCTTGCTACATGCTCCTTGTTCTGGAAATCTACAGCATAGAGGTTGCACCTGAGGTTTTGAATCTAATGGCCACCAGGGCATCAGTCCTCCACGGGTCCTCTAGTCCTGCCCGCTCCTCTGGCCACCGCAGCCTCTTGCAGCAAAGAGTTCCCCAGTTGAACCGCTGCTTTCTAAGCTGCCATCCAGGGGACAACAGGATCCTGGTCTGGAGCTGAATGCAACGCTTCTTGAAGATCCTTGCCTGCCCAAATTTCTCACAGATGAGCTAATTGTGCTCCACCCTCTTCAGGCTGTGAAGATAAAGAGATGCTGTAGCATGTCCACAGAACCTTTTTTTCCCTCTTACTGCCTTGTTTCATTTAGTGCCTCAAATATTTCAGTAGTGAGGTCAGGAAAGGCTTTAACTTGTTCAGGGGTGTTATTCTACGCTGACTTTTCTGTGAGGCCTTGGGGTCTTACACAGCCCTTTAAAGACTTACGACTCGAGCAAAAAAAATAATCCACATTTTTAAACTTGTAAAAGTGTGAACCCAAATTTCGTCTGAGTTGCAGCAGTGGCCATAGTCTCAATCAGTTAAACTAGTTTGTCAGATCTTAACACCATCGAAACTTGGACGGCGAGAAATCCCAGCCTGGCTCCGAGGTCTGCAGGCTCCAGCATCCCTTTCTGGTCTCCAGGTCAGTACCATAGCTGGCTCTGTGCTACACGGGGTGCTTATATGCTCATTGTGTTTAGGGGAGCCTTAAAAGGGCCAATTTCCTACCCAGCTCTATTTTAAAATCTGTAAAATCTATATGTGTTCTTTCCCTTAAGGACTCTCTGGTGGCTGTTTGTGGTGTGCCTGTCCCTCAGACAACCCCACAGTAACACACACGGGGAAGAAGGGACAGAGAAAGAAGGAAGGGGAAAGAAAGAGCAGCTCATTTTCCACTCTAGCACAGGCACCTGAGGAGTAGAAGTCAGCAGCTTTTTGACGGTACAAGGACTTGGTAACTTAAAACAGGAAGCAAAAGAAACACCATGACCAAATAACTTTGCCTTGACCTCCTCATAAGAGAGTTAATAACTTTGAAGTAAACTGGAACTTCTTGCTGGAATTTATTTGGATGCCAGTTGCTCCTTACCTCATTAGAATAGCAATAGTCAGAAATGTGCCAAAAGATTCAGGCCGGCCGTAGGACGCAATTAAGCTAATTTTTGGGGAATGGCAGTTTGCTCTGCAAGAGTCTCCTTTTGATTTTTGTTGTGAGTAAGGGAAGGCTTTACAAATCTGTGTCTCACTATCGAAATACCCTATACTGCAGAGTTTCTTCCACCGAAATGCACCATGTGTGTTGGGTTTTGATTCTGTTGTAAGCTCCACCAGACACCCACTAGTCCGGGCGAGAGGGCAGCCTGCCCAGGGTGTCCAGCCGTGGCCAGGGTGGGCACGGTTGGCGGGGGAGGTTCGGTGCCCCTGTGCGTGTGTGTGTGCGCGTGTGCATACACGTGTGTGGGGAAGGCAGGGAAGGAAGGGGTATTAGTTCCTTGGAACAGGCTGAGAGAAGTAACCTACCATTCAACTGAAGATTTGTATAGTAGATCAACCTTTTTATGCTTAAGCCCTGATATATAATGCTCTCCAAAGCTGGTTTTTCACATGTAGGACTGCTGTAAGTTGGTCCAACTTGCTCAGAGATCATCTGAGAACTCCTTCCCTTCTTTCCCTTCTTTCTTTCCTTTTTCCCTCCCTCCCTCCCCCTCTCTCCCCGTCAGCCCCCGGGCTCGGGCTGCAGCGTGCTCTGTGGCGCACAGAGGTGTGTGCAGCTCAGCGTGGCGCGGTGCTGGGGGGCGGCCAGGGCGAGCTGACGACCACCTGCTCCGGCGTGGGGAAAAGCACTGCAGACATTCTGAAAACGGGCAGTCCTGACTTGTAGGGATTTACTTTGACCACCTCACAGAAAAGTAAACCGCTAGATTTTTGACGCGCGTTGCTTGCAGCAGCCTGTGCTGCCCACGCCGACTCCCAGCAGTAGCAGCAGCCGGGTTTCAGCTCTGCTGGCTCGTGTCTTTAGTGGTTCCAGCTAAGCTGTTTCACAGTCAAAAAGCACAATAAGACCTGAGAAAATGGTGTCCTGGGGCCCAGCCCAAGCTCTCGCCACATTTGACCATTGAGTGTTTGCGATCTAGAATTCCCTTTGTTGCTCAGCGTGCCGCCTTGCTCGCCGGGGCACGCTGGATCAGGCCCTGGCCAGTTAGCTGGTTTGGGGGGGTTAACCTGTAAGGAAGGTGGGAGTACAGAGCACAGCCATACTGTAAGTCCCACAACCTTGATCCTGCAATGAAATCCATTTAGACAGCATTGCCAGACTACTTTTTAGAGTTGTTCATCTTACCCTGAAGAGTAAATTCCTACAGGAAAGTAATTTATGATCTGGGAGGGCTGTTACTTACAAGCTAGTAAAATAACTTTAGCTGGACTTTTACTACCTTCAGCAGCAAGCATCCATGCTGAAGCCAGGAATGAGCCTTTCCTTGCTAGCTGTGATACAGCATGATCTATAACAGAGCCACATGGGTTTTTGGCTTACATTCATCTTGTTTCCATGCAGTGTGTTTAAAAAGAAATAACTGATTTCTGCTTGCAATGTTCACAGTCAAATCACGTTGTTTCAGCAACTGCATGAGCTTTCAGTAATTTATGCATGTGTAGGATCAGAGTGGCTTCTCGCATAACTTGGGCACCCTGCTTGAGACCTGTTCCCTCAACTTTAGCTGTCCAGAAATTAGCCATCTCCTCCCTACCAATCATCCAGGATCCCTCCATCTTTGGGTGGGCTGAATCACCATTACGAGGTAGTTTGTTCTCCTTGTTGACTGCAAATGAAGTTGAACTTGGTGCTTAATCTTTAGATCATTAAAAAATGTCATCACAAGTGTATTGTATTCTAAGTGCCACAGTTTTTCTGCACCCTTCACTGCAGAGTGACTCTACCTGACTCTGCCTCAGGCACTGAGTACTGTTGGGTATCAGCTTCTGCATGGAAATGGGCTCAGTCCAATAGGTGGCTGATTCTGGATCTCAGCACACATTTTCCCTGAGTAATTAAAACCGGAGAAGCACAGAAACGCAGGCCCAAGCCTACTATAAGAATGGTGTAAACAGAAAAATGGCTGAAGCCCATGCTGGTGCCACTCTGATAGCAGAGCAGAATCGGGCCCATTTCATCCCTTGTAAAGCATCCCTCAGGGATGCTGAGCAAGCCTTAGCTGCAATTTTCTGTTTAAATTGGGTCTTTCTAACCTTTAGAGGAAGAGAGGTTCTTTACCCTTTACCGTATTCAGCACGAGAGGAGCTCTTCCGCAGCAAAAGTATTCGAGTATGTCCCAGTCAGCAAATTAGAATCCAGATTATTTCTTTTATGCCATGACTTACCGCCTCTGTTTCAGGCCACAACGTGGGGGGGGGGGGGGGCATACAGCTACATTTAGCACTTTGATGCTAGCCACAAGTAGCCAAAGCCATTGGGGTTTGCGTTACGCATAGGGCAAAGCGAGTCAAAGCCCTTTGCAACCATCTATCATGTCTGAAGGAAAAGCATGTGTTTTTAACCTGTATGCTCAGGAGCTGCCGGTTGTGTCCAGAAAGTCATTGCATTTGTGGTTATGCCCTCAGAAATAAAGTTTCGAGGAGCTGTGTGCCCTCCTGCTGCTATGCAGACAGTCCCAGCACGTCTGAGCTCCCTGCCGAGGCCTGCGTTAGGCTGTGAGCACTTTTTGCTCATTACGCCTTCATAAACTGGGAGAGACGAAAGCGAAAATGAACCTGTGGAGCAGAGTGGTCTTCAGCTCCTGTTGAGGAATGCTCAAAAGACCAAAGCTTGGTGGTTAGGTTCGGACCAGGAACCTGAAAAAGTGGTGTGGATGGTGGAGAAAAATGGCTAGTTTCTCTAAGGGAAAGAAATGCTCCAGTTTTTACACTCATGCAAGAGATCTGGGCTTCTAGGTGGAAGGGAAATAAAGAAGAGTAGAGATATGTGGGTTGCACTTTCCATATATATTTTTAATTATGGCACATCTATCATTCTTAGCACTGCCTTGAGCAAAGAAAGATAAAACAGCAAAAGCAATAGCAAGATTTCCACACATGTAGCCAGTCTCAAAATCAATGGGAGTTCGGTATCTAAATACCTTTAAAAACCTGACCACCGGTTCCCTGGGGCCCCTCGTGAATATCACAGCCTTAAATCCTGGTGGATGTACTGACGTTGCTCAGCCCGTGAAGGCAGGGGGCTGCACTCAGGACAGCCTTTGGTTTGTAATGTGAAGGGCTGAAAAAATGTTGCCTTTAAGGTTGGCCGGCTTAAAGCTGCGCACTCGTATTCTTCAGCATCTCTCTGGTTACAGGTAGTGTTCGACTGTGTGCCAGCAGTTGATGAGAGGAATTTGGTGACTGTCCACAAATGCATTTTAGTAAGTGCTCATTACCCCCCATACATTTAAATATTTTACGGGGGGAAGCGCAAACCTTCGCTAACTCTTGGTAGAAGAGGAGGAACAAAGGATGTTTACACTTACTCTTTTGCATACAAGTAGAACAAATAAATATTGAGGCAAATTAAAAAACAGTTTCCACTGAAGATGAGGGAATCCGCTGAGGTCGTGCCGTGCGGTGGATGCGAATGAGAAATCTCGCCGTGCCTCCCCTTCCGTCCTGCCGAGCCGGCACCGCGGCACGTGCTTGTCTTGCTGCTGTGCGCAAGAGGTAGCTCACCCAAGGGTAGGTTACACGAGTGACTCGCTTAGCCAAGGTGACTCCTCTCATCTGTTACATATCATACGGTTATAAATAACAGCGTAACCTCCGTTTGATCAGGTGGGGGAGGCTGACAGCCCCCTCCCTCCTTCGGGATGCTGAAACTATTACACGAGGGAGGAAGCCAACAAGCGCTTGCGTCTTTACTGCAAACAGAGGGTTGGGTTGGTCTTTGCTCCTCTTTAATTAGAGTTTATTGGTAAAGCAACCCCATTTTTCTGTTCCTGGAAAATCTGGGCTGTCAAGGCCTAATTCCTTGGGCCTATCAAGTGTGAGATATGTTTACCAAGTCCCTCCAGGAGTAGCTGGGTTGCTATCAAAACCGAGGAGTATATTTCTATCAATGAAAACCGCTATGACAAGGTCTGTCCCCTGAGACAAACGGCCTGTTCCGTGGAGGCTTTAAATAGGAGCAATAATGGTAGTGAGCAGCACTGAGTTGAATAATTAGATTGTTCTTCATAAATCCTCGAGTGAAGACTTCCAAGCAGGTCCATTATGTGTGTCGTATGTTAGCGCTGAGCTTTATGTGGTGTGGACGCCGCTCTGCACCGGGCTGCCGTGATGGGTGAGTAAATCACCAAAGATTGGGACAGGAGGAGTACGGCTCCTTCCCCTCTGCCTTTCCCCCCATGGAGATCATCTGCTCTAAACTGCAAACACCCATATTATTTATTTCATTGCTCGAAGAGTTTTCGAGAGGACTAACTGGAGTGATCTGTGAATATTTATGTTTTGTTTGTTTATATTCAGAGACTGGAAAACACACATATTTTGTTCACGTCCCCAGACTGGTTCATTTACTGATTTGCTTAAAACATCCTTGTAGATCCATTGAGAGATAACTTCTTCCTCAGGGGATGCAGTCGTATAATAGCAGCTCAGTATTCCCTCCACGTATCCTTGGTGGGATTTCCTCTTGCCAACTGAGAACTAATACTTTTTTTTAAAAAATAAATCTTTCTTTCTCCCTCCTCTCTGTTCAATTATTCAGATTTTCTCTCTCTTTCTTGCACTTGGTAATAGTTATAAAAATAAATCCCAGATGAGCAAATGTCATTTAACCCTAGATCTGATTAGTAATTTTTAGAAATCTGGGAGGAAATCCTGGAAGGCGGCAGAGGTTGCAGGCGGGGACACGCGCCCACCCGATGCATGATGCGTGTGCACGCTCAGGCAAGCGCTTCTGCTGGGCCCAGACGCACTCCGTTCACTTAGAAACACATTTGTCAGACCTGGTTAAACAGTGCTGGCAAAAGGAACAAGAAATAGCATTATTCCCCTGAGAACGGTGTATACACCTATTTTGTCTGCCAACAAGAGTCTTGTGTCACTATAAGGTTTATAGGAGCTGACTGGCAAAGGATGCCCTGATGATAAACAAAACACCCCTGTCCCACGACTCTCTGCATCTGAGCCGCTGCAGTGCCCTTTCCAGTTACCTTGGCTGTGGAGATGTGGCGTTTGCCTTTGGACCAAGCCCTTCATTGTAGGTAGCTGATGGGGTCCCACAAGGGAAGGACCACGTCATGCAATAGGGCCAGGAACAAGCCACAAGCTTTTGATAAAGCTCGTGGCTTGCCGTCAAATTCTTCAACTTGCACACAAGCATGAGGACGAGGTCTGGGTTGGTGTGATCCACCGGCTCCGCCGTGACCCACCGCGCTCTGGTACCCACAGCCTTGCTGCCAGATCATCCCTCACTTGTCCCCGATGGAAAAAGTTCTTGAGTGTCAAAACACTGTCAGGATAAACAGTGTTAAACATTTTACAAGGCAATTTAGGTGATAATCATCAGGGTAATAGAATAATATTATCCATATTCATTGAAAGGTGTTCTGTGCTTTCCTTTCCGATTAGCGTAAGAAACTGCTTGCCAGACTCTGAAAATAAAGTGACTGTGAGAATTTTTAAAGGCACATTCCTCCTCGCATCGTAAGAGCATGAATTCCAGGAATTTCCTATCCATAAGAAGTTTGCATTCCTGGGATGCAGTGCTCGCACCCTCGAACACAAACTTCCCTGATGCTGCAGTAGAAGCCGTCCCCGCTCCTTTCTGCTCTGCTTGGGCAGAGGGAGGGGGGGTGCAGATTTTCTTAGCTTGACCCCAAACCGCGAGTGCCGAGCACAGCCGAGACTCAGGCCACATCCATCTGAAGGTGATTTTCGGTGCGATACCTGGGAATTTACGCGTGACCTTGTTTCCTCAGATCTGGCCTTTCTTTAGGCTTGTTTTGCTTTGAGCCGAGCTGCCTGCAGGCAGGCAGGCTTTGTGCCCGTCAGGCAGAGCCAGCAGCGAGGATGCCTTCCAGCGAGGTTGTCCGTATCTAGACCGAGAGGGGACCAAGTGGCATTTGGCCCTCGGGCACAGTAGTAATTCAGTAATTCAGGTGATAACCATGGTTTGTGAATTGATTCATTAGATGAGAGTCCACCTGTTATCTCCCCAAAAAATGAGCAGTTTGAGATATTTTAGTGCCGCAGGTTCTGACCCGTATGTTGGTTAGGAGACAAGACGTCGGGCAGAGCTCTGGGCAGATCTGGAGACTCCTGTCCCGCCAGAGGCAGGTCAGAGCACACAGTGAAATCCAAGAATCCTGCACCAAAAGCAATTTGTGTTCTATAAAAGTGGAGTTAGGTCTTCTTAACAGGGTCAAGGCAGGTAAAACTGGTCCCAGTTTGGAGATCGGACTGAGTCATCGGCCCCACTCCTTGTTGCACCCTTTGCTTCTGGCGGAGAGCTGCTGATCTGTAATGTAGCTGGACTGAAGCACCCTGGACACTCAAAGGAAACGGGAAATGTGTTTGCAGATATTAGATGATTCAGGGTTTGCTGGCAGCTGAACAGAAGTTTTCCGGATTTCAATTTTGAACTCGGGCAGCTTTATTCCACCCCATTCCCACGGTGGGCACCTCCGTCCTCTGACGAGCCTGGCCTCAGTGCTGTGTTAGTGCACGGCGTTAATGGCACTCGCCTGCCTCGGAGGCGTGCTGAGGAGTCAAACGCAGTCTTGAAATCAGGACACTTCAGTCACAGGACCATGTAAGAGCCTTAGATACATTGATTTCATCTTCCAGAAGGTAAGGTACAATTTTCAAAAGGTGCTGGGAAGTACCTGCCTAAGCCAAAAGCTGGTTCGCCACCGATTTTTCTCTTGCGCCATGCATCTGCTGGCTGGTCCGATGCCAGGCTCCTTCCCAGTGCTGATATCCCTTCTGAAAATATAGGCAGTGTTTTTCTCATGCATCAAAAAAACCCTCCCTTAAGATCAGGAAATATATGCTGCGAAAACACAAGGTGTTCTTTGCTCTCCAAAGATTACTTTATAAGCCTAAAACACATCAGGCCCCCAAATGCTTGTAGATTGTCTGAATTTCCTAAAGTAGGTTTAATAAATAAAGACTCAAGACTGAAAACACTGTCTGTTTGCAGTAGGATTTCTCATTACATTTCATGCCTATTTCAGCTTTATGAGGATATGCTGGTTTAACTCCTTTCTGATGCTGTTTCTTAATACAACCAGATTTTCTAGATTAGTAAAGGTATATGAAACAAAAACCTGGAATTAGATTTGCAGAAAGTCTGTTATTTATACTAGATAATAGACATTAAACCAAGACAAAAGAATTTCACTGCCACAATAACAAATCCATTTTAAAATCCATTTTCAAAGCAATCAAATCACTGCAGAAACCCAATGACAAATATATAACAATAATATATATTTATGTAGAAACTTTCACCCCAAGGAATCCAGAACCTCCAAAAATATCAGCATGGGAGGCGGCTCTGGGGTGAAGGGATCCCAGTGAGCGACGCTGGGGTTTCGGAGCAGCCCTGGCAAGGTCACTCGAACAAACTTGCCCTCGTCTAAAGGACCCCTGGCATCGCAGGAGATGTGAGTTGTGTCTCCAGTCGGGCTGCCGTGCCCGCGGTCAGCACGCACGTGAATGAGAGGTGAACTTTGTCTCTCTTTGCAAAGGGCCGAACAACAACAAAAAAAGCAGTTTCCCCTTTTAAGGGCATAAACAGGATGAAAGTGCTGCTTCAGCCCGGGGTTGTCTCGCTGCGTGAGGCTTCTCTGCGCTCTGGGTGCACAAGCAGAATAGTCTTGCAAAGGGATTTTTACAGTCCTTTGAAAAACACCAATATTTTTACTAAATATTAATGGAAGCTTGACTTGAAGTCAGCTCGAGCTGCAGAACAGTGCTTATAATAATGATTTATGTATTAAATGCAGCTGATCTGTTATTTTTATTATCTTGATGTGTTTTTGATGTTCAGTTTTCATAAGAACAGCAGCCAAGTGGCACTGAAACCAGCTTTGAACATGTGCATGTGTGCATGCCTTAACAAACACGACTCATGCATGAGGTTTTAGTCAGGGCTCTGAATAATCAGGCGTAAGTAATAAGCAGTGCTTCGTGGGATGTCGTCACTCCAGTGGTTTCAATATGACAGAGTCATCCGTAGCCAGGAAGCTTCTGCTGAGGTTTTGTGTATTATCTGCAGGAACTTTTCTGTCTTATCTGTGGAAAATTGATCCATACAGTCTCTTTAGAGACCTACATCAAATATTAATTTTGCCTATTTGTTCGATGTAATTAGCAGGTGTGATTAATCAATTAATCAATCTGCGATTCCTATCTGTGCCGCAAACAGCTTGCCGTGCTACGCGGGGACACTGCGAGCGGCAATCCCAGAAATGCCTCTGAGCTCCCCATCACAGGGGCCCTTCCCGACCCCACGTCGAGGTCTGCAGCCGCCGGGCGCCTCTTGCAGCCTGAAGTGCCTGGAGAGCACAACAGCATCGGCGAAGCCTTCAGACGAGGACCTTGCTGGCAGAGCGGGGACGGCAGCGCTGGCTTGCCTTGCCGTGGGGCTGGGGGGCAGAAGGAGGCTCCTAGGCGAGGGGTGTGGTGGCCCCAGTGGGTCCCTTGGGTCCCTGCTGTGCAATTGGGCTGGGGGTCCAGGGCTGTGCTGGCCCCCTTGACAGCCCGTAGCTCCAGGCAATGCCTCGTTGTGCCTATGCCTGGAGGGGACACAGCAGAAAAGAGCTGCCAAAGTGGATGAACTTTTTACGGCAGGCTTTTGGTGACCTTCCCAGCCCAATTTTGCTGCTCTGAGGGATGCAGGTAGGTCATGTGAAGTTCAGGTAGACCTGAAGTTCTTTAAACATTTAGAAATGCCAGACTTTGGGACTTCTGCTGAGTGGGTAGCAGACAAAATCCCAGCCCTATACTCAGGGACTCAATGACTTTCTAAATTTAGCTCCAGTAGTGGTGCTGGATTTCATGGAGAGTGGGGAGTCTGGATCATGTTGCATGAGGGAATGAGCACCCTTGGGTGTTCCCATTGCCTGGAGTGTTTATTTGGGGGCAGTGGGAGGGGTATGACCACAGATATTACAGGCAAAGCAGGGAGACATATCCCTGTGCTAAATTGCCAGGTACAAGACTTTGCATTTCCCTGTGGCAGGTGGCGAGGACCCGGCGGAGCAGCATGGCAGGACCTTGGGCTTTCATCTAGCCAGGGGCAGGGGGTTGAACCAGTGCAGGTACAGGAGCCTTCCGTGCAGGATGCGCATTATCAGAGGGTCCAGAGACTGTAGAGGACGTGCTGAGGGACATTAACGCATTCTCCAGCTTGTACAGGGTTTCTTCCTACGCTGTGGTGGCATCTGCTCTGCATTTTAGTAAAAGTGGCTTGACCGAGGTGCTGGGTTACACAGCTGAAGTCTGTCTGAGTCCTCTCTGAACCACTGCCCCTTTTTCGGTGTCATATTCTGGACCATCTCTTTCCTGTCCTGCCCTTTTTTCTCTGCTTTCCCCCTGCTGTTGGGAGTCCTCCTATCTTGCGTCTTGCCCACCATCGCCCTGGACAACCTGGACCAAACTGCACATCTGTCAAGATAAGGTATGAATGTAATCCAGGAGTAACCACGCTGATGTCGTGCGCTGACAGCCCCTGGGTCTGCCTTAAATCCTTTTCCTGGTCTGTGATCTTTTAGTTCAGCAAACCCTACCACTGTAATATATAACCCTCTGGCCAACCTGACCTTACCCTGGCCTAGGGTGGGGTGCTTTTTTTTCATTTATTGGGCTCATTGGGCCTGATTTCATTCCTGTGCATTGTATGCTTTGCTGACCCGGGAAGACTTGATGTTCCACAAAGGCAAATGCCCCCCAGAAGATGAACTGGTCTTGGTTTCAGTGTGATTTTTGGATTAGAACCGCCCAGGGTAGCACTTTCCTCAGAATAGTTTTTCTACGAAGTAAAAAGTATGAGTCTCCATCTGATGCCTTGAACTGTCATCGTAATAACCTCAAATATAGCTGTCTTCACCACATCACCGTCCTCCTCTCTGACCCATAAAGTTTTACCATTACAACCTGCCCTTAATCACCTAACCATTTCCTTAGTCTTTCAAGGACAATGGTTTTTATGCCATACTTGCTAACCTTACGTATTAGTCTACCATCCCAGGCTGCGTTTAAATGACTTTTCTGAAATCTATGTGGATTAGCTCCACTGCTTCACTCCTGCCTGTTTTTCACGTTAGCTCCTAAAACAAATTCTGCCAGATTTGTCAGAGAAGATTTACCCTTTATGGAGCTGGGCAGATACATTTTTATCAGTTCATATTTCTCCAGATGTTGGGTGATCTCATCCCTGCTAACATCTCTGAAATCTTGCCTCTGATTAAAAAAAAATCACATTCTGCAGGTTCAGGGCCAGATTCTCAGCTGCTGGGAGCGAGTGTGTGTGCGCATCGGTTTTTACGAGCATTCGTATCGGCTGATAATCTACTGCAAATATGTCTTAGTTTCTGCCTATCTCTTCTCATAGATACTCAAAGATGTTTGCTTTATATCAGTTTCTCTTTACCTCTTTTTATCTCCAAGAAATGACTCAAAACCTCTGTTATTGGGCACTTAATCTCTCCTGCTGTTCCATTAAGCAGCATGGGCTAAAAGTACGCCCTCCACACTCAGCCCGGCCTCCTTCTCCATGGCATGAGTTTGCTTTGGTGATTATTCATACTCTCGGCTCTTCCCTGCTTGGCTGTCACAGGAAACTTTGTTTCTGTGTCTGTCATCTTACCTCCAGGTTCCCCACGAGCGCCAGCCAGGGGAAATAATTTAATTTCCCTCATTTCACTCCCTCTCCCTGTGTTATTAAGCTCTCTCGACCACCTCTCGGTGGTCCAGCGGTCTCCCTGTTAATCTTGTCTCCTTTACCTGTTTAAAAGAAATCTTTTATTGTTTTTATTCACCCCATGGGCAATTCTTCTCTCTCTGTCATATTTGGTTTCCTAATCAGCTTTTTACATCTTTTCAGCTTTGCTTTATAATCCCTTTCATCCCCTTAATATTTGCCTTCTTCCCCATGTCACCTGCCTCTTTCCTCTCTCCGATAGCTTTTATGACTTCCTCAGTCATCAGCCTTCATCGGAAACGGCGCTCGCCCATCCCTGCTTGACAGAGATGGCCGTTTCCAAGCGCCGCACTCATTTCCTGAGTAGGAGTTGCTGTATGTCAACGAGGGCTCGGTGAATAGGCACCCGTGCCTCTCGTATTGACTTTTCTTTCTTGCTTGCTGCTGTTTGCTCGTGAGCAAATGGCAGTATTCTCACATGCACTCATTGCTCCAATTTGCTCCCGAGTAGCTCGGTGATTTTATTTGTTTTCCTCTGTGAGTGAAAGCCACCATACCGACTGCCATGGATCCATGAAAAAGGTGTAATAACTTTTTTAGAGGGACTTTTAAAATACTGCGGGATCGTAGCTGGCCCATTCTGCTCTCAGAATAGCACTAAAATGCGCTTTGCCGTTAACACATCTCGAAACTCTTACAAAGAAAGTCAGTGGTGGTGGATTAAGCATCGGAAGGGAAGCAGGGAGGGTTCAATGACTCGCCTAAGGCCATCCAGCAGGTAAGTGGCAGAGAAGAAAACAGACCTCGCTCTTCTACCCAGGACTGTGTCCACTGAGCCAGGATAATTCCTGGCAAAACAGCAACAGCAAGACCACAGAATCAGATCATTACTCATTTGGTTTCATTTGTTCCAGCACGAGGTGATGAAATGCAAATGGTACAGGCAGATACGCAATTTCAAATCCTCTGTGTGCAACGACTCAAATATCGGAGCAGGATTTTCTCTCCCTCCGCAGAGCAGTGCTTCTAAAGCTGCATGGAGGCACGGAAAAGGGTATTCAACGGGTTCACATGCTTAGGGAAATCTGAATTTGCAGAAATTTCTTTCTCAAGCAGCTTCGCTCAATTGCGGTGTAAAAAAATACATAGTTACACACACACGCACACACATATATATGTTTTAAGCAGTACAGGTTCTAGTCTCTGTTGTAGTCTGTTAATCTTCAGGCTGAGGAATTGAGGAGGAGGGAAGAGGCAAACCAGGAGGAGGACCCAGGGAGGTCCGTCCTGCCCTGCCCTGCCCCGCGCCCGGCCCAGATGCACACATCTGGCAGCCCCTGTCAGGGCGCGGGCTGCGGGGAGGCTGGGGGGAGAGGCACGCCGAGCGCGCGTCCAGCCCTTAGCAGGGTGTCCTCTCTCTCCCTCGCCGGAACGCGTCGGCCAGCAGCGAGCAGCGGGCTCGGCAGCGGGACCTGCAGTGGTGCTCGGGCAGCAAAGTGGAGTTTTTTAATATATATTTAAAAGAAAGAGTTGGCACAAAAGGAGGTAGAAATGAGCTGCGAGTGTGAGAACGAGAACAAAACCACACCTTTGTTCCTCCTAACGCTCTTTCCCCTGCTTCGTGGTGATTAGGGCTGGTTAAAAACTTCTTTGTGCTATTTACATTTTTGACAGAGCATTTTTAGCTTCCTTGCCATGTTTTCAGGCTTTTTCACAAAAGGAAACACTCCCAACTCCGTACAGCCTTAAGATTTAAAAACAGTTCTGGGGCTTTTTGGCTTTTTTTCAGTTCTTCAGCAGAATCGTGTTGCAATCAGAAAGAAGATTCTTCAAGAAAAGACACTAATTAACATTTTATTGTTATAATTATTCCCATCATATTCCCTCTGCTATACAGGTCCTCTCTTTCATCATTTATTACGGTGATGTAACTATACAACAGGGCTTGTGTACAAGAAAAAGACAAAGCTGAAGGCTTAATTCAGCATCGCTAGCATGATGAAAGGAACAAAGGATGATGCAGCTATGCCCTGATCCTGCAAATACTTATGCACATGGATAACTTCACTGCCAGGAGTATTTCTGCTTGCAGTAACTGTGCGCTAAAGAGTCAGCAGACTTTAAGTCATAGGGCCTGATTTCAGCTCTGCCGGAGTCAGTGCACAAACTCTGACACATTTCGGCAGGGGCTTTGCCAGTACTTACTTAGGGAAGCATTTTAGCACCGCTGAGTTTACTTGCAACCTAATCCTGAGCATGCACAGCCTTTCCGGGGCTCCGAGCACACGCTCCTGCTACCAGACGTGACAGTGATTGATGACTTGATTCATCGCTATTCTGTAAAATTACCTCTCGCGGGCCCTGCCAGGTGGATCAGCGCAGCTCAGCTCGGCATCGCCAGCAGCGGGGCCAGGCGAGCGGCCGGCAGCTCGCTGCCCGTGGGGCAGGGATGCCCAGGGACGCTGCCCGCGGAGCCGGCTGCCTTCCGTGGGGCACAGGGCGCTGCTGGTTTTGTCCTGGTCTTCTCCAGAAATGATGTCTCTGGCGAAGGAAACTCCCAGGGATGACACTACCATGCCAGATAGGCATTTTTCTACCCTGCGGGGGACATCTCTACACTTCAATTAGTCCCTTAATTGAGCTATTTGCTTGGGAAGACTCAAGGGAGCTGAACACCTATTTCCTCGCAGTTTAACTACCACCAAATCTAAACACCTACTTTGCCCCTTAAATAGGAGCAAATATATAGTGTCTCCACAAATTTTGTCACAGTGAATTGCCTAATATTTTCCTGCCACAGTAATGGTAGTATGATCGAACTGTGGTATGAAGTATATTCAATTATAATTGAGTTTTGATCCCATGATTTTTAAAAAATTGTATTTTTAGACAAAACAGCATGCGTTTCCTCCAACTACTTCTAAAGCAAAGGACTAGCTGAGTTTTCAGGCCAAATATTATAGACCCAATTCTCTTTTTGTGTCAAGTTTAAAAATGGTATAATCTCAATGTTTCAACGATCCAAATTTAGGGGGGAATGAGAGGAGCAACATTAATTCTATCCTTAAAACTACGCCAGGATGTCCACCTCACTTAAAAATCAATACATTAAGGGGGTGTCTGGAAGTGTTGGCCCACTGCTGTTGCAGTCCCCCCCAGCCTGCCCTCCAGCCCTGGCGCAGAGCGGACGACCAGCGCCTGCCAGGCAGCGCTGCGGGAGGCGTGTTGGCAGCGGCGTTAAACCGAGGAGCAAAGCACCTCCTTCAGAGTCAGCATCCCTCACCTGCACGAAACCAAGCTACAAACAGCAAATCATGTCAGATTAAAAAAAAAAAAAAACCACCCTAAAAATCTCTATGTGGCTACTGCAGCCAGAGCTCTCCGCTGAGCTCTCCTTGCTCTCTGGGTGTGACATTGCTTCGTGGTCCTACCCCACAGCAGACCAAACTGTGACTATAACCCTAAACCTGAGCTTTGACCCTTAGGTCGGGCCTTTCTTTAGGATTATTCCAGCGAGTGTTGTCAAAGCCAAAATTAGCATAGCTATGCGGACCCTGTAAGTAACTGCCACAGTGAAGGCGAGAGGCTCTTTTTTATGATTCTTCAGTAAACCAGACTAACCATGCATCTGAAGTCATCCCAAAGGCAAATTATCTCTACGATCAAGGGACTTCAGTTGGTCTGGGCAGCTTTCCATCAGGGCCTTATAGCAAAAGCTACTGCAACATCCAAGTTCTCTGCGGGCTGACTGGACACAAGTAATAAACGCCTGAGACTGGTGTTTGGCCTGATTTTCATCTCCTGACTCCTGGTTAAAATAAGTGCGCTGTCACATGATATGAGTATCCCATGAGACTTATGTATTATTATATCCAACTTGAAAATTAACTCTAATGCAAGTTGCACAGAACACCAATGAAAGCAACCATTAATTGTTAATATAAACTATTAATGAAACACCAGGATGAAGGTCAAAGTGCATGACTGAAACCTCCCAGCAAATGAAAGGATTATTCTGCCTCTTACTGAGCATAATTATCATCTGAATTTCATTGGCTTTCTGATCAAACCACTTCCCTCTGCACTGACCTGTTCCACCACCGTGGTAAAATCTGCTCCCCAGAACTGGTATTTGCTTTTCATTGTCCACCAAGGTTTTTATTAGCATCCTGGGTGTCTGCGAGGAGCAGAGAGCTGGCACCCTTTCGCCTTTGTTCCTATGGGAGTTTTTTTCCCCCTTCCATTGTCTATTACTCACAATAAATTTACATTGACCTGGCTCCCCATAAATTATCCTGTCTCCTGCTGGTACGTCCTTTAACTGTCTGGGTTCACCTTTTGCAGGTCTCTGACATGGTGGGCAGACCTGAGAGCATGCGGCCCGGAGTGAGAGCAGGCCCCTGCCCACCTTATACAGATCAAAATATCGGGGAGATGACAAGTTGGGGGGATCTTGTGGAATGACTGTCAATCAGTTTTCCTTTCCTTCTGCGTGCAGCAGTGTGATCAGCCTCACCCAGCAGTTTTACTTCAGTAATTTCTCATGCAGGCTCGGACTGCTCAGATACTTTCTGCTGAATATTTTTATTTGTTTACTTTTTTACACACACACACACAAAATCTTTCCCCAGAAAACATCGTCTTTCTTTTTCCATTAGAAACAGAAATCCCAGCAAATGAAGAAGATTGGATCTTGGGGCAGAAATATTCTGGGGTTTTTTTTGCTTCTGACAAACCCTAAAAAATTTTTAGGTGTGCAAGAAACCAACTCGCTGTCAATGTTCATTGCTTTGAGGAAATTTCAGAAGTGCTGATCTGACCCAAGATGGCCTAAGAGTAACACCTCTGGCTCAAAAGTTCACTGTGACTGTCCATGCCTAAGCTGCAGGTTTTCTTGGAGGTGCAGACTAGATCCTGGGATGTTGCCTTCACCCTGCCTGCCTGCTCCATGCCCTGCTGGAGAGGAGCTTGTTGGCAGAAGTAGAGCATCTGGCTCTGTGACCCCCCAACAGTGCTTGCCTGGGGTATGGGACTGCAGGGGACAGGGGTGAGGCCATGCTGGGTGGGCTGAGCCCAGGTGGGCCACCCACAAACCCTTCTGAACCAGGCTGAGATAGGAGCTATGATACTTGAGAGCTTTGAGTTGCAGCAGTGTAAACCCATGCCTGGAGTTAGACATGTTTTAGTCCTTTTTTGAGTTTTCTGAGACAGAAAAAGTGCTCGGGATCAGTCAGTCCCAACAGCAGAGGTAGGTGTTGCTCTTGGGAGCAACAGGAGACCCGCTGGTGGGTAGACCTGTGCTGGAGGGTGGTTGTATGAAGTCCAAACTCTTAGTAAATAGAAGTCCCCATGGCTGAGATTTATTGAGCCGGTTGGTGTTGATGGTCATGTTGGTGAGGACTTCAGTTGGGCCTGCTGACCTGATTAATAAGTGATATTATGCTGATGGGCTGCTCAGAGTCTCATGTGTGTTTCTGTTTGCAGGTTGTCTGTAGAGTTACCCGATTTTCCATGAAGAGCATGACCCATCTGCATGGATCTTTCTCGGTTTGGTTTCTTTTTTTTTCTCTGTATGCTTTTTTTTTTTTTATTTTTTTAGAAAGCGAGAGTACAACCCTTGGATCGCCTTTACCAGGGGAAAATACTGTGCCGTTTCTGTTAGCATGGGCATGTGTAAGTCGCTCCTTTGAAGAGAAGGTCCTAATATGTTAAGGTATGCCAGGCTGTGACAAACTGAAATCTCAGCTGAAGAGCCCTGTCAGATCTGTTCTCTCATCCATGCCCTCCCTCCGTTCAGACCCTGACCTTCCCCATCAGATAAGCCGCACAGATCTCGGCCCTGAGTTCCCTCTGCAGTCTCAGCTCATTAAAAATTCATTGCCTAAAGTGAATCTATTCTGTTGCTGCTGAAGTGTTATTTACCTCGGCCTGGATTTCCTCGGGTTCTGACAATTAAAGGGGGTCCAAGGAGAGGGCTGAGTCACGGGATTAAGGCTTGGGCAATAACTCTCTTGTAGCAAGAGACGATCATGTAAAGCCATAATTTCCCAGCTGCGTTCTGGTTCCCCTTCAGTGCTTCATTAAAGGTGGTGACTCAACAGAAAGGACGGAGGCACAGGTTAACAAGAATCCCTCCTTTTGTGGGATTAGAGCCTTGCATAGCGAGGCTCTTTCAAAGGCAGGAGATGTTGTCAAGCATCATTAGGAAGCCGTTTTAAACAAGAGTCATAAAGCACCCTTTGCGGTCAAACGAATTTATTAGAGAGGCGAGTGAGTGGAGGCAAGCACTGTAGGAGAGAAATAGATGAACAATTTGCACGGCATTGATAACAAAGCAGTTCACCAGATTCAGAGCTGCTACCATTAGAACAACTTAAAAGGATTTTGCAAAAATCCCAGGGTGTTTTTCGTCCTGGATGAAAGCAGCGACTTTGTGGATGGCGCTGGCAGACAACGGGCGCGTCTTGAAATCAAGGTTTGTGTGCGGGTTAACTGTTTCCCAGCCTCATGATAATTCCTTCCAACAAGTGGAAGTGGGAAGAAACCGGCCTCTCGTTGTGCCCCAGTGATCCTGAAAGCCCCCGCAAACTCCACCTCGGACGGCCCTTCACAAAGTCTGAGCAGCTGGGGAAGAAATCTGGGGCTTTGCTCAGCGCTGGGTTTTTCATAGAGAGCGCCAGGGCAAAACTATAACTGCACTTCTTTCAAAGATAAAGTATTTGCAGTAATTTCTCAGACAACTTCTGGAAATATTCTGTAGCAAAGCGCGGTTTGAAGAGCTGTGGGAGAGACTTCAGACATCGTCTGATCTTTGATAGGGTCCAGTTTTGGAAAGAAACAGAATGCTGTTCTTGGGTTTGATGGCGGGGAGAAAAGAGGGAAAGAGGGGAATGAAAGAGGAACAGATGAATAAAAGCTACTTGTTTGGAAGTAGGTAAGCAGCTTTATTATGCAGTTAGCATGATGGACTACGTACTGTGTTTGTTTATTGAACCAGCAGCATAAATCTAAATGAACCAGTAGCTCAAATCTAAACCAGCTGTGGCTGAAGGTAGAGGAATGCCAGACACTAATCATCCAGACAGCACCAGTCCTGGTCATGGGGATTTCCCCCCCACCGTCGTTGAGAAATGTGCAGAAAGATCACATTTGCTTTGCGTGTTCAACTGGGCCACACAAGCCTTAGGTTCGGTAGGCTGATGTGAGCCCTACGAAGAGCCTCGTGGCTCCTGCGTGCACGCACGCTTTGCTGCCCAGAGAAGGA
The DNA here is from genome assembly GCA_009819775.1 of Phoenicopterus ruber ruber. NCBI lineage: Eukaryota > Metazoa > Chordata > Aves > Phoenicopteriformes > Phoenicopteridae > Phoenicopterus > Phoenicopterus ruber. The sequence goes on along the minus strand of CM020227.1, from coordinate 17,494,706 downwards.
CAGAGGCTGGCAGTGGGACAGACGGAGCAGGAGCTTGAATGGACTGTTATTTTTGGAGTGGTTTCTTCCACTCTGTTTGAAGGGTTCTTGCTAGGGCATGTTTGGAAAGAAGCGATGCTAACGTTGCAGGGAGCTTGCGAGAGATGAGCCACGGACAAAGGAGTGGGTATTTATGCCGTCTCTTTAGAGATTGAAGGATAGCTATTCATCCCTGAGGTTCTTTGGAGTGAAAAACAGTGGCCAAAAGTACATCTCCTGGCTAGGAAGGGGTTTTTTATTTGGTATTCAATTATTCATATGTGTTAGCTGGTTTGCAGATGAAGCTGCAGCTCCTCCCTCTCTTCCTCCTCCCAGAGCACACCAGGAGCGTGCAATGTGGGGTCGGGGAGCCGGGAATGCCCTGGCTGGCATGCCATGCTGGGATGCTCCTGGACATATGGGATGGTGAAAATGAGGCATCTGCTTTTGGGATCCCTAATTCCTTTTGGGGTTCCCACTCTTCACATTCTCCCACTGCATTTGCGCTGCTCCTCCACCAGCCCTCCCAAAGCTTTCTTCCTCTCCTCTCCCCGTGGCTCTTTGCAGGGGATTCCCGGGCGGTTGCTCACAAATGCCAAGGGCCCCCTTTTCTTGGGCAGCAGCAGAGGGGAACAGCACACGGCTTTGCACACGGAGCAAGGGAGGGGACCTGGAGCATTGTCTGGATATAATTTAGGCACTATAAACAGAGGCAGCAAGGGGTCATGCTTTCTATTCTCATTTTACCCCCTGCAATGTCTCTGCTAACTGGTGCGTACAACTTGAACTCTTGTAAAAATTAGCAGAGAGCACAGTACCGGTGACAGAAAGCTGAACTTTTCCAACAGCAGGCTCTAAATTCACTGTGTGCACTGAATCCACTTAAACTTTAAAGAGACAGTCTGCTTTCTATTCTTTCCACTGCTTAGTTTGGAAATGACTGCAGTACTAATTAAAAGCAAATTGCTTAATCTCGTTGCGTCAGGAAGGGAGTCTCTCTTCAGCGAGGATGCCTCCTGCGAAAGGCCTGGAACCGCGGGACCCCCGCGGGGCGGCAGAGCCGAGCGAGGCAGCCCGCGAGCGCGCTGCTCCATCAATTACCCGGCGCGCTTGTGTTCAGGCCAGCAGCTGTATCACAGCCCTGCCTCTGCCAGCAGGTATCAGAGCAGCGATAATGATATTTGTGTTGACTCATTATATAATAATCCGAATTTCCTTTGCGAGGGAGCTGTCTGATGCTGGAGCTGTGGCGGAGATGTATTCCTCGTCTTAGCGTTACCAAGGATCCTGGCACACCGCTCGCTTGTTTCAGGCTCGGCTCAGCTCGGAGCGAGCGTGACAGCGAGGAGCATTGGCGGGTTTTATGCTCAAACCCCAAAGTGTAACTAAAATCCACCACACACAACATGTGCTTCGTCCCCAGAGATCCCGGCTCTCCCAGGGCTGAACGGAGCAAACTCCTTGCTCCTTCACCCACCAAAACTTCTAGTTGATGCACTTTTCCTCATGTGAAGAAGCCTTATTTATTTATTTTTTTTCTGATGATCATATCAGCCTGCACTAATGATTTCGTATGACCTCAGCATAATAGAAATGTACGACTTTTTTTTTTTTTTCCTTTTTCCCCAAGTTTACATTTGCACGCAAGGATGTGTAACAACACGGAGAATTGATTTCTTCCCTTGTATTATCTTTGGATAACATGCATACCATCTTTGCTGGCTAACAAAGAAATAGGAAACCTCTCTTCTTTTGCTTCAGGATACCCGTATGACACCCTGTTCCTGTATTTACTCTAAAGCAGCTGGGCATTGATAGCAAATTAACTAAAAGCCATAGAAGAAGTCCATACCCATTTTCCTCCCCACCATGTGTAAGCAGAACGAGTACAATGTACCTTTTTTTAGCAAGATTTTTATTGAGTTATATAATATGTCAATGGTTTTAAATTTAAATCAATTGAGGCAAGGCCACATTTTTCCTGTTGCAGGGCGGAAAAGAACAGTGAATAGAGAAAATTCAAGTCACTGCAGATCAGAGTGGGATTTGCTGCTAGTCCGGTTGAAGTCTGTGTTCAGCTAAAGCCCAACATAAATTGATCACCCTTTGCATCAATTAAGCAAGTGTTACAGTGAATCGGGGAATTGGTGTGAGTGGGTGGGGTGGTTGGATGCAGGTGCTGCCCCTTCTCCATCAGCTCCCTATTGATGCTGCCCTTATATAAGCCTCATTTTGGCAGACATAGGGTTTCTTGTGTTTGGGTGGCAGGGCTGAGCCTTGTCACATAACACTCTACATCTCTGTCTCATCAGCCTGAAGGCTGATCTGGCCCAGGAAGGACACATGTCATCGTGAATCAGATGTCTAAGGTAAGAGGCTGGGGGAGTCCCAAAGCCCATGGTCTGATGCACTTGAAACTTGCTCACTTTTTTTAACGAAAGGTCCCAAATGCAAATCAGAGGAAGGTGACTTCCCAACAGTTTCTTGGTAAGAAAGTTTTGTTGACTTCTAGTCTTGTATGACACACCAAGACTGATCTAGCATGGCTAGAAAGGCCAAGTAGATGTTGTCAAAACAGATGTCATGTGTGGCAAGGAAGGAGGTCCCCAGAGAAGCAGTGGTGGCAGGTTCATGTATGCTTTCTGCCAAGGGGCTGTTGGGTAAGGTCAATTTTAGGCTGATGCTTTTGCTGTGAGAGGATGGAGACAACTAAACTGCTTTGTACCATGACTGGCTTTGCAAAACGGTGTTATGTGTGTGATAAGGGGTCTCTGGCGCAGAGCCCCCGTGTGCATCGCTACCGTGGCGTGGATGGCACTCGGGCTGAGCTGGGTCCTGCACCAGCTTTGTGCTGAAGTGATTCTCTTCACCTTGGTGTTATTTTAATTTACACCAGCGTAAATTCAAGCCTGATCCAGCTTACTGGCTTGCTGTGTTTTTCTCATTCTCTGTGTAAAATCCAGGTCTTTCTAGGAATCTGGTGACTGTAAGCTAAAGTACATGAGTCTGGCATCCAGCTGTTTCACACAATACCTACAGTAGAAATGCTGAGCATCATGGGTTCTGCTGTCTGCACCTTTTAGCAGAGGAAGTATTAGTTTTAATGGGAGGCAGCCTATGAAATAATAAATATGTCTTCATTTATTCGAGTGCTGCAGCATCCTAATGAAGCTTAACAATGTTATAAACCACATAATGTGAACTAAATCAGGTATTTTGCCAATTTCAATGCTTCTACTTAATAAACCTGAAGCCTTTCCTGTTTAAATGTCTATCCAGGAAGACTGAAGTCAAAGCAATGTTAAAAACATGGTGAGAGGGTGTGGGGGAAACTAGGATTATATATAGACTCCCTAAAATAATGACTCCCTGGTTATTACACTGTGTGTTATTTATGCTCCCCTCTTATAATTCTATATTACACTCCCCTTTTCACATCTGCACTCCCACTTTGGGGGTCCTTGTATGTATACCGTATAGTACCCCGTGAACTCTTGTAAATGCATTGACTCCCACAGTTATAATTTTTTTTGTTCTCAAAGAATCCACAGCAGAGATAATGATTTTTCTTATTTTTCTGCATTTCATGCCTTTTAAATGGCAACTTGGTGACAGTATCTGCTTCAAACTTTCCAGAACTCTGCCATAAAGTAAAGACAGTCTATTACTGTTATAGATTTTTATGTTCACTCAGTTTGCTTTGGAAGGATGTGTGGACATGTATGCACAGTGTGTGATTATTAGAAATTCTCTCCTAGGTTTGTAGAGCCCCAGACTTTTGTCTGTTTAGTAATATATCATGGAAACTGTGCAAAGCATTGCCTCGTGCATGAGTGATCCTGTAGTGTTTGTGCTGATCTTCATATGTTTTTTTAACAAGTGAAAAGAGAAGGCTGTGAAGTGCATATTTTTCATTTCCTGATAATTGTAGTAGGTAGTTACCGAGAGTGAATGAAGTGAGCCGCGCTTCAAATACGCATTTTCTGTTCTGATACAATCTTTCATAGTATTAGAATGGGGCATCGCTGTATTAAATGTTAACGTTGTAGATGGCAAACATATAGTCCTCAATGCTGATAAAGAGTGGGGAGTTCATGTGCTGCACGATACAGTGGCTGGCAGAGGAGAAAACAGATGCATATTAACAGAGGCATTACTGCGTTCTATTGTGATGATACAAAGTAAGCAAACATGACGGAGGGACTACTTGCAACTGCCTTGTGTAGCAGGTTACATGACTGGTACTTCTCTGAGTTTCTCCAACTACTTTTCATTCAAATACGTCTGTTTCCCGGATCCAGGAGGAAATAGAAGTTGAGGCACTGTATGTGACTGTGGAAATCATAACTGCTAAAATACTGCCATCTGAGTTTAGGTCTGACTATGGAGAACTTGAAAAGCTGCCCAGAAACTGCATCATTTTGCAAGGTCCAGAAGTGGGGATGTTGTGTGGGAAGGGCAGCACACTCTCTGCCTTAAGCCACTAAAGATAAAGTATTATGTTAAAAATGGTGGGTAAGATCCTCAATGGGTACAAGGTGGCTTAACTCATCTTGAAGTCAGTACACCAATTTATATCAGCTAAACACTATGGTTTCAACAAAGATTAGGTAGAGAACTCTTTCCTGAAAGAGTCTCCTCTGAGAATTGGGGTACCAATTCCTACTCTTATTAAAGGGTCAAAACCTTGAGCTTTCATCTCCTGACTGGCAAATTTAACACTTCCACCTGGGATTTTTACTACTGATATTTGATGTAGCCTTTTACTCTGAGGGCTCCTCTGGCAGGAGAAGTCTCCATTTCATTGCCCATTTCTTTCTACGGGGAAGCTTGCTGCGGTGCCACGCTCCCATGGCTGGCTGGAAGATCCTGCGTAGGCTCTCTTCCACACCAACTTGCAAACTGGACTTTGTGTCCCTTTGTGCCATTTTTTATTTTTTGCACATTTTTATGTAAAATAACACTATTAGCCATCCCAGAACTCTGATCCATATCTATAAACGGTGCAGCTGAATGATCGATTTTATTGATTTCTTTCAAGTGCCTCTGTCAAAGTGATCACACAGTGCTAGACTGGTTTCCAGACCTGCAGGTGCACTGCTGGACTAATACCATCCTTCAGGTCTCTGTACATTTTTTTCTTTTTAATGGTGTCATCTGCATTTTTTGAGGGGAAAGGAACAAATCTGTTTGGATTGCAAAGATTTGATTATATCTGTCAAATGAGTCGATTTATTTGTACACAAGGGAAGTGCATTTAACATGATCTTTTAAAATAAATAGTTGTTTGGGTGCATCAGTCAGGGGACAGGCTGTCATTGGGTGTAAATCAATACTGGCTTCAGTGGCACCTGCAGAAGGATTTGGCCCTTATGCCTGTGAATGACACGACAAAGTCACCGCTCAACTGGGCCATTGATTTCGATGTTGTGTTAATGATGAGTGGAGCAACAATGCTGTCCGTATTTTACCAGTGCAGTGCTTTCTTCCGTGGAGATTATGGACTTAAGACTTATTTTTTTTTTTTACTTTGCAAGAGTCTGATAATGATTTATTATTCTTATTACGACTTGTGTTTGTTAGCTATAACCCTCCTGTCCGAAGGAGCTGGATGGTATGAGTTGACATTGACAGTTGGGGTTGAGAGAGCAGATGGGGATTGGTAGAGAGGAACTATTTTTTCCCTGTAAGGCAAAATATTGCTGATACAAAGGAAATGTGTACATGGAGGAAAATACCGGTGGCGTGGGAGATGGTGAGCACAGAGGTGCTGAGCGCAGTAACAATCATAGCAACCAATGGAGAACGGTTTTCTTCCTGTGATGCCCTGCTAACATTGATGAGGCCTTGTCCTTCGTTAATAGCCAAACTACCTGTCAAAGACAACACCGATGGCCGCAGCCGAACCAAAACTCTTGGCAGATTTTTCACTTCCTCTTGTTTATTGTTTTCGCTAAATCTCCTTATTCGTGCCGGTCCCAGTGTAAGTGAAAGGTGAAGGCTTGTGACACCGAAAGCTGGAGCAGCATATCAGTGAAACATTGTGATAAGCTGTTTCCTTCCTTTAAAATGCACAAAGGTTTGGGCACGGCTACCTCCTGGGGTCTGTGCCAGAGCCCCAGAGCCATGGGTCGGGGAGCCCTGTCCCCCACACACCTGCAGAGATTCCCCTGGGAGTATGGAGAAGCCACCTGGGTTTGGGCTTTTTGTTAGCACCAAAGTTTGTGTTTCCTGGAGAAATGCTGCTGATGCTCTGGAATTTAACTTAACAAATGCAGATAATGTAGTTCTCATTAACATATCATAAAAGAGCTGAAGTAGCTCATCTTAATCCTCTAATTTCTTGCTTCTTTTCTTGCCCCTTGTTTGCCTTGGGAAGGGAGTGGAAACCAGGCAGCTCCCTGTGTGCCTTGGCCCATCCCTGCTGCTGCCATGGTCCAAGCTTGGTGTGTGTGCTCGTGGACCTGCTGTGCTGAGACCACGCTGTTTTACACCTTGCTATTATGCAGGGAATGGCCCTCTGCGTGTTTGCTCAGGATATAAGAATATGAAAAATTGCTGATCATAGATAATCTCCATAAATCTTACAGACAATAAGTCATAAAACCTTGTGTCCTTACATATGGCGGTAGCCCAGGGACAGCTTTACCAGATGTGAGCAACAGCCCCTGGAAAAAAAAAATTCAGCTGAAAAACTTCTCCCACTGTTTCCAGTGCCTGGAGTTGAAGCTGTGGCTCAGGAAGGCTGGGGCTGCTGGTGGTGCCACTTTTCCCTTTTTTCTTTTCTTTAATACCTCCTTAGCGTTACATTGACATGTCTATTGCATGGTGAGAATTCCCCGTGTGCTAATTAAAAAGCACCATCATTTGTAACTGCTCCTTTGCATCAGTCGCGACAGGACAACAGTGTGAAAGGCCGTAAGGAGACCTTCAGGTACTTCTACGTTTCAGGCATCTCCCCTCCCAGCATCCCTCTGCCTGCCGCCGCGCCTGGCGTAAGTGTTTTTCTCCTAGGCAGCTTAAAAAAAAGGCAACTGGGTTATGGTCTGGAAATTGTCTTCTGTCAATAAGAGAGGCCTGGCTAGCTTTTTCCTCCTCTGGTTTGCATATCTATCAAGGCAAATTAAAGGAGACGCAGGAAGGAGTCTTATTGTCTAATAATCATGCCAAGCTGTTAGATCTCTCTGCTCATGAATGGAACCAAAGGGTTTCGGCGACAGCAAGTGAAACCCATGTGAAGTCGCCAGGCTCTGCTCTGCATTTGCATGTAGTGGTCGAGGCTGGGATTTTTTTTTTCCCCTCTATGATGTATCTCTTCTTTTCTTGTCATTCTCTTCCCTTTGTGACTCTGTCCGCAAAAAGAAATGAATGTAAATAGCCGGCACTTTACAATAATTCTCTGTGGGGTAAGGCTTTAACAGAGGCACTCTGATTTACCATTTCAAAGTGCCAACACTTCCAGCCTGAAACATCGCTGCTTTATCACAGAAGGGGATGTTGTCCCTGCCTGCACGGAGGGCTCGCGTCGCCTTTCCCTGGCCTCTGTAAAGGTACCTCCTCGCTGGCCCCGCGACAGGCACCAGGTGCTCCCTGAAACCCAGGGCTGGGATCTGGTGAGACAGGGATAGAAAATGGGGTTTGCAGGTAGTTGTTTTCTATTTTTCCTGGTGTCCGCCCTCCGAGCCCAGAGAGGCAGTTTCCTTTGCTTTCAGGTTGTCAGTAATCCCCTCGCTGCCGCAGCTGGCTGTGCAGATGAGGGGTGAAATAACCTGCTAATGTGGCCAGAGCTCAGCCGACAGCACGGGTCTCCCTCCTGCATCCCTGAGTTCAGAGGATGCTTTGCTGTTGTAAGAAAACACAGACACCCCCTTCCACTGTAGGCAACAGTGAAGTAATGCGGGAGAGTGGAAAAAAGTTATCTCCTAATCTTGGTAAATATAAAAATCCCCCCCTTGCACTTTGCAAAAGAGGAAAAGGCAAATTCTGCCTTGGTGCGCCCCTGGCAGGGCAAATTTTAAGGAGATCGACTGAAACCAGGTTTGCTTTCTCGATGTCTGACTCCTGCTGCTGTCAGTGGGATCTGTAGCTGTGGCACTGGTCTCACTGGGCTGTGGCTGCTGTTTAAAGCACAGGGATAAGAAGTGCCTCCTTGGCTGGTGCCTGTGTGTGACCACTGAGCATGAGACCCTCAGTGTCTACTGTAGGAGAAAGCAAAACCAATAATATGACCCTTGAAAGTATGATGTGTTTCTGGGACGGGGGAAAAAGTCTCTGCGAATGGGACCTCCTTACTCATCAGTTCTGCTCCCTTTATCTGTTCAGTCACAGTTGCTGACTTCAGTGCCAAAAATAACTTTTTAATATACTTTTTTTGCAATGAAGAGAGAATGAGTAGGGAAACTGGAGGGTGCACACCTGCGGAGCTTGGTGGAGGGGGGCCATGGGGGCGAAGCTTTGCTCTGCACACAGCTTGCTGTGGGTGCCCTGGGACGTGCACCCTGCGCCGGGGCTGCGCAGAAGCCATCGTCCTCAGGAGCTGAATGCTGGGCATGCAAATCCCCGTGCTGGGGTGCGGGGTGCCTCCTGACTCTATCCCAGGCGAGGTCTTTGCAAACAGCACTCATCTAACTGGTTATTCTTTAATTTTTTTTTTTTTCAGAAGCTGGTTCACAAATAAAGCAATACTGAGCAGAGGTATCAGTCCTGGTAGTGCACGAGCCTCTGCACCCCCCCCTTCTTCCACTTCCTCCAGTAATTTTATTTTCCCTGTGCACTGACAGCAAATTGGAGTTTGGTGTTAGAGGCACAAATTATAAATAAATCAACCAATGTAAGAGTGACTTCGTAACATTTGTCAAAAGAAATCCATTATCACTCAAGTATTATTTGTTGCTGGCTTAAATCAGGTTGTATTTAAATTAATATGGTACAAACAAATAAACCTGATTTCTTCTTACTCTTTTTATTTAAAAAGACAGAAAAATCCTTGTCTGACATTTTTAAGAATTATATATATATTTATTTTGGGGGGGATCATCTGATTTGGTCCTAAGGCTTCTCAGAAGAGTTCTCAACATGGCTGAAGTGTTGTTAATGGTTTATAAGCTAGTTTGAGATACAAGGGATGTCTTAAAAATATCTGAAAGCCCAGGTGAACCAGCTTTTGGCAGGAGGTAGGGGAGAAGGGAAGGGTCAGTGTTTGGGTATGATGTGTAAGCATTGACTAACAAAAAAAATGAAGGTTTGGACCTGAATACTGTGAGCGCTTTACTGTGTCAAAGTCTTTACAGATTTTCTTCCTCGAGGTGAGGTTATGTCTTTTATAGCAACATTTGGTAGTTGCTTTAAATTATTAAAGGCATTTCATAGGGTTGCAGCTCTTTGAGCATAGTTTGCAAAGAGGGCCCCTGCCTGTATTCTTAAGGTAGGTTAATGATGACTTTCCTAGTGCAATGTGTCCAGGACACTGAGGTTAATAAAACCCGTAGCTCTTCTTCATGACTATCATGGGATGTTTAATGTTCAGGAGTGTGCAAGACCTCAGCTTAATGTTCCATATGAAGAATAGTGCTGCCAAGCACTCATCATCCCTAGTGCCGGCGCAGGGCATTAGAGGTGCGAGGAATGGGCCGAGCACACTCGGGAAGAGCTCGAGCACCTCTGAGCACTGCCATCCTCCTTTGTGCGTGAGGATGAGGAGCTGGGACTGGCTGGTGGGGCTTCCCGGCTGGTGGTCCACGGCCACTGCCTGGGCTAAGGAGTATTTTGCTGGAGAGAAGCAAGTCCCAGTCTCAGTGCAGCTTAGTTGATGATTCATTCCAAGCTGGCTCGATGAAAGCGTTTGTTTATTTGATACGATCTCTTTATTTTCCTCTTTCCTCCTCTCCTGCCGCCCCCATCTGAGAACGGGAAGGAATTTTTGGGGGGTGTGGGGAATAATGAAAGATTCGTATGGGAGGGCAGGGTTTGCTCTTGTGAAAACTCTCTCTGAAACAAAGGAAGAAAGAAGGTGGGTGGAAGGGGGAGTTAATTTCTCCCTTCCTCTTTCCCCTCCCTCCAAAAAGAGCTTGAGACTTTAAAATAGTCCAGCATTGTTCTGGGACTTAGTGGGCTTTTCTAGCTGTGAATATTGCAGCAAATACCACAGCAATGACAGTATAGCACTGTCTGTATTCTCTCTGTGCGCTGGCTGGACAGGGATTTTTCATTTCATGCATCATTTACAGCCTCCTGCATTGATCTACAAAGTCAGTGCGTATTGCTAACACAAAGGAAAAGAAGAAAGGGAAGAGATAGGCCTGAATGACAAAGTTCAGATCTGAAATCAAGTCTCAGTTCAGACTTCCCCAAAGCATTGGTTGTGCCTTACCATTTGCCTCATGCCAAGAGGATGGTTTATATCACAAAGATCAGATACAGGTTTGAGCCAAGTTTTCAAGCCCCCTAAACTCCAGAAAAAATTTGAATCCAGGTTGTACCGTAACAAGCAAAGGTCAAAACCTCAGGCTGGGATTTTCAGCCCCAAGGAGTGGTCACAGGATGTATCTGTCTACTGGGAAATGGTTGCGTTTGCCATGTTTGACACCTGCTTTTTCTGTAAGCTGAAACAACGGGATATTTCAGAGTACTAAAGGTGGTTTTGCTAGTTTATGCCAGCTCCTGACCCTTTCTAACGGATGACTCACTAAGCTGGTATCCCACACATTAGCACTCGAGAGACATGTTCTTTCCATAGTGGCACTTCCATGTCCTATTGCAGGATGGAATAGGGATGCGAAGGGAGGATGAAAGTGGGACTGAGAGCACAAAGATTGGAGGAAGCACTTAGGGGTCAGGCTGGAGTGACCATGGTGGAAGGGGTGACTGAAAGTATTCCCTCATGGTTCAGTCCACTTACAGTGGACCCTGCTGCTTCTCATTGAAATAAGATACAGGTTCTCAAAAAATAAAAGGGGGAGGATTGTCCCATCCAGGGGATTTTATAGGAGAGGAAGCACAAACTGGAGGAGAAATGTCTTCTATAATTTGTCTTATTTTCCAGGTGTATTTCATACCAAAATCTGCTTCTTTGGCAAAATTTTATGTCTACCAGCACAGACTTTTTTAAGTTAAAAAGGTTGCATTTTGTGATGTTAATTTTTTAAAAAAGCTCTGTCTAGGCATGTTTCATACACATGCAATTTTGCTTTATCATAGTAACAAGTACTCTAATCTCTCTCATCTGCTTTAATGAACTACTAGTATAATCTTGTCATTTCGGTTCGCTGTACCTTGCCATTCAGTGAGATCTCACTTCCCCTGCCAATCGCCCAAGGCTATTAGTCAGCAACAAAGCTCACTCGCAAAACCAACCCCAATCAAAAGCAGCAATACCATGAGGTAAAAAGTTTGTCTCTAGCTGCTCCTCCGGCAGCTGGGCAAGTTCTGCAGGTTCCTCAGCTGGGGCTGAGCCGGGTGGCCGAGCTGACATGCCTGCTCAGGCTGTGATGTGCCCAGCCAGCACCTCGCTTGGGCTGAGCCACTGCAGGAAGGACCAACACGTCCCCTGGGATGCAGGTGGCTGGTGTGCAGTGCCCCGGGCTCCGAGCACGGTGTCTCTGCTGGCGTGCCCAACCCCTTTGGCAGAAGAGGCAGGAGGAGGAAAAAGCTACCTTCACATCAGTGTGGCAGAATTAGTAGAAAGGAGACTGGGGAAGGAGCAGGGGACTGAGATCCCTCTGTGGTGCTGCCCAATACCTTGGTGAAATCTAGTGATAACTTGGAGAAACCCAAGCATTGTTCTGGAGCAGCCCCATGGCCGCGGTAGAGGTGGGCACACCCATGAAGAGCTGGGGATTTGAGATGTGGTTGTTCCCCCCTGCATGTGCCATGCACCTCACAAAGCCCTGGGCTCGCTGGAGAGTGCCAGCTGTAAGGAATTGTATCTCCAAGAAATGGCTCTCCCCACTTACACCACTCCCTCTTCCCCAGCGGTGAGCGTTGGGCATTGCTTGCACCATCAGTTATATATGGAAACCAGGAGGAGATTCCTAAACCACCCACCTTTGGGTGTTTCAGGAGCTGACTGAAATGTCCTCTAAAGCTAAACCCCAAGGTTTCCATGAGGAAGCTGAGCATGGTGCTGGGGGAATTACTTGATGGTCCAGAAAATCCTTTTGGTCTGTGCCTTGTTCTGGGATCTGCTCTTGGCATCTGCAGCGTCTCTGCAGGCAGTAGGGTCAGCCTGTGCAGGGGCTGCCTGCAGTGCTCCCCTGCCTGTATGGCCAGTGCTGTGTCTGCCCCTCAGAGAGCACAAAGCTGTGTGTGGGGGTGGTTCTGTGCTCGTGGGATACCCTTGGGCTGTCCTTGCAGGAACAATACTTTTATGTGGCACCCACGAGTGCCACTGAGTAACCTCAGAGGTAGCCCTCAACCTTCTGGTACAGCAGAGATGACATTCCAGGCAGGTGTCCAGTCCTGTTATATCATGATAAACTGCATTTACTTCTAATCTATATATACTGGGCCTCGCAGGGTGTGTTCTGCTTTCCTTTGAGTATCAGAAATATCATCCCATGGAGGTCCTTCTAGATCATCATCAAATTGCCTCCTAAACTTTGAGCGAAATGGCTAGAACTAGGCTTTCAGGTCTTCCGCTCAATCTGTGATCTCTGGTTAGGGTGTCTGAAAAGGTAGCTTGTGCCAGATGTAATTGGTGTTAAGCGTTGTGGTCATAAGAGCGAATGAGAACGATCCCATAGTCCTTGCTGCCTCCCCAGATTGCTATTGGTTACAATCACCTCAGAGCCAATATCAGGTTATGTCAATCATTACTGCAGGAAATGGGCCCTTGACACAGAGGAATCCCATTCAATAGCTTTCTGTATCATGATTGATTTCAAGACTTAGTATAAAAATGTATTGGAAGGTTCAGAAGATCCACCAAACTTTATATACTCTGTTCTCTCATTCTTCCCATCTGATGAAGAGATTTTCTGGCCTTTACCTCTTCCTTCATGTGCCTTTAGTGTTTTCCTTTGTAGTACAGCTGTAATTACTTCTTCCATTTGCCACTACTCTGAATACAATCTCACTCTGGGTGAATGAGTATTCAACCAAACATTACAAGGTTTAGCAGATCTGGAATCTCAAATTAAGCGGCCTCAGAATCATTACCCCGGGGACCTTTTCTGCCTGGAAATTTTCATGTCTGCTTTGCTGAGTGACACAAAGCCAAAAGTGATTTTAGGGGGCTGTCTCACTCAAGCCTAATCTCATCAGTGAGAGTTGTCTTTTTAAAATACCTGGGGAGTAGAGGCCTAAAAGTCTCCTTGAAAGGGTTGCAAGATGAAGATGAAAGGATTTGTGACCTGGGAGAACAGAGCAGGAGCTGGAATGGGGCTTTGGAGCTGGGCAGGGTAGGTGGCTCTTCTGTGTTCATCTTTTTTTTTCTTTTTTTTGGTCAAGTGTCTTGCTAATAGTGGTAGTAACAAGAATTATTTATCAAACTTGATAATTAAGACTGGCAATCATTCCTCCAAGCAGTGACCAGCTTCTCGCAATCCACTGAGATTTCCCATCTCTTCATGCTCAGCTCCTCTCGGGTCACTTGGCCCTTGATGTATTCTGGATGAAATGGGAACATTTACAAGTAAGTTGAGCCCGTGTTTGTCTCCTCAGATGTCAAAATTAACTCCCAGTTAAGAACACTGTGCTATTTAAACATATTGCTTTGGATTTTTTCTTTTTAAACCAGTGTTTCCACCTCTCAGCGACACAGACACATCGCCATGAAAAACCAGTAAGAAAGCACGGTTCTTATCTGCTGTAATCTAATAAGCCGTCAGTGTAGAAAAAAAGGAGGTCAGCCAAATGCGGCTCCTTTCAGTTTAAAATTCTGAAAATGACTCACTCCTTATTTAGTCTTATAATGAGCTCCCGCCCACCTAGGGCAAGCTTCTAATTTCAGTTGCTCTGGCGTAAATCCAGAGGGCTTCCATTGAAGTGGATGAAGCTCCTGTCAATTTCCATAGCTGCAAATGAGATTAGATCCCGGCCTCGGGCGCTCGTTGCTGCCCGTCGTCGGGCAGAGCCTCCTGCTCCAGGGCGAGAGGCCGTTTTCGGAGCAGACTGAACGGGACGTGAGCTCAGGCGTGCATCACTGCTCCCAAGTGCTGGCTGTGAAGTTTCTGAGAACACCGTTGGTGTCAGAGTAGCATCATTCTCGTATCTCCCTACGTATTGCACTACCAGTCAGTTCAGTTCTCGAAGTCTGTGTTTTTCTCTCAAGGTTCCTCATAGGAGAAAAGTGTCAAGTGCTGTCAAAAGTGAGTGTGAGCACCACAGCTTCTCAAAGATTTCCAGTTCAATATGACTTAGAGAGACATCAGTGGTTAGACAGAAAAGTATTGGTTAAGTAATCCTGACTCCTCTAACTTTGCCTGCTAAGAGAAGTGAAATTTCAGATGTGTGTATACTTTTTCAATCATTCTCTTTAATCCTTCCCCCTGTTCCTCTGTCTTGCTTTCCTGCCTTGCCCCCATCGCTCTTCTGGAAAAGAAACCAAGGGTGTGCCTTAGATGTCTGACAGCAGTAACGTAAAGCACAGCGATGCAAAGGACATCGGATGCTGAAACTCCTTGAATGTTTGTGGGAGGCTGCTGAGGCTTGGTGGCAATGACTGCCTGGGCCCCTTGCCAAAACCTTGTCCTGAAAGAAGTTCTTGGAGGGCTTTGGAAGTCACTGAAATCTTGAGGGTACCCTGGTTAACAAAGGTGCTTCCTAACATATCAGAAATTGTTCATATGAAGGTCATTGACTTGGATTAAGGGACGATATCTACCCTCAAGGCAATAATGTCTGTCGTAAGAGGATGTTTCAGCTGCTGGAAGGAGATCAGGAGCCATGGTCCTTCATACCTGAGTGCAGACTTGTCTAGGGAAAAACACTGTGGCAGGGCAGAGCAGCAAAACCCACTGGACACGGACCAACTTCATCCTGTGCATCCAACGTAGTGGCAGGAAGGATCATTGGGGGAAAGTGCTGCTCTCCAAATCAGAACTTGGCCAAAACACTTGTGTTAAGCAGCCATATACTTGGAGAGAGCAAAACAATTAAAAAGCCCTCAAACCCGAAACCTTTCAGAATCGGAGGCAGTCAGGATGTCAGTTTTATATCCACAAGATGACACCTTAAGAAGCGTGGTGTTAGTACACGGGTTTCAGTGTTGACTCAAAGGAAGACTACCACCTACTCAAGCAGAGCGGCGTTTCCTGGGCTCCTGGCCCACTGCTGGCCACGCTTGCCCCGGCTGGCGGGCCAACGTGTGGCTTGCGAAGGGAGTGCTGCAGGACATGCACCAGTCTCAAATATCTTCTTACTTAACGCTGACATTTTACCTTCCGGAAAAGTGCGTCGGTTATTGCTGCGGTCTGGCTTAGCAAGACCTCCTGTGTGAGGCTGTCTATAAATGTCCAGGATGAATAGCGTTCAGGCACTTACAAGCTTAGCCTGTCACAACCCGTGGTAATTTATTATGATTTAATATAATTCCTAGAAATTATTCTCAATACACATGTTGTATAATTGTTTCACAGAAGGGCTATTTCTAATCACCTGGCAGAGGCAAAACTCCCTGACTTCAGCCTGAACCTTGACTAAACAGGACAATTAAAATATTCTAAAGCGAATTACTATGTTTCCATTACATTCTGTAGCTTTTCGTGGTGATTTTCCTATTAATTATCTTTCTCAACTGTAAACCAGATTGAAGATATATTTTATATACGGGGACAGATTGTCAGTAAGACTTTCGTTGCTCGTCTGGTTCCCGGCAGCCTGGGTCTGCTGCGGAGAGCATCAAGCATGAGGCCAGGCCACGTGCAAGGCTTCACTGAGAAATGCCTTGCTTTGGCAGGCTGCAGGCGCGCCTCTTCAGAGCCGCTCGCTTTACACAGGAGAGTGAGATGCCCAGATGCTTCGGAGGGTCCAGGCTGCTGTCCTTGCCGGGGTGGGTCTAAGTTGGAGGAAGAACAGATATCCAAAACAACTATGACTTTGAGTTCAGCTTCTTGTATTCTCCCACTGTACCAAAAATGCTTATAACCTTGTCAGAGACTTTCAGAGGATGTTACTCACAAATTTCAGTTTCAGACATGAACTGCTTTCAGGAGAGTTTATTTCATTTGCCTTTTTCGCTCTGTTTCTCCCTTCCTGTGAGCCCTGGATCAGTATGGTTTTGGAAAAAATACAAAGCTGCTACAGCTATGAGAGCTACTGCATGTGGCATCACGTCCATTAGTTTGATGTTTCACCATGGCATCACCTGAGATGCCTTTGTGCTACACATGTGTATCATAGAATAACATTTCTAAGCAAAGCAGCAGTCCCTCCTTGCTGCAGATGTGACCAAAGCTCTTTCAAATCCCACGTTCCCCTTCATTTGTATGGCCTCAAATGCTAAGATACTCTTGTAAGAGCATTTTTTCTCCAAAAGTACCCCCTGCCCCCAAATAAAATAACTCTTAGCAAGGTCGTCATAATATTGATACCTCTGTAGTTTTACTTATAACCTGGTTTTACTGTAAATTTTCTTTTCAATGAACAAAGCACTGGTTTCCTACCATGTATGAAAACAAGATAACAGAGGGTTACCCAAGACTTTGGGAAAGGCTTAAGGCTGCCCTGCAGCCAGGGTTCGTCGTGAAGGCTGTTAAGTACCTGTGAGCTGCTATCAGTCCAGCTCTCCATCTGTCTGGCAGGGCAGGTGAGATGGCTTTTCCTGCCCGGAGAAGCACCATTCGGGGGCTCAAGCCAACAACAGTGCTACAGGAGACTGAACAAGTGTAGGTCTCCAGGGCTTGAGTTGAGATGCCTTAATTCTTTCTTAATTGGTTACAATTAGTTAGGACCAGGTTGGAAATTCCCACCATCCACTTTGAACCTTGCACCACTAGTAAAGAAACACTGCTCTGAGGTGCCTCTCGTCACTAATTGCCGAGGAGTTTTCACCTTGAAAGCCTTCATCCCCGATCCTACTGCTAAGTCTTCCTCTGCTCTTATTTAGCTCTCGTGACTTTAGCTCGGTGCAAGCATTGTTCAAACGAAACTGGAAGCCCCGGCCGGTTTCCTGGAGGCTTTGTCGACGTGCTGCTGTCACGCTGCCAGCTGCAGTCGGTCCCCAGGGCTGCAACCTACTGCCAGCTCCTCATGAGATGAAGCTGGGGTTAGAAATGCCAGTATGTATTCAAAAAAAAAGAAGAAATTACCTCTTTTAAATTAAAACTTTCCACATAGTTGATCTTTTGGCAAATAATGATCTGAAATGACATGCCTGCTCTCCAAATCTAATTGTTAATTGGTCAATCGACCTCTAACTGACTGGCATATTGCTCTGATTATCTGAAAGCCTTTTGGCACGATTTCCCCAGCTCAGGTTAGTTGCTTATACTTGTACAATCTGGTTGCAAAATGTCATAGCTCTGAATCACCCGGGCCAGTGCCAAGCCCTTCGGCATCCGTGGGAAGGGCTCCCTGAAAGCTCCCAAGCCTCGGGTGGTACCCTGGCTGCCTCACGCCCGGGCAGCCGGGGTCTGTGCACTAAGGATGCCGCGCCGCACGCTCCGGCACAGGGAGCCAGGTGCCCGTGAGACTGCAGACGCTAATTTGTGACGAAAGACGCGGCCCCGCTGTTTGCTCTGATCTTGAGCAGCACCGCCAGCTCTTTATCAGATTTTAATACAAAACAAGGGCAATTAATTTCTGCGCCCTTATCTTATCGCACTGATCTCACAAGCCCTTTCAAAGTTTGGTTTCTCGTTTCCAGTTCCTGAACGTGGGCTGTAACGCAGTTATAGTTCAGAAATCTATAATTCAGACTCAAGACTGAATGCACTTTCCATGCAGGTCTTTTCATAATTGGTTTTCAGACTGGTCTGTTCTGCGATGTGTAATTGTTAGCAGTTGTAAAAAGATAACTCACATTTTTAAAAGCCTAACACTTGCTCTGTGCAGATAAAAACTGTGACAAATTATGTTCCAAAAAATCATAAAAGTAGAGAGACATGTTAATAACCAAAGGTGAAGTTTCATCTGGAGGTCAGCAGGAGCTATTAAAGTGGTCAGTAATTCCAGGGTTTGCCAGTAGCGATTTGACCATATCACTTATCTGCTCTGGTCCATGCTTAAGCATCTCCCTCAGTGAGAAAATAATCCACTGAGAGTAATACTGGAGGTCAGAGGTAACTATGGAGAAAAAGCAATATTGTCAAAATAAACCAGGCTTTCAAGTACAGGCATTCAAATTCCCAGTCCATTAAAATGTTTCAACTTTGACAATTTTACCACACCGTTTGGACACGTTATTTAAAATATTGCCTTTCATTATGGTCAGATTAAAAAGAAAAAAAGATCAAGCAGATCATGTTAAAAAGAGTAAGGTAAGGAATGGCACTTCACATTGTCATATGAACATCTGGCAATAAAAGGCAATTTTTAGTTCCAGAATTTCAGAGGCACCGAAATAGGGCCAAATAATAAACGTGGATATAATGCAAATTTCAGGAAGCAGGAACTGGAATTGCAAAATACCACAGCAGGCTGAGGGAATCCCTCCTGCCCGGCCAGCATACTTGCTGCGTGGCACTGAAATGAGAGGAAGAGCCTAGATTTGCTTCTTTTAGAACTGAAATCCACCTCCGGGTGATAGGTAAATTCATGATCTTATTGATCATGAGCATGAGGATTTCCGCGGGCTTCAAAAGCAGCGGCCGAATCCGTGCCCGCGTACAGCGCTGTGCGAGTCGCTGCGAGGCTGGGGTTCGGGGAAGCTGTTCAGCTCCTGGCTGCATCCCAGGTGCCCTGTGCTAGACTGGGGTTGTTGCCTGAAGGTGTGGACCCGAGACTCGGGGAAATGTAAAGGAAGAGGTGATTATTTTCTTTCCTCTACCTGTCTTGGCTGCAAGCGACGGGGTCCAGGTGAGCTTGCACGCATACACACAGCACCCAGAGTAACGAAGCTTGTAGCTTCTGACCTTTGCTATTTTATTAGACTCCTAATGTTATCCACGTTACCTAAAAATGACCTCTCCTTTATGCATTTAATTGAGTGATTATTGTGAGTAAGCTTGTCCCATCAACATTTTTTGACATGAAATAGTCACTGTGCAAGATATATTATCGGCATGTTTGTATGGTACAATGAATTTGTTTGCCTGTGTTCTGCGTATCTTGTGGGGTATACACCAGTGCCTTTTGGTATATGCTGCGAAGTATATTTCAGTACACTTTTTTGTTCAAAAGAAACTTCCTGTGGTTAAATGATGCTTTGATATGTTTTAAAGGGCAAGCGTTCACAAGCATTTATGTAACATGTATTTCTTTATCTAAAAGCTTGGAATAGCTCTGATAAATATGGGTTTTAGCAGCATAATTTACATGTTCAAAACATGTTCTCTCATTTACATGTGAGACTGCAATGGTTCACTGCTGCAGGCATTTTTCTTACATATTCAATGTACTTAGAAAAAAAACAACACAAAAGTTTACAAAGCTTAATTTATAGCCCAACAAGGAAACATATAGTGAGGCATGTAATGAAAATGTCCTGTTTACTTCTGTGCCATTTCAAATGCTCTTATTTTCTAATACTTGAGGCAATTCAATAATAATATTGATTCACACCTGTTCTGTAACATCGCTTTTACAATGAGATCCAGCAGAAGTGAAACCACACATCTGCATACACCTGAAACTTGCAGCAATTTGAAATTGAACCTGTCTAGTGTTCAGACAGATGCTACCCAGGTGCTGTCATTGAGACATTTAGGTACCTGATATAACCAGTACCGTGATCATATACAATATATGTTAGGTATTCAAAAGACGTTTAGATGAGGCCCTAAGGGATATGATTTAGTGGGGGACTTGGTAGTGATAGGTTAATGGTTGGACCCGATGATCTTGGAGGTCTCTTCCAACCAGAACAATTCTGTGATTCTATGTATGTTGTCAGCTGTGTGCTGTAAATAGTACATAGCACGTAGCAAAAATAAATGCATGTGACACAAAATCCCTGGACTACCAAGTATAAAATTCCAAAGCTTGTCTATTTTTGTGATGGGGACGAATATAAAAATGTTGTGTTGAGTGGAAAGGGAAAAACCATTAATTTTTCCACAGCTCTTTGAGGGATCCATTTGTCTTTGCAGAGAAGATGCAAGAGATCTGTTTCCCTTAGGGGAGAGAAAAAAGACATGAGCGCTGCAAACCTGGTGAGATGAGCCCATGGGCCAGGCCTGTTGTAATAAGAAAGGTGAAAAGAAGCACCTGTGTTGCAAAACACAGATGAGGGACCCCAAAATGAACCTTAGGACCAGCACCCAAGTGTTTGGGTGGTGGTTCTTCAGCTAATATTTAAGCTATCGAGGCTGTACTCTGGATCTGGAACAGAACCTGTAGTCTCACCAGAACAGGCTTTCTCATCAGCTTCGAGTTATTTTCTCTTAGTGATGGCTGGGAAAACCAAGAGCAGCCCCTTGATGCTGTTTTGGCTCTTACACTGTAATCCAGCCAAAAATCAAAGTACAAGAGGCCCTTCAGCCGCTTCAGAAGGGTTTGAATCTGCTTGAGACCTCAGTGGGGAAGAGCTGGGGGAAATGTTTCCTCCTGAATGGATTCAACAGCACCTGAATTTAAAGTCAAAGCAATGTACTTCTAAAAAAAATCTGTAGGAATAACAAGTTCAGCTAGAGAATGGTGCTTTAAATTTCCCCTACTGTTCACTTAGTTCCTTTTTTCATTTTCCCATTCTGATTTTCTTTTTTTTTTTCTGTCTCTTTGCAAGAGGGTTGCGGAGACACAGTAACACCCACTGGTGGCAGTAATGGCAGTTTTATGGCTTCTCTTAGCTAACCGTTATCAGGCAACTCCGCACACCGAGTGGAAGGCACAATATTGCTTTAACACCCCTCTGATTTCCTTCCTCCCAGGGGGCAAATGCTCTGCACAGAAACCTCCACACTACTGACCACAATTGCCGTAATTTGTTAGTCTAATAGGAAAAAGTACACAGCCTTTCAAAACTGGAAGTATAAAATAATATTGTGCGATACTTTATATAAATGGTGCTTGTGCTTGGAGGTGCCTCTGGCTCAGTTGAGCTCTTCCCTTGGAGAGCCTTGATAACCTGGATTGACTCTCCCTGGTAAGAAAAGCACTTATTAATAAATTATACATCTGCAGTTAGTTGTTGCCTTAAAAAAAAAGTTAAAACAGTTGTAGAAGAAGGCGTGCTGTATGAGAAACAAATCTGCAGAGTGAAGAATCATTTAGCAATTAAACTTGAGCTACTGTAGAAATAAGCACATGAGTGTCAGCAATTCTTGGACTCAAACTGTTTGAATAAAGGGAAGGTTTGGGGTTTACATCATTTATCCTCGAGAGAAACTGGCCTGCAAAACTGGATGATGGCAAGTGACACTGGCTCTGCTCTGGCACAGGGAGCTGCAGCATGTGTGAAGGGTGGCAGAGCCAGGGGAGGCTGAGCAGCATCCTCACCTGCTGTAATGCCAGAGCTCAGTATTTGTAGGCATCTAAATCTAACCTGTTTCTCAAGCAAGTATTTAGGTAAAATTTTAGTGTTTAGGCCAGAGACTGATGCTCTGCAGGGTTTCTGTGAACTGCTGGGGAGGAGCAAGCCCTTCACAGGCTTTCATGACTATGCACCCCTGAGTCATGTAGAAATAGGCCCGTAACACCTAGTCCACATGCTGTAGATGTGATCTGTATAATTAATTTTCTTTTTTTGTCAGCTACTTTCACGTAATTTTCCCTGTGGTTTGCACTTCTAGCACCTCCCTGCCCAGGGCAGCATCCAGGTTTCCCGTCCGGGGAAGTCCCTGTGGCTATCTCCAAAGCCATGCTCAAACTTTGATCTCTCCGACCCTTCGGGTTAGTTAGGGAGTTCGTTTAGTTGCAAAGATGGATCCCTGAAGAAATCTGTGATTTGCTGACTCAGGATTGGTGGACTTCTCTCTAGGTCTTTTCGTTTTGTTATGAGGAAGCGTTAAGGTGGCAGAACTGCTGTGACTGTGAACAGCAAAATCGCCAAACCTGGCTGCAAAAGAGGGCTCGCTGTGGACTCTTAAAGCTTCCTTTTCACGTAATTCCTTAGCATCCCCGACATAATAGGGTTTTTTTCCCATGAAACCCACAACCTAAATTCCCTGGGGCTCGTGCCCGCGGTGGCGGTGGGTGCCGTGGGTACCAGGGCGCTCAGGAGCGGGGTGCTGGTGCCGCCTCGCCCCGCTCCGCTCGCTGCCTGCCAGCCGGCAGCACTGCAGCTCAAAGGCACCGCTGCAGAGGGCTTTCACAACGCGCCGGGCCGGGATGCCGAGGGAGGTGGGGGTGGCCAGGCACTGGGAGCAAGAAGGCCCAGCTGAAATGAAAAAAAAAATAAAAAAAAAAAATCAATCTTTCCCTATAGCTGATCAATATTAATAACAAAGCTGAGTGGCTGAACAGGATATATGTTTTCTTATGAGAGGGAAAATGAGAGAAATAAAAACTGAGGTGAAATACCTCTGCTGCTAATCAGACAATAAGATCTAAACTTTAATAGCTGCAGAATGATCACAGGGCTATTGTGACTGCCTGCAGTTGTTTGAACAAGAGTCTCGAGTTTGCATGTTGTGAGTTATTGGAAAATCTCTCTGCCATTAAATGCTTTAATGGAAGATGTACTTAATAAGGTCTAAAATGAGCGGAGGAAGCAGAGGAACTAGGCAGGGATGCTGCAGAAGATGCCTGAAAGATAGATTATAAGGCATCAAATACCATATGACGCCATAACTGGAAAATGCGCAAGTGAGCCAAATACGAGTTAGGCTAGCGAGTTGCAAGCTCTTTGTAACTTTCTAAGCTTAGTTCAGGTTCGAGTATTTCAAAGTTCAAACACAGCTTATCCACCTTGTGCTTGAATAACAAGCCGGACTGGAAAGATATTTCCTCTAAGGCAGGAGGCTCTTCTGCTTTGGTTGCAGGCTTTTCACAGGCTGGGCAAGAAAAGATGCAGAGAATCAATCTTTCTGTGGTTCCTGCTAGAAACTTACTCACCTCCAGCTTTCTGTGGAGCACTGGTCAGAGGAGTAAAAACAACCAAACATAAACAAAACCCTCTTGCAACTTGAAGGCCATAAACCCAAGCATAAATTGAGATGCTAAATACTTGAGTTCAAGTCTGAAAGTAATAAAGAAGGGAAAAAAAAAAAAAGAAATCAGATGATCCACTTCTTAGAAATCCTTGTTACTAGGACATCTTGTTTCCAGTTCTTCTCTCTCAAGAGTTCATTTCTCTCAAATGATGTTTACCCAGAGTAACCTCCACATCACAAACGCACTTATCTCTGCTTTATATC
The DNA here is from genome assembly GCA_009819775.1 of Phoenicopterus ruber ruber. Classification (NCBI taxonomy): domain Eukaryota; kingdom Metazoa; phylum Chordata; class Aves; order Phoenicopteriformes; family Phoenicopteridae; genus Phoenicopterus; species Phoenicopterus ruber. The sequence continues at coordinate 17,471,295 of CM020227.1, read as the reverse complement.
AGCCTTAAGGATTAGGAGTATGGATCTGTTTTCCAGACTGACCGTCTGACTTACTGACCTGAGCTTGTTCGCTCACAAAGCAGCACGTGATGCCACTCTTGTCAAAACCACAATTAGTCAAAACCCTTTACAGGAAACATGAGCCCAATAAGGAGGGATGAAGTCGGAAATCACGTGGTTCATACATAACCTGTGCGTAGCATGAAGGTACACGGATCTCTGCTGCTGCCACTTGCCAGCTGCAATTAGGTTGATGAAGAGAGCAATGAACAGCTTGATGGTTTTAAGGCATTTTTCATTTTCAAAACAGTTTCAACCATTAAAAATGAATTTTTACCCCACAGATGAAGAAAACATAAATATTATTGTCCAAGAAGCAGCTGGATGCTCTTTGTTCATAAAGTGTCTTGGAGTCTCTTGGATGGGTGCGTCAAGTGCTGTGGGAGCAGCCCGGACCTGCACCCGAGTGCAGTGTCCCCACCACACTGTCCCCTCTCCATCAGCGGGGCTGGGATTTCATTATCCCTGCTCTCCATCCCGGGCACATCCAAGTGTCTGCTGCTGGAAATTTTGACCTGCCTAACAGGCTAATCATGGGAACTAGCTGCTAACTGGCTGTGGAGCGTAACAGTTTTACAAGCCTCTCTGTTTTCCAGTGTGTCCCCTGCACCCGAGGAGACCATGGGGGTTTACAGCCCACAACCTCAGTGCCCCAGCCCATCTGACACGAAGTCGTAGGGCAGCCCCCATTTATCAAGCTTGGGAATGGAGTCACAGCCCAAAGCACATGACTCCATTTAGCACATACGGTGCTGGAATTGGTTAAGGTGTCGCCAGGGAAATTAGAACTGATTTTTTTTTTTATTATTCTACAAACACAATAAAATAACGGCTCTAGAGTGATTGCTGAGGCTAAGTGTTTTCACACACAAATAATAATTTTAAAAATGTGAGGACCATTCATTCTAAAGAGAGGAACACGAGGGAAATACTGAGGCTTAAATAACACAACTTGAGACAGACCCTTCTCCCTTGTGCTCTTGAGTCTTCCATCACCGTGCCCATGACAGCAAGAGAGGGTTGGTATGTGAGTGCCCCCGTGGGGGAGTGCTCAGTGCTGGCGTGGCACCCACCACCAGCGCGTCTCAGGTTTACCCTGGGCACGTTCCTCAGCCACAGTGGACCTGCCTTTTCCAGTCTGTACAGCAGTATAATTTGCAATCACAGCAGCTTAAAAAAAACAGCTCAGGAAGGAGCGGAATGAATGCCATGTGTCTTGTAGGTAGTGTCTAATGCAGCATGAGTTCCTGCTGAAGTTTTTCTTGCGGCTGAATATTCATAATCCCAAACCTTTCATTAGGCAGGGGCAGTTTGAGAGTCTCCATGCTACCTTGCCATATGCTTTCAAAATCAGAACTACTTGGTATCTCTGCGCTCTGTACTTTTCTGCTGAATATGTTTTAATATCATCTCCAAGTTCAAAACAGATGAGTGCTGGAAAGCATGTATAGATTATTTGTTCTTGTATGTATTCAGACTTGGAATTTTCTCAGATAACAGAAGAAAAAAGTAGTACATAAACCATGCAGGACTAGTTTTCTCTGGTTTAAAATACTCCTATCTAAAATTAGCTCATTTGGATGAGAGATTTTGGCTGAGAGGTTTTTGATGAGTGGTGCCAGGGGAAGGTTACTGCTGTTCCTCTGGCACTGCCGTTCGGGCAGAGACGATCTTCTGCAAAGCTGAGGTGAAACGGCAGATCTGTTTGCCTTGCCATATCTCTGCAATGCAGAAAATTAGGCAAGGTGTAATGGGATATTTCCCTTTGAACAGTACTAAAATTTGGTTCTCTGACCTAGTCTGCAGAGCTGGCTGCGTCTGGAAGGTACCTGAAGACTCCAGCATGAAAGATTTTTCCTGAATATTTTTCAGGTGGAATATGACTCTGCAGTCATGCCAGCAGCTTTTCCAACTCAGTTTGCAGAACTGTTTCAAAGCTGGTTGGAATTTCTTTGAACCTCTCATCAGGGTGTGTGCAGTCTGAGAGGTTGGCTCTATTTTAAATGGAAGAGTAAAATTGTTTAACTTTAATGGGAGCAGAATCAGGATGTTGGGTTTTTTATTATTTAATCAGTGCTTGATTAATATATGTGAGTGGATTTGGGTTCAAGTTTGTAGTTAGATTTGCACAAGTTCATCCAAAATTTGCCAGCACTCCCAGCCCTGTGGCTGTCATTGACTAACCTTTGAATGAAACACATGGGCAAAGGATCAAACCCACCATCGCGTTTTACTTCTCCTAATTGTAATATGTTGCATCTCCTCTCCCCCAAATAGATACTTTGAGGCTTTGCTGCTTCAAGTAAAAAATTAATGAAAGCAGCCTTAGCACTCACAAGTAACCACACAAAAAGGACCTGGTGAGTGTGAGCGGTGGAGGAAGGGTAATTTCAAGAAAGAGCCTGACTTCTGAGCTAGCTTCAGTACGGCTTGTCTTTACAAGCGACAAAGTCGTTTCATGTCAATTATGACAAAAAACCTAACTGGATAACAGATGCCTTTGCCTCTGCTGTGACTTCACTGTGCTGGTGTTTGGAGTCTGTCTGTGAATGTGTGGGATCTCGAGTGCACCCTCCTTAGATTTACAGAATTAGCATGTTGGACGTTGTGAAATTTATTGCCAGCGCTCCCAGTAAAGCCCCTCCACACCAGACTTGCTGCCAGCTGTAATGTTCAATCTCACTATCTCCCATTAGATTTTCACGATGCTACTCAGCACACCAGGTCACCAGCGGCTGGGCGGTTTTCCTGCCCTTCTTCCCCGTGTGATGTAATCGGTCATAAGACTGGCAGCCCGTGCAATAAAACTGTTTCAGATATCTATTAATATTTTAACATGCTTTTAAGAAAATTTGGCCTTTTGTAATTCTGGTCTCAGAACAGACACGTATAATGGTTAGTGATACACACTATACTCAGAGCAGCCCTTCTGCAGGTATGTTTCTTTTAGTTGGACTCACATTTTAACATCTATTATTAAAAAAATCTTCTTTGTCAGTTATTTGTTTAGATGCTAGGTTGAATTAATCTGATGGCTAGAAGAAAACTACTCTTTTTTTCCAAAAGAAAGACTATGATTAAGACCGTGGCTTTTTTGTTTTAGCTCTAAGCCCAGGCTTTGCTTTTGCCCTCTGGTACCCAGCTCTCGCCAAACGCAGCAGGACCATGGATGTGTGTCTGCGATCCTCAAGAATATGTTAGCTCCAGATATCATGCTAGTGACAAAAGTTGACAGGCGTCTATTAACAAGAGGGCTGTTTTCTTTAATTATTTTGTAAAATCTACATCTACCCTGATGGTCTCTCTTGTTCGTGGCCGTGCATATACCACACGCAGGGTCCCCGTCTCAGAGCCACCCACCCCCAGCAGCGTGGCGTGATGCACATCGTAACTAAGATGTTATATGGCAAAAGTTATCTTCCACGGTTGAGAAGTTGTAGCCATACAAAGGAAAGCATGCAGTATGTTAATAGGAATCTATAAATTAATCTGTATATAACACCTTGCTAACACTTAGATTTTATAGTTATCGTGAGCTGAAAGCTTTACCAGTCATTCATCCTTTATTGTGTTCATTATGGGAATATGACATCTCGATACTAAATATCTGCGCGTATAATAAAACACTTCAGTGAATTAACTGGATGATTGGTACAGTATTTCTCCTTTCCACTAATCAGAAATTTAGGATGTATTACTTCTGATGAATCCTTAGACATTCCCATACAGATAAATTAACTAACTGGCTGTTAATAATGTTCAAGGGATTTAAAACAATATATTTTCAGTGTTCTATGAGGTTGATCTTAATCTATAAGCATGTATTGGACATATGGAAAGAGTGAAGGTGTGGCTGCAGTTATTGCTTTAAGGGAATAAAGAGAGTACTTTTTCTGTCATATATGTATTAAAATACTGGCCAAATATTTCCAGTAGTTACTGCTCAGAAGACAGGAAAAAATGAGGGTTCTGGCCACTAGAAATCCCACAAACACTGGTGACATGAACAGATGTCGAGGCCCACTTGGTTAATCACGTCTTGCAGGCAGTACCACCATGGTGCGGGTTACATTTGCTGTGAATGACTAGGAGATCTCATCCACCTACTGCGAGGAGCTCTCTGACTTTGTCCCACATAAGGGAGAAAATTGTGGTGGTTCTCACAGGCCACCATTAAGGAAACCTTCAGATTTTTGTCAATGCCACGGTATTAATAGCACAAACGTTGACTCAGCAAAGTGTGTGGTTAAAGACCTGAATGCAAATGCTCTCGTTACTTCCCTGAAACCTAGGTATCGCATGCATTGTATTGAAGGGGATCCCACCGAAGCAGGTTCTTGAAATAAAGCCAAAATTTGAGTATTTTCCTAGATTGTGACCAGAGAATTCCAGATCAATCCAACTTGATTAACTCTTTTATTTTCTTGAGCCACCCCAACTGTCTTTTTGTCTTTTATATCAGTCTTCTATGCTTTCTTAAATGCATTTGCAGTCTCAGCGCTCTGTCCTAACGGTGACATGCTCTTCCAAGGCAGGCAAAGTGACCAGAGCAAGGAGAAACCACTTGTCTCTCACTGTGGTGACAGAGCTTTATATTTACCTAAGATTAAATTGATTTACATTTGTATTGATATTCTATGAATGAAACTTCATAGCTAGACTCCCTGAAGCCCTCAGATGAAGGCGAGGTAAAAATGTGTATGCGTTTGCGTGTCTATCTCTCACCTGCACACACACCTATGCACCTAGTACCAATAATAACACATGCTTTTAGTAATACTAACCGTTGCATGGAGGAGCAGTGGGGATGTAAAGCATTTGCTCTTCCTGTAGGCCTGTGCTTCGTTTTGCCTTTGTTGTGGGAGAGGCCATGCACACGAGCGCCCTGTTAGGGGAATCCGCCTTCGATATGCTGTAGCTCGCTTCTGCTTTTTATACAGCTGTCTGGGTGGAAGCTGCAGCGACAGGAGGTATCAACATCTTTTTTTAATTCGAAAACACTAGAAATGATCATTGGTTTAGATTGCCTTTTTAGGCAAAGACAGGCGAGAAACCCACCTTCGCGGGACTGTTGATTTGGTGTGTACGCTGTAGAGAACCAACAGCCAAGAGCACCCACCCTCCTCTGACTGCCTTCGGCTGAGTCACAGCTCTGCGATGGCCAGCGAGTGCTGACCACTCTGTAGCCCACAGAAGCTCGATCATTTTTCACATATTTGATTCAAACTCATTATTTTGAACCTATTTCTAGTGAATTTGCTTTTCTTCTATCCAGTGTCTAGGGCTGTCTCACTTACAGAAAAAATAAGCTATGTTACCTGCTTTTCATGTCTCTGGAAAAATACTTGATGATAAAACTTGGAGGTACGGTGAAGCTTAGAAACAGTTAGATAAAAAGATATCTTTTTAAAAAGTTATTTAATTTTAAAACATCTCACAATATTGCAGTCAGTCTTTTGACTTGGGGGAGGGAGAGAGGGAGGGAGGCATTGGGCCTGTCTCATATCTGACCACTTGGGTTTAGCAATACTCCAGACCTGCTGAATTTCGTTTCCATAAATTATATATCTTAATGGGAGATAGGCAGAGTCATCTGCTGTAATCAACCTTTCTCTGTTTGAAAATAAATACAAATACGGCTAGTATGGTGCTGCATACACTGTAAGCAGAAAAAGCATCATAGTGGAGGGAAAAAAATTTATCAGGGAGAGGTGCTTTTGAGTCTGTCATGGCTGCTGTGGCTTTTATCCCATATCAGACTGACAGAGGAGATAAACACCCCACATTTTAGTCAGATCCTATTGTTTTGTCAGAGTTACTTAAATGTATTTACAATCTCTGAAGCACTTTTTTTATAGTAATGGTAGTGAAGCCCTTCCAGAAGGAATAAAGATGATATAACGTTCTCGAGTACCTCTGTCTTACTAATGGAATGACTTACGTTACAGGGGATATTGTTCTGCTGAGCTCCACTAAAATATATATTTACTAGTCAATCTAGTAGTCGTCTTGGCAGTCAATGCCATGATATCACAGTGCTGTGTCTTTCAGGAGAACAACAAAGCAAGCAGAAATTTTTTCTCTGGGACCTTTTTTTGTCTCCATTGATACTTCTATATTTAAAAGAAGCTGCATCGTTAAATGAGAACGAGCCACCTTTGCTACGCAGTATAGCGATCCTGTTCCTCTTTGGGATTTCATATGGCAATGAGAAATGGAGCATGCCAGGTCAGAAGCGTTGTGAACGTTGGATGCAACTGATGGTGCCCAGTTAGCTTAGCCAGGGCTGCTCCCCGCGGTACGGGGACAGGAGAATAACAGAAGGACAAAAAGATGATGAACAGTTTTGAATGAACTGGAGAGATCCCTGGGTACGCAGGTATTCCATGCAGCATTTAATTTTTTATTTAATGTAAATGCAATCACAAGATAATGTTATTCCCTGAGGAATAACGATGAGTGACTCTGAGTCATGTACCTGAACTCCAGTTTCTGATGGGGTTTCTGGTTCTCTACTTTGAGGAACCTTATTCCCTTTTCCCACTTCAGACACAGCCAAAAGCTCAAAGTTCTACCATTCAGGTTTGCAGGAAAGAAAAAGATAAGACAACTTTGGGTTTTCTGGGAGCACTTTTGGGGTTTCTGAGCTGAGAGCACTTCTCAGTGTCTGGCACTCCTGTAAATGGGACCCTCATCCTCACACTGGAAAACTAGTCCAGATATGGGACAGTTTCTGCCTGCTCATACCCCTTGGGAAGACATCCAGTTCAAAAATGTCTTCCTTATCAGCATTGCACTGAAAAGAAACAAAACAAGAGATAAAACCTCAACGCACAAAAGCAGCTATGAAAAGCTTTGAAACCACGTTCCTGTGGCATTTGGTCAGCTGTCGAACCAGGAGATCATCACACCACAGATGAAGCAGAGGCCCATTGTGACCTTAATTTTCACAGTGAGCCACCACAAAACTATTTAGCACCAGTGCTCCTGTCATGGGGACACACTGGGAAAAGTGAGTGCTTGGTGGAGCTTTGAGTCACGCTCCTGCTCTGTGTTTTGCTGGCCCGGCAGGAGCGTGCAGGGCTGAAACACAAACTGCTCCACCACCCTCCAGGGTATTTACCTCCATCTTGGAATAAAGAGGGGGGCAGAAAGAGGTGCAAAGGCTTGTGGAAAGGGTCTCTGGCTGCAGAGCTGGGAGCAGGGAGGAAAGCGATGGGTTGTGGGCATGACGTGCTCCCTCCGGGCACAGCCCTGCTGGGGTTACGGGGCCGTATTTTGATATATTTGTGGTTGCTGCTGCGACTGCCTTAGCAGTGTAGTTAGCAACGTGAGCGTCCCTGTCAAGGAACGTGCATGACAAACCATTAATAAGGAGATGACTTGATAGGAGGGGGAGCAGACCGAGAGCAGCGCGGGCGAGCGCTGTGCAGGGAGCGCTCAGGCTTGGAAGGGAGATGGGTCTCTCGACAGGGGGATGAGATTAAAGAAAATCTTAATTTTGGCTTCAGCAGCTCTGATAGGTCTTTGCTACTTATTTACCAGGGCACAAAGGTGACACGGTACATTTCTGGGGTGCGGATGGTCCTGCAGACACTACACTGTAGGTAACCGGCTCCGTATGAGACTCACTAGGACTTCATCCACCACCTTTGGTGTCCCTTTCCATGGCAGCACGTGGTGTTTGCCAGGAGCAGGAATGGATAGCTCTTTTGGGGATGTATTTCAGGAATTTATATGGAGCCATACAATTATATAATTTCATCTTGATAAACTCCTGAAAGAGTGAATATCTTTATTCAATGAAAAAATGAGTGTTTTCCAGAAAGTGAAACACTCTTATTTTGTACCTGTGTAACCTATGATTTGTTTTGTCAGCTACCTGAAGGTGCTGCCAGCTGTGAAAAAAGCTATTGCATGTCCCCGCCATTCAGTGTGGGTGAAATGATCTTTGTAGATGAAGCATGTGAATATCAGTTTGCTACATTTATAAAGAGCTTTAGGGTACTTTGGAATGAAAGGTCCCATAGTAGTGAGAGATATTGTTACTATAAAAACATTTTATCCTATTTTACTATGATGGTTTATTGAGTTTTAAAGTACTTCTCATGGCAAGCTTATATATTAATGGCAACAGCAGAAACAGATGGGAATAAATATATGTTTTCAAATGAACTTTCTGGTCCAAATTCTGTTCCCAATTCTGTATGTTGTAAACTTGGAGCAAGCGTGTTTAAATTAGAGACAAATCCTCTTTTTTTTATAGGTCAGGTTTCTGTACTTTGAATGAAATTATGCCTGGTTTCACATCTGAGTAGGAGTGAAGTAGATCTTGGACCTCAAAGTTGATTTGAAAACAGTTTTGTCCTTCTCCAGTGTTGCTACGGCTACACGCAAACACCTAAAATCTAGTTTGCCACTCTGTAAAAGACTTACCAGTATAAGACAAAAAAAATTAGCTTTAAAAATAGGAGAAGTACCAGTGGGAATGTGCCTTGGAGGGAATTTCAGCATCTGCTGAAAGCTGTCTAGATACTCCAGGCAGTACAAAGGGAAACAGGAGTAATAGTTTGCGTATGATTGACCACATCTAGTCCGCCATCTCCTGTGAAGAAGAGAACGAACAAGCATGGTACATCTTGATCCTCCTTGGGGGGGGAGGTTATAATGGAACTGATGTGAATTGTACATGTACTTTTATTGTTGCAAACTGATTTAAAAGGACAAGCCGGTGCTCTTTCATGTCTAGCCAGAAGTCTATACATGGATTTCTGGACTTGCTGGAAAAACCCTGTACGTAAAGCTGTTTTCATCCTTACAAAAATACAGAGATCAGTTTTGTAAAGGCAAAGAGGAGGACACCATCCTTTGCAAAGGCCAGTCTTTAATAATGTCATCTTTCAATATTTCTATAGAAAACTGCAAATCTCAGTATTTTTTTTTCTGTTGTATATTTGCACCACTTTGTTATTACTCTTGGCTAAAATAATACAGTAAAATAAGACTGTATTAATAATACAGTGTTGGGGAAATAGATCTCAATTTAAAGTTGAAGAAATCCATTGTACATGGAAAAAAGAATTGACCCCTTGACAGAAAAATAAATTGAAATGAAAGCCAAAAATCAGCATGTTCATGAATAAGTTATGATTTCTCCTTCTCCCTTCTGATGGCTCTCCATCTCTTCACACCCATTCACTAGAAATCATAGTAAAATTAATAGAAGTTATTCTCAGTCAGGCCTATAGGTGATATTGAGCATGTGGCAATGTGTATTAAAAAAGCTTGATATACTATAAAAACCCCATCCCTACAAAAAGGTGACATAGTCCTTTAAAAATAGCTCTTCCAATCCATTGTGCAAAGACACTGACAAAGATTGACAGCTTTTAGAAAGGTGTAATGTTCCCAAGCCAACTGCTAGCACAGCTCAACAAGATAAAGATCAGTAATTCGATCCAGAGGAGAAGGCTAAATGTTAGAGGTTAAGCTGCTATGTTCCTACTACTAATCAAGCTTCAACACCTTATTTTAGCATCATCAGACCTCAATAAGGAAATTGTGAATTATTAAAGCTCCAGCATCCTGGTACACATTGATGCTCTTCTGAGAAGCTGTGGCTTAAAACATGCTGGCTGTCGTCTTAATTGACATGTGCTGGATCTTTCTGACTAGGTCCTGATGTGCTATTTTTTCTTTCTTTTGCTTGGATACTGGTAATTTAAGGTTAAGATACTTTTAAGGTGCAGTATGCTGCTCTAATGAGGACTTAATGGAGTGGAACAGTGATCGTTTGTACAAACTATACTGGACAGACACCTACTGCATATCAAAATCTAGACACTACAGATCCTGACATTGCATCTACTTTTGTCCCAGCCACCGTCAGCAGATTTTTTAACCCGGTTTCCTAATTAAATGAGGTTCAGGTAGCTGCGCGCTCTTCCCCAATGCCTTTCAAACCCACTGGCTGATGTCAACCAAACCTGACCGATGGTGAAGTTCTGTAAGGGAAAATCAGTGTGAGGAGCGAGATCCTCAGCAGTTACCTCCTCTGTCTGCAGCGGGCAGCTGGCACGCGTGTGCGGGCTGAGCCGAGCACCAGGATGGGAGGGAGGGTAGGGGGGAGCTTGTTTCTCTGAAGAAATTTTTCCTTCCTCTCAAAGAAGGGTTCAGCTGAGAAACTTGATTTTGAATGCTCTGGAAGCTGTTATTGTTCATGCAGGAGTGTGAAAAGAGCTTAAGTTAGTCAGACTTTATGAATCCTTTAAAAAATTCACTATGGTGAAAGTGCTTTGATTTATTTCAGTGGATGTTGCCTCTGTGTATATTATACTGTAACAACCAGAGATGTCTGAGGGACAAATTCTGCTTTGATTTCCCACCAAATGTCCCATTCAAAGAACACGGGTCAGGTTTCCAGGTTAGTTTTACATGGGAAAGGGGATGCACAGAAATGATGGCACTGTCATTTGGTCGCTCCCTCTGAGCCAGAGAGACGCACCATTTGCAGGGACAGTTATCAAACTGCATGTCCACTTTCTGCACTGTGCTCAAGTCATCTAACGAGTCAATTTTTATACATTATCAGTCAAGTTTTCAACCAACATTAGGCTGAGCGTCTATATTTAACACATCAACATAAATTCCATCAATGCTCTAATTTTTACCAATGATAAGTAAAAGAGTTAATCCAGAATTACACTGAGCAGTGCCCACTAATATGCCTAAAATATCCAATGTGATCATTACTAGTCACAACCCTCCAAAGCTATTTCCTGGCATCTGCACTCCCCAGGGGCAGATACCCACAGCATTAGTCAAGCCAGGCACTCCTGCTGCTACTGCGTCTCCAAAAAATACTGCTCTTAAAAAGAGGCAATGATGTTTGTTTTATTTGCAGTCACGTTGCCATGATGAACAGCCCAGGTTTTTTGCCACCAATAAATGGGAATTCTGCCCCAGATACAGTTGGGCCAGGTTGGAAACAGTACCTTTGACATTATAAGCACTCAACGTCTATATTTTATAATGTTCTTGCCTAGATTTCCAAGTTTAGAGTGACTTCTTTTTGGGCTAGTCTGCACTGTTAGGATTTTAGTTCACAAAAACATAGTGTCATTCCTCAGGTCTGTAACTGTAGGTCTTATAACTGATTGCTTTAGCGTTAATTGCGTTGCTGTGACGTTCCATGTATGAGATGCAAAGAGCAACCTAGCAGGGCTGATGTTAAAGGAAATCCCAGGAAGTCTGCAAGTACTGCTCCGATCAGTGTGGTAGCAATGCAGCCTCTTTGTCCTTGCAAGAGTCTTTATCAAAAAAAAAAAAAAAATCACACGAAATGTTTCCATTTCACAAATGAGTCCTCCTGGCACTTTCTATTCGTTCCTGTAAAATTACTGACAACTATACACATTTCTATAATATTACTTCAATCTGCATCACTAGGAAAACCTAAGAGCTTATTAAAGAGATTTATTCTTTCAGTCTTCAAGGTGTAAAGCAGTTTCTTCCAAACGTGCTCCATCGGCTTGATACATGCCTGTTTGTGGGAAGGGGGCTCTGGTTTAAAAGGGGTTTTAAGTGAACTGTGTTCACTGCATTCCCAGTGTGGCGAACAGGAGGCACCGGGGCAAATCCCATCAGCAGCACGCTTGCCATTTAATTCCTTAACAGATGCAGAGGGTTTAGAGACACCTTGTAAGTCCGCAGCAAGCTGGGTACTCAGGCTCTTTAACTAGTGCCGTGCCATCCATCTCCCGTTGTCACTTTTGACCTGCACGTGCATCAACCCAGAAGCTAAAGCAGAGGGCTTTGGCTTTCGTAATTAAGAACAACAGTCATCTCATTTCTGATTGCTTAGGTTTCTTGATTTTTTTTCTATTTCATTTAAAGATAAAAAAAAAAAAGAAGGGAATATCATCAAGTAGAGCCTTTATTTCCAAGCAAGGACAGTCATTTCTCTTCCAGTAAGTGGAAGTCCCATTATATCGACAATGCCACTGAGAAATTAGTGGAACTCAGCAGAAGGAACGTTAGCAATATTGGTCCTGAAATGGCAGCCTGTTATGCACAGGATAAATACTAGTTTTGTAGAGTGATTCTCCTCCTACTTCTGCCATCACAGGAAAGGCAACATAAAAAAAATAAAAATATATATATATAGCTGCCAAGGATTTCTCAGCTTTTCTGAATTAAATGAATTTTATACATTTTTCACTTTTTATTTGAAATCTAGAATGCATTCTGTATCGGGAATCTGTGGGAGAGCTGAAGTCAGTAATTTAGCGGGCTGTAAAATGTGTTGTAACTAGAGATGCTGATTGTGAAAAGGCTCCAGCATCCAGTCTCTAAGCAGAAGCAGCGACTGCAGGCGGTTCACAAGCGTGTGATGTAATGGTGGCCTGGAACATGCTCCGGCGTCTATTTAGAACCCGTGAATCTTCTTAGCAGGTTGGAAATTTGCACCAGCGTGCCCAGGGCAGCCAGCTCAGGCTGCGCGTGCTGCACAGTGTCTGGTGCTTCTGACAAGGATGATCTAAAAACGTCTTCCCGTTACTAAATGGTTTAACCTTTTTTTATTTAAACTCCTGGAGTTTGTAAGGCAGAACTAGATGTCTTGACTATGTTACTATGTAGAAATTTTATACCTGCAAACACCTTATCTTTTAGTCTGCGTTACATATCGCCGCAGGCAGGAGGAAGACTATGGCTCCTGCCATCGCTGCCCACCTCCCCGTCCCATTTTTTCTCTCCCAGAGCAGCTTTTGGAGCTGTTCCAGACAACAGCCCTTGGCTTGGAGGAATCACGGGGGGAGGGTGGATTTTTGTACATAGCACGTAAATCTGTTTGTCAGCTCCGTGTCTGGATGCAATTTTCCCCAGAAGTGCCTACAAGTAAAGCCATGTGTATTTGTGTGCGTGCGTGTGTATAGATGTAGGTGCTTTTAAATCCTGTTCCTAGCTGCACGTTTGCCAGCCAGGTGGGTACTGTAGCTCAGAGGGGATGGTCAAGAGCGAATAATCCTAGCTTGAGTGGAAATCGTCAGCAAACCCAACTAGGAGGGGAAATGCAGTAATTTTCCCAGCCTGGTGCCTTTACAATTGTCTGATCCTACTTTGACATGACGGCATTGCAGGAGCAAGTTGAAAATCATTGAAAGATGAAGCTCTCCTGGACTCCTCGTGAGATTGCTTAGCCCAGTGGTAGTATGGGGAGAGGGAACGGGCAAGGTCAGGGGGAGCTTGCTCCAGGGGTAAGTTCCCCCAGGTCTTCCCAGCCCTAACAACAGTGACAGCATTTTTAAAAGAAACAGCTTTTCTCTGTTAAAAAGCAAACTCTGCTCTGGTCACATCTCTTTTTCTGGGCGTGCGGAGCTGTAACGTGAGGAAGATCAGCCTGGGAAATAGACTGACTTGAGCCCTTTCCAAATAACGCAGGGAAAGCTGGTAGCGGCAACATGACACTGTCAACAAATTGACAATTCACATTCCCTCATGTGGTGTCAAACAGACACTGCTGCACTTTTCTGTACTCAGTCCAAAAGGGTCCCGCTAGGCTGCGGCAGCAAAGAGGAGTTTCATCGTCAGAAAAGCCGGCGATCGCAGGGCGGCTGCCAGCTTCAGCAAACGGCGTGGACACCGAGAAGTGTTTCTGTTTGTTCGGTTCACGGGGTCTTAGCAAAATATTAATAGTGCCTATAAAATGTCAGGCTTCTCTGACCGCCTCAGCAACCCCCTGCAAACGCAGCTTACCTATTTGAAGGAGGAATTGTGTAATGTTGTTGGGTGGGATGGGTCCTTGCTCTGCTCTTCCCAGGGTTTTGATATAGAAAGGAGTCCTTTTTGGTTAGGGTAGCCTTGGAAAACGGCTGCATTTGGGGCCTGCAGAGCCGTGCTGGGGAGATGAATCAGTCTCTCCTGGTGATACCGGCAGAGCAGAACCAGCGCTGGGATTAAAAAGTGTCTCCAATGCTATCGTTAGAGTCTTTCCCCACCTTTCTGAAAGCCCCTGCGCTTTGCAGGATTCACAGGAATATCTCCAAATTCAGTCACGTGAGCTGCCCACACGTTTTTGAAGCAGTATGAGTGTGCCTTGGCCACGTACCTTCTATGAGCAGGTAGAGCTTTCACATCCTGATGCAGTTAAAAATGGGAATCGGTTTGAAGGTATCACCCCTAAAGATGAGAAAATACCTCTCTCGTGGGTACCCGGTGTGACCCTGAGGCTCCTCTGCTGCCAACACACAGGGGCAGATTCTCCAGGAGAATTAAGGTGATTGCAGCCTCTTTCATGGAGCTGTGAGTCCCGTAATGGAGGTGAGGTTGGGTCCTGAAACGGCTCGTCTAATTTTCTAATTTTTCAAAGATACGGAGTAGCACCTCACAGGTTCCCTGTGAGACAGCGGCTGCTCCTCATTTCTGAAAGCCAGGCCAAATTTAGAAACCTAACTCAACACTTCAATTGTTAAAAAGCTTGGCCTTTCTTTCTCTGCTCAGAAACAAATTCATACCATTACAGCTGCATTCATCATACCCCTTTCCCATTTGTTTTCTACCAATGTTCAACCGCAGGAGTTTCATGGAGGAAGTGAAACACAAGAGCAGTCACCAGTGGTGATGATCTGTCCCTGAAGCCTGATTCAGTGAATTGAACTCATCCATTCAGAGAACAGAAACATTCAATAAGACATGTGGGCCCATCCTTTAAGGTATTTAGGTACTTAACTATTAATGTTTCCAGTGGTTGCTAGGTGTTCGAGCACTTTCAAAAGCAGGATCTGCCTGGCCCATGAAAAAATGCTCGCTCTTGAACATTCAAGCAAACTTCTGTGGAAAAGCTTACCTCTGCACTTATATTGTGATAAATGATGTGGGTTAGGATTAATTTCAACTCATTTTGGCCATGGAAAAATCAAATGTCCCATCTAAGCTGCTCACCTGGGCTATCTCTATAGCAAAGGAGAGCGGCATCTCTAGAGGGTGGCTCAGCCCACCTAATTTCAACATCTACCTTTGGGATTGGGGTTGTCTTCTCACTGCCTTAACTTTGAGAAAACCTAGAAAACTAGTTTAGCTAAACACCTAACTTTTAGATGTCTAAAGTAAGGTGAAATAAATCCCTCTCACTACGAGTACTTTTAGGTAATGAATAATTTCAGAGTATTTTAATTTGCTTGCAGACACTTCAAGAACAGAAAATGAGGTAAAATTAGTCATGTGGTTAATTCATTATGTATAATTCCCCTAGCTAGAATCAGGGCAGAAGCCTGCCCAATAAGTCTAACCTCATGACTCCCATTGACATTTTTACAATTTGAAGAAAGCAGAAAACTCCCCCAAATTGGCTTTTCACCTAGTCCCGTGAACCAATTTCAAGTCCAAGATTAAAAGTGCTGAGCTCGTATGAAGGTTTGAACCAGAACTTTTGCTGTTTATAGCAATGTAGGCAACCTTACTGTTAATGAACGTTGTGAAATATTCAGAAAAGTACGTCAGGTCCCGTCACAAAGCACACACACACACGCTCACATTTGAAAAGCCATCCTTCCGGAAAGATAGGCTGGTTATAAAACTTGTGCTTATTTCTAAATGGTGTTGAAATTGTTTTGTAAGAGGTAATCTTATCAAGAGAAAGTGAAAGAGGGGGCAGCAATCTTTTATTGCCAAGTCAAGTTCAGCTTTTAAGAGCTGTGCAACTAGTCTGCTGGTTTGGGGAGGTGAAAGTCGCTCAACAAAATTTTGCACATGTACGCAGTTGTTGTCTACAAAATGTGCGTGCTGGGCTTGGTACCGCGTGGCGACAGTAAAACCTATTAGTCACCTGGAGATATTGGCAGAGCTGTTTCCTCCACCCTCTACCTCCCTTCCCTGTACAGAAGCCTTGCAGATCTGACTGTAGATGCCATGGTTGACCTTTATCCTTGCTGTGGACTGAACCATGGTCCCCGGTCCAGACATATCCCAAATGCATAGCTGGACATTCAGAGGAGCCCTTGGTCTTCCCTAATGCTGGATGGATCCCATGGAGGGCAGTTGGGAGCTTTCTGCCCATGCTATTGTATCTTGTGTTGCTGGTGATCCTTCTGTGTGTGGCCAACGGTCCTCTTCCAGGGTACTTACAAATATACCACAAAAACTCTCTTGGTTTTGAACCTATGTGTCTTCATTGATGAAGCACCCCCTTGGTCCCTGACCTAAGGTCAATGACTTTAAAGGACATTAACTAGCATTGACTGAGAGATTTGCTAAAGGTCAAGGCTTGAATAATTCAAGCCCCATAAAGATTTCACTAAAGTCGAGGCCCTCTGGGCAAGTACGTAGTTTGCGTGGGCAGGGTGTCCATACATCCCTGACAAATGAGGGTGGTGCCGCTCCTACAAGTGATCCGAGGAGGCTTGTATGAGAGCTGTATGTCTCTGCTTTATAATCTTGCAGGGGAGTTATAGGGTGAAGTGACACAGCCAAAGACAGAGCGGCAAGAGAGGAGGAGAGTGTGTTTGTTTGGCAGAAACCTGTGTGCCCTTTTTCCATCCGACTTCTTCAGCCATTATGATCTCTGCATTTTGCATGGGTGTCCCGCCTCTGCTGAGCATCCTTTGGCAGGAGCGGGCAGCACAACGGCTAAACTGCCTCTTCCTGCAGGTTGTTAGCTGCTAAATGAACTCCCGGATGCGGGATGCATTGTCGTTCCTGGCTGCAGTGGCAACACAACCCCAAAGTGCAATAGGATGATTTCACATACAGTGTTTACTTGTATTCAGAGCGTGTCTCAATGGGAGCGATATTCTGCCTGGTGGCACCCTGTTGCTTTCAAAGGAGGATAGCAATGACTGGAGCGTGTGTTTTGAGCTCTATACTAAAATCCAAGCTGAAAATAGCATTGAGATGAAGCATATGTGTCTTGGAAGAGCCTGTCAATTCATCCCCTTCAGAAAAGACTGTTGACTTCAGTGAGCTATGAATCTCCAACAGATTTGAACAACGCCAAAATCACCCTACATTATTGTATAACTCCTAACTGAGGCTCCCGCACTGGGTCACATCTCTCCCAGTGATGCTGAGTCCTGGAGTTGCCTTGAGGTTCAAAATAGGTAGCTGCCAGATGGGCTTCTGCACAGGCAGGGAAATGACGGAGGTCCTGGAGCAGGACAGGCAAAAGAGATGTCCCTTTCCAAGCCAGTAGCCTGTGCCTGCTCCAAAGCTTTCTTGACTAAATAGAGGAAAAAATGCTGGTTAGGGCAGGACTGTAAGTTTTACAGGCACCTGTGCTAGCAGGGTGCAAGCAGAGTGGAGTCTTCTCCTGCAACTGCGCTCCTACCCTTAGGTGTAGCATCTTTGTGTGCTTGTGCCCATGCACTGTAGAGCTGGGTCTGACAGGCACGGCCTGGGGACCAGATGGGCCGTCTCCCCCAGTTTGAGAAAGCAGATTGTGAGAAACCTGCTGGGTTAGGACACGTCTGTGAGCCGAGCAGCCTCGTCTGAAGGTGAACAAGGTCTCGCCTTGTGCTCGTTCATGCACTGTTAGATGCAAAGGTGAAACGCGTCAAGACTTTGCTGTTCTTTGGCGGATGTCGCTGGCGAGCAGCCTGTCTGTGTCCAGAGCTTGCATCAGGCTTTGCTAACTTCACCATACAGTACTTTGCTAACTTCACCATACAGCACAAGCCCACTACGCATGGAAATAGATCTACAGGCTTAAATGAGACTATTTGTATGAGTAAGAGCTACTCAAATGAATAATTGTTTGCAGTATTTGTGTCTCTGTTATTTTAACTTTGAGTAATTCAGGAATGACTGTAGATATATCCATATGACAGTTGTTTCAATGTTTTCATTCAAAGCTCTTCCGAAAAACAGGTGATGCTGTCTAAAAAGGGCATTTTATAAATGAACCAGACAGCCATTTGAAA
The DNA here is from genome assembly GCA_009819775.1 of Phoenicopterus ruber ruber. Lineage (NCBI taxonomy): Eukaryota > Metazoa > Chordata > Aves > Phoenicopteriformes > Phoenicopteridae > Phoenicopterus > Phoenicopterus ruber. Next base: position 17,453,323 of record CM020227.1, on the reverse strand, counting down.
TTGAGTTTCCTTTGTTTGTTGTTAATAACAAAAGCGTATCTCTATTTGAAGTTTCTCCTTTTTTTTTTTCCTCTGCTGGAGCATAGAAAGAATTCACAGCGCTTTGTGCTGGGGCTGGAGCTACTTCCAGCACCAGCTGGTAATAAAGCTACGAACGTGCATCTGTATGCTTTAAAAATCAAGAGAATTGCCTGGACAATCATTGAAATGGCATTTGGTTCAATTCCATGTAAAAAAAAAATATTTTGGAAGTTTGACCTGGTGTTATAGGGACTTTTTTTTCAATTCTTCAAAGAGTAATCCCAGTTTACCTTTTTTCTTTTTTTTTTTTTTTTTTTTTCCCCTTCAGGTTCAACCCCTTTTATCACACTAAAGTGCCAATCAATATTGTGAGATAGATGTTACATCTTAGGTTTTTATAACATTACTTGTCCCAGAAGGGATACTGTATCTTTAAGGAAATGGACCCGATATCCTGTTTCTGAAGGATTAAAACACTTTAAAGAGACAGAAGAGGCTGTAAACCCCTATCATATTCTTATTCTCTCTTCATTATCTTGTCCAGTATCTATCCCTGCTGAGTAAATCTGGTTGTGTGTTTCTCCAAAGTGGTCATAAGAAGAAATTTATTTACTTCTCTTTGCACTGGAGGGGCATTACTAGGTTTCAAGGCTCTCCGAAGTAATAAAGATTTTGCAGTGTGTGCAGAAGGAGCAGAAATTCAGAACTTCGTTTCCCCCTCTGAGGTCGTTTGGCCAGCCTAAAGGGGAGACACTTCTCATTTTCTGACAGGCTTTATTTCCGTAAGATTTTCCAATTAGCAGGAAAAGGTCACACTAATGTTAGTGCTGTGCGGAGGAAGGGGGATCCGACTATGCAAATAGAGATCTCCTTGAAAGGACAATATAAAAATATTGTATTTTCCTTCATTTCTTAATTAAAAATTGGAGGGGAGGGGTGTGCAAGTGTGCCTGCTTGTGCGTGCGTGTGTTCGCTGGAGGGGGAAGGGAGCACTCCCTCTTGCCTGGGATCAGCAATTTCACTTCGTTTGCGGACCTCGCTTCTCTCTGAAACAGCAAATTGCATTCAGCCTCCCGCCTATATGTTTGTCCACCTGGGTGGAAAACAGACAGCCCGACAGATTTCCATCCTGCAAGTGCTCTGTGAGCGGGAGTGACCGGGGCGAGGGGCAGGGGAACGACATGCACATAATACAGTTTTCTTTTTGCTCCCGATGAATTCTGAAGAGGCATTTGGGGTGGGGTTTTTTTTGCATGGTTGGTTTGGGGCTTTTTAATCAAACCGAGCTGAAAACAAACAACGCTGACTGCAGGCTCCCCCCCCCCCGCCTTTGAGCCCTGCTAGAAGCATCTCTCTGCAGCTTTCCCGGCAGCTTTTGTTTTCTGTGCCGGGTGCGTGTGTGTCCCCATGCACGCGCACGCCGAAAGCGCAAGAACTTTTTCCAATGAGGTGAAGAGCCGGGAGGTGTCAGGACTTGCTCACGCTCAGCTTTCAAAGAAGCCTCACATTCTTCCTCCTCGCAGGCAGGCATCCGTCTCTATTTTTATAGCCCAGGAACAGCCGTGGCCCTAACTTGTGCCCCTTTCTCCACGGAGGGGCCGTAGCGTTTAAATTTGGCTAAGGGCATGGCGAGAGGCAGGTGCACAAGTCTGGAATCTCTCTGCAGGCGTTAAACCGGTCCTGCTCCTCCCCGGCATATTTCCTCCTTAAACACATAACTCGCTTTGCAGCCGGGGAGCTGGAAACCATCTCGGGGGTCAATTTGGTCTTGAAGGCATCGTATTAGGGCAAACGGGCCAGAGTTCAGCTGCCTGCTGACACCCCTGGGCAGACAATTGGTGCCGCGAGTGGTTCACGGGCAATAGGAAATCTTTTCATTTTAGACTGTAACTTGCTGAACTATGCACATGCACACATACACGTGTGTATATATATATATATAGCCACCAGAGAATTATTTCACAGGAAATTAAATATTTGCAGCTCTCCCACACCATTTCATATCTTGCCAATTCCCATAACCCCCTTTTCAGATCACCAATCCCTGCTGGAGCCCAGAAACTGTCTATCATAACCAGAAGTTTATACACTGGGAAACATTTCTGCACCAAATCCTTCGCTGGAGCAAATTGGCAGGATGCCACCAAAGTCAGAGCCATCGTGGTGATTTACACCAGCTGCGGATCTAGCCCAGAGACACGTGAAAAACTCGGTGAGCTTTGTGCATCGGAGAGTTACACAGCAAGTCCCTGAGATAGTAAAAGCTAAAATACCCTGATCTCCCAAGGAGCTGATCAGAATAATATTTTTTTCATCCGCATTAAGCAGTAAGCTTAGGCTGCACCGTGGAAATCTTCCCTTCCTTCTGGTTGAAAAGCGATGTTTTATCTTCCCTGGGTTTCCACCCTGACATTTATACCAAATGACAATTAACTTTCCTTTCCCATTAATCAAAAGTAATTCTCTTTCTGACAGCGTTTGGCACTGGTATGTGTCTGAATGCGTGCGTAACTCTGCAGTACTTCACGCTGGGTGGACTCTCTCTTTTTGCAGAGGGAGAGAGATCTCCCCAGTGATGTCCCTATGAAAAAAACCACCACGGGAGGGCAGCTTGTGGATTTAGGTGAGACACGGACTCGTGGGGAAGCGCCAGGAGCAGGACTTGAGCCGGATGGGAGAGTGGGGAAGGACGGTGGCTGCCCAGGAGCGGGGAAATCCAGCACTGCTGGTTTCCAACAAGCAGCTCGCACTCGCAGATAACGACAGCGAAGCAGGGAGACAGAGCGCGTTTGCCTTTACTGCCCTCCCCTCTCCCAGCAGAGCCGGAGCGTGCGGCGAGCCAGCGGCACAGCCGTCGGGCGTCTTACCCACCTGCGCCTTCCCCGTGTTCGGGTACCTACCGCGTCTCCCTCTTCCAGTCCTCCTCCTCAGGGACCAAACAACTTTGGTCCATGTCACAGAAATCTGGGTAATAAATATCTTTTAGTTACAGTCTGCGGGGTGTGAGACTCCTTCAGATTCACTGCAGAAACACGAGGTGATCTCCTGTTCGTGCTGAAGCGGATGGCAGCGCTCCCGTTCGCTCTAGTGGCACAGGATCAGACTTCCCAGGGGATTTCTGGTGAACTATTTCAGTTGAGAAATAACCAGGCTCATATTTGGGGGAGAAAAAAAAAGATTGCATTTTTTACTTTTTGTTTAAACGTAAAGCAGTAGTGTTGCTTGGATTTTTAAGCAGCTGAGAAAGAGAGAAACCTCTTTTAATAATAGCCAGTTTTACCCAACGTCTGAGTGTATGATGCATCAGTGAAACCGAGAAAATCACATAAATGCTTGTTTTAACCTTAGAAATATAAATTAACTTTCATAATAGCCCTCAAAATAGCCATGTCCGCTTTAACACCATGTCAGAGAGGCATAAACTGAGGCACAGGGATGCTCCATGAGTCACTAATTGAGTCAAGTGCAGAACCTCAAACCCTCATTACCAGAGTTGCCTGTAGGTCTGTTTGTGTCTTGAGGTAAACTGAAAACCTGCAAAAATACGCAAAAAGGCTTGTGATCAGTGAAGCTGAGACTCCTGTTTTGATTTCAATATTCTGTTCGTATGCTGGAATTCATCCAGCAGCTCATGGTGGAGGTGCAAAGGTAACGTGCTCCAAGGGGAAGCCACCTTCCAAAAACTTTTAAATTCCCATTCATTAAATATATTGGAAACTTAAAACCCAAAGGCATTTGCTCAGGGAATAGGTTCTTAGGGACTGGCACCTCATTTTGATCTGTTTGCAAACTCATCCTATTTACCTTTCACATGCATTAGCTGTATGCAGACAAGACTTTGTTTGCAGTGATGTTCAGGAAAATGAATGTTGGGCACATAGCTGGAATTTGTTGCGTGGTTGTGGTGAGTTGTGGTAAGTGGCTGTGCTTTGGAGATTGATACATTTAATAAACACTCAGTGGATGTAAAATAAATTAATCCCCACTGTTTACAGGATAAGACATAGTGTTTAACAACATTAATGCTGTTGTACGAAATAGACAAGAGCATGTCAATACTTTGTTTTTATCTAGACCATACGAACCCCTGGATATTAGAAAGCACACGTTTAGCACCAGATGTGGCTGTAGGGTGACCCCAAGCTGTAACATTTGAATACTGTTCAGTCCTCGGGTGGCTGGATCTGGCAGTCAGGCCCTGGTGGAACTCCTACCTTCCTGAGATTTCAGGCATGAGTTTGCATTTTTACTTTTCTATCCAAAATTCAGCTGTTCATAAGGCTTAAACCTTGGCTTAAACCTGAGCGTCCACCTGCTCCGCAGCCACAGGCGATGGCCTCCTGTGCCAGGACAGGCCAGGTCCCCTGCGGAGCGTGGCCAGAACCCCACACTGAACTAGCATCGACTGAGGACCTAATGGGACGTTGTTATTTAGCTGAGCTGGTGGTTAATAAAAATGAAGCCAGACCAGATGTAGAAACCTGCTAGAGAAACTGGATCGTTTCAAAGATTTAAGAGCTTGCAGAACCGTGAGAATCCCTCTGCTGCAGGACTACCCCGATCCTTTTTTGTTGTATGTAGTGCAGCTTCGAAACTGCATTTGGCATCTTCAGGTCATTAAAGGCATGCAATGATTGATTTTTAATACAGTGAATGTTTTAAAGAATGCTTTTCAGAATCCAAAAAACATACCAAAAATAATGGGGTCACGTGTGTAATGACATTTAAAAAAATCAAGCAGATAATTCCTGCTGGAAAGCTCTACATTGCTGATACCACCTTGAGTACACAATATTGACAGTCACTCTACAAATAATTGACTTATCTAAACCAACATGGGAAAAAACCAAACTCAGCTATTACGTTTTCTGTGTAGGGACATTGGTGTTAGTCTTGAGTACATTTTCATTACGCCTCTAAGAAAATGTATTTCTTGCTGTTATAATACACGCAAACAAGCAGAGAGAGATTTGCATCGAGTTGGCATTAGTTTTGTTAGGGCTGCCAAAACTGGGGCTCTCTGCAAGTGATATGTTTCACATTGCAGCATTCCTCTAAAAACTTGCAGAACTAAATAAATAATGGCACCGTGGATGAAACTGGAGAAAACTGAGCAATGCTCAAGCCAGGTGACCAGGATTTCTATCCAGGCTGCCAGATTTTCAAAGAATTAAACTTTTCAGATCGAATTCTGTAATCTTTATGAAATTTTGATGGTAATAAAGCTTTGAATGGAATGAAGTTTTGTCTTACCGGAGTGCCAGGGACTTTATGTATAACAGTTCAGCCAGCACCTGTCAAAACCAGTGGAGAGACTACTGCTGATTTTCGTGGTCACTGATGGGGCCAATCTCGAGACCTTCTTGTTCCCTGCTCCCTGGCTGATCCGGTTTCTTGTTGGCTCTCCCGGCAGAGCTCAGGGTCTCGTGCAGCATGGAGCACCCGACTCTGCTGACCACGGTTTCGAGAAAATGTTTCTTGTTTCTGCCTGTTGGCCTTCTTGTGAATCTTGTCCTTTATCCTTTAATTATAACAGTATAATTATAACACTATAGTGATAATTATATAATGATAAATGTAATAGTTACAATAGCAGAGTTTGCTCATTGTCCTTATTTTGCCACCAAAGCACCTGATTGCAGATAAAAACCTACATGTGTATCTCGGAGTAAAATTGTAAGGCTTGCTTAATTTCAGACATCTGCCTAAATTTCTTTAACTAATGAGTAAGGTTAGATTCAGGTATATCCTTGCAACTGGCCACTTACCGAAGCGTACTGAACTCAGGCTGAACTACTGCTCTGTGGGCAGGTAGGAAACACACCTCGGAGGTCTTCAAAAAATAACTTCACACTTTCTGAAGAGGCTCAGAAGAAACTTCCAGGTTTGCAGAGACCATATCTCTGGTGCACTGACCTCCTGGTAATGGTAGCCCACTAAATGTTGCACTTGGCTGGAGTTCTCCTTAGTAATTTGGTTAATCGGATGAACAGGCATTGTGGTGACACAGCCTAGATCTGCATGCAGCGGTCCATCAGAACTAATCAGCTGGCTATTTTCCATTCACACTGACTGACGGTTTCATGAGAAAGGCTAGTAGATGGTAACTTTTTAACTTGAAGAACATGTTAAGTAATGGCAGTTGGATCTTGGCCTCAAAAGAAGAGAAAGGATTACCTTATTGCATGAAGAACTAGCTTGATGGTGACTCTTCACAACCGGAGTCACTCGCTCCTCTAAAGATATATGAAGAAATCTTGCTTTCACCTGAACCATAACAGCAATTCCAGCTGAGCATGTGCTAAGTTGCCATGCAGCGTTTGTTTTCTTATTGTGCTTGAGTGACTGGACGGACTCAGGAGCTGTAAAATTCAATTTCAGATGCCTGAGTTGAGAAAGTTTGCTCAGTCCTTCCAAGACAGAAAACTTTTCCGAACTGTCTTTCAAACTTCATGAAAACTTCTTTAATCCACAAAGCTAAATGTTGAAACATACACATTTTATATGCCTGGCTCCTGGAATGGAAATTGGGAACCTGATGTTGGGCTATCTCAGCATAGAAGGACACAGAGCAGAAGGGGATCTGAGCCCAGGCACACTCAGAAGAGGAGCCACTTGAAGACACCATGAGCAGTTAGCTGGAGTTTCACCTAGAAGAAGATGATGAAAACAGAGTTGGTCTTCACCCCTTGATGTCTCTAAGGTGTAGGTGCCTTACTGAGAGTTTCAGGGAGGTCTTTCATCCCCATCATTGACAGGACAGTATCTTGTGCCTTTCCCCAGAAAGGGAGGATCCTCTGATCTTAGAGCCTATACTTTGGCTTTCCCTCTTCAGCCACTGATCTGCAGAAGGAGTGTTTTCCGGGGCTTTGTTTTTGGGTTAATGAATCTTGAATTCTTCTGCACAGAGAATTGGCTTCAAAAGCCACCTGGCAAAGGCCACGTGTGGTGGGCTAGTCCGGGATGTGGTGTAGAAGGTGCCTTCATCAGGTATGAGCCACCTTCTTCCAGAGCAGGGTGATGAATACGGCCTGCCTACACACCATATGAAGTTTTTAGCCACAATTTAAAACAAAACAGAGGTTACACAGTGTGCTTTCTTTGGAGAGAAGGCACCTGTAGTTTGTCTGTGTCCTTACGTGTATATCAAGTACCATTTGAAAAATGCTAATTAGATTAAGCTTCTTGGGAAACCCAGGCAATGGGATGTCCTGTGGCTGCTAAAGTGCTCAGTCCAGGAGAGCTGAGGGTCTCCCAGGAAGGAGCAGGAGCAGAGCTGGAGATGGCTGGGAAGAGGTAGATGAGAAAATTATTTTAATGCCCTGAGAGCTCAGGAGCTTTCAGGGTCACAGCTTTGGCCTCAGGCACCTCATTTGCCAGTCAGGCACCCAGCTCCTCTTTTTGGAACTGATTCCTTCTAAGTTAAGAATCTAAGTGCTGCAATATAAATAAATAATAAAATTAATAAAAATAATAAAATTCAGTATTAAAATTGCCATTGGGAAAACCAATAAAAGAAAAAGCCACCAACCATGTAATGGCTACTTTTAACCACTTAACATACAGTTTAAATCTCTAAAGAGGAATAATAATACATTTATTTCTAAAGTACCTGAAGTTGCCAAAGGCACTCAGGGTGCTCTGCGATATAAAACCGTTTCTAAAAATAAATTAGCACATTATAAAAAGGCTCTGTGTAGTGAATGTACTTAGTGAGCAGGTGAAACATTTCTGACAGAACATGTTTCTTTTGGAAGAGGCCGGTCTACTTGAATTGAATCAATTTGAGGGAGTTTCCAATGAGAAGCTAGCCGAGCATTTCTGGTTTTTTTCACATGGTCAAAAATCTTTCGGAGGTGCCAGCGGCGGTGCTGGAATGAAAGGCAGATGAGAGGAGGTGTTGTGGATGGAGCCCCTTGATGACGCTCTGCAAGGCCGGGGATGCCCGTGCGGGCTGTGCGAGGCTGGGCTCCCCCGCAGCCCGCTGCCGCCTTCCCCGAGCTCCTTCCAGAGACACCGCGGGAGGGAGAAAAGCACTCCTAGGCATCCAGCCCCGGGAGCAAGTACAAAACCAGTTCTTTTGCCAGCTGAGCCTCCCCGGGAATCCAGTAGCGCAGCTGGGACTGGAACGGCCAGGCTGCCCGGGCGCTGCCGGCCGTGCCTGCGAGGCATCTGTCACCAGGCGAAAGCCCTGCGGAGCGGCAGCGATGCTGTTTCGGAGCGCGGCTTTGTCTCGCCGCAGCCAGCTGGCAAGGGCTTCGACACGGGGCCCCGCTGGAAAGCGAAAAAATAAAGCCGGGGAGGAGGATTCCCAAGCAGCAGAAAGGGGAGAAGAGGAGGAGGGTTTGTTGTTATTTGCAGTGGCTTCGTTTGTACCGAAATTCCTTCCACAATGAGCTGCATGTCTCCGGCGGCAGCTCTGGCCGCGATCCACGCGGATCAGCTGTTTGATATTTTTACGAGCGTCTCCCCCTCCCGCCCGTCAGCCGGATCCGGGCCGCGGTGATGCAACGCTTCTTGGAAAGTCGCAGTCTCCCTCCGAAGCAGTTTTCAGACGTGCTTCTTTAGAAAGTTAGATGTTTGAAACGGCCTCGAAGGAAACTGCGCTTTACTTTCATCTGTATCCTAAGGCCTAATTGAGTTGAATACAAATATAAACTTATAACAGACGTTTCGGTCGTTCTCTTTAGCTTGTCTCACAAAAAGCCGGTTTAATGATCTTTCTGAAGGCTGTTTCACTGAGGCAGCAGAAAGGCACCAGCTTTACATCATTACTGAATAGTGCATAAAGGAATTATTTAGCAAGATGTTCTGTTTGTTAATAGACCCAAATCACGGTTTCTTTTACCAAATACTGCTTTTATTTGAGGTCTTTGAATGAATTTCATTCAAACAATGCTAACATCTGATGATAAAAACCACTAATGAGAGGAAAATCATCCACGGTTTTGATCTAGAGCTCTCATTAATTCCAAACTTTGCTTTTAGTTCGTTTTGCTGATCAAATCATTAGAACAGTTTTTATTACCGCTTTGGCTCCCTCCAAAGAGAGTGAGCTTTCCACGAGCTTAAACTCAATCCTCTTTGTTTTCCTTATACTGTGTCACATCACCTTGATGGAAGGAAATGGTCCAGAAGGGGACTTCATCCAACGACCAGGGAAGAGACCCCCCAGCGCCAGACCCGAAGCATCCGATAAACCTGGGGACAGTCTAGTTTTTTTCAGCCTAGGTCTTGGACCGTGCACCTTAGCTGATACGGTCTTTGTTTATGGAAGGATATTTTTCTGGATGAAATATGGGAGAAAGTGATTTGTCCAGGGACATTCAGCACTGCACCGTGGAAATTTTTGCTCGATATGTGATGTTTTCCGTACGTGTTTACACTGCTCCTTATACCTATCAGCACATGTTGTGCTGCCTTGTAAATTGTTATTAATTGCTGTATAATTTTCTGCAGTAGTACCAAGCTGCAAGCTATGCTTTTTTTTTTTTTTTTTTAAAAGGTGAAAGCCCCAAAATGCAAAGTTTGGAGATCTCTGAAACTTTTTTGCAGTGCTTTCCTCACGCCCCTGGCCAGGAGCTTGAGGAGGGCTGGAGGTGCAGGCATGTTGCGCCAAATAAGTACCGACAGACATCCGATGGCGATACCGTTCCCTATCCAAATATTATGTATGAATCCTTGCGTCCTTTTCCCTTACACAGCCTAAATTGTTCAGACCTTCCTGGGAACTTAAAAGCACTTGGAAAAATTAGTACGATTTGAAAAGGCAAAACTTGAAAGAGGGTTAAAACACCCTCCCACCGCCACCCTGGGCTCTACCACGGTGCAGCAGGACACAGGCCAGGCACCCGAACTGACGCCCCAAAACATTTGCCCTCTGAAATTGCCACTGCCCTGGAGGGCGGAGGCCAGGCCATTGTATTACTTGAAATTTATGAAGATTAATGAAGAAGGCAGACAACAGTTCTGTGTTAGGAGACAATTCAAACCACATTAATGGCCAGAAATGGAGAAAATAATAGAAAATAGTCTCTGTGAGCATAAGGGAAAGAAGTGAGGGGGTTTGCATGCTTGGGATGTAAAGTAATTCACATTCCCTTACACTATCTCACTAGCTGAATTTTTTCCTTTAATTCGGAATCAGCTTACTATATTATTTTAATATAAATAGGCATGTAGAACAGTGAAAAAAAAAATGCTGTATTTAAGACAAATGGGGAAAATAGATAGTGTTGCAAAATCAGCTTTTGCTGGTGGTTCTCACCGTTCCTTTTCCCTGATCTTTATGTATCAGTTCAGCAAAATTAATTATTGTCTTAACCATAGAGACACTTTTACATATAGGTGGTTTACATTATAAGCAAGCAAAATCCTGAGATCTGAAGAGAAGAGGCAAAATAAAAACAAAATTATACCTTTCAGACTGAAGTTGTGTGTTTGAGGCCAGGCCTGTGGGACCACAGATGGGTGTTAGGAGCCCATTACCAAGGGACTACACTGACTCATATGGTTAAGTGGGAAACTAAGATTCACGATGCTGTGACTCCAGCACTTGTTCTTCTTTTAGCATCTTTCATCTGGATAATTATGCTGCTCAACTTGCTCAATAATGGTCCAGGCTTTGCTGAGATATTTGAGGAGCATAACGTTTGCCTTGCTTGGGCTAATTTTTCATCTCAATTTCTAGTGTTTATGGCCCAGGTCCTTTTCATACCTGAGATTTTTCTGCAGTGAGAAGACGCTGTTGTAAGAATAGGGGAGGTTTTTTGGAGTGTTCTTGTTGGAAAGCCCATTCTGCCTGTTGACCAGTGGTCATAGGGATTTATGCTCAGTGTCTAATGTGAAAGATTTTTGAAAATCCAATATATTTGGCTCATGGTCTAACAGTTTGTACTCCTGAGCACCTTCTTGAAGGCTACGACCTCGGTGTATTCCATTGGCCAGAGCCCTCGGAGTGAGCGTCTCTCCTGCAGGAGACCCTGCCAAGGCCCTAGGTACAACTCCAGTGAGCTTGTGCTCTGTGCGAGGGATTTAAGGAGGAATCAAGTCACGCGTAGACTAACTTGAAGTGAGACGCCTTCATTGGTGGGAATTTCATCCTACCCAAATTCCTTGCACTGGCAGACTCACAAAAGCTTAGCCTTAAAGGTCAGTCTAAGTTTTATGTACTATTCCAGCTAAAGGGAGAAAAAAAAGAGTTTCCTTTAACCCAGTTCACCCCAACGTTTTGCACATTAAAAAAAAGTAAAAAACTTCTGCATAACAGTAAATAAATTTTAAAAAAACTTCCCCAGAGAAGCAAAGCAGAAGTTAGGCAGCAGTGGAAGCGAGTGCACTCCTCTTCCAAAGCTGCTTTAATGGAGAAGCGAGAGCTTAGCATGGAGCCCAGGCAAAGACAGCCCGAGCTCCCGTGTGCGCTGCCCAGCTCTTCCGTCTGCGGCTTCGGAGTTGTGTTTGTTAGACTGAAAGTGGGTAAAGCTAAAACAAATAGTGGTATTCACTAGAGATTGATAAAATAGAGGTCACCTCTAGTAATATATAGTAGAATTATTCTCCAAAGAGCTCAATTTTAATTACATACTGGTTTAGGAGTATTACTTGCACAAAACCGTGCTACCTGTTTATGCTTCCAAAACCTAATGGAGTTATATTGAATAACTGAAAGGCCCCCAAATCACACTGACAACTTGTCTTCTAAACTCTGTTATGTTTTGTCTTAGCACAAGTGCCAGTGCTAAAGATTATTGATGCAACTGCTTGCTTTTAGATGCTGAATCACATTAGCCTCCCTCCTGCCCTCCTATTTCATTAAGAATCTGGCTGCAGATCAAAAAATGTAATGCCTTCTCCACGTAGGGCCCCATAACTTTCACAAGCCCTAAAAAAACGACTGCCAGTGCATTGATTTCTCTCTTTTCTTTCTTTCTCCTGCTCACTCTTGCTTGCTTTTGTTCTGTTGCTCTCTCTTTCTTTTTTTATTCTTTCTTTCGCTGTCTTTACTTCTTTCTGGTGCTTTCTCTTCCCCCTCCCTCTCTTTTTTCTTCTCTCTCTGCGTCTCTTTCTCTCTCTCTTTCTCCTCTCCCCCTTTTTTCTCATGGAGTGGGGAGAGAGAAAAATAGAAGTAGGAGGAGGGCAAGAGGTCAGCATGTGAGGAATTCCAGTTTAGCAAACAAAGCCAAAACGCTAATGTATGTCCATATATTGCATCTGATATTTTTATTATATCTACTCAGAACAGAGTACTTCTAAGTTGTTATTTTGTTTTCCCATAGGCTAATTTTTTTTTTTTCCTTCATTCCTGTCATCTTTGTTATCATTTGGACAAGTCAGTACTCAGTCAACTTAGTTTCATTCAGAAAAAAATCCCGTATGGAAGGATCTCCCAAAAGCTCTGCTGGAGCAGAGACCAGAGGGTGACCTTACTAAAACCAGTGGGACTCTTGCCAGCAGTTTCAATGGGATCAGGATTCACCCCGAGATTCGGGATTCCAGCCAGGGGATTAGGTCCATCTGGCATGTAGGTGCTATAGGAGATGCCCGGAGCTCTGCTCTGGGCTTCGCAGCAGGCTCAGCTTTTAGCCCCAGACGCAGAATGCAGCAGGACTGTAAGAAATAAGGGTTTGTCCAGTCTTGTAAGGAAAATAATTCTCCTAGATAACATGGAACAATATTTCTATAGTAACTGTTTGTCCTCAGGAACTAGGAAAGTCCCTTTCCCCGTGTCCCTGTCAGTGCCATGGAGAACTTCATCTTCTCCGAATTTGTGAGCTCATTTACCTTGGGTCGGCTGACGGAGCTGAACCCCGCGGAGCCAGCGCTGCCTGACTGAGTGAAGGCCCACGTGCCCAAAGCCTTTTTGCCCACGGGCTCATGATTCTTCCCCATGGGACTGCCAGAGGCTGATGTTTTGTACATAGCATTGGCCAGCCAGGCTCTTTGCAAGCAGCAGGTGCAAAGGGTTGTATCGAAGGAGAACAGAAATAGTATGTTGAGACTCATTTCCTTTTTCTTCCTCCATTTCCAAAATATTACTAATTACACTGCTTTCAGTCCCCAGGTGCCTGCATCATACAGATGTGTACACGTGCACGGATGCACAGGCAGGAGTTGTACCAATACATGCACCATTATACCTTCTTTAATTGACTTGTGGCACGAATTTCTCCTGCTTGGGAATCCAGCTGCCTTCCTTGAAAGAGGAAAAAAATCTTTCAAGTTACCTAAAGACATAGTTTTAAGTTCTTGTTTCACTGGACTGACACATCATTTTTGGCAAGATCTTGAAATCAATATTTCCCCTCAAACAAAAGAGTCACTTGTGTATTCTTGCTGTACTTTTGCTTCCCCCCCAGCATCTCTGTGTGGTACCAGTTAGAAACAGAAACAATCCCCAGCATCTATCATTTCACCAACCGTGGCGTTCAGAGCTAAAGCAAATCAAAATCTTTGCTGAAGCAAAGGCGTGCAGACACATAACACGCATGTTAATACCTTGATTTGTTACTTGCTGATTTTAAGGAATATGTTTGTTTATTTTTTGACTTATTTAGTGCTATACAGCCCAAGGCATTTATTCGTATAACTTTTAAAGTTGCTTCATTTGGAACAAGTTTCACGTAAAGATCATATTAATTAGGTCCTACACCTAAAGTTCATCTTAATTAGCATTGTTTCTTTCCCTGAGGTTCTAGTAATTTGTTAGAATTCAACACAGATATTCTGGAGCACTTATGGAGTGATAATTAGTCAACCGTTCTTATTTCCATTGCCTTTAACGTGAGCAGGATGAGGCCTGCAAACCACTGTGTGTAACTTGATACAACCATGGCGATTTCATTAAACATTTTAATAAATCTCTCTCACAGAAATACCCACAAATGTGCACATGCATGTGCATATCCAATCCCATTTATTCTGAATAAGGAGAATAACTCTGCTGTGGCAGTTCTCTCTCATGTACCGTTTATTTTACTCATGTAAATTAATTTAGTTGTTTTTCATAGCCGTTCACATATTCCACTTCATTTCACAACTAATTTCTGGGATTGATTTGATAGTCAGCTATTATCTTTTTTGGACATATGTACCTTCTTCGTATTTCTTGTTGCCATAGCTGTGCAAACAGTTGCTTGGTTCTTTATGTAATATTAAAACAAGTCCTATAGCCTTAAATAGGACTATACAAATAAAATAGGAAACTCTTTTAGTGGAATAACTGCTTCAGACTGAAGTTGTGCGAGGTTATGATTGCAGCTATACGAGAGTGGTATTGTATTGTTTGGAATTTATTTCTGCTGAGTAGGGAAAATTAGTTAAAGTGCTGCAGAAACCCTGTAAAAGTAGCGTATGAAAACGTTTCCTATGACAAAGCACAGACATTTAATACAGCAACATATGGTATCATATCTTCCCTTGAATCTCCTCGAGTAATTTCCAGACTACTGTAGTACTGGGCCATATAGAAAATATTAGGATTTTGTATTTACATGTGGGAAATGCCACTAACTGCTATAACACGTGCAGCAGCAACAGGACCTTTGGACAGATTTCTCAAAGTGTCGGAGTATTTAAAATGCAAATGGATGCACAGATGTCTTTCCAAAACCACTGAAGAAGTCTTAGTAAACTTAAGTGGCTTTTGCAGCTCTAGACACCTTCTAGACATGTCCACAAAGCTGGACCTTGTCTGCAGATGTGTAAAGTGTCCTGCTGACTAAGTGCAGTCTGCAAGAAAGGTTTGGGTGTTGGTTTGGGGGATTTTTTTTGCATAGCTTTGTTTTCAACATGAATTCTGTATCTTTTCCCAGGTAGGCACTCAGAAGAAAGCAGATGATTCTCCTAGGCTCATTTCCAAATACCTGAGTTCTGTATCTCAAAGGGATTGAGGTGTCAAACTGAACTCTGAATGCAGGTACCTAAGTCAGATTTAGTTTTGTCAGTTATGGCTGCTAAGAGAGGGTCAGATTCGGGATGACAGAATGAGACCAGATAAGGCTTCTTTCTGTGTGCGTGTCTGCGCTGCAAGCAGGAGACCTATCGTCAGCCACCTGGAGATGTACTCAAGATCACTTTGGTCTCATTGCTCAAGTCACAATCATATTTAGGATGCAATGAAATGAGCTTCATCCCAGGCTGACAACAGACGAAAGTAGCCAGGGTCTCCAGAGAACTTGTTTAAGCCCTTGCCGAAGGCCATGTTGCTGACGCCTTTTCCATGATGGCCAACAAAGCTGGCCGCATTAGACGGTTAGCGTATATTTATATATATTGTCACCTCCCCTCCTGACCGCACGTCCAGCGTGCCCTACAGACCTGGGGAAGGAGAGCCCTGTCTCTTCCCCCGCGCCGCTGCAGCATGACCACTGCTGCACGGGGAGAAGGTGCCGCAGACGCACCGTACTGCTCCCCCCATGTCGCTCTGACCGAGGGCAACCACATGCTAACCACGCTAACCACACGATCACTTTCCCATCCCTTTACACTCTGTGCAGTTTGAAATCGCGGTGTGTAGGTGGCTGTGCTTTTATCTTTGCTGGTTTTCTGCCTCAGAAATGCCCACCTTGGCCATTCGTGCCGCAGAGCTGACTGTTGTCATGTAGACTTTTGTACTTTAGTTAATGAAGATCTTGCGTTGGACTTTCCAGGTGAGATGTTAAGAACGTCGGTATCGCTGCTGTAATGACCTTTGGAGTACAGGATGATGCCTTGCAGCTCCCCAGGCACTACTCAACGTTTGCCGAGCAAACTGTCCTGGGGGCAAATGCGAAAGGTACTTTTCAAGTTTCACAGCTGTAGGCAGATTGGGAAAAAAGGGAGAGGGTGATGTAGAAGAAAGGAATGAGGTATGACCAAGGGGCAAACCTAAAAATAAAATAAAATAAGACTTTTTTTTATTCTAGAGTTTAAATAGACTTGTACAGATGTATAGTCAGATGAGAGCACAGAATGCTAAATATAAAACCTCTGGGGTGATGTATAGACGGAGGTTCCCTCTGTGGTCTGAGCTATGTGATTTTGAGTAGGAAAATTTAAGGCACCAGGTAGGCTGCAAGAGTGTTTCTCCTTTGATCAGAAGAGAATTATAATTTCTCTCGTCACGACACAGTTAGCTGTTTAGTTCATTTGTCAAATTAGAAGAAAATTCTGTATTTTATTTAGTGACAAAAGTCATGTAATGACTTCTTAATTTTAAATGGTATTGGGGTAGTAGAGGTGAAACCTGGCTGGGGTTTTTTCCCCTGTAACACAATCTGAAAAGTCTCTTGACTGTGGTTAAAATGTCAGAACTGGTTTAATGGAGCCTGGCACATGTTTAAAAGAGAAGTGAGGGTGGCACCAACCCTCCTGTTTCCCAGCAAAGGCCAAAAAAGGTGTAGAAGAGCCCCGGTCTCGATTCCAAAAGCGGGCGTACAGCTGGTGCGATTGCACCCTGCGAGCTTGGAGGCGGCACTGCTCGCACCTCCTGGGGTCTGGCCAGGGCTTGGGGAAGGCCCGTCCAGGGAAAGCTGCTTTGGGCACTTGCAAACAAAACTACAATGTGGCTTTCCATTCCCAGCGCTGGAAGTAGAGCTGGTGTGGGGCACCTCCTGTTTTCCTCCATGTGGGGAATAGTTATGGGTACCCCTGGCCCTACCAGCCTGCTGGGGGGTGTTTGCTGGCTCGTGAGGTGCTGTACGTTGTCACTGCTCAGGCCAAATAAAATAAACCAGGATCTTGGGAAGACACAGTGGCCCACAATGCTTCTGAGGTACTTTGCAGATTTCAAAGCACTTGTCACCGCTGACAGTAAGAGGCTGGATAGTTATCCTCAGCTTTCATAGATTTTTTCCTGTTTTAAGCCATGATTTTCAGATGAATTATTGCTTCCCATAGTGCTTCATGGTAATCTATTCATGTGATGCTGGCTCAAGACACTCTAGAAATAATTTATTCCCAGACATATTAATTTAAGTCTGTCTCTGTGTTCACCTCACTAAAGCACAATCTAGGCATGTTCCCTATGAGCTTCTGGAGAAAGAAAAAGAGTTTTCTGGCAGAGAGATTTGGACCCTTTCAGTAAGATTGCACTTAAACACATAATATGGATTTCAGACATACGGACCTTTGAAGGGTGGAAATAATCAATTTGCGTGACAAGATGGAGTCCTGGAGCTGGTATGCTGCTCCAACAGGCGCAGAGGTGCTGTCTCCTGTGATCTAGCAGGCATCCTTGGATAGAAATGCAGAGGAAAATTTTTGGCTAGAAAATATAGGAGAAGTCAATGCAGTTGTAGCCATTTGGTCTGGCAGAGAATTTGTGCCACAGTCGTTTTCCAGGAGCCTAAAGTGAAATCTATTGCACAGCAACACTAAAATAATTACCCTAAGGGTAAAGGTGGCCAGAAGAAAAGTGACAATCTTGTCATCCCAGTTTAACTGAAAAGTGACAAAGTTGTCATTGCATTTCATTGTCATTTCATTTTGCCTGTTTACTAATTCCTTCCTTGAGCGTGGCTTTATTCTGCGTACATTTCTCTGTAGAAAGCAATATCCATGGAAAAATTTATCTTCTGTTTACTTCCTTTTGCTTGTCTTGGTAATATAAATTTTAACTCTCAAAAATTTTCGGATGATATTAAGCATGTCAGCGTGGTACGTGAAGATATAACTAAGAGTAATGGGATGAAACTGAGCCAAAGCAAATGTTGGCTGAATAGCAGGAGATGGTCTGTTACCGAGGGCTGTTAGAGGAAGGTATAGTTTCCCAAGGGAAGTGATGGAAAAATCATCACTTGAGACATTTACAGCCAAACTGGACAAAAACTTTGAAAAGATATTTGAGGGGGCGAAAGTTTTCTTAAAGGATGTGGGGACTAAATGATCTAACAGGTCCCACCTCACAGCTGCCCAGCCAAGCTCCCGGAGTCCGATCTCGTACCTCCACACACACTAAAGCAGCGGGAGGCTGTTGTCAGCGTCTCTCGCCCTCTTTGCCACGCGGGGAGGTTGTTACGGCGTTCGTCTGGGTTTTGCTTGTGAACGCTGTGGGAGCAGGAGGTCGGTGTGTAACCCCCAGATTCCCCCAACTCCCCCCACCTCCTGTGGGGCTGGGGAGGCAGAGGGGCCCCGTGGAAGTGCTGCCCCGGGATAGACAAGGTGGATACCCCCACGCCATACAAGAAATCTGTGATCTTCCTGAGCCGAGAGCTCAATTTCAAAGTGCAAGACAAGCAACCTGTCCCGTGCTTCCTCCATCGCCGTCCCTCCTCCTCCTCTCCCTCCTAACACTGCGCTGGACAGACGGTGAGCATTGGTGTATCCCCAGCTCTGACCTTTTTTTCTGAAACAGCATATGTGAATCCCTGCCAGACTCTTGCATTTTAAACAACTTTCCAACTGAAATTATAGCAGAGATGAAGGCATTAAGCATACATCGGTAGAGTGGGTCTCAAATAATGAAAAATGCATAAGCCTAAGTCTTTTTTTTCCTCCCTTCCTTTTAATACAGAGCAGGTAAATTCCTAAATTCCATTTTCTCCTCTGGAGATTTACATACTGAATCTGTTTTAAGACAGAAGAGAGAGCTTTTCTTGAGTGGGTGGATTTTGTCCTGAATGCAGCCATAGGATGCTTCCCTCCCACCCACCCCCAAAAAAACCTCGCATTGCTCCAGTGTAACAGCAGATAAGTAACCAGTCTCTGAGAGGTAAGAACACCCCCCCCAAAGCCCCTTAGGAAAGGTAACCCCTTTGGAGGGCATTTTGCTGAGCTCCCTGGTGAAATCCCTCACAGCAGCCAGCCGTGCTGCTGACACAGAGAGCTGGAGCAGTAACAGCTCATCTACTCAGCACCTGCCAGTGAACGCTTGTTTCTGCCAAGAGTAACTTGGTACCAACTTCAATAATATCACAATGCGGTATTTAAATAATTTGACAAGGCTATTTGGATAACTACCAGGAATTGCTCAAGTCAGTAATTTTCCTTTTGGGAGACTAAGTTAGGATCTGCATTTTCTCAAAGATAATATTGCCTCGTCCCATCTCTGAAAGAATTTTAAAGCATGAGTACATATATATACGTATATTAAACGGTGGGATTTAACATTGTGGAAAACGAAGGGCTGATAGCGAAGCCCAGAGCAAGCGGGTCTGCTGATATCCCCCTCCACCTGCCCGGCCCTGGAGCTGTTCTCTCCTGCTGTCCTCCACCAGACCCCAAAAGAGGCTGTTATTTGGGCTGCGTGTGGACTGATTGAGACTTTTTCTTTTCAGAGGCAAACCAACGGCTCTCTGGGCCATGCTTTGCTTTAATTCCTCAATAATTTGTTCTAACGCCACCTTGGGAAGGAGGTCCCAGGGCTGAAGGTGGCTCTGTGCCTCACATGCTGTTCACGCCACCTCCAGGTGACACGCACCTTACGGGCTGAAAAATGCAAGTCTAGACCAGAAACTAGAGAAATGTGTTTAATTCTAACACCAGGTCTTGATATTCTCCAAAGGTTACTTTGCTCTGAGTTTGCACTGCGTATGGACATGTTTGTAGACAGGAGTATTACAGTTTCCCTGTGTGTTTAAATTGTGGTGATTAATTACCCGAATCTTGGAGAAACTCTCTCTTAAAACATGAGAGTCAGACTTTGCGGCAAGGCTGCGGGGGCCTGATCCCCACCCTGCCACTTCCCACCCAGCCGAATATGTGATTTTCCGAGTTTCTAGACATGGCTTTGGAGTTGAGACCGCAGAATATTTCATAACCTTTTAACGAAAAGATTGGTCTGATCTGCTTTTGGCTGGCAGAAGCCAGCCCAAATGAGGCTACAAGGTCGTGACTCTGATTGCTTTGAAACAAATTTTCCTGATCTGAGTGTTTCGACACTGAAGGCGTTCGGAGCATCCCGGTCCATAGCCCCGCGTTCCCAACTGTCCGGATATGCGCATGATGGATCTCCTGTAAGCTGGGTGTGCGTTCCAGCTATGGCACCAGGCTATTAACCTCTGGGTATTTGCATTATTAGTCAGTTTTCTAAATCCTTGCAGTTAAGTACAGAGACAGAAAAGATTTTCCATTTTGTTGGAGCTTGAAGTTGTCTGGTATGAATTTTACAAAGCACTCAAAATGCTTCGCTTTCAGCCAATTTGCTACTCTGGCTATATTCTGTCTCATATCTTCACAGAAAATTACTTGCTGCCAGCTAAATACAGTATGTTGATGACCTATTAATTTATGACATGCATTTGGAGCTGGGAACAAATTTATAAACAAACTTTAAGTTCTTTTCCCCCTGTGAATTGTACCAGCGTTTGTTTTAATTTCCCAGTAGTCATGCTTAATGTGTCAGAAGCTATGTTCAACTTCTTGTTTTCCTCCAAAAAGAAGGAAAAAAAAGGAGAAATAGCTAACTAAAGTTCAGTTCCTGTCAGGTATTATGAGCAGCACTTTGAAATGAGGTATGAATCCAAATAAAATATTTTAGCTATGTAGTGTTTTACTAAAATCTGGAGGAGAAAAGGTTTACTTACTAAACAATCATTTGAGTTGTAAACTTTAAAGTATTCACCAAGGTCCCTTAAAGTTAAACAGAAAAGAAATATCTATCAGCACATTTTAACAGAAAGCAGAAGTCCTTACTAGATAGTATACAAAAAAAAAAAAAAAAGCACAGCTTTTAAAGGTACTTTTCTGAAGTGATGCAGGAAAAATTCCTCAAGCCAGTATGGAAATTAATATAGCTGGAGGTAATCTAAATTGTTGGCATTCATTTGATGCTACAGCAACCCTGGGACCAATCCTGGAAACCCTACTTCAATTAATATTACTAAAGTCAACAGAATCCAACGCAAGAGCGTAGCTCTGTGCTGGCAGCGGGACGGCGCAGCGGGGCAGCCCAGGGGCTGCTGCCGGGGCTTGGGCTGGTGCCTCCACCGTGGTCCTGGTCCGGCCCTGGTTCCCCTGCTCCTCCTGCTTCCAGCCCTATTAAAGATGGTTTTCTCCTCCTGCAAAGGTCCAATCATTTGCTCATGTGCCATGTCCTCCAGCAGCTTTCCAGGGGAGAAGGGTTTTTCCAGGCGGTTCAATGACTGAGGGTTGTTCCTTTGCTGGACCCACCAGCAAGTTGGGGCAGCTGTTTTGCAACTGGAGATGAAATGATGTTTAGATGAAGACAGGTGTCTGAGGCACATGGGACATGAGTAGGTATGTGGGAATGCATCCTTTAAGCGGATTTTGATGCTGGGGTTTATGTAGTGCAAGAAGTGCTTAGGGTCAGCCCCCACCACAGGGACTTAAGCACCAAAGCGCCTTTTTAGCTGCCAAAATCCAGCATTTAATCAATCCTCTAGGGAGACTGAGCCTTTTGTCCCAACCCTGCTTCTGCCAGAGGAGCACCATTAGCAAAATGTAGTAGGTATGGTGTAAAAGAAAGGAAGACTCTCTTTTGTTCTGGCTTTCATGAAAAAAATATATACTTTCTCATGTTCACTCAAGGGATTCATGACTCCTAATTCTTGGTGGAAATACACCCTTTTCTCCCATTTTGTTGCAGGCCTTGAAGTCCGTGTCGGGGCTGAGCCAAGCCCTGCATGTCTTCAAGGCATTTCACACCTGGCAGTCCATGCCATGTCCTGGCCCTTTCCATGGGACCTCTCTGTAGGTCCAAACCCACTCACAGACCAGGACATACATACAAAAACTCGAAGGGAAGGGGTAGAGACAAGCACCGAAAGCTGGCCACAGTGATACCTACGTTTCTATCTCATAACTTCAAGAGCCACAACTGTGGTTCTGAGCCATGTTGACCATTTTCTGGCTGTTTGCAGCCACATTGGTCAGCAGAGACCAAGCCCTGGTGTTTCTGGACCAGCTTTTGCCCACCAGACTATTCCCCGGAGTCGAGGAAATACTCCTCTCGCAGCAGAGCTCACGGCACGTCTGCGCTGCATCGCTCTAGCTACACAATGAACTCTCACGAGGGCCAAAGATTTAGCCAGCAGAGTTGATTTTTTATGAGTGCGTCAAACTATTTGTTGTGAATTGTATTTGTTAGGCAATTAGCTCTGGTTGCAACCCCCTTTGGGCTTCTTAGCGTTACCCGGATGGTTGTGATAAACAATTTCCAGCCTGTGAATTGTTTTGGGAGGGGATCACTTTGAATAGCCCCGTGTTGTCTGAATGTTTTTTTAAAAGTCAAATGGTATCACTGAAAAACTGCCTGCATCTAAGAGTGAAATTTTAGCATGTTTGGGGGGAAGTTTTTTAAAAGCACCAAGAGGTCTTATGAGGATTGTCAGAAACGGTTTTTAACAGCCAACCACCTACTTACTGCACCAAAAATTTTGCAGATCATTTCTTTATTTCCTCTCTTGACCATATTCTCCATCCTCTCTTAGGAATTAATAAGGCTCATCTGTACAAAGTAGAAAACTCTCCAGGCAGTTCATTCTGCTCTGTTGCTGCTCACTCAACTATTTTTCACACTGCAGGCACCCATTCCTGTCCCTTTTCTATCTATCAACTTTTTCCTTTGTTACAACTTGTCGTGGGTCCGTCCCCAGTTATTAAATCACTGAATCATTCCCTCTGTATGTTAATACCAAACTATCTGAAAGGTAAAAAAAAAAAAGTCAGCAGCACATGGTCTGTCCTTCGAGCCTTTGTTAGTTATGGGTCAAAACAAACCCCATCCCAGCCTAACCTTTGTGCTCTTGAAAACCACCCCCGTATTCCCCGAGCCGCCTACGCTGCCGCTGCACCACTGCCCGCCGCCCGCGGTCCTCCCGGGAGCTGTCAGTGTCCTTATTCATCGAGGAGCCCAACTAATAGGAACCATCCACCTGCTCCAGGGTGACTCTGTCTCTCCCCACTGCGATGCTTGCTGGGATGTGATCCTTGCCTGTTGTCATGACCTTGTTTTATTGGATGTTCTAATAGAAGCTGAAATGGATATTAGCTGTAATTACTCATTCCGCAAGATTCTGTAGGTCACTCTTTGTACCAGAGTTGAGAACCTTCATTGTCTACATTGCTTAAATTACTGAACATTGTGCCATCAGTTCTGAATTAGTGCTCATTAATGAGCCTGTGGTTCGAGAAATTCCCTATTTATTATTCAGAGGCCAAGTATAATTCAGGCAGCTGCAATGCAACACTACTTGCCTGACTTCTGATCTGTTATGGAAAGGCCTGGTTTTATGTTGGGTTTTGGGGTTTTTTTATGCAGGAGAGAGGCATATAGCAAGCAAAGAGGAGTAGATTTTTTTCCCTCCTCGCCTGACCAGACTCTTTACAATAAAGCAAACCTTTTTTTTTTTTTTTTTTTTGGATGTACTAATGTCTACTTGGTTACTGAGTGGATAATTCCAAGATCATATTAAATTTCTCTATAATCCTGGAGATGACTGGCCGCTGTATTAACCCCCTGCATTAAATACTCTTTTCCTCTGTCTTTTGTTTTTGCACCTGCTCCTTCTCTGCTCTTTCTCTCTCTCCTGAGCACACAAATCCCAAGCATTGACACATCGTCGTAGACTGCTAGTCCCCACTATTTTAAGCTATAATTATCTCCTTTATGTTTTCTAACACTTCTCCAAAAGGTTAAGTAGCACTGAATTCAGTGTGCAGCATGACCCAGTGGCACCCTATGAAGCCGGTGCTGACAATGTGGTGGCCCGTCCGTGGTGGTCAGAGGACAGGCTTCACCTGCAGCAGCATCCCTGGCCAGTCCTCCCCGGGGACACGCTGGTCCCTTCGCTTTGCACCCTCTGGCCCCACCAGCAGTACGTTAGGCTGCAGGCGACCTCACGGGAAAAAATAATGTCGTGTCTTGTGGGGGGTGGAGAGGAATCTGGATGGGTAGGATCTTATTTTCTACAGGGAAAAAGGGAGTGCCCGAAGACGTTCAGTGCTCTTTTGGGGGTTGCTAATTGATGCTGGCAGCACCCCGAGGGCGAGGGAGCCAGGAGGGAGCAGGCACCCTCGCAGCTCCGCAGCTCGGCTCCGCACAGCAGAGCATTTCCAGGGATCTGCGGCTTATGACTGAGCATTTCTTGTGTCAATAATTAACAAAAATATCAATGCGATAACGGCAGGAGTGGAGATAAAGCTGGATCTAAGACTATAATGGCTTAAAGGAGCCCACCCTGCGAGTATGCCAACAGAGGGTGGGCTGTCATGGAGAAAGCAAAACCAGCGCTGGCTGGCTGGTATTATGCTGCCTCTGAAGACAGACTAAATGCTATAGCTTTTGGGGAAAAAAAAAATAGTTCTATGGGTTTTGAAATCAGACCCATGAAATTTCTACTATACAAATCCCAAGAATATTTAATAAAATGGCCAAGATCTCCAGAGTTTCTTCTCGTCCTGCTCCGGCAATACTAGCATTATTTTTCACTGGGTTTTGAGTTGAAAATGGAGCACACTTGTTTTCTTGGCCAAATCACCATTTTGTTTAGGCAACATTTCACACATAATTATCTGTGGGGAACGGGGAACTTTCAGAGGAAAAGTCAAATTAGCAATTTTAATGCTAGAAAATTCTTGAAGAAGTGCAGCTTGGGTAATTGATAGAGACCTCATCTTTACAAGTTATAGCAGTCTTTGAAGAGTCCCCAGCATATTTAACTTTATTCTGTAATTGTGTGCTCGGGCTCTGAAGATATCTTAAGACTTGCTATTTATCTGCCTGGTGAGGCGCAACACTTTCTTATTAAAAACATATCTATCATGGTTAATGACTTGATTTTTTTCCTTTAATACAGTACAATGACAGGTGTAAAGAGAAGATGAGCATCAGATGCTTGAGCAATATGCTCACTGTTTCAAGACGCCTTGAACATCAGCATTCCTTCATGGTGCCAGAGGAAAAAAAAAATACGCTACACAGATTACACGCTTGTGTTAGATAGAAAATAGTACCATTTGCAGTTTCAGTTAAAAGCATGTTGAAGTGCATATGGAAAATACCATTAGGAGGAACTCCAGAGCGCCTGAGTAAAATGGGTCATTAGGCTTTCGTTTGTTGGAGAGTGTCTCCCATCTGACAGTGCAGAATGGTAGCATTTTTAGCAGCTTATGTTCCCAGTTACATTAAACAGACAAACAGATTGACTATTTTGCATTTCTCATTTGACAACAGCTTGTCTTCATTTGCAGCACACTGGTGGCTGAGCTGAAAGCATGGCGGATGAGTGTATCCAAGGTCCTGGTTTTGAATAACAGCAGATGCCAACGTTTAACTTCAAAATCAATCAATTCTTTTTCCTGCGTACGGATAAAAGGTCTAGTGAAGTGCCTGAAGGGGGTTTTCTGCTGTTTACAGCTGAAAATATATTAAAAAAAAAAATTCATTACAAAACTTTCTGCCAGAGATGCGGACGATGGTGTCTTTATGAAAGTAGGTATGTGAGAAAGTGTTTCTAATTGAGGGGTACCGAAAACATTATGCGAGGCCCAGTGGAGCTTCATCTTTTAGATTCATATCTGGAAAAGTGCTTGACTGCTGTCAGATCTTGGCCCAGACAACGCTGAGCAGACTCTGGGCGGTCACCCCTTTTCCTGCCTGTGCTCCTCACCACCACCACCCCGAGTGCAGGAACTCAGGGTCTTCAACCACAGGAGGTATAAATTAATTGTTGTTCAGATTCCTGGAATATTTGGCCTGAACCACTGTGGCCCATAAATGCTTCTCCTCTAGGGGATGGTCAGGTGGGGAAGACTATGGTAAAATGTACACGAGGTCAAAATTGTTGAAAACGTCTCATTCTGAAGGCAGCTGAAGGTGGCTTGGAGTCTCAGCTTCTCGGGACAGTTGCGGTTCTGGCCCCATGCACGTGCAAAGCACTGTGATCTTGGGAGGCACCAAGAAGCTTAGTGTCTATCTTCCAGCGATGTACAACCAAAATACAGAAATAGAGGCTGACATTTACCAAGTATCCGTGATTGGACTTCTGGTAGGAATGCAGTGGCAGTCTGGGTTTTCTTTTGAAATAGAGGGAAGGGGTTGATTTCCTCCCCTTTCACAGGCTACACCTGGTGATAGGACTCCTTGATGAAACTGTAGGATACTCTTGGGTGGGAGCAACATCCACCCCTTATCAGTAAGATTTAGCACTGTCCAGATAGCATGAAAGATTCACGAGGTAGTAAAATGTGAGCGGTATAAAGCTAATCCCAGCGTCTGGAGCATTTGGCAGGGGAGATGTAGGTCCAATTACAATGTGAATTGTAAATCCTTCTTCTTTTAAGTCAAATTCTCCTCCAATAAGAGAAGCATTATTTTCTGCCCAGTAGCAGAACAGACAACCAAACCAGGCACCCTGCACTGGGTGAGTTCTCTCATCATCTTGGGAAAGCAAGGGAGCACCTTCTCTTGTTACTTTTTGACAGGTTTTGAAGGCACTGCTGTAGGTCCCCGTCTTCAGGTAACGGTTGAGGACATGAAGCCTGAGCTGAAGAGGTCCAGCCCAACCAACTAAAAGCAAAATACATAAGGCAAAGCAGTCTTCAGCTTTTCTTAAGCAGCTGCCTGCATAGCGCGGGGTTTGGATCCCAGGTCTCCCAAAGCACGGTGTATGAGCCTGGGGGCTTCACTCCAGCTTCTGATTTCAGGGAGTAAAAGCTAGACATGACAATGTGCAGCACTGAGCCTCTTAGGCTTTTTTTTTTGGATTTTACCCTGAGGTCAATGATTTTCTGCAGCCTGAGGGTGACAGGGAGAGTCTCCAGGGACACGCAAAGCGCACCTGTGACATCCCCCAGTGCTCCTGCTGAAATGGTCTCCTCCTCACACAAGAAGTTCAAAGGTTTTGGCAGCTCCAAACAGCCACCAGTTAAGAAGCAACCCAAAAGGTGGTGGGGGGAAACCTTTACATGTGAAATATTTATTTCCTTCTCTCACCCATCCTTCCTGAAGATTTCCTTCTTTATCAGCTCTGATTGCATACACAGAAAAAATACTGTTCAGGACCCTGAAATAACACCTGCAGCCAGAAATCCCTCATTAGAATAAATGGTAGGTTTTCATCCAGGTTTTTCTAGCCATAGTGGAGAAACAATTTCTTGATTTTCTTTTCACATAAAGATGCTGATGTAGAGCATTCTAAAATCCTTTGGATAATGTTTACTTTGATGTCAGGTCAGTTATGTTAGACTCATATTTGAAGATCTGGCTTGGCAGTGCAGGGAGTGCAACAAGAAAAACTAATTTTGAATCTGAATTAATTTTAGGAGAACACATCTGGGAAGAGAACTGTTGGTACCTAAAACATAGAGACAAGCCCTTCTGCAGAGTAGCTAACATTTGCCATACAGGCACATCTGGCACCTATAGTGAGATGAAAAGTCAATTCTACCTTGTAATTTTCTAAAGCAGTTTCCTTTTTTGCAGTTTAGTTCATCACATTTAAGCATGAACCAAGGCTTATTGGATTGATCTCACCTAATGCTACCATACCACATCCACACGGACTTTTTCTGAGCTACCTGTGGTGGTCACACATGCTGCCCCGTGCATCCCAGATACATTGGCTTAGGTCAAGGCTTCCTTTGGGTCCCCCCCCCGCACATGGTCTGAGCAGTGATGCCAAGGGATCTGCCAATAACGTAATTGGCGCTGATTTGCTAGGGCTTTCCATAAGAAGGTAAATGCTGCAGGTGCCGGGTGGCCCGTAAGAGGCAGTAAGGGTTGGCAGTCGCTAACTAGCCCAAAAGGCTTGGGAATTATTGCAATGAGGGATTTTCCAAATGTCTGGTTTCTCTAAGCTGTCAACTTCTGCACAGCCCGAACAAGGTCCAGCATCAAAAAAGACCTGTTATCCTTCTCTTGCAGGAGAGTTTTGCTTAATATACTCTATTATATGCTCCCTGATAACCGAGTCTCCCTATCCATTCTGCCAGATTCGTTTTAACCAGCCTAGCAAGTCACCAGCGTACAGGCAGCATGTGGCTGTGTAATGGGCTGGAGAATCATTCCCGCTCGACTTCTGTGCACAGACAGGCACACACGGGGTTTAGTCTTGCTCTCTGGAAAGCAAGGCTTTCTCTACCGCTCTCCGCTGGAATATGTTTTGTTCCATCTACTTCGAATATCTTGAGATTCCTGCAGAATCATCTCTTGTTGTGACTGCATTTAATCCTCCGCGTTTCAGTCCGCTCATAAGTTGATGCGGGTGTCTGCAGTCTATCGTTATTAAGTGTACGTAGTGATTAGAAGGAAAGAACAGGAGATTAGAGAAAGCCAAGAGCTCTCTGAGGCACACAGGAAAAAAAGAAGAAGAAGGGGAAAACACTTTCAAGGCCACTGAAGTACGAGAGGTCTCAGCATGTGGGCAAAAGATATAAGCAAGTAAAAAATTTGACGAAGGCCATTGCTTGGGCTGCTTGTATGATTGTTTCACAGTAGAAAGAGCATAATATTGATTCCAAAAATGCTGTCTGTCCTTTTACCTAGAGGTATGTATTTTGATAGTGAAAAGTGTATAGCTTTTTTGACAAAAGCATTAAGGAATAACTATGGAAAGTACCCCAGCTTAAATGACCACGTTTTCTTTCTTCTCACTCTTTTTAAAAAATTGTTGCCGTTGCTAGGACATGCATTTAGAGCTCTTTGTTGTCTTAATGGAGACTGAAACATGTGTAGAGTTTGGCGTTTGCTTTTTTTATTCATCAGCTGAATAAAAAAGCCAAGCAGACAAAGCATTTGTAGTGCAAGAGTGGAGTGCAAATCCCTCCCTGTAAGCTGAACAAAAAAGCTCATTAAGAGGAGGTGGGATTTCCTGGTCACAGCTTTTAACTAAAGGGCAAAGGTCTCCTGTTAAGTACCATACAGTCTAAACAGGGCTGCGTAAAATTATGGGGGGGTGGGGGCGTGGGGGGGAAGTCAAATATTTGTTCTTAATTCTCAAGTTAGTTTATCCAGAGTGGCAACCAGGGAAGTGTTGGGAATGATTAAATGGCTGCATTGAGGCTACAAATTGCTGCTACTTGCTTTTGTAGCTGGACTTGTTGCAGTTGAGTGATGTTGCCCATCAGTGCATTGTGTGCACAGTAAAACAGTCGAGCAGTGACAGATAGAGTGAAACTCGGAGCTACTCCATCACCACTGAAGGATCCTGCTCGCTGGGAATTGAGAATGAGCACAAGCCATGCACGCTGCTCAGAAACAGCTGCTTTCACTCCGGCCCAGCTCCTCAGCTGGCCAGGGCAAGCAGCAACTAGTAAATATGCTTTATCTCTGATCTCGCTGGGGAGGAGAGCCAAAAAAACCACAAGCAAAATAAATAATTGGGCAAAATGCTCTACTGATAGGTCTAGATGCTCAAATTGTAAACTTCCCAGCCAGCAGCGCGCAATGTCAAGTGAGAAGATGACTCGCAAGGAGAGCCTGAGGTAGCAGCGTTGGACCACAGCTGGAAACGCGCGCGAACCA
This sequence comes from Phoenicopterus ruber ruber, assembly GCA_009819775.1. Taxonomy (NCBI): domain Eukaryota; kingdom Metazoa; phylum Chordata; class Aves; order Phoenicopteriformes; family Phoenicopteridae; genus Phoenicopterus; species Phoenicopterus ruber. Next base: position 17,423,901 of record CM020227.1, on the reverse strand, counting down.
CGTTGGCAAATAGACGCTGAGACAGCAGCTCAGTCCACCCTTACCGCGGCTGCAGGAGCAGAGCGGAACTTGTGCTGTCAGGACCGGTTGGTAAACTGGTTTACAAATGCTGCGTCTCACACGCAAATGCTCCCACAAAAAAAGGTGAGAAAAGGTGATCTCGGAGGTACGGCCGAGGGCAAGGGCAGTAAGGGCCCGAGGAAGCACGAGCATCCTTTGGGGAAAAAATAAGGTGCTGACCAAAGCCCTTGGTCGAGTTGGAGTGTTTCCCTGCTGTGCTTAGCTCGGTCCCCGGGCGCGGCCTCCTCGGCGCAGTTGCTGTTACGTAGGCAAGGCTTCATCAGCGGGATGGCGTGGGTGCCGTGCAGCGTCTCCCACCCAGCCACGCAGCAACAGGCAGCAGTGCCTTGTAGCAGGGGCTCTGCACAAATTCGTTCACTTCTGTTTTGCGATCTCACTCTGCCCGTCCACAAAAGGGCAGGTCCCTCCGTCGCCGCTGTGCCGAACGAGAGGGCAGGAGGGAGAGGGAGAAACATCCCCGGCATCTTCTCCTCAGTCATCTATTTCTGCCCGTTTCCTTCTGCGGTTTCGCACCTCTGTTCACTGACGGACTGTTTGCTAGTGCATTGGGTTGCTGTTTTGGTTGCTCTGTTGATCGGAAAAGACGACAGACAAATCTAGCCATGTAGATATGAAGGTTTAGAAGACTCAGTTCTGGGAACAGGCTTATTTTGGGCTGGAAAATAACTGGAAATTTAGTTTATACATGTTGTTCTCACTAACTGTAGAATCAGCAAATTTTGTGTATGGCTTCATCATGAAATTGAAATGGCCGAGGCTTAATATACATTGTGAGCTCTAATTAACATTAAAGCCAAATTCTTCCAATCGCGTGCTAAACAGAAATCAGGTAGAAGCAGGTAAGCAGCGCGGATATCATTTGGCATTCTTTCTGAAACACAGGCTAGCATTTAGAGTCCAATCCTTTGCAAAAACTCATTAATGGGCAATTAATTATGCTTCATAATTTGCATCTACACTTAACTATGTGCAGAACAGTAGCAGCTGCATTAAACTTTGGTACAAAATCAAAATAAAATGAAACCACACCAAAGACAACAGTTGTGCCAAACAGAGCTTGAACGTAGATCTCTCTACTGATGTTGGCTCCTTATTTATTAGGATAATGAAAACTCTTCCGTGAAAGGCTTAGAAGCACCTCAGCACGAAGTTATGAACTCTCCCCTGTAATTGTTTCATTTTGAGGATGAATTTTGGTGCTTCTATTTTTGTACATGTTCTGTTTTTAGTCATAAGCAAAGATGATTGATGACAGGCAGGTACGTGCACTAACATCTTTGTGCTCTGAGCACAACTGCTTTTAATAGGAACAGCCTCGTATCAGGACGTTGAACACGAACAAACAAGAAACTGTCAAGTTAGAAATGGTCCCGTGCAAGAATTAAGGGCTTTTTTAACTTTAAAAAAAATGGTGTGGGTTTTGAGTAAACCTGGCTTTTTATTCGCTTTTTTTTTTTTGGCTTCAGGTGGAAAAAAAGGCAGAAACCTGAACGTCAAAGAGAAACTCAGAAGGTGAAAGAACCCATGTGAACTGAAACCAGAAACAGCTCACACAAACCTGCTGAGAAACAAAACTGACTTTGCTTAGCCATATACCAACTCATTGTCATTTTTTTGTTATTTATTTATATATCTCAGGAGCTTCAGGAAGCCCAAATCCTTGCAGTTTGTTGGGTACGTGGAAGTCAGATTACAGAGGAGAGAGGGAAAGGGGGAGAAGAATATCAAGGAGAGCTAGAGAGGGGTTGCAATGCAGCAGGCAAAGTGGAACAAGTCTTGTATTATGCTGTTGTAAACAGGAGGAGACTGAGAGTGGCTGCATGACCCGAGGGCATACAGGATGTCTGTTAGGGTTGGAAAACAAACACGGGTCTCCTGTGTCACCCTACTGAAAGTGGCTTTTGAACCCAGGTACTAAAGAGAACAGGTGCAGATGTTAGAGCAGTAGACCACATAGAAACAAGTGTTCACACAACCGAACACCAAGGAAATAATACAGTTTTGATGTGAACTAGTAAGGGAATTCGGATTTCTGAGGGGAAAGGCTTTGGTGAAACACCTCCAGTCCTGGGCAGCGAAATGAATCGCACTGAAGGCGCAGCACAAGCGTCCTGGCAGTGGGAAGGGGTGGATAAGCACTTACTAGCAGCAACGTGGAGGCTGGGGGTGCACAGCTGGCTGGCAAGAAAGGTCCTCCAAACCTTGAACTGAAGCTGAAAACTTCACCGGTTGTGTCCTCTTTCTTGAAATAGGAAGGTGCAAATGACTGACCATCATTTGTCATGGCCAGTTTATGGGCACTAGAAAAAACATCCAATAATCCCTCTCTTTGGGCCTAATGTGGTTTGTACTGCCCAAGCAATGTGCTTGTGAGGAGCTGGCCGTGCCCACTGGTGCCAAGCAGAAGGCCCAGCCCTGGAGGCTTTGCCCCCAGGAAATAACAAACCTGTGTCGAGTGAAGTGCCACAACCGCACTAGCAGGATCCATTTCAGGAACCTTTGCAGAAGATCTTGAGCCTCCTGAAGTGCTACGTGGGTGAGTTGAAGGGATGGAGGAGCCAAATATCTTACCTTGCCATCTTCTACCACCATCTGAGGAACTGAAGTGTACCAGTTTGGGGTATTGCTTGAGTCCTTCCAAGTGGAAGGGGCAGCAGGGGCTTTCATCTCTGATCTGTTAGACAGCAGGAGATGCACATTTTGAACACCTTGCAAGGTTGTGAGCTGACACGGCTCAGGGGAAACCGAACCATGTAGTGCCAGTGATTCTTCTTAACAAATATGAATAATTCTGAAAACTAATTCACTGAATAAAGAAATCCAAGAAGATAGGCTAGATAATTTTTGGATGTGAGAGAGAGAGTTCCTGATGGCTCCCTCAGGTAATAATGAAGGAACTGAGATGATCAAAGGCTGTGCTGTCTTCTAGAGCCAGAGCCAGTTACATCAACCTGCTGGAAAAACACAAAGTAGGTAATCAGAGACTCTTGAAGAAAAAATTCATTTTTACAGCATTCAACTACTGGCTGCTTTGTAAGAAAAGGAGATTAAAAAATGGAAGGGGGAAATTTTTTGAAAATATTTTCATTATTTATTAATTAATCATTATTTCACTAATGTCTGCCATCTTGACCTGTAACTGATTATCATGCACAGTGTGTGCACAGGGACATTTGAGTTTGCACCCGCGTTGGTTCTGTGGAAGAGGGCAGCAAAAGGCATCTTACAAGCAGGTAGCAACTTTCACCCTAACACATTTTTTTAAGCTCCAGGTGAGATCATCCTCTCATGGAAACCAAAGGATGTTTTGCAAGGGACTTCCGTGGAGAGTGTTTTCACTACATACGTATTTCCGTCTTTAAACTGGAGTGACATTACATTTTTACTTTTTCACTGGTGGCAGGGGGCTGCCATAGATGGACATCCGTGTCTTGGCCACCTTCACCCATCACCCTTATGCGGCTGCACCTCCACCACCCCTGAGAGCACACCCTCGCTGACTGGCTCGCATCCTGTACAGGTACTGCAGGGAGAGCCTGACCCAGTAATGGTAATAAATGTGGTTTCATGCCACTTTTGTGCCTGCCGTGTCTGGACTGCAGAACAGGTCTGAGCAGCTCCTTAGGGCTGCCTGTAGTCTCCTCCAAAGGCAAAAGTCTGAGGAGCTACCGAGGCACCTGCCAGCTCCTCCTCCTGGTAATGTTTGCCCAAGGGAGTCAACACACACCTCTTTATGGTGACCTTGCGTGGTGCCCTGGCAGGGTAGGTTCTTCCTCAGCCCTTCTTGAATAATTTTGACATCTAGCTGTTATGCACAGGGACCACAGAGGAGCCAGACTATGCGATCGTACTCCTGTTTTCACAAGAGAGTGCTGCTTCTTTCAGTACAGTATCATCTCCCCCATCACCCAAGTACAGTCGCTTCTGCCCCGTTTCGCCTCGTAGCAGTTTAGGCATGGAAGTAAAAAAATAATACAGCATCTTAGTGAAACTGCAGTCGCACGGGCTTTTAGCGCTCAATTAACCACCATCACAGATTTCTCAGTGTACAAGGGAGGAAATAAATACCTTGAACTTTGGTGCCTCGAAGGGACAAGGGGAAAGAAATGGTTATTCTAGGTTTCATTCTCATTCTTTCTTAAAACTCTTCTCCAGTAAGCTCAAATTGTGCAGCTGATGAAGTGATTTTCTGTGCTGCAAGTATTAAAGGTACTGGCTAATTTAGCTATCATGATAAATGCCTGCTAGGAGCCTATTTTCTTGAAAGAGCAAAGAAAAAAGGAAACCTTTTCTGAAAATGGATAAAAATAACTGTATTTTTCTTTGTATGGAAAATATTTTGAGGGAAAATAACCTCAGATAATGTGGGACAACATGGGCTAACGTGCTATTTAGGGAAAGGACATGAGATTCAACTTCTAAGTTACGGACAAGGGAGGAGAGTGGCAATACTATGTCCTCGTAAATCTGTCCAGTTGCTGGCACCTGGCTGCAGTAATTAGTGGAGCTGTTGTAAAAGACAGTATGATCTTACTGAGTAAACTATATTAAGGTACACCAAGCTGCTTGAGGTGTCCCAGGCTGCCATGGCCCAGGTGGGTTGCACAGATAGTCAGGGATTAGCCAGACATCAGAGGCCATTTTGCCCAGCAGGAACTCCTTAATCCAAGAGGTGACAGGAGAAGTGACGAGGCCATTGCCCAGCCGTCCCACCTGAGGCATGGGGGACTCGGTGTGGTTATATAGCAGAGGACAGCAGGGCTGATCAAGCTTCTGTTAATTAGCTGATGCAAGGCCAAGAGCCCGGTCATTTGTGTGATCCCACATTTCAAGGGCTTCCATTTACCTCCAAGGGTTTATTATGGAGAATTTTGGCACAGCTCTGCCCAAAGAATTCCCTCTTGGAACTGGGAATGGCAACTGCAGAAAAAACAGGCAGATGAAAACTCACACAGGAGAGAAATCTGTTGGGGAGATACTTTTAGTCATTCATTGTCCCTTTCCTACATTTATGAAGACAACGCACATTGGGTGTAGGCAGTTGGGATACTCCCCGGCGCAAAGGGAGAGCACACCTTGGCTTCTCCTGCAAGTTTTATCCCAGGCTGCCATCTAAGTAGAAGAGAAACCTGGGTCTGGCCTCGTTTCCCCTAGGTAGCGGTGTCACTGGCCCTGGGGATGCTCAGTCCCGCTTACACCACCCACTCGGAGACCTCAAGTCCTGTCTCTTGTCCGGCCTCTCTAATAACAACGCCAGGCAGCTGGGCACAAACCTGTGCATCACCTCCCTCCCCAGCGCCCTCTTTCACCACAGCAGAACTATATATAGATCTGTGCGAAAATTATTATAAATCGCCACTCTGAAAATGGATGATATAAAAAGAAAAGTTAACTCTTCAGCTGAGCCGCTGAATCACAAGTTTTTGCCTCGAGCACATTTTTACAGCCCCTGCAAAAACAGAGGCATTAATGGAAAGTCTGACGCAGCGTTAACTCCCACTGCTCTGGGAGTGGTTGCTGAGTTTAAAATGGTCAGCGAGTATTTTCTTCGTCTTCTACGCAAAGCCTCGTGTCTGAGAAACTGCACATGACATTCGCATTGCAGGCTACTCCACTCCTTTTTGCTTGACAAATTGCTGTTTTAACTAACAGCAGTCCAGCGCCAGGCCCCATAGCTTTTAGCAGCGCAGCTGCCCGCAAGCCCTTTTTGTGGTTCCCTTGTCTAGCTCAATTTAAACCCAATGTGACTCTGGCTAAGAGAGGTGTTTTGCAATTGCCTACCACAAAGTGATAAGGGTCTGCTCCAGCAGATGACTTGAACGCTTCCCCAAACGAGCCCTTTACATTTAGGAAGGTCGGCCGTGTCATTTCTCTAATTTTCTAACCACAGAAATGTATATTTAGAAAAAAGCAAGGAAACTTCCTTTACCCTAAGCAATATTGCATAATGATGGAGGAGGAGGATTAGTGCAAAGGTTTTTCTTTGAGCAGAATTCTGAGAGATTGGGAGCTGGAAAGCCTGAATAATGACTTATTTCAAATATGCAAAGCCAGGGCTTTCTGTGTGTTTCAGATCCCTTTCTGTCTCAGGTTGGTGGTTGGTACGGCGGGTGCAAGCTCTGCTGCTGTAGCCCATGTCTCAGGCAGCCTGCGTGTTTGCTCTGGTGCTGCCCTCCTGGAGAGCCGTGGCCGCTCTAGGATGCTCCTGCCCTGAGCCTCGGCATTTGCCAGTGCAGCCTTCTTCATGCCCGAGCCCTTTCCAGGCTTGTCCGACCACTCCTTCCCTCGCTATCCTCCCCATCTCCTGCCCCTCGCTAGATTCCAGAGAGCTCTAGGCGTTGCTGTTATTACAGTTGTGCTACTGGGCTCAGGAGTCTGAAGTGCTCAGGCACAAATGCCAAGAATAATAACGCGCAGTCCTCCGTGCCCTCCGGCTGAAGCTGCAGCTCGGCGCCGGGTTTCCAGACCCCGTGCGACAGGCGGGGGAGATGCCGGAGAGGGGACCCCCGGGGTCCCGTGTAGAAGGTGCTGCCTGAGCGGGGACGGCGTGCAGCAGGCACGGCGCGGCGAGGCCTTCGCACAGGGTTTGCAGCCGTCGATCTTCTGCGTGGGCTCATGGCTGTGAGATATAAAAGAGGCACATGGCTGGTTTTGGAGCGTGCGAAGTCACGTGGGGCTCCGGTGGGGACAGGCACTGCCCCAGGAGGGACTGTATCTCCCCAGGGATGCTGGGGACCCCACTGCTGCTGTTATTTCAAATACAGAAGCTCTCCTAGCCCTCTTCAGCACAGCAAGACAGACCATTTTTCAGTGTTTTCCGGCAATTCCTTCCTCAGGGACCTCACTCTCCCCACAAAGTGTCCATGAAGCCCATCGCCTTAAGGGTGGAGACTATATTCAGAGGTAGCTACCTAGCAGTTCGGTGTTGAAATATATAATTAACCTCATCAATCTGTCCCTCTGGGCCTGTGACGCTTTGGGAAACGCAGCTGAAGCTCCCTGAAATCTGTGATTTCAGCATGTCCACGGGGCTGATGAGGTTCACCTGTATCTCTGCTGATGGTGTTTTTCAAACTTGACCCTGCAAAGTCCACCTCTAGTAGAAGGAAAGCTTTTACCATGATGCTCATCCAAATCTCAGAAACTTTCGTTAGGGGAAAGGCCGTGGCAATAAACAGCCACAAATAATCATACGTGGTTGTACTGAACACATGAGGGCTGGGGATTTAGAAGAACTATATGGTGATTAGGCCTGGTTGGGAAGGGAACCATCTTTCTGTCAAGAAAATTAAAATGGTTTGTAAGTTATCTATTTTGCCTGGCCTGGCTCAGGGGATGAAGCAATCGTTGGAGCAAAGCGGACACGGATATTTCTGTTCGTTAAACTTTTAGGAAAGGATGTTACCACTGTCTTGCACAATAGTCACAAAAAAAGTTAGTTTGAGAATGACTAATTGTGGCAGTGGGAGTATGATACGTGAGAGCAGAGCCTTGGATCAGGAACCTTGTTCCCAGCCTTTCTGGTGGAAGTTTGCATTTAAACGGTAATATTGGCGTCTCATTTTCAAACGAGATTTTGGAAAAATACTGTGAAGCTTTTGTATTTGGAAGCCTAACTTTCTCACAGTAACTCAGCAGCAGTTTGTCCCTATGCACGGCCTAACGGATCAAAAGTTCAATTTCTACATAGTCTATTACTTGCATACTCAATAAAATAGGATGCACGAATGGCTTAGCTTTTTTTTTTTCTTTTTTTCCCCACTAAATGCAATTTTTCCCCTCAAAGATTACTGAAAATTACTTTTGCAAGTCAGTATGAAGGCTTATCAGTCCAGTGGTGTTCAGATCCCATATTAACTGCCTCACAGTACTGTGAACAAGAACTGCTGTAGAAACCAATGGACTAAGAATGTAAAGCACATACTGCTGATGTATGTCCCTGTAGTAACCCTTTCCCATCACAGGTGCCTGATAGACTCTTCTTCCACAAACAAGTATATCTTATTTTAAAAACCCTTATATTATGGAACTTAAACTTTCCTGACTTTGGGGCCGTATCAGTCACAGTGTTTGTGACTGATGAGCACAGAGAGCAAACACTCCCTGCTAAGGAAACAAGTAGAAAGATTGCTTTCACAGCATGCTCAGGGCATATTAAAAAAATTACGTTTCAGCACAAAAGGAAAAGAATTTAGCCTGTGCATGTCAGGCCGCTTTAAATATTTTATTTTGCCCGTCTTCAGAATCAGTGAATCCCAGAAGAAGCCATCCCTTGGGGCCCAGCCCTTCAAGGATATGGCACTCTTCAATCCCATTGATTTCAGTGGACCTTGAAGGCACTTAATACTTCATAGGCTCAGTCCCGTGCTGTAGAAAGGTTACCCTGTGCGTGCTTACCTATTAGAGCTGCCAGAAGATCTAATACCCTTTTGTTTAGCTGACAAAGGCGAGCTAGGCAAGTTCAAAATAAAACCAAGGAAAAGGTTTTTAATAAAGAAGCCAGTCTTCCATGGCTTAAGTTACCAGGGGATGGGCTCTCCCATCCTATGAAGACTGTACAAGGACTCTACCTTCATTTCCAAAAAAATGCTACAGCTCATGAAGACTCATGGGTTGCATGCAGGGACTGCAAAGCCACTCTCCTGTCTGCAGTACTGAGATGGATATGGAGATGAGATGGTTACTGGATGGTTACTTTGCCCTAAAGAAGTCTGCACCCATTTCATATACAATATAGTATCTGAACTGGAAAAAAAACCAAACCCAAATAAGTAAAAAGAACATCAGCGTAGCAAACCGAAGAGCTTAAATGCCTCAGTTTTGCTTTCTTACAGGACTATAAATTGTCTTTCTTGCGTGCATTAGTCTGTGTTTGCATCACCACCGGTCACAGGTTCATTATTTCATACGGGACATACGTAGTCGCTCAGTATTTCTTTTCATCCTTATCGCTCAACAAGTAGCTGCAGACCTTATATAGAAAGGCTTCAGGCGCTGCAGCGTGCTCTGCACAATGCGCTTCCTCCTCGGCGTTGCTGCGCTGCCCTCTCCACATCACGCACGGCTCCGCATACACTAATGAACACATTTCACGTTCTTACGAGAGGAGGAAACATCAGCCCCACTGTAGAGGCGAGGAAATGAGGCACATCATAGCAGTGAAGGTCAAAAGTTTCCATTTACTTTTGGTGCCCAGTTTGAGACACCTAAGCATGGTTTCTCAGAGTTTGATGTCAACTTTTGCAGGTGGCAGAAGGCACCGTGCCTCCGGTGGGCTCCCGCCTCCCTGTCCCCCGGACCAGGGAGATGGGCTTGGCTACTTCCACCCTCCGTAAGGGCATTGCCTCATGAGAATGACTGCACGATGCAGGAAAATAGGTGCAAAATGGCACAGCGCCACTAAAATAGCCCTGCTCTGGTGGCCTGGCGTAGCGTGTACCGCAGTGCCCGAGGGCTCTGCCTCTGTGGCTGAGTCACAGGCACTCCAGCAGCTTTCTCACACATGGACTTCTTCTCTTTGGTGTGATCTGAGGAAGAGAAGACCAGGTTTCCAAGGAGATGGATAAATTTTTGAGTAAAACCACTCTTTATTAGAACCCACTCTCTTTGGGTGCCTTGCTTTTTTTTGTTCATCATAGTATTTACGCTGGGGAAGACCCTCCTCCTCTTGCACATTAATTATCATTCCATACTTTTTATACTATTAGTTTGTTATTAAGCTCCATGTTTAACATGCAATATTGTAAATATACTTGCAGATTAGCTTGCTGAATGGGAAAAAAAGGTCTACTCTTAAAAAGCTCCTCAAGGCGTGTTTCCCTAATGGACTAACGGCATGGCACGTGGTTTCAGGGGAGTTACTCCAGTTCAGTTCACTTCCTAACATTTACCAGAATTTTTTTAACCTTTCGCAGAACATACATATATAAACGCATGTCCTCCCCACGCTTGCACTGGTGCTGACCATTTGCTTATTTGAAAAAATAGTAACAAGAGAATGCTACCAGGTTGAAAGGGGTTTTTTACAGCCATTTTCCTTAAAGAGAAATGATTACGTAGAGGATAGAGAAGGGATAGACTGAGTCCTCTCTTTAAAACATATAGAGTCAACCTTTACATGTCAGTCAGTTCCTAACTAGTGACCTATAAGCTGGTGTTCTCAGCCAACTGCTTGCGGCTTGCCATTTGCGGTGAGGGGATGGGTATTTTGCAAGTGTGGGTAAATTACAGATTACTGGTGCGTCATCGTGAAGGACACTCTCACCGATAGACGAAAGGTAGGACAAATGTCAGACATTTAGAAATACCCAAAGATACTGCAGTGGCAACACTGGGAAGAGATCTCGGTTCTCCAGGGAGCTCTCCTCTTGTGTGGCCCCTGCCTCCAAGCTCAGAGGAAAACCAAGAGCTGCCAGATCTTCTGCTGGAGCTACAGAATTATTAGGAGAGGAATTGAAAGCAAACCAAAACAAAAACCCCAAACTCCTTTGTTTTATTGCTGGGGTGTATGTTGAGTTCCTGTAACAAAAAAAAAAAAAAGAAAAAAGAAAGAAGAGGAAGTAATTTTAACCTGCGCATTGGCACAGAAAGTCACAGAAGCCAAAAGTATATGCAGGTTCAAAAACTAATTGATGAAATTCATGCTGAATAATAAATGCAGTGTTTGGGATGCAGTTTCCAACCTGGGACATCCCAGAAGGGCTCATTCCCACAAGACAAGGAGGTTTTTGGAGAAAGGGTTGTTCCCTCCAGCATGGCTCCTTGTCCCTCCTCCCTCCACACGCTCCCAGGGATTTGCACATGGCCTAGTCAGAAACCAGCAGCTGGACTGGATGAACCATTAGTCTGATGCACTCTTGCAGTTCCCATGGTCTTAAATTTGCCGGCAACAAAAGTGCACTTATATCAGTCTGATAATGTTAGTTGCAGCCTGGACCAAAATACAAATAAGCCACATGGAGCGAGATATTGTGTATGCAAAGTAAATGAGTGTGCAGAAGCAACAAAATCAAAGAGATGCTGCTGACTGACAATAGTTTGCCCTAAAATAAAAAGTAGGTCTGTCCGTGGGCACAAGGAACATACTTATTACCTTCCCTCCATCCTGCAGATCGTTTTAGGTGAGCGAGTACTGGTCTCGCTCAGGCAATTTACATGAGCGGAAGTGTGACAAACGGGGACAGTCCCTACCTTGAAGTAACAGGCCACAGAAGGGAAGTTTAGCAAAAATAGGAGCCATTAATAGTCATTCCATCTCACTCTGTGAAGTTCACTGAGGTTTAATTAAAGCACTGATATGTTTTCGACTGACCTTATTTTCATACCTGATAATCAGTAAACTCATTATCATTTTTTAAGCTCGGTTTTGAATCTAGCTAATTAGCACTCTGTGGGTCAGCATCTAAGTTAAATAAAGACAAGGAGGAAAACGCCAAGATCTGCATATTTTAGATGCTCCCTGCAAAGCAGAATGGTCACCAAGTAACACCACCAGCAGGAGGCTGAGCTGGCACTCATGGGTGGTGTTTTGAGGCGCTAGGTGAGCACCAGCCACGCAGTGGGGACAGGACGTAGCTGAGCCTCTGGCTCTGACAATCAGGGCATCAAAAAGGGCTTAAACACCAGCTTTCTACAGCTGAACCCTTTGAACCCCCGACGTGTACCGAGCAGGTCTGGAGAAGAGCAGGGCACAGATTTCCTAGTTCCTCGTATCACCTGCAGTTAGCACATGGGGAATGAATAGGAGGACGCGAGGAGCGCCGCAATTTGCAGCACTGGCATTTCCAGGAGGGAAACGTGACCTTCTCCATGCTCAGTGTGGTGCTCGGCTGCTCCTGGGATGGACCTCATCCCCAGCTGAATGGACCTTTCCCTTGTATTCAACCTCCTTCCACCAGTTGACCCTCCCAGGATTCTCCTCCTGCTCTGAGCTTCCCCAAAGTTAGAGCTTGCAAAGCACTCATGGGCTGGGACAGGTCTAGGGGAGGTTGTACTTCAATAAATACCATTGGCTCTTACCACAAGAGACACAGCAGGGACTGGGGAGTGCGAAACCACTGCGGTTAGCTGTGATTTCCAACAAGAAAACTGGCAGGAGGAGAGAGGGAAGAGCAGTACCAGGCAAGAGTCGGAAGGGAGTGTTGAAGGGGGGTCCCTTCTCTCAGAGGAGGGCAAAGAGCACCAACCACATCAGCCAGCAAGTAAGGAACGACGGTCTGGGCCACGTGTGATGCTCCTGCTGTGGTCATATCTGTCCTCATCATTCCCATCCAAAGCAAACTGCTTCCACCTCCATCTCCAGCGGTCAGGAATCGCCAATGGTTTAAATGCTGGGGAGGAAACAAATAATTATAATACTTAGCACCTGGCTTGCACTTTGCACATTGACAGCACTGCACAGCCATCAGCTAATGAACTGAACGAGGTGTTCAATTACACAAAGATTGTTAACGCTCAGTTAAAACCTACAAAACTGAGCACCAAATGGTAGAGCTGCAATTTCAGCTGGCGGCTTGTAGACACTTCCTTCGTAATCGCGGATGGTGCTTAGCAATACTTAAACTATTTCTCCTCTTCCTCCAGCTTTTCCTGATGTGTGTGTGTAATGGCCTGTTCTTAAATGAGCCTCTCCCTTTCTGGGAGCTTGTAAATCTTATGTTGTACAGTATATGTGAGGTATGCTAGGCAGGCTGTGGATTTTCTTAGAAGGCTCTGTTGCAAGGCTTTGCCAGACCCATGATCCACACACACAAAAAAAAAAGAAAAGAAAGAAGAAAAAGAACAGTCTGTAAAATAACTAAAACCTTCAGCAAACTCTTTATATCTAACATAATTGAAACCTGACCAAGTCTTGAGTTTCTTTATAATTTAGAATTTGACAAAACCTTCAGCACCTCTATGCATGCAGACATGCAGACACATGGTTATAATAGCCCCATGATCAGCAGCAAAACTAATGGCTGAAGCGTGTGATAAATGGCATTTATTCTTCACCTTTAGCAGCTTCACCCATATGTTGGCCATCTCCTTTGCCCTGCGCGCCGTGATCCATTGCCATGGGGCTACCTTTCCCGTCCTGCTCCTCCCCACAAGAGCTGCTTTGTGCCTTTCAACAGCCTGCCGTAAATCTGCTTCTTCCTTTTCATCCTGGCAAACAACAGGACCCCTCTGCCCCCAAAGGCAGAAAATTCCCACTGCTAAGGAGTCCTGCCCCACCAACTCCCTCTGCGCTGCAGCTGTTCCCAGCACCGAGCACCTATTCCATTACATGCACGGGGCTGGCAGGGCTGTCCCCGTCATGATGGCTTTAGCGAGCACATGGGGCTCCAGGGATTTCCTCTGCAGGAGGAATTTGGCAGCTCCCACGGCTGCCCAAACCCTGCCCAAACCGTCCCAGGGCCAGGGGGAGGTCATGCATTGATTCACCATGAGTGTGCTGAGACGAATTACACTAATACACTTTCTCCAGATACTGCTGTTTAAAAAAACCTCACACTTCTGTCTCTGCAAGCATCACTTTGTCCTCAATTTTATGGCCCTTTGCCTGAATAGATGATAAAACTGTACAGAAGTGTAGCTCGCTGTTATTTCCTTCCCCTAATCCAGTTTGCACCAAACTGACAACATTTTCCCCTCTCTTTTGCTCTTGTTGCAGAGCACCCAGAGTGCAAGGTCATCAGGGGGAAACACACCGTTGTCTATTTATGCGAAGAGGCTTTTTGATGCCTTAAGAAGCAAAATAAGATGGCTGATGTTATGAAGGCTAACAAGGGGCTTCACATCTGGGTGAACGAGAGCTCACAAGAAGAGGCTCGATGCCTCCAGCCATCGCAGCGGCAGCGTTTCGCTGCTGCCAGCAGCATGGGGACTGTTACCTGTCTCGTATTAAATGACCTTTATTCAGATCAGCCGTTGCATTGCGCCATGCACGCGTCTAGTCTTTCTTTCTGGACACGGTGTGGAATTTGTTAGATGTTGCTTCAGCAGTTATCCTTAAGGGACTGAACAAATTTTACAGTCACGGGAAGGGAAAGTAGCAGGAGCTGCCAGGTGAGAGAAAGAAAAGAATTATTTCTAAACTTGAGCTACCAAATTTGATGGCAGATGGAACAAAGTGCAAGGACCCTCTGCCTCACAGAGAGGCATTAGAAATGTTTATGTATCCCTAATTTTGCAGAGTCTGAAGACACACAGTGCTGCAGTCTGAGTGAGATATCTGCATGCATCAGAGCCCTGCAAGACTTCAACATAGTGCTGCTGGAGTGAAGTATTTATGGCATTTGGAGAAAGAGACTGGGACAAAAAACTCTAGGGGTCTAATCCTGTCCCTGCTCGTGAATTACAGTGTGACTTTGGGCAAAGCATTTGCCTTCCCTTTCTCTGGGAGTTCAGCCTGCGTGGCTGCAGAACGGGTACCACAGGACCTACCGGCTGCCCAGGTGAGCTGGCAGGGATGATGAATTAATCCCTGGGCTCTGCAGCTGCCTGGCCATCCCCGATCACCTTCCTGCTGCCCTTGGAGCAAACCCCCAGTGCCCCAGCCTTGCACATGGGCAGGACCCTCCCAAGGCGCTGCAGCCAGCCCCAGGCATTCACAGGGCGTCATTTGCTCCCCAAGATTAGGTTCCCTTCCCACACCAGCGGTGCAGCTTTCCACGCTCGCCTTGCACCAGGCTTCCCACACCAGGTCAAACTGGACGGTGCTCCTTCTCACTTACTGATCATAAAATGCAGTGAATGGTGGTGCTTCTCCCTACTGCTATGCATATTCATAACAGATTATAAATATAACTCTGGAAATCATTCATTAATTAGTTGAAATTGCATTAATATAATAATGGAAGTGACTTTTTATTTTCCCTTTTGGCTGAGGGAATAAACAAGAATACTTACAAGGGTCTTTCACAGAACAAAGCGATGGAAGCAGCAGAGAAGATGGTGCTTTTAATGAAATGTGTATATTTACTTGTAAAAATGCGCTACGGATGCATATGCTGGGTAATAAACAAAGGGCTGAAAAATCTGTCTGATCAGCAAGTCTATGCCTAGCTACTAATTAGGTGTATCTCATTTAGGAAAACCCACTCAGCTGCCTGAGTTTTGTCTGGGGGGGACGGGACAGGACACAAGGAGAAGAGGGCGGCTGTGCTGGAGGAGCAGCAACAGTGTTGAGACAAAGCAAGCTGGAAGCAAACCTCTCTCATCCTCCTTCCCAGACATGAAGGCCAGACCCATTAGCATCTGTTCCAATAAACTCTGTTTTTCAACCTTTCCCTTATCCATCCCAGAGTTTTCTCACTGTCTGCTAGTGCAGTCCGGGGAGAAACCCCCCTCGGACAGAGCGGTGCGTGACCGGGGACCCGGCTGGGCTCCCAAATGCAGAGGCTGCAGGGTCAAGGTCCTCCCCTCTCCACAGGTCAAGGCACCGACACGTGTTTTACGTACAACCGGAGCAGCTGTTAGGAAAGCAACCCTACGCGTGGCGGTTGTGAAGAAAAAGAGCACGGTGGGGGTTTCAACCGCGGCGTAAAGTAGTCCTTTAAAAAAAAAAAAAAAAAAGTGGTCTTCATAAATGAGACTTTCTTGGCTATGATCATTAAAATAAATGGAAGCAAAGAGATTAATAATGAAGTAACCCAAGCAAATCAGACAACGTAGCCTGTCTCCCATCCATTTCAATCTGAAGTTCATTTTGGCTCATGCATCTGAGTCTGAGTGAGTTTTCCTGATTGATGGATAATAGCTCACATCCAGGTATTATATTTTTTCTCTTCTTTTTACACTCAAAGGGTTTTAGAAGGCATGGCTTTGGAAATGCTCATTGTCTGAGCCCAAAAATATATAGGCAGTTTCTAAATTGATTTTTGTAGACAGATGCTATTTCCATTTCATTTCACTTGAGAAGAAGTTATCTGTTCAGTTATCTTGCTGGCTGTGACAAACAACAGTAAAATACCATAGCAAAAAAAAATAAAAAAAGAGTTGATCACAATTTTATACCTAGACAGATAGATAAAAATAAAGGCATCCGCTTTCTCTTATACACCAAATTCAGTGTGAGACATCAAAGTCTCAGACCATGCTGAGCGTTGTGGCGGTAACCTAGAGAAGCATCTTCCCTTGTGCTTAGCGCATAAATAATCCCGTCAGAGCGTACCCTCGCGTGCCCATGGTTAAGCATGTGCTGACGCGCTTTGCCGTGCGGAGCCAGCATGCGTTTTGCGGTCCTACACCCTACCCTTGTGAGATCTGGAAGCCTTGAAGGCCTTTCAAAGGCGAGATGAGACTCCCGCACGCCGGCTCTCTGCTGGGGGCCTGTGATGCCAGCCGGCTGCGTGGCACAGCCCAGCCTCGGGTCTGGAGACGCTGCGCCCAGCCTGCAGCCCCCTGCCACAGCAGGGAGAGCGAGCTGGCCCGCGGCAGAGCCTCAAGGGTGGCCCTGATGAAGACATAAGTGTGAATAAATTAAATAAATAAGCTCTCATTAAGCGCTACGTGGTTTGTAGGGCCGAGCAGGGAGAGTGACTGCTGGGAGCTGATGCATGACCCTTTGCTGCGACGAGCAGCGGTGCCCAGCCCGGCTCCTGCTGCTGGGGGAGGGAGGGGGCAGCTGGCAGCAAACCCCCCCAGGGACGGGGACCGAGCCTGGGTCAGAAATAACCCACGCTCGGGCACCTTCCAGCCCCTCCGCAAAAGACGTCTGGCTTGGAGGGGGCTGCGGGGCTGCTCCCCCGCTCAGCAGAGGGGCGGGAAGGCGTTCCTGGAGGTGACTCGTTGGCTGCGCTCCTGCCGAAAGGATTACGCTAATGCGGCTGGGATCGCATCACGTTATTAATGGTGCGGTAGGTTTTCTAGAGCCTTGAACAGGAGTCCTTTTATTTATTATTTAATTCTAAATAAACAAAATAAATAAATCATATCACTTCTTATATGCTATATTGGTAGGTGCAAGGGAAAAAGCAAAGATGGATGGATAACGTCACATTTTAGCCTAATAGCTGTACAGTTTCATGTTATATTTACGCTGTTTGATGTTTAGCTGCATCAGTATCAGAATATTAAAAGCATTTTTTAAAAATCAATAATTAAACTTGGATTTCATTATTATTCAGAGCATACAAATTCACAGATCAGTTGTATTAAACATGATACAAATATCATACCATATGTAATCGTACTCACATTATACTGCGTCCAGCTCTGGAGCCCTCAGCACAGGAAAGACATGGACCTGTTGGAGCGGGTCCAGAGGAGGCCACAAAAATGATCCGAGGGCTGGAGCACCTCTGCTGTGAAGACAGGCTGAGAGTTGGGGTTGTTCAGCCTGGAGAAGAGAAGGCTCCAGGGAGACCTTCTAGCAGCCTTCCAGTACCTAAAGGGGGCCTATAAGAAAGATGGGGACAAACTTTTTAGCAGGGCCTGTTGCAATAAGACAAGGGGTAATGGTTTTAAACTAAAGGAAGGGAGATTTAGACTAGATATAAGGAAGAAATTTTTCACCATGAGGGTGGTGAAGCCCTGGCACAGGTTGCCCAGAGAGGTGGGAGAAGCCCCATCCCTGGAAACATTCAAGGTCAGGCTGGACGGGGCTTTGAGCAACCTGATCTAGTTGAGGATGTCCCTGCTCATTGCAGGGGGGTTGGACTAGATGACCTTTAAAGGTCCTGTCCAACCCAAACTGTTCTATGATTCTATGATAATTGCATATTCTGGCACATTATGGGGTAATGATGCTTGAAGTTATCAAACAGTTCAAAGATCAAAGGCCACGCAGTCAAAGATTTTAAAATAAAGCCCCCGACTTGTGAATTTATGATAATGTGCTAAATTTGACCTCTTCCCCTCATATAAATAACTATATATAATTATATAATTAGATAACAATTAACCTGTAGTCCCACAGCAATTACAGAGTTATCTATTGGTATCTGAGCCCTGATAAGGACGGTGATACCTGGTATCTCCCCCCACCTCCCACTTTGCATCTCTAACTTTCCATGAGTTGCATACGTGAAAATATCCTGGGCTTTCTGAGTCCATTTTGCTGTGGGTTTCGCCGAGGCTAGACTTTTATCTCTGGTTGCTGGTTCTGTTTAATTGGTAGTTTGCAGATAATAGAAACTCAGAGGAATATTATTCATCCATCTTCAAAGAGCTGGAAGCCGAGAGGGTCTGGTGGGGCACCCAGGAAGCCTTGCAGAAGACTGAAATGGGAAGGCAGTGTTTTTATCACCTTCCTCATTCAGAAAAGAGAGAGAGAGCAAGAACGAGCAAGGCAGCCTGACCAAGAGCCAAAAGGAGATGATTATGTGGTTATCCAGAGGGATTCTTTCTATTACTTGAAAAATCAGAGCGCAGATTTAGAGAGACAGGTTGATGTGCTCGGGAAGATCAATGAATATGAGAGGTTCATTGATGGCATATGCTTGAGTTTAGATGTAAGTGGCAGGTTCAGAGGTAGTGACAGCAGAAGGGAAGGAAAAAGCCGACGGTCAGTGGCGTGCCCTGGGGTCTGCACTGGCAAACAGAGTACCCTTCCCAGCAAGAAGAGGCGGCACCAGGGCCTTGAAGCAAAGCTGGATAAGATCTCAGCCATAGATATCAAGGAGTGAAATTTTGAGAACAGCACAGGAAACAAGCATGCCTGAGAGAAGCTCTGGTGGAGCCCGAGACGTGCCGGTGGTGAGAGATGGTGAGGAAGGGGCTCAGTGGTGCCCTCGGAGACATCTGCAAAATGCAAAAAAAACCCTCGCCCAACAAAATAGTCGCAGCTTCCTAAGGGGCGAGAGGTTTTTCAAGTGTAAATGTTTGCTCACGTGGTTCTTTTACTAAATCCACCTTGAAAACCCTTGTCATGAATAGTTCTAAGATGCTCTCTGCAACTCTTTTGTTTATCCTCATCCGCAATCACTTCAACACACTCATCCAGCCCATTGTCAATGGGCAAAAGCACTTGGTCCTGCTCTTCGGCAGAAAAGACTCTCCATCTGTTATGCATTGATAGAGTGAGCTGCTGAAGATAGAAGAACTAGAAATATTTTTGTTGGCACAGAGGAAGAGGCTTGGAGAGAAAGTGAGTTAGGGACAATAAAGATAGCCAGGAACTCTGGAGCACCGACCTCCAGACGCATCCAGGGTCATTGGAGAAAGTATATCAAATATGTTAACAGATGCTAGGAGCCAAGAACTAATTTTAAGGAGGACTGGAAGATATTCTTGCTAGTTCAGTGAACATTTTAAAGCAACTGAAGTAGTTTCTAACATTATGGAGCTTTTTGTTTGTTTGTTTCATCTACTGCCTTTTGCTGATGCATTCAGACTTCCAAAATTTGGAAAGCTAAAGTCATTGGTTCTTAACTTAGGGCAGGTAACAAGATCTGAAAACTTAATTTTCGTAATGGTTAGTGGTGTATAGGAGTTTGTATTTTAGATCTTAATAAGCCATGACGATGTGCAAGGATATAAGTAAGGCCTATACTATAAGGCAGCAGTTCACAAATTTTGTCATGGCCACCAGTGTAATTTCGGAAAGTTAACTGTGGTTGCAGATTTAACTATGAATGGGTTGGTTTAGGAGTTCTGTAGGAGACCCATTTTTATGCATTTTCCTATCAAGCCCCCATACACGAACGGATGCTTCAAAGCAAACTGGAGCAGATTCAGTACTGAGCATCTGACCTGATCTCTGCTCATCCCGAGTTCCAGATAATACCCTTTTTGTCTTGTTACGATTGCATTAATTTTCAGGTTCTTCTTGGCTTAAATATGTAGGACTTATTGGAAAACTGCAAGAAGAAATGCATTTTAGATTTGCTAGCCATAAGAAATACATATATATTGTCAAACTGAAAAGTATATGTGCTAAAAGAATGCAAAAATCTATGCTAAATCTAATTTATAAAAAACCTAATCAGGCAAGCAGGAATCCAATAAAAATATTAGTGCAAAAAAAATTGGAGACAAAGGATGAAGAACTGAATTTCTTCATTTTGTTTACTTCCTCATCCAAAGAAAAAAAATGCCAGAGTGGCTTCAGACAGAGGGCAAAACGATGGTGGGCAGAGGAGAAAGCAGCAAAACAAATAGCCGTGGTCAGGTCCAGAATTACGGTCCAAGTGACTCAGCAGTACTCAGACTTCAGGTGGTTCAAAATGCAGACACTAGGGGGGAAACAAAAGCATTTTAAAGCAAATCATACACTAAAGTGTCTACGTATGTATGTATATGTGTGTGCGTGTGAGAGATATGTGTATATATAAACACTTATTTGTACATGTATATACGTATAGTCGTGGGAGTGTGTCTGTGAATGTATATCCGTACAGAAGATGCCATTAACCTCAGACTCAGGAGTAATGGCACCCATGTGAGCAGCTGCTCTGCAGTTGAGATTTGAGTATTGTAAATTGCCAAAGGGTTCAAAACCAGGGGACTAATACAAAAATTAGGAAACTAAGACTAATCAGGTTATTCAGATGGAACTATTGTATTTCATTCAAAGTGCAGTAAACATATGGATTAATCAGCCAATAAGACCACTGAGGCAAAGACTGTGGCTTGTGCTCTGGAAAAAATGATTTCTTTTAAATTTTTTTGTAATTTCTACTTGTTCATGGCAGTAAAACAAATATTTAGATGACTGACCAATTTACCGGTAAAAGTTGTTTGAAATGTAGTTCAATTGATCATCATGGATGGGTTTTTCACTCCATTTTTTTTTTTTAATTTCTTTTAAAGACAAATTGATGTATTTATTTTCTGTGGTTTTTAAAGTCTGCCCGATTCAAGTGCTCCATATGCAATTTACACAGTGAAATAATAAACTCATGTAAAGACTTATTTTAAGTCCTAGGCCTCGCTCAGCCCCCCCTACGGCAGGCCGCTCAGCCCGGCAGTGCGTGAGTCCTGGGGTAAGCATGGCCAGTGCCTTCCACGGCCTCTGCAGGGCTGAAGCCAAGTGCCTATTTGTGCAATGGCATTTTTACCTCTGTTTTGGGGGATTTAAGTTGCTTTAGCACTTCAGCAAAGAGGCCGCTCTCCTGGTTTCAGGTTCTGGAGGGTTTTGCAAACCCGGTATAAAGCAGACACAGACGAGAGCAAGGCAATCGTTCATGGAAATTATTGGTAGCTCCCAAGAACATTTGGGAACGAGGTCAGAGACATGGTGGTGTAAACCTCAGCTTTACCCTTACGCCCTGCTCTGCTGACCCGCGCGAGGGAGGAGGGAAGCGCTGCCGTCGGGGCGCAGGCAGGACTGCTGCTGTGCCTCGGCCGCTCTCGGTCACAGCTGACGTGCTCGGGCTCTCGGTGAAGAGGGTTTGCCCTGCCAACCGCCTGCCATGGCCTACAGAAAGGGATGACGTACTCGGCTAAGCTGAGGTGCTCTTTGAGATTATTCTGCAGGGGAACGGCCGGCCGGGATTTAGCGCAGAGTTGTGAAAACGAAGGTGAGCAAATCCAGGATAACCGTGAACGGGGCAAGGTGGTACAGGGGTGCTGAAAAGGGGATAAAAGAGCTGTTCTCTGACTCATCTGCGGTGCTGTGGTTATGCACTCACGAGTGCAAAAACGTTGGTGAGGAGACAGCAAGCTGACATTTGTCGGCGTTGGCGTGCAGTGAAGCGGCTGCAGAACAGGCCCCGCTTGTTTGCCAGCGCAGCCCCGAAGCCACAAGCACAGAGGGGATGGCAGAAAATGCGAGTCTCTCAGCATTGCCTGTATTTACATAAAGAAATTTCACTTCTGTTACGGCCTCCTTGGGAATACATGGGAGGGGGTAGCTCTTCAGCTGAGGATGCTGTCTCAGCCTTATATAAATACCTGTAGAATTGCTCAAATAGTTCATTAGTAGCTTATGAGTTTGTGTGCTTGCATTCCTCGCTAGCTCTAATTGCAAGGATGTTGATTCGTACTGCATCCGACCGGAGCCGGCTAACAGATTCTCTGCTCTATTGCCCCATTAAATGAGGTGTTACTGTATTTGACTCAAGCTGAAAAGGATCCCATCCCATTTAGTAAAGAGACTGGCTAGGGCTGACCTAGCTGGGGACAAATTTCCTTCCAAATCTCAGAGAAGTCTTCCTGAATATGAGATGTTAATTGTGGCAGGAATTAAGGATTAAACAGTCATGGCTTCAGGTTACTATTGGGAACTGAAATCAGGATTACAAAGGAAACTGGGCCATGCCCTCACAATGCTATTACCCCAGTTCTTGAACCTAAAAAACCCTTAGAAACTCATCCTCGGTGACCAATAAAAACTAGTCTAAATTGTGCTTGCTGAGGCCTGAGGAAAAGAGTCATAATCGTGCAGCCATAGTTTGGACACCTTTCAAAGCAGAAGATAACATCAAGGACAAGAGTGAAATTCGGCCCTGATTTATACCCTCTGCAACCTTTATTAGCGCCAAAGCTCCGGCGTTGGCTGCGCATCAGGCCACAAGCTCATCTCCTGCCCGGAGAGGCAGAGCCCACGCCGGGGACCAGCCACTCCCGCCTCGAGCCACTGCGAAGAGCAGATACGTTGCAAAAGCGTTTCCCCTCGGGCAGAGGGTCGGCTGAAGTCCCTGTGAAAGTTCAGCCTCAAATCCGGGTTGACCTCGACGGCTGCGTCCCCCCATGGGCAGGCACAAGGCTGGGCTCTGCTCCGGGGGGGAAACCCAGCTCTCGCTCCCCCCCAGCACCCGCTGCAGGGCTCAGCGTCAGGGCGACGCTCCTCATTCAAGCTCTTGGGGGGCGATGCTCAGACAGGCTAAATATTTATGACGCTGCGAAACCCCATACCTGACCCCAGAATACAAAGCCGTAGAGATGAACGGGAAGAAAAAGAAATTCTGTGGTTGAAATTTATGACATGGTAGCACATACTTAATAACCAATTAAAGCCAAGATTTACTGGGAGCTAAATTACATTTGTATTATAAATAGAACTAGAATATACTGTTACAGAACAAAAGCAAAACATCTTAGCATTTAATATTGTAAAAGACAAAGTAATCTAATGGACCCTAAATGTTAATGGGTGTAAAGATTTACACTTTAATTGCGTTTTTAAGTCATCTTATTTTACAGTGCTCTTTTTTCTACGTACATAGCGATCAACAATGTGCTGCAACATTATACTTAGTAGTGGCAAGACCGACTTAAGGAAACCTGTTATTATAGGCAAGATCAGTTTATTACTTACAAATCCTCACAAACATTTTAATTGAAATGAGCAGTGGACTTTCACTGACCTTGGCTGTATGTATGTGAGACCTTCATAGCAAATTAAGCCAGTGAAAAGTGTGTGTGTGGGAAGCCAAGAAGGGAGGGAGTGGTAACATGACAATTTCTATTTGTAAAGCCAACAAATAAACTAGATTAGATTTGGGGATTTGCTTTATGGCAAGGAAATAAAAAAAACCCTAGCAAATGATGAAACATGAAATTACATATGATTAAATTATCAAATAATAACATCGTATTTATTAAAGTATTATCAGCTATAATCCAACTTTGGGATGGTATCTGAGGTTGGCATTTTAGGACCTGCTTTCATAGCGTACAGAAATGCTACAAACTTCCCAGAAACTGATTCCCGTGCTCATAAAATTTCCCTTCCAGTTTGTGTTACCGCTTCAAGATTCATAAGCCGAGTTACAGTTATAGATGAATCTAACTCATATTACATTTGAAAAAATAAATGTGCACTAAAAGTAATTAAAGCATGTTGGTTCATGAATAATACACCATTTTACTACTATTTGCAGAGTATAATGAGACAAGCTACTAAATTGACAATGAATGCTCTATTATGTGATTGCCAACTGTTTTATAAGATATTGAACAGATTCATTTATTCTATCATCATGTGCATTATCAAGCTATTGCTTTTTAATAAATTAATTTCTCCTATGTCTCCAGAGCCTTACTTTGAAATCTGGCTGAAGGCATAAATGAAATTAATTTTGTGGTCGGAGTTTAACTACCAGTGCCGGGTGACTTACAAATACCTCGTCGCAGTTGGCAGCCGCCGCAGAAGGGGATTTCTGCCGGGTGGCTGCAGCAGCGGCGCGCTGGCCCCGGCGGAGGGGCTTAATTGCGACGGTGAAGGACGCCTTTTAATAGCCAGCTAACAGAAATAGTGGCCCCTGCAGCACAGGGCTCTCTGACAGCTCTTGTTTATCAGGGGCACTGGGTGCCAGTCATCCCCCTTCCCCTGCCCTTCACCCCCACCGACTAACACGCCATAAATTGACCCTTTAATTGTTTAGCAGCCTAAACCTGGTGACACCATTCATTGACTGCAAAGGAGCACTTAATCCCTGGTTGGGTGATAGTGTCATTAGGAAAGTAATGTGATTGCAGGGAAGAACCTCCGATCTCGGCTGCGCTGTGCTGGAGGAGAGGATTAGCTGGAGCCCTCGGCTGGGGTCGAAACAACACGTAACGTCCGTACAGCCCCGATGCTGCAGAGCTATTTCGCTCGATGGTAAACAACTTCTAATTGCAGCTGTTGACAGGGCTCACCGTGTTATAACTAACCTTGCTGCAATGTTATTATTTCTGAAGGGAGCCTTTCTCCATATTTTTAACAATAAGTCTGACAGGTGTCATATTAAAAACAGGGCTTAATTCTAATGCAACTATTCCCACCCGCCCTCCCTTTTTCATTTTTGTGCCTCTGTAATGCATGAATTTCTCCTGCTCATAAAGATTAAAGGAACAGCTTTGCTGGAAGGAAAATACTTCTGGTTTGTTTGTAGTCCAGATACATTTGAGATGGTCTTAGTACTGCCTGCCTTTCTCCTGTCTTCTCCAGCCACGCTGTCTCAGTGCTGAGAGAGAGAGAAATAAAGCCTTCCCCGGGATGAGAGGTAATTCAGGATCCACTGAAGCGAAATTTCAGGCTTCTTTTGAACTGTGACCCACGGCCGCCGGCCGGGCGCTCCGCGGGCTGTGCAGCCTGTGATGCATTGCTGACTGCTGTCCACCAGAGACCGAGCCCAGGCCAGCAGTTCACTTACAAGTTTACACTGGATTTAAGTCAAAATGCTAAAACGCTGGTGTTCAATCACTGCTAACTGTGTGCTCGGCAGACAGCTCCCAGCAGACTCTGTGCTTGTAAAATCCAATACGCCACATAAAGTGAGGGTTTATGGAGGTGCAAGGGGTTCAGAAGACATTTTTTTTCCCTTCCCTCCTGCTTGGTTTCTTGTGACGCTGCTTTTTAGGCGCTGGGACGGCTTCAGCTGCGTCCCACACAAAGCCGGCAGCGGCACAAAGCGCAGGGGGCTGCACACAGAAAGGCACTGCCCATTTCCATAACCTTTCCCCGTCTCTCCTGCCCTTCCTCTCAGGCTGCCTGTGAAAGGCAAAGTCCATTTTAAGGCCATTAGTTACCTGTTGATGTGATGATCACAGACAGGACCAGCATGGCTCCCATGCACTCGCTTTCCCTCACCTCCCTTTCCAAAAAGCTTACATGTTTCGCGCCCGTGAGCGTCACACGTTTCCCAGTCCCCGATAAGAACATTACAGAGCTGCTCAAACCGCCGCTGTTCAAGGCTAACGCCAGCTCAAGGAAAAGGGTGCCTGGTTTGCCAGGAGGGATTGTGTAAATCCAGTCTGCAAAGCCCCTAATTTAGGCTGTGCTCGCATCTCCACGGGTGCTGCAGCAGACCTGTGTAAGGTTTCCATATGAACAACGTGCACGGTGCAGACTTCATTCCCAAAGCGTTGGCTAATGTTCAGTTTTTATAACGGTTCTTTTAAAAGAGTAAAGATAACCAGCCAAAATAGTCTCACCAGGCATTTGGTGATCTGCTCTGTACCCCCTTAAGGTAGATGATTTTCTGGGATTCAAAAAAATATATATTATTTCTTCCTCTTCTCTTTTTTTTTGCATAAGCAACTGCCCAGCAAATTGATAAGAGCCCTTTTTAATTAGATAGTGAAGTTGTATGGGTAATGTTCCATATAAAAGGTCTATAAAACACAGCAGAATTAATAAAATGACTGCTTCTCATTTAATTCAGGTCCTCCAAAGGGATCCGTATGTCTTGCTTTGGTCTGTTTGTAGTACTTCTCTCCACCACCCAGCCATGAATTGATTAAAATCACATTCCTCACTTAAAACTGGAGCCCAGTCGGTAAGAGATACTGGATAGTAATTAAGGTCTGTGCACAGACACATGAACCCCCCATAAAAAAAAAATACCAAAAGGAATCATTGTGCATCGCTTGGATTATATGCAAACACAGCTCATGTTGACAGCTACCTCTGGATGACTCCAGCAGTACACACTTTATCTCCAGCTGTCCAAGTAATTTTCCCAGGATTTCTCCCCTCTTTTTCACTCCTCTCCACACAGATGGATTAGAGCAACAAACGGTTTACATGCTGCACATCATTAGCTATCCTCCCTCACTACCCAGCAGATAACAACTGGGCTCTATCATCAGGACATTCATAACACCTTGACACTTTTACAACTATGCTGTTCTCTGCCAGAGCAATCTTCTCTTTTAAAGCATGAAGCTAATTCACGAAACACCCGTTGGAAAGTACTCTGCAAACGCAACAGGGGTGGGGGAGAGAAGAAAAAGCAGAGCCCAGAAAAGGCATCCAGTAAATAATGTAGTTAGCAGTGAAAAGAGAAAAGCTGCACGTTCTTTCTCTCCAAGATGCCTCTCTCTTTTCCCGTTGCCTCTGTCCCGCGGTGGAGGACATCAGCAAACAGCCACGCATCTGTCAGCCGTATTTCAATGCTTCCGTCACCGTGTCGTCCAGGCACCTTCAGTGCCTGGCGTCAGCGCGGC
This sequence comes from Phoenicopterus ruber ruber, assembly GCA_009819775.1. NCBI lineage: Eukaryota > Metazoa > Chordata > Aves > Phoenicopteriformes > Phoenicopteridae > Phoenicopterus > Phoenicopterus ruber. Next base: position 17,397,018 of record CM020227.1, on the reverse strand, counting down.
GCTCTGCGATGGCCGGCTGAAGCAGGCAGACGCTTCGGCTGCGAGGGTCCCCGCTCGCGTGCTGTGCTCCTGGCGATGGCTCGGCTGCTTCCCCGGGCGACGCGGACGGGTTTCACTAGGGGACCTCTCTGCCAAGGGACCGGCTGAAGGCTTCGGTCAGTAGCGTGTTTACTGCTGGGTATTACCAACGGCTAGTCTGGTTTTCCTAAACTGCCTCCAGTCTCAGGGCATCTTGACTCTAAAAGATTTGTTAATAAAACAATGTATTCCCTGCGTAGGTTGTGATCCTGCTTCAGAGACCGTGCATGCTCAGACACGGGCTCACATCCACAATAAAACACAAGCCTACATTGGCCACTGTGGATGGAAAGAAATACATTTTAGCAGCATTTTCCAAGCTTCTCAGCATGCCCCCCTGCCGCCCCAACCATACATTTTAATGTATGGTACACGCTTGTTTAAAAAAGAAATACATAAGGAGAAAGAGTAATTACCGTAGCTTAAATTCAGCCTGATAAGAAGGGCTTGCACAGTGTAAGCAGCTGTTCCACTGCCATTCAGATTATGAAAATATAATCCTAGAGAACCTTGTCAAGATAAATACGGAGCATGAAATGTATAGGCAATTTTTCCCCAGCCACATATAATGATCAATTCCAAAGCCACAAGTGATACCAAAGGACAAAATAAGATCTGTCTAGACTTTCTCACTTACAAGATATTGATCATTCCAATGGTAAACTGGTTAGTATAAGTGTGTTTGGCTTGAAAGGTCATGAGCTTAACACCTGACAAGGAGTTATTCAACCTTGATATAAGTCAAATTATTGCAGTGTTGCTGGAAAGACTTTCTCTAATAAAAATCCCTACCTGGTCTGAGAATATCTGAAATTTGTCTCACAGATGTCAAAAGAAAAAGTGGGGGAGGGGGGGGGTGAGTCGAGACTTGGCACGGGTTTCTGCTGGGTCACCTCTATCTGGTTTTGCAAGCAGAGGTCCCAGCAGTCAGTGACTTTCTGGACAGACCATGGGCAACATCTGCTGCATGGACAGCAGTGGAAGCTGTCACTGATTGAAACGGCACCTCCATTCCCCTAAGAGCTTCTGGTGGCTCTTCATGCCTAGCAAGGGAGTTTGCTTGCTCACCTACGTGGACTTGACAGATCCAGGGCACCCATACAGACAGGGGCAAAACCCCACCGTTAAAATGGGAAATGCTGACTTTGGAAGGAAAGCAGAAGGGAAAGGGTCAAGCAAGGCCCTCCAGCGTGTGGGTGGGAACCGCTCTGTGGCATCACCCTCCAATGCCTCCCCTTCAGAAAGCCCTGGGGGGCTTGAGCGGTGTCTCAGAGCCACAGCCCTTACCCGGCCGCCTCCGTTTTTATGGCGATAACTAGCAAGTGCTTATTAGGACAATTAGGAGCTTGATGTAAGTTTGCTGGATCTTTTCCAAGAACTATAAATACCAGATCTATTTTGCTTTATTCAGTTCTTTTTGTTTTGCTGATATGATACTAGTTAAGGTTAATGAGGTTTGCTTTAATATTAGACACAGGATCACTTAACTACCTTTAATGAACACTGGAGTCAATGCATTGTGGAGTAATTCACACAGACATTGCCTCAGGTAAATCAACCGGAAAAATGTAAGCCAGTCAAATAAATAAATCTGACCGGCTGTAAATGTGCCAAATTTTACACCAAAATATATTTGAAAGCCAATGACTTAGGCACATCTAGGATATTAAAATGGAGGCTTTGGAGTCTGTTTCTTTTCAATTGCTTTTCCTTTTTAATGTCCCCTGCACATCCCTCCTGCGCTGAAACCAAGCAGAGAGTGCAAGAAAAATGATTTTCACAAGTGTTTCTAAGAGAAGCAAACGCTCTGCAGCTTTGTGCCATTTTTTTTATTTGGAGTGAAAATGATTTTTAAAAAGCTTTTTTATGCTTGGTTATCTCAACACAGGAGAGTAAGTGACAAAGAGGAGGACAGAGAGAGGGAGAGAAAAGAAGAAGAGAAAGAGAAAAAGAGAAAGAATGAAAGAAAAAGAAAGAATAAAAGAAAGAAAAAGTAAGTAAGAAAGAAAGAAGCAGAGAGAGAGAAAGCAATTTTATCTCAGTTGGAGAAAATAGTGACAGTGAAATTCTAGACAGGGTAATACACTAGTGTCAATAAATATTTATTAACCAGAAATAGGAACCAGAGGAACCCGACCAACTCTGTGAAGTTAGGGGGGTAGCTTACTTCATACTAATGCAAAACTATGCTAACGTTAAAAATGCTTTTACCTCGTAACACTGAAATAGTGAGCCGTGTACAGAGGAAAAACACCTCCCAGATATTCTTTGAAGGAAGGCAGGCAATCTCTTTAAGTACTGAATTCTCATAAAAGCATGCAATATTTCAGCAATAAGGAATGACAGGGTGTTCATTATCGGTTATTAATGTTTGCCTAAATGGAGCATAAGGTCCAGGCCTTCGGGGGAGTGCAGGGCTCCCAGCATTGCTTAATTACTGCCTCTTCTTAACCCAGCAATGCCAAGCGCTGCTGCAAAGCTCTGCTGTTGTAGACCGGCTGTATTATTATATGAGAGTAATTCCGTTTGGCTGTGAAAAGGAAAAACAATGCGTTTGAGAAGGCTGTTGCACAGGTGACAGAAGTTAATCAGTTTTTCTCTCTAGATAAACTCCAGACAATACAAGGAATTTGACTCTAACCATCACCTCAAGTTGCAAACCCTTTGACCCATGCCACTACAGTTTTCCGACATTATACTCTACCAGCATCTGGCACAGATGGACAAAACTTCTAGGAGACAAGAAAGAACTTTTTTCTTTTTCTTTTTTTTTTTCTTTTTTTCCCCCAAAAAGGCTGAAGAGAGTTGTTGCTCTTTCTGGAATAGCCCCTTTTATGTCTTTATTCCACCAAATGCTTCAGTGCAGGAGCAAACTCTTTAAGGTGTGCTGGACTTGGGGAAGGGGCTTGCTGCAGGTAGTAGAGGAAGACACGTGGGCAGGATTGCTTATTTACTGAAGGCTATTGCTACACAGATGGTGTAGCAGGTATAAGCAAGGCCATATATTCTTTACTACTGCTTTAGGAAAGACTGTGGTGTCAGGTAAGGAAGTGGCCAACTAGGGAGCGGCTGAGGCTGTGCTTGGGCAGAAGCTTGAAGGATGCCAAGGGCTTTGGGGAAAAGAAAAAGCCCTCATTTTCTCTGCATAAAGCCAGCTCAGCTAATTCACCCTGGATCTGAGGGCAGTGGCTCCCACGTTCCCCCTGTCCACTCGGAAGAAATTTAATTTCACAGACAGAGCCTTGCAGAGATTTCAACCCTTACGTGCACAGAAGGCTGAACACCACCTACCTGAGAAGAGCTCGCGCTAAACTAGAATTAGCCATAAACTCAAAAAAATGAAGAGTCAAACAAATTGCAATATATGACTGTAAGGTAGAGCTGTTACGCTGCAATATCATAATTCCTGACATAAGTGTGGTGGGGTTTTTGATGGGGGGATGCTATGGCTACGTCTGCCAGGTGAATGCGTGCCTTGACTTTAACACCTACCCAACAGCTACTAATACGCATTACGATCGCAAACAAGAAAAATCACGGAAGGTAGACTGTTAGCAATAAATCATAAATAATAAGGGTGTCAAATAAGCTTCTATTAACAATGTATCCTTCTATTTATTTGTTTATATTCTGTCTACAGAAAAAGTGATGCTGGACTGGGGATGGCTTAGGACAACCTTCTGGCATGGAGACAGCTACAAAGCACAAAGTACAAAAAACGAACTCAGAAAGAAACAAGAAAAAAGCAGCGTTTTCTTGGCATCAACAAGAAGCTCTTTATTTTTCCTCAAGTTTTCTTTTCTAAAAAAAAAAAAAAAATGGAACTAAGACGTTTGCAGAAATGAGAAAAACTTTCTCTTCAGGTGACAATATTCAAGCAAGCATGTTGTTTTATTGAATTTAAATTGAAAGAAAAAAAAGACAGATTTGGAATGGGATACAGTATCAGGAGAACTGAGAAACTGTGAACTTTGAAAGAAAAAAAAACTCTTTAAAACTGTGAACTGAGAAATGGATGGAAATACCATTTAAACCCCTGATTACACCCTGTGTGTTCTTAAGGAGACAACATCATCTTTGCTAACTCGATGCTATTTAGGGAATGGTTTACAACATATCTTTTATTATAATCTTTTAAGAAAAAACCAGAAATATTTCATCAGCTGTGACTTTACCATTTCTGTTCAGATGTCTTCTTGCACCTTCTTTTTCTAGACAGCGCAGGTAGATGTATTTGCAGCCAGCAGTCAAGGGCAGAAAAGATTTCTTTCCTTAATAATCCTTTTATTTGCCACACCCAATAAAATCCTTGTAGGGAAACAGAATCAACACAACTACCATCTCCCGATCAATACCTAAAGCCTAACAGACAGTAATTATCAAAATAAAGAGGAAATCCCATATTGGGCTACATACCTACCCATTAATCAAAACAACAGAAAATATCTGCAGCATTGCTTTTCTAAAATAAGACAAAAGATGCCTCCTTGGGTTACACTTTGAACAGGCTATAATCAAAAGAAAGAGAACCAAGACTAACTAAGCCCCAGGAAGCCGCATTGTCCCTTTAACCCACAGTATTCCCCATTTCCCATTAGTACTTAACATTTTTCACTATGTTGTGACTGCTATTATTTCATTTAACACTGGTTAATCTGTATCTGAGGTATATGGAAACCCTCTAGATGATAAGATTGGACAGGTTCCAGTGTTGGCAGTTTTCGAGCATGCACACACTCGGTGTGTTTTGATCCTTCCAGGAGCTCCCTGTTATTTGGACTGCCTGCCAATTCGTTCTTGGATCAGCCTCTCGCTCAGCTCCCACAGGGCCGCGGCCGTCGCTTCGCCCTGCGCCTCCTGCGACGGCAGGCAGCGGCAGCAGTTGTTGAAGTACATCCCTCCCAGGCCCTCCAGCTCCGCAGCCGTGGCGCAGTAGACGGTTGTGGCAGCTCCTTGTTGCTGGAATTAGAAAAAAAAAAAAAGAGAGAAAAAACCCTATATAAATATAGATATATTTTATCATTGTAATTTTGACCGGGGTCCTTTGAAGCTGTGCGCTTTATGAAAGCATCGGTGAAAAGCGTTGCGGCTGACAGGGTGGCTCGCACGGTGACAAGGCTGAAACGCTGCTGAAGATGCTGCCTGCCCGTCTGCTGGCCACTTATTTGCAAAACACCTCAGTGAGGATTTTTTTTTTTTTCTTTTCCTTTCCTCTTAGAGCAAAAGAAAAGAAAAAGACACTCTTGAACCCCAGCCCCAGTGTCGGGTCTTTTGCCCCTTTTCGATAAAACCTTGGATCGGTGGCAGCGAGAGTCTGGCCTGACGCAGAGGGGCAGGGTCTGCCCAGGAGGTGTTTGAAACCAGAAGGGTTGAGCCAGCTTTAAAAGCGGCCCCTCAAACCCCCCCGGCTGCCCTCTGCGGCGCAGCGAACGCACACCTTGGGCACCCCCGCTTCCTAATGCCGACCCGCAATGCAGGCTGACGCGTACGGGTGTCTTGTTTGTTTGGGTTTTAAACCTCCTGTACAAAATTAACCTGGGCACTCCAATTAAGACCTATCATACAAAGTGCAATCGGGATGGGTGCCAAACCTGCCCATATATCTCTGATCAACAGTTTCACTGTGGCAGTTGTTGCCGCTGCCTTGTAAGAATGTTTGTCTGCTGCAGGCAGGCAGGGAGGGGCGCTGATTTTGCAGAGGCATGAGGCTTTCCAGCGGGGTTTTTTGTTCTGTAACAACCATTTCTCATGTCTTATAATGCTTTAAGAAACGGAGCAGGTAGATTAGAGGCTTTTGTGGATCAGGGTTTCTTTTCCTTTTCCTTTTCCTTTTCCTTTTCCTTTTCCTTTTCCTTTCCCTTTCCCTTTCCCTTTCCAAGTGAACTTATGTTCAAACAGGAAGAATGGGTTTCTCTGAATTTCTCCCACAGAAGCCTGGAGATCGAGGCCACAGAGGGGCCGCCGATGGGCTGCTCCCAGGCACAGATTAAAAGTGTGGTGCCAGAATAGCTGTAAAGAGGACAAGAAGCTAGTTTGCTTTGTAAACTATAATTAAAAATAATAGGTGAGAGCACATAGCAAGACACAACATTAATTTAAAACCGATACAGTTTATCTGGCGTCTTATGATTATTTATGTACATCTTAGTCCTTTCTGTGGTAACTAATTATGAGCTGATAGGAATCAGAATAAAGAGGCTGCCAAGTATGATGGAAAAAGTAAACGAAGAGAAATTAGATGTTGCCACATTAGGATAATTTAATGGGGAAAGAGAATAGGCTTCAATCTCTTGTGATTTTCCTCCAGTTCTTTTTTTCGGGCCTTTCATTGTCACAACCAAGGAAACTCAGGGTGCTGTTAGGGGGTCAACCTGCAAGAGACCTCTACTTCACATTCTCATCCTTCAAGGGCACCAAGCAGTCTAAAAAGCCCTAATTCTCCTTAAACGAGGTGTCTCAATTTTGTAACTGCAAAGAAAGGCATATTTGTTTGCAAGACATGCGTTTTTCTCAGAAGATGGGATTACACTGATAATGATGACTCCACAGCTTAGAAATGATCTCCCATCACAAGGTAAACCAAAACTGTCTGTATTAAGTACTTTGAAAGGCATATATTTATCAACAGACTAAAATATTTTTAAAGTTAGTATAATACATAGTAATCCTCTTATTAAACCAATATCTTTTTTAAAAAAGAGAAAGTATCTTAAAGGCGGTAGCAGAAATGGAAGAGAGTTCTACTGAAAGTAATATTAATAGAGAACAATAAAATTCCTATACTCATTTGAACTATCCTATAAGGCTCCACAGCACAGGTATGATCGCTGTATTCAGCTGTTTAGAATGATTCAAAGCCCCCGAAGAGTATTATTAGTTTTTTGCAAGCAATTCAACTGGACTTTTATTAGAAAGGTAAAATTAAACTAAATTGCTCAATGCAGAGTGAGAGCCCTTAAGCTATTGCTGAAAAGCATCTGGCCAGCCAAGCTAAACTCAGGCTAGCTCTAATAGAATTCAGCTAATTCATAAAATGGAAGTTGATCAGAGCAGTTTAAAATCCAAACCAAACAATAATTTATCTTTTCAAATGAGTCAAATTTGACGACTTTTAAACAAAATTCTCAGCAGGCAGAAAAATGTCCCACGGTAAAACAGCAGTGCTTTATACCTCGAACATCGACTCAACCTAGACTCCGAAAGAAGAGAATAGTTTTCCCTGTGTGAGCGTAGGATATTTACTTTAAGCGATAAAAGATTATGTGGCTGGAAGCCCAAAGCACTTTATCTTGCGATGCCTCCAGTGTTTCACTGAGAACTGGATGTAAGCAACGTGCCATTTGCTTTTTGGCTGTGTATATCTTTACTTCTTTCTAAATGTTTCAATCGTGTTGGTCGTTTTGGAAGAAGAAAGTTCAATGGTTCTATCATTGAAAGAAAAGTACCTTTCTTATTACTTAAGAGAAACGCCGTCATATTTATCCCTTCGTTGACAGAGGGTAAAGCTTTAATATCAGAATAATGGACAAATATGAACTCATCAACCCTAGGAGGTTCCTTCAGACAGCAAAACTACGAAACAGAAGGTAAATCCCAGATTCTCAAAGCCGTTTAAGCATCTAATTTCCTTTGCTGAATGTGAGCTAGTTGCATTCAGACATTTGAGGATCCAAGTGACTTGCCCAAGGACAGAGGGGAATGAGTATCACAGGAATCAAATCACCCTTTGGGTTAGGAGGGACGTCAGGAGGTCTCTAGCCCAACCTCCTGCCCAAAGTGTGATGCCTCGGAGCCCCGTATATGCCGTGCTGAATGGGAAGGTCCTCAAGGGACAAATTCCTCCTTTCCATTTATGACTCAGACACCACAAACCTCCGGGAAGAGCCAGCGCTGCAGATAACTGCAAAATGCCTGCACGGCCAGCCATGCCTAGCCAGGCTGAGAAACCGCCTAGTTTCTCAGTGAGGACTGTTTATCCCTCCTGAACACTGTCTTTTGAATGACGTCTTTATATGCTGGGCCTTATGACAGTTTAATAACAAGTTTTAATTTTTTGCTCATCAGCTTTCCTGTTCACATATCATCAGCATACGACAGGAGAGGATGTTAGGGAATCTAATTAGTAAACAATTCCATACTGCTGATACAAGATGAAACATTCTTAAACCGATAAAAAGAGCACTTTAATCACTGTTGAATGACTTTCAATGCCAAGCGGTTTGTGCCATGTCAGAACATAATTTGAAGAAGATTAGAGTACTATATAAAAGAATTAATGTTAACAACTTCGTTAAAAAATGTCTTAAACAATGAGCTTGTCAGTTGTCACAGACTCTCCCTGATCCATTGTGATTAACGCCCCCCCTCCCAACAATTCAAACTGATAAACAATGCTAAAAGCGCCGGGCAACCTAAACATTTTTTTTCCATACGTCCGTCAGTTGTACGGGGTGCTAATCACCAGAGCTGGGGGTCAGCCTTCTTTAACCTGCAACAAAGGCAGCGGGTTGCAATGATGAATACACAGGCTAAAGAATTTGTGAGAAGCCCAACTGAATCTTTAATCATGCCTCAATGCCATTTCCGATCCAGTCAAACATTTGAAAGCTGCTAGGCAAGCACCATGCTATCAATCTTTCTAGCGTACGTAAAATTACCCAGGAATCTTGTTTGGGATTAAGTTGAAGAGTGTCTTAGTAATAAGGGTTCATCATTCTCTTCTGCAAATCATTTGTCAGTTTTGTAATACAATCTTCAACTGCAGCAGGGTGGGATTTATACAGCAGTTGCTGTTTATTTATAGTTGAGGCTCAAAGATCTAAATTATCCATCCTTCCAAAATCCTTTGTTGAGATGAAAATACTAAGTAGCTCCTAGTTCATAGGCATTTATTTCATAACTGCTAGCTGTCAATTTGTAACTGATGGCACTGAATACAAATTAATATTGAATATCTTAACAGTAAAAGAAAAGAGGTTCTTGATATACAGTATACGGTAAACCCCTCATTAATATATGCAATGCATCCGTTAGTATTCTAAGATACCATTTACGTTCCTGATAAGAAAACATATTACACAGCTAATGTTTAGTTTTCAGATTTGTCTACTTTCAAATGCATGTTTATTTTCTAAAATTAGATTCCTGTTCTGAAGCAGGTTTGCATATCAAGCATATAAATAATAGAAACAATGCCGTAACTTATCTGTATACTTATCAACTACAGATGAATAAGATCCACTCTGAACTCAGTTAAGGGCACACAGATAGCATTAAACATTGCCTGCCAGTGAGATGGGATCAGCTTCTTTGAAAAGGAGGTTTTTATTTTCTTACAAAAAATTAAGGATAAAGGCCAGTTATGTTGTAGGCTAGTTAGTAAGGCTCCTACTTAGCCGGAGATTAAGTAATTTTAGTGCAGGGCATTTTAAAAGATGGCCAGTGGGAAGAGGTGAATTCAAAGTGACAAGAGAGGCGAGTATTTGTGACAAGGGCCAGATCCAAAGCTGCAGCTCAAGTGAAATAAAAAGGCAAGTGCTTCCTTAAAACTCTTCAGGCTGTTCCTGTTATTCATCTCAGGACTATGAGACAAAGCCAACGCAACCCTAACACAAAAATATCAGATCCACACAATGGCACTGTGAACGTACCATTTACAGCGGAATAACTCGTTACACAGCAGTATGAACATATTCCAGATCATGAAACCAAAGGGGTCTCCCATACCTTCTTTGTGCCTCTGAAAAGCACCCTGAAGAGTTCAAATCCATTCTGCTAGAGAGGGAAAAGCTCTCCACCAGCTAGCTGCAGCAACGGTCATTTCCAGATTTCATGTGAAATATAAAATCTCCGTGGAATAACAAACAAAATGATACGGAGCCTATTTCCACAATGATCAGTTCCAAACTGCCCAAACCAAACCCTATAGTTACAGCTGCAATTTTATATTCCTCAAGCCTCATCTTCACCTGGTGTAAATCAGCCCGGGTCTGTTGCCTTCTCTGAGGCCCCACAGCGGTGCAGCTGCTGAGGATCTGCTCCGTTGCTTGTTGCACTTGAGGGCGAGCGGCTGCAGGGACGCGCTGCCGGCTGCCGGGGCGCGCGCCCGTCCCGCTGGCCCAGCCGGGCACAGGCTGCCCGCAGCGGGCTCGGGAGCCACCGCTCCAGATCGCGGCTCAGCAGCCGAGCTTTGGCTTACCTCTTGGAAGAAAACTGCCCTCAGAACGGATTTGTTTCCTTTAGGGATTGCTAGCAACCCCCAGCTGAGATTTCGGTGCAGTCTTCTCAAAATATACTTATTCCTTTCTCTGTAATGTTAATATGTTTCAGCAGATGAGTTGAATCAGTAGTTTTTCCCATCAAGTCTTTGCAAACCCAGCAGAGCTCGATGACCTCTTCAGAAAAACACTAGCAAGTCTAAAATCCTCATGTCCTCACTCAACCTCCAGGATTTCCCAGCATCTGAAGTGCTTTTAGCGGCAGTCTTAAGAGCTGTTTAGTGGTATCAGCCACGGCTGAAGCCAGTCGTAGCTCAGGGAGCTGCTTCTCAGTGTCAGGCGTTACTTGCTCTGTTTCCTACCGGGGTAACTCAGAGCTGTGAGGGATAGTTCCTTTTCGTACAACGCGGTGAACAAGTTGTAGTCTCGCATGTGAGATGGCAGGAGAACTATTCGGCTCCTGCTGCAGTCCTCTTACTCAGAGCAATCCCAGATGCATAGTTACCTTATGAGTAACACTCAGAATATGTATGTATTAATCTCCTGTAAGAAAATAGGATTCCATGATTGCTTTTTCAGCAAGGAAATATGAAATTGAGACCTGCCTTTGCCAGTTTGGGTGAGTATGATAAACTGAAATCATATCTGCAGCTAAAAAAATAAAACTTCAGAGCTGCCAGATATGATCTAAGAAACAAACCGGGCTCAGTTGACTTCAGGTCCCATCTCCACTCAAGTGCCAGCAGGAAAACGAGACCTGAACTGACTCTGTAATTACAGTCTTTTCAAAGTTCTCGCTGAACCACATCTAAACCAGAGATTCTCAACCACCTCCTCTTCCCCCATCACCACATTTAAACCAGCAGAGCGTCTCTTAGAAGATAATACAACGGATAAACCGAATTCTATACGGTCTGCTTTTTTTCCTCTAACGTATTCCTTTTCAATTAATTCCCAACTACAAAGACTCAAAACTCCATCAGCTTCTCTACTTGCAAAGCGTAGTTGGTTTCAAGCTGTAACTTTTCTTAGCGTCATTAAGACCTTTACACATTTACAGTATTCTTTACATACATTATAGAAGATAAATGTACTATGTTCTTTGAGTAAGGAAACTGCAGTAGTTCACGAAAGAGGATTTGTTTTCAACTGCTGAGGCATTAAGACCTAGTGATTATTTCAACTATTCAGTATATGCAGCTATATTTAACTTACATTCTGGGTTTTAACTTTGCAAAAGAAATGTGTCCATTGTAATAAATGTATTTTGATAATGCACCATGTTGTTTGTGTTATGCAACACCCCATATGTTCTCAATTACGGCAATGATAGTGCTTGAAAACTTCCAACCTCCAACATCCAGTGTCAAACAGATTGTCTGCAATCATTCCACAGGAAAAAAAATGCAATACAGGATGTCAATTCAGGAGAACTGGGTTGGTTTTCTCTTTTCGACTTTTACTTCCCAAGTGAACTTGGACAAGTCACTTCAACTCCATGTACCCCACTTTTCCCAGCTGTAAAATGGAGAGAGTGCTATAATTTACCCACCTCACAGGGGTGTTGTGAGGACTAGTTCAGATTTATCGAGTGCTTTCACACTTACTGTTGAAAAGCACTGTGTAAGTATAAAGTGTCACATTATAAACCATTGTTAAAATGCTTAGAAGATGTAGAACGAGGTTGGCAAAATAGCTGACAAAAATGTAATTACCTTTCAAAATCATGCATATTTTTCTCTATTGTATAAACTTAATTCTTGAATGTGTGAAGCTGCTACACCGGGCCCTACTGCAGTCTCTTCCCTCTCTCACCCGCGCCCTGTTTCTTTTTGCCCAGCTCACAGAGAACGTGGTAAAACTCTTATTAGCCAAAACACCACTGAATTCTTCAAAAATGGATGCTTTAGAGGGAACCAGCCCCTGAAAGGGTGATCCGTGGGTTCATCTCTCCACCCTTTGCATATGCTAGAAAGAGCCATCGTTGCATACCAGGGGTGGGATTCAGCTGCCTAACGTGGGTCTTACAACATCTGAGTCGCCTTAGGATATCCCGCGTGCTCTACAGCTGTCCTCCGGAAGGGCACATACTTCCCATGGGTCCGGTATTGTATTTGCCAGCCCCTTACAGATATCTCAGATAAAACCACGCAATGTTTAAGACAGCACCAGACACCTATGTCTGTGCAACCCAATTGCTCTTACCCCAGCACCTGGAAGGGAGCTGGTTCCCACAGGCAGCACCGTATTCCTTCCTTTTCCCAGTATCTTATTAAAGTCCACAATCAGCTTCTGAAAATTGTTTCAAGCCTGACACAGAGCCATCTTAAGCTTCAAAAACTTTAATGAAGCATACGGCTTTACCCGGCTCACCCAGCATTTCAACGGCAGGAGCAGCAGCGCGCCCGCAGGCTGCTCACCCTGGCCTTTTTACCCACATCACCTTTCCACGCAGATCACTTCTGCGTTTTCTTCTCCTGCCGCTGAGCTCCCCTTCACACCCGATTTACACTTTTGAGACATCATTGCTCCACCGAAGTGGCAGTTTTGAACACTGCATGCAAATTGCTACGATCCAGTATTGCTTCTCCTTTCTTCTCGCAGGCTAGTATGGAGCAGTAGTGTGATACTGCACGCCCCTGCTCATCTCTGGATTTGGGAAAAATCCCAGAGGAAAATTATCGATCTTCGTTTCAGAGTGTACCGGGGTAAGGGTGCGATCAGGCTGACCACACTACGTTGCGGTCCATTGCTTGCCCCCTGCCCTGTGTGCCAACACTGGCCAGTGGAGTGAGAAGCAGACAGCATGTGGGAGACAGTCCCTGGGCATCCCAGCAGCACGATCGGGAGCCGATCATACCTGAAAACCTCTGTCACTCGCTTTCTGAGATTTTACAATGTGCATTTATATAAACACGAGTCCTATCATTGCTGTCGGCCGCTGTCAAAAATGGAAATCCTATGGAGGATATTGGAAATCCTCCTGAAACACAACTCCTGCCAGCTGAGGGCGGATTCTGCTGGGCAAGGGTAGTTTGAAGAGTTGGGCAAACAGGTTGTTGACAATAAACGTATCCTGGCAAAAAGACAGATGAGATATGCTGCTGCAACTAAATCATCAGTATAGGCCTGGCTGGTGTTTGGACATAGGTAGATGAGAATTCGTTGAAATCACTTCTGTTATTAACTTACGCTGACTTGAAATGTTTCATGTTTTTGCTGTACCCAACTTTAATTATATATATACTTTATATAAATGTATGTATACATACAGTACTGTATATGCTGTATATATTTATATAGCTTTTTAATACTATTACTAGTCAAAATTTAGACTTTTTCATATGCAGTATTGCAAAGAATGTCATCACAATACTGACATTTGGCTTCCTCCTTCATTGCACAGATAATTTTTTAGACTGACTTTCGTTTTAGATGTGAGTGAAAAAACCCCCACACGACACAATGCTTTTTAAGCAAGTGACCTTTTGGGACAAATATTTAACAAGCTGTTTGTTTAGGTTTTAAAGACTGTTTTTCATCTGTTGATACACACAGCCATATGCACATACATACAGACACATACATTTCAGTAACACAACGCATTGAAAAACCACAGGGTGTTTTGATGGGGACATATCATGGTAAGAAATTAACTATTAACTCTGTCTTCCAGAAACTAATTAAGGGAATGTATTTTGCAATAATACAGATCTAGCAAAAAGTCTAGGCTTAGAGCTGTAAGCCAGGCACTCCTGTATTATGTATGTGTGATTTTCATAGATAGCCTGCTGTAAAGTGTGCCCTGTTAGTGCATCTTTCAGGCTCAAAGACACCGGCCTTGTTAATATTTCATTTAGTACATACTGTAGAGTCTCATTTATATTACTTCTATAATTAATGGTGATAGCTTAGGCACTGCCTTTACAAGGAGAGATCCCTGTATGTTGGTCGATGGATAATGAGAAACAATAGATATTTCATTCACCAGCAGCTTGTTGCTAGTTAGTAGGAAATTATCGTGTGTACTGTTGCTTTAATTGCCAGGGTAAATAATGCTGCCGCTGTGTTAGTGAACATTTTAAAGCACTTGATGCAAATAGACTAGAAACAAAACACAAAAAAAAATTACCTTTATTATGCTATACCTTAGCATAGGGAGTTAAAAAGGTATGTCTTACCACATTTGCGTTCTATCATGCAAATATATCTTAATATGCATGTGCTGACTATTCAACTACTGTATTTTAGGAAATACAATTATGCTGCCTTTCTCTTCTCCTATGTAGACTGTAAATAACTGTAGATCTTTCTCTTGTTTTCCTATGTAAATATATGTAAATACTAACAAGCTATGCATGCTGATATTCTAGGCAATTTCAGGTACTTTTATAATCTGAAGGCATGTACTTGAACTGGTTTGTTAAAAAAATCAACTCTCTCAAATCCTTTAAAGCTCAGTAGAAATTAAAGATTTCTTACTAGACTGGTTCCTTCAATCTCAGTTGCTTTTTTGTTTATTTTTTTCTCTGCTTTGTCAACGTTGTCTCCCAAGACCCACCACCAGGGATGCATACTCCAACGCTGTGTTCTCCAAAGCGCGGAGTCCCACCTCAGGATGCGATTCACTCTCTGACCATTTAGATTCACCACCACCCCCATCTGTAAACCTCAGCAGAGACTCGGAGAGGGGGGAAGTCTATGCTCTTTGCTCTGACTCCTCCTTCTCTTTAATGATGCTTTCTATTTCATTTTCTCAGCCCATAATCCATCAAGTAAGGATCTAACAGCGCCAGCGCCAGGACTAGGTTGGAGGGCAGATGCCGTCGCAGCCAAGAGCAGTGCACGTCTTTGGCTGTGTCTTGGCTCGTCGGCCGTGCTGCCGTCCGGCTGCTCACTCAGACGTGCTCCTCCGTTTGAACATACTCTTCATGTTTCAGTTCTAGCACGCTTATGACTTTGACAGACTGTGAAAATAATTTGATAAATAGCTTGATAAATTTCCCCATCTCTTCCCTTCGGTGCTGTAACACTGTTTGTGGGAGCCTTTCAACTGGGGGAGTGTGAACAAAAATGAAATTACCTAAGCTGATAAATCAAGTCACCTCCTGCATACAAATTTGGAGGCAAGGTTTCAATTTATCTCTCTTCTTCCTTCTTTTTTTGTTCTTGTAATAAATGAAGATTCCTATGAGGAAAGCGGTAAGTGGAAAAAAGAGATGTATTTATCCCCCAATATGGTAAGGGGGGAAAAATCCCCTCAGCATTATCTATGGAAACTAAATGCAATGACAACTTTTTAATCGAAAGAAAACAGCTTTCATGTCTGAAGATGCTTTTTCCAGAGCAGATGTATAATAAACACATTAATTGACAGGATCTTCATGACTTTTTAAGTTCCTCAAACTTAGCTCGGTGTCTGGGGAAGATCTCTTTCCAGTCCTTGAAGACTCTTTTAAGATGAATGTTTAAAAAGCTGAGCTGACATGGGCATTATGTTCAAGTGCAAGCTGTACTATTCTTTAATAGAGGGCGTAGAAATGGTTCATAGGATTATTATCTTTCTACAGACAAAACCCATTACCTTCACACTAGGAGGGAAAAGCTAGTTTTTAACTTATATAAAGCGGAATCAATTATCAATATCTTTGCATGGTTTCCCGGCTCTGCCGGAGAGCAGTCGCAGAGCTAAACACACAGAGCCATTTGGCAAAAGGGCTCCTTCCTAGGCCGGGCTTCTTGTTACACCTTTCATTTCATAAAATCACATCTGCAGAAGCAAAAATAAGTAGCAACGATTTGTATGCAGGGCTTCCACCCTGAATGTCACAAGAAGAGACAGGAATCGCGTTTGCAGACTGATCGCCTGGCGACTGTTACTTTAGACTTCTTCCCAGGAAAAAGTGACCAGGCGAATAAAAAGCAGCCATCGATGCAAAGTCAAATGCAGTGGCGAACAGCAGTACAGGTCAGAGCACCCGTACAGCAGGTTGTCTTTGGTGTGGAAGATAAACGCTCCTTCAGCAACCTCTGCCATATAATCCTTACTATCCAGCCTCTGAATCATCCTTTTGTTGGCTTTACCAGTGGCTTTTCCCAGACGGTTATGTTTCCAGTGAGAAAAGGAAAGCCGGAAGGTTAGTGGTGGCTTTTCACGGTGAAAAAGTCCACACATGCCCATCGCTTCTTAAACTACCACAAATAAAAGTCTTACTTCTTTCAGTAGACAACGTCTAATCTACTCCAACTCTGTGTCCCTCAGCAGGGGGATCAATAAGCGCATTAGCCATCCTTAAAAAACTATGTCCCCAGCTTCTTTACTAGCACACGCAAACTCAGATGCACATATAGGTGCGGTATGTGCAATGTATATAAAACATAATACTCCAGAAGCTGGTAATGGTGTTTGGGAAGGAAATGTTCATTATTAGACTCTTATCTGTTTATCCCATTCATGAAATCTGCTTCTACAAAGCGCATAATGATAAATGGCACATTTGCAAATTATCTTCTGAGTGCTGATGAGAAATCAGCAACCTGTGAGTTACCGTGACTTTGAATGAGTACACTCCACTGCAAGTCCCGTTTGCTGAGATGCCTGCCAGATGAGTGCATTAGTATATTAGGAATCTAATAAATTGACTAACAAGCATTTGATGAAAAATAGCTGTACCATCCGTTACAGTTATCATCACAGCCTACTGGGGCTGGGATTTTGAAGGCATCAGCTGCTGATAAAAGAGATGTGGCTGCACCGTGCCGTGCTCTCGGCGGCATCTCCCTCGCTAACCGTGCATCGCGCACAAACCCTCAGCAAGACATAGGACCTCCTTTACTTAAGCTTCCCTCTGCTTCTCCATGACTCTTATGAGGATTTAAACCATTGCAGCCCTACTCGGTCTTGTCTTTTTCCTTTCCACTGCAGGAAGTAGGATGCTGGGACGGCAGAGAAAACTCTTCTGACAATCCAGCACTGAATGAGTTTCTCCGCCTGGGAAGGAGCTGAAGGAGACACTTTCTGTTATGCGGCTCAGCGCTGTTCAAACATCTGAGACTGCGTTCACATTCACAATCCGTAAACTTTAAGCTTGTTAATTATGATCACAAACATGAGGCTAAAGGACCAAGATGGCTTTGGCTATATTCACATTCAGCAGATAGGCACTGCGTTATTTAATGTCACACAATTAAATTATTTTCAGGAGTGGCTCAGAGTCCTACTTCTAACTCAGGGTCCTAGTGGAAAAATTAAAAGTCAGGAAATAAATCTTCATACAGCACTTCAACAGTGTCGTTCACTGCTTTTCTGGTTATTTAAGAAGCCCAATTCCTTTTGTGAGTAAAACCGATGACCCCCCCCTCATGCAAACGTCCTCCCTGTCTGGGAAGGAGCAAGCACCCGACACGTTCAGACCCACAGGACCGGCAAACCTGAAGCAGGGCAATTAAACCCCAGGGCTAACTGTGTCCAGAGCCCTGTGGGAAGGTTTGGCGGCTCTCCCCGGCGAGCCCCGCACAGCCCACCCGATGCACTGTGGGTGCTCGCCACCCCTCCCGCCGGCGCCGGGGAGAGGACGGCACATGGCAGATCACAGCTACGCTCTGTCTTGGCAAAGCCGGTGTGAGTAAATTATGTCTTTTCAGGCTAATTAATTCTAGTAAGTGCAATATACCCTTACATTCAAGTTTCAGAAATCTTCTGCGTGCTGCTTAATTTGTTTAAAGTAGAGAGGAACCCAATTCATTATAAATGCCCATTTATCGTCTGCCGACAAATCCCAGCAAACACTCTAAAACTATGCACGCATAAGAAAAGCTCTTTCTGTACCTTCCCAAATTGCATTTCTGCTTTTACCTGAGACATTTGCAAGATCCCCCAACTCTGTCAACAGTCGCTCTCCAGTTTTGTTTAGCTTATCATCAACAGACTCTGCTTTTGTGAGTGGACAAGTCATTTGAGTGTGCACCACAGTTATAATGGCCTGACTGACAGCTCAGCCAGATAAACACGAGAGAATAACAGACGTAGGAACAATCTGGGTATTCATTTTGTCCGTTCAACCGGGTTGAAAGGATTTGCCAGCCAAGGGCACAACACTTCAGGCTAATTTGCTCAGCCAAAGCACTGCCAGAGTGTAAAGCTGTAAGCAGATGACTGATGTTGGGGAGATCAGCGTCCCCGGATGAGGTACTTATTATTCACCTCTGCCTCACGGGAAATGAAAGCACTATTTATTCAAAGCATCCATTTGAAAGAGGAAAACATATAGAAATGAACTTTGTTACAAAACTTGAACCCTTCTCTCTGCTTCCCCACTTCTGCATTAATTCCAGCTTCTTGTCCTCGTCCACATCGTCCTGCACGCTGCAGCATTTCTCTTTCCTTGCTTCTTCTTTCCCCCTATATGTTTACTCCTCCTTTCCTTCTCACATACTTTTCTTAGCCTTGTCCCATGCTTGGCAGTTTTGATCCTATATCCGACACCGGGTACCTTTGCTTTGCTGTTCATCTGCCATTTTAATGCTATACCCAGTCAGCTTTGCAAACCTCAGAGGCTAAACTCTATTTTCACAGTGTGTGGTACAGAAGTGGGTGCCCAGGACTCCTGGCTGCGTCTCACACACTAAACGCACTCTGCAGTCTTTTGGCCAGTATCAGCCCCATGCTCTGATGGGAGCCGTGTGCTAGCGATGCGCCGTATCGATCACCGCTCCGTTACGGAGCCAAGCAACGCAGGACCGGTGAAATGACGATGCTGTCCTTGGTAAGGAAAGTTGTCTCTTGCACACTTTAAGCGTCCTGCGTTTAGACTGACAGAGTCACAAGCCCACTTGCTAATCACGTAAAAATAAATGATGGGTAGAATGGCCAAGCTTGTACTAAGAAAAGGTAAACACTGCTCTGACATATTCCCTCAAGCAAGCAAACAAAATAATAACAGTTTACAGCGGAGGCTTGCAAGTTTGCTCCCATTAATTAAGTTCCATTTTCCAGCATGTTGAGTTTTAAGTCACTTTCTCCGGGATTGACTTCAACAACTCTTTTCTCCCACCAAAGAGCAAAAGCCAAAATCTGCTCTCAGTGACAGCAGCATGACTCTACCGGCTCCAGCAAATTGTGGAGCCAAGACACGAGGCGTAGCGGTGCCACGGTAAATCCCTGAGCATTTCAGGAGGCAGGCGTCCCGGCGGAGCACCCACAGCCCGAGCGCGGCGCGCTGGGAACAACGGCCCTCGCAGAGGTGACGCGCTAACAGCCTCCGACACATCACCGGAGGAATGTAAAGTGCACCTGACATTTCTTTTGATCTACTCCTAAGAAGCACTAAAAGACACATTAATGTGCTGCTTTAGTGCGTGTTCAGTGTGATAGTTGGAGACATAACTGAGCCTTTCACAAAAGTCTAATTGGGGAGAAGAATAAACTTATTGTTTCCTCCTCTGGACATGCACCCTAGAACATAGGCAGAGTTGACATTTGCATGAAGTATGTTGCTGTTGTGCATTTTAAATCCAGGCATGCTAATTGTAGGTTGAATGATCACTTTGACTATTACTAGGAAATCAGTACATGTCCAACAGTAATTCTACAGATGCGGTAACTGATATTGCCCAGCAGCAGGTTATCTTTTTCTAATACTACCAAACACTGAAATTCAAATACACAAGTGTGTATGTTTATACTTACATACATACATATATAAATTGCTCACTTAAAATATCAAGTGAACACTAATAATGTATCTGAGCATACAGCTCCTACAGCTGCCTTTCATGTAATTGTTTCGTATTGCTCATGGAATCCTCACACACAAATCATATTCACATTTAGTAACAGAGTTTTGTGCATTGAGCTAATGATACTTCTTGACCTCATCAGACTATGAAGCACCTTTGCATCTCTGTGCTTTCAGTTGCCATGTCGAATTTCCTTTGCTCTTTTAAGACAACCACACAAAGAACAAAATGCAACAACAAACCAAGTAACAAAGAAAAAGGGAATGTAAAAAGAGAACATTCCTACCCAGGTTAATCAATAGCAGGATAAAGGGAGCAAAGAAAGTCAGGTGTAAGTTCCATAGTAGAGGTAAGGCCAGGAACGACATTACTGGGGGATCCTAAATTTTGCTGAAGACTACTTACTCCTTGCTCCTCTTTCTATCAGCTTAGGTGTATGTTTGCACATCTGGCCAGACCTATATTCAGCTGAACTCTACTTTCTTCTCTGTGCGATGCTCTTTCTTACATCTGTTACGCTGATAATTTATGTGTCCTTGATTAGCTCTATGCAGCGCCCTCAATGCTTTATCTCTGGAAGGATTAGAGGGTTTATGCTGCCTTCTTCATTGGTCTGCAGCACCTCTTTCCAGCCTCGGCCAGGCTCCTTGGATAGCGTTCTGCGCTGCAGTACTGATGATGCCAATACTGTTATACTAAGACATGCACCTCAAACTCTTTTGCAAAAGCCAGTCTAATCTGCGAGAACCATTAGCTGCCTTTTCTTGAAGCCCTCACTCAATCTAGCCACCGAAATTGTAATGCAAGGGAAGAGGAGGGTGAGAAATGGGAGCCCAGGGAGCCCCGCCGCTCGGCTCGGTGTCCTGACACTAACCGAAAAGCATGAACCTGCACTGCCAACACGTCAAGTCCACGGCAAGAAAACAATGAGTCCTGATCAAGTTAGGCAGGTAGATAAAAAAAATGAAAGATTAGGGAAGGCAGCTTCTCTGGGTACATAATAGATGGATGCAGAGGTCTTCTGGATCATGCAGGTGGAAACCCATGCAATTCTGTTCTTTTTGTATGTTACTTATAAAACACTGTCAGTTTGAGCTGGTACCACTTCAGGATTAAAGGAACTCCCTTTCCAAGCCCACACATGCCACTCAATGCTTCAAAACAACTTCGAGGCTCTTCCTATCCCAGCTTTTGGGTGCCCACATTTTTTCTTGACAATAGCATGATTTTCTTCCTATAAACCAGCTATAATCAGGCCCACCACAAAGATGAAACACAGTTTTTCTTTGGGCTACTCCTCTGGCTGATCTTCAGGATGGTTTCTGATGAACCCACCTTGAAAAGTGGGGAAAGGAGGGAATCCTCCTGGAACTTCAATAAATTGTTTGTCCTACATGAAAAAAATTGAAATACAAACCAAACGTATAGAAAACTCCAGGATTTCAGCTGGAGTACCCAAGGGTTTCATAACCCTTCCTTTTAAATGATTCTCCTTAAACAGATCTTTAAGAAGCAACCAACGTTGGAAATTTATCTTTTGCAATATTTGTACCTGTACCCCTTTCCAAAAATGCGGCCAAAGCTTTCCTGAGGCAACTCCTAAGAGGCTCCAGCCAGAGGGCAGGGCAGCGGAGGGGGCCGAGCAGAGCCCCTCCCGCACTGCCCGGCCCCCGCCGCAGCGCCGTGCACGTGCTGAGCCCGGGCAGCACCTGGGCTGGAGAGCTGGAGCCGCACGCACCTCCATAGTGTGCTGCCACTCAAACAGAGAAACACATTATTTCGACAGGATACACATCTCTCCTGCTTTCTCCAGTAGGAGGAATGGAAATGTGTCTGGCTTCCCAGCAAACGCACCGAACATCTTTTTCAGTCAATACCAGCCAGTTGACTCTATCTCAGTATTCTTCCATTTGCTTCATACAAGTAAAAATGATGGTCTGTAACAAGATCTCTATCCCCTGTTTTGCCACAGTGCCATATCCTAGGAGAATATTCTTTTGACAATAAATTTCTATTAAAGTGCAATGCGTTCCTAAGTGGCGTAATCTTTTTCAGTTGGCAACATGTGAAATATATTTCTGTTCTGTCCAAATGCCGTATTGGAGCTGTACGATCTAGCTCTCCTTACATACTTTTGATCACTTTTTTTTCAGCCTAGTTAGATTGTAGAAGGAAAAATCACTCGGTGGTGTAAATGATACGTACCTAAAGGATTTTTAGCTCTTACTTTCTGACAAGTCCAAAACTGATTTTGCTGCAAAATAATGAACTTAAGTGACCCCTGCTGACTTCTCAAGGAATGACATTCCATAGGGAGTTCCATCTATGAAATTATTCCGGTACAAAATTAGTCCATTTGTCTCAGCTCTTTGAACTTTTTTCTTGGAAAAGAATCATTCTTCAGAAAGTTACTGGTTATCTGAAATGGCACTTTAGTCTACAGTTTGGGATGATCCATCTCATCATGAAAAAAAGGATAAAGGGTCAGATTTGAACCCTTGCAGGAGCCAGACACAGTTAATTTGTTTTTCAGGAGTATTATCGGTTAAGCATAGCTGGAATCTGAACATCTTATACCGGCCCACATATCTGGCTGGTGCCTTCTGGCCTTCTGCATGATGTAAGGGGCTAATAAAAGGTGGCAGCACTTGATGTCAGATAGTTTGTCTCTGCCTTGTTTAATCATTCTGAATGGACTGATGCTCAAGCCCAACTTGCATTCGCTATCGGTCTGCGAGAGGGCTGCTGAGAGCTACTTCTCAGCAATCAGCTCGAACCGTCGGCGAGACATCTGTCAAGTACACTTTAGCATCCCCACAACCTCGAAGTAAGAGAAGTGGCCTCCTCAATTTAGATGCAATATTAAAGGCAGTTGACAGAAATCTTACATCCCGCTGCCTTTTCTCTCAAGGTTTGCAATCCTGATCCCACTGAAAACCTAAAATCCTATTAGGTTATAGAGGTATCTTAATACTCGAGAGACACTTGAAACTGCAGAGGCTCAGGCGTTTCACACAAAACCCAGGATGTGTCCAAATGAGGTGGCAGCATTGCTATTGCGCTCGTTAAACTCTTAAAACACAGGAGTTAGGCTTTCAGCACAAATCATGTTGTTAGGTCCAGTTGACTATAGCACAAACTTGATCAGAACATCTACACTCCAAACAAAAGAACTGCAAGTTCAGATGAACTTTCTCAGACTCCTCATGACCTCATTTGCAGTGGTGTGCACTACTGGTTGATTGCAAAGGCACATGTTTATCCAATAAGAGAGCATATTAAAAAAAAAAAACACAAAACCAAAACCAAAAGGAAAAATTTACCATCCATCTTCATTTTCTGTGTTGCTGTTTAGGTGTTTACACAAACCGAGATATCACATGTGCTGAAAACAACTGGAGAACGTGTGACAAGATGTATAAAACAATCAACTCATGTAGACACGTGCTTAAAAGCGTCCAGGTATTCTTGTAAGCTGCAATAGCAGATAAGCTTTCCTTTTATTTTGTCTTACACTAGGTGTTAGTGCAAGTTATGACCAAGAATTTAGCACATCCATTCAAATTATACCTCAAGCACTAAATCCAGCACAGCAGTAATTTTCTAGTCTTTCATACTTCCCAACTTAATGAAAAGAGACATTAATGTCCCAACCATAGATTCATTAGATGGAATCATTAAGAATTATTTCCCAGGTATCTTTTGCTAATACACATATTATCATTGAACACTACCAACCCTGTTTGGAAGGTTAATGTTATTTTGGAAGAATATTTACAGTATCAGTGATAGAAAACCCAATACCTAAAAAAATATTTTCCACCTGCAGCTATCTGTCATCCATCCCACACAAGCTTTGAAAGCTTTCCACTATCTGTCAAAACACAGGTTTTGATGCAATAAAGACTGTAATTATTGAGCATTTACAAGAAATAATATTTTCCCTCTGGTACATGTTATAACAGTTGTTAACATGCAAGTATGAATACCAATGCTCCAAGCCCACCTATACTCTTCACAAATGATAAGGATTTTTTTGAATACTGATATAAGGGAGAGTATAATAAAAGAGGAAGATAAGACTGAATACAGGTCTTGAAAAGTAAATGTCAATCAGAATAAGGTTTTTAGAGGCATAAGAAGTTGATTTGAAGTAGAGTTTGGAAATAAAGCTGGCAATTAGATCCAGGGATATAAACAGCACTTCTTTTGTGTTGAAAAAAAAATGATCCTTTTGCAACCAAAATACAAGGCTACAAGATGTGTGAAGGAAACAATACCGAGTATGCATCAAAACAGCTCTGCAGATGCCACGCTAGCAGATGGCTTAAGCCGACTGAATTACTGTATAAACATTTAACTGAAAGTTTGATTTTATAAGTGTGGAAATTATACAAAACAAAAAGAAAATGATTCTAAGAAGCACTTAAATTAGTAATTTGTAATTTTCTCTGCTAAGATGGCATAGTTCTGCTGCTTTGCAAGAGTCCTTTGAAGAGGGAATTCTGCAAATCTCTGAAAGAAATTGCACACCGTAAAAGGGAACTCATATGAACACGCAGAACTAAGCGAGACACTTATAGGTAAATATATACCTTTCCGCTGCTGTTGCAGCTCGAATCCACTCCAACTGCATGTTAATAAAAATCTACACCCCTCCCCACTCTCCATTTCCTCCTTCACATCTAGATAACAAAGGCTGTGTCTCTGTATCTCAGTAGCTTCTGCAGCAACTGCTTGTCGTGTCACTTGGGCTCGATCGCAATATGTGGGCAGGAAGGGTACAAGAGAAAAAGGCTATTTGTGCTTATTTCAACAAATACCAATCAGAAAGCAGAAAGACAAAAACATACGGGAAAAGCGAGAAGAATTAATGCAGAAATAACGTGGCTTCTTGCTACAGTGTACACTCTGGATAAAAAAAGAGTATCGCTGTTGAGTGATGGGTTTGGCCTGATTAATGCTTACACGTGTGTCTCAGATGAATGTTTTCTATCATTTTGCAAAGAAATAACAGTGCAAAACAGGAGGCTGATGATGGGCACAGGGTCTTATCCTGCTTTACTGAACGTCAAAGCAATCCATCCTCAACCTTTCCCAAAACAGTGACAATTTTTGCTTCCGGCTTTACTGGTGAGCAACCAGACCCCGAATGGTTCTAGCACTGAGCACCGTGGCAGTGTCAAACCTGACCCCTTAAACACGGTGCTACTGCAGTACCGTCGGCGTGAGGCTGCACAGCATCCTCTTCAGACTGCTCCATCGCAAACATAACCGCGATTGCGGCTTGTGCTGCCTGTATTTAGACTTCCCCACTCGGAAGGCTAACTAACTATTTCACATCCCCTGCTTCTGTAAAGCCATTACTTGCTATTCCAGAACCGAGATGGCAATTATATCCGGTGCAGAGAGCACTAATAAAAGAGTAAGCCCGCTTCATCCTCAAAGCCTCTGTTTTCCCAGCTGTCCACATTCCAAATTCTCTATTTGGTATAATGATCAAGAAGAGCTAATAACTCCTCCCTTTAAGCAGTTTCACTGTGCCAGGAACAAAATAAATTATCACCCCACTTACATCCCAATACAGAAGAATTTCTCATACGGCTTTCCTCCTGATCGTCACTCTTTTTCTCTTCCCTTTCATTCCCTTGCTTATATCTGCTTTCCCTCCAGTTCATCCATTCCAAACCAACCACTTCTCTGCTTGGAACTCCCTGATATCGCAACACGGAGGATCTGGAAATCAAATTGATTTAAGAATTACCGTGGTGGTTTAAATCCACCTCATCCTGCTGGGTAGGATTTTTAAATCTTATAATCAAAATGTTATTCTCTCTAACTTATACCTGGTGTTGACCTCAGAGAGGCAAAGGTGACAAAAGCCCTTGTTGACTGCAGCCCATGGGCAGCTCCGGATTCTGCTCCCACGGGTGATTTAACTCATTAACAGACCCACTTTGTCTAGCTTCCCTCTCCGCTTTCCTTTCTGTTTCCATTTTCTCTACAGTCTGATTTTCCTCTCCCCAAGGAAAGCATCTCAAAGTGACTGTGGCTGTGGGTAAGCCTATGCCGCAGCAGGTACACCCCTGGAGAGACTGTGGCTCATAGCTAAGGCTCCACTGGGAGCAGGTGCACCCCTAAGGGACTGCAGTCTGTGGATAAGTCGAAGCCGAAGCAGGGGCAAGGGGAGGAGTTCATTGCAATGTTAAACCCTATAACCTGGCCCAAAGGGACCAGGGGCGGAGAATGCAATGGAAATAGCTTTAAACTGTTGTAACCCATGATTTGAGTTGCGTGTTATAGGAATTACTACAGCAGGAGCCACCTGAACCAATGGAGGACAAGCCTTACAAGAAGCAGTGCAAGTGCAGCAGCGACCCGACCTGGGCTGGCTTTGGTGCCCAGTAACTCCACACAACACACCACACAACACACCACCTCTCCTGTCCCGAGTGCCCACCGTAACAGATGGAGCCCAAAGTCCTGGACTAAATGAACTCAGTGGACACTTTGTGGACATTTTACAGACATTTTACAGACATTTCACAGGAGTGGCCCATAGACTAGGGGAATGATATCTGTGTATTATATCAAAGGATAGGAAGGGGGGGGTGGTTAATGAGGATGTATTGGGTAGTGTGGGACCTGAGCATGATGTAAATGGTATGGAATAAAGGGTGGAGAATGTGCTGGTTTTGGATGGAGTAGAGTTAATTTTCTTCACAGTAGCTACTATGGGGCTGTGTTTTGGATTTGTGCTGGAAACAGTGTTGATAACACGGGGATGTTTTAGTTACTGCTGAGCAGGGCTGACACAGCATCAAGGCCTTTTCTGCTCCTCACCCCACCCCACCAGCGAGTAGCTGGGGGTGCACAAGGAGTTGGGAGGGGACACAGCCAGGACAGCTGACCCCAACTGACCAAAGGGATATTTCATCCCATATGACGTCATGCTCAGCATATAAAATGGGAGGAAGAAGAAGGAAGGGGGGGACGTTTGGAGTGATGGCGTTTGTCTTCCCAAGTAACCGTTACGTGTGATGGAGCCCTGCTTTCCTGGAGATGGCTGCACACCTGCCTGCCCGTGGGAAGCAGTGAATGAATTCCTTGTTCTGCTTTGCTTGTGTGTGTGGCTGTTGCTTTACCCATTAAACTGTCTTTATCTCAACCCATGAGTTTTCTCACTTTTCTGATTCTCTCCCCCATCCCACCGGGGGGGAGTGAGTGAGCGTCTGCGTTGCCAGTTGGGGTTAAACCATGACAGTTTTAAATGTCCTGGTACTGGCAAAGCTATTAAAAAACTTATTTTAAAGAAAATAAACTCCAACACTTTGATTCAATAAACTGCAAATCCATATTAAAATGCAAAGAAAATAACATTTGCTCAGAGCGGGCTTTAAACATGAAGCGACACAGTAGACAAAACACTTCATGTATAACCTACAATGATGAACATCGTGACAGAAAGATGAAGTTCCACAGCATTGTCCACGTGTGTGAAACCCTAATTAATATTTGATGAGAAATATATTTGATAATAGGATAGATCTACAGTAATCACACTATGATTAATCTACAAACACACTACTGACAAAAACCAGTCTCTCATGATCTTTGCCTGCTTACGCAAATTATCTCTAAATAAACAAGAACTACACAGACCTAAGGGAAATATTAACCTGTAAATTGCCTATGTCGCCTCTCCTTGAATGCTGTTGAAATTGTAGGGCAGAATTTTGTCATGATTCAGGTCATGACAAAAGTCATAATATAAAAATAATATTTAACTGGAAGTCCAGGGATTCTACTACAAAAAGTTTAATTTAAGGGACCACAAATTTCTATTCTGATTCACTTTAAATACCGTCTCCAGGTACTTTTTTTCCTGCTGGTGTACTAGAGGAGTAAAACGTAATTAAAAAAACTTATCGAGGAAAATTCAACTCAGATTCTCATGGCCAGACACATTAACTGGATGGTCATTCGCATGCACTAAAAGCACATGTAAACCTTTCGTGTTTCCTGAGATGATCAGAAAAAGAAATTCAGATTGACTTTGCATTTTGGAACAAGCACCTCCATGCACAGTTCCCTCTCTTCTTTAAGATAATAGAAGTTGGTGCATTTCTTCCATCATTGTTGGAGCTAAAATACATTATTTAAACCTATAGCTCAGCTACAGTGTTGCAAATCACCACTGCACTTCAATCAGAATCAATTATTCCGCTTGCCATCTCTGGCCTCTCTCACTCCGCACCAGCGAAGGAACCCCTGCTGGTGACACTGCCGCCGTGGGCTCCCACAGGCTGTCCCCAGCACCCCACCGGCAGCGGCTGCTGCAGGGAAACCATCCAGTTTCACCATGGTCCGGGAGTCCATCCTTGCTCTGCTCGTCCTTTCTACAAGAAAGCTGCACGTAGAAAAAAAATCCTGAGCGGGACAAACGCTCGCTGGCGGCACGTGCGGGGATCGCTCGGACGAGCCAGGGGCCAGCTCGGCCGGGTGAGCTGCCACCCGCAGCCGGGATGCTCGGCCATCCCTGAGCCGGAGCGTGCCGGCGCTTAGCCTAGCTGTGAACTTCCGTGACGTGCAGGTTCAGAGGTAGCACACATGGGAACAGACACAAGCGTAACCACAGGCTTTTGTGCAGTGACACCAGTGTCATTTACATGTCACGTATACTTAGAAATCTCTCTTGGCAATTGAGAGCAATGAAATCCTGTTGTATGAGGTGTATTGCATGTGACAACTGAAATTACAACCAACATCGCCAAACCATGCTTTGAAAATCTGTAATTTCTATCTGATTGACAGATTTTTACAGAAAAGACATGCATTATTCTTATGACATGAACATACAGGGTAGAAAACAAAGTCCTCATATTTCCAAACAGTCCAGGCCACAGTTTAACAAGCAAAATAGATGTTGGTTACAGAGCGCAGGCAATCCTAACTTGTGTTGGTTTGCCGCCCACGCTTAGCTGAGTCATCCCAGTGGCTCTGCATGAGTAAATGCTTACCAACACGAGGACTGCAATGAATTCCTCCTCAGTTCAGAGCTTAAATTCAACTTATTCTGAAACCAACAACTATGACAGCATGGGAGAAAACAGGATGCCCACCCCTCTGCCTTTCATATAGCAGAAGAGATAAAGGAGGAAGCCAATGTGTGATGAAATGATGTATGCTTCTCATTAAGAAAAGTGACAATAGCAACAGACTTTTTAAAAGTCCATTAGAAACAAGACAGAGCTTTGACCCAGATAAAATTTAGCTAGTTCTGAACATGAAGACTCTTCTCAGCAGCAAGTTATGGACAAGGTATTCTCCTAACTACATTCTCGTTTCTTTGGGATAAGGGCCCGCGTGTCATCCATCTGCTCAGTGTCAAGCTCCTGGGGCATCTTGATGTCTGATGTACATTTATGTTTCACGCTGCCATGTAACCAGGAATAATTACCATGCTAAGAAGGGTAAATTTCTGTGGATAGACGGTCTGCCTGAAATTGCTTTGGGGAGCCAAGTTTGATCATGTAGAGTATGTTCAGAAGTCCTTTATTGGCTGCTTCCATGTCAGGTAGAGATGTTAGCACCTCTGCCCCATGTCTTGCTGCTCATCATTACCTGTCTGCCAGCAGTTACCACCCTACACTATCTGCAGCCCCAGTTGCTCACCTAATCACTCCAGACTTGTTTCAGTTAAAGATTGCCTTAGCAGACACCTATTATTTAAGCTGCTGACGATACCAGGCTTATTTTGCAAGAACTATGTTAGGGCAACGGTGGCAGCAATTCTGTCAGAGCGATCGTGATGTGCAGCTTGACGTGAGCCAGGGGCAATAAGCTTTTTGGCAGACGCAACCCCCGTCAGACAACGATGCACGAACATAGCCTTAGAGCTTCCTCAGCCACATCTGCAGTATTAATGACAATATCCAAAAATCACCCTGGTGGGATTGAGCACATGTGAAAGCTCTAGTAAGTTAAAACAATAGCGGCAAAATTCTTATTCTAAAAAGGAAAAATAAGGGAGCCCCAATACGGAGCATTACAGGAGCAATGAATTTAAAACAGCCTGGGCAAAAATCTGCGTTTAAGAACTCCTGTAATAAGTTGATGCCTTATCCTCGGGACTCTAAAATTATCAACTGCTTATGCTATCTACACTTCAGAAGTGACACACAGTGTCACATAGAAGTGAAGGAACTTCCAGGAGGCAACAACAGGTCGCTTTCTGCTGTCGTTGGCTTGGGCTGGCAGAGCACGCATAAAAGTTCAGACTGCTCAATAGCCCAGAACTCACTTAAAGAGTCAATTGAAGCCATGGCAGAAACATCATGACCTTCTGTGAATGCTGGGCAAACTGCACCAGCGCAATTTGAAGTTGATTTCTCTTCCTTTCAAATAAAATAGCTTGTGAATTGATTAGAGGTAATAGAATTATTGGATGTTAGCAAGTAAAGGGATTTAAGGAAGATGTAATGACACCATCAAAGCTTTGTTGGTTGCTTTTATTAGCCTGAATCAGCTTAGAGCAGTCCTGACACTAAGAGGTTAGAGGAAGCCTGTTACAGGCTTGCCTATGGGATGAATGCATAACAAAACCCTTTCGTAAGGGGAAAAAAAAAGAAAAAAATCCCAGAGACATGCACAAAAAAAGAACGACAAGTACAGTACTTCAACAGGGAAAATTTCCTCAGAAAGGAAGCAAGCAATGAGGCTAGGAGAGGAATAAATGGTGTAGAAATGACAATCGCTCTTCAGTCAGGGCCCATGACTGCACTCACTGCTGATAAGATCCAGCATGTGTCAGTTGTCAAGTGTCTCTTGTCACACTTCAATGTGAACTTTACAGCGAAAGGGGGACAAGAGGCAGTGAAGGGGAAAATGGCACGGCTCAGAAGGACTTGTGCACTCAGTGTGAAGCCATTTCAATTTTATATTCTAAAGGACTTTGTAGGTGATCCCGTGAATGCAATTATTCTCACCTAATAAAAGCAACATATGCTAAGACAATTAAAAGATTTTATTATACATCTATTCATTGTATTTAGTTTTAGACAGCAGATAAACCTAATTTGAAACAAGATGTTTGCAAGGCAGGAAGCAGAAATAATCGTGGTCTGTATCTACAAGAATGTTAGTGATTCATTATATTCTTTATATAAAAAGGTGAATTAATAAAACCTTCCTCTACTAATGACAATTTCACCCAGCAAATGAACAACCTAATTACAAAGCTCTCATTAAAACAGCATAACTTTTGACTTACGGTGTCCAGTTTGGGTGAGTGTACATTTAAGCACTTTATTACCTGCCAGGAATGTCTATTTGCAGACATATTCTTAGTCTAACACAAACCTCACACACTCACCCTTCCACCAAGACATAAAGGTTACCCCATCACAAATTAACGCCTCCGCTTTGGGCAGAGATATACTATTGCCCTGGTGGTCAACAAATTGAGCTTCTCTAGACTTGCATTATCGAAAATAAACTGATCGGCTCCAGAAAACAACCCGGTCTGGTCTGTAGCTTGCAAAGTAAAGAAGATTTTGTGCTGTCAGACCAAACTAGGATTTAGAGTTGCTTCAGAATGAACTTAGCATCAGTGGTAATTTTGGAGAGCAAAGGAAACACTTCTGGGTAGAGGACAAGCTCATGGGTGAGGTTTCCTAGCAGACCTGGAGTGGAAGCTCTGGTGCAGCCAGTCAGCGTGGAAGTGAGAAAGTCGCGGGTAATTCTGGCAAGATTTGCATACGACTGCAGTGACTCCCCTCCTTGAGGCAAACGAAGGGTAAGAAGGGACTCTGCTGCTGTGAGCCTACCAGAATTAAGCAGAAATCTGACACTTCATGCATAACTAATATTATTATTGTGTCACCTAAAAATCTCATATACACAGCAAACAGCAGTTGTGGACGGGTCCAATCCAGATGAGCCCCACAGAGCCAGGAGTACCAACGGCAGATACTACAGCTGAAAAAAAATCACTGAGAACCTGCCCCTTTTTTGCTCTTGCCAAATGAGCAATGTTAGAAGACAGCCCCTGCACGATGCTCCACCTGAAACCACAGTCATGGCATGAAGATAACCTGCAGACAAATTCCACATTCGCAGAACAAATTTTTGATCCTCTTAACCATCTTAAAACAAAGGAAACGGAGTCAAAGTGACCAGTTGCAAACCAGCTAGCAGCAACCACAACTTCAGCGTGGGGCTAACAACCTTTCATGGCTGATAGTTAGCTCTCTAAATTCAGGTGAGAAATACTGTGAAAATCCATTAATAGTGAAAATAAAAAGGAAAAGAAAAGGACCTAGGGAACAAGAAGGTAAAAAAGATATTAAAATGTGCATTTCTTTGGTCTCCTACAGTGTCCTGAGTCAGGTAGAAGTTTGGTGAAGCCCGTAACCAGAGCACAGAGATGTTCTGTTTGTCCAATTCTGGTAGAGTAGAATGAAACATCTATTCTGGGATGGCAGAAGAGAAGCAGATTTAAGGAGCCTGCTGCACCGCGTGGGGAATAAGCCAGCTCCTGGCACCTCTCCCACGAATGCTGGACAATTGCGTTAAAGCATTACTGCTCTACCTGCTCATAGCACGCCTCGCAGTTGCAACTGCAATGACACAAGTGAGTTTTCTGGCATGAAATAAAGCAGGACCCGCTTGAATCTCTGCCACAGTGTCTGTTCTTTGTTAGAGCTACTTTCTTTTCCTTTGGGTGAGGGCAGAAAAAGAAGTATCAGTATCAGTCACCTACAGTGGGTACTCCAAGCTGAGTACTGATACTGATACTGGCTACTGTAATTGAGACTTGCTATTGAGGAGAAAAGTGGACTGAGATTAAAAATTCTTAAGTCCTTAAAATAATTGCTCCTCACTAATGGACCCACAGTATGATTTAACTATACAGCATCATGCATATGAACCCACCACAGGAACTTTCTCTGAGCTGGTTACCACTCACGTATGGAGACACGGGTAAACTCAGTGCTATAGGTTTTACATCACGCAAGTCGGTTCTTTTCACTTGCCTTCAGCAAGAGTGAGAAATGATAGAACACAGAGTCAGGAGAGCGCCCTGGCTTGGGGAGTATCAGATGAAAGTTTCATCTCGAGAAAAGTACCATAATCGCTGAGCGCAGGTTTATAAATACTATTTGACTAATGATTTAGAATAGCAAAGCAAATGGAAAGTGTACCTAAACCTGACAATCATCAGCTATTTTCCCACCGGTACTTGAATACCTATGAAGCGAAAATATCACCAAAGATCTGGCTAGCATGAACCATGACTCATTAATAATACAGATATTTATCAGCATCCTGTCATAGATACTCTTTAAAAATAACTACGAATCCCGTGCAGCACAGCTCCTTTGCCTGGCCACTGGTATTGAAAAGTTTATCCTATTTAAACTTTGGACTATGATACAACGCAGGAACTCGCTGTTTTACCTTCCTGTCCCACAGAGCAACCCTGAGGGATCCCACTAAATGGAGCCCCCCTTTCTTTACTCCAAGGACCTTTAAAGAATACCAAAAGCCAGATTTTCTTCAAAGGCTGTAAACGCTTCTTTTTGGAGGCATCTCAAATGTACACATTGAACTTTATTTTTTTTTTATTTTCTTGATGCTGGCAGACTTTTTTTCTCTTTTATTAAAGCCACAGTCCTCTACCCTCCTCCCTTGCGGGAAGGATCTCTTTATTAAAACCTGTATCATTATTCCCTTATCCCCCCTGCTCCCCATCAGCTCACAGGCCTCTACGCTTCCTTTAAAAATAAAAATGTGCACACGAGTGCAAAAGCTTGATGGAGAGCATAATGTGGATCATACCTTAAAGGAAGCAAAAAACTCTGTGCAAACTGACTTAAACTCTGAATGTGTGATAAAAAAAGTAGCGTCTGGTATTAAAGTTCCACCTAGGCCTTTGTTTGAATATACAGATTTGCAAAGGAAACATATGGATCTCTCATTATTTATATGACCAAAATCGCTTTTTTACTTGGCACCTCTTTATGATTATAAAGTGGATATGTGATGTGCAATGATATTTATTAAGAGGTCATACTGTTAGCATTTAGATTTAGTCATATAGCTGTTGTATGCAGCATTTTATCCTGTAAGCATCTTACACAACTGAAATGTGTACCACACAGCCCATGAACAAGTGAGCAGCTTGGTACGTTATAGTATGCACGAATTATAAAAGTATACAGGCATTTGACTTCCAAATACTGCCTTTATTGCTGGATAACATAGGAACATTGCACCATGTCACTGTATTTTTGCTATGGCTATATCATCTGAGTGTGAAGCAACTACTTATAACGTAGCACAACCACAAATTTTAAAGTACCATGTTAATACATGACCACTGTGTACTAGAGGGGAAAAAAAGGCAACAACGACAGGGTTTCGGCATTTTGGGTTTGTTTTTTTGTTTTGTTTTGTTTTTTTTTAATTGCCATAATGCTCTGCAAAAGCTTGATGTTCTGCAGGGAAAAAAAAAAAATATGGAAAAAAAAATCACCTGATCTTGATGTTGGAAAGGTGCCAAGCCCATCTGAGGTCCAAATCTATATGTACATAAAAAAGCAGGAAGCAGTCTTAAAAGGAAATGCTAATTAGCTTCCTGGGATTTCAAATTTTAAAAGCTTCTGTGATTGAATTTATTTTAGCAATTCTTTCTTTAAGGAATGTGAAAATTGGCCCTACAGTTGAGACTTCAAACAAAACAGGATGAAGAAGCAAAATCCCTGGTAATATTGCTTATTGCACTCAATATGATTATAGTCATACATTGAGGACTGATCGATAAAAGAGAATTATACATCAGTATAATGACTATAAAAGTAAAATGACTTCTGGTCAACTTTATCAAAATACTTGGAAAAGCTGGAAGAGTATTAGCAATATTAAATAAAGAACAACCAGCAGTTTGAATAAGGGGACAGAAATGGGCTCTCAGTGGCAAGAGCGCTGTGATTTTTACATTGGATGAAGCATAAATTAAAATCTTCTGCATTATTAACAACAGTGAACACGTCCTTTGGGGCACAGATAGTAATGAAAGTTCACATTTGAATTAAAGCATGGATGCTGCTGAATAGAGACAAAAAAGTAAGGGAGAAAAACACACAGACCATTTATGAAGGACAAGGTAAGGCAAACACACTACTACTTTGTGAAAATCGGGAGTTTGCAACACTGTTATTTTTATCCATATGATTATCACACCTACAAGACCTAGCTCTGAAGAAGTTCTAACATCTTTACATTATATAAAACTTTCAGTAATGCATCCAGTAAACCCTCACGTATCCAGAACCAGGTGCTTAAAAGTTAGCTACGTGCCGAGGAGCCTTGATAAATTCAGGCATCTGTGGGTTCATCCTTTAATCACTTCTTAACGGCACCTTTAGTTCTCTCCAGGAGAGAGGTTTTTCCATTTCCCTGGAGTGAGCCATCCTGCTAAATGCCAACAGCAACCGCACAAACACAGAGCAAAAGCATATTTACTGCAGATCGGTTTTCAACCCACTACAATATCAATTTAATATTGCAGGAACCATTGGGCTTCATAGTTCAGTGCACGGGACATCACATATGTTAAAATTTCAACTCGCTAAAACTCTTCTGGACGTTCGACCAGGCCAGCGGCGTTATGCAAACTGCCTGACAGTCTCTCACCTTGCTCTTGTTATGAAAATTATGCGTTTTGTCACGCTTATGCGGAAGGGCTGCTTTCAGCTAGGGGCTCACAAACGCCAACTTTAAACACTCTAATTTTTAATGCAGGTCTTGTTTTATAGAGGTGACAAATGCCAGTTACAATTATGCATTTTTTAGATTTTGGAGCGGAGCAAAGTCCGTTCGCTTCCTTGAACTTTCAGAGTGTATGAATTAGCCAAACCGCTTAACACCACAGAAAGGGGATTAGCTCGACGAGGGTGGACGAGACCCCTTCTCTGTGCATGCTCAGGGCCGTCAGCCCTGTCCGTATTTACCCTCTCTCTTACCCCGGGACGCATCAAGGGAGTTCAGAGGATCGTAGGTGCTTCTGAGCTGGTGAAAGCAAGACAGGGCATGGCTAGGAATAACATACATCACCCAGAAATTCACTGAGCTTATTTTAAAATAAGTTAATGGGATCTAGAGTCAACTGAAAGCATTTTTGTGAGGGGTTACAGGAGACTTGGGTCTAAGGGAAATGAAATATCTGTACCCAACGGAACCATGTAAAGGCGAGACTTCAGAGCTGCATCTCGATAGGTCCCACAGAGAATTAGGAAGAATTAAAAGTGCCTTGTTTATTCCACTGAACACTAAAGCCCTGAAGAGAGACCGAATGAATTTCTCCGTTGGGAAAATCTGCCCAAGGGAACAATTTAGCCCTTAAGAAATATAAATTAACAAAAAATTAGTGCCCTCTGACTGTTTTGCCTGATGATAGACAAATATTTTGTGGAGGCTTTAAAAGATGTGGCTGTGCAAACATTAGGAATTTCCAAATTAAATATTTAGGCACTAATATTTTTGCTAAAATCCTGTGTAGGGAGAATTTTTGAGAATAAAATTCAGAGAAATGTAAAAATTAGGGAGACAGGCTTACATTTAGAAAACATTTAGAGAAATATAGTCTGAGATTACCTTTGCATTTGAAACGCCGCATGTGACATTTAAAGGATTTTCCAAAAATTAAGCAACACGTAAGATCAGGCTTCCTGATAAGCCTTCCTGTGTGAACTGCAATCAGATTCTTAGAATTTACACTAACGTAGTTTATTCTTGATTTCCGACATGTGCATCTTTATTTTAAGGTATGTTTAAACTTGTTTGCACAATAAAGGAGGTGAAGGTAGGAATACAGCTTAACCTCGGGGCTGTTCTAGCATTCGGCTGGTATTTAAAGCTCGTATTTGTTGCCACGAAGCAGCCTTCTGAAAGATGATCACTGTACCTGAAATGTGGATAGTTATAAAAATGGCATTAATTTGCTTAGACCGGGAGATTTTCACAGGAGAGCAACTAGCAGAAAACATTATGAAAATGTCCAAGAGGACTGGTAATTGAGTTGATTAGTATGACCTTGGTTATGAAGGTAATAGAAGAGTGAACGGTGCTTAGACTGAGTTATAACCCTGCTACCTTGCTCGGAGATGTAGTGAGGTATGTAATTTGTTCAGGGTGAATCCGAGTAGCCTCGCCTCTCCCTGACAGGGTAATACACTCTGACTAGCAGAGCTTGGCCGGCCACTTCTCCTACCCCAACAGAGTAAACAGCGCAGGGTCAGGCGAGGGATGATGAACTGTGTGCTCCTCTCGGTTCAATATGGTAATTTTCTGCTGGCAGACACTTTCTGTTAAAGGTTTCTTTTGAAATTAGGCAAACTAAAAATAATTTTTAAAACTTTAAGAATGGAAACTTCCCAGTTTCAGAGCAGAGAATCTACATCCCTTTGAGTTAAACTCCAGACCAAACGTGTCTTGATTTAAGTACTCCTCTGACCACACAGTTCTGGTGTTGCTTTTTAACCCGTCGTATTTCAACCCTGCAATAACTCCAGAAAGGCTGTAAAAAGAGTCAAGGTTTGTCTCGCAGAATGGAGGCTTTATTCGTTCAGAATCTGATTCAGCTAAAGACCTCAGTGCGCGAGTGCTTCGATTGCCTTTCTTTCATTAGAGTAACTGCGATTATTTGAAGATATTTTAGGTGGCCTACCTTCACAGGGAAAAAAGGCACCCAAAGCAATTAGGCAAAGAAGGTGAGGAAACAAAATTCTAATTGCTATACTTTGTATTCATGCCCCTGCCAGTATCCTGGTTGTGATATAAATTATCTATCGGGCATCCATGGAATATGTGCTTTGAGAAAAAAGTGGTCACAGAAAGGAATTTTAAAAGTTCTGCAAGTAATCTTTAAACACTAAACATCAGAACATATATTTTAAAAAAAGTCAAGGAACGGACCAAAAGCAATGTCTTCAAAGTCAGCATAATTCCAATATTACCCCTTTGCTTCCATCCCTGACGAGCTGTCTTGCTATTTTATTGCAAGTTTCACAAACGAATAACTGGCCAAGGTTCCCTAGAAGGAAAATGCCTACATAAAAGATTCAATTAAATTAAAATTACTCCGTTCAGTCTGTGTGTGTCTAACGCAAACTCTGCTTTACTAGGAAACCAGGCACAGATATTCAGCTAAAAATTGCCACACATTAGACCTGTAATTTCAGACCATATTTCCCTACAAAGTACAAATCAGCGCTCTTTGGGCTTCATAGCTATCAGGATGTCATCATATTCTTTTTCTGAGGAAATCTGAGAGGATGAAAGGAGGCGCTTAGGAAATAATTTTGCATTTTCTCTTAGAAATTAAAAATCTTTCCTTTCTTCTCATTTATTTAAGTACCACAGAGAAATGGGGTTAGAAATGGGATTTAGCAAATAATCCAAGACATCTAAAGAAAACTGTAATCTCAATAACATTCCAAATTTAATCATTTCAGGGGCAGAGGAGCAAAAGCAGTTTCTGTGTGTCCATGTATTTTAGAGACTTGTAAAAATACAAGGCGCTCTGAAATCAGTTGTTATGTATTCGGCTCTCATTTCACAGAGCTAAAATCAAACTGAATATTTAATTCTAAGTATAAACTAATGACCTGATCCTGAATCGTGTAGCATGAAGATAGATTACTGTTGACATGCAGAGTCCCACTGAAATCCCTGGGATATTGTGCGAGCAGAGCAGTCCGCCTGCGTGCTACGCAATGCTCAGAGCAGTAATGCTGAAATGGAGTTTGGGATATTAATTCACAGTTACCATATTTAACACCACGTTTTTAATATCATTCCTCCTGTTGTTTTGAAGGTCGGTGGATCTAGACGAAATTTCCCACACTCAAAACGCTGTGCATGGTATTAAAGGAATAACGTACGTTCATTTTAAAGTTCTGCTGTTGAAGGTTTAGATCTCAAAGTAACATAAAAACAACTCCAGCCAAGCCTTGAGCTGTTTGTAAAAGTTTGCAAGCTGCAAGCAGGACAGATTTACTTGTGTTTTACCAGTACTGAGCTGACACTAATTATCCCACTGTGAACTTTGGATGAAATCCTCGTCCTGCTGAACTGATGGGAGTTTTGCCACTGACTCCAATAGCACCGGGAGTTCACCCTCTGGCTTAGGCTCCCTGCCACAGCCTAATACATTCTGCATAATAAGGCCCATAAAGTTTATCTTGAAAGCCAAAAAATATTAGGTCAACGTGTAATCACTCTGATTTTTCTCTTTTCAGAGGGACAGCTTGTTTTAGTCAACTCTGCAGCCTCTCTGCTCGGTACTGCCGATGGAAGCTGCTCAGCCGTCCTTAAGGGAGCTCTGCCGGAGCGAGCGTCCTCCGCGCAGCTTCAGCTGGCATATTTAGTCAGCGATGATGTTAATTTATTAGTATGCACTACCCAAATTCAAAGACTTTCCAAGGAAGTTTGACTGCAGCGGTAGCATTCTGATTTATGAAGCCCGGTTATCATTTTTAAACCACAGCCCTATCCCCAGCCTGACTCGACTGACAATGACATATACCCAGTGCGTTTGTCAGGCCTCACGGGCTGACTTCGCGTCCCCACAGCAGCTCTTCCCCGCGCTGGGACCAGTTACACCCCACTCCCCCGCAGGTGGGTCAACTGGGCACTTCGACACCTGTCCGTAACTGGCTCCAGCCGTAGGGATCGGTGCAAACCTCTGCCCGTAAGCAATTCATTCCAAAAAAAACAAATCCGGTTTTACAAAGCCAGCTCTGTGTATTTGAAGCTTGCACTGCAGCCACTACTGCGGAGTTAGAGATTTCCAGACAAACCAGGCTTGCAAAAAAAAAAAACACAAACCACAAGAAAAACAGAAATCTAATACCAGATATATGACTGTATATGTGTACGTGCATGCCAGCCCAGATATTTGTTTGCTACTTCTAAATATGGACGTTAAATGCTCCCTCTCTCTCTACACCAGACCATCAAATTTTCAATAAACCACTTCAGAACATATTTGAACATGCCTATTTAATAGGAGCAAAATGTCATACAACCAAAACATCCTTCCCATGTGGAGAGAGAACATTCCCCATTACAAACATACAGCAAACGTAACCAGAGGAGGTATAGGCGGTTACGGAGATCTAAGCAACGGAAACATGCCTGTCTGGAGTCCCAAAGAATTACATTAAAGATGCTCAAGTGTCATTTTAAGAGTTTGTATCTTGACATCAAGCAGCCAAAGATGCTTTCATGGTCTTTCTTCAAACAAGAAGGCAGAAACACAAGTAGGGATTTTCTTTTATGCTCAGCAAGATAAAACCTAAGTATAAACACTGAAGTATTTACTCTCACAGCAATCCCATGAAATGCAGTGTTATTCCCATTTTACAGATGAGGAACTGAGTCACAGAAAGACTATCTGGCTCATGGTTTTAAGAGTGGTTTAAAAAAATAAGCTGAGGATGCTGGGTTCACATCCAGTGTTTGAGCCACAAAACCAGCATTCATCCTTCATAATAAGGTCAACTTTTCATTCAGTAACTACGAAGGTGCTGAAGGAATTCAGTAAATCCTTCTGTAAAAGCTGCTAAAAGCTACATGACATTAAGATGAAAACTAGTAAACCTGAGCCCTAGTAACGTATCCACTCAAGCAGGCTCCAAAGAAAACGTGGAAAATAGGTGTTTCATAGCCGAGGCAAGAAAGAGAAAAACAAAATGTCTTTGCAAATGATTTTGTTTGTGTGAGCAATGTGCTTTTGCTGAAAGACTGCTGTGTGCAAAAAGGGTATATTTTTGGTACGTCAGCTTCAATTACCGGCAATCTAAGAGTGAAAAGCGACAGCCTTCTCCCAACAACCTCCTCCAAAGGAGATGCCCATCAGCCGAAAGCCCTGCTCCCCAGTGTGACCTTTCTTGCCCTGCGACTGGGCATAAGGGCACACAGCCATTTTATTTAAACTTGTTTTGAGAAAATCACTTGTTAGATGTTGATTTCCAGCAGCCACTGCCCTCTAAAGAGAATATTCATGGCCAGGACTTCACTTCAAATGCTAACAGGATCAATTTGAACCCCCCTACGCTTTATACCTCTGACTCGTTTCATACATATTCATGGACATTTATATCATTTTACAGAAAAATGCTTATGAGCGAGGATGTGCATTGTACTGACTGTTGCTGGGTTTATTCCTAACGTGGATGTTAGAGAAGAAAGCAGAAAATGGTCCTAACAGGCAAGCTGGCTCCTAAAAGAGGTAACGTAGGAAAAAATCGCAGAGCCTAGAGCCCATCGCACTGCTAGACAAAGCAGTTTCGGCACAAGTTTTCAACGTTACACCCAACAATTTTTGTCAGGCAGCTCTTAAGAGCACTTCACAGCCTGCTCATCTCCTCGCCGTTTTGTTTTCTCTATTTAAACAAAAATTACAGTCTCTCATTTCACTGGCGTGGCTAAAGGGCCCCATAATCCACGGTATCCTTGGCTCTGTCACTGTGCTTGCTGACCCTACAGTGAGCAGGCTCTGACCACCACATGCGAGCAGAATAAATTATCGCTGACACTCCAATATTTAATTATGCAGCTGTCAGAGCGGCCCTTTCGAAATTCATTTTAATAAAGTGGGAACTTTTTCCTTTCAAGGTTAGAGTCAGGGGAGTCACCTTCTGTGTCAGGCTGAGGTCTCCACCATGAGCTTTGCATTCTTCCCCGAGAAGCCTGTCACTTGGCCTGATAGAAGGACCAGATAACGGCACGGATGTCTATTGGCCTCCCCCGCCCTGCCTGAATGAACATCCTTCATTTAAACCCACAATAATGAGGACCTCAAAGTCAGACAGGCAGCCACAAGGGCAGCTCGTCAGGAAAAAAAAAAATGGCTTCTTATTATAAAATTCACTCCATGTTATAGCTGCAATCTAAAAGCAATCACGTTCATCTCACCGTTTTAACTGGTTAACCAGAAATATTTAACATGTTAAAAAATGTGAACGGAAACCAAATGTATGAAGCCACAGCAGCCTGTATTTATCTGCACTGAACTCAGACAAGTAGGGGAATACGGCTTTGTATTTTGCTACAAGCAAAGTATCTAACTAGATCTTTTTGCCAAATATTTAGAAAATAAAGCCATACAATGAAACTCACTATAAACGCGTGGTGCACAATATGTAATGTACACATACCGCAATGTCCACAGTATATGGATCAATGTGCTTTCTAAGGTACTCGAATGAAAAGCTGCTGTGTGTATACATAGCTATGCGTACACACACACGCACACATATAAACCTCGCCTATTAATAGGTACACGAAACAACTCTGTAATAAAGCGCTGGCCGTAAGAAACCTTGCCTTCATGAAAACAGGGACTATTTAAAACGTGGTTATCTCTCAATTGAATCTTCATATTTGCAGATCCCTGCTTTCTAAACTTTTGATTGTTTTAGTGTGCAGCTGGGAGAAAAATAGTTACAAGTTTACCATGAACAGCCCAAAAATATGTGAGCAAGAATGTAGTTGACCTAAAGAAGAAGAGAGAGAAAACCAGACAAAAATAACCTACATATCTTCCAAATCTTCTTGTTTCTATGTGACAACACTTCTAATTTCCAAGTAACAATGTTAATAACAACTTTGACTTGCAAGCTATATATTTCACCCCTGGGTTCCTATGGTGCTATATAAGCACTGGAGATTTAGCTACGCAACATTTTCCCAAGTATGATTATACATCTTTTACAAATGGGGAAGTGAAAAACACATACATTGTGTGTGGGCTGGGAATTAAAGCTCTTAGGGAAGCCCCACATCTCCCAGTTTAAATCAAAAGAAGTTTTGCTAATGAGAAAGAAGTTAATGGGATACCATCCCACATCCCATAGGTGCTAAGCGACCTATCCCAAGACACAAAGTATCCCAGGAAAAGAAATTAAAGCTTTTGCAAAAATGTTTTTGACTTAATTTCATCCACAGTGAAGTCACAGCCAAGAGAGAACAATATGACTCACTCGTACAAAATGTTTTCCTTTCTGGATTCATTAGTACTAACGAAGAACAGGTGTGAGGTACCAGGGGAAACGCTGTGCAGAGCCGTTCTCCCGCACATTCTCCTGCCCAAGTCATGCCTCAGCGTTTGGTCTTTCGCACTTTCCCTGCAAGGGGGTGCACTTTGTGTCTTCCAAATAATGCACAAATAAGTCCCCACCCGCAAAGCTAGCAGAAAAAAGCATGCAGCGCATAGAAAAGGGGTACGAGTTGACTCAAGTTTCACGGTTTTCCCAGATTTGCTGGGTTGAGCTACAGAACTTCACATATAAAATGAAATGGAAATAGCTCACTTACTGGCTGTTTTCAATGTGAGTTCAGAGCTTCCCACCAAAACCGAGACTTTTTAGCAGCAATTCCTTCTGCTTTACCTGTTTGTCACATATCCACCTGAAATGGCTGATAACGTACATTAGGGCTTATCCCATCCAACACTAGGTGCCTACACAAGAACTTTTGCATAGACGTGGTTGCTCTTGTCCTCCTTTTGCCAGTGGAGTTATCTGACGCTTTCAGAGGCTGAGCTAGAAGTTAATTGAGTCGAATGACCCTTTGGTGATACCCACCACACTGGATCTGTATACAAAACCAAAGGTGACATCTTGTGTCTTAGGAGCCTTGGTTAAGTAGCGTGAATCTGGGTCTTGGACAGTTATTTATCAGCTGCACATGAAGTACATCGCCAACGGGGCCCCGCTTCCAAGTGGTCTACACATGTTTCTGTGCTATAAATAACAGCTGCCAGTCTTTTTTTACAACTTGTGCTAAGATTATCTCCCACTGTTGCCTGCTTTAGGTCCTCTTGCTTTACTTTTGGCTTTGTCATTTAACTTTGGTAGAGACAAATATTTTGACACATTGCCTGCATTTCGGCCTCAGCGTGTACAAAGCTGCGTGCATCTGCGCATTGGCTTGGAGTTCCCCATAGATGCTTTCCGCATGGAGACCATGCTCCAGGAATTGAAAGTAAAACCCTAACACATACAGAAAATTTATTTATATTCTATTATGAACCTGGGCAAATAAGTACCTTGAAAGATCATTGTTTTCAATGTATTTTAACTGGACAGCTTCAGCTTCACACAAGCACAATACACCTGAAGGTTTCTGGTGAATACTTCACTCTCAGCAGCACAGCTCACCTCCTGGCGTCAATCCAAACAGTTTTGCTGAATCCTACGTGTCACTAATTTTTGCAACGGAAAAATGATGACAGGACAAAACATCAGAAAACAAAAAATTCCCTCAAACCTGGTGT
Organism: Phoenicopterus ruber ruber; assembly: GCA_009819775.1. Classification (NCBI taxonomy): domain Eukaryota; kingdom Metazoa; phylum Chordata; class Aves; order Phoenicopteriformes; family Phoenicopteridae; genus Phoenicopterus; species Phoenicopterus ruber. Next base: position 17,352,639 of record CM020227.1, on the reverse strand, counting down.
GACATGCACACGTAAACCTGCCAAACACCGCAGCTGAGCAGCTCACAAAAAAGCACAATTGTTGCATGTACAGAACAGCAAAGGCCGTGGGGTTCTCGTGCAATAACACAGAAAGTGCAAATAAATTCCGAGTCAACGAGAAGGCTTACGCTAACCTGGCATTGGGAGAGTTTTCAGTCCACAAATTCCTTTACGACTGAGTACATTTAAAGAAATAAAACTAGATTGAGCATTGCTTTAATACCTGCTGGTGTAGTTTCCCACACTGTTCACTGGCTTGTTAAATATGAAAAAGATTTGCCTTGCAAAGCCGCAGTAAGAAATACAGTCACAGATGGGTTAATTTTTCACTCCTCGGATCTTACCATTTTTATTTTCATTTAAATATAACCTGTTATTATAACAAGAAAACTCCCTGGCCTTGTGTACAAGACTCAAATATAATCAGCGATATCACACTGTCCCTTAATAGAAGGTGCAATATAAAAAAGATCATTTAAGATGCCAGTAGCTTCCCTCCTGACCCTGCCTGGCTGAGAGGCAAATTGCATTAGAAAATGACATGCCATTCATCTCACGAGTAGTTGCAGGAACATTTAGCTAATTAAATGATTAATAAATTTAACACTGCTTTATAATTTCATTTAGCCGTGTTGGAAATCACACGGTGCACTGCGTGTGCACCGAATGAGATTAGGTGGGAGTTGTGGGTTTCACCGGCTGCCCTGGTAATTGAGATTAGTCTATTACTACAGTGACCTTTTTAACTTTTATATTCTCTTGTTAAAGTGAAATAAAATTTTATTCACTTTTAAGGCATATTTACTTAGTGAAATTTACGTGAAATTAAAGAAATACCAAGCTAAGAAGCATTCTTGGTACCTGTTCATTCTCTTTTTATTCTTTTAACCTTATTTTGCACCTCTTTATGAATTCTTGCTTTAATTTGGCAGTCTACCACCACAACAGCACACTTTGAAACAAATTCCCCTCATCACTCAAAAAAAAAACCCCACTCCCAAACGTTGCAAACCCCAATGACACTGAATACATGCAGCATCGCGATGACGGGCTTGGAGCAGAGAGTCTGGTACACACAAAAAAGCCACAACCTAGATATACCTATACATTCGCACGTGTTTCTGGAGCTTTATCTGGAAACTGCCTCGGGAGCTGTAGTTGAACGGTGACTCTGTCTGTTCTGGCACAGTCAGCCAAACAATCAGGATGCTGTGGACAGGTGCTACATTTACGTTACAGCAAATCCCCCACTGTTTGTACATCCACTCTTACACACGACTTCAGACAAAAAGACCCAGCTTATTCACGAGCATCGCAATTCACTATGTAATTATGTATCTGTATAATCAGCGCTTAAACGCAGTTTCTGAGGGGCAGGAGGGGACCCCGAGGAAAGAGACAGCTTGCTGACGTTTTACCCAGCTTATGGCTAGAATTCGAGGTTGCTGCTGGTGTGCGGCACGCCCCAGTTTGGTACATTACATCAAAGAAAGAAAATCAGTTCACAATTTTGTTGTGATTAATACCGAAAATCATTCCTAACATTTCTGTATAACAATTACTGACACTGTGTCTTCAGATAGTCAGTACAGGTTAGAAGGTTAATACCCAGGTAGTTCAAATAGCCAAATAAACTCAAAATCCCTACAAGAAATAACTTTTGTCTATCCAGGCACAGCTTGCAGATATCTTAATGTTAAAAGCATAAACATCTATCCACATAAAATTCATTTCAGCGGTACAAGGACTCATTTTATCAGTTCTTGGAGAACTTGTCAAGATTACTGACACTTAAGCCAACTCAGAACAAATTTTCAATCAATATGTCTAACGCTAGGAGGGATGTTTAATATGTTTCCTTTTTGAGCAGATGTGTGCTTATAATGTAGAAAAAAAAATGAATTAAAAGGCATATCATTACTGAAAAGTGATTTCTATCTGAATCACACAGTGAACCATTTCAGAAAGTATGTTTGAAAAGGACATGTCAGAGCAGTGTTGACTTTTTCCTGAGATCCTGATCACTCAAGAAAGGGATAAACTACTTGATAGACTGTTCATACAATATGGATATAAAATCCATGGTGGCTGAAGTGAAACGATGTAGTGGAAATGGGATCTGACAAGAGTAAGTAATGGTTCTGCTCACTTACTCTGGTAAAATAAAATTCCAATACAGATGGGCCCAACATGTGGGAGAAAGAAACTATTATCAGCAAATGCATTAAATATAGCAACTACAGCAACAATTTCATCTTGGAGGCAAAAAAGGCCAAACAAATTATAGGTGATAATTATAACAGCTATTTACTGTGATAATTGGAAGGGAAAATTATTCCTGGATTTCCAAACAGCACCATCACCACCGATGTGAAGAAGCATCAACAGGATGCAGAGGTGCATCAGTATCTTGATGCAGGGGAACAAATTCCAGTTCTTTTGACTCAGCGACAGAAGTCCACCTGGCTTCAGAGGGACCGGATTTCCACCCAACACTGTGGAGCTATTTTCTTGCCCTCGGGGCAGCAAAAGCCAAGCTCATGGCCATGAGGGACCAGTAATGTGGGGTGTCATCTTCCTCATTTTTAGATGTGACTAATGTAGGTGTCTATATCTCAGCTTAATGTCTAGACTTCCTTTACCGTCAGTGGAGAAAAAGGCACTTTTTGAGAACTATTCATCTGACCTAATTTAGTCATTTACCCTAAAGTGCGATAAGCTGTGGTATAGAATTGCCGCCTTCTCTCCTTGGACTACAAACAGAATCAAAACCTGCTAATTTTCAGAAAAAATCCTGCCACTAAGCTGCAAGTTCTTGACAAGAACTGAAAACCAGCAAATCCACTCCAAGGCCTCCAGAACTAAGCTCCTTCTCTTGAACTATGTGTAGGATCAAGAGCTGCTAAAACGTCCCTGTGACAAATGCATGATATTCAGCGTATTCACAGATTTAGCAGCTTTGACTTAGGAAGTCCTTTGAAATCTGGTTCTTATATTCAGAATTTTCCCAGGAATGCTCAGTTAAGGCATTTTTGGTTTCATATTTTTTTTTTCTTATGGGAGTGGTCACTGGCATTTGGATGGATGCATTATTTCCTCCAGGGAAGATAATATACGAAGCTGATAACCTGATGACATATGCTCTATAGACAATATCTTACAAATGTCAGAGGGAATACTGTTTTCTATAAAAACAATGACATATGTATAACGGAAGCTCTGCCTCCAAAAAATGCAGCTTGTACGTTGGGCTTTCTAGAACTGAAAGTATAACGTGAATTTTATTTCTTGGAAACAGAGATTATTCATGCTGGCAACCACAGACATGACAGGATCTAAATAGCCATTATCCACTCACAACTGTGAGAAGCAGGAAAAACCATCCAATTTTTCTAGGAACTTATGTCCCCTAGTGTCTCCCTAAGTCATGAATCATATTTCTTCAGATGAGATCAACTACAGGTTTTATTAAAAGAGAGGTAACCTATAAAAAAACCTGTTGCAAACAAATAGCTAAGTCTTAACAAAAAGACTGGCAGAACTCCTCTTAATAAGAAATTAGGTCTACAGAAAAATGTGACAAATCTTGAGTGGATTGATTGATTGATTTTTTTAACTATGTTTTTGCATTTCTGGTAATAAAGTTAGATCTTTTGAGGATCTGATAGTACTAAATCTTCAGGAGTTAAAATGGTCATTATTAAAATAAGCACTTTGATCTTTTAAATATGAGTAGTTTTGTCCACTTCTACTTATATAGTGTCCACTTTTGCATCAAGGTAAGTTGGCATCCAGATTCAGTTTTAACTTAAATACACCTTAAAGGTTACCTCTGAGAGTTCTAATTATATGCACTGATGTGGAACTACGGTCATTGTTTCTTATCATTTGCATTGGGAAACAGTGTAAGGTCAAGCTTGTGTTTCAGTAAGTAGCCTTTGATTTTAATTATCTCATACAAAAGATTCCAGTAAAGGCAATATGAATTTTGACATTGGCTTGAGTGAAGCTACGATTTCATCTGAGGTTACTGAATGTGCGGTTGCATATGCACCTACCTGTACGTATATCCAAGGCTCTGTAGTCTAGGATTTCACATTGCTTATTGTCAAGTGGAAAACGAAACCTTTAAAAACATCTCATTCAAATGGGGTATGAAAAGTCTGCATATGGGCTTGATATCTATCACCTTTCTTACAATCATTATATGTACAAAATGAGTTTAGCCATGCCAATAAGACCGTGTCATCGCTGGGGGTGAGAATTATGTGGATTATAGCCACACTTAGCCACTTGGCCATATGAGGTTTCCAGGACAAGATCAAAAGTACTAATGGGAAATGATTTTCTTCTTCTGAAAACTGTTAAAACCACATTAATTATCCATTGTCAGCAACACATCAATTACTACAAAGGTGTCATGGTTATAGGACAGCTTTTGCAGACTGCGACACATCTGCTGTCTTGACTCCAGATGAGACTCTCTCTCTGGGCAGCAGCTGTGTTACTATGAAACGTAAAAAAAATAAACATTTCTTCTAGAACTTTGGCTGATGGAACTGATTCAAAACAACATGTCCCCAAAACCCATGTATTTCCTCTTGAAAATAATCAACAGTCAGAAAGAAACCAAACCAACGTCAAGGCTTATTCACCTGACTTTCAACTCACTTTGGTCTTCTGAATTGCATCCAAATTAGACATCTAGGGTTGACTAAATTAGGCAGTGTGAATACCACCCATAAGGACCTTTTGATTATAGTCCCTTGGCCATGGAAAAATAGCTGTGTAAGTTGTGTGGGAGCTTGGAAATGGCTCTTCTGCAGTTACTAGCCAGGCCAGCATCCCCTACCCACAGGTCCCACCACAACTCTTGTCCTGTTTCCTAACAGCATCTTCTTTTAATTTAATTCCATGTTCTCACACAAAATAACAGGTAAATGGAAGCAGAGATGATATTTTAAAAAAGTAATCCATCTATTGCTTGCTCTCCATAAGCATCTAACTAGTAGTGACAAAGCAGCTGTTATTTTTCACACTTAAAAAAGCATGGTGATACCTCGGTTACCAAGAGGTGGCAAATGAAAGTATTGTTAGCACTCGGATTAAAACCCTTGAGTTCATTTCTAACAGTGATTTAGCAGCTCAGAGATGTCAAATTCATGATGAGCATGATCTGGCTATTGAAAACGGGACATATTTAGCAAAAGTTAATACAACAGACACAAGTATGCCAAGGAGAAAGCATCCCTAAATCTGGCCCTGGGTTACTTGCTGGTGTCCACAGCAGACTGGGAGCTTTGCGTGGCAGTCTGCTGTTGCCTCTGGTCATTCCTGAAGTTCTAGGAGGAATCCGTGTGTTGGCTGATCTAATTCTCCTGGCTCAATCAGACAAGAGCAGTCTTGACCTCCCAGCCCTACTGTAAATAAAGACATGTTGCAGGATATGTTTACACATTGTTATTTTTGTATGTTGTTCATACAGTGAATTCCAGCCTAATTCTATCCATGTAGGTCTCGCTGCTACTTCCCCCTCCCCCAAAGAGTACATTTGAATGCATCTTGAATGGCTGCCTCAGTAAAACTGGTGGATACATGGTATGAGTAATCCTGTTAAAAGCAAAGAAACAAACCCTGTTACTTCTGTTTAGGGAACCCTAGAAAATCTTGTAGCTCACAGTAATGTGAATTTAGTGGTTTTAATTTCTTAGGTTGTTTAATTTTAATTGGAATATTGATTCCCAAACTAATTTTTGTGCCACCAGTGTCAAATCCCTGCCTTGTAACCACTGAGATCAACCCAGCTAGCTCCATGCATCGAGCTGTGCCAGGTCTGACACTACCCCAGCCTGACGTATCTTTCAGGGTTATGACTCTCACTAATGGGCTATAATCAAGGCTGCAATCTCTGTGAAGCCCCAACACGGTGGTTTGTGGCCAATGGACCTGCATAATCTTGCAGATCTACACCAGATGCCTCTACTGGCTCAAGCTCAAACCACCCTTTGACTCGGCGTGTAACCTGGCTGCACCACACGGAGGATGCAGATACTCCCACAAGATCTGCCGTTGCTGGTTCCACACTCCTGGTTATGATGGATGATTTTCACTGCTAATGAGGAAGAGAAAGAGAAACTGAGTGTGTGTTGGTTCCTTTCCAACAGCCTGTCCTGACTGACAGCTCAGCCGGCGCCTATCCACTTGAAAAGAAGTCTGAACTGGAGATGAATTAGAGGTCACATAGGCCCTCCAAAATATGGGTTTCCACAAAGCTTGACTCTATGTCTCTGGGTCCATTTTAAGCGTCCAATTGATTTTTTGCAGTTGAAAAGAAACTGTGTACATAAACTGCAGGATGGCGTGTTTACCTCATCAGTCACAGCAGCGGATCTGCAGGGCTACCTCTGCTACCGCTGAGTAAAGTGTCACCACTATCAAGTAAATTATTATAAGCAGGAGAGAAATAATCAAGGGTGGAAGTTTTGGTGGGTGTAAAGTCCAATTCTTCACACAAGATGTGCTCCTTAATATAGATTTAGCATTGTTTAGTGTGATCTGCTGTAATTGCTCAGGATTTGAACCATTTGACCCTACTACATTAAGCCTCAGTGCTTCCTAAATCCTGTTAATAAAAAGCAAATGGCTAGTGTCTCGCTCTCTGGAACAGGCGCAGGACTAGGTGAGGGAATTCAGCATGCAAGGCTATATAAAGCCAGCCGTGGTTTAGCAAACCAGTACGATGGGCGATGCTCTCTCTCCGGCTCAGCGCAGGTGTAAGCCCGCGTGTGCATCGCTGCCGCTTTGGTACAAACAGGCTGTGCATTGTACTCTGCTCATCCATCACCCGCCCTGTCAACGCGGGTCAACTAATCCCGCTCTTCGCGACCTCTGACCAGCACGCCGAAGGGAGGCAACAAAAATTCAAATGCACTGCTGAGGGAGACAGAATTGTTAAAGCTGCCTTTTCTTCTCGCCGAGACAGGGTAAAACAAACTTCTAAATGCTATTATAGAGAGCAAACCTCCGTAAATGAGAAGAAGCGGCTCTCCGAGTCTTCCCCTTTACGATTAATACGTTGTCAGGTCCTTCAAGTGCTTTCCCATAATGTAGACAATTTTATTGGGTTTTGCTCTTAAAGACTCCTGCCTCAATTCAGTCATTTTATCTCAATATTTCATGGTTAAAAAAAATAACAACAAAGGCAAGCAGAGGCACAGCCCAAACCAGACAAAAGGGGACTGTAGACACACCAGATCAAAGCTGCTAACTCCACAGAGGGAGCCGATTACTCAGTTTGTTGAGGCAAAACAATAAAAAATGTTGATGCCTGAGTTAAAGGTAAGAGTGGTGACATAAGAAAAACATGGAAGTTAAAGTGAAAGAAGAAGATGGGCCAAACTCTCGGACCGGTGTGTCTGGAGCAGGGTTTTCACGCAGGTGTTTACTTCTAGGTCTGGGGGCAACTCAAGAGAAGCAAGTAGGCCAAAAAGGCTTTCGTACTTACAATAACTGTAATCTTATTCAAAATAACGGCACTGCTCCTCATTCAGAGAAGTTTCAGTACCGGAATGGCTAAGCTAAAAGTATTTTCACGCCTCAACATTTCTTATTTATCTTTGGGACAATGAGCTCTCAATATTTTGAAAGACTGAACAGAAGAAATCGCAAGACTCATAAACAACCAAGTGAAAACTTTTCCTGCCTTAGCTGTCAAAGTAGTCACATGTATAATGTTTTTATTGAAAAACTAAAACAGGTATTTACGGCAAATTCAAAACACCTTCCCACTTCCTCCAGTTACTAACAATATAGCGGAAAAATATACACATTCACTTGTATGTTTTTGCTTGCGGGATCTGTGATCATTTCTGTAAACAGAAGGTAAGATGTGGAAATTCCTTTGCATCGAAGAGAAACTGAGCACAATAAACACATGATAAACATTGTGTATCAAGTATTACAGTGAGTAATGCGTTCGCAAGAATCCTCCCGGAAGACTCACGGTAGCGACTGGTGGTGATGAAAGGGAGGGATGTGATTTTACAGAATAACTTCCCGGGCAGGTAAAATTGAACCCCAAATGCAGGAGCAGGGAAGGTAAATGGGATGACCTGTTTTCAGTGCAGCTGGTCCAATACTCTGTTGCACTCTCAAAAACTGTGTTTAAGACGACTTCTTTTGGAAGCTCTACAATTTCATAACTCCATCTCTTAGCAACTTTGCTTTTCAGCTTGTTAAGAGGGATTTGTTTTTCAAATGTAACTGGCAGCTTGTTCACCCGTGGAATGCAAATGTAAAAATTAAGGTGAAGCCAAAAGAGAGTCATCCCAACATAAAAATGCAGCAAAAACTGAATCTGAAACTCAGATGCTAAAGCTCAAACCATTTTGACCATTTCAAAAACTGAGGTATTCCCACTCAACTGTTTTCTTAGGTTTGAGTTGTGGGTTGTAGGAAGGACAAAACTGACCATCCTCCACACTGGCACGCTTTTTGGGCCACTGACGTCAATTGGAAGACAACCTTTAAACACAGCCACAAATTGCCAGCAAAATGGTAACTATTCCTCTCACTCAGAGTACATAGCACAGTCCCAGAAAACTGGGATTTTTGTTACTAATATGTGCAATTTTCTGATCTATCACCTGATATTTCTCTAAGACATAACTTTTGATATGAAAAACTGGTGGAAATGCAGTCCTTAGGCGCAGTTCTAGCTCACATATGTGCACACAGCTTGCCACTGATTTCAACAGGAGTCACATTTAAACAAATCTAAACTAAATGTTCAGCTTCTGGTAGTTCCCAAGATAAACACGAGCAGGCCCCTGTGGTGTGATAGCCGTTAATGCAAATGCACAGCTTTGTTGATATGTAAAACCTTCTAAGAGCCAGAAGCTGGTTATTCTTAGTCATCAAGATGAGATTTGAATCTTTGGGATGTTTGCCTAACCCTGTAGGCTTAATCCATTCTGAGTTACAAATTATAATACTCCAGCAGTCAGTTAGAACTGAATCTGGATCACTGCAACATGTGAAGTTACTGGTCAGATTATGGGCTGACCCTACATTTGAAAAATCATCAATAATATAATTACCGAAAATACTACCAGAATCCTGAACAGAAATAGCTAGATGGCCACAAAGACTTATATATGAAGGGTGAAAAGGCAGGAACTGATTAGCTTCACGCTAGAAAATTGAGTTCAAAGTCATCAGACGTGCTCAGGACTGGAGGGTTTTTATTGCCAAGGCAGGAACAAGCGAGGAGCTGCTGAACGCAGCTGATATTCCATTGATAGCTAAGTAGGAGACATCCTTATAAAGCCGCTGAAAAGAAGTTTAAATAGGTCTTCACAATTCAGGCTGAAAACCAATCTCATGCAGAAGCCACGTCTAGTTTTGTGCGGTGGCCCTTTTTCAGTTGATGGGTTGAGATCCTCTTCCACTTGCGCTTTCTTTTGCTGTTGTTTTTCGTAGGACACTTCCTGTTTAGGAAGTGAAATGATATTCAAAACTGGGGTTTTACTGTAAGTGATTTCAATAATGTACTTCTCCTCCTACCACAACCACAACTCCAGTCCCTGTCTCTCCAAAAACAATAATAATACCGAATGGTGAGTTCATGACATGTTACCTCGTGATGCAACTTGGCAGCGAGAAGGAAGAAACAGGAAGGTTGGCTCAAGGCTATTATGGAGCTAAAGCTTGTTTGAGCATTTGTTTTATCACTTAAAATACCTACAAAATACTTGCTTTAAGTATCTTTCCCTTTTTTTTCCTAAATCATTCTCACCCAAACAACGTAATTAGGAGCTTAAGTTTAGTCTAAGTGTCCTTTTGAGACAAGGCGTAGCTCTGCCACCGCCACCAGGAAGGCATGCAGACACATGCAGACACGGCCTTTGGTTACCGGCTTGCAGCTTAACATTTGACAACATTTGTTACATACTTGTATGTTTGTTCACCAATATCTTCTTTTCACTCTGTAATTCACATTATATTCCTATCTCCTTTCTACTACACTACCATAACCAAAATCGAGGAGGGTTTTCAGTCACTTGTAGTTTCCTAACTGAAGGATCATAGTTTTGAGAAAGATAATCTTATTTTCCAGATGTGAGGGTTTTAATTTAACCCAAATTGAGTTCATTGTAAACAGAGCACATAGATACGATGAATTACGAACTAAACTTCAACAACATAATTATAAGGAAATGTGGCAGAAAGGCTGCGAAACCATGAAGAGCTGTTGCCATGATCATGCACTGTTGTGAAAAGGAAAGAAAAGCCAGGACAGTGTAAATAAACGCTCTCACACATTAACCTCCACATAATGGCTTTACTTTGGTATTGAAGTCAGACCCCAGTACGTACCGCAGTAACTTGGGAACGACTTTTTCTTACTTAGTATAAATGATCACGTAGAATTCAGAACAGAAAGAAAAACTGGATAAGCCATTCGTTCCAAGGATCAATGTACAGCTGGAAGTACCCATCATCCCAAGATAAACAGTGACTAATAACCCCTGGTGGTTGTTAAGAGTCTCAAGGTAAATTTTCTTAAGCATCAGGGTGTAGACGCTGCTGTCCCGGGGAAAGTCCAGCTCAGAAAACTCCCCTAGGTCTGGATGTTTCCACTGCGTACGGTATTGCTCCCCACTACGTTTCAAAAGCTCGGGAGAGCTGTTACGCGCTGTTAACTGACACTTTGCAGGGTAAATGTGGATGTTCGTCATTGTTGGTTGGAGTGAGGTTATCCCAGCGCATTCATGGGGACTTTGGTCTGTCATGGTGCTGACTCCATCGTACCGAGTCCTCGCTGAAGACAGTGGGGTTTTTCTGGTGTTCAGCACCTCTGAATACCAAACCGTTTAAGGGAACTTCTTGAAATAGAAAGGAAGATTTCTCTACTACAAAATACAAACTCCTTTTTTATTATTGTTTTAGAAAATAATTTCTATTAATTTTGACTTTAATGTCCATTTTCTGGTAAGAAACATTGATTTTGTTACTGAAAAGGGATGTTATTTTATATAGCTTGAAGTGAAAATGAGAATCTCTCAAAATTTTTCAATTTCAATCTTTTTGATTTTTTTTTTCTGTTCTAGCCTTTTGACCTCTAATTATGATTTGAAACAGAAGCTATTTCTTAAACTACCACATTTCTTACAGGACCTAAATTTTTTTTTCTATCTTCTCTCAATGCCTGTAGAATGCTTAGAGACTCTTTTGGAGGATGATAACTGTACAAATTCACATAATTTGTATTAAAAAAGTAAGAAAGAAGAAGAAAAGATACAATATACTTCTAATCAAATTGCCTGGATTCTTTTTGCGTAACTCACTCGTCTTATAACATGAAAATACGGGGCAACTGAATGATCAAGCAACTCCCCATTAAAAAAATGCAAATAATCCATTTTTAATTTAAAAGATAAGCTAATTAAAAATAATGACTGTGGACAGTTCCTGACAAAGCACTTCAAAAACAAGAACCATGTATTTCATGAGACTTTAGTGTTTTTTAATTAAGATGATTTTTCATTTCCTCTCTTCTTGGCCTGTGATAATAAAAAGCTGCAATTGGAAACCAAGCAGTTTTTTCCCATTGAGAAGTATAAAGAAGCAAGACTGATGTTGCCCCTAAATGGGAAGAGAATAAAAATCCCAGACAGTTCCACTTGGCATTAAAAGCCGGCCACAAATTTTTCATCAGGGGAAGTAAAGAGGAAAACTCTCTGCTCACCATCCAGCAGCAAAGCTGTCCCCTGGTGTTCCCTCCCTCCCTGCCTGGTGGTGCTCCAGCCTCCGTTTCAGTGGCACTCGCAGCTCTGTCTCTGCCAAAAACTTTTCCTTTCGCTCATCATTAGCTATTTGACCCTCTTCCCTTCTCTCCAATGTCAACTTCTGACTGCGATTCTTCATGAACAAAAGAGCTGTCACCAGCTGTGATGCCAACAGTGGATATATCTGATCAAAACATAGAAATACAGATATTTCTAACTTCCATTAACGACTACATAAGGCTAATGTATCCCGTCATTAGAGTGTACCTTCTTAATCTTCCTTACATCAGTACTGGTACACAAACCGGTAATCTGAGATTAGCCAGAGCAGGGCTATGAGTGGGATGACAGCACAAGACAGACAGGCGTACTTTGGCAGCCTCAAAATGAAGATGCAAGAAGTAAATGTAGGAGCCTGGCTCTCGTGCCCAATCAAAGAATGAGCAATGTTATTTGGGTGTGGATTTCCCATTGGAAGAGCGATAGGATACCAGCGCATCCCGTCTTGTCCCATTAGCACTGCGAGTGTTGCACCGAGGCTTGGCGTGAAGGACTCCAGAGAGCCAGTCCCCTCTCCTCTCCTCCCCCAATTTAGGCTGCATCCAGCTGCATCCAGCAGCGTCCAGCTCGGTTATTCACAAAGCCCATTCTCAGGCTGGATATATCAAAACGCTATGGCTCTTCTGCACTACTCTGGAGACATGAACCAGTGTAAATGGCTGGCTGAGGTGATTTGCATTTGTTTTCTGCCAGCACAGTGGTGCAAAGCAGATAAAGTACACTAAATTAGACCCTTATGTCCATCGTGCTGTTTTCCAAAGATAGGAGGCAAGAACAGGAGACACGAACTACAGCAAACAGACATAAACACGAGAACATAACATCCACCTGACCAGTGGAGGATTAGAAGATACACAAGACACTTCTTGGAAATGTTATCTTAGTGGTCATAGTGTTAACAAGAGGAGGTAAAGGGGCCAAGGAAGCGTGCGTGTGAGCCTGCAAGTCACCGATGCAGCTTGGGACCAGGGAAAGGACGCAGGTACCAGGGAAAGAATGCATGCAGAGACGAACGGGCGAAGCAGACCCCAGCCATTGATCGCACATCCTTCCAGACTAAATTATTTTGCAATTCGATGATAATGTGTCTTTCTTGTGCATCTGTGCAGTCCAACAGTGCTATTTTATGGCTGTTTTGACTGTTCAGACAATATTTCATTAACTGTAATACCACGTTTGAAAGTCATCGCTTATTTCCAATTCAGACCTACCCAAGAGCTCTCCCGCTTACAGCCATGGTGTAGGAACTCACAGAGTCTGAAGAAAGTCAGATGTTATTTGCCATCCACCCTCCTTGCCCTGAAAAGCACAAATTCATAAGTCGCTATTCATTTGGGGGCTTATAACCGTGAGGTGAGAAAAATCCCCTCATGCATTGGAAAGGTGGGGTTCACGAGCAATCAGGAAACCTTTGTAGGCTTGTAAAATGTGAGAGGCATACCTTTGCAGCTCATAGGTCATATATTATGAATAGAGCCCACAGTCACTAAACAATCAAATTTTATAGACTTTAATTGACTCCTTGAAAGCAACCTAAGGCTTTTAAAACGTGAGGCCTCCAAGAAAAACAATTCTAGAGTATCTGAAGATGCTTGTAGGGCTATTAAGGAATTCATTCAAGTTGTGCTTCTTGCTGCAAAACTTATCAAGTTGAGAGAAATATGTGCCTTCAGTTTTCAATCAGAATATTTAGTGGTACTAACACTTTTCCAACACTAATACAGAGTCTATAGAAAAACCCTGCTGAAACCATTTCCCCTTCTTGGAATGCAAGAAGAGCTGACTTAGTTTATTTTTACCAATTTAATCTTCAAAACTTCAAAGTTTGTTTTCTACTGTATTTTTTAAGGCAGAAACCCAGTCTCTACAGGATTACAGCCAAATATGTGCAACATCAGGGTACACCTGGAAGTCATTAAGACCTGCATTTCAAATCCTACGGCAAGGGGGGGTGGAAGACTCCATCCTCCCCCTTCTCGGTGTTGACACCCTGTTTCTATTAGGGTAACCTTGAGCCAAAGGTGTTCAAAATAAGGACTCAAACTGCAAACAAACACATTATAAAGACCTCTGCAGTACTGCTCCAGGGTAGGGTCAGAGGCCAATTACGCCAGGCTGAGATAGAGAAGGACAGAAACCTCATAAAGGACCAGAAAGTTCCCAAAGAATGATGCAAAAGCTTTCAGGGATGTTTAAGCATGCAAATATTTAACTTTAAAGTGTGCAGAAATAATTTTTTTCTTGATCATGTTCACTTAAAAATCTTTACTTGAGGTTAGAACATAAAATCAATTATTTATTCTTCCACAGTCATTCTCTTGAAAATTAGGCTCAATTCCACAGCTTGTTTGGATCTGTTTTTTAAAAAACAAAAATGCTAATATGATTTAGAACTCCTTTATGTATTTTTTTTTTTATATATATATATATATTTCCTGGTAAATTGTGACTTGATATAGATATGAGATGCCAGATTGTTGGAAGCAAAACAGAAATTGCACTGTGAACTGCCATACCAGCTGGTAACCACATTTTCTAGAAAATCTGTGGGCAGGCTGTCTTGAGAAAACAGAATGGGAGCTAAAATTGTTGCTATTTTTGTGTGATAAGTAGATAACTGAAAAGGCAAAACACAACAATTTCACTTTGGAAGTGTTAATTTTCGAACTATTCATATTTTTTCCTCTCTTTACATTGGCTTTGCCACAAAATACTTTGTTCACCCTTTTTAGCTAACATATATATATCTAGAAAATTGGCTTTTCATCTTCTATTCATCTCATTTCAAGTCAGGCGCAGTACCCCAACACACTATCGTAAAGAAATGAAGAGATGGCTGCTGAGCTCAACTTTTGTACTTGCAAGACAGCAGCTTTTTTTGGAAATCGTATTGATTTTAACGAGAAACACCATAGCTCTGCTGCCACGTTTGACTTATATGTGTTTATTATATGAACAACTTGATCACTTTTTTTAGCATAAAATCCCGATTTCTCCATTCACAGAGCAAGCCGCCCTTTGTTTCCTTTTAAAACAGTTGAGATCGAACAGAGTCCCAAAAAGGCTGGTACGGTACCTGCCATAGCATGCAAAAAAATCCCTGACTAATTGATCTGCAACTCATGCACGTGAAACTAAATCCAACCATTTAACTAAGGTGGGAGACTGTCCTCTTTAACTGGGGCAAGAAACTATTTTGAGAAGTTTGGGACATCAAACTGGTTGAAGGGCACCAGGCAACGTCGCGCAGGAAAACAAGGGTTATTTTTGCATCCTCCCAGATTCTTCCCAGGGCTGCGAGCGGTGCCGCAAACACCCCAGCTCCTGGCTTTCCCCCACGAGAGGATGGAGGGGCTCGTCTCCCACCCCTTTGGGCAGAGCCCGTCCCCATTCACCCTCGCGAGGCTCCGACCTCTGCTCCGCGCGGTCTCAGCGCTGCTGGGGGAGCAGCCCCGAAGTGGCAAATACGTGGTTTAAAAAACAAGTCTGGGCTCTAAGCAGCTGTCTAGCCACCGCTCCCGGGTCACTTCCAGGTAAACAGCGACAGACTTTTGGCACTCGGAGGCAGGTGGGGGAGGCTGTGATAAACCTTGTTTGTCCAGGTGCACAGCTAGACGTGGGGTTTGCTGGTTTTCTCCAGAAAACGGCAAGGCAGTACCGTAGGCTCTCCCCTCCGCCTGGCTGCGGGCTTTCGTGCCATCCCTGCCGTCCCACCCGTCCCTGGGAGCTTTGAGGCTTTAAGCACGTTGGGGAAAAGCTTTTTTCAGTTTAAGCAACACAAAGAAAAGACTAAGGGAATCCTGCACCTTAACCCTGGCAACAGGGTAGATTTGCCTTGAGTAACCCTCTCCCAGCAAAGCCAGATGGCTGAATGGGGTGAGAGCGCAATGTTTGCCTCTTGAGCATGATTTCATTATTATTATAACTTACAGAACTGATTGTTAAACGCGCAAGTTTCAGGGCTAAGGCCATATGCAGCCACTGCTGGAACCACCGTGAAAAAGTGATAAAGGATGAACCAGAGCAGAACTCGTTGTAAGGCAAAGAGACACATCAAGGTTGTGACTGATACGGTTGTGTCCTGGAAGTGTAAATAAATGTGAAATGCAAAGGGATTTCATTCCTGAAGTCTTACAAAGACTTTGCAAATTAAGAGAGGAAGAGAACATTTTCTTTGCTGCTCCACACACACACAAAGGATCTGCCCCATGAAACCGCATTCATTTTTATGAATTTTCTTTCTTTTGCAGCACATAACCCTGTCGACACATAGCACCTTGTCTGGTACCGAACACAAGTGCAAAATATTTCAGAGTGAAGTGTTTCCTTGCCATGCTTGCACGGGGAGTAACGGGAACACAGAGCAAGAAGGTCTACAGAGGCGGCTGGGGGTCTCTCCTAACACCCAAAGCGTGGCCAAAAAGAGCAAAGCCGCCTGTTTCGGTAGCTGGACCCCTTGGTGAAGACAGGGAGGGGAGCAGGGGCCAAATAACTGCTCTGCCGAGCCCTCACGGATTCCTGCTTCTTCTTGGGGCGGTTCAGTTTTGTATGTGTCCTGTCTTAAATTACAATTTAGACTTTGAGAAAAATTGCAAACAACGAGGTGAGTGTACTGCTTTGTACGCAGCGAAGCTGAGCCATGCCAAGGCTGCCCTCAGAAACGGGGATGTTTTGCGCTGGGTTAGCAGAGAAAAGATACTTTTAAAGTAAAATCTTTGAAGGGTATCAGGAGCAAATCCCCTTGTGTTTACCATGGACCTCTGGGACACACGAATACTGGAAATAACTGCAGTAGTATTATCCAGTGGTCTTAAGGAGCTGGAAAGTATTTGAGCAAGCACCAGACTTCTGCCTTGACTCCTGTTTTCCCAGGCCTGCAGCTCTAAACGTCGGACCAAACCACTGTCAAAAGCCAGGCGAATATAAACTCACATCATTTCATGGTTAACTCCATATATTTAATTACACATAGAGTTAGCGAGCTAGTGTGTTTTAGTTAAAATTATACTGGCAGGCAAAACTCTCTGTAGCATTTAATACAATTGAGCAAATGTTTTCCTCCTGAAAGCGCCCTGGGAGGCAGGGAGAGTAGGTTAACTGAGGTACTTAAAACGTGAAAAGCACATGTAAAGTATCACCAAATATATTTTGAGTTGCATAAAAGATACGCCTTGTTCTAACAGCTAACTCTTAAACTCTTAGAAATTAGAAACACCTGCACAGTGTGTCTCAATGCTATATTTATTTGTCTGTGAATATTTATAAGCATTTAAACTACTAATGTTGTTGGCATTGTTAAATCTTGATTGTGAAGTTTGTAAATATTCAAAAGAAGCAGATGTTTACTAATCCCATTTACCTTTAAGGGAAAAAAATGTAAAACTGGAACGAAAGCAGATTGTTAAACTGTTTTCCCAACAGAAACAACCAAAATAAATTACTGCAATCTGAAGACTATAAAGACTGACTTCAAAGGTCAAAGGATTAAAGACAGTCTAAACCATGAAATGCATTTTATTAGATTAATAAAACATATGATTTTGCTAACTTAATTATACGAACAAATTAGCTGGAAAGGAACTTCAGAGCTTGCCATCCCAAATTAACGCCGGCTATAGCGAAGGTGCAGCAGCTACTGACCCGCTCTCAGCTAGCTTACGCGCTTCCATCTCCGCACAGAGCCATCGCGAAAGTGCGAATAAAGGAAAGAGCGAGGAGGGTTCTCGGGAGCGGGGGGCGACGGCGGCGGCGTGAGCCGAGCCCCGCGCGGCTGTACGGCTGCCAGGGCTATTCACGGTCTTCAAAGGACTTGGTGCTGCTCTGGGACCGAAGCTATAGAGCAGGCTCAGGCGGTGCCAAGGAGGCCCACTCTTGGCTCCGCTGAGTAACCAAAACACTAATTCAGTTCTCTGTTCATCTGTTTTAAATCATGCTTTTAAGTGTATTTATGTGATAAAGAATTGAAGCTGTTTCTTTTGGCCATCTAAATAATTGGGACACTCTCCTTTTCAAATAGATTGACATTTAAGTACAACAAGCACATTGAA
Source organism: Phoenicopterus ruber ruber (assembly GCA_009819775.1). Taxonomy (NCBI): domain Eukaryota; kingdom Metazoa; phylum Chordata; class Aves; order Phoenicopteriformes; family Phoenicopteridae; genus Phoenicopterus; species Phoenicopterus ruber. The sequence continues at coordinate 17,334,722 of CM020227.1, read as the reverse complement.
AAGTGAATTTTGGCTCGCTGAGCCTTGAATTTGCTTAACTCTTTCAGAGCTTAATAGTGGCTCTTTTCAAAGTCAGGTTTCTTAAGGAAACATAAGCCTTCCAGGGCCCAATCCTGTTCCCATAGAATTCAGGGAAAGCCTGATTTAAAACAAGCTCAGGAGCAGCGTTGTAGCGTGGACTGTTTTACACAAAAAAAGGGAAATTATTTTCAGATAAAAGACTGCATTATTCAATTTGTAAAGAAACTCCACCCCAAACCAAGTGACTGAAAAGCTATCGTTTACTCCCACTACATCAGCAGAGATGAAGAAATACAAGGAAAAAAAGTACACCTTTAAAGTAGGGTGGTAACGTCTCAGGAGACAGCAGCAGAAAGAAATGCGTTAGTGCCACATTTTGCAAAATCGCTCTCATGAGCTTTATGAAAGTTCAGATTCACATTCACGTGGTTAACTCACCCGCACAGATAGAGCTGGAAGGAACAGTGCCTCCCCAGCTCCTTCTGCTGGGACATTAAACATGGCAAGGTTATCATTTAATATGCCGTCACTGAAGAATTGATTTATGGCCTTGGAGGGGTGGTGGGTCTCTCTTTCCCAATACTTCACAATTTGCTTGGACAACACTGGAAACAAATCCTTAACATTTCTTAAGTAGAAAAACTCGATAGTGCTAATCCCAGTAAAATAATTTCATATTTGTCTTCCTCCTTAAGTGCAGTTCACTACAGATACATGCTTTGCTGATCCATTTCCCCCTTCGCTATTTCAGGGTTTACATACTGGATTGAAAAAAAAAAAAAACGAAGCTTTTGCCATTTTTACTTATTCTTTGTTCCTCAGACTCACTATCTTGTGACAGTGAAATAGCATTTCACTTCAATAGCATCCCCACCATGTGCTCACCCCACTAGTAAGCCCCCCTCAGAATCCACTAAGTTTTAGTCTAGCGAAATGTGAAGTGACGCAATGTCCACTAAAAACTAAGGATTAGTGCTGTTTCCAAATGAGAGAACGCTTTGAAAGGTCCTCCTGATTGCTATTTTGGCCTGCATATACATCCTCGCACAAAACCAGACTTTTTTCTCTTTGTTTGTTTCTTTTTTAAAAAACACCACCCTAATGTGTCATCAGCTCTGGATAGGAAAGGAGATGTACACGATTGCAACATTTTTAATTTTCAAGGTCATGTAGCCCAAATCCTAAAGGAAAAGCTCTCTTGGGTCCGTGCAGCAGTGGCCGAATATGCAAACAAACAGCTAGATCTGGAAACAATTTCAGCTTGATTTATTGGGGTTAACCTTACACGGACTTGGGATTTTTTTGTCTTACTGAAAGGAAAGCAGAAAAAACAAAAAGCAGAACCTTCACTTTTTTAGATTGATGATAAAAAGTAATTTCTTACTTATGCAGAGTCGTCCGGCTCTACTTCCCCGCGAGGAGCGGGTTGGACAGTCGTGTCCAGAGCCAGGAAGGCCTTTCCAGCGAAGCCACACGAGATGCTCTCCTGGCTGCGGTGGGGTGCCACGGCAGCATGACGGGCCGCACGGGCCACTCGCTTCTCAGCATGACATGGGCGTGCAGATCTGCCTCCTTAATGTTTAACCCCATCTTTAGCTGTCCTTACCAACCCTTGCTTCTGTCTTCAACCACCCCTGAGTCAGCTGTACGCACAAGCCCAGACTCAGCCAGGTAGCCACCAAAAAGTGTAGGTTTTGCTGCCCTACACCACAACACGTAGCAATACCTACTTTTGCTAATGGTTGCCCTTAGGGGACTGAGAAGACCATATTAATAGTAATTCACGTTGGGATGCTCTGAATCAGCAAGACTCATAACAAAATGAAAATAGCAGCAGCTTTGCATCATTACTACTCTACCCCTTGTGGATTTTCTGCTAGTGGCAATCTCCCTGAGCTGGCGTAGACTAAAATATTCTCCTCTTAATACCATTCTCCCTCTCTCCAACTCCTACACTCAAAGAAAGCTGAGTTTACTAAGTGGCACTACTTTCTTATTTTAATGAATGCATGCAAAGCATATTTAGATGAGTACTAGAGCGTAGAGGCTTAACATCAAGCTTTCTCATTGTAGATCCCGCACTCTATTCACTATTTGTACAGTTTTTAGTCAAAAGAATCTCATGCTACAAGCGCAGTCAGAACAACAGCAAAAAGAACAATCCCTACTATTTACTGTGTTAGCTCTACCAACAATCTTCTTGTCACCTCTGAAGGTTAAATATTGGGATAACAGCCACTGGTAAAACACAAACTGGCATTAGCGCTTCGAGCGAGAACAACGGCAAGATCCTCACTCGCACCCCTTTGGTACAAAACATGCGCGGGTTTCTTTGTCAAGCCGGCGAGATGCTAACCTTGTTTATCTGCGAATGCAAACCAACATTCCCCATCCAGCAGTGTCAGCCTGCCCTTTGTGCGGAACCTCCGTTCCCCCCGTGCAGCAGAACAATGCCGCTTTTGTGCGGCCAGTGGAAGGCCATGGGAGTCGGGATTTACTGCTCCGGCAATTTAATCATAACCTTCATATTTCATGGCTTATTCAGTTTGCGTTCTAAAACAAAATATATAAAATGCCAGAACTTTTTCCTTGCTTCTCATATCTGTTAACTGATACTCATTATCACTCACTTTCCAAAGACGACTTTTTACTACAAACGCAGGAAGGAAAACCCCAGAAACAAAACGCACAAAACGCTTGCTCTGGTAGCACAAAGCGAAGGATATAGCTTTAACAGCTTTCACTGAATTGCCTTTTTGTGCACCACGCAAGAAAAACTAGCTGTACCTAATATCCTAAGTATTTCTATGCCCACATTCAATCAATCTACAGAGAGCAGAAGTTACAAACCTTTTAACATTTGAAAATAGGTATTAGAATAGTAATTTTCTAACCTTTATTCATTGCAGGTGCAGGCCTCGTGTGTCTTTAGCACGCATTTTTAAAGGAGATTTACAAATAGCTAAAGCAGTGGCTCTGAACTGCAGGCGGCCATAATACGGGAAAGATAACATGCAAGTGCCGAGTGAATATTACAGATCTGTTCCTGAAATGAGCTGAAAACCTATGATCCAATTAAGTCAATAGAAAACACAGCTGCTCGAGCACTCTAGGGCCCAAGCTGTAAATCTGAGTGCTGAACACCGCCTCTTTTTTTTTATTTTTTTCCCTAAGGAGGTTACCTGCTTATCCAGGAGCGGTACTCGGGCACGGTCCGCGTGCATCGGGGCAGCTCCCGCGGACGCGTTCGCGAGCGGTGCTGGGCCTGGCAGCGTGGCTTGGGGGGGTCGGGTGAATGCCTCTTTTCAGTTTCGGTCCCATGTGGTTTCACACTTCGACCCCACAAGTTCACTTTGAACTTCAGGTTCAAATGAATGCAAAATCCCAACACAAAAGACAGTCAAAACCACTGCTTATGGTGGGAGAATGAAGCCTAACTGTGTATCAGATGGTTTTAAACAAAAAAATATGAATTAATCTCATCGTTTCAATGAATGTTTCCATGCTATGAAAACAGAACACTGCTACTCCCTCCTTAGCTTCAGTACGAAAGCCTCTTAACACCACCATTGCATTTTTCCACGTGCTGGCTTCTAGGTATATATATGCAGCCATTAAGTTTCATATCATGACTGTTCAAATGTACTCAGATAGTATGTACAACTGCAGTAAGATTATTTTTTGTTTTCATATGACTATAAATAGTATGCCTGCACTGGACTTACAGACAAATCTAAATCAATGTTATGCTAGGTCAGTCCTTACGTTGCATGTATTTGTATATTTATACCTGTATCTGTATCTGTGAAACGGGGAAAGGGGTGACATTTATAAGTAATTAACCAGTTTAATGAACATCAGTCAAGAGAGAGAAATCAAGTTTAAATTCAAGTCTATCCTTTGCTCCCAAAGCCAGAAGAAACTTTGTGATCATTTTGTTTTTCCAGCAAAACACATAGGCAATGACTGATAACGGGCATTTATTCTATCTCAGGTTACTACGCAACTATTTGGCTAGGACTTAACCCTACCGAATTCCAAGTTGGTTTAGAGTTTTACTGCAGGGAAGTTTGAAATTCTCTCACAGACAGTCGTGTTCCAGCACTCTTAATGCTGCTTTGATAATGCCAAAGCACTGGGCTGCTTGTTTCATGTAGTTCAGAATAACGCAACACTTCAGCAAGATACAAGTGAACGCACAGCTCTAACTAGAGCCTGATATCTTGCATACTTGTATTTCTGCATCTAATTGACACATTCAGTTTGGGGATTGCATGGAAAAAAGTCAGTCACTTGAATATAAAAACTGCGACAGGATATGTAACCAGTCATCTTCAGGGGAAAAATAAAAAATTCTGTTCACAATCAAAACAAACTCATGAGCCAAAAGCAAGGCAGGTGGCTTCGCCTGTGTTTGCTGTGCTAAACTGTGAAACTAAAACTTTTGAAAAATCAAGACCTCCTCCCATGTATAGCTGCCATTGGAGAATTTGTTTCAGCCTTTGCATTCGATATACACTTGCCACGTATTGATTTTTTTTCCTTCAAAGATAATCTTTTGACTTTCCAACTGCAAAGAAGAAACATTGTCAGACTGATTATGAGGAAGCTCACTAACAGTTCATGCATTTGATGCTCTGGCTATAATGTTGTACAAATCTAATGTCATAAGTCCTGGATCATGTACAAATACAGAAAAGAGCATCAAAGACGCAGCTTTTCCCCGCGTATCGGTCTTTCAGCTTGCAGAAGACTCATTCCTTTCAAAACACGCTGGAATAACTGACTGGCTGCACTGAAGCCCATAACAGCCTTTATATATAAGCCTTTGTATGACATTATTGAATGTCTTGAAGCATTTTAAAGTTTTATTGTAGCATTTGAAATCAACAAGGCAATTAGTGCGACCTGAGACCGTGACTGGTCAAACAAAATTGCCATCAATAGTACTTTGTAAAAGTCAATGGATGTCTTGGGTTTATGGGCCAAGTGTAAGTGTGTGTCCACAGACACACCTTTTCATTTTTATAACTGTAGCTTAGGTTTTAAGGAAGAGTCCATATTCCTCAAGTCAACTTTTATCACTGTTTTCTGATATAAATGACAACAGGGGAGAGAGAGAATGGAGATGATTAGACCTGACGATAATATGGGTAGAGGAGTGGGGTTTTCCCCAAACTAGTAAGGGGGATAAATAATAAACATATGCTTGTATTTTAATAAGGCCTTTCTCCTAAGATATCAAAACAGTTGAAAAAGTACCATATATGTCCAAAACCACCATGAAAAGTGTTACGTGCCATTGAAAAGAAAACCAGTAATAAGACTTCTACCCAGAACAGCAGAGGCAAAGGTGAAGGTACAGCGACAGATTCCTCACTGCCAGCCATAGGCTTGAACAGACATTTCAGCAGAACTGATGTCCACAAAAAAGTTTCTGTAATGGGAGGGAGGACTTCATACACGTCTTACTGCACATGAGCAGACATAAATAAGCATACATTCTCTGGACCTTTCAATATGTACAGGAGATATCTGTAATCAATGCTACCACCACATGCAGCTAGCTGGCTTTTGGTAGATGACATATGTTCCTAATTTGTTTCCTGCATAACCAGAAGGTGTGTTTACTGCTACGAAATCAAGTTAACATTTACAAAGCATAATTATCTTTAAAAAATGACTTTGCCATAACTTTCAACAAACTCAAAATAGACTGGAAGAGAAACAAGGACTGCTGTATCTTATTAAAGTTAACATTTTATTGAGCAGGTGGAAACAGAAGTCAGCTGTCTGTTCTTAGTTTCTTTCCTCTCTGACCTCTCCTGGGAAGGGATGTATTCTAACAACTGAGAAACAAGTTTATCCTCATTTTTTGTTTTTATTCTGGTGTAATTCTGGTTAAAAGTTTTGATTCACAATAGTCAAGATCAAAACCAGAAACATGTAGGTGTCCTACAGGCTACAAAACTTCCCACTTCAGTTTCTAGCCAAAGTTTATAAAATCAAGCTGAGACTGAAGCATATCATAACTGCAAGACATTAAATGTGAAATTAAGTGACAGATAAGTAATCTAACAAGACAATCACAACGACAAGAGTTTATTCATCTCTGCTTTTCAGAGTCACATCTACCTATAACTTATGGCATACGTATTTTCATAATTTGATGCAACATTTGCATTAGTTTAATCAAACACTTTCAGAGCGCCTGTTTCATTACTTGTGTGGCACTATATCAATTGCACTTTACTCACTTCCCTAATCAAAGAGTATCTGAATTCTTTGGACTGGACAAATGGATATAGATTTTACAGGAACTGAACAAACTAAATGCATATGCGTTATTTTAACTGTGAAGCATTTATATTCCCTCATAGCTGTGATTTCTAATCCAACGGGCTAATATTATTCACTGAAAAAAAAATCACATTACAGTACAGTAATTTAAAGGGATAATAAACATATAACACAATAAATAGTAACGTTCTAAGCTCTTGCCATTCCGACAAAGCTGTGATTCAGTCAAGTTCAACCATGGCTCTGGAAGTAAGCCATTCCTATTCATCAAAATGAAAAAAAACATATTAAGACCCATTGATTTCAGTTGGATTTAAATACAAGTTTAGGTTCTGGATGGATTAAAGGCAAGCACACTCCTGAACTAGAGCCCAAGGACATACACACTAAATGATGCCACAACTCCAATGTTACTTCAACTATTCTCTGTTTAAAGTTCTTTCAATGAAATCTTGCCATTTCTCTGTGCGCAAATCCTTCATGCATATCACCCGTGGCAAAGGGTGGCAGATCACGTTATTGCTTCACTTATGTTCCAGACTTTCCTATTGCTTTATCTTGTCAACAGCCTATAGTTATATATCATAACATCCATTCTATGTTTTATTACCCTACCCAACAAGTACTACGCTGTAGCATCAGAAAACCTTTACAACTGCCATTAAGTTCGTCTAGACAGAGATTTTTTTTTTCTTAATTCTTTTCATTGCAGAAATGTCTCTTATTTCCTTTAATGACACATTATAAGTTCACTTTAGAAGGAGACTTGTGCACAGTGTGGTTGACACATACCATATAGAAACTATTGGAAAAATTCTTGTTGATTCTGAGGTGTGCTTATATACAGTTATAAAATACGCTTCTTGGATACTTTAAGAGAGTGTGTGTGTGTGTGTGTGTGTGTCCCGCCTTTTCCAATATTGAGTGAAAAATCTATGAAGTCTACTGCAGCTAGCTAAGTCAGTCTGCCCCATATCCTACATCCAAGCTCAGTGTGAGAACCTGCCACGCACCAAGCAGGAGACACTAGACATGAGATACGCAGCGGTGCTGCCCTTTGGCCCATGAATCCTTTCCAAATCTATAGTAGGGCAGAACTGCGTAATGGCATCCAGCAGACTAACGCCAAAAGGAGTTCCCAAGGTGGGCTCTATATGATTGTTTAAGGGACTTCTAAAGAAGTTACTGATATTGTGTACCCAAAAAATAAATAAATTAAACATTTCCAGGACACTTCTGGTTCACACCCCCAACTGGTATTTCTTATGAGGCTCTACCAAGTCTACGTACTTCCTTGGACGCTACGGCACCACGCTCTTCATCTCTTCCCGGTGCTGGAGAGGCAGAGCACAAAGGATAGAAATGCGGACACTTGGAGGACTTGCCAATTCTACCGACGTTGGTGGTAAAACGCTACTTCTCAGGGCAGTCAGTCATCCTGGCGTTTTGGACAGTGCGCGGGTGGCGGGCAGGCGGCCACGGCGCGAGCGCAGAGGCAGCCCGCACAGGCACCCGGGCCGACGCGAGCAGGGGTCTCAGACCTGCCAGCACAGCCACCTCTGCACAATGGCCACAGGAAAACAGCTGTGTTTCTCATGCTGGCAAAATTTGGGTTTTCCCAAAATTTTTCCCATGGTAAAATGACCATCAAGCTTTGAAGGTGAAAGTGCTCAAGGCAGAAGAAATGAAAACTATTTTACTGTACATTTTAGCTTCAGAATATTTTGCACTTAAAACAACTTTGAAACACATGTAGTCCTGTGCCAGAGTAGCTATTTTTCACATACACCAGCAAATATATTTTTGAAGAAAACACAAGAAACAGGAGGCAGGGGGAGGCTGGGCAGATTTTGCCCCAATATTAAATATTAATATTAGTTAACAAGTTACTGAAAATCAATATTAAATAAAAATAGTATTTGTTTTGTAGCTCCATGTGGCATCTTTTCTCTTAATACAGGAGTTTTTATGTGGCATTTAGAAGCTTTATTGTTTCAATAGCAAAGGTAAAGAGGTTAATTCCTCTTTAACAAGGGGCTCTCCCCCCCTTTCCCTCCCCCCTCTCCTTTTTGGCTCAGCCTAAATTTCTAACACTACCTTATGAAATGTAGTATACAGCTTTTAATTGTGCCCAGAGGCAGTACAACTTCAGAGAGGGTTTGGAGCAACTGGCAGAGGATTTGCAGAACAGCTGTGTTCCGGGAACATGTGCAGCGCGGTGCAACAGCCCCGTCAGCACCTGCACCCGCTTAGCGCGCCCGCCCCCGCCGCTCCACGCACGCTCCACATCTGGGATTAATCACCCCTTTTAAAGGAATTAATACTCTTAACGTTTTTATTTTATTATACCTGTAGGAACATGATGCTATATTAAAATCTGCAGCTTATAAGTAGTATTTTGTTCAAGCCAGAGTTACTGGGGGGAATAAAACCTCCCTGTGCTTTGCCAAGAATGAATTGTTTTAATATCCCAACATTCAATATTATTTATTATTAAAGTCGAGTGCTGCTTTGGTGAGTAACTGGCTTTCTCGTGCTTTAACCTCCTTTTCCCCACTGAACTCTACCTTACAGTTTCAACATTTGCTGGAAATAAGCCCCATAGTTCCTCCCCCCATCATTTGCTCAGTGTACTCTATTCATGTTGGGAGGTTCAAAAAAAAAGTCCTTTAAAAATGTGATATTATTTAAATGTCATTCAGTTCCAACAGCGGTATTTGCTTACATAGTTTAGACAGCACAGAACTCTATTCATGCATGAGTTATGCCACATTAACCATTTACGATAGATTTTCATGTTAATTCTACAGGGGAGGAATCATATTAGATTTGCCCATTTTGTGTAACTTATAATGGAATTCAGCAACATGAGTCCTGCTCATTATAATGATGGGGACCAGAGAGGCAAGCTGAAGAGAAGAGGAGGGAAATCAGCTCTGTTATTAATTCATTAAAACACAAAAATTTCCCAGAAGTCAGACACCCGAGTGAACACTTTTGAGGCAAAACCACAAAGATTTGCCGCTATTGCTGGCATTTGGGAGTGCACCAGAATTCAGCTCTAATAATTGCTCTGAATCAACAGTTTATCCCAAAATCTGATGCACCAAGATCCACAAGCAATAGAAAAATACAATGCTAATACTTTCTGCATTATTCTACAGAGCCAAAGAGGCATAGTGTTAAACCTTGTCTTGCAACATTTCACACTAAGAATGTTTTGGTTGGTAAGTATGAAAGGTTTTTGTCTTGAAACCCACCATTTATCCAAGAATTGGAACAGAAGTATTTATCCCCCCAAACCTCTGGGTAAATATCATCCCAGGTTTCTCAATATGTATTTACTTAATTTGAAAATTTAGTTTGCAAAAGTATTTATGGCATGAAAGATTCTGAAAATTAAGCAAAGAAGTACAACATCCAAAACCAGTGCAAACATTTTGCCTTGGGATTTATTTTCCCAGTGGAAGATACAACATAGTCCTTTTGCATTCCATAATTCAGTTGCTTAACTTTGTTCTACTGAGCTGGAATTGTTCAGCAGCGAAGTAACTCTTAAGCCAAAGCTATATTGGTCATGACCACTCTTAAGGCTAATTTTTCTTGTAACTCAGAACTGGCCAACCTCAGCAGCCTTCTAGTCCCATCTATCTACGTTGGGTACCCTCTTCTTGAAGCAGATGGGCTGCAGCACAAGACTAATCCTTTTTTGGCTCTCTGCCCAATGTCTTTACCAACTTTGCTCAGTTGTTCTTCCTTCTGAGCAAACTTCCCTATTTCTGTCATAGTGTACAGTATATTTATAGTGACTGCAGCCTAAAAATCTAAGTACTTAATTAAATACGCGCAGTTCTATTTTGAGAGTTACCATACCCTGCTTGAATATTATGCACATTACATATTTTAACAAGGAAGAGAGAAGGGAAAATCTTGCTGCTCCAGCCCATGCTGGCAGAGAAGCCTTCCTGACTCACCGAATTTCTCACTCCCCCTCACCTCGGGAACAGCCCCCAGGAAAAATCCACTTAACTCCACAGGATCCCGCAGCACCTTTTGTTGGGACTTAACCCTTTTACTGGAGGCGGTGAATGTGTTTTTAAATTTACTTGTTGTTTCTTTATTATTCTATCATGGTGTTGTTACAAGGGCATGACAGATGTGTGTTAATTTAAGCCTCAGCTAGTTCCTGTCACCCTGATTTTAATGGAGCTGAACAAGTTCATACGCCACTATCTAACTCATCGGGAAGTCAGCATCAGGCTGATTTATGCAATGGGCAAATCCACGTCTCTTACCGAACCTGCAGCCCAGCCTTAACAAAAATGGAAACAAATGCATTATAGTTGCCCGTACAAGCCAAGTCAGTGGTCAAAAAAGAAGGGGAGACTCGACTAAATCAGTAAATGCACACTTGCACAACTGTAGTTCTGGAGCCGCAGCACAGTGCCCGTCGTTACCAGAAAACAAAACCTGATGGGCAGAGGTCGGGACAGGCTGCGTGTAATTTTAAGTCCTGATGACTGGGGATGGGGTCAAGGGGGTGAACGACGCACAAATCAAGCATTCCTGTTTTTCCCAATTTCTACTGAGGTTCGGGGGTGGGTGGGTTGGTTTCTTCTCTTTGAATACTTTCTTCACTGACGGTAGGATGCACGGGGAGGAAGCTGGCCCCGCGCCGAGCAGGAGGGGGGACGAGGTGACCTCCAGAGGTCCCCTCCAGTCTAAATTTTTGTATGACTCTAATCAAAGCTCTCAAGAGATGCTGGATCTGGCAATGCCAAACATACCCAGGAAATGTAAAATTAGAACTGATTACCAAGACGCTTGTAAACCAGAACCCTCTGATGCCATTATATGGTCATCTAATACTTGGACAGAAGCCTTTGCTGCCTGAAAAATGTTGGATGGAGCAGACTAATTTCAAAACACTATTTGCTGCACTGCCAGCTTTTCCCTAGGGAAAATAAAATTGCAGAGATCTTGGGAACTGGTAAATTTGCCAAGCTGGAAGTCAGGTTATGAATTCAGAAAACATTTTTTAAAAATACCAGTAATTAGATGGTAAATTGAGAAGTAAAACTAGATCTCAGAACTATAGGAATAGATTACAACAGAAGCAGTATTTTCAAAAGTACTAAAGTGATGTAGAAGCTTATATCTTGCTACTAAAAATAAGGACCCTGGTCCTCAAGCCCTAAGAATAGCTCTGCACTAGCAATTTATGTCAGCGTAACAAAATAGTCTTTGGACATGAGTCTTTCGACATATCTCTGCCATCAGAAATCCCAGTATGTATAAACATCCTGAGGAAAAGTGCTTGTACTAGTCAAGCAACACAGAAAAGTCCTTTTTTTTTATCATTAGAAGCTGTATCTAAAGTAAAAGGGCTTGCTATGGTAGCCATGCCCCTCAGTTATTGCAGCAGACCCTTTTGTACAGCCCAGTATTTAAGCTAATTCACACTTGACAATTAGGCATTTTGGTGCTAAATAATTTTGGTGCTTTAGGAAACTTTACTGAAGAGCAAGATGGGTGCAGATTGCTTAATAAAATACTTTTAAAAAAACCAAACAAGATCCAGGAATACCCGTATGATTTGTTTCCCTCCAGGGAAAGGAGATTCACATCTACTTTCATTTATGAAAATCTTGTGACTAAATTTTGATATAAAAGATCAAATTTGTTTAGAAAAAAAGTTTATCCTACTCCTCAGAATAAATCTCAAAAATCCCAAACAGCACAGCCTGCAGAACCTCAGGTGGCCAAAGACAGGGCAGGACCAGGCGAGCTACACATCACCTAAGAGAAGTCAAAGCTTTTAAAAGGCCAAACCACTATTTTTCCCCAGCTTTCAGCCTAATCTCCCAGGCATTTATTACATATTTTACTACTTTCAAGTAACAACAATTTTTATCAATAGTCCAGCAGCCTCCATTTTCTATTTGGCAGAAGACAGAGTCACTTTTGATGGGAAATGGTATGTATTCTGGGACTAGACATGGTCAGATTTACTTGGCACTAACCAAGACACTGCTTAAAGTCAGGTTTATGGAAGTAGAAAAAGCAAAAGGCGGCTGAAAAAACCTGATCGTGTGAAGAATTTACCTTTGGTTTAAAACCAGAGTGGCAGAGGGCTGTGCCCTATGCGCTATCCATTTGTCAACACATTTCCGTAGAGTAAGTCCTTGTTACACGTTACCAGTGGGCTCTCCCAAAAGCTTTCTATGCTGCATAACATGGGGGGAGGCACGGCAGGACGGAGAGAAGGAAGCTTTGCAGGAGCACGTGTCCTGACTCAGGTATTTGTATCCTAAAGGGAAGATGCTGATTCATCACAATTTTCCCCTTATACAATAGCTGTTATTTATCCAATCTGACTGAGATATTTGTCGCTGGTTTAAATTCTACTTACTTTGTCTGACCTTGTAATTACTGAAAGCATGGATGCTATTCACGATGAAGGCAAATTCCGTGCAATGCTCACGTTCCTGGATGTCAAGTAACCTATGCTCCAGAGCCATCTCATAAGTCCGTGATTTTTTCACTCTACAAAAATAATTTTACAAACGCTCACTCACTCACCCTCTTCATGATTGTCGCAATTTCTGCCAGAGAGAGCCCAGGGCTGGTAAAGTTCCAAGCAGGGCTTAAACATACTCAAGAGCTTCAAAGAGAAATGCACACAATGCTATTGATGTCAGCCTCTCACTTTAATAAATGCTTAAACGCACAGCATTAAAAATAACCAATCAAGGCTTTTTCTTTGCCGTCCTCACTCTTACAGTGATCCCGAAATCGGTGTTAAAAAAGAACACTACAACTAGTACTCCTGCGTAGCATTCAGCATGCTCAAAGTCACAATGTGATTTTCATTAGAGGGAGAAATGTTTGGAAAATTGTTATATGAAATCCATAAATCTGAAGATAAATAACGAAAATGAAACTTCCCATGAAATGCCCCAGTGTTCATTTTATTTAATATTCTCCATTGGTGAAAATAAATTAAAAATGAACAAGACTTGTTTATGCCTGCCTTACACTATTCTCTGCATTTGAATAGCAACTGCATATTAATTTATCAGGATCCCATAAATTATAATTAGCCAGGAGGATTAACAACATAAATCCTTGAATTTAAAACCAACCTGCCCTGCTCTCTCTTCCCTTAGCCCTAAAGTGAAAAAGAGCCATAAAACCCATCACCGCTGTTTGATCCATTAAACTCATGAGACACTCTTATTTCAGCTGAGCTACTGGAGGTAGACGCTTTGCAAAATCTTTTTTAAAGTTACAGCAGCCTTCCTGGAAGCCAGCAAGCGCGTGCACAGGAAAGGCCCAGCCTGAACATGGGAGATGACTCTTGCTCTTTCCACTGCATCACTAGCTGACACCAGGGAGGCTTCTCAGTATGCAGGAAATGGGCAAAAGATCTTACTAGTAAAATAGGTGAAACACAGAGGTATCATTTCCTAAGCACACCTTTGTGAAGATAAAAGGAAAATTCTAACTAAAGCGGCTACACATTTCACCGTACGTGCAGACCTGGTAACCATAAGGATGTTCTGCGGGTGTAGCAGATGCACTGGAATCGGGACACAACCCTTTCGTTACAACTTTAACATCCCTAAGCATCAGTTAGGGGCAAAACCGCTAATGTCCCCACATACATACGAATCGCCTAGGGTATTGCACTGATACTAGTTACCCTAAAAGTTTAAAGTGCTTTGGCAGAAATGCACAACCCATTTGTACGTGTAATCAGGGACTTCAATCACAAATACAAACTCTAAAACCAACTTCCTTCCACCACACTCCTGAAAGATTTACGTGACAGTTGTGAAACACTGGATAGCAGCAAAGCTGAAACCTGCCAGTCCCACCTGAACGCTCAGGTCTCGTCTAGCGCGCCAAGGCGCTACTGAGCTGCCGCCCTGGGAGAACAAGCCCACACCAATGCACAGTGAGGATACTGCAATTTAAAATGTTATTTTGAAAGGCAGGATGTATCTGCTAGTTTGATACATTAGGTAAACAACTAAAGAAGTCGGTTTGGACAGGTTTTATTTTTGGTAACAGGCTGCTTTGCAAGAGTCAGACTGCAATGTGAGCAACCCAAAGAAAATCTTTAACAGGCACAGCAATTTATATTAAGGACTCGCTTTTTTCATTTGTTGCTTGAAGGAGTTCAAGCACCTCTGAAGACACCAATCCCTTACGGTGCTGCACACAGGGAGCAGGGATGACGCAGAGGAGCCGGAGCCGTGTGCTGCACCTCCCGCGCGCACGCGTCTGGCACAGCCCGGCCAAACAGCACGCAGCCACCCGGTCACCCCCTTGGTAGAATAAGCACATTTTAAAACTAGGAAAGGAGTGTTGCCAAAGGCAGAAAAATGTTAAAGTCAAACCTACGAGCTGAAACATAAAAGGCCCAAGGGAGGAACTGTCAGTTTGCTCCTCCCTACCCAAGCGAGAGCATCGAGGAAAGCCTTTTCTTGCAATGTCACCCAACAAGAGGCAGCCACAACCTGCTCCTCCTTGTTATCTCGGGAACCCGAGAGGGACACGGATGCGGCCAGGGCAAATCTTCACTGGCATCAAGGCTTCTGCTGGCCAACTTGCCAGCTGGCAGCCTGTGGAAACAACCCCTCTCCCTCGCCGACAGCCTGAGCTGGTGTCTACCAGCCTTGGCTTCCCAGCTTTACAGAACGGTGATGAGCTGCAAAGTGAGAAAGCCAAGAAAACTAACAGAAAAAATAGTCACTGAGAAAAGGGTGAGCAGGGAGAGGAATGGCAATACACACCAGTGACAGCCCACGTCTCCAAGGGGTGGGCTTAGGAACAGCTAAAGGTGGTAAGCTTCAAAGCTAGAGCCTGGCTCTGATTATCGGCCCTGATGTTAACGGGTTACCACCTCGGATTTCATGCCGTTGATACCACTCAGGTCTCTTGAGCTGCGGAAAACCTGCGACCTGAACCTGCAGAACAAATCTCTCACAATACTGTTGACTGAGACTATTTTTTCCTCCTCATGATTAATGTTTCAGGGTCTGACAAAATACAGGGGCAGCATTTTCTGAGCTTGATACGAGTTATCCAGGGAGAGGCTGCATCAGGCACACATACAGTACGTGCAGATAAGGCGGCTCAGATCAGCGTGCGATATACCTGCGCGTGCTGCGTACATTAGATGAGCTGAACATGACACGGAGTATTTCTGCTCACTTCACACAGCTGATATTTATCACAGCTCCTTTCAAATGCTTATCTCCATCCTTTGGAGTTCACTTACACCGCGAACAAGGTGAACTCCCAGGTGGAACACGGGCCCAGAGGTGTCAGGGGAGGGTTCCATTCAGTGAAACCAGGATATTACCTGGTTCAGAGAGATAGGGGATACACGCCTCAGCAAAACGTGTTTCTGTAGGATTCTTGTATGTGCAGATAGTATAAATATACCCAGTATGAGAGACACAAAAAAGGAAACCTTTTTCATTATACATACACACACATATATATAAAAAATTAGGATTTTCTAAGCATATATGCACAAACACACAAAACCCTGCCTGGCCTTTCTGTTTGCCCTTAATAATAAAGGTAGAGTAAAGCAGTTTTCATCTTTGGTATTTCTCTTTCCTTCTCAGTAAGAGAAATGAGACCTACCAATTTAGACAGCTATGCTTAGTTGTCCTTACTAAGCACCAAAGTGAATGATTTGACTAAGATTATGCAGCCAAGGGGTCATTCACCTCTCTTAATCAAAATAAATCACAGGTCAAACAAAGTATTTGTCCCCTTTATTTAAGGAAAAAAGAAAAGGAAATCAGGTTGTATACAAGCGAGAAGAGAAAGTAAGTTGTTAGGCATGAACACAAACAGCTTTGCAAATAGAGGCTGGAAATAAGCATCTTCTTAAAAAATTTCACTGCGGCATATTGTAAAGGAAGCTCCTGTATTCATTCCATGAGGGAATAGGAAAGTGCCCTCTCTGTACAAGGCTGCAGAAGAAGGAAAGCTCTGTAAGCCCATCCCAACTCCCTTAATTATTTTAATTGCAGCAGTGTGATGCCAAGGTGCTGAATTACCCCCTCAGGCTCTGGCTGCTTAGCCAGGAGGTACTGAATTAAACTGTCAGAACATGCAGAAAAATTGCAATGGTGCCTGTCAACGGTATTTGTTAAGAGACACGGGTGAGGCTAGTGACTTGTATAGAAAAAGAGCTGCCAATGCAAAGTCGTCAAAGCACAGCACTGGAACTAATGGGGTATTCAGAGGTCTTGTTCTACTTCATTGGTTAAAGCCAACAAAACTCCTGTAATATTTGGGGCGGTTTGCTATTTATGGCTATGGTAATAAAGGCCAGTTAAAGCTGCAAAGCCAGCCACAGTTAGTGGTCCCCACTGCTTTATTTCTAAATGGCTGAGGGGGCAGCATTCCCTGTCAAGCTCTGGTTTTAACAGAGAGAAAAATTTATAAGAAGAAATTAGTATTTAAAATATGAAGAATTCAATGCAGAGTGGGCTACAGTTTTACAATACACTGTTCTAGTTAAAAATAACTACATTTTGGATGCCTTACCCAGATGATTTTGAATTCAGTTATGTCTTAGCTGCAAAGAATTGGCATACAGTTGACAACACAGCCCAGGTTTAGCATCCTCTCTTCTTCACACACGGCAGTTTCTTTCCAGAGACACTTACCAAAGCCAAAGGTATGTTTGATACCAAAATCTACTTTGTAACTTCTAAACCCACGCAACTGCAGATAGCGATCAAAGCGATTTAAAGAATTTCTATTTGCTGTGGGTCTACATGGCTCTCTTTTAGCTATTTTTAGGAGTAAAATCCTGTGCTTGTGAAATTGAAAGGCAGATAACCATGGTTAGAGTCAGCGTGTGGGCAGGTGCCCTGCAAATACTGCGCAGCACAACACATATGCGTTGGCTCCAGTTTGTTCGGTGCCCCGCGAAGCTGGGTCTCTCTGGGGCAGACAAAGCTAGCTGGTTTTTGGGATGGGTGCTAGCTTCTGCAGAGGGGCACACAGAGAACTGCAACCTAGATGAAGGCGATAAAAGATTTACGCTTGGTAGGCTGGCTAAAGGACTAAAACACCAATCTGTAAGCTTTTTAAGGAGCTAATGAACAAACCTAATTTCTTAGCCCTTCCGTTTTTGAGGAGCCGAGCACAGCCCATCTAGAAACCGCAGAGTATGAGCGGTACACAGAAAAGAAGAATTTTGATGCATGCGTGTGGTTGCCGAAGCCACCTTTTTAGCGCGGCAGGGAAGCGGAGACAGAAAATGAGTATTTTCTCGTTTCCTGTAGATGCTTGTCCCTGTCAATGACCATCCAAGCAGCTCTCTGCCCAGCGGGAGCAGCCTCCCGGTTTCCCCACTCAGTCTGCAGAGCTTTGAGAAATGCTACATGTCCCGCCTGGTTTCCCTACTGCCGTATCTCCCAGCTCAGTATGCTTACTGGGATTCTTTCTTAACAGGTCTATATTGCCATAATCCTATAGTCACTTAATGCAATTTTCACTCAGAATATAAGTTCAAGAGAGGTTAACGATCCATTAGTGTATATTTTTAACTAGCTCATTTACATATTGAGTAGCCTGTATTTATTTTATTAAAACCAGCTCACTATATTCAGCTGACTAAATTATGTGAGATATCACATGGATTACACAAGAATTGTTAAGTAATTAATTTTTCCCAGACATGATTCGTAGTTAATAACTATATTTCTAAACAATTATAACTGTGAAATGGTCTCTTAATGAGACTGAAACCTTTGCTGTTATAAGGCCTTTGCAATTACAATGCTCTCTGAGCTTAAGGGTTCATTTCTGTAGTTCCTTTGGAATAAAGTACACGCTACTCCCGGTACGTAATGCAGTACACCAGACCGCAGGAATCACGGTTCAGGCCAGGTTACAAATGTTGTTTCTAAACTGTGTTTGTAACTAAATAGCAATGGCCATGCAAAGGTGCACAATCATGAACTCATATTCCCTTCTTGCCATCTGGGAATTAAAGGAGATTCTTCATTAACTTTAATTAAAGACGTTGCTTCCTTTCAGATGAGGGTGACAATCCAAGTGTATATTAAGCAGCTCAGCCCACGTATTTCCCCCCAGCATTACCCATAGCTCTGTTCCCTCGGTCCACACATTTAACATGCTGTATCTCACATGAAGAAGGGAAGGTAGAGCGATGGCTCCTCGGCACTGGAGACCACACTCCCCCTCCGTCTGTCCATCTCAGTAGGTTCAGCAGGGTTAATCAGTTAGCCACCTCGCTATTTTCCTGGCGTGCAGTTTACTACAATTCCATGGCCTGTCACTAACTTGTGGATATCTGAAGAATATGAGATACGAGAACTGCACCCTCAGCCTTCAGGGTCTGAATCACACACACACATCTGGGAGAGTCTGATCACTCTCCATTTATCAGAGCACAAGTCTGAATGGGATTTATTCCCTTGCACGAAGAACAAATGAGCCAAGCGGCATTTACAAATAGCCAATTTGCTCAAATCTTTTAAAAGGTAAGCCATATGTTGATTACCTTATACTCAGAAAATGTCTTCAAATAGTTTTAAACACTTGTAAGCACGTTTCCAGGATTCGCACTGCTCCTTTCTTCTCAGGAGAGTGGTGGCACATTATAGAATGCCTCTTCCGTGCTCCTCGCCAACATCAAAATCTCTTCACATTGCATTTTTGAATGTCATGTTCACAAGAACACGAGAGGATTTCTGGTTCTCAGTGGGAGAGTGTTATGTTTTTCTGAATGCAAACAAAGGATATTAAAAACCCCGTAGTGTTCATTATACCACTGCAGCCCACCAGAAACAAAAGTATGGATTCAATTTTCCACCACATAATGACTATATCGTGTACAGAACTGGATGAACTAATTTATTACTTAGGAATCGTACTAATTGCTGGCCCCTTCCGCCTTTGGTTGCAGTGACACATGCAGAGAAAGACCAGCTTCAGGGCTAGATACAAATAAGATCTGTCATAAAGGAACGCTGTCGTTATTCGATCAAATCTCCCATTAGCTCAGCATTAGCGACAAAGAGTATAATCGAAGATAAGCATCAAGAATTAAGATATTGTTCTGCAAGAATAGAAGAAAAATAGTATTAACGTTTCTTGGAATTCAATTAGACTGCAGCTTTGTTTTCACTGCCAAATGAGGTGCATTTTCTGTTGAGATTTGTTTTCCAGGGTAAAGAGAGCCTTGTCTCTGATAGGATTAAAAATCAAAATAGCCGAGTTGGATTAGCTACCTAACGATTAACAAAACAAACATCTTTTTTTGCGCTGAAGACATGGAAATGTGGAGTGAAGGAGACTTCCTGGACCATCAAGTCTCATATCCGTGTTATTGCAGACACCACATCATATAATTCTTTTCACAAACATATCAAGTTTATCATACTCCGGCGTAATTTCTACAATGATGTTTTCAGCATGATAGTATCAGCGATGTGGATAGAAAGAAACAGCAAAATTTCCTTGATGCAAATATTGTTTCGTACGAAATTCGCAGTCATCGTACCACAGGATTTCTGGGAAGAAATGTCTATTTTTTTCCGAAACAATGTTTGAAGCTTTACAAAGCCCTAAGGTATATATTTTTGTCAATGTCATATCATAACACGCAAAACATTGCAAAGAACTAAACAACTAAATAAAAGCCCCCAAACCTCTTCCTACTAATAAGTCTTCATTTTATTGATTTAAAAAAAAAAAATTGCATTTAATGTAAACTATATTGTTCTGTGTGGCCTTAATGAGAGCCTGGCATTGCACTGAAGCACTCTTCCTCATTTACCACGCTGCTTCTGAAACAAATACTGAAGCTGAACAATCTTTCACCTGAAAATCAAATTAGCACTTTCCTAAAGGTAGCGTAAGACATTTGCATGGGTGTGCAAACTCAATCAAAAGTAAAACTTGAGTGCTGGGCATTTATATCCTGGGCTTGCCTGAATAAAGCAGTATTAAGTTTCTCACTAAGACTCAGATTTGTCAAGATATTTAGATGCAGATAAGGTGCTTAGTGGTGCATTCATAAATGCCTAGGACTTTTCTGTCCTGATGATTCATGCTAATATACATTCCATTTACAAGTCAGCAGAGCAATGTTGTGGTAGAAGCAATGTGGAAAAAAAAAACCAACACACAAGAAAAAACAACAACGGAGGGGAGAAATCTGGGCACAGTGAAGGCAACTGTGATAGTTGCCCAGTGGCTTTAATACAGTCAGACTTTCACCCAGTGTTTCATCCATACAAATTCCTCTCTCTAAGACGTCTAAAGATGTCCTTTGCTAAAAGCAGAGCGCAATGGAAGAATTCTTCTATTTAATGACATGCCACAGCACAGCTGTGTTTAGAAGTCAGTCCCAGGCTGATTTTCCTTCCCTCAGCTCTGTTTTGCAGCACTGAACTATAACCTGGTGAAAATGAATCTAAAATCAACTCAAGGAGAAGTTCTCTCTCTCTCCCGAAGTTTGATTCAAATCTAATGTCTTCACATATTTGAGGCTGATTCGGCTAGACCGCGGCATGTCTCAGCACTAAAGCTACTTTTTGCAGATCGCAGCTGTAGGGGGAAATGCGTCTATATATGAAGAAAAGTGATGGAGTGAATTAAACTCCAAACACAGCCTCCAGCTAATTTTTTAATAATCTGAGTGCAAAACAGGGCCTTGAGGGTAGGCAGAGCTTTTCAGTAAACCAATCAGAACTGGATTTTATTTAAACAACAGTAAAGTCAGTCCCAGAGAGCTCAGACACTTGTATACAAAGCAGCCGTATCTCACCGAGAGTCCGTACAGTAGCTCAGCATCTCAATTTCAATCACAGTTCATTCCCTGCTGGTAGTTTTTGTCTGCAAACAAGCTGAATGTGAGCTGACAAGGGCCCCCAGAGCAAATAATACGAGCACTGGAGGAAGAAACTCACCCGGACACGATGCTGACAGTTGTGCAGCCAATTCAAAAAAAAAAATCGCAAAACAAGAACCCCGGCAACCGCGTCCTCTGCTGTAGTAGCTGCACATCACACTAGTAATAAATAGATAAAACTTGATTTAACGAGTTTCGCCTTCTGAACCCCAACTTACCTTGCCAAAACAGGTATGTGACATAGCATAAGGCAAGGCCTTAGGCTTTTCCGCAAGGCCAGAGAAGGAGGTGGGCATTTTGGGGAGGTTTTCTAAGCAAAGTTTCTTCTGCATCCCTCCGTCAAGGGACTGGGGTTACAAGAAGAGGTCTGGCCTGCAAATCCTGCCTGCTCTGTAGGCCCGCAATGGATCTGTAGAGGACGTGCCCAACCTATGAAGACTTTGTAAATCTGAATTTTTTCCAGTCTCACTCTGGGGCCAGGGAGCATTAAAGGAGCTGCACGTCTGGCCGCAGTTTCTCCCGGGGATGCAGGTCAAGGGATACCAGGATGTGCTTATTCTCCATGCCAGTCTACCTACATTTCCTTACACATGAGCATCCAGAGGTGGGAAAACCCTCAGGAGGGACCAAGATCACGATGCTACACAACATCACACAGTACAATCTGTCCTCCCCTTTCCAGGGGATCTAGGATGGACAGGTACCAAGTGAAAAGACACGCTGGAAATACGCTACTGCAGGTAGGAAAGATGCATTTGAGATAATCCTGACAACTGCTCTGCGCTAGTTACACTCAGGAGTTAAACACCACATCTCTGCATACAGTTTTAGAATGGGCATCCATTAGATTGTAAGACTTTGAGACAAAACCTGCTAAATAAACGGAAGCCACTACAATTACCAACTAGAGCTGCTATAACAGACTCACCTAAATTGCTTGATGTGGAGATGATAGAGATTATTTCTTTAGAATCTCCAGCTTTCCAACATCATTACCAGCTTTAAATGGACTTTTAATATGATCATATTCACTGGTAATGACATCTCTCCCTTACAGGGGGAACACGGCACCTAACTGGAATATAACAGCTAGGTATTTACTGGGAAAATAAAAAAAGAATTCTTAACACTACATCGGGCTTATTTAGAGAAGAGAACAATCTTTTCTTCCAGATAAATCCCCCAAAATAATCTGTGACCTTCAAGTCTATTTATTGGACTACTGCTCATTTAGAAGTTATTGGATTTTTAATCTGAGAAAAAGAAAAATAGGTTAGACAACAGCCTGCTGGTTTAGAGTTAATTTCTTAGAAGAGGCCTGATTTCCAAAGAGTGTGGATAAACACAGAAAATAAGTGTTCCTATCGCGTTTTCACTGACAGGACATGTAACATATAGACATTGTCCTTACAAATACACCTTTTTTTCCTTCTTGTCAGGACGTATCATTTTAAAGGCACTTCTGTAGCCAGCATCACTAGCCGAGGACAGGAATACAAGGCTTTTTTCTGCACTTACCCTATACCTGACACAGGAGCTCAAAATCCAGCGTACATAAGCCGCCTTTGGAGATGAGCTAATCTTCTCTTTACTTTGCACCATTCAGCCAAACCAAAGTTTATAAAACAACAACTCTTTATGAGATTTCCAGTAACATTAATTGTTGGTCACAAAACTTCAAAGAAAAACAGGTATTTATAGCTCAATTCATGTTTCTTTCTTTTTTTTTTTTTTTTTTTTTCCACACACTTTTACCACAACACTTTCCAATTCGGTTCCCATGAGCACACTGAAAACAGAGTTATACCCGCTTCCTGCTGCGGCAACCTCCTTAACCACTTCACTCCTGGCGCTTCTTGCTCTTTTTTTTTTCCAGTGTTCATGTCTTTTCATTGTTTTCCCCGGTGCATCACATTTGCATTTTCCCACATCACTTTATCGTTCATCTTTGCTCTATTCAGCCACCCGCACAATAATTAAAATGGTATGGGAAATGAACTATATATACAAAAATACATAGATATATACAAACACATGTACGCCTGTGTGTATATATAGATATATGTACTTTTACTCAAAGCAAAAAACTACTTTCAGTAGAAAAATCTACTTGCTAAATGCACCCATTTTTATACACACGGAAGAGGGAGGTGGAAGTTTCAGATACATATATTAAATATTTCTCTATTCCACTGAAGAACTCATATTCATAAATGCTTATTTATAACAATGTAATCAACATATTGATTATATTAAGCGATCCCTGTAAATCTCTATAAGCTGAGGTTAACAATGGCTTTTGAGATGCCATTAACCATCACCTTGCAGCTTTCTCTCTATTATACACCATAAAGTTAATCATGTGCAAGACAGTTTTTCAAGAGAAAAATCTGCTATACAGTGCAATGATCACCTTGGTATTTTCCTAGAACAAAGAAAAGGTCTTTCTTAAATAGGAAAAGTCTATGCCATCAAAGAGTGAGTGCTGGGCAAGATAAATCATGGGTTTCCTGCAAAATTTCTCAGGTTATCTCATTAAAGGCTAAACTCTCCAGACCTTTCTTTTAGCATTAAAATCCCCGTGCCTGTTATCATGAAATCGGCCAAGACTCGTGTTTTTCTAGCATGTAAGCTGGAATGGTCTGAAGGGAGATGCAATGGTTGAACGGATGAGTCTCGCAGAGGGAGGGCAGAGCCCTTCCACACTTCCCTAAAGCAGCTGCCTCAAAGCAAGGTGGTCTTCCCAGCCAGGATCAGAAATCTTCTTCAAGTTTCAGCATTTGGAAACCAAGTACCACAGGATTTAATCTCTTGGCTTCACCGAGATGTGTGTGCCATGCTCAGACAACAGCCAAGCACAGAGGTCCTTCGCTCAGCACTCACGGGGCTCCATATTAATTTCGCACATAATAGGAAATGAGATACAATGTGATATGCCATCGGCACGTACAGGAGGAGGTTGCTTATGTAAATGAAAAGATACATCCATAAATCATGCCATGTAAAGTCACTGACCATACTTTACACAGTGACAACATCTACAGGAGATCATTCATTAACAGAGTCAACTATTTCATTACATATAACAGCAGCGCTGTCATACTGAAAGAAATTCAGACTGTCTATAACATATTTTTTTCATTTGCTTACCAAATCAATGTTTATCTCCCTCTATGGTAAATTAGATAAATTCATTTAACGTGGAAAAGTAACCATGTAGGTAGCATGAACTTATTGACGTACCATACGCTGCATATGATATTCAGGAGTTCAAGCCCTGCAAAGTATTTCACAGGGAAAGCTCTCAGAAGAACATTTCAATTGATCTTCCTTTCCCCCCTCTAAGATCCTTTGGCAACTGATTTGAAACATAGGTGCCAAATTAGGGTAGCTCTAAGGTTTCTATTACTATTTGGCACACTACGGAGCCAGTGATTTAAGACAATATGAGATGTCCATTAGCTGTAACAATGAATTGAAATGCTTAGAAGCCAGGCTATAAATCTACCTTCTTGGAAAGATTAACCACTGTTTGCCTAAAGTTAGCAACTCCATCTTTGACGATAAAATGCAACGGTGATCCCTCCCACTAGTTCACTTGCCCCCACCAAGAACAGCTCGTGAGCTGCGTCCCGCAGGAGCAGCGGCTGGGATGGGGGAGCATGGACAACACAGTTGGGAAATTCAGCCTTTGGACCCCCGTAATCTCAGAGGATTAACTGAGCGCAGAGGTCAGGTGCCTCCTGGGTGCTCTCGACTCCCTCCTGCACCCCTGGGGCCATCCTGCTGGGAGACCTAACCAAGAACTCCCGGAGTTCAGCGGACAGGGCAGGCTCTGAAGAAAAATTATTACAGCAGAGGAAATCTCCGATAAATTCCCTCTTTCACCACCACAAAAAATATCCCCCAGGACTGCTAGGGCTCTGCAAGCAGTCCTGAGGGAAGAGGCGCTTCTGTGTTACTCTGAAATCAACCATTTATGAAGAGTTTCTGGTCTGGCCCCATGTATACGGCTTGCCGATAACTTATGTCTTTCCACTGTTCGGCCAAAGGTTGCTTTTAATTCTGATTTTTGCTGAACCCATGCATAGATACACTCTATGCCACAGGTAACGGTGAGATGGAGCTGCTCTGTACCTATATAGTGTAGAATGCCTGAAGTTCAGCAGTGCAGGATGCTGGATGTATGGCAAATAGGAGTTTATTGCTCAGAGCAGATGAGTGCTAGATTACTGCTCCATGTGCTAAAGATGGCAGATTGGAAGCGAGAGACAGGAATGGATAAACAGAGCAGTGGGTTAAAAAAAGAATATTTAGTCTTCCTGATGTGCCTAGATTGACAGGATGTCATTCACTTATCCACTGGACAGTTGCACCATGGACAACAGCAAAAACTAGCGAGAAGCATGAATTTATTATGTCCATTCAATTTTTGCAGCGGGTTTTGGCAAGCTGCTAAAGCTGCTAATATAGCACTTACTGTGTTGACGGCCATAAACTCATTTGTAATATCATAAACCCAATTTGTACGATATCCGCAAATCAATTGCTCCATTTAGATGTTATTTCTTATACAAACAAGTAACTGTGGTCTTGGCTAAGTGATATGTCAGAACCAAAATAGAAAAAAAATAATCAGGGACAAAGGAAAAGAATACAACTGCTCTCAGCAGTGTTCTCTCATCCTCCCTCCATCCTTCCACAAATTTCTATTCCCAGTGTCATTGAAAGCATGGTCAAAAGGAGTGTTCAAAATAGAGTTCTGCTGGATGGTGCAGGCGGATCTGTGGATATCATTTGACTCAAGAAATAGATGTTTGCAACAGCAGCAAATGCCAAGACTGAGTAGAAAAAGAAACAGTAGTTCTCAACCATGGAAAAAGAAGAAACCCGCAGTGCAAGGCCAAGAACACACAACCACTTCCTCTGAAAAGCTGCTACTCTCCTGTTTATGTTAGAACTAATGTTTAGGGCACCCTTACCTCAATAGCCATGTTCACAGCAAATATTTCAAGGCTTCAGAGTAAAAAAAAAGGAAAAGATAATTTTAAATAAAATCAGCTAATAACATTCTTCAGGAGACAACACTGTGTGCACTGTCAATGCTCAGCTTCTAATTATTTGCTGGAGTGTATAAATGCAGGCGTTTAACCTCCTGATTTGCAAACATGAAGGAAGGACGCCGACACAAATAAAATGGTGTGTATGCAAACAACCCCCACACCCCACACGCTGGCTGTGAAAGCTCAGGAGTGCACTGCTCGCCGTTTTCTTTGATTATTTGTTACGCTACAAAGAAAATGAGGGTGCACAATTTCCAAGGTTGGAGGACAATGACATAATATCTTCTAAATCCACATTTTACAATCCCTCCCTGTGTTTCTCTCACATTTTCCCACCACAAAGTAGCTCACAAATTATGATGTTCTAGATGTGGTGTTTTGTAACAGCAGCGAGTGGTTAACCAATGCAAATCCCACAGAGAGAGCAAGGGTGGGCTCTCAGGGTAAGGCTTATTTAGGGCGTAGTGCTTCTTTCTATGAAAATGCAAATCAAAAGCAACTGAAACCCACCCAATTACGATACGGAAGAAATTTACTGTCAGTTTACACAAAAATGAAAGAAAACATTGGTGATTTATGTACAAAGGCCAGAATAATGAGTCCTTGCAATGATGATTAACAAATAACAACACTCCTTTTTGCAATATTCTTACTGAGCTACAAAGTCTTCTACACTCAGTAGTATTACATTCCTACACCTTATTTTTAAGAAAAAAAAAGTCATAATTTGCAATAATCACAATTTTAAAGGAATGTATATAGCAACCAGCAGCTATCCCTCCTACTGCACAGAAACATTGAAAAACCCCCAAAGATCAAATGCTGATGCATCTTCCTTCTACAATGACTGTGGTTTTCACAGGGACACTTAGCAAAGTGACATCAAATACTGGTTTTAATGAAGTCAAGCATAACCTTTCAGTTCTGAGCAGTAGGTTTATGCCAACATTGAATGATTGGGGGGAACTCTAAGTTATGGATTTTTTCCTTTTAATTAATTTCTCAGCTGAAAGAGTTTGGATATTTGATTAAATTTCCTGGTCAGACTTGTTTATACCATTGTAACTAAAAAAAGGCATCTAAATTTCTTTGCACAACAGCGGTGTTACGCTAGTACCTGCAGAGCAGTCAGGCACTTCTGGAGGATACAGCATTGGTGGAAAATAATCACTTTTACCACAAGTAAGAAAACAGGGTCCAAATAGTCAAAAATAGGAATAAAGTGCAACCAAACAGTTGAATAAAAAAAGAAGTGATCTAAGATGTGGCCACGTGAATGGATGGTAAAGCACAGAGAGCCAGTTGTGGGCAAACTGCAGCCCCACGCCCACGAGTGTCCACCTTCTCACTGGGGGTTTGGAAAATAATGGTCAAGGAAAAGGCAATAAGCAGAGAAAAATGCAAATCTAGGGAGAAACAGGAGCGGGCTGGCAGCCTTGCAAGCTCAGCTCCAACACCCGGCTCGAGCTGGGAGGGGGCTGGGTCAGTCCCGCAGCATCCCCCTCAACCCAGGAGGGCTCCGCTGCTGTGGGGCAGGACGGAGACCGGGCTGGCCTGGGAGCAGGGTTTAGCGGTGGGGGCTGCAGCCCCACGGCTGTGGGGCCCAGGTAGAAGGGGCAGGATGGGGCCCCGGGTGAGCACTGCTGTCCCGGAACGGTGCCGGCACGGGGAACAGGCGTCCCTCTGAACTAGGACGGCTTTTTAGATCCTAAATGGAAAGTTTTATAATGTATTAAATCTACTTTTCTTGTTATCTAAACCTATTAACACAATTGTTAAAATTCACAGCTTCCAGTTACTAAAGAAATGTGATTGTTTTATCTGGATTTCTATTATATGAATAAAATGTAACACTTTGTCTGGATAAAATGGCCCCAGAGTTTCATTAAAAAAATAACAGCCTAATTCCCTAATATGAAGTTATTTTAAGTGTTTTATTAATATTGTCTTCTAAATGCACATAAGTGTGATTCCCCTTTAAGTGCAATATCTTTAGGGCTAGCTGTAATTCTATTTTTCTTATCAGTTGCTTGTGCTTGCATTTCAAATATCCATTGCTTACTTCAGGCGCTTCATTCAGACAAGAAAGAGTGCAGTGAAAAACTATTTAATCTGGACACTATTTGAATATGAAACTTTTCAGTCCCCAGTACAACAGTTCTCGTCCCTTTTAGGCAACTCAGACTCCCACTGACAAAATTCCTGCGGTGCCTATTTATCTTGCCATTAGTTTCATCTGTTAAAACAAAACTATAAATAAAAATCAGTGTGAAACACGAAAAGCCAACCTGACACGTGGAACGAAATCCTCATCTAGTCAAGACCACAGCAAATTAAATTACGTGTAAAGGCTCTGACTTGTCTCATCTAACTTTAAGCATCTACCAGGGGTGCCTGGTTTCGGATCCTACATACCCTGGAGGCCCTCGGTGGAGAAAGGAAAGAGGCATCTCTAGTGGGCAATGCAGATTTTATTGGGTGCCTGGAGGCACGTACTGCCTTCCCTTGGCTGGAGGGTGCCAAGAAGCCCAGCTCTTACCTTAGGTACATGGCACCTAAAATTCAGTGGAGGTATCCAGGCTGGAGCACATCAGTTAAAGGAGAGAATCACATTTCTTTTATTTAACTTGTTTTAAAGGAGAAAAGGATGCTTTTTTTGAGGAAGAAAGAAACGGCCCAAAGAATTTCTGTTACACCATCATTGTTGGCCAGTCATTAATGACAGGGAAGGGAGAGAGTCACCGAAAAAATTTTGGACAGGTGATCAGTTCTTCATTGGTACGGGATACAGGGCAGAGCAAAAGGCAGTACAAACTGCACATCTTCAGTTTCCAAGTCCAGCAACGGGCATCACGTTACATGATGTCTTTGAATTTGTCTTTGCAGGGTCACACACGTTGTTGTGGTTTAATCCCAGATGGCAACCAAGTACCACGCAGCCGCTCGTTCACTCCCCCCTCTCAGTGGGACGGGGATGAGAATGGAAAAAAAAGGTAAAACTCATGGGTTGAGCTAAAGACCGTTTAATAGGACAGCAAAGGAAGAGAGAGATAATAATAATAGTACTAGAATATACACAACAAGTGATGCACAATGCAATTGCTCACCACTCACTGACCAATGCCCAGCCCAGCCCCGAGCAGTGATCGCACCAGCCTGGCCAACTCCCCCCAGTTTCTGTACTGAGCACGACGCCATAGGGTACGGAATATCCCTGTGGCCAGCCTGGGCCAGCTGTCCTGGCCATGCCCCCTCCCAGCTCCTTGTGCCCCTCCTCGCTGGCAGAGCACGGGAAGCCGAAAAGTCCTTGGCTTAGTCTAAGCACTGCTTAGCACCAACTAAAAACATCAGTGTGTTATCAACATTATTCTCATACTAAATCCAAAACACAGCGCTATACCTGCTACTGGGAAGAAAATTAACTCTATCCCAGACAAAACCAGGACAGAAACAGCTGGGAAACCACAGGAAGTTGTTGTGATAATATTACAGCAAAATTACAATGGAGATGTGTGGCAAACATAATTTTCCTATCACTGTCCAAATGCAGCTATAACTATACATTAATTTTCTCCAGCGACTCCTCTGTGGGCCCTGTATTCCTGAGAAACTTTGCCTTCCTCGCTTCTCTCTTATGCTCAGGGGTTATGGAGAACACAGTGGGTTGAAGAGTCAGGGATTTTCTACCTACCTCTTTATACAAGTTTTTCTGAATCTTGGTATTGCTTCAGGAATGCAAAATGGGGCCAAGCACATCTGAACAGAGAAGCTGGGCGAAGGAGTTTTAAACTGTACTTTTATTTTGTGAAGTTTTATCTTTGGGCATGTATAGTAAAAGGCGCTGATTGATTATTGCTGAGTAGGGTTCTCCCTTTCCAGAGAGAATCCCAAAATCAAATTGACTAGGAGGAGGTGGGAAAAGTGCAGCTCAGCATTCAGACGATCCGCTCCTGTTATTTATACCAGGGCCCAGGCTCCTGCCCGCAGCCCTTTGGTCTGGATGGCACAGCGCAACCGTGGTCACCTATCCAGACTACCTGGAGCCCTCCAGGTAAATCTATATGCTGCGGCTGACTAGGGTAAGCTTTTGTTACAGAGCTTAGGATTTAATATGTCCCGAGCACCAGGTATCCCTGGAGCAGAGGACGAAAGGACAGGGTTACATCGCCTTCCTGACCGCATCTGCGCGAGGAGAAGGACTTCTGTCTTCTTGCTTCAAGGTTCCTGTGTCTGCATCTAACAGCAGACTTTAGAGACTAATGTTTACAAAATGTCAAATAAATGCATTTTTTTTCCTGGTTTTACTTCCCAGCAAAACAGTTTTAAGCAAATGATAATGAGAAAAAGAAAACAAAGTTTCTTTAACAGCACAAAATGACGTTCCCTTTTATGTAAGCATTAGCTAGCTGAAGATGGTAATCCACAAACAGGCCAAAACAACTCCTTATTTTTTAATCTTTTCCTGTGTTAGTTCCTGAAAACACTTGGCCACGCTTGCTTCATGTTTCCTCTCTATTTTCTACAGCTTACTGAGCAAGACTGACATGCAGACAATTTCTAATTGATTTTTCCCCAAAGTTAAGTCTTTTTGGTGGCATTTTTTCCTCAGCTGATAGTGTGACTGTTCTCGTTAGCACAATGAAGTCACATAAGAAAAGAGTATTAGATGGATACTCTTCATATGTCTATACATACCAATAAACTGAGATAAGCAATCCATCTCTCCATATTTCAGGTTTGTGTAATGGCTGAATAACAAAAGCACATATGAAGAGTTTTAATGGCAAATTGGGATTTTTTTAAATTTTGCTTTTTATTTAAGCAGTCCTGTCCATCAGTGGAATAAAGCTGTTTTGAACATGTTCCAAATCATTTGCCTCTCTTACAAAAGTTGGTGTTTGCTCGTCATACCACAGCTTGGTAATGATTAACATGAAGTTCACAGTGTCTACACAGAGTGCGTAAAAACTGGCAACTCAAAATGATATCCATCATACTGGCTCTCATGCCGGTGCTGCACGCTGAGGTTTTCTACATCCAGATATATGTTGTCTCGAGTAGAAATCCACCAAGTCAGAAAATATCTCCTTTTCTTTACTTCATAGCACGCCGTAAGGGAGAGTTATTGTGGCCCAGAGGAGGCCACAAAAATGATCCGAGGGCTGGAGCACCTCTCCTATGAAGACAGGCTGAGAGAGTTGGGGTGGTTCAGCCTGGAGAAGAGAAGGCTCCAGGGAGACCTTATTGCAGATTTCCAGTACCTAAAGGGGGCTTATAAGAAAGATGGGGACAAACTTTTTAGCAGGGCCTGTTGCAATAGGACAAGGGGGAATGGTTTTAAACTAAAGGAGGGGAGATACAGGCTAGACATAAGGAAGAAGTTTTTCACAATGAGGGTGGTGAAGCCCTGGCACAGGTTGCCCAGAGAGGTGGTAGAAGCCCCATCCCTGGAAACATTCAAGGTCAGGCTGGACGGGGCTCTGGGCAACCTGATCTGGTTGAAGATGTCCCTGCTCACTGCAGGGGGGTTGGACTAGATGACCTTTAAAGGTCCCTTCCAACCCAAACTGTTCTGTGACTCCATGATTCTATGATTTGTAAAAAACATAACAGAAAACAAAATTCGTTTTCAGATAATTTGTATCACTCTGATCTCCTGATAAATTATGATTAAGTTACTCACAAAGAGCTTTAAACTGAAGTAGACATAGCATGTAAAACAGAGAAAGTAATTTAATTTATATTTAATTATAATATTAAACTATGTGCATACAGGAGAGGGTCATATTTGACAAAGTCTTATCACAAGAAAATGGGTTAACACAAATATAGTCCACCTTTTTTTCTGTTAAAATAATTGGATATTAAAATTCACCAATCCATATACATTCACCCAACAGCCCACAGAGGCTGACTGGATACAACGTACACTAAGCTGTCTGAAATACAAAGGCTAGAAAAGATGCTCAGGGCACTAAGCCTCCACCCTGCGTGCCCAGGAAGATGGAGCGACTGCATCTTGTCCTTACGGAAGGACTGAGGGCACATAAAACATCATTACCCTGCATATAAAGGGTCTGCACGGGGGGGACCTGGGCTTTCTAGCATCAAGGGTACTGGAAACCCCCCCAAGTTAATTGAAAATAAAGCAACTTTTGGCATTTATTCTGTTGAGATGGCTGGAGCTACAGTCCAGAAAGTTGCCTGCTCAGAAAGGGAATTCCATGTACTGTGACCCTGACTCAGTAACCAGCTCAGCATACGTTTCTCAGCCAGCCTCGGCTGACGACTGAAGGCATGACTGCAATAGAAATGATGAATATGAAAACAATATACTTCCTATAATGAACACAGAAGTGTTCTGTAACAGCAGTAATTTTATGACTCGCTTTCACAGATTCAACTGATTATAGGTGACAGCATGGATGCTCCGCTTCTTTGAAAATCAGGCTCTAATTGTGGAAGACTTGAACCAGGGTACACAGTAATTCACTGGAAAAACCCGTAAGTGCACAGCTTTCACCCGCAGCGTGCTCACCCTGGATGGCTTATCCCACCCCACCGGTAAGATGGACAAGGTTGCTTTTCCATAGGCCTGTATTTGCCAAAAAGTACTGCAGAAAATTCCCAGAGAAATCAATAGTGTGGTTTTCTAATGTGCTCTTAATATGCTTCCCAGAGGAAAACATACTTTGTGTAACACTTAAAAATTCAGTAAAATGCCTCCATATTTGCACTGACAAAACAGGAGGGACTCTATTACAGTAACCACAGGCTTGGCTCTTTAGAGTAGGTTGTAACATGCAATAACATGGACAAAGCTAAAAATGTAGCTCAAGAGGAATGTAAGAAAAGATGGTTTCACAGCACCTCCCAGCTACGCAGGAACTGGTGTTATTCCATTAACCATATCCCACAGTCAGCACTCTGCAACCTGAGGGACTGCCAAGCTTCCCGGTTAGCCTCATCCGGCCTCAGTCATTTTCTTTTAATCCTTCTTTTGAAATGACACGCATTATTGACACTTTTTTCTAATACTTTGCAACGTTTTCTAACAACTTCGCAAACGTCAATCACACTTCATTCCAGAAGCTCTAGTGATTTCCTCACTTGCACTGTATCTGGTCTACTTTAAAGATATTCCACATCGCATCTAGCAGATGATAAACAGAAAAGTGACTGCACGATCTCTATGTGATTTTACCTATTTCTTGAGAAGAACATAGGCTCTTCTTTCTATCATTTGAAAGTGCCAAGCCTTTATCTTGATCTTGAGGACATTAGCAATAACTATGAAGAGTTCAGATCACAGATGATTTAGTGTGTGCGAGTGACACAGAACAAAACAAAGAGGTTTTGTGTATATGTGAAAGCTTTACAGAACAAGCATTGTTGCGGGATGCATACCCTAAGAAAAACCCTTAGCACATATAGCACTTAACAAATTAGTGCCTAAAATCAGGGCGTCCCATGGCTACTTCAGAAATACACATGCTCATTAATAAAAATGGGTACTTGATTTGTTATTAATTTTTCACATCCTGGGACAAAAGCCAAAAATGTTTCGGTAACAGTCATACCTAGAACTATTTCACACGCAGATAGTTGCTGAGGTTTCAAAACACTGCAAGTTATCTTCCAACCTACCTCCAAACTTTTCTTTCCAACCTGTATCTCAACTATAAAAGTAGTTGGCTTCATTTTTTCTTTTAAAATATACTTACTCATTTGCAGAATTCTTAGTGGAAAACTTTGCATCTAGTCTGGGAAGGGGAAAACAAAATTTCCACCTGATGCAATTTGAAATGCCCCACAAAACTAGGTTTAAAAAAGTATCATGAGTGTATGTGGTGGCAATGAAACACACTGCAAGGCCAGAGCTGAAATGCAGAGTAATTTCTCAGATAGAAGGATCTTAACTGCTTCAGAAGTACAGGTTGCTTCTTTTTCCAAGCTACCCAAAAGTTGAGTGTATATATAGTGATGCCTTGTGCGTACATGTGAATTTTGACAAATTATTTACCTTGAGTCTGAGAAGAAAACTAGAAATACTGCATTATTTCTGCTTTTTGCCTCCCCCCCTCCTTTATTTTTTATAAAAAAAAAAACCACCTTGAAATGAAAAGGGACTCTCAAATCCCACAGGTTAGCCTCTTGAATGAATACGGCCAAAGACATAGTAAGCATTTGTTCCACACAAGCCTGACAAAGCTCATTTTAAGGAGATGTTTGTTCTTTTACGAGAATGAAATTCTCAACCTTTTTTTTTTTTCCTTTTTTTTCCTTCCCCCCCTGGGATCAGTGTGATTTAAAATAGATGAGCTGCCTACCAGATACCGGTGTTTATAGTTGGATTGCTAGCAACTCTCACTATAACGACAGCAAAACACTGAACATAAAGGTACTATGATCCACCGTACTGAAAGAGTTAAATTTACAATGCCTTCCCCATCGCCAGTACTTAAAGAAAAGTAGAGGGTTTTTTGTCTGGAGAGGAAACTGTCACTTTGTGTTTTCAGGTTTGTAGAAAAGCCTTTTTTAATGTAAACATTCATTAAACTAATTTGAAGTTGTCATTACTCTCCTCCCCTGCTGCTTTATATCAGATTATTCCTAAGTGCTTGGTGAAGAGCCCCATAAACACACAGTCTATTTCCCTGCAGGGTATAATCACACAGTTTGCACTGTGATTTATGCTGTATGGCACTGGTGAGTGTCCTAAACTTTGAAAGGGCTCAGTTCTTCAGCAGATGCACTACTCCCTTTATATTTAAACAAAGTTCAGCTAACCCTCCCAGTCTATTACAGACATTGTTTAGCTCTTTCGCTTCACAATAAGGCTTGTTAGGTACTGATTAAATACAAATCAGTGACACTTTTAATTAAGGAAATGAGAATTCAGAAATAATTGCCTTTAAGTTTCAATAAAAACATTTTACAACTGTTGTCTTCTCTTCCCACACCATCAAGAAACATCTCTAATTTGGAAAGGAACAGGCTAGAAATCCAATTTGGATTTTGGTGCAAATACAAATTCTGACTCTAGAGGATGTTTTCCAATGTCTTTTATAAACGTCAGATCCCAGAGGAAGGTCTATGATGCCGTCTTGAGCAGTGAAAGAAGGATCGTTTTGCTCTGGAGACTGAAAACCTGGGGACAGCTGGTGTTAGCAGCCTCTGCTGTGTCCACGAACACCGGAGGCCTCAGGAAGATAAAATTTCTCTCAAAGGTAACTGGTGATAATTTCAGTCTACTCCACTAACGCTAATTTAGAAAATACAGCAATTAATTCAATAATCAGACACTCTTCAGGCATTGCATTTATACACTTCAGACAGTCTGTGTGTGTTGCGTGCCCATAACGAGCTGAAAACGTAACACTTCTCACGCGAGGAGTCCCAGAGGGGTGCACCACTTCGGGAAGGGAGAGACACCCACTTGACACGCCTGAAGAAGGGTTACAGATGCAAGGCTCCTGGAGGTGCTGCTCATACAACCATCATTTGCCTCCCTTTTCCCTCCCCATAAGATCGAGGTGAACGTGCACTCATCCTCGGCCAAAGTCAGTACCTTCACACTCTAGATACCCAGCACCATCGTGCTGCGTTGCTCACGAGCGTGAGAACCGAGAGACAGAAGCAGCCTCCTCTCTGCCACCGCTGGTTTTTTTAGAAGCCCACAGCTGTGACGGTAAGATTCACCTTCCAGCAAGTCTGTGCCATCAGTAGGTAAAGATTTCCCTCTATTTTTTCGGGACTCGGGGATTAACAGCCAACAAGCAGAAGCAGAGAGGAGGCCGCACTGTGAAAGCGGAGCCAACATCCCGTCGCTGTGCTGCTGGCAGAATTAGCATTGCAGCACGCTGTGGTCTCCAGAACTATTTTTGGCCATTACTGCAGATGTAATCCTGTGAAGTTCAGGAAAACTAGCAGGAGCACAATTCAGATGGCTGATTCAAAATACAATTAAAAGCCCCCTTCTTCACCTTTTAGATTTCTTCTCCCAGCTCTCCCACTTTCTGTTACGACAGCAGCTAAATCCAGGTCTGTGCTACGGGGAGAATACTCAACAGAACCAACATTTTATTTTTAGTCATTTAAACCTTAGTGGTACCTAGTTAAGATAATTAAGGTTCTCTATTTTTCATCACAAATGATGAATTTTGTTAAAGGAAGTGTAATTTATAGTACATACATAGGACATGCGAAAGTAAGTCCTAATAGTGCATTTAAAGAGAGCAAAAATAGGACAGGTATTTAGTATGAAACATATTCCTTGCAATTAAAATCAGAATGTGCTTTTCTATTTACCTGCTTATGACTAATGGATTCAGCTAAGATACATTTCACATTAATATCACATTGTATTTTCTAAACATAGTGTAGCTGTTAACATATTTATAGGTTAGCAGTAGTAAAGACCCATACTTGGATGTAACATTTAAAAGAAATATTTGTCAGAATACCGGGAACAGCTACTCAAACAAATTAAGCCTAAATGCTAAAAAGAGCCAGTGACAAATTCAGAAGTGCATGAGTGGCACTTTAAGTTCCACAATATCAGTGTAAATTGATGTAAACCTACCCACTCAGAGAAAGGAAAGGTGAGAAAATAGCAGGAAAAGCAACCAACAGAAAGGTGTAAAATAGATTATGTGTGGTGGGAAAGTTTTATCTGACACCTCTTAGCTGCTTTTCTTCTTACCACACCTTTTCTCTCTTCTCCCTACAAATTAAACCAACTCATATTATGTAGAAATGATGAACAATGCACCGTTTAATTCAGCATATTCAATTCTAAGAATCTTAAAAAACTAATAATCCTAAATTGTACCTGTTTGAAGCCAGCTCCTCCAGTCACACAATGCTATAAACATTTATCAATCTGACGTGGCGAGGCTGGGCCCCCATTATTATCCTTTTGTGACCTGCACAGCTGGTCCAAAAAACAGTTGTCTCCAATTATGCCCACAGATAATGGTGGGTAAATTCAGCTGTGCAGTATTAGCTCAACCTAAATATGATCCCATTTGACTAATTTCCTAATTCTTAGCAGGGTGCTTAAAGAACCTATTATCATGCAGACTCAAGGAATACAGAAGTCTGGTTATTTGCATCTGTTCTGTGAAAGGCATTTATCAACTGTGCCACAAATTAGAAGTTTGCAGCTAACAGACTAATTTGTTACCTACACGTACCAATCACAGACACTCGGTGGCTAAAATAATTGCATCTGGAATTTGTTTAAACTTTTAATGTTGTATAAATGGGTGTTTGTTTCCAACCAATATATCTTATAATTAAACAGCTTGAAATAGGAAAGGTTGAAATTGGGTCAAAAAAGATATATTCCTTCATGAAATCATGTGTGTATTCATTAACCCAGCTGGGATGCCGTTATTGGCACGATTGCTGCTACTTGACTGAACTGTGATCATAAAGGTTATTAAATGGGTTAAAAATAAGGCAGCAGAAAAATGGAAATTACTTGCATATATAACCATGCTTTTTGCAAAAAAGCAAATTGTGTAGCATGGTTGGTGTGCTGCGGAGTACAATCTGCCATGCATTACGCCGTTTGGGTCTTTCGAAATATGACGACTCTTCTCAGTAGCCTAACATAAACTCCTAGAGCTGCAGGCATATTGGTATTTGGCTTTTCTTCCTAAATTTGCTTCTGTCTAATCTTCTTCCTGAACACATCTGTTACTAAATCAACCTTCAGCGTTGTTTCTCTGCAAACTTCACGTGTCCATTTGGACTTTCTTTGACTTTCTCATGCCTCAGCTGAGTCTGCTCTGAGGTCTAACGTACTGTCATACAGCAGCCCTCATCCCATGTCTTCTGCAGGGTCCAAAACAAATTTGGACTCAGCTTTCAAGATCCTTCACAGATATCATTCTGCTTTTAGCCAGAAACATCTACGGAGATGTATATGCACTTCCCCGTATCTTGCCACACTTGTCATCTTCCCTTCCCTCTCAACACATTTCCTACATTTCTCAACAAACCAAACTTCTTTGTCTCCTTTCCTCACCTCTGTCATTATTTCAGGAATCTGTCCATGTTCAAGCACTTACTTATACTCTCACTTTATGAACTGCTTAAATCTTCAGACCTCCTGACTGACTTGCAGTGTTCTGCATCACGGTATTTGTGCTAAGGTGACAAGAAAGCGATACCAGCACATCTATCGATGAACAGGCTCATGTTAAAGGCTCTGTGCTTGACTACCTGAAGGGTAATTACTTCCTAGATAAGTCCCATTTCTCCAAAGTGGATCAGATTTTAAGGAATACATTTTTCTGCTATTACAAAAAGAGAAACTAGAAATAAGAACTCCGAAGGCATTGCAGAGACAGAGGGAGTTTCCCCAGGCAATAGGAAGGCAAGAATATGCTTATATTGAAACATTTATAAAGGAAGACCACAAGAAACCTGGCTGAAAGTAATGGGAAACAGAAGGATTCAGAAAAGAAGCCATATATTCAAAAAGGGAACCTAAATCAAATGGTCTGTGATCAGATCCTCAAGAATAATCAATAGCGGTGTGGAAAGCGATGCCGCACAGGCATTTTGTAATGCATAGACATGCGCTATCTATAATGAAGGTGATTAATTTTGGCAAGGTTTTACCTTCTTCAAATATCCCAAGTCTTAAGGGACAACAGTTGTAGCCAGTGGACCTTTAAAGCTGGACCTCTGGGAAAGTAGGCCCTTCAACTTATTTTTAAGGGGAGAGAGAAAAAGGAGGAGAAATCCTAAAACTGACAAAAGAGTAAGTTGAGATTCAGTGTCCAGCTAGGATGGTAGAGATACCAAAGACCTATCGATACCTATTCACACCAGGGGAAATGGATGGTAAGTTTGACCAGACACAAACGCGGCAGCCTAGAAAGGGAGCTGGGAGGTGACGACATTTTCACATAAGCTCCTTTATCACACCAGAGCAGTTATCAATCTGGGTAGCTCCTTGGTTTCTTTAGTCCTACCTATCACCCTAATTCTTCAAATCTCAGATGTTTTTTTTTCCCTGGCCAGTGATTCTTATCCTTTCCTACACTGTAAATAACCAAAACTTTACTGCTTGACCCCCAGCTTTACAGTCTTCAGTCTCAGTCTCTGTAACTTGATCATTGAACCAGACTTCACCCCTGCCTTCCTGATATGGTAGGCTTCATCTCATTCCTGTGCAGGGAGAGCTTGTAATCAGATACGAAACAATCCATTTATTACTTTAAAAATTCTTTTTTTATAAATAAATTCCCTCTCAGTGCAGCTTGGCAAACCTACTGACTCAAGTGCCCTGTTCAGAGCAGAGCTGCAGCAAAAGCCCACTCAAAGAAAACTTTCGTATTTATTCAGACTTTGCCTTGCACACGGGCACATTCCTCACGGGTTTCCATACTGACCTAGCATGGAGATTAATTTTGCTTTGGTGATGATTTAGCCTTTGATCCCCTATTGAGCCCCAGGACAAAGTGATAGTTGTGAGGTGGTTACTGGGATATGAACGATTTGCTATTAGGCGATTGACTGACATCCCATCCTTGTTTCACATAAATCCTGTTCTCAGTATTGATAATAGCTTTCAATTCCTGCTGGCATGAGCAGGAGCTGACTGGATAGCCAGGAAATGAAAGACATAACCGGCCCTTTGAGCAGTCCTACCCCTTGAAAAAAAAAATTGATGAATGACACAATGCAAATACTACATTGCATCAGAGAGACAATTATCACTGTAACCTAGAAATGCTTAGATATGTATCCAGTACGCATGGGGGAAAAATGCATTTTTCAGTTAGGTAATAGTTAACTGGTTTTAGCAGTCATTTTGTATTCTACCAGTAATTTGCCTGCTACTGGACAGGACAAAGAAAGGGTAAAATCTAAGATGCTGGGAGTGAAAAGGACGGCTGGATGGCAAGGGGCACTGTGACCACTCAGTTACGGTTGTCGCAGGGATGTAACAAAACCTTGGGTGTGATGACTGCCAATAAAACAGAAGAGAATTGGCTGCCACAGAAATTCTGCAGTGACCTTGTCCTGCCGGGCACCGCGAGCAAAATAGGACACACACAAACGCTGACTGCCTAAACCCAGGGTGTTTGTACAGCAGCTCGTAGCAGCTTTCTTTGGGAAAGATACAGTATTCACAATACGAAGCACGATCCCCATAGCACAAGTGCCACTGAAGCTGGGGATAAATAGGATGGAGCGTATCAGAACTAAGTGCCAGCTTTGAGGAATTTGTTTAGGTTAAATTCCACAAATTTTAGGATGGTGATAATAATGGTCATTATGGACCAAGTATTTTCCAGAGAAAGTGCCTTGAAATTGAAAACACACTAAACTAATGCTTAGTGAGAGCAGTTGGTAAAGTGTTACTTCTAGTGAATTACAGTTGTCTTCTTTCTTCTCTGATAATTTGCGACAATTGCATCTTAATGCTATTTCATTGATTTCTGCTCCACTTCGGCTCCCATGCTGGGTTCAGTCAGGGTGACAATACACAAACATTAACCTGCTATAGGGAGACCTACTACATACACTTTCTTCACAGAAAAATCCTATAGAATTTAAAAAGAGTGGACTTTACTATAGTTCTACAGATATTCCTTTAGCAATCCATAGAATTGAATCAGAAGTCCTATCAGTCATATAGGTTACCTTTTTCTTAAGCTTTCATGGGAATTCTGATATAGTCATTTAAAAAGATGATGCAGAGAATTCGTTGATATGTTGAATTACTTTACAAAATGCTATACCTCTGTTTTGCCTATCTGCTTTTGCTGATAAGGCCTTTAGCATTAATTTACCAGACCAGAGACAATAGATAGTGTTAATCTGAACTAATGCACTTTGACTGAATGACTGCTATGATGAAGCTAAGAACTATTTTTCTCTGCAGGGAACTTCATTTGGAGAGTGGGAAATTCCCAGGCACAAAACAACGGCGCCAGGTGTTGGAAGAGGGAAACGTAACGCCGGGAAGGCTCACAGAGGCATGCGAAGCTGCAGGAGATGAAAGAGGAACCTGCTAAACTGAGAGAAGAGCCAAATAAACATTGATAGAAAGTGTTATAGAATAATTTCAGCCATGGCATCAGCTGATTTCACTAGTGGCCAGTTAAACTGGGAGGACTCTCTGGTTCAGATGGCAAGCAGTGAGTTACAGAAGGATCCTGGTCCAGCAGACCTTAGCTATAACATTTAAAAAATGCTTAAGTGATGAGAAAATAAAGTAAATAAGCACGGAATTCATTTTTTACTACCTCTGTGTATCTCACAATTCAAAATAAACAGCAGTTATGTCTTAGAGTCCTCCGCAAAGCCTGTGTTATATGCTGTACTAACAGAGACCAACTGCAAAAGCAAAATCATCAAACTCTAGAAAAAATAAAGACCTGTGAGAGAGAGGAAGTGCTGGAACTTCCAGCAGTGCTTCTAGCTCTTTGGGTAAATATTTGTTAAGTTCAGTCTGCTCATGGACCAAACCATAGAAATACCCGGAGTTTCTATAAGAAGTTTCAGAATCAGTGTTTGTGCAGAAAACTTCCATGTCGTCAAGGGCCTGTGCTCTGGCACGTCCTCAGAGACCTGTTTCTCTTCTCCCTCCCAGCCTTGGTATGGACAATTCCCACCAGGCTGCGTGGAGCAGAAACAAAGCCACTCACAAGGAGTGTGGACATCCTCCTTCACAAGCTGTCCCGTGCAAATCGAACCCCCAGGCTCCAGCCTGCCCCTCGGCAGAGCCTGCAGGGAGGCTGTGTCGTCTGCTTTGGGAACAAAAAGTGGTGCATTCCCCTTTCATCTCTATTTTAATTGTTCTGCATGTACCCAGGTCCTGCAGCGCCTTTCAGAAAATATCTCCTAGGATCGGGTCTCATTTCTACCATGAGGGTCTATGCTATAAAGAGGTGCCCTGAACCCATGAGGGAAGTGAGAGAAGAACGAAAAGGTTTGTACTGCTTCAAGATGTGCATTCCCAGGCCTCTAAACTTAGACTAGTGCCTACCTCTTCACTTTATGCCCGATGTCACAGCCATTACCAGAGAAGTGGGGTGAGAAAAAGGTATTCCTGTTTGAGAAGTGGGTATTTATTTTCTTTCACAGTCTGTCTGGCTGGGTCGGCCACCACAATACATTTTGCACTTCTCCACTAGTCAAGCATGATGCCTTAACTTAAATAGCACAGGACAGAAAGTCTGCGTTTGTCCTTGTGAATGACAAATTCCTAGTCACTAGGACACCAAACTAGGTAAGACATATGGAAATCTCATGCACAGGAAGATCAACATTTATATTAGTATGCATTTGTCTACAAATTTTCTATAGTTACTGTGTCCTTTTTCCTAAGCAATGACATATAAATACATCATAAAACAGTGAAGCATCATATGGGAAAATAAGTCTCTCAGACCAATGACCTTTCCTGAAAGCTCAATGGCAAACTATCTGAAACGCAAAAATCAACAACCTGATTTCAATTATTACGGTATGCAGACACAAGGGAAAGATTCTGAAAAAAAGAGATACAAACCCAGAATGAGGTTTTCACAGATGTTACCTTACTAGGGTTCCCACTGTATTTGACAGGATAAGCCGGAAGAGAGCCTATTTTTGTGTCTCGGGCTAAGCTGTTAGAAGCTATTTTTAATTCCACTGTAATGATCAGTACTTTCATTTCCCTTAGCAAACCAACAAAAAAACCCAGAAGACAAAGTCATATAATAGGGAACAGCAGGCTGCAGGGAAAGAGCCAAGGAGTTAGCTCAAAGCTGCTAATTCTACAAACAGAAGATGATGCACATATTAAAGGAAAAAAACGCAAATTTTTCAAAATACCAAGGAATTTGAAGTGTTTGTGGATGTCACCAAAAATAGCCGACCATAATAGGACAGATACAAACTCCTACACTTGTGATGATCTGTACAGGGTTTATATTTTCCACAAGTCAGCACTCCATATGCATGTCATGCTCAGATGTATGCAAACTAGATAGCTCTCAATTTATCTATAACTTCATCTTCGTACTGTATATAATTAGAGTTACACCTAAGCATCATTGCAGATACATTGGGTTTCTGTCCTCTGCCCTGCAAGATACAGTCCTTGTTACAGGTGGACAACGCAAGATGCATTCCTCCAATTTTTTTTGTCCTTCAGGCCACATAGTAGCTAAGCAGATTACTGGTTCTTTACAACATTTCCCTTTGCTAGGCTTCAGTATTTTAAAGCTCTTTGGTTGCTCGTGTTCCTTAACTGGCAAATCTCACTTCTTAAATTCAAGCTATGAATTCACGGAGCACACCTTGAGAATCTGGTCACCAGAGCTCCCGGATTAACTGTGCCATTTGCATAACGGTAAACTTAATGTCGCACTTCCAGAGCTTGTATCCTCTAAATTGCACTTACTGATGAAATGCAAAATCCTCTAAAAGGGTTTTCCAACCTAAACCAATTTGTAAAGTTGTTTTTTTTTTATCTAAAACATTAAAGAAATTAAAGTGATCGGCATATAATTAGATTAATTATTCATATCTTCCCAGTTGCTTTAATTCTAATATATAAAAAAAGATTAAATATCCACTCAAAGGATTAAGCAAAAAGTCAAGCAGCAGCAACACATTTACATTACCTTACTGTGCAAATTATAAAACTAATTAGTCTAAAGTTTCATAAAAATGAATTGGATCTTCATTCACACTCTGACACAACTTTACATATTCAAAATTGACACCCGTATTATCTTCTCATGTTTGTAGCACGAGTCAGCCTCCTGCCTCTGCAACTGCCGTTATGCTAGCACAGCTCTGCTTTTGTTCTAACTAGCGAAAATTAAATCTTGACCTAAATTTATAAACAGCTAAAAATGTTTCAGTCAACTGCATGAAAATGAAAAGTCCAAGAGAGCCTCATTATAAATGTTACACTGATACTGTTGAAATAGTCTGAAATAATTCTTTACGAAAATCAAAAGATTGGTTTGGTTGCTTTTTTGATGCTTCTTCTGATCTAGATTTCT
Source organism: Phoenicopterus ruber ruber (assembly GCA_009819775.1). Taxonomy (NCBI): domain Eukaryota; kingdom Metazoa; phylum Chordata; class Aves; order Phoenicopteriformes; family Phoenicopteridae; genus Phoenicopterus; species Phoenicopterus ruber. The sequence continues at coordinate 17,290,386 of CM020227.1, read as the reverse complement.
TTCTTCTGAAAGTGCATGTAATTTCCAGTGTGCTGCACACTGTTTCCTCCTCATCTCAAATCATGTGAACATTCATTAAAAGTCCAAGGCTGTGTACTATAAATAACTATACTCCCCTTCTTTGAAAACTGCTCTTTTCTGAATAAAAGGAGATTTCAGAGGAGTACAACGAGGACCAAAGAAAAGACCTTCCTACCCCAAGTTTTTGCTGAGATGGTGCTGTAGGGCGGTTTCTAGGAGGGAATGAGTACCCTTAAATGTCACTCACACTCTCTATGGTCAGATATTCTCGTTCTGGGTAGAGAAAACTATTAAAGAATAATAATATTTCCGTTAGCTCATTCACCACTGAAAAAAAACCAACAATGTTCGCATCTTGAAGATAATGTCTGTTTTGATCTTGTGGGCAAAGAAAGAAACAGATTGTTCTAGTTTCTTAAAGTTGTTACTCACCCTTATGTAAGGTAAAATGAAACCTATTACTTTTAACAGTTTTCCAAAGAATTACTTTGCCTATTTTTAGCCATGTAAGCTATGTAACACTTCAAAAGCATACGGCACTGTATCAAAGCGTACTTTTTCATTACACAAGGCCCGTAGGAAGTTAAACGAATTACCTTTAGAAAATCCTAAATAGGATATTAATTTCTGAGATGTCCAGTGAAGCCTGAAGACAAAAGTCAATATTTTCAAAATCAAACTCTCTATAAAATGACTGTTAGAAACGTTCCTTGGACTGCAACCCTGTTGTTTCGTGCTTCCAAACAGCTGGACCCTCATCCAGCTCTCTAGGTCTGCAGAGCAGGGCAGGTGCTCTTCAAGAGCCAAAGAAGGGCGTTATGGGCTGGGAGGGTTTTGCTCGTACACCTTGATTTCGTGAAATGTTTGCTGACTGTTGGCCATAACTGCAAACCCACCCAGCGACGGCTGACAAAGCAAAAGTTCAGAGCTACAGTCAGGCTAGCACAGATGCTAACGGCACTCCAGCAAAATGGGAAGGCAGGCTGTTTCCAAACACTTCTCTCCGCAGCTCTGTTACACGCATCATGCAATTAACTCCTTGATGGGGTTAGGAAGCAATATTTTGTTCCGACTGATGGAAGGATCTTTACGTGATCAGAAAACAATCATCTTGGATGGACTATTATAGTTCATTTCAACACCAAGTGGCCAGCTATTAGGCAGCTGGAAGTTCTGATGATAATAGAAAAGATAATTAGGCTAGTTCACTGACAGCAGAAGGAGCACTTGCCCTGCCATGAAGGCGGCTAAAAATTTGAAGAAATAAGAAAAACTAGAAGGAAGGTAAATTCACTAGAATAAGCAGTTGGTGCTTTAGAGCATAATTATCAGAAAGAAAACACGTTGTTTAGCATACTTTATGTTAATGGAGGGCTAGCATGGCCCACTGTGCATAATTTAGCTGAACAATTGATAAGAAATTTTAATACATATATATATATGATTACGGCTACAGAAAAAAAAGACAAAACACAAGAGAGATCATAATAGGCACACGTGAACTCTGAAGGCCTAATTACATCACGGGGGAGGGTAAGCAGTTACTGCTGAATCAAGCAGAAAATTGGGGTAATTTGTAAACAGGTAGAGCTGTTATCCAGGTGTGCCAGCATGTGCGTGGGGGCTGGCGGTGGGGCTTCGAACTGAGGACTTCCATCTGCGTTACAGAGCAAGCAGCACAGCTGAAAGCTTCCCTCAGCTTAACCAAAGGAAATTAAACACAGAAAAAGGGCCAAACAGCCACCCCTGCCTCCCTGTGGCAGCCCCCTACCCAGCTCCCAGCCGGATAACCCAACGCAGGGGGATGTTTGTGGGAAAAGAAATACCCTCCGTGGGTGAAACCTGAAGTTAGTACTTGTGTGTGTGAAGCTCGGAGATAAAGCTAACTGACTTGGTGTTCTGCCATCGGTACACTCCCTGCTCCACTGAGAGCGAAATATTTCATATGTGGCTCCCCGACAGCAGAAGGAACCATGCGCAGGTAAACTGCTGCCAGCGATGCCTGGCGAGAGCGTGGTCTCTCCCCCATAGAGCAGACAGGAGTTTCTTTAGGTGGCCAGTTATGGGAGGGAGAAAGGGAAATCAAGCTGCTGGGACTTCCAGCAAGAAGTACACCGAAGGTACTCATTTCCAGGACGGATGGATGGATGGGAGAAGCTGTCTTGTGCTGCCAAGTGTCATAGAAAAAGGTTTGAAACTGTATTTTTAAACAAAAACATGTAACAGAACATGATATTTTAACAAGTTACAATAATGTGCCTATTGCTCTCTCTTGGGGTGGGGTTGTAGAGCAGTTAAAATGTCTCCTGGTGCCTTCAAAAGTAGGAGTTTGAGTCTCACTCTGACCTCTGCCAACAAGAGGAATCGAAGTGAGCTGGTAGGTGTGTGACCAGCTGCCATTTAGCAAAGCATTGCAGCTGCACACTAACCTGCTTCAGGGCAGTTTTGCTGTACAGCTAAGTGCCTAGCCCTGATGCATCCAAAATGTGGGAAGAAAAGACTTCTTTGGAAATCCTTGCATCTCAGATTGAGTGCTCACACATGGAGATTTTGCAGCCTGGAAGTTTAAGCAGAAGCTCATAAAATAGATCCTGACAGCACTGCGTGTGAAATATTCTTAATGTTTTTTTGGAGATGCCATTTCCAGTTGTATTGCTATGGTAGACACCTAGCAGATTTTACTAAAAAGAGCAAGCACATTAGCTCCTCCCATGCAGACCTGCCATGCACGCACAGCACTTCTGGCAGGCCCAGGGTGTGGTTTTTCCTTATCAGATTCATTCATCTCACTAGCAACATGCAAAGCAACAATAAAACAGGCCAGACTCTTCAGAAACTGGCCTAGCGGCAATCACAGCCTTCAGAGTCCCGTCGTGCAAGGACAGACCTGCCAGTACCGTGGCCCTGCAGAAATCCTGACCGTGGCTACCAGCTACGGAAGGGTCCCAGGAGCCATCCAGCAGCTGTTCCCAGGCCATGCCCACGGACCTGGACCCTGAGGGAAGCGCTCTAAGGTGCAGGAACTGTTAGAGTTCATGCATATTTATGTTGCATCTTTGCGGTAATTTTTTTTAAGGGTTTTCAGGATGACCAGCCAGCCCCAGCCACCAAATCCCAGCTGAAGCTTGCAATGGAATTTAAGGATGAGGAGTGGGCACTGCAAACTGCAGAAAGCTAGGGCTGTTTTCTAATGATTTTTTGACATTAAACCTCCCTCCATCTGTGCCTTTTTGTGCCAGACAAACCAGTAATTATCAGGAAATCCCTTCACTTTTAATCTACATCAGTATGAATGCAATCTCAGAGCAACCCACGGTGACTGGAAGCTATTATTTTCATAGGAAATAATAGTGACTGGAAGTGATAACTCACGGTGCTCAGTGTGTGTGTCATCATCTGATAACATGCAAGGCTGTACATCCCACCGCATTGTTCTGGTGCACGGCTACGATAGCCTTTATTAAAGGGGAACGATTGAACCAGGAACCTTGTCAAATCTGCAGGGGAGGCTGCGGGGGTTGTATCAACATGGAACTTCCATTCATTATTTATGGTCATAAAAATTTGGGGCCTTGGAATTGGCACCATGAAAAGCTGTTTTAATTTGAGCTATAATTCTATTTTGTACTTTCAGTCATTGACGGCCTCAGATAAACATTCATTTGGGAGACCAAGATTATGGCATGGAAAAAAAAAATATAACAACCCAAGGATATTTAGCTCTCCTCCCACAAATTCTTCCTGGAAATAGTCTTGCAAAATCCTCTGCCCACTTGAACAGTATGCTTATGATTAACTGCAGATGAGCCCAGCAGCTTGCATATGTAGTTAATTTGCTCTAAATTTCCATGCTGTATTATAACACTAATGATCACTAATAATAGACAAACCCACAGTTTATTGAGTAAGTAATTTGAGACATTATGTTTTTTATCATGTGAATGGGATCAGGCTGACCAATTTAAACTGGGCAGAAAAAGATAAATAATGTGTAAATCAATCACAACACCAGCACGCTCTGTTTCTTTGCAAAATGATATGGATTGATCGGTGAAAAGAAGGCCCTGCTAGTAACTACTGCTAGGAAATAGAGCCAATAAACTTCCATGCTCAAGAGTAAAAGGTCAGATGTGGAAGGACGTTTATACCTAAACTGCAAAAGTGATTTTGTCACCTGACTACGCAGGCTCAGATGAGTTTGCATTTTGTCCTGATGGGCGAGGCACGCTTTTAAAGAATAATGAAGACGGATAACATATCATGCAGCCAATAAAAAGGAAATCATGCTAAACACAGACGAAACTCTGTGAAAAACAGTTGCACTCTGGCTTGCGGTCAAAGCTATCTTCTAAAATCACGTAAACAAGATAGCCATCACGTGCCGGCTGTGAGACGGCTATTTCCGGACTAAAATAGACACTTATATTTGTTTTTCTTTCGTAGAAATTTTAGTTTTGATTGAAGCATTTATTTTTAACTTCGGAAAACACTGAAGGTTCATGAATTAAAAAATCCTATTTAGCACATTTGTAATTAATTGCTTTAAAGAGTAGTTAAAAATAGAAAATAACTAAACTACATTTAATAACTTCATGAGTGATTAGTGTACTCGAATGATGAATACCTGCCTGTGGCACTGGACTTGCAAGGTACTTTGAGAATTTTGAATAATGCTTTATATTAAACAAAACTTCATTAATTTTTACAGAACAAAGGGCAGTAGAGGAAGAAATTTCTTTGATTCATCTTTCGTTGGACTTCGCTATATGAGCCTCAGATACAGACTTCACTCCAGCAGAAGGCAGCTGTACATACATCTCTCCTGAGCCTGGTAATAATGCTCGGAGGTATAGACAGAGGAGAAAGCTTTAATATAATGTCTCTACAGTACTCTTCTGGGAATAAGAGTTAGCATGTGAATTGAACTTGCACCCAGTTATCTCATGACTGCAGCTTACCCTCAATCACAAGACAAAAATACTACAAAATATACTGTGGGGAACAATTCTTGATTGTTTCCAGGGCATGGATTAAGTGTAGCCAAATGACTCCTTCTCTCTAACTCACAGTCTTTTATGGCCAGCAGGCCAGTCAAATCCTTCATGTCTAAATAGAAAACCTGGAAATGGATCACAATACATTCCACTTTTTCTTACACATTTTTACTGCGCTGTGTTCAAAATACATCCTTTTTTTTTTTATTATTATTTAAATGCAACTAATTTCATGCATGGCTATGTAGTGTCATGTCCGGGAGTGATTTTGTACTGACAAGTCTAGCATATCAGAATCCATGAAATCTTGGAATAAAAATACTCCAGCATTGCCTATTGTGCCTCTCAGGGAAATGTTTTGTTAAACATTGCAAATTCCCTTCGTTGAAGCAATGAGATGCTTTCTCAAAAAGGGAGTGCAAAGAGAAGACAAATACTGAGCAAAAAGGAAATAATATAAAAAAGAGACTGAAAGATGCCAAAGCAAGACAATTCTGAGACTTCTACTTCTTCTCTTGTGTTTAGATAAAGCCATCTCTAGCACCTTCGGGAGAGACTGACACAGCTAGCTCCCAGCTTTAACACTTTAACAGAATATTAAATATAGATGGCACTGTATGAAAATGGTCAACTTGGTTTCCCCACTGATTTTTTTTCTGAAAGCCCAGACTAGGTGGAGAATTGCCTCTGCTGCGCTAGAGCAAAGGGCGGGGAGCAGGACAGCCCGCGCTGAAAGCCCTGCTGACGGTTCCCAAGCGGAGGAAGCCTCTGCTCGGCGCAGAAAATGAGGATTCCCCTCAGCAGCAGAGGAGGGCAGACCCCTTGCTTCAGTCCTGATTTCAAACCAGAGGGAAAATCCTGAACAAATGAAGTACGAGACACAGGAAGCAGAACCAGAGTGGACGCTCCGCTATCAACCCGCCCAAAGGGACTGACTGCTGCGGCCACGTGCTGTTCAAAACGTGCCATTTTGGCCATTAGCTGTAGACTCAACTGTACCGTCGCTGAAATACAGGACAGGCTAGCGATGCTCCGCTCACGCTGCTTGCTCTGAAGGTGGCTGCGCTCGCAACGCTCCCGCTGCTTTATTCATTTGCAGAGTGTTTCTTCTGATAGGCAGCCAGGCTTAAAGTAGCCACTTTTATCTTCAAGCATAATTCTCCGTTCATACATTGCGAGAACCACTTCGCACCTTGTAAACTTTTAGATGGCACTACTGAGCCAAAATGGACTCAGTATCTTTAAGGACTCATGGACCAAGTGTGACTGAAGTCTGCATGAATCATCTGCATTCAAGCCATAGTGCTGGCCGTGAAATATCTACTGACTCAGTGCACTGTCAGCAGAATATGCTTAAGCGTATCCTTTCTTCTTCTTCTTTTTTTTTTTTTTAATTATTTAACACATTTTAAACATTAACTTTAAATGAAAAATACGCGGATGAAAAAAAGTTTCTAATCCAAAAGTATCCTCGCATTTTATGAAAAATAATGAATTGATCCCCCGATAATTCAGAGGAGGCATGCTAGGTTTCTTATATCTATTTTATATCTGTAAACATAGACATGGATAATTAAGCTGACTGGCTGGAGTCCATGTTTTCCCAGGCCAGGTCAGAGTGAGAGCACCTGAAGTCACAGGATATGTCCATATGGATGTATAAATTCAATCTCAACCAGTCAAGTGAGCTGCCCTACCTGCCCCCTAGACGATACCCTGTGGGCCGTCACAAGGCCTTTCCCGCCCTACATCCTTCTCCAACAAGGCTCTAACCTGTATCTCAGATTCATCTGGGCCACGCAGTGTCAAACCCTCCTGAGCAATCTCATGGTACTTTTCCTTTGGTGGTTGGAGTGAGTCTCCAGCTCACTTGTACCTTCTCTGTGGCACCCTCCTGCCTCAGGTGTGCTGATCCGACCGCTTGTGCGGCTCCACTGCAAACTGAACCACCCACCTGAGCCTGGACTCAGGAGCCCTATGTTAAAGAACCCGACAAGCAGCGTGGTTGGCTTGGGGTAAGGCACTGAAGAACATCTGAGAGGAAACCACCCCTCAGAAGCAATGCTCAAGCAATAGGATCTCACAGATCCCAGGCAATCAAGTCCCCTCGAACCACTTGTGAAGTGCAGCTTTTCTCTCACATGTTAAGGTAAAGAAATGTCCTTCCTGCATTGCTCATTTTTTTTCTCAGTGATTCCTGTATCATTTTTCTTCAATTTAAACATTTTTAATGGAGCTGTTTTATCTTTGCTAGCCTAGAAATTCAACCAGAACTTCGAAGGTCTTTTTTTTTTTTTTCCCCCTTTTTTCCCCCTAGCTGTAATAAAAGACCTTGTAGGTGCAGTGTTCAATGTCTCTGTCCTCAATGGATACGAATGGGAACAACTGCCATGGACTTTCGGCTACTCTGTTGGTCATTGTATGGGGAAGAAGATAATCCACATCAGTCTCTTAGGGGGGCTGGCTATGCTATATCCACCGAAGTAAAGAGGAGCAATAATTTTATTTTAGCATGAAAATGAGAAAAGATCGCTGGGAGCCCACACTGGCTGAGCCACAATTTTACACAGTGACTTCTAAGAATAAAAGTCTCGTTGAAATAATGATGCAGTGTATAAACGGTGGTTCAAGACCTGCCAGAATATCTCTTGGGCTGAATACAGTTTCAGAAAGAGACAATAGATTTCATTTCTGTATAACAATTGTTCGTGATACTCATTTGGAGAGTCAAAGTATCAGTCTCCCGAGAGTCTCAGCTTTACAAATGTCTGTGGAAACAATTTTTCATTCCTCCTCCTTTTAGCACAGCTTCCCCTTTCTTTATAGATATTTATCAGGCTTGGGTAAGAGCTGTATCTACAAAATACCAAAAATTAGGTCTTTTTTAAAAAACAAAGTAGCATTTAAAAATTTGGTTTAAGCTTCGTAATTCTTAAAATGTTAATGAATTTCAGCTTGGCTTGTCCATCTTAAAACTCCAGGGCCTACATCCAGGAACTTAATACCAGCAATATAATTTTAAAGCTGCTAAATAATCCCTTTATGGCAGGTAACAGAGCACTGTTGGACTTGAAAAATGGAATTAAAATTAACTGGATTTTTAGCAATGTGAGGATGTTAGAATTAGAGTTGTGAAGGCAGTTAATTATATTAGTAGGATGGATAATTAAAAATTACGTTCCCAAAAGATGAAATCCCTTCTATTACACATTTGTCAAAATCTTGTAGTGGACAAGTGATATCACAACCTAGAATCATAGAATGGTTTGGGTTGGAAGGGACCTTAAAGATCACCTAGTTCCAACCCCCCTGCCATGGGCAGGGACACCTTCCACTGGACCAGGTTGCTCAAAGCCCCAGCCAACCTGACCTAATTCCTGTTCTCCTTATATTTCTGCAGCGGTTTGTGGGGTGCCCTGTATCAGAATCTTACACGATGTGTCAGAATGTAAGTTATGCAACACTAAAAGTAAGGATATTTTTCAACGGGATGTTTGAATACCTAATCTGAATTTATTGTGGTGGATGGAAGCAAAGAGAATGCTAAAGAGGACTCGGCATCGCTGAACTGGCGGATACTGCAATTCATTTGCCATCTCATGTTAATTAGCTTTCCTTGTTATTCAGGGAACGGAGCACAGTAGAAAAAAGTGGCACGTTTCATGCTTTCTGGACTTGATTGAGATCTCATCTTTTCAGCAGCAGCTGGCATTTCCATGGGCACAGTCAACCAGAGCGGGATGTAGCTGCACTGAATCTCCAACCAAAAGCGCTTGGCTCTCTGCAGAGGAGCAACAGCAGCAACGTGTAAAGGCCTCTGCAAGCAGATACTCAGCGCTGCAAGAAGGAACCACAGAAGTGTGAACCAAGTCTCTGCGATCAGTTATTCTCAAAATGAATATTCACTGTATGGAAGTTTTTAAAACCCCTTTGATTTCAAGGGCATTCAAAACAAGGCCCGAGAAAAATGATGGGTAGGGGAACCGAACAGGGATTCAGGAGGGCTGAACCTATTCTGTTTCCAGCCCCGTCTCCGTTTCACCTGCAATCACTTAATTTTCCTGTGCCTCCTCTGACCCCTCATTAAAGCAAGGATAATACTCACATATATTTCAAGTTATCTGAGATTTATAGGGAAGAAACCCTACCAAAAGGCTAGGTATTGTCTTACCACGCATGCTATTGCCTTTGTTTGCAGCTGGTTCTTCAAGAGAAACCAGATTATGCACCCTCAAATTCATAAGGAAATATTGGTCTTATATTGGAAAATTAGCTCCATCTTTCATGTGGAATCAAAATCACAGAGCACTGTAAAACTCCGCTACCACCAAAAAATCACAATGGCAAGCTCGTACTGCAGGAGGGCGACAGCATTAAGGTAACCTGGTCAACTCGTATCAGAAATACCAACATCTCTCTCCTGTGTTTCCAATATATGCATTTTCCTAACGTTAGCAATGCTGCATATAGCCTGCTTACTGGTGTTTACAATCACAACTTCATCTAAACGAAGCTGTCAGTGCTGGAATTACGAAGTTACTGTTTATTTCCAGCCCCAATCATGCCATGAATTCATCACTGCTACTCTCTGTGTGCATCAAAATGTTCTGTCAAACACAGCCTCCAACACAAGAACATGCAATCCATCTCTAAATGGAAGGGGATTCTGAGGATTTATTACATCAATCCACACCTTTTAATGACATCTCCATCGTGAGGATCTGTGAGGTGCATTCTCAGTGACACTAATGGACATGGTTCAGACATAATCCTCATGCCGGATCTTCTGATCTGGAATATGAATCCCACCACGCGTTACGTGGCAACATCTGGCAAGAGGTCAAATAAGTTTGGGGCCCACTTAGAAATGCTGGAGAGGACTGGTTAGCAACGTGGTCAGTAGTACAGAGGTATGCAGAAAGTACAGGTTGGCTCATTTTGCTTGCGGAGTTTCCACAATCAGTGAAATTTAATTTAATTAGTCTTCCATCTACAAGCACTCTCTCAACCTATAACAATTACATATGTGCCGCAGATAAAAGATCTGCAGAGTGGCTGAAGAATGTCCTTGTTGCCTATGGTTTAATAAACCGAAACCACGGTATAGCCAGAACTGAAAAATACTGTACCAAGCAACGGAGAACATTCTTCAAAGTAGCTACCCCCACAGGACCAAAAAGTTAAAAGCAGAGTTATAGATTTGGCCTTCTTCTGAGAGCTGGTGTGGCACGTTGTAAGGAATAATGGTTGGCACTGACTCAGTTCCTTTGTGGTGAAGTCTGCAGAGGCATCTTAACCTGTCACAGCTAATGGGTTTTGCTACGGATGCCAAAGCATAACATGGTGAAAGCATTTGAAGAAAGAAGCATAAAAATATCTAAAGCACTGATAGTCTCAGGGGCAATTTAAAAAAAAAAAATTTTTTTTTTTTCTCCGATTGGTTTTCAGAAGCCCTACGAACACTGGAGGAGAGCAAAGTTAATGAAGAAGTAATGAAATAACTGAGGGGAAAAAAGAACTGTAAAAGTTTTTTTAAGTAATACAAAATCATTACAAAGTCCTGGGTAGACATGCATTTTTAAACAACGGCTGTAATAACGGAAAATTAGGCTCCATGACTTATTCATAGGCTTCTGGTTAACACTGTTCTCCATTTCAGGCAGTTCACTTTATAAATAGCGTCTTTAGGTGAGATGTTATTGTTTTGGCCATGCGATATGAAAAATAACTACCTGTTCTTGTGAATTAGAGATCATTCCTCTGCATTCTGTAACCACATCTGAAGATACAGATTTCAGTGCAGATCATGGAGGAATTGTTTCTGTTTGGAAAGGTAGAGAGAACCCCAAGTGATAAATATTCCACTTTCAACTCTAAAACTGCAGTTGCCTATTTGATATAGAAATCGTAAAAATTTAAAGGAAGAAAACAGTATTTGATGAGTCTACAATCTTTATACTTAAGGGATGTTCAGAGGACCTATAAATCCTCAGTGGAATTAATAATTGAGACTCTTGAAAGCTCTAAAAGGAAATATTAAATATGCAAAATCTTGGTGAAAAGCATAATTAAAGCCATAAATGCCTAAAAGTTTAAAGGGCAGGCTACCTGTCTCAAAGATTTTCCAGTATAACATTTATATGGAAGTATAACACAATACGTATTTAAGCAGCATTCTGTATTACCTTTTTTGCACCAATTGTTGTTTTTTTCCTTTCAGTGTTAAATAGCATATTTTAGAATACAATTTCCAAGGTCTCCTGAATTAAATGGATAATATGAAGGCCCACACTCTTGTTTTCTGTTATTAAAAGGTTAAAAATTTCACTCCTCCAACTTCTCAAAGTTAATAGTGTCTTCTGTGCAGAGTAAATAGCATTTACTTATAGGGCTGAGGTTTTCCCTTTTATCATTCTTCTCTTCTCTTCTCTTCTCTTCTCTTCTCTTCTCTTCTCTTCTCTTCTCTTCTCTTCTCTTTTCTCTTCTCTTCTTCTCTGCTCTCCTCTCTTCTCTTCTCTTCTCAGGCTGGCTCTTCTCCAATTTTAAGCACAGTTTTTAGTTAAGGAGGAGGAAGCCTCCAGCCCTGACACAAAAGTCCTAAGACCTACAATTGAGTTAGCCCTGCTGCCAGTGGAAGAAAATCTTCCCTCCTTGGTGCCAGGCATTTCAGTTTCCAATGAGTGTTTACAGGGACATCTGTATGAGACCTGTATGTATGTATATACCATGTGAGCTCTCTTGAAACAGACACAGCAATATTTCATATTACTTACTGAATGAAGAAGGACACTGTTTTCAATAGTCCTGAATACGTATAATTAATTTAAATATTTCAAAGACAATAGGTGTTTCGTACCTTTGACTATCAGGTCCTTGTGTTTTCCAGAACATGCTGACTTGATAAAAATGTTGATCTTCAAAGGAGAGGAAAAGAATCAGAGGGTTTTTTTGCATTAACTTCTAGAAAGAAAGTATTTTCATTTTGTACGAAGTGACTTGCAGGAAAATAGCCATTCCTTACAGCACAGCCTACACACAGCTTCCCCCTCTCTCAGCTGGCACTTTTTCGTGATACTAACCCCACCCTGCATATTTGGAACACCTTCCCTCTTAGCAGGGATTTGTTTGCTTTTACATCTAAGCAGTTCTGCTCACAGCAGGTTGTGAAGTAATGGAAGTTAATATCACGCAATTCTGATAACCATCTTGCTTTTTCTTCCTCAGTTCCACTGTGACATGAATTTAGCAGCTAAAATACAAAAAATAATCCTGGGAGATTTAAAGATTAGTTTTGTATCATTTCAAAGAAGTGATTCCAAGCCTCTCTTATGCAGTTTCATTCCTTTGTAACTCAAGAGCCTGACAGAGTGGGGCAAGTGACGTGGAACAGAGATGATATTCTCATGACATAACTCTAGCAAGATATCTCAGGGCCCTTCCAATTCCATAAAGTCCAAAGCCATGCTTTTTCTCCTGATATGATTACTCACTCGTTAGCTCAGCCCATACTTTCTGCCAGAGTCCTGGAACTGATCAGGTTAGAGACTTCAGTCCAAAAGCATTCTTACTCTTCCACTCTTCTCTGCCATTTTTATGTTGTTGCGAGGCGTATTTTGCACTGAAGAGTAAATTTCAGGGTAAAAAGAGAAGAAAGAGGCCCATTCCAGCTGAAAGGTAGTTACAGATATTAAATTCCACAAATATTCAGATTACTCGCCATGTAAGTTTTATGAATGCTATGTTGTAGCACAGGAAAACAAAAATGAAAGTATCAGCGATGATGCGATTTTAAGATGCACCCTTTCAGAGTACTTTTGTCGTGAGCATCACTAGGAAGCCTGCACTCTGCCAAGATGGAAGAGGTGATATATGGGTTGATAATGGCTTTGCAAGAATGTCAGTCCTTTAACTGCATGTTTTGTTGTCATAAAGGTTCAGCTATATATATAAATACTACATATAAATGGCAACCAAACTCTTAAAAACTAATTTAGCCCCATAGGCACAGATGCCTAGGTAATACAGCTGTGTCTGGATTAGGATTAAAAAAGATAATAATGGTACTGGATATCATCAGAAGATCAGGAGAGCTCTCCCCTATGACCTTCCTAAAGATGGGAGGAATTTTATGTTGCCACGGGGGGATATTTCATGTTACATTGTAGTTATGATACCCAAGCACTGGACTCTCACGACTATTTAATGCCAACAGGAGTCTGATTATCAGGTTGTTATTTTTCTTTGCACAGCTGCTGTTCTCTACGTTTTATACCTTCATCCACGAAGCAGTGAAACAGGACTCCCTGGACAACTTTTCAAGAACTGGGTTGTAAGCTTGTTTGCTGCTTCATGACACCTGCTATGTGGGCATTTAGCTCCCACAGTTTCCTTCAGCTATTTTCAAGCTTCGGTTTGCTTTTGGTCTGATTCAAAGCCTGACTTAAAATGCTAACCCCGGTAGCTCAGTTCCCCTTTTAATGGATGGTTGTTCACGTCTTAAATCATCCGCGTTACCGAAGTATATCATGTCAGCTCCAGCACAGCTGACAGATAAGGCACAGAGATATGGCAGGCCACCCTGGGCCACAGGTTTAGAGCGTGTATGGGAAATATGGTATTTCTGACACTCTTTTAAAAAGGAAAAGAAATATGTGAAAAATAAGGGATTTTTGACACCCTTTAAAAATAAATAAAAAGGCAGTGAAACATCTGAACTGCCTCAAACATGGCTCTGAAGACTACAACGTAATGAAACATGGGATGTCTCCCAGCAAAGTCGACTCAACGGTGTGTCAGCTGGGCTGGCGAGAATATGATATATCAAGCTACTTTTTTGCTTTTTCATATTTAGTCTTTTTAAAAAGAAGCCATCATAGAGCATGCAATAAATATTTTTGACCAGATATTCCTAGCAAAAGCCACCGAATTGTCAGCTCAACTTTACTGCCTACAGCAAACCATGTCAGCCAAGAATGATGCATGTAACACTCTCCTGTGTATAGAAAACCCCCAAATCCAAAACATTTACCAAAAATCCAACCACTATAAACCAGGCTATAAGCTGTTAATTTACCATTTTATCCTATTCTCATTTTTCTGAGAGACACAACTGAGAAAGAAAAAATAATCCTGACCGGATTCACAGATGAGGTGATAATTACATCCCTCCTACACAAAACCCAACTAGCTAGAATTTCTTCAGGGAAGAAAAAAATGTATACTTCCACTTCGACCCATAGGGCCGGTGTGTGGTTATTCTGCAATTATTACAGACGCTGGAGCAGCAAGTGTTACCGTCCCTAACGCGCACACAGTCTCGTGGGCCCCGGACGTGTCTGTGCCTGCTCCCCACGCTCCCCTTTGCTCTGCCCAAGCGTCCCCAGCAGCTCTGGTGGAAAGGCGGCGGAGCGCCAAACGAAGAAAGCTTTCATCTCTCCACCTGCACGCATTTTCTACCAATATGTAACCCACTCAACTCCCATTTCAGAACCAGCCCCAGGTGAGTTTCTCTCATTCTCTACTCATTTAACAAGCCTGACCTCCTGAGTTCTTTCCTGGTGCAAAGAATATAATTAATAAGCCACTCAATCCATCATATTGACCTGCATTATTTTAAATTAAAGTTAATGGCAGCAATGAAAAAAGGATTTTAAGGTTAAAATACATGTACTGCGTATCTTTGTACAGTTTCTTTTTAGTCATATAGATAAAATTCACATGAAAACACAGCTTTGCCACAGCCAGATCTTCACTAGCTACACGCATCATACCAAGGTCAAATACTCCCTCCTTTGCAAAACTTTCGGGATCTGATACCAACAGATCTCCAAAGGCAGGCAATAGTGTCGTCATCCTTTACACAGCTACTAATTCAATCATATCTCTAATTGTTTAAAACTCACATTTATTTATTTCTTCCCTCCTGACACTCTCAGAAGTAGCAAGAGGATCTCATTAGGTAGAAACATTTTGTTTTATGTGGAAAACAACCCATATTAACCATAGCTTAGTCCTCAGCTTACAAAATTACTCATACTATTCAACATGGAAAAGGTTGGCGATGGCACATATAAACTAAAAGTACACGGCAAAATAAAACTAAAAATGACAAGCAACAAATATGTGATGTATTTTCTCTCCTTATGGAGCACTGATATAACAGACAATATGCTTTGGAGAAATGCGTGTGTTAAACTGTTGTAGAATAAGTATCTTCTTGTGTACAAATAATACTTCATAAATCCGTTGTAGGAGTAACTAACGTAACGGGCCATCATAGGGCAATCGCTAGTAAAGGATTACTGAAGAAGCTGCTAAAAATCTCTCGTGCTTGACATGGCCCAGTGATTCACTAACCCTGCAAACGCTCTCCCAGATAGAGACCTACACCTTTGCAGCCAGGAACCCCAAGCGCTAAGAGCGGCAGATCAGATGATCGCTTCATCCCCAACGCCCGCTGTAGAACTGACAGCCTCTAAATTACTGCCGGCAAAGCATCTCACATGCCTTCTGACAAAAGAACGAGAAGGGAAGGAAAAAACCCTACAGATTGTGTAACATCATCCATTCCTCGGAGGGGATGGTATGTTTCAGGCTTTCGTTTCTTTAACCCAAGGAACCAAATGAAAAATATATGACGACAAACAACCTGCAAACAGTTCCACATCTATTATAAAACTGAAATCATAAGAAATGAGCTTGTTGAAATAACAAATGAACTTGCAATTGCTTTGCTTCGCAAAAGTCCCATATGTTTTTAGATATGTTTTGAAAGACAACTTTTTTAGATTAATAAATGCCACGTGATACACTCAGTTCTTGTCCACTGAGAACTGGGCCCAATCACAGCTAAAAGCTTTTGCCACTTAGAATATGAATGGAGAACATCACGCCACAAATGGAAAAAAATACATGTTTATGGTTATGAGAATATGCAAATATGCTGCCTGGTCTCCATAATGTCCTTGCCATGCTCGTAGAAGATTTGAATTTCTCATGTGGGATTGCATTTTATGAGTTGAGGGTGAGTGGGGGAAGGAAGCAGAAATAGCTTCCATGGGGAAAGCAATGACATTCCATACCTGCTCTCCCTGACTCAAATAAAGTAGGACCTATCAAGTGTCTTGTTGCCTGTTCCATAACACAGCTCATTATTCAACACTCACAAGTTGAACATTGATGTTTGGGTATTGGAAAGGGACTTCCCATAGACAAAATAAGAACGCTTTCATTCATAGTGGCTCCCTTTAGTTGTGGGGACTGAATTTTCTTTCAGTACGAGGAGTCCTTCGAAAACTGCTTCTGATGACACTTCAGCCAGAAATTTGCTCTGGTGTAAAGGTGACCCATTTCAACACAGTGTGTGCAAATGTGTGCACACTTTCTCTTTTTGAAATTAGTGCCCACACACCTCTAAGAGCTTTGGCTCATAAAGATGTTTCTTTATCACTTGTTCCTTTTATTGGTAAACACACCAGAAGAGTTAAATCAAAGGGACTGAACTGCCTCAGCAGAGCCACTGACACAAAAGAAAACCTCGATTATTGGTCAACTCAGCGCTTACTAAGGCCATTTCTAAGAGCTACCTGGAAGTCTACAACATGGGTGGTCTCCAAGTAATTCTTCATGGACTGCAAAACTCATCACCATAAACACCAATGCTATTTGAGCACCGAGGTTATGGACTTCCCACAGCCAGGAGAGTCCCTCCTCTGCTCAGGGTGTGGGTTGTCCAAACACCAAGGCAGAAGCCTGTACTTAAGCCTGCTTAAACTCTGATTTGGGAGAAAAAGCACGACCTTTAATGCTCAGACCTGTTACACTGTCGCCTTGCGTGACCACTAATTTCACTGACAGTGAATAAAATCAAGGAGTGTAAAACAATCTAATTTCTAGGACTACAGACTTCCCTAGAGGTGTAAGAATACTTAAGTATTAATTATCAAACTAAAGAAATAATACCAACAAAGGCTTTGCTGAGTAGAGTTTCCAGGTGTGTCTTTTCTTAAGGGGTTTTTTAATTTCTATGCCTACTTATAGCAGGTAGCACCATTTTAAAAGAGAGAGACAGCATTTTCTGTGAAGTATTTAACAGTATAATAGTCTCCAGTACTTCAACAGGAACCCCCTAATGTAAGCCTGAAAAGCAAAGTTAATAAAAGTGAAACAGCCATGATAGAGGTAATGGGTGTGAGGGATGGAGACATTTATTTAACATCCACGCTGAGTTTATTCATGGCAATCACTCTTCCCTTATTAAATGTCACTGCCATGGATGACTGGTCCAATGTGGGCGATCCAGTTGCAGCACTGTGTTTAGCATGCGTGTTCATCACACAGCATGCAAGTCTGCATGGATACTCTCAAGTTTTCATTTTCCTTGTCATTATTTAATTGCATTTTTTAAAAAAAACCCAACAATCTGAAAATGGTCTTCACATTCTGCATGCAGTACATGAGCAAACACTCAATGAGGGATAGGGAATACTCTGCCTGGCCAGCGATGCAGCATGGTCTGGGATACAGATCACACCCTTAAAAAAAGCCTGTGGTGTAGGAAAGCATAGATTATGAAACAGATCAGAGGAAAAAAACCCCATATGAACAGAGAAATCAGTATCTCTGGTTTTACGCATTTGTTCTTATCTAAATTTTTGTGATCTTTGAAAAACACTTTTGAAAGAGACAGTACGCCTTTAAGATATTATTTTACTACCAAGTCATCAGTATCTGCTGTAACAGAGCAAAAATAGGAGTAGATGATATCAGATATACTGTACTTCATAGAGACTGGAAAACACAAAGGTGAAATTCTAAAGACTTTAGAACAATTTTACACACAAAATTCGTAGTATATTTAATACATTCAATTCCAAATGATGCAGGTTTTATGACCACTAAATACAATATTGCTCTGCAAATCTACCTAGTTACCAAAGAAGTGCTTTGAGCTCTACATGAGAGACTCTTCTGTACTCATCATCAAGTGTCACGTATACGTCGTAGCATAAGTATGAATTTTTCAGCTAAGAGCACTGGAGAAAAAGAAGTGGCTGAGGGAAATAATGACCACATCCAAACCATGTATTAGAAAAAAGAATGACTCAAACCAAAATTCTGAGAACAACTGGAGACTACAACAACTAAAATTATATAACTTATCACTAGCACTTCTCTAAAACCCTAAAAGCAGCAATTTGAGTCACAGTAAACGTATAAAGAAATGAGCAATCTGCTTGTCTATGCTTAGACCACAGAAGTTATTAATAAATGAATGTCTTGCCTCTGTGGCAGACCTAAATGCAATAAGCTCTGAGAAAAAAAAACCAACATACCATTGAAAAGGCTTCTTCAAGTCTATTGAAACTCATCTATCGAGATCCATGGAGATCACTTTTTCTGTTTGTTTACTACGATTTTTTTTCTATGTTAAAAGAGTGAACGAAAGGAAGGCTACCTGAGATTACAGAAGGAGAAGAAGGAGGTGCAAAGGGACTCCCGACAGGAAAACAACTCGTTATGGAAAGGACTGAACTCCCAGGTGCTCAGGCAGCACTGGAACAAACCAGAGACTATAATTTGAAGGCTGATCCCATGTTATACACCAATTTTTATTTCATTCAGGAAGCATCAACTATTACAGAAACTGTAACACTCGGGCAGCTGATCCCGCACCAGTGGGACTCCACCAGTACAGATCTGGAAGTGTTTTACAAATGCTAGTGCGCAAATATTAACAAATATTAAAAATTGATTTGTTGGGGGTTTTTTTAAGTAGGGAAATGAGGGTGGAAGAGGAGGTTAAGAGACTTGCTAAATCTTACATGATAAATAAATGGCCACACAGGGCAAGGGGACAAGGAAGAACCTATCTGTAACCAAGGCTGACGCCTCGCAAGAGGTTCAGTGGTAAATTGTCACTCTGCACATTGGGCGTAAACAGAAATGAAACGATACGGAGCAGAAAAAGTGGAAGTTCATGAACAAGTAGGAAATTATTTGATTTGATGTACAAAAGGCACTACTGAAAATTACCATGTTCTCCTAACTATTTAATTCTTCTTTAAAAATTTGCTACCAGTTCTTAAAAGAGTTTGCAAATGACAAATTGGAATTTGCATTTCAATTTAGTTGTTGCCACTCCTTCTCCCTCTTTTATGGCTTCACAAAGCTGGAAGTCACAAGCGTTCTGAACGAAATCCCTTTGGGTCTCATCGCTGGAATCAAAGGAAAACAAATGTCTGGGGGAAAAGGTTATTCTGGAAATCAGGTCTGTTGAAAGGAGCTGACATATTGCACAGCGATGCAGCTTCGTTGGTTGTAGCTGTCATTTTATTATATCATATAAAGGAATACAAAACTATATCTTAGCTATGGCAGTCAAAACAAGGCTTCTTAAAAATAAATGGTCTTGAAAGCCATTTGGCCAATTTATACGGCAATTAGGTAAAACTCCTATTCACTGTACACTTCTTATTTCACTAGTAAATAGGAGCTAGAAGAACTTGGCTGAAGACTGATAACTAACTTCTAAAAGCTGAAGGATCAGAACACTATCCTTTCTCCATGCTCAAAAATGGCCAGTCTTTAATGACCGCACTAGTCTTATTTCATAACATCTCTGCATGGACATTCTTGATGTATTTGTACAATTTTTCCCTTCAGAGAGAAGTTCACCATTAATTTAAGTATGCTGAGAAACAGTTCAGATGGATGGTTTTGGTTACTCTCCAGTGACATCCATGCAGTTTATTACATAAGTAGTTTACTGCAGTGAAGTCATTATGTTGAGTCCAGCTACAGAATGGCTTCTGTTTAACCACTTTTCTCCACACACCTAAGCATGCTTCCTTGCCATAGCAGACTTTTACTTTTACCATTTGTTGTCGGTTGACATTTCTTTTCCTTTTTTTTTTTTTTTTAAATTTTAGCTAATATACTGTAGGTTATTACATAAGTGATTTATTACAGGAACCTTACTGTATGAGGGGCAAAACTTGTTTAAAGTAAATCCAACAGCTACAGTAATCCCTTAGGGCAAAATGTACTTCTACTTAATTTCTCTACTGTGTATTACAGACCATATAATTGCTTAAAACAGAAGCTACACATACAAATTTTGCTTGGCACCAAATACCTGGCTTCAGAGAGTACACTCAAGTTACATGCTGTGTTTTGCTACAAATCCATTGCACCACCTAAAGTAATTCAAAGAGATCACTAATAGAAATATTTTGAACTACCTAAAATAAATCAGCAAGTAAGCAAACCACAGTGTTTTGCTAAAGGTTATATTAAAATAAGCCACGGTGTTGCTGAAGGATATTTTATACGTGCATGGCTTTAGCATTCCTCATGCCCTTTTTCCAATGCACTAAATAAAATCATAAGACAAACTTTAGAGATGGAAAATATCTGCTAGATCATTTAGACCATCCCAATGCCAGTTCAGGATTGTTTCCTTTATTTTCTAGTGTTTTGTCAAACCTACTTTTAAATATACTGTATGTTCCAAGTAATGAGATTTCCACTACTTTCCCCTGGGAAATACATTTATATAACAACTTTCTTCCCCAAGGATCCCAAAGTGTTTTATAAAAATATACATACAAATCACTTCCCCACTGGAGTACAATCACTTATGAGGTATAGGGTGGCAGCCAGGAGGGAAATGATACATAGTACTGTGCAAATCTATAGCAGGAGGGAAATTCCTGTCCAAGGACAGAGGGGCAAAACCCTATACTTCTGACAAATGCCAGGAACTCATAAACGTCCACAGATAGTAAAGAGAAGCATGGTTTCAACCTACACATGCAGAAATGAGCTTGAGTACCTTAAAAGACAAAGGTCATTTCGGACAGAATTTGAACGCATGGTCCCAAAGACCTGGGATAACTTAACAAAGTAAACATGTTACCCGGGTCGGAATACCAGAACAGGGACTCTATTTCTGAAACAGCACCTGACTTGAGGACTATGTTCTGGATTGTTCCATCCAAACATACACTGATGCTGATGTAACAGACAGTCTGTCCCTAAACCCTTGGCCGCTCTCAGCTAGCCCAAGTCCACTGGCTGCTCTTCCCCCTTGTAGCCCACGTGTCACTTACGCAGTGCTCGTTATCGGCAAAGCAGAGCCCATCCATAGATGCGCTGGGGACCGCTTGCCTCTACCTGCGGGCAGCCAGGGGAGGAAGGGGGACAGGAATCTGGGAGGAAGGGATGACGGCTTGGTGCTGGCAGATCACTGTATTTGGGCCTCAGTGCCGCTGTACGATAAAAGATCAGAGAATTGTAAGGGCTAGAAAGCAAATAATGCCAGGAACTACATCATATTTGGAAGGTCAACAGTTTCCAAGTTCAAACCCCACTGGGCGGAGTTCAGGGATTTTCAGTGCAGATGGTTTGTAGGCCTGTAGGTTCAGTGTAGAGGCTGAGGGTAATGGGAGGGTCAAACCTCGTTACCAGCATTGTTTTAGCAGCCTTTGCTCATCTTAGGGGGAGAATGAGAGGAGACGGGACAGCCTGTGCTCTGAATCTTCCTTCTGTTTGGTTTTGGGCATGAGAATCACTTTCAGATCTCCAGTCTCCTTGCTCATTGGCAGTGCTCAGCCAGCAACTAGTCTTATATTTGTAAGTAATGTGTACAAGTGGTTAGAGCATCTTCCTCTCACTAGCAAGGCCAGACCTAGCTTCTTAGATCACACAGAGTATTGATAAAACTGGACTAATATTCTGAAATAAACCATGTTAGATAGATGTAGATCACAATCATTAAGTATATTTTTAGGATAGATTAACAAAGGAAGTGTTTTCCACCTCACCTAAGAAAAGATAATTTTCTGCATTCTCCCAGTGGGACGCTGTATCAAGCTATTTACTTTTAACTAAGGAACTAACACTGCGAAGTCTTCTGCCCTGCTCCATGCATGTTATTAACCTGAAAATCTGACTTGTCTGCTGTGCATAAACACTCCCGTGCACCCAGGCTGCAGTACAACGTGTCAGGGCTAGCCATGGCGTGGCAACCGTACCAGCTACCCTTGCCTTCAGTAACCACAAAACAGATGTGTCATTCCTCTCTCTTCACTGACGAGCACATCACTTGTACTTAAAATGCAGAAATGAGGTCTTATCCTAGAGAGAGAATTTAACAGCTCCGCGTTAATGCTCCCTCGTTAACGAATCCCTGTCGCCATTTGACTCTCCATTGTGCCTGCAGTTGTACAGACAGTGACAAGCCATTTGATTCAGTGCTACTGAGAGGCTTTGTGCAGAGGTGAGTCTTTGATCCTTCCCGGTGTTGAAGGAACATAGATGTGATTTCTGAGGGTTTTGCATAAGTTTCAAGCATGTGAGATTATGGATACATAGTACAGTTCCTAAATGTCTACATTTGTTGCCAAGATGGCATTGATAATGGGTGTATTAGCAATGCAAAGATGGAGAGATGAGCCATTTTCCTGGGGATTAGCTCAGCTCTTCCAAAGCCTGCTCTAAACAATGAGACGATATTGTCAGATAAAAATGAGCATGGAACATTACTGAACAGCAAAACATGTTCCCGCCCTCTCCAAAACCCAGGTATCAAAACGTGGTCCTGCATTCATGCACAACATTTTGCATATTCACAGCTTTGTCCCCTCGACTTTACACACTCACAAGCAGATACTGTGGTCACAGGGACACAGAGGGGGCTGATTCTGCATCGGAACAACTCAAGACAAGGTCCTGACCGTTGTAAGCATGTGGTGCAAGCCAGTCCGAAACAGCAGGCGAGGCAGCGAGCACTCTAACAAACAGCAGAGAGGAGTTCGTTTTTCTGAAAACACTGGATTACAACATTTTTAATCCTGTCAAGCAATGATACCTACATATTAAATTCAGTTACAAAAAAGATATCCAGGCAGACGTATGGCTGCAGGAAAAGGTATAGTGCTTCAGCGGTTTTGCATGACAACAAAATGAGCGGTAATACATTCAGGGCGCTATTGAGTTGTAAACGATGACTGCTCTATTTAGGGGTTAGAAAGTCTCCAATGCGATAGAGCCAAGCAATATTATTTTCCACGGGAGGAGTCACGCAAATGCCTACTCCCTCCAAATTTATTTATTTACATAGTTTTGGTTCCAAAGATCCTCCATGGTGTGTATGCCGAGAAGCTGCCCAGGCCGGACAAGCAGATGTTATACTGACTCTGGAGCCTGACAGCCCGTTCCCCAACCATTTCTGACAGCTAAATAATCAGTCAGTGCCAGAGCAGCATATTTAACTTAGGGCTTGCCAGAAATCAGACACCCATACCTTTTTTCTTAAGGAGTATAAAGATTTGGAAGCCAGGAGAAATATCATCGGCAGTGGATGATGATACACTTACAAACTATGCGCTGTGCCTCCTCGTACACAGCATGAATATCGTGTGAGCCCATCGTGGTTATTTATGTCATTAAATTAAACAGAAGTGATGAAGTGTGCTGTGGAGGATTCTAAGCTATGCAAACAATTATAGGGTTCCAACTGTACACATTCATATCCCATACTGTCTCAATGAATATTTTATTTTAAAAAAATTAAATTTGGTGGCAATTACATTTCCCGAATGCAGAAAATCATGGCTCTTAGCTAAAAAAAAAGAACCCTCAAAATTTACCAATCAGTGAAACAAAAAAAAGAAAGCAACCCATCCAACTGATGAAAACTCCTCTTCTAATGCTTAATTTATAGGGATTAAATCTGCTTCCACAAAGAGGAATATTTTCTGAACAAAATGCTAAATGCATAAGTGGGAATTAGTTCATTTCAGTTGGAGAAAGCCCAGCTACAGCACGGAAAAGATGATCCAGGTTTCAGTCAACTTGGACTTCATTAGTGGTGGGCCGAGGGATGCTGAACTGTTCATCCAGCAATGGGTCACGTTCATTTATGCTGTTTAAGAATTTCACAGCAGATGACTGCATGGAGGAGCTGGGAAGAGGCAGGAAATCTTTGCTACTTTACCAATATTTTGTCAGACAAGATCACCGCTTTATACATGTTTGAACCCCCGTGGCCTTCCATACTACTTGTACGTGAACAGCAAACTTCACTCGAGTGCCTGCCAAATTAAACTGCAACTCCTTGCAAGCCTCTGTGAATAGCTTCTGTGAAGCGTGGTGCTCATAAACACCTTCCTGCAATTCAGAGAGATCTCTTTAATAAATTAACAAAGCTGTCACAGAAGTATAAATGGGAAATCATTTTTTAAAATAGAACCATTTAAGATCACACAATTTCAGAAGCCTTTTGCAACATTTTGTAATTCCTTTAGGCCACTGCAGGTCTCCTTTACACTTGCGACGATGCCCCTTTCAATTTGCATTTAAAAGACAGTAAATTGCAGGGTTCATAAACATTTTTATAGTGATTTATTGAAGACTAGAATGTCACTCCTGTTCTTCACACTTTAGCAGTCCTGGGAATCGGCTGCAGGGCTGTATGTGTAATCTTGCTTTACCCATAAACTATACAAGAACGAGCCAGTTCTGAAACCTATTATTTATTTATTTTTCTAGCTTAAAAGACATTTGTGCCACTATTTTACATCTATATTTATCTTTCAGTTATAAGATGACCCATTTTATTCAGCCTTCAAGTTATAACCAGGTTTCCACAATTTACAAAGTACTTGGTTTGCAAATTAGAACTGTTCAGAGACAGGATTGCATTATGCCAATGAACAAAGGATTCTTTCTCTTCTCTTTTTAATAACACACACAAAATCCACAGACTATTGGATTTATTATCACCACTAGATAACTTTACCATACAGGAATGTACTGAGCTATTTCTTTTTTTTTTTTTTTTTTTTTTTTTTAAATTTAAAACTCAAACCACAGAAACACGCTGTAAAACTTTAGCTGGAGAATATTCTAAGGTTCCGCTTCTTGAAAGACAAAAGCAGGGTAAACGTTCCTTGCAATTGGGCCTCTGATCCTCCTGTCCTCCTTCGCAGGCAGCAAAGTCACAAAAGAAGGTAAACAGTGCCAAGAAGTGTTGTTTATAAGGGCACTGTGATCTCTCCTGCGTCCCAGTGGAGCTTTACCAGGGGGAATCTAGAAACCTCCCTGCACAAATAGTGTAGGGGGAAAAAAAAAAAAGCAAAAAAAAAAAAGCCTGCACCTCATTTGCCCTTCCAGTGACCAGGAGGGAGTATTTCTTTCTACTTTTTTCACATTACAATAATGGCTTCACAGCTCTTGAAAAGAGCGCTAGTGCAACAGCAAATGGTGCATGACACACTGAAGCCCTGGTCTTTGTCGCAACAGCTCCGCTCCAAAGAAAGTCCTTCCTTGCCTTCTTTTCCTTGCCATTAACTGTGATGAAATGAGTTTTTCCCCCTTTTGATTCCACCCCCCGCTGTCTATTACAGTCTGACCTGATTGCACTTATGCACAGATTATTTCATAGAGACATCCTTTTATTCAGGTTTGCGAGTTCATGCCTGCAAGGTTATCTGTTCACAAAGCAACGCCTCATTCCTCGTATTCATTTTTTCTGAAATCTGATCTCATTGATAAGAACAAGACCATTCGCATTGCATTTGTCAGATAAGTAGCTCCGTGCCGGAGTAATAATTTTTTGTGACTATTGTCAGGGCTCCAGTTAAAATACATCAACCGATAAAAATGCAAGTATTGTAAAAATAACCTTGCATCAAAAGTGTTGGCCCTCCAGTTTTTCCAAGACACATTATGTCCTTTTCCTTAATAACAATTTATTATAGGCAGAGCATGTTCTCTTTTGCACAAGAATTATTTTTAAGAATTATTTTTAAATATTCCTATTCCAGTGCTGCCATTGGTAGGACTGAACTTGAAAGGAAATAAATAAGTAGAGGATCAATGTCCCGCTGATTGGTTGAATTGGGTTTTGATTAATTTTAATCAAACGGTTTACTCAATTCTGATATGCGACCATTCCCAGCAATAATAAACAGATGAATCACGTCACCAGAACGCTCTGAGCAGCAGCACGAGGAGGAAACGGTTAGAGCTGCAGTTCAGCATATGTGATCCAACATTAATGAGACTTTGGGATCGCCGGGAAGCTGATTATCTTCGAGTTTGTTTGTGAGAGAAAGCTCTGCTCCAGTGCAGCCGAGCTAAAACTGAAGGTGCAGCAGAAGAAACACATACACAAGCACTCGCACCCCCCCACACGCAGAGGTCAAAGCTGCAGGAAGGGGAATTAAAAAAGCATAGACAGGAGCCTGGCTTTTTGCAACACCTTGTCATGGAAAACCATAAAGGCACAAATGCACCTTCTCACCTGGAGAGCGGGGCAATGTTTTATGTAAACACTAGCAAAAGGCGTACGCGAGAAGCTCTGCTTCTCCCTTTTATTCCTTCCTCCCCGCTGCCTTCCCCTACCCGTGGCAGCCGCACAAAGGAGCCGGTGACGAACTGGAAGCCGGCGAAGGTCTGGCAGGCGGGGAGCTGCATTGAGCAGCCCAGGGCCCTGTCTCGGTCTCAGCGCGAGGCCGCCGCGCACCCGGGCCTGCAGCTGATAACACTGTAATAGTCCTCCTTTGAGGACCGGGGCTCCTGGGTGCTGATTACTCATTTATCACACCTGGCAGCCCTGCTGAACTATAATTACTCTTCTCTTATCCTGCTGCACTGTCATGTCCGAGAGGAGAAGAGAGGCAAAGGCTCCTGCTAATGACACATTACCCTCTTGACAAGCACTTGAAGGTTTTATTGTAAATATTCAAGATATAAAACATCTGAGATTTTCTTTTTAATTATAAAAAGCAATTTTCCATGCCTCGCGTTCGCCCCCTCCACCGCCACCAACAGTAAAGTTTAGGCGCTGTTATCCGCCGCTTCCTGCAAACAAACCCCTTTTCCTTTGTCGCCTTAACTCATTGCTAGGAGGTAACTCCGGTATCTCTGTGAAATTATCAAACGTAATGCCTGGAAAATGTGTCATTTGAACACACATCACTCTCCTACAAAAGTTACATTTCTGCCCCAAAAGGAGGGGAAAATGTGCATTTATATTAAAAAATTAGGAAGGGGGGAGGAGAGGAAAACCATGAGCGAATGGGCAGTGAGTGAGCCATTCATTGGGTGGCTCTCGGGAGATGTGTCTCTTACTGAAAGGAAAGGTCTTTCATAAGCTAAAAATTAAAGATATTGAGTTGTTATTGTAACTTCAGCCTTAATATATGTGGGTCTCCAGATGGAGGGCTATGAAGCCAAAGACTTATTGTCCCCCCTTGCTCTCACTATCAGTTGTGTGTTGTAGAGGTTACAGAAGCTATGAGATTCCCCAAAAGAGTAGGGGATCCTAAATACTGCTATGTGATGTGAAGGCCTAAAAACCTGAAAGAATCTTTAATCTGAGATATACTCCAGCTCCTATAACGATAACACTGAGCTCTATTTTCCTAAGACAGCAGCATATAGAGACATGTTTCTTGGGCCATCCTGCAACCCGAGCCTCTTCCACTTAGCTTTTCCCTTTGCGTAACAAGAGGTTGCAGTAAGGACACTGGGTGTCCTTCTGTCACATTCATCAGCAGTGGGGTGGGGGGAACCAACCAAAAAATTCCAGAAAAGTCTGGCAGCCAAATATCTGATAATATGTTTTAAAGCACCAGAAAAACATAATCTAAATATATAATTGACAGAGAAGAGCACCTTGGAATAAAAGCAGTAAAAGCACAGATCTGCCACCTAAACCTTGACAACAGCACTTTCTCTGGTTCACCTCCAATTTGCTGGTGGCGCTGAATCACTAGATCCCAATACTTAGATAGATTTCTGTTTGTTAAGACCTGGCTTTAGATGTTCTCCTACTTGCTTATGTAATTTTTATATATACTGTTACTATAGAATCATAGAATGGTTTGGGTTGGAAGGGACCTTAAAGATCATCTAGTTCCAACCCCCTTGCCCTGGGCAGAGACACCTTCCACTAGACCAGGTTTCTCAATGTCCCTTTGGGCAACCTGTTCCAGTGCCTCACCATCCTCAGAGTGAAGAATTTATCCCTTACAGCTAATCTAAATCTACCCTCTTTCAGTTTAAAGCCATTCCCCCTTGTCGTATCACTGCATGCCATTGTCAAAAGTCCCTCTCCAGCTTTCTTGGAGGCCCCCTTTAGGTACTGGAAGGCTGCAATAAGGTCTCCCTGGAGCCTTCTCTTCTCCAGGCTGGACAACCCCACCTCTCTCAGCCTGTCTTCATAAGAGAGGTGCTCCAGCCCTCTGATCACCTTCGTGGCCCTCCTCTGGACTTGCTCCAACGCATCCATATCCTTCTTGTGTTGGGAGCCCCAGAGCTGGACGCAGTACTCCAGGTGGGGTGTCACGACAGCAGAGAAGAGGAGGAGAATCACCTCCCTCGACCTGCTGGTCACGCTTCTTTTGATGCAGCCCAGGGTACGGTTGGCCTTCTGGGCTGCGAGAGCACATTGCTGGGTTGTGTTGAGCACATAATGCTCCTTTTAGTATTTTGCACAAGTCAGACTCATTCCAAGGAGACTGTGCAACATTACAAAGAGATAAACTCAGAAAAATGGAAGACTGCTGCACTTTTTTAAATATTAAAATTAGAAACTGGTAGAAGAATCAGTGTTCAGATCCGTATGAGGTTAGGGACAATTCAGGATTAGCTTTAAGTCTAATGGCCAAAAATTCTATATGGTTCCCAAGAATTTTAAGTTCCAAGTGAGAACAACAACATGAGAGCAGATCTTCAGGGTAATCACAGGTTTTCAATTCAGGAGCCTTGGGGTTTTAAATCTCAACCAGGACCAAAATGTTAGTGGCTGATTCAAGCCCTTCAGACATAAGGGTCCTTCTACCATGATCTGTAGGAGAAATACATTGATACTTGGTTTCAGATGAAAGTATTAATTTCATAATTAATATAAATAGCTTCCTGTTATAGTACTAAAAATATGGTTATCCATTGACACAACTGCGTTTTAGCAGTTTGAAGTTGCAGTCTGTTGATTGCCTACACGCATACTGGCATACAGTGCTCTGGAAAACAAGTGCAGCAGAATTCCTGGAAATCTCGGAACTTGCTTAACCCATGCTATTTTGCTCCAGAACCTTGATAGCTCGGCTATTTCACTTTCAGCTGAAAAAACAGATAGCAAAAAAGTTATAGAAAAAAACTAAGCTGAAAATAGAAATTAATCCATTCATGAGCATCCACAAGTGCATCTCCAACACCAAACTGCCGTGCATAGCAGCAAGGGGTCTGAAAGCGTTTCCGAGGGACCTGACTGAAGACAGGGCACAGTGCAAAGGGGATCATCGCGATCATGTTCCCAACCTTTGCATTACACTGCTGAGTAGCTGCAGCCTGCTACATGCTTGGCTTATTTACTTATTTTTCCTGAATTCTAAGAATTGCCCACAGTGGGAGGAAAGATTCTGACAGATACAGAAACCATCCATCAGAAATCGGTGCTTTAGTGAGTTTGCTTAACAAGTGCAATGGCTTTGACGGCCATCCTGACAAGACTAGACATGGGTTCCTTGTCAGGAGCAAAGTAACACATCGGTGGTGGCCGGGACGCAGTAGTACATTACACGCCGCTGTGGAAATTGAAAACATTTAATGAACATAAACGTCCTGCCAAATTGACATACAGGAGGACGGCAAACGGCAGTAATAAAAGTCACTCCGACTCGCACACAACAACTCAAGGCTGTGCTTGGAGCACGCACATGATTTAAAAAGTAGATACAGCAGCTATTTTCTAACAAATCGTATGGAATTGTAGATACTACTCACTGCTGTGTAAAGTACTTTGGGGTAATTAGATAAAAGTTATTCAGTGCTCTTAGAGGTGAACGATTCAAATTAGTATTAGGCTACAAACTACTGAACCCCCAAACACTCAATCTCAGAACACTGTGGTTCCTACTTTGGGGCGTCATTAGCATTTCACATGCTCTTAACAGAAGAAATTGCAGCGGTCAGGCTTAAAATGACCATTTTCTCCCTCTTTTCACAACGATTTTACATTCCTAGACTGAAATATTAACAGTCTTGCTGAACCAGGATTATTCCACTTCTCTCGCTTTCTGCCGGCTTCTGTCAGGAAGCCACCGAGCATTCAATTGCAGCGCACAGCTAACCATATAATTGATAACTCCCTAGTCTATTCACTGTGGGAATCTGTCAGTTAAAGTCTAAAGACACAGACACACACGCACACTATGAAAATGAACTTACATAAGTCTTCCTGTGAACTGAATGCAGCCAACATTTTGATGTTTAATTGGCTGGGTCCGGTTTACCAGCGCACACGTGTATTTCAGCAGTGGCACACTGTACTCTGGCTCCTTCTGACAGATCTATTTAGTCGAAAGGAGGTGTATTTTCCCAAGGTAATTGCTTAGAATCATGCTTCCAAAGTCAAACTGACTCAAACTTTGCTTATTCGCTCTTTGCAGACACGCAAGTAGGACTATTTGAAAGCAAATGAAAAATCCATAGATCAATGTACGGAGCCTTTCCTACACACTGCCACAGAGGGAGTCTATTTCAAATAGGGCTGGTTGTCAGCGGCAGTTACTGCCAGCATCTTTTTAAATATACATCTTTCAGAGTAATACAGGTCTTTGAGATAATGAAAGATTTGCAACTACTATATTATCCACCAAGAAACAATACACTTACT
This sequence comes from Phoenicopterus ruber ruber, assembly GCA_009819775.1. Lineage (NCBI taxonomy): Eukaryota > Metazoa > Chordata > Aves > Phoenicopteriformes > Phoenicopteridae > Phoenicopterus > Phoenicopterus ruber. The sequence goes on along the minus strand of CM020227.1, from coordinate 17,259,681 downwards.
TGAGCTGGGTATACTCCCACGCATAGGAATGTTCTTGCTAAGTATGAGGAAAAAATAATTGACAGTTATTCAACTATTTGTGAATATTTTTCTCCTAGACTTATTCCTCTAATTAATAGGGTATGTCTGATAAAGTGCAATTTTTAGAGACTGGTTTTTCATGCAGGCTTAGTGGCTGGATGTGAAAGCATTTGGAAATCACTTCCCTATACCTGACATGGAATACACAACCCCAAATTACTCATTTTGCCCCTCTGTGGCTTCAAGTCAACAACTTAAAAAAGGCTTAGACTGTCTCATCACATATATGTCACAAAGACTACAGGTTATACTCATGTTTTACTTGTCTACATAGCAGAATGGGTTCTAGGTCTTTCTATTGCCAAAGCAAATAGCTACTCAGAATTTCCTAAAGTGTGAGATTGATTTCACCAATTTAGACAATCAAGACGTATTTGGCTTTCTTTTCTCCTTCCTCCTGTTCCTCCCCCTCCCCTCTGACTATAAAGAAATCAAATGATTTCCAGAGGTTTTGGTCGTTTCCAAGTCGTGATTCAAAACTATTTTGGTAATGAGTTAATCTCAGAAGGCTTCAGCACTTGAGATACTCAAGGAAGGACGCCGGCTTACGAAAAATTTTTGTTGCAGTCTAAAATTTTCTTATGGGGTGAACTGCTTAGGGGAGATAACGACCATCAGGATCCCTATGAGCACTGGCCAGCATGGGCTCGCGCTCCTGTGTCACACAGTGTGTTTGCACCACAACATCCACAAGCATCTTCTCCACCCAACCGCTTAGACCAGGACCGCATCCCCTCTGCGCTGACAATACTTTTTAAAACTGGCAATTTTTAGAGGTAGTAAAACTCGGACAGAGAACACCTTCAACTGTGATGAGGCAAGAAAACACTCATAAGCTCTTCTTCCCCCCCTGGGTTACAACCCTTTATGGCTTCTTGGTTGTAGATGTTACTGTCAAATTTTCCTACCATACCCTATCAACCCTGGACTTTCTTGTCTTTACTCATCCAGGATTTTACAAAGATGACACTGTGACAAATCTGGAGTGAGAGCACCCTGACTATAAGGAAGGATCAGCTGTGTGCTCCCAGAATTAAAGCACTTCTTTCTGACACCATTCCCAGAGTGTCCCTGCAAGCCCTTCATTTTCAAAGATGACAATTAGACAAAGGACTGAATGGCACTTGCAGCTAGTGGCACAACCCTTCATCTCCCTGAACACAATGCACTTCCAAACCTGCAGGGCCTGCTTACAGTTCAGGTAAACATAGGAGTATTTCTCCCATTTGTTTCATTTTTTTTTCTTCTGAAAATACAAGCTAATGGAAAAATATTTTTACAAGGTATTACTATGCATTAATGATAAAACTAGTGAGCATTAGTTCCAGAAGGGCATATTTTCAGTAATGATGAAAAAGGACATATAAATTACCACTACAGAGCTTCACAGGTCCATTTCTGGGCCAACCATGATTAAATTAACTACAAAAAGACACTTGACACCACCAGCGTAACACTTGACTGAATTTGGGAGTCATGTAGGGATTTCACTGAAAACTAGGATGTTAAACAAACCTGTCTTGTAACAGTGACCACGTTCATGTGTATTATTTAATACAGTGGGGTGCTTAGTACATTGTTAATGTTTCAACAAATCAAAATAAATCGTGCCTTCATCTCCATCCACGGCTCTGCTAATAAACTGGAGTTTTTTCAAAATACATGGCCTTGAAAAAATAAACTCTTAAGCTTTTCACAGAGGTAGTTTTTGAGAAGGCATAGCATGTTTCAGAGAGTCCAGCTATTATTCAGTTAACACTTATATTAATTTGACTCATCAGATACTCATAATTCACCATCTGATCCGCAAGTTGGTTATTCAATTAAGTGGTTTATTCCTATATATTTCAGTGCATTTTACTGAATTCAATAAGCTACGACTTTATCAATTCATTTTGTTAGCAGGCTGGTTTCTTCATTGGGCTTAAATTTAATTTGATTTCACTGTAACAGCTGATGTATGGGGATATTAAAAAACTAGGGTACTTCTGCACAAAACCAACTTCTTGGAAATAGGGTAAAGACATTCAGAAAACTATGCTTGCTGCTTAATTTTTCTGCCTCTAAAGAAACAAAGCTACTTGAAAGACGAAAGTTAAGAGTAAGTTAATTGCTTAACAAACCATAAAAAAACATAGAAAAGAACTAAAAAGAGAACAGGGACATTTAAACTAGCGAAATTTCAGGACTATTTTTAATAACTGGAGTCCTTAGGGGCATAAGAATCATATATCAGTTTAAAAGCATGAGTAATGTTTTGAACTTTACAGCAAAAAAATCTGCATCAATCCTTTCCTCCCCTGAAATGATAATTTCCCCTCAAAAGACCCATAACGTATTTTCAGAACTACAGAACTGAACACTCAGAGTCAGAAAACTTTCATTTATAGAGAAAAAGGCTCAGGAAAAAAAAAAAGGAAAGCCAACGCCCCTATCCCAGACCAAACCTGTCGTCATCATATCCTTGTGAGACTGTCGGATAATAAAAACTCATTGCTTTTTGTTTATCAGATGATATAAGTTATGAATGTTTTAAAGGAGTGTCTTTTACACCAGACAGGTTATTCCTGCAGGCTAATTTTTCATAGCCACTTTTGCATTGAAACCTCCAAGCTTCATGAAGATGATATTTCTAGAACAATTCTATTTTTCTTTTTTTTATCACCTTAGTAGTCTTTTCCCAGCTGTATCCACAGGGGAATGGAAATACCCAATTGCAAACGTGACAGCGCTGACTTCTGCAAAGTAGCTTAATTACTCATTACGAGATTCCATCAACAGAAGCTCCGGTCTGTGGTTTTGTAATAAGTGCTGTTATCTTTCCTTGGATTTTCATTCCTTCACAAAGGGGGATATGGCAGTGCTTTCCACATCCACATTTTATACGGAGAGGAATGAGAGAATTTTAATGCATGAATTTGATGTCATTAACAATGCTGACAGCTGTTTAATCCCAGAGGAAACAACAGCTGAGTCCCAACTGCACCAACAAAAAAATAAAAAAGTAAAATAAAATAAATTAACTCTTCAGTGCATCTCACTGAAAGTACATATGAATCAAATGCTTCACGCCCTGCCTATGGATTTTGTCAATTATTTAGTTACAGAATCAGTAGCCTCCGCTGATGAAAGCTACTCCATCCTAACTGCTAGACTTAAGTTCAGAGAACAGATTTATTAAATGGTCCTGTTCTAAATTTCCCATTAATTAAAATTAAATCCCACCCCCAGAATCACAATGTGAAATAAACCAACACAACAAATAATAATAGTCTAAAGTATAAACACGTGTGAGCCTGAGTTCCTGAAAAATAATGTAGCTTAATCTAAAGGGGATGGTGTAAAAATACATTTAAAATGGATCCTGCAGCAGAAATAGAAAATACAACATGGGATATGCTGCAACTCTGTTACCGTTTAATTTAAAATGGAACGTTTAGATACGAGCCAATGACAGCAAATTTGCTTTTGTTCTGTTCCCCCTCACACACGCTACAAGGACTTTTTAAGGGTATAGAATGAAAAGGAGTATTTATAATATATATATTTAGAACATATACACACACTTCTCCTTTAATCCATCTATTTTTTCATTGGTTTTGTCACCATTTCCCATGTACATATTTTTTTGAGTTTTGCTACCGACTCAAAGACACAAGCGATAGCTGATTAAGACATATCTTTACAATCTGCAGTCCTCGTGTAACTGATAAAGCTTTATAAACCCCGTCTTGGGAAGGCTCCCATTCATTTAGAACACTAGACTTTAAACAGATGTCTAAAGTATTCATGTTATAAACAGCAACATTATATGAATTTAAATCTCGTTCTTTGTCTGACCATCCTCCCTTTAACAGCAGCTGTTTCCCTTCATGCGGGAGAGGGGCTGCCTCTGCGGCTCGCCCGGGTTTCCCCTTTCCCGGGGACGCGGCCACCCCTCTCCTCCTGCGTCCGATCCCTGATCCCAGGGAGGGCTCTGGGGGACTCAGATGGCCGGGTGTGACAGCGCGAGTTGGATGAGCTTTGGGATCCGGGAGAAGCGGCGTGTCAGCAGGTTGATGAACTTGAATCCTGGCATCATGAAGAATACAAAGGTCTCCCTATTAGACTAAACGAGACGACTTCGGGCACAGAAAATGTGCTACTCAAATACTTTCTAACAAGACATGTACAGTCATATTTTCTTGCAGTTAATACGGCAGAGGGTGAGGGGAAAACAGATTTTTACCTTTTGATGTTTGGAAACAGTTCATTCTCAATAGGGGAATATTATGTGACAAATGTGCCAGACTTCTTTTTTTGTGGTAATATTGCTCTTTGCAAATGGCACACATCCAATCCAATTGAATGTAATAAAATGAAACAATCTGTGCCTTCTTCAATGGGTTTAATCTATACCATGTTAATGAATCCTTAAACAGACGTGCATGATGTTTTCCTGAAATACATGTAGTTATACTGTGCTCAGTATACTTGTCAGCTTGAAAATAATTTCTGCTTGAGAGACCACCTGCTATCATCATCCTATTTAGAAGGAGCTCATATTTATTTGGAAAAGAGAAATAATAGTTAAATAAAGCGACTTCTCCTACCCAAGCAAGGACAGTAAAATGGCTTGGATCCTCTCTGCAAACTCAGGGATTTTTTTTCTCTTTTTTTTCCTTTTTTGTTTTTTTCCCTTTGCACCAGCTGCTTCAAAAAAAAAAATCTGGTATATTTATACTAATACAGTAATAGGCAAATGCTGCTTATTATGGACTCCCAGTGTTTCCCCATTTCCTTTCTGATAAACTAAAACATTAGAGCTGAAAAGATGAAGTGAGTTATGTTACAAGTTTCAGACATTATGCAATATGGGTTTCATTACACTGTATCATATAATTTTAAGCTATTAAATATGCCAGAAAAGTGTATTTGTACTTGATGAAACACCCAAATACTAGAGTATGCAGTATATTTTTTTCTTCTATTTATACTCTGAAAACGGAACAAAGAAATATAATGCTTCTACTCCCTAGCATTTATTTGCTGCAGAGATGGAGTAAATTAGACCAACTTTTCCTAAAAGACACCTAAAATAAACCATATTTTTCTGGCAAATGCTATGAGCAAAACCACTACTTTTCACCCACAAGAGCATAAAATAATGAATCAACAAGCTGGTGCGAAACTGCATGAACACTAGGCTACAATGTATAGAGGGACATGTAAAGAATGTTCAGCCACATAGACCCCAACCGACCAACTCTCTGTGCAACTTGAAGTGTATGACTTCTCCAACTGACCGCTTGATGCTAACGGGACTGTAGTCAAGCTAAATCTGAATTTGTGTGATTTGCTGGTTTAGTAACACAAGTGTAAAAGGGTGAAGTTCACCACCGTGCAGAGGAATCAAGAAATACAATTTTCACTCTTAAAGCAATAATGTATTAAAAAAAGCACAAATAAGCACATTTAAAGCACATGCTTGGTCAAAATGTAATATGCAGACTATACATTTGCGGGTTTTCTTAGTTTTAGTGTGTACTAGAATGTCATAATGTGCAGAAAATTGACTGAATCTGTATTGGTTTGAGCACGATCAGGTAAAAATAAGTTTTGCAAAGCTGAGGGATCCATAACTGTTACTAGCCACCAAACCTCAGATATTTATTCTTTTTCTTGACGTGTAACATCAATTTTATACCAGCTTGCCATTGTGATTAGGTTCATCTCATTGTACGAATGCATGATCTTCAGTTTCTTTTTGCAGGAAAGCCCCTCCTGCTTGACAGCAGAGGGTACAGGACTTAATAGGTGGTTAGATGATTCTACTTTCTGAGCAGTACAATTTGCTCCCTATTTTATATCCTCATGTTTGTGCATAACTTTAAAGATGAAGAGAACTAACTTAATGTCCCGAGAAAATTTCAGCTGGGAAGGATTCTGGTTTAATAACCACAATTGTCCGTGGAATAGCAAACCGCAGTAGCAACGCGGTAGAGTCCACGTACACTGTTGTTCTCTGATCGAACAATTTTACAACATGACAGAATTTTTATGCTCAGCATGAACACATTAACTGCAATAGTTTTGGAGGAAAAAAAAAAATGTTACTTTTTTTTTTCTTCTTTCTTTATGATGATTGCTCACCTCAATAATGGGTTGCTGCCACAACATGCTTTACATCAGGTTATCTTAAGAAACCACATGGAAATGTCAGTTGTGTTGCTGCTAAGTGGCACTTCTGATACAGCATGTCTGAGTAGCTGAACCTCGGAGACTTTGCTAATTTGTTTCCTGGTGTAATTCCAAGTGTTGGTTGTGAACTGAGAAACGCTTTGTTGTGTTTTCTGTGGTGGTTTTTAGAGAATTCTTCTCTGTGTGTTCAAAGGTGGAAGCTGAGACTATTGAACACTCAAGCAGACAATACCTACATTTGCGTGACTGGGAGTGAGGTTATCCTCATTACAGAAACTCTTCCTTCCCCCATACTATGTCTTGGTTTTCAGGGACACTTAAACCCAAATCTAAATCCATGCTTCCTCTGAGCTCATGAAGAAAAGATTACAAGTATCTGTAGAGCCATCAAGAGGTGACTACTATGGATCATCACAACCCTAAAGACATCCCTGTGATGGTGAATTCCTTGCTAAGGGGTTGCAGATTACAAAAGATACTGGGTTTATTTTCACGATTTCAAAGGATGAGAAGAAATCTTGAATTAAAAAAACAAAGTCAACTAATTTCTGGAGACAAATAGAAACACAAAAAATAAAGGAAAAATACTGATAAATTTTGTGAAGTTCTAACATAAAGCCAAACACACAGATACTTTCTTAAACCTCTCAAACACTAAGCAATGGGACAGAAATCTGTGATGTGGTTTTAGTAGATTTTGATAATCTTCTCTTCCAGACAGGATTAAAAAAATCAAATGCTTATTTTTTTGTCGCATTTTTACATTTCTAGTACTATTCTGGTGCAAACTAAACAGCAAAATTGCATAAACATGTAATAACTTGAAGAAGCCTTTTCAACATCACCAGCTGAATATGTATTTTTAAAACGTTTGTTCCTACTAAATGCAAAACAATTTCCTTCCAAAGCAACAATGATTACTCCTGCTCACCGCTCCTTTCTGTGTTCCCCAGTTGTGCTAATCGCCAGTAAATTCAGCAGAGTTGCATCTCATTTCAGGAATTCTTTGAGATGTCAGAGATTATTTCTGGTCAGGAATGACAGAAAGCATACTGTACAAAACATTTCTGCATCAGCAATGGAATATTTTACAAAGAATAATGCATATTATTTTAAATAGGAAAAAAAATTCCAAATATTTTGATGAGAATGAGCTAGAAGACAGAATACTGGTCATGATGGAAGTTCAGGCTGTCAGCAGAGGTCCAAAAGGGGACTGTCAAATATATATTTTTATATATATCTCTTTCTCTTTAAGCTTTATGTAAAGTTCCCTCTAATACAAAAAATAAAATGACATCAAATTATCATGCAACCTGTTCTAGAAACTAAAGTCAATTAACTTTCAATTCATGGATACAAATATTCATCCAAGTCCCATTCATTTAAAGGGTGGTAAACTTAAAAGATCATTTCTGCGACTGTGTTAAATGTCTTGTTCAACTTACTTTAAAACTGCAAAGGAATGATAACTTGCAAAATCAGAGTAAGTTGGTGGGTGCTATAGGTTCTATCCAAATGTGGTTTTAAATTATTTCAGAATCATAAAATCTTTCCATAGAGAGTGCTTTGAAACTGCAAATTAAATATAGAGCTTCTATGAACTGTATCCATTTTTACTGGAAGCATATATTTCCATGGGGGTTCATACTATCTTTTTGTCTAGTTACACTAGCTAATAATGCAGTGAATTTGCAGTAATAGAGTAAATGTTATTTTGATGACATTACCTGATTAAATTAAAGATGACATTAAAAGGACCATTGCAATAGGAATCAAAACCTCAAAAAGCAACTGTGGTTGAACTTTCAGTCAGCTAGTCCCAGTCTTAAAAAGACAACACAACATTTCACTCATCTAAAGACTAGTGATGGACTGAAAAATAAGTTCAGATGACATCTGACTTTAAAAAAGGTAAGTCTTCAAACTATGAAAAAATAACGCTTTAGGACTTGTGTTTTTACATGGGCACAATTTGAATCTATTCACACAAAAATGGTTCACATAGCAACAAACACACAAATATGTAGCAAGTGAAACTGAAGACAGAGGGTTGAGAACTGAAATCACATCTGCTGGTACAGTGACAATAAACCACCAGAACCATAGAATGAAATCAAAGATGGAAGCATCGGTCACCTTCCTCACCGTGCTGAGGGAACTGGGGGGGTTTAGCCTGGAGAAAAGGAGGCTGAGGGGAGACCTTATCGCTCTCTACAACTCCCTGAAAGGAGGTTGTAGAGAGATGGGGGTCGGACTCTTCTCCCTAGTAACAGATGACAGAACAAGAGGAAATGGCCTCAAGTTGCGCCAGGGGAGGTTTAGATTGGATGTTTGTAAAAATTTCTTCACCGAAAGGGTTGTCGGGCATTGGAGCAGGCTGCCCAGGGTGGTGGTGGAGTCACCATCCCTGGAGGGATTCAAAAGACGTTTAGATGTGGTGCTTAGGGATATGATTTAGTGGTGGACTTGGCAGTGATAGGTTAACGGTTGGACCCGATGATCTTGGAGGTCTCTTCCAACCAGAACGATTCTATGATTCTATGCAAGTTTAACAAATTGCTAAAATGATGAGAAATCCACTTATACATGACGGAAAGGTACAGAACAGAAGAAAAAGAACAATAAGTGAGTTGTAATTACTGGAAGTTTTCTGGTGCATAGTACTAAAGAAGTTGTAAAATAAACTCCTCTTATGAGCTACACGTTCGCATACATAAATCAAGGGACTGTTTGAAAATCCCTCGCCTTAAGCTCTCAGAGATAGAATCTGTCTAAGGAAACATTCCTGAATAACGTGACTGTGTTATGAATTACAGAGGCTTCACAGGAGAAAGATACAAGATTAAAGGTATGCAGCACTTGGGCCCCATCCTTCTCACAGACAAAATACCACCTTCAGTCACCAGGAGCTGTGACATCTCTATTCTCCACAAACAAATTCATGGTCTCTGCGAAACGACAGGTTCAGGGCAGACAAGTATGATATTGCAGACCAGGCTTGCTACCAGAGTCACTCACGGTGAGACTGCTTTTCTCTGTGACCTCAAAGAGGCATCTTTGTGCCTTATAAACTGTATGGTTAAGGCGTGCGGACACACGTAAAATGCACATCGGTGACTCCCGGTTTGCTCCAAGGTCACGTTGCCAAAGTCCAGTATAGAGTTGTATCCTGCTACAAAGTATAGCAGGATACAACTATGTATTTCGGAGACTTTCCCTCTCACTATAGATATTCATAAGCCTGAATTTTCGCTTTCTTCATAATCCCCATTTAAGATAAAATAAAGCCAATCCCACTGACAGCACATGAGGAGCAACAACTGATGCTGAGGGGCTGATTGTGGACAAGTGTCCTTCGGGAAGTGGCGTGAGGTGAGGCTGTCAGTCAGGACATCAGCAGAAACCTCCAATTTCTGCAGCACTTACTAAAAATACAGCGCCAGGGGAGGTTTAAATTGGATATTCGTAAAAATTTCTTCACCGAAAAGGTTGTGGGGCATTGGAACAGGCTGCCCAGGGAGGTGGTGGAGTCCCCATCCCTGGAGGTATTCAAAAGACGTGTAGATGTGGTGCTAAGGGATATGGTTTAGTGGTGGACTTGGTAGTGATAGGTTAATGGTTGGACTCGATGATCTTGGAGGTCTCTTCCAACCAGAATGATTCTATGATTCTATGATTCTATGATTCTATGATATTAAGCTCCAAAACAAAAGCTTCAAGGAGTATTTACAAGCCAGGAAAACATATACCTTCAAAACACTTCTCAGACAAAAGCCTTTATAAATTTGTAAGGTTGCAGGGGCATCATGAGAACGACACATTCAAGATCCAAGAGAACTGGGGGGAATAAATTCAAGATATGATAACCACAATTATAAATAGCTGCCCCCATACTGCCAGTGGAAAGGTGTCTATCAAAAAACTGCCAAGGGTCAGCTGTGGTACTGAGACAAAATATTTGGAGTGTTTTAAATACTACTTTAAGATAATTATTTGCAAATAAGGACTTTTTAGTGGATGTTTCTGTATTGTATTCAACATTCAGTACAATGCTATATTGTATTAATTACAATATATCCACAAAAAAGGCACCAGTGGTAAAAAAATATAAAGGCAGAACAAGTATTCTTTGACACACCGGCATATAATTTATAAATCACAAACTCTTAGGGCATGAATTGTTAAGGACATCATAAATCTTACAGCTACTACATAACAACAATTATTATATATAAAGACATTCTGTCATAGACCTTGAAAGCCACGGGCTTCTACTGTTTCTAGTTATTTGTTGTCAGGGATTTGTTCTCTTATGTTCTTTCTAAATTCAAACATTTGATGCCATGTTTCTCAAAATACTGAAGAGTAAATTTAAAAAATGGTAGCAGTCCCTTTCAGGAAACCTAGCCATAAAATAGACCTGCAGGTATGGCATAGATTATGCAGATGATATTTGGGCATGTGTATTTTCTGGTACTCAATGAAGTAAATAGCATAAAATTTTTACTCCCATCACTGTGACAAAGTTTTTGGCGAGGGGTTTCCATTAGAATCATTGGGCATAACACTCCTCATAAACCTAGCCAGAATATAAGCCGTAAGTCATACTGCCCCATTCCAGTCTCTCTTCTTCAACTGTTACTGACGTATAATTTAGAATTTTAGAGTGGGATAATTTTTGATGACATGAGAAACAAAACTCTTTGGTGAATTTCCCACTGTTTTTATTGAAACAGTGAAATAATTTTGGCAGTATTAAAACTAAACACAGTAATGAATTCAAAAAGTGATAGAAAGTTAAAACATTAGGTTTTCTTTAATCACTGAAGCCAGGCATAAAAATTAAATATGAAAATGCTGTATATCTTTTCATGTTTCTTTTAAGGCACAACATAACTTTCATGTTAAATGCTTAAGTTTGCCACTCGTTCTTGGACAATGAGTACACGTCAAAAAATCAATGAAGTAACTGAATTATTACTATGGTCTTTTGGACCTACTTCACCAAGGAATATCTATAATTAAATGCAGTAAAGTAAAAACTGGCACAGCACTTCTATCTACCAATTCCACATCTACAAGGGTCACTCACTCCAGCTCCTAGATCATGTACCACAGATGACATTGGGCAATTCTAAAGGCAGCACCAGACTTTCAGAAAGGGCATTCTGGTTTCACTGCGCAGCCCAGCAGTCACAGCACGGGGCTCTGGGACACATTGAAGAGTCCTTAGTTAATGAGCACATGTCCAACTCAGAAGGGTTACCATGCCACAATTAAAATTTTGACGTACAGCTGCCAATGGTAGAGCACACATACAAACTTTGTTATACCTATCCATACTCTAAGGTAAACCACTATTTAAACATAAAAATCTATCATCTCTCAAATGACAGTTGACAAAGAGAGGTGAAGTATTGTCATCAGCATAATCAAGTGAAAAATGTTGAAATATGATTCAGAAAATATTGATATCAATTTTGGGGGAGAATAAGTTCACCTTACGTTGTGATTAAGAAAACAGCTGCACTGGATTGAAACAAAATATTTTGTTAGGTCACCATATGCCACAGACATTTGTACGCCTTGAAACATGTCTTCAGATCAGACTACTAGTCATCACAAGGTAAATAAACAGGCTGAGGAAAAAACTAAAGAATTTTGCAGGGTTGGTACTAAACTGGATTTTCCTTATGCCTAGAAAATCCAACCAAGCATCAGATTTGCAAAAAAGACATTTTCAAGCAAAAGAGGGTATTATCTTGAACTGGACAGACACTTTCAGGAAGAAGCCATCTGACTCAACACGAGGTTATTGAAACTGTTTCTCCCCTTACAAAATTAGTTATCACACTTTCATCTGGTCCTCACCTTCTTGGCTGCAACTGTTGTTACTAATGCCTTTACCAGATCCAGTTGGCCTATCTCATCATCTTGGTGAACGATAGCTGACATTCAGGAACAGCCCAGGAACACCAGCCACACTTTTTATAGAAAACGGACAGTCAGCAACTGAGAGGGAAATATTTGGTCTATATGTTTCTACTGATATTCCCCAAAGGATCATCCAAAGGTGCTGTTAGTGCTGCAGGTCAGTCAAACACCTTGCATGTCCTCCAGATGGAGTAAAGCAAGGCTTGGAAAGGGGGATTAGAACAATAGAAATGTGTTCAGCTGTGAAATTAAAAGTAGGACAGCATGACATGCAACATTATGCGTTGAGCTGAGTCAAAAGCAGTAATTAGGCTAAGCTAAAATACGAACATACTTGTAATCAGAACAAATGTGCGTTTTGTGTCCATCGCATTCACTCCTCATAACAAAACTGGTCACCTACCCATCCCAAAGCACCTCATTACCCTCCCCGTGTCCTCAATCCCATCTGCAGTGCCTCCAGTCCCTCCTGTATCTTCTAACCACTATGACTCTGCTTTTGCTTGGATTCCCTGTAAAATCACCTCCCCAATTGCCCTTAGCTCCTCCATGTTCTTTACCTACACGTTGTCGTGACAGCTGGGCAGGAGGTAGCGCTTGCTGTGGCCAGCCTGGAGCTACGCCTCTGCTGTCCGGCTGGCCAGGGCACACATGCCAACTGGCAACCAGCAGCTACTCAGCAGATGTAAAAGCTGAATTTTTCCTACCTTTCCTGCAGCAAGAGCACTAATTTGAGTCTGTGTCGTCTGCTTACCTGCCAGCTTTCCGTAATTTGGGAGGAACTCGGCTATCTTGAGACTTCAGACCTGTTTGGTTGAAACTAGCCTGAGTTCAAAAGTTAGTGGGAGGCACTGACTGACAAACATGTAGGCAAACAAAAGAATAAGCATGAAAATGCAAAAACGGTTCTGTCATAAGAGCACAGATGTTAACAAAAATAGCACCACAGCAGCAGGTTCCAGGCTGCAAATCTGGTGAAGAAGTGCCCGCAAGCATTGTATCATTCATCTAAACAAGCATTTGCAGTATAGCTATAGACCAAAAAGCACATGTATGTGTACGCATGGGTGCACATTTAAACTCATAATAAATTGTCTATCCCAGAAGAATGCTGTGGATACACGGTGACCACAGACAAGCAGGAAGACAATAACTGACTGACTTAGAGAGTAATTTTTTTTTTTTAAAGTGAAACAACCTAACGAAAACCCCCAAGATCAGAGTGTTTAAGTGACTACACATTTCCTCTGCCATGTTCTGAAAAAGAGCAGACTGGGTTCTTTCCTTTGACTTCTTGTAGCCTGTCCTTGGTCACAAAGCTGTAACTTAAGAAAAAAATGATTTAATTGCTAGTGTTTGGCCAATGACATGATTATATATCCAGTGCAAGGTAAATCAACCTGGACTTTGCCAGAGAACAACGCCCTGAAATGATTGTCAAAGCAGCCTAACATGTTATTTTGGGACACTTTCTATATACTTCACTTTTATAGATCCGAAATTGGGTTTTCAATTTAGAATACACAGGAAGTAAAAACTGTTATAAATAGTTGATAAGTGAAACATCATTCTTTACAGTGCCAAAGACTGTAGGATATGGGGCAGACCAATTACTATACTGAGCAATGCAAAGTATTATCCGCTGGCTTTATTATAATAACAGGTTATCTGATTACAGCCTGTGTTTTCTGGCCTCAGCACAGACTACATTCTCCCACGCCACTGGTGGTACATTTTAGAGATCCATTAACAGCTAATTCACCCAGGAAACTTGAGATTTCTGTATTGAAGCATGAAAATTAACATTCCTCATGCGAACGTCCAGTTGGAGCAGCTGTGCTCAATGTTTTCTCAATAGAACCTTCCAAAAGAAAAGGGAACACCTTTTCACTCTCATCTGAGCTTATACTAAAAGTCCTCAATGCACCTGTCCTACAACAGATGCAGAAATTTAGCTATAGGGTAAGACATAAATGCAGGAGACTTTTTTCCTCCCCCTCCTTTTTTTTTTTTTTAAAAAGTTTTGAAGCTAATGACAATATTTCTGTCTTTATTGCTTCAGGCACAGGCAAGACGTAAAAATCTAAGCGGTTTCAGAAAATACAGTATTTATCAAACTCATTTGCTGAGTATGAGAAGTGGCATTCTGATTTCCCATTTCATTGGACTTTTTTCACTTCTTTGCTAGATAGTTTAAATATTTAACAGAAGGCTAATTTGTTGCCCTGTCCACTGGAAAGGTTAATTTTAAAAAGTGATTAGATGTTATTGGGGCTTTGAACCCCAGAAAGACTCCTTCTTGCAGATCCACATTGGTTGAATATTTTTTGCTAGCATAGTCCGACAGCAATCATGTAGCACTGTTTCGGTACGTCAGGTTTCACAGACATGGCATGAATTTCTACAAAATCCCCTGATACTGGTCAGGGAAGGCAAGTATCACAGCAAAGAAATGCAACTTCAGGACCAAAAAAGAGGTTCCTGCAAAATTTTGACCATAAAACAGAGGTTTGAAAAGTTATGGTCTGTGGGTTTGTGAAGGTCATTGGAGGGAAGGAAGACTCATTAACAGGAGTAACAGAAGAAGTAAATTCAAGATGGTATTTCTGAGCACTGCTTGGCATTGCCTGAAGTAGCTTGCTTTTTACTATGGACTTAAATAGAAGTAACCCAAAGTCAGATTCTTGGGACAGTACCAACCTAAATGCCTTCATAATATTACCTTTTCCCATAAGCTTTAACTTCCCTTTCCCACAAGAATGGTATGTGAATACAAATGAAAGACAATGTGGTCCCGTCTTGAATGGGAAGTGAGCTGTGTCCTGCAGTCATAATTAGGGAGGGCAGTGGCCCATGAAATCTTTTCACCAGGAGAAGATCCACACCATAAAAATATCTGCAATCCTGTGGTATATGGTGTACTGTTTTATAATCAATATTCATTCATAACACTCTATAAATGGGCATTTTGTAACCCGATGCTGAATTTAAACTGCACTTTGTTTAAAAAATGGTTTTGAGGGTAATCAAGGACAGAGGACAGAGGAGGAGTTTAGAGCTTCTCTACTGATACAAGCCAACGTAACTTGGATGACCAGCAAGAAGCTTTTCTGTTTACCTGAAGTGTACTGAAACCTTCAACTGGCCTTTACACGATGAAGTGTTAGAGAAGAGATCCAGCGTCTTTGAACTAAATTAGGTCAATATTATACGCAGGACAGGATTTTATGAGGGTAGGGGCAGAAAGCTGTCACTTTCTTTTAATTTCAATAAACCACACACAGCATCTTTTAAAAATTAACTAGCTCATAAAAGTTCATCAGTCCTGAATTGTAATTAATTTCTGTGTGCAGAAAGATCATTTGCCCATAGGTGTTGCTTACTCATTTAAATCAGAGCCACTGCAGCTACCTGACAATTCTATTAAAACAGTTCTTGATGAATCCTAGCTTTATTTAACAGCTTTAAACGCCGAAGCATTAAAACAAAACGGTGATACCCATATACTAACACAGGTAAAATTGCTATCTGCCATTCATTGACTAGGTGTTGAGGTAGAACAGTACATGGGGAATTCCTGATCTCAGCTACAGCATAAAGATCTTCAAAGCCTGACACTAGTGTAGAGAGAAAATTCACACACGGTGCCCTCATAATGGATGTCAAAAAAGAAAAAAAAAAGGACAAATACACTATACATACACCTCAAAACAGGGGTGACAATACTTGTCTCTCCTTATCCAGGAGAACCATTTTTATCCATTATATACACTGCTGTTCAATACCTCAGCTCGGCTAGAAAAGCAATTCTTCTGCCGTAATGACATAACCAATATTATTATATATCAAGCCTTTTAAGAAATCTACAGAAAGAAAGATTCCATTATTTCCCACAAGAAGCGGCTGCTATCTATATTCAACAAGCTCCTACACAAGCTTCCCACGTTATGGGAAAGAGCGCATGTTTTTTCAGCAATGATCATCTCCTGTTTACTCATAAAAAAATACAACGTGGCATCTTGCTGAATTGTATGCCACTTACAGCTCTAATATGCATTTTTTGCATGGCTGGTAAAATGCATTTTCTCTCCCTCCTAGCATATCTACGTGCTCAGCGAAGGCAGGAGCGGTGCCCCGAGCCCCAGTGGAGTAGTGCCCGTGAGCAGGTAAGCTTACACTCCTGGTGGTAGCTTCTTAGCCCTCCGCAAAATACGTCTTCGCTATCACAGGAACAAGTTCTCCTAAACCCTGTGGAAAGTCAACATCTAAAATGCCAAGCCTTCAGATTCAGGGTTCAGATACCCACGCGTGTAACTGGAGCCTCCGAACTTAGAAGTTCAAAGCTTTCCTATCTTTCCAAACCGGATCCAAGCAGGGCTCATTACATCTAAATAACAGTGTCTGCAGAAATTTCAGGAATAAATAGTGAGTTTGACCTTGACTTGATCTCTCAGTTTCCACTGCAGAGGAAGCTCTGAGCTTCATGTTGGCAGCGATAGGCTTCTCCCGTTTATGCTCTGGTCTTAATAAGGGCTTTTGTATGCATATCGAAGAGAAAAAAAAAAATTAATGTCTATAAGGAAATAAATACATTTCATTCAGTCTTCTATGACTTACAAATTAATAAAATAATACTACTCTTTTGTCATTTTAACATGGACTTCATAAAAAAAAAAAAATTAAAACCACCAAGCCACTCACTCCTTCTCCCCACTCATATGTCAAAAAAAATGCCAGGTAGCCAAGTCAAGCATTTGAAGTTTAAGAAATGTCACCCTTTGCCTTGCCACAGTCTACCCTTTCTTTTCAATATGACATGCTTCCAGTGGGGTATAAACATACGGAAGGGTGTAACAGAAAAAACTAATTTTAACACAGATACACAAGGAGGCAGAATTAGGCTAGTACAGGCGACCATGAAGTCTGACCTTTCCCAACTTTTGAGTACTGGGGGTTTCAAATTAGAAATTATTTAATATAATACTTTTTTTTTAAATTTCTAGATAATGTTCTGAATTTAATGCACACTTCAATATTCCATTGACGCTTTCTTTTGTTCTGTTCTTAAACACGGGCAATTTTGCTTCACTACCATCGCCTTTATCTTTCTATCAATTCTGGTCAAAACCCATTTCCCAAAATCAAGGCCTTTCTCCCTGGCTCATTACAGGCAATGACAAGTTGCTGTCTCATAGCATTCTCAAAAGTTTCCTCTCCAGAGCAAACGGATGATTTTAAAGTATCCGCACAAATAATACTGTGTAATAAATGTTGACTTTTCACATCAGGCTAGTTACAGGTTTAATAGAGACCTGCATTTATCCCAAGTGGCGTCAGACTCACCGGTAAAATTATTGCAATATTGGGTTGTGAAAATACAGAAAAAATACTGACAACACAGAAAGAACCCTCTTCCCGCCTAGTACGATATATAGATGTTGGTGAGTTCAAAAGGCATCAGAGACAGCTTTATTAATGCAGCAAAAACAGGGTCTTTGAGTTTAAGAAGCAAAAATACCCATAAAATAGCACTAACCCACCAGCCTAAAAAAATGAAAAGTTTTTTGCCTATACTTGAGCTCCCTTTCCCAGTTGACCTCCTGCTACATAATGAGGCAGAGAATGCCCTGCAATATTGGAAGTATGTAAGACATAGTTGGCTTCATACCCCGACTAGAAAACTGAGGCTCAGTGCGTCCCCCCAGCTGAACAAAGGTAAGCTAAAAATTCAAATTGTAAAGCTTGTTCTGAAATTTTGTTCTGAGGTTTCCTGTAATTGTAAGATAAAAAGCCCTAATTATTAGGGAAGAACAAATGCAAACAGAGGATTCTCCCTCCCATCCCAAGATCACACTGTGGAGGATGCAAATACAATATATGGCAGGAATAACAAATGCTTTATTTTCCAAGTGCTCTCCCATGATTTATGAAAGGTGTACCTCACTGTGGGAAGATAATGCCATTTGAAATGGTCCATTTCATAAATCTATCCTCCTCATCCCCAGCTGCATACAGTACTACTATGAGCTCCTGAATCCAATAATGTTTTCATCCTCTATTGACAAAAAAAGGACTTTGTTTGGAGTGAGGTAATGATGCAGTTATAGAGGAGCAGCGGCTAAAGCTCGGTCTCAGGGGCTTTCGCTGGCATAGCCATACAGCTGCGAAGGAGAGGAAACTAGTATAAACAGAAAGAAGACATAATCAACACACGCTACATCCCTGATGTCTTTTTAGTGCTAGTGGCATTAATTATAATGTGTGCCTAATCCTCTGCACTACCACATAACCAAATGTTTTGCCTGAATTTTCTCTTCATCCCCACAATAGATTTATCACTGGGAACCCAGCTATTTCCTACTCATCTGTTCACCATCCCGGTATATCTGCTTGTTTATCTATCTGCAAGAATGCTTCCAGAAGATGCTTCTGTGCCAAATGCGGTGGTTGCTGTAGACGGGGACTAATCATAAACGTAACTGAAATTCATTGTACTGATTTTTTATGGTGCAAACAATGGCAGAGGGTAGAGAGGCAAATACTTACTATCCTCAATATTACGGAAAAGCTTTGAGCTGGGACTGGAAACCATTAGAAGCAATGCTTGGAGAATGGGAGTACAGGGAAATCAAGAGGCAAAACATGAGATGAAAATGTTTCTGGGAGCATTTGACATGTAAATGCAGCCAACACAAATATTTAAAAGGGTTTTATATTATTAGTACTATTTAGGAAAGAGGAGCTGGAAGCCCCTCAAGTTTCTCATTTCACTTTGGAAGAGCTGGTTGTCCTGATCATTTTGCCATCTCTGACACTCTGAACAGTAGCAAAGCAAATGTCATGAAAGAAAATTAGGCATATATCAGTCAATTTTAGATACCAGCTTAGTTTTTGCTTCTGTTAGGGAGCTGGAAGCTCTGCACTGGACTGGCAGTATGTTCACAGATTGCACGAGTAAATTTTGGCAGGCCTCTCATCCTACCGAAGTGAAATTTAGTGCTTTGACCAAATTTCACTCTGAGTGTCTGAGCAATGCCATTTTTCCACACTTTGCTACCCGCAGTTTCAGAGGCTGATGAATGGCCTTTGTAGAACATGAAATTTCCATGGCTTTGGCAAGAACTTTACAAACTATATACATGTTTTGAACTGTCACTTTGAGATCTTAATTTACATACTTTGACTTGTGCATGAAAAGCAATTTCAAGGTCAGCTTCTGTGAAGAAATACTGGGTAACTCCATTAAAAGTCTACTGGCACTTTGCATATTTATTTTTCTTCCCTATAGTATGCATGGGATCTCATAAATCAGGATAAACAAATATCAGAGGTCACATATAGAAATACACTGTGCACACCTCCAACACAGCACGAAGGTATACTGCAAATACCAGATTGCCTCCAGAGTAACAGCAAAAAACATTGCTCCCTAAAAATACATATTTATTTCCAGGGGTACAAGGTTGTGACCAAAGTCCATTGCGAAGGACGGAAAAAAAAATCTACAGTCCTTGCACATTTGTGGAAGGCACAATCTCTCACGATATGTGGAGCCCTAACTGCCTGTAGCACAAATCATGCAAAGAAAACAAAAATAAGCCACCAAACATAAGAAATCATAAAACAACAAAAAAACCACAAAATGTTTCCAGCCATCATCTCTCTCTAAAGAGGTAAGATTTTATCAGAGATTGTGAAAGTGTTATTGCAAACATTCACCAGATGATATTCTGAATTCTTCTGGAAATGCAATCAGGCTGTATTGCCTTATCAACACAAGTCATCATCTCCAGGATTGCTGCCTTTGCTGTTCACTTTTCGTCCTTCCAGAACCATATCACTCTTGGAAGCAAGGGAAAAACCCAAAACTCATTACTGTCATGAGTTTTTATGTCACACCAGAGGCTACAGATTGCAGGAGTGGAACTCTAAAATACAGTAGAGCTGTGAAAGCGGCATTGCTAAAACAATGGATATGAGAGCACCAAAACGAATTCATTTAGACAGTAGAGATGACTGCTTTCCACCAAGACAGGCGACACAAACTGTAAAAGACCATCCTGTGCTGCCAGATAACTCTAGGCGAAATGGCCGCTACCTTACTATGCTATTTTACCGTTTGTTTTTTCTTGAAGGCTGCAGCTATGTGTACAATATGGGATAGCAATACTGTACTTAGGGAACTGTTAAAAATCACTCCATTTTGAACTTGATTTTTGCAAGTGGATCCGTACAAAAATGTTGGAGCACCAACAGTATAGAGCCATTATTACATTTAAGTGTAGAAGATAGGTCCTGAAACCGAAAAACTGCATCAAAGACTTTTCATATAATGCTATGATTATACAGAAATTTAAAAATACGGTCTTTGGCTTTGCTAAGGCATATAAATCCCTTGGTCAATTGTGTGCATGGAGGTTTGTAAACCTGATTGCTCTAAAAAAATCCCAAACCCAGAAACTTTTAATTGTTGTGTTAAAACCTGGTTTTTCAGGAGGAATCATGGTGGCTTCTTTTGGTTTCTGGGTTAAACTACCAGCATTTGAGATGTCAGGAAAGGAGTCTCTTAAATATTAGAGTGCGAAATCTTAAAAACTTCAGTTATTGAAAAAGTTACAGCCCACTGCTGACGCCTTCCCCAGTTGGGGAAGGCAGAAAGGAGCAGTAACTTTGGTGTCTATGGACACTAATGGAGATCTATGCGTACTCATTTCACAAGAAATAACCTCCCATTATGAACTACATGCCGAAGTCAAGCCTTCTCCTTCGTGTATGGTTGTAAGTTTTGATGGGACAATGCTCCTAGTTTCTCTGGGTCTCATAAGCTGAGTAGACTTTGATACACACACTGCCTTGATCGTTCTGACTGACAAACTCCAGGCCTTAAAGAGTGATTTGAAGTTCATAATGACCAGATTTCTTCCTAACATGCATTAGGACAGATATCTACCAACAGGTTTATGGCCCCAAGGAGCAACAATGGGGATAAGAGGGGCATACTACAGGACAGTAGTTTATCACGACAAATAACTCTCCACCGTTCAAATTACTGTGCTCCAGTAAATGTTCTGTCTCCTTTTTGACCGAGTCAAGACGAGGAAAAGCTAGCCCACGACTTGGCACAGAACAAGGCATGAGAGAATGAGCAAGCTGAGGATCAATACAAACAAAATAGAGGTGACATTAATTGCTTGGAGCATTAATAGAGCATGTGAGAGAGTAGAAACTAGCTTAGATTTGAAAACCAAGGGTGTTTGCCTGCCTTTTGTGATCCAGTTTTGCTAGAACAGCCACAAATGTCACTTTTGTCTGTCAAGCTCTGCACAGCCTAAGACCAGACTCCAACAGAGAGATGGCAGCAGAAGGTTTCCCTGGGGTGTTCTTCAGGCGGTGAATGCAGCGTTAGGCACCCCAGGATGCAAGAGATGAGTTAGTCGTACCACATTTTTGTTCCATCATTTTTAATACTTGGCAGCATGCTCAGTGCCTCTTGATGGGTTCATTGTAGCTATTCTAAACTAAAAAAAACAACCACCAAACCCATCCAAGGCTAAATATATAAAACTTCATTTTTAAAAGCTTATTTTTCCAGGGCTACTCTTCATCTTTTGCTCAGGATGAATCACACTTAGACCACAGCTTCAATGTTTTTCTTTCAAGAAGAGCAGTGACTGCTGGACACTTCATAATTCTGGAGGAATAATTAAAAAAAAAAAAAAAAAAGAAAACTTCTATAGGAAAGTTCTGTGCTGGCAAGACCAAACTTGGAGCCCCAGCACTTGTAAATGGCCTCTGAGAGCCCCCTGTAGTTGTTGACTGGTAAAGATTGAAGTAGTTTTGTTATTCTTACTGCAAATGTTCACCTTCTGAATCCTCTTGCTAATGAAATCAGCTGGCAGCGCTTTAGTTAAGTTTAGCCAGCGAAGTGCAGGCTCTGTGCAGCCATGCTGCTTGGGCTCCAGCTCACCTCCTCTCCTCCATGAGAGTATATTTATTTTAACATTTGACAGTATCTATCAGATTTTAGAGAGCTTGTTTAATGACCTTTTCCAAAGTCTTCCATTCATTTCTTTAGTTTCTCGCTTTCTCTCCTTTTTCTTTTTAAAATAAATTACACTTATAAAAACAAAGCCAGCAGAAGGGAAAATATTCAGTACCTAGAAACTGAAAATTTGAGTATTTGCTTTTTATGGGGCACTGGAGTCTCCTAAAATACAGAACTGCTAGAAAACTTAAATGCTGAGGACAAAAAAGTTCACTCAGTGGCTATGCAAATACACTACAGTTTTGAATAGCTTTGAAAAATAATTTATATACTTGTGTTTCAATTTATGGTCTTAAAATGCCTGAAAAACACATTCCTACTTTTTAAATGGATTTTTTTAAGTGAGTCTTAAATACACTTTGATTATTTCCATTCTTGACATTATGCCTACTCAGGTATTTTGTACAGCAATTTGAAAGCAGAAAGGCAATTCCTAGCAATACCAACAGGTATATATTGATTTAACAAACACCTCCTCTTAAAGATGCACTTTCTTCTTCTCTTGGAAAAGAAAATGTGAATTTAAACTGAATAAAGCCAAAAGCTAAAACACATTGTCTATAATGATTTCTTTGATGGAGAAAGCTCAGGTTCAAGTTCATTATCTTGGTATTTTCAGAGGAGTTTGCCTGCAGCTTTTAGGAACAACATTTAACTGAATTTTATATGTGAACATTAAAGAAATGGCAATGCACAGGTATAAAATAAGTGATCAAACTGAAAGTAAAGTGTACAGCTTTCTCCCTGTTAGCCTACACTGTTATTATGTTTTCAGAAGATGTCAAAACCTTTTCTCAGGAATTCTCATTTTTCATACATTTTGGAAGAAGGTACAATTACTTTAGCAGCTCTCTATAGCACTGAGACATCTGTAGCAAAATCGGTTATTTACTTCAAAGCAAGAAGACTTTGAAGGCAGGAAGAAATGGCAGGCAGAAACAGAGGTCCAGAGACACTGCTGCGAAACTTCTGGGTTTAATGAAACACAAACATAAAGAATATTTTATGTAAATATGTACATACAAAGGACTGAATGCATTTGTAGGCATATATACTATATAACCAGAGGCCAGAGTGATTAGCATTCTCTTTTCCACTCCTGACTGGAGCTTTAGTGTAAAACACGACCTGGAATGCACATACCTGCAGTCATTACATGATTTCATCCAAGCCTGAATACTGACTCGGTTTTAAGCACATGCCCCTGATCTCTTAAAAGTAAGACTTGCATGAAAAACAGTCTGAAGTACAAGCCCAGCGATAGGCAGGAAAACACACGCACCAGCACCCGCAGTGCAGGCCCAGCGTGAAAGGTGGGGAAAGGTACGGGGGGAAAAAGGTAAGGCGCTGTAAAGAGAACTAGGTTTGAAGGCACACAACTCACGAAGGGCAGGATCATAGAAATCTGCTTGGAAGTTGGACACAAAAGTCATCACAGCCCTGCGGCTGCCATAATTTGTGTTTCAAACATTTATGTGCATCCTCCCCTTTTCCTCCTCCTTCCCCTCCTGCTCTTAAATTTTTCAGCTCTTGAAGAAAACAAAACACTCGCGTTGCAGTGGTCCCTCCTGGAGTCGCAGCGGCACAGCTAAGAGCACGTCAATGTTCCAGCCTAAAACTGTACTTTCAAGGGTTTTTAAAACAAATAAAAACAAGCTAGGGAAAGGCAAAAAAATTTGTTCCAGTCTCAAATTCAAAACATTTTATGACAGTCAAAGTTTTAGGTTGGTAATGGTTAAAGTGGCAGAACACAGTCCTGCAAGCAAGGAACAGCATCATTTACACCAAGGGCTGCAGCGGCCAGAGGGCGAGGGATGTTCGGATGCTGTAATGTATTTATATTTATTTTCCTTTAGCAGGATGGGAACAAGCTACACCTGGATTCGGGTGGTGTGAGTAAAGTATGCATCTCCCCACACTGATCCTGCAGAACTTGTGTCCCTGTTTCTAACTAGCGGGGCCACTATGTCCCAGGTCCCCTCCTGGGTCTGACCGAGCTGTCTCGAATCCAGATCTTCCTCTCGGAGCTGCCCCACTGTTTCGATTACTGATACATGCTTTGTAGATGTGCACTGCGATTTGAACAAATAAAAAAGCCCCCACACGCTTGTGTTAAACTGGAGTAAGAGGAAATACGAAAAAGGTGACAAACAGTATAATCATGCAGAGGCTTAGAAAAAATGAACTGGATGTTTACAGCACTTGTTTTATGACTGAGCTGTACATAGATACATGTCTGCATGTCAGATGTGCAAGAAAAGCCAATATGGTGGTACTTACTGTCAATTTTTATACCTGCACATTGTTGACTGATTTTACACAAAGGTAATTACATTATATAATTTGCTGTGGCCTTTTTACAAGTTGAACATCAACCCAAACAATGTTATCTAGTCTGATCACTTCATAAACTGGTATCTAAGATACTGAAATGGATAGGATAATTAAAATAACACACCTGTATCTATGATAATTTGTGCCCCCAATGTTTAGGCCCCTTATCTGCTACGATATATTTACAGCATTTTCATCTCAATACCATTGTAATTACTTAGTGAACAGAGACATTCCCTTTCAACAGCAAAACACACTTTTACTGTGTTTTACTGCAGCTAAAAAAGGAAACATATATAAAATCTTGGACACAGACAGTTAATCAAGCTTAACCATAGCCTAATAACAAAGCAAGCAAAGTGGAAAATGTATGTGCTGCTGTCCCACTGTGCGCTGCCACGCTTTTTATTAAGGAACAGCCTTATTTTGATAGGATGTATAAGAGGCTTCAGCTCCACGTATCAACGTGCATAATAAGCTATGGAGTCAGGAATATTCTTCACTGCACTATCCTACAAAGTAATTGTTAACTGGACACAAAATTAGCTTGAAAGTTATTTTTTTTCTCCTTCACTTCTGTATCCAGGGTTCAGCTCCCAGTGACACCTGCCAGGTCAGGAGTAATCAAGCTCCTAACCTTCATGCTCCAGGGAGACGGCTGTTGTACAGCCAAATACGGAGAAATAAACCTGAGGAGAACACTTCCGAGCAACACCAAGCTGCTAAGCTAGAGCAGCACTGACTTCCCTGGCATAAAGCTTTCCAGCAGCAAACATGGCTTTGGAGGAAAAGACAACAGCTTCTTAACCCAGCGGTACAAGCGCACCACTACTACTGCAAATAAGTCAGATTTGCATAGTTCCAAACAAAAATAGTCTAAGGAAAATGGACTATTTTCTTGTGAAGCAGGGACCAGAATTACATTTGTTCCCAGAGAATTGTCTTTTCAAAACCACGAGCTGCTACAGCGGCTCTCCCAGCCCCATACACACGTACACAAAAGCCAAACACCTCTGCACCGAACGACCGGCTGCGCCTGGGAGGGGACCTGCGGGGCCACACGCTGGCAGCCCCCGCTGCAACCTGACGGGCAGCTCAGTGAGCACCACCCCGGGTGCTGGTCACCGCGTACCACTGCCATGTGGGGCACGCTCCTATAATCGCACCATGGGAGCAACAGCCTAGCAGGGCCGGCATTCAGGTGACGGGGACGTGCCTTCTGCTCCAGGCTCTCAAAGGCCTCCACTGAACCTGGGGCCTCCACCCCCCTGGAAAGACTCAGCAGGGGAGATTTAGATTGGATATTAGGAAAAATTTTTTCACCCAGAAGGTTATCAAGCACTGGAACAGGCTGCCCAGGGAAGCGGTTGAATCACCATCCCTGGAGGGATTTAAAAGACGTGTAGATGCGGAGCTTAGGGACATGGTTTAGTGGTGGACTTGGCAGTGTTAGGTTAACGGTTGGACTCAATGATCTTAAAGGTCTCTTCCAACCTGAACTATCCTATGATTCCACTTGCGGTGCAGTTGGATGGGAGCTCAACACCTATAACACCACTCAGAGGTGCCACTAAGGTATCAGGGAACGGTTTTGTTTTGCATCTAGAAAACGTGCAGCTGCTAAAACCAGTAGCTCTTCCTCCAGCAATGGAGAGTCTCACAGTGCAGGAGTAGTGACAGTCATTGCATTGATGAGAAAGGTCAAAGAAATAGAAGTGTCACATGAGAATTTGGGAACACAGCTCATGGTTCCGAGATGCAGCTACAAGGAATGATTAAGACACAAATATTTAACAGGTTTGTATGGTACTAGATTTTGCTAAAGGGATAGCAGAAATCAGAGTTTGAAGAGATGCTTTACAGAACTGAATACACACTAAGCGTTGCAAATGCTGCTGACAACTAAGTTGCTCCTAGCAAGATCAGAACAGAGGTTTAGTCTTTCTTTATCAGATTTGCCTTCCAAGTCTCCTTAGAGCAAAAGCACCGACACGTACACACAGAAGTCTCATCTTTAAAACTTAGGTCTCTTCACTAAGCTCTTCTCCGGAAAAAAAAAAGCGGGGGGGGATTTTTTTTTTAATTATTTTTTTTTTAATACATATTCTTCTGTCCCTATGCCTTGGAAAGAGGGGATTTGTCACCCAGGCTTTTCCTCGTGCGAAGGTGAACATTGGATATGGTCACGCTCTCTCCATTTAGGGCATAAAGTTGAAATACACCCATATCTGCCTGCCACCCCCTGCCAGAAGAAAGGGGAGGGAAAAAACCCAAAAATCAAGATGCAAACACTAACTTTCATTTTCTTCAATAATCCTTCTAGTACTGCAGCTGGACTGAATGGTTTGATACTAAACCAGACATATTTTATTCAGTCTATCAACTCTGCACAGTGAAAAAATAAAGAATTCATAAACTACATAAATACTTACTTAAAGCTGTTTCTCAAACTTCTAATTCTGTATAAACCTTGATAAATACTTCCAAACTCTTCTGAAAGTGAAATGGCAAGAATTAACTAGAACTCTCAGCAACAGTGTTAATCAGTGAAGAAAAGCAGTAAAACAAATTAGGCTTTTTTTGCCTCCTGTATGTATCCGTTTTGACACAGCACATTTCTGCAGAAAATGTCTGTTCAAAAAGTAGCGTTTTTCCTGCAGAGCTAAATATCCGCATTATAAGGTTTAAAAACAAGAAAATCCTTGCTTTTTTTTTAAACAGGAGAACATAATTCTTCAAAAATTACTGAAATGTTTTCTTTTATTACCCCTCTGCTAAAAAGTGTTAAGTGGAGATAAATGCAAAATTTGGCTGGAAACATGGCCTTTTGTCAAGCTGTAGTGATCACTAATCAGATTTAGAAATCTGGATGAAAACAAGAGAGGAAAAAAGGAAGGAAGGGGGCATGAGGAGGAGAATATAAATGAGACTGAGAGCAGGTATGAAGAAAAACTTTTCTCACACAATTAAATAACAACAGCAACATAAAACAAAAGTAAAACATGTTCACTATAACTAAGGACAATGCTAGCATGGTTTGAAAGTCAGTAAAGAGTAATTGTACATGCTTTTGTTAATATGTTCCACTAGGATTTCTCTGAGCACTGGAAGCTGCTCACTGGTTTTGCATAATAAAGCCAACGTGAGATCAGACACAACAAAACTGCATTATTCCCACACGTATTTCAGCAAAGAAGTCAGAAAGTGCTCTTTGGAATTACTACCGTGATCAGCACAGAAGGATTTACAGATGTAATAAAGCTAAGAGAAAGCATCACCGGCACCACCTCTCCTTCATTTTCTTCCTAGAACAACTAACTTTCAAAGGAGAAATCACGAAGATTAGTGGGACGGAGCCAAGATCGGAACCAAGACTTTTATCACATCATTTCATTTATAATTCTATCAGATTTACTGAATTCTTGAAATACGGTTGATATGCAATAAATGGAACAGAGATAAATAAGCTGAGAGTGCTCCAAGGAAAATTGCGTGTATTTTTTTAGGCCAAGTTAAAATTTACTTATGCAGCAGATGCCCAAAGGGTCTTTTGATGTTAAGAGCTACCTGGGATAGGAACTGCTTTAAACCTTTTCAAATCAGGCACAAAACAACCTTCTTATTACCTAATTTTACCACACTATCCATAGTAAAATAACTGCCTCCATATTTACCCCTAGCCTGCCTCACAATACTGAGGGGTTTTTTGTCTCTTTTTTGTTACAATAAAAACACGAAAAATCCCCACAATCTCCATCTTGAGTTATTTATGAAGTCTCCAACTGTCTGAAGTGTCTAGCTCCCAGAGGAAGAGGAGAAACCTCCAGACATACCAGATTCTACATATCTAGGTCTCTTTTATCACTTGACCCTAAAAAGTAAGCAGTGATGAGAAAGGACGTGTACACATACCAAGTGCTTTATTTAAATCATCTTTCCCACTTCTTCAACATGGCACTTCAGCAACCTGGGAAAAGCAACAAATTATTTTTTTTATTATTCTTTTAATATATAATTTGGCTCCAGATAATAACGGGATATTTCCTATCATGGAACCACAACAGAAAGACAGAATTTCTTTCTTTAATCTCCTCCTGTTGAAGCAAGCAATGTCACCTTAAAGTGTCAGGCGGAATTTATTTCACTAAGCTAACAATGCTCATTTCCTTACCCTGTTGTTCCTTTAAGCTTTGAGAGCCTACACACAGATGTCTCTGAAATGTAGTTCATTTTAAACATAAGGAGGGAAGGGAAGAGGAGGAATAGACAAACTTATCTCACCAGAACATCTTTATAGAAGCATGTGTCCCTGAAGAAGAAAGGCTTTATGCTTATAATTTCATTCAATATTTCTTTTCAAACATTTGAATAATGGGCTTTACAGAACATCCTTTTGATACTAACTGAACTTTATAACTAATAAAACCCTCTTACTGAGCTTTGTTACTTACGTTTAGAATCCACGGTGTCTTTTACAAATAATGACCATAGCTAATTACACATAGTAAATAACCTCAGCTTTCAAGCCTCCCCATATATCATTTTGCTAAATATTAATCACAGCTTTAAGCTGTCTAACAAGCTCCTAAAAGCATGACACTACCACAGAGATCCCCCACTCTAAAGAGTCTCAAACTATCCATCAAAATCCCTTTCATAAAAAGGGCTGGTTGAAACTTCCTGGCACAGGCTTTTACGTGTTCACGTGTTGGTTCTGCGTTCCCAGGCCACTGAGCCGGGACACACCAGCTCACCTTTAGCGGGACGGGAGAGTTATCGGCCTCTCGGTCCCTGCCACCCAGCGCCTGACGTGGCGCGGCTGAGTCCAGGTGGGCAGAAGGAGCTACGCTAACTCGAATCTCCTCCTTCTTAATTAGGACTTGAAACAATAGGAGGGGAAAATCCGGACCAATCGCTATTATGCATTAGCTTTCATTTCTGTGCATTGATTGAGCTTATGTTGTTTTATGTGTGCGATGAAAGGGCAAATCAAAACCCATTTCTCTTTCTTGTCAGTTCTCTTTCTCTTTTTCAACTATTTATCTTTGTATTGTATTGCAGCAACAGATGGCACATTAAAAATGAATTCACTTTTTGGGAACTGTATACTGTGCAGCTTATTCTTACCATCTAAAATGACGATGTAATTAAGTTTCTTTTGGAAAGGTACCTATAAAATACAGCAACATAATGACCACTTAAGGAACAAGACATTTTATAATAGAAGCATTTGGGAAAGAACACAGGTCTTCCTGGCATACAAACTCTTTCTGGCCTGAACATTTTCATATTTTAACTGAATTGCTGGCCTAGTTAAAACAATATGTATATACCTCTCTCTCTATATATGTATAGATACACCATTCAGCCTATTTCCCTCTCTAATTTTCATAGAGGAACTGGTTTCAAGTGTTTTCTACGTCAGTTTCTCCTGGCATATTTACAAACAACTCTCTCAGCAGGACTCACTGGATAATATTAGCATTCTTTAAAAAATAGCTCCCAATAAATTCAAGTAAATGATGTCGTTGTCAGCAAGCACTGTACAGCAGGTCAGTTTACATGCAGCACTAGCAATGTACACTTAGCAAGGTGCTTAGGAAAAATAACCTCCTAGTCACATGAAAAAATGTTTACAATCGTAGGCTCGTAACATTTTAAACCCCGCTCAGGGGATCACGTTTGATGAGCAACAAACGAGGATAACACACAGGTAACAAACTTTCCTCGCCAGCATTAACACGTTTGCCACGAATAGAAAACAACGGGTTAAATTCCTTCAAAGCATAGTCCCTGATTTGGTGGCAATTAATCAGCTCAGACAGGAGAATCATATGAATATCAGCTTTATACACCCAGAATAAACAGCAGCATGAAATACATTCCTTTCCTACGATCAATGGCACCTAACAATTACAGCGATAGTCATTAGCAGTCTGTAGGAAAAAGGAAAGCGTGTGCGTAGGAGGAGGGACAGGCCACTCTGAAGCTGTCTTTTTATTAATCATCATTATAGGAAGGGAAAGAAGAAATATGAAATTTCCATTCTTATAAAATTTAGTCATTATTTTTCAAACTTGGTTACCTGCTTTCAGATCCTGAAATCTCTTTTGGATGCTTGATTGAAAAAAAAAAAAAAACAACAAAAACCCAATATACCCCAAAACAAAAACCAGATCAAACCCCACTCTTCACCAGAGCAGTAACCCACAAATCGCAGAGAAACCAGCACTATGCAATCACATGAACAGATAGTATCCGATAAGTAATATATATCCCAGGAAAAAGTTCCAGTTATAACAACATTTATTTTCTCTGTTTTCTCACTGCAGCCCTACTTTGCTACTTCAGCCTTTCTTTTTTTTTAAAAAAAAGGGGGGGGGGGGCGGAATTTATCCTTTAATAGAAAAAAAAAAAACCCACAAACCAAAACAAACACTACAGCATCTTTTCTTTTACTTCAGGCCAAGAATGCCAAAACTAGGCAGTACTTTCACCTACCTTAAAATATTCCATTAAAAAGGACAGAGCTAATCATCTCGGAGAAGAGGGAATGGATGGGTCCCCCCCCACCACCCCAAGGTGGTATATATACATGCTCCCCAGTCTTTAGAATATTGCGATACGAGTTTGGGGGTTTTTTAAAAGCATTGTTGTTAGAAATTTACTGTGCCTACGTGAAAGATGATATTTAAACTGTTGTAACTTGGCCCAGTCAAAAGCAATTTGCAGGAGGACACTGAAAGGCAAATACATACGTACAAGGGACAGGTCTGCTAACACGTTAAAACACACACACAGAGCGGGACAGTTCCTTTCTCAAAATAAATACATTTGAAAGTAAATACATCTCCTTGTTGAGCCAGGCCGCATTTAGCATCTCAGCTTTCCCTCCTCCTACCCCCCAACAGCGTGTCAAGGATGTTTCCATCCCCTTGTTTGTCTGTCTCCCCTAATCAGGACTCTGTAGTGGTACTGAGTGAGTCGGGGCTTTTAGTGAAAATCAAGATGGATTTAGTTTGGAATTAAGTAGATTCCCATGACAGGAAATATTAAGAGATGATGGATGTCTGACAAATATTTAAATAAAAAAAAAATCAACTCCCATTTCAGAAGGCAGTCTGCAAAGCTACATTTACGAAGCTGAACTTTAAACTAAAAGGAACATATTTTTCCAGGCTTTATGTATTAGCAATATTGCATTTAATTTAGAGATTAAATAAACACTGTAGTTTGAGGCAGCCCACGAGAGCTGAGATGCTGCGTGTAGGCAGGCTTACAGTTTTGAAGCTATGAAATATGTCTCCTGTTTTGACACTATTGTAATAGCATAGTTGTTCACTTTCCTTGTTTCCATGGGGTTTATGGTCCATAAAGTTTAATAACAATCTTAACAGCTGAACAGTGAGCACACATCTCTGGGAGGCTGCTGTATGAAACAGGATCTGAATTTTATCCATGTAATTTTTAGTGGCAGCATATGTCCTTTGCTCACTACCGTCCGCATATACCCACATCGTTAAAGAAGGCACCAAACAACATGGACTCACCTTGGACAAGAGGTCACATCCCCTCTTGGCCTCCAGAAGCTGAGTGAACAGCACTTAAAACACCAGTTCAGGTTGTGAAATCATTGAATTTCAGAAAAATTAAATAAAAAGATCATTCCGTAGGTCCCATAGGAAAAACACGGAGAAGCACACTCAAACAGCAGTGGTTTTCTTCCATCTGAGGTGGTACCAAAAAAATAATGCCTTGGGTACCAGAAGACCTTTTGCTCTTGGCGGTGTAGACCTTCCTCTTCACTCACCCCTTCTCCAGTCTCACGCGATGAGACAGAACACTTCAGTTCCTAGCAAAACTGGCCCCCGACTTGTACCTTCTCCCCTGCGGCTTGGCTTTGACTTTAACTTTGATTAATTTGTGACTGCCTTGGACTAGAGTCCCCAATGTTGAAGAGCTAGGTTGGTTTAAACCAACCAAAGGCCCTCTGTCTACTCTGTCTTCTCCACCACCTATTCCACCATTTGCATTATGTTTTATGGGTCTTCTTAAAAATAGAAGTAAAAGGGAACATTCAACTTTCAAATCTGGATTTGCACAGCTATTTGTAAGGAAGAATGCTATACAAGTACAAAATATTAAATGACATCATTTTTAAATAATTGAATAGGTTTCAACTTGATTGTGTCTCTTTAACATTTGACTGGATTTTTTTTCAATGAATTTGACACATCAAGTCATATCAGAGTAAATCTACCTAAAATATTTACAATTACTTGCAAGATACTTTCGCATGAACCAGTAAATTGAAACTTCCTCTCAGAGGAGAGACATAAAAAAGTCATTTTTATGGTGGTTATTGTAATTTTAATAGGCAATTTCATAGGTAAACAGAAGTGCTTGATCTCCATTCACTACTGTATAACAGGCTGTGCTGCATATCTAATGGAATCACATGGATTTGTGTACAAAATGAACAAGAATTATAAATGGCTCCTTCTGTGATTTAAACTATACAGTTTTATGTACCTCAGCTACAGTGCCTAAGAAGAAAACACAACACATATTTGTATTGTATAAACAGGCAGCCTACTTCCTTTGGGAATAAAGTTTTCAGAAAACGCTTCAGGTTGGCATTCAAGCAGATGTTCAGCAGAAGGAGCTGTGCACACATTTTCAGAGTAGCCTCCATCCAAGCTGTTCATTGAAACGTATGCATGCTCAAAAGATCTGAAATTTGTGCGGGCAAATGACACTTTCATGACCGGAGTAGATTAATAGAGTAATAGATTTAAAGGCTAGAAGGGATCATTATGATCATCTAGTATGACCTTCTGTTTAACAGAATTTAGCCAACGGATTCCCGCATCAAGCCCATGGCTCATAACTTCTGGTTGAGCTACAACCAGTATCTTTTAGAAAGACATTCAATCTTGATTTAAAGACTTCAAGTGAAGGAGAAGTCACTACATTCCTAGGTAAGTTGTTACAGTGCTTAATTACTATATGTCCTCCTACTAGATTAAAAGCCCTTTTCTAGCGGAAGTTTTCTCCAAACAGAGGTGTCTATGGGATTGAAACAAGGGATATCTTAATCTCTTCTTCATGAAGACAGTGCTTCTTTATTCTTTTGCTATTGGATAGAAGTTTAGAAAACTTCTCATCGTTCTTGTAGGTCTTTTCTGAAAACCCCCAAATCCTTACATGCAAACACCAACACTAGTACCAATAGTCAAATAATGTTTAATTTATAGCGGTAATAACATAAATAACAATACTGCAAGGATCCCACTTGGGGAAGAAAAAAAGCCTGTTAGCCACTTAGTCTTTCTCTTTCTTA
The DNA here is from genome assembly GCA_009819775.1 of Phoenicopterus ruber ruber. Classification (NCBI taxonomy): domain Eukaryota; kingdom Metazoa; phylum Chordata; class Aves; order Phoenicopteriformes; family Phoenicopteridae; genus Phoenicopterus; species Phoenicopterus ruber. Next base: position 17,225,761 of record CM020227.1, on the reverse strand, counting down.
CACACACTCATGCAAATATCCTTCAAAGAAAAGGATGAAATAAAAAATGACCCAAATATGCTAAGTTTAGTCAGGCTGGAAGGCAGGAGACAGTAAAGCAGTTTAGTACAGCACAGATCTTGGGGGGTTTTGCCAAGTTATGTTTGATGCAACAGTTCATGGGGCATAGGTACCCCTGTACTCCTCGACATCACACCACCTGGCTTGGGTCCCAGGCATGTTAGAGGAGGATTTTAATGTGCTATACCCTTCTGACCCAGGCATGCACAGAAGTGGGCTACAACGGTGCAGGCTGCCAGCTACGGAGCATCTGAAAACGCTCTTGCACTACAAAAATCCTCAGCTGCTTGTCAGGACAGCTTTATGGAAAGTGAGACGAGGTTCTGGCCCCAACGTTTAACTATACTTGGCCATAACTCAATTTCTCACAAATAGCAATTTTGGCATGTTCTCCTTCTCTTGTACAACTGTGATACATGCAGTGGGAATAATAAATTACCATGCTATTACACGACAACAGAAATCTCAACGTGTTTGGTTATATGCGCAGAACTAAAAATGCGGGCTGCTCCTTTCGCTGCACTTTCACTAGGCTAGAATCTAATGTATTTACATTGTTTAGCAATGAACTACTGAACATGTGAGACTGAGAACTCATGGAAAAAGTGATTGCCCTTACGAATAGGGTTAGTGCAATTATTTTTTGTGTGAAATGAAAGCCTGGATATGTGTAGTTAGAATCACTCTCATATATTTCAGGCATATATTGCCATGAAACTGAGAATGTGGGGTTTGGAGGAATGTCCACAAATGCTGCTTCTGCTTCAGATGTGGTTATACACCTCTTCGGAAAACACAACAACTGTATAATGCAAACATCAATGTCTTTCATAATTCATTAAAATCTACTGATAGATTCCACTAATATTCAAGATGAGAATTTAAGAACACAAAAACAAGAGGTATGCAATTCAAGACAACCTTTTATTTAGGGAAAAAGGAAACTATTTTCATTCTAAGAAGACAGTGGGTGGGAAAATAGATTTCTGCTAAGAAAACGAGCAGTCACTTTCACTGAAAAGGAAATACTGAGTTGCTTTGTCCTAAGGTCTCAGTGGAGCAAAGCCTGATGGTTTAACCATGGCATATGGGTTGCAGCCCAAGAGAGCTAAAGAGAAAATTTGGAAGCTCGTGTCAAATTTTCTGCTCTCTATATAGCTCTGGCCTAGGCCTCAGCAGCAGTCTCCAGGGATAGAATGATGTACTGCAATATAACAAGCTGCCTGACATTTTGAAATGCCTTAACCCCCAGCTTTCCATCCACCTTTTAGCCCTTGCAGCGTCTTCCCTTCCACACGGAGCTGCACGATGTACAGTACGAGGCTTCACTATGAAGAAAAAAGTTGTCATATCTTTGTCCTTGAGGTATTTAGTCAGCAATGACTCTTCGCTTCGTTAATAACATTTTCAGTAATATAACATGAAATGCCAGTTATTGTATATGAATGTCTAATGCCCCTCGCTCAGACGCATGCCATGTCTGAGCAAAGTCTTGGGACTGTTTTCCAGTTTTTTCTAACCAGAATGCAGGATGGGGGAGCATGAAAAAGGGAAAGCACCGTTTCCCTGTAACCTAAGAAACTGCAAGCTCCTGATAAAAAATAAAGTCTCCTGAATTACTGAAAAAGGGAGCTTTAGAAGCACAAATGTGAATGTTGAAGCCAAGCCGATGCACAATAAAGAAGAAACGTATTTTACGCTTCCGACAACTTTCAGATTTATAACTGGTAGTTGGGTAGCCAAACTCTTAAAAACACTGCAATAATTATATATCGAAACCAAAGCCCTTCTTCCCTCTCAACACGGAAAATGCTGCAGAACCGGAAGTGTTATTAGTTGGAAAACTCTAAATGCTGTTACGGGCTTGAACTCCAGCAGCCCATCTCAGAGTCTTCCCTTTTCTAAAAAGTCAAAACATCGAGGGGTTGAATAGAGCTTCTCTCATACATTATCTCCCTAATGACTTTGACCTATTAATAAGTGGAATCTATCAAGTATACTCTCTCTTACAGTATTTTGTCAATCGTTATACGCCTCAATGGGGCCACCATTAAAAACCTGCCAATTAATTCAGCATTTAGGACACTGTTACTATGAAATATGCTATGTATCACGCTATTTCTCATCATAAATAGAGAAATGCTGGAAATTACAAGGTGAGATTAGTATTTTGTGCAGTAAGAAGTGATGCCTTTTAATGATAATCATTATATTCTTTGCCTTTTCTCTCCTTCAGAGGGGTTCTTTTATAGCAGAACCATTCCAAGGGAAAACAATCTGAATGCCACACTGGATACGGAAAAGATATTCTTTCAGCACCCTTATGCTTATTTCCTGCCATTCTGCATTAAATCCTTTTGTAGCAGAGTCTAAATATGCACCCTAAGTAATTTTCGTTCTTTCAAGAAAGTTAACTGAAGATTTTTTCAAACTTTAAACAATGTCTTATTAGAAATCAAAATAAGATTTAAAAATATTATTAGCTATGTTAAACTGACTGCGTGTTTATGTACTACATCTGAATAAAACGCTTTTGCTTACCAAAAACATAGCTCTTGCCCAAAAATGATTAATTGTGCCTTTCTGGTCAATAAAACACTAAATAAAATGAAGGATGAGAACCTAATGTGGCTGAAAGTCTCTAATGGCATTTATTAATTTATTTATTTTATTTTCTTTTTTCAAAAAAAAAAAGTTTTGATTAAAAATATGATTTTATTTAATATCCCATGGATAAAAAAAGCATTAAAGCTATTAGCATCAAGTTAGCATGATTGTAATGAATAACGTGGAAAGTACCTCTAATAGAGTTGTAGCTGTGGTTTCATTTATTCTAGATGAAAAATGACATTTATCAAACATTTGATCTGATGGGCTATATATTTATGGAGAAAGAAAAGAGAAGAGATTAACTGGCAAGAAAATCCATTTTGATTAGACTATTTAATGTTCTGTGTATGTGTTACAAATAACCCTATTCCCAGGAGGATTCCTTTGAACTAGATTTCTTTAATTATTATTTTTATTTAGCACTGAGACCATATGACCTGTGAACATAACCTTTTAAAACACTTGATAAAAAGAAAGGTATTAGAAATTTTTTCTAGACTGTTTTCTCTGTAAGGAAAGTCTTATTGCTATATGGGATATGCTTGCTAAATTAAACTCCTATTGTTTTTAAACATATTTTTTAATATTATCATTTTACGATCTCAACTTGTACATTTCTGAATGATATTTCACTTGGAACTGCAACCATTTATCTGGTCGAAGCATCTGTGTGTTTAACATACGGACTGGAAGCTTTCCACTACGATGACTGCTCTGCCAAAAAGCCAGCGAAAGAAAACGTTCTGGTGCAAATACAAGCTGATACCCAAGTTCTTCACAGGTTTGGAATCTTTAACCACCTAACTAAAGGAGAGGTTATTACAACCGTGGTTTTGTTGAAAACAAAAACAAAACCAAAAAAACACCAGAAAACCTGCAGAAACAGGCCTTGTATATTGCAAATCCCCATTTTGGAAACCCAAAGAGGGAATATAAGCTTAAAGGCCTGAATTTAACAAACCTAATTATCAAGGCTTAATTAGTACCAAGGGTAAAGCTTCATGGAACACCTGCAGACTTAATTTATGTCCTGACAGAGAGGAACAAGTGTTAATGGGCTGTATTTATGTTAATACCTGAACCTTAGAGAGCCAGTGGGATAAAACAGACTATGCACTAGTTTTCTGTTTCAAGCTACAGAACAAACATAAAAGATTTTAATCTTAATATTAGTTTGCACATAACTCCTTGGGGAAAGTATAGATCTGTTTAAACTTTAAAATTGGAGATGCATAATACTAAAGAAAAAAAAAAAAAGAAAAAGAAAAAAAGGAAGTCAGTTTAGAAAGAGGTGTCAATGCAGAAAATATCAAACCAAAAAGTGTCAGTGGCCGTTTTCTGAGCATCCTGTGAGCAGCTACTGGTTTTTTAAAACCTCTTACGCTATACCACTGATGCTTTCTACAGCACAAACTTAGATTTTCATGTGTCTGATGCGTAACACAATTCTTTGCTATATTCAGAGGGAAGGAAAAAAAGGCTACCCACCGTAACTGTAGTGCTGAGAGTATCGCCTCTGCGTGCTGGGGCTTAGGGGACGTGATCTGAGGTGACTGTGGGCACCTTTTCAGAAGGCAAAGCCCTGTGGGGAATGGGGCCTCTTACGGTCTCTAGAGTTCTTGGAGCCCAGGCTATAAACGGGCCATATGGTGCCACCAGTCCCAGCTCTCATTCAGTGCCAGGAGAGTACAGAACATTATATATCCATGCTGTTCCTCTCCCTGTATGCAGTAAACTACCTTGAAGCTAGGGGGGGTTAGGTATGAATAAATAGCTTGTATGTTTTTCCCCCTGAAGTTGCAATTCTGTTGTAGCAAGACTGGATCATCTTCACTTCTGGCACTGCGAGTATCCTCACTAATCTCAGAAAGATGGTGTTTAAATGGCATTTTTCTGCCCTTCAATGCTCTTTTTGGTCCTTGGCCACAGATACCATTTCAGGAAAGATCACCTCTGAGAGTATGGCCATGAGGATAGCATTATAACCTCTGAATTACACTGAGACAAAGGGGAATGTTTATTATTATTATATACATCTGTCATCCAGTCTGGCTTTGGTTTAATATCAGGTTCCACTAGTATTTTCAGCCCTGAAATTGCTCAGGTTGCAGAATGAAGATGCATAAACTCACCCTATGCTGGCCTGTAGATCTCTTTATTATCCTTTTGTTGGTTCCTGTATTCACAGGTAATAAGGACAAAAAGTCATCTCTAAGATAATCCTCTCTGGTTCTCACAAAAGGCCACAGAATGTCACCAAGTGAGTACTGCATCCAACCTGCAACTTCTCACAAGGTTTCAAAAGATGTTTGAATTCTCAAAACTGAATAAACCATAGGTTGTTCTAATGCTTATTTGCCTTTATTATTAAAAACGCTGTGCGTCCTCAGTGTATGTTGGGCTTATGCTTCCAGTACTGGATCATATTCTGCTTTTCTGACCTGAAAGAACAGTTCTTCAGAAATCTTCCCTGGCAGGCATTCCTTATGGTGATCTGCTCAACTCTCAGCTGTATTTCTGGTAAGTTAAATAGATTGAAAGTTGTACAGCTATTCCTACAAAACAGCTTTTCTCATCTCATGTCATTCTTGTTGCTCCTTTCTGAATCTTCTTCATATTTCTACCATGTGTAAATATAATACTGTTTCCTTGCTCTTCCTTGAAATGTTTGTAGCTATAACTGAAGATTTACTTTGTCCATTTAAATACAAATATGATCATCCTTTTAAGCCATTTACAGCACAAATTTATCATTTTACCAGAATGTGTTCTCCACTAGCTTCCCACACTATACAGCAACATCTCTTCTATATAGGGCTAAATTCAGCTTTCCAACAAACTAGTTTTCTGAACCCTTCTTTTACTTTTGTTCACAAATCATCAGCAAACTGATCCTTGTGTTCTCAGACTCACTTGATGAGAATTATTCACAAATTTTTCAATTAATTAAACCTGCAAGTCTACACAGTTCACTGTAGTTAGGTAAATCAGTCATGCAGTATTCTCTGTCCTTTCAGATCAGACAACTCGTATGAGTAATCAATAAGTTTGAATTATGTCATATGAAAACTGAATACACAATTTGAAACTGTGTTGAGCAATACTCAAGCTTCATTTTTGTGAGTATACAGACCACTGAGCTCAGTTCCTCAAACATTTATAGGAAGTAAATACAAAAGTACAGTAAGCAAAGTCAACCCCAAATTCTCTTTGCTCCATACAAATACTATAGGAATTGTTTCTATTTTTAGTTCACTTGTAGTTCCATAGGGCCACAGGCACACAAGAATGAATACTGCTTTCTACACCTAGATCTATAGCAAAATATAACCTTGCCATCATCACACACCAGGAGAAGTCCCGGATTTAAAGCACTAGGAGCTCGGACGAGGTAAGGAGGCTGCGCCAGTGAGCTGGAGAGCTCCCCCTCGGGAGCGCAGCGTTGCTTCACGCGCTGTGCCAAGGCACGGTACGGTTCCTGGGCTACCCAGCAAGAGGAGCGTGCCCAGGGCGCTGTGAGCCCGGGGAGGCCGTGTCAGCGGGGCTCTCCAGCAGACGGTCAGTGAAAATCTCCCTTTTTTCTATTTTAACTAAATGTTTGACTCTGCCTTGAGGCCTAAAACAGTTTTGCTGTTTGTCACTTTTTGTAAGTACACCAGGCTCGAGTCTCTACGGCTGCCCAAGAGAGAGGTAAGAGTATTTATGGGGATGACCCAGAAGAATTCAAGCTAATTTAAAGACATACACCTTGGATGAGGAGGAATGGATAGTTTGGTTAGCGTCTCCTCCTCCCTCCACCTCCCTTAGGGTAATGGCAAGAGAATTTTTTAAGTTTTTGTTATCTTTTTTCCTTCCTATTTTATAATCCTCTTTAAAATATTGACACTAACGCTGCTTCCTCTCGTGCTTTTTTCTGGCAACGACTGTTGATCCCACCCCCGCCACCATCCCCTTTGCCACATTTTAGTGGTGTGCAAACCATCAGCGCTTTCCATGGCATCAGTGAAAATGTCATCAAGGATGTTTGCACAGCTGTGAAAATAGGGGCTGTTGCGGGGCTGTGTTTTAGTGCTGTCAGCTGGAAAGTGCAGCAGACCCACACGACAACTGGTAGGGATTTGCATTATCTTGTAGGGGCCCCCAGTCACCCTGCATCTATCGGGGGCTCCTTCTGTGTGAGGACAAACTTCCTGAGGCTATAAGAGCTGCTTAAACAGCTTGGCGCAAAAACCATCCAGAAAAGACAGTGTGGGCTCAGCATAACACCAGAGGGGACTTTCACGCGCTTTCGGTCCTTCAACTTGGAAAGGTTTTCAAGGACAAAGAGGAGGAAGGCCTTTCCATCTCACGTGCAGCTTTCCGGCATCCTGGGGCATCACCTCAAACCCCCAGGAAGAGTGGAGCAAGCCGCTGTCTTCCCCCCTTGGACCCTCCTCTGCCGCAGAGGCGCCTCTGTCGTGCAGAGAGCCGTTGCACTACCTTTGAGAGCCACGGCCAGTGGAGTAAGAGTTGTCTAGTGCCCAGCTTGGACCTCCAAGGACATGAGCCCCTAGTGCCTCACCAGCTTCCCGCCTGGTGCCCCCAGCACCCGTAACACTTGCACCTTGGAGCGGTCCTAGAAACATTTGCCCTGTTTCCAAGTTTGGAAGTACTCTCTGAAACACTAAACAAGTATCTCACTGGCAACAGGAATGAAACACCGGTCTTGAGACAGCGTTTGCTCTCTGTGTGTGACTTGTTTTCCCTGCATGAAAAGCAGGAAAAAATAACACCTGTTTCTCAGGGCAATAACTAGCTGTTTTCATGGAGGGGTGCTTACGGTGCAGTGAAAGAAAAAATGAATACTAATGGTAGCAGTAAACTGCTCGCTCTCTCTCGAGTCTCAAACTTTACAAATGGTCGCTTCCTAAACCAACGCACAACTGAATTTTGATTCAAAAACTAGACAATAAAAACAATAATAGTCATTTTACGGACTTTGTTTACTACTTTTATCAGGCAAGTTAGTAACTCCTTTAAGTACATTTTTACCTCTGGCAAATTTATCAGACCTTAAAATGTGGTTTTCAAAACCGGATATTACACATTAACACCAATCTAATATGTACGATCATTATGGAAACAATTCAGGCAAAGCATATTGATTTTTTTCGTGAACAGCAATAACATTGATGCGTAACACACACAAGTTCTCGCACACGTACATATATGCATACGTGTTCTCGTAAATCAACACAGGCACAGTATTACGGGAAGAATATGGTTGAAGCCACAGTGTTGATAAGCGTAGGATTTTGCAATTCACATATGCTTTCATTTTGGTCACGTAACCATGTTTCAGAACAGTATGCTTTTTGTATATTTTGTAAAACTAGCTTTAAGATAGACGATAAATGGAAATAACCTATTAATCAGATTGTCAATGAAAATTCTGAGAATTAAATTACAAATCCTGGACAAATTTAGTCATCGATTTCTCAAAACATCTTTGGCATGGAAAGCCGGAGATCTTTGTGAGGTCTAAAAGGTTGATTTTTTTAAGTTTCTTAAAAGCAGAAACAACACTTGTCATACACAGTTTCAATCAGGCTTTCTTTTTTTGCTTTCTAATTTCATTTCATCCTACTTTAACATGGCGTTTTCCACCTCCCTCAGATCTTCGCACAGAATCAGTCAGGCAGAATCAGAGAATCATAGAACAGTTTGGGTTGGAAGGGACCTTTAAAGGTCAGCTAGTCCAACCCCCCTGCAGTAAGCAGGGACATCTTCAACTAGATCAGGTTGCCCAGAGCCTCATCCAGCCTGTTCTTGAAGAAAAAGAAGAAACACTTGAGTAGCTTGTGCAAGCATGATGCCTGAGCTGGTCACATTAATGTGTCCTGGGACACGTTAACCAATTCTTTGCAGAGAAAAAACAAGGAGAATTTTCAGATTGTGGTGAAGTTTAACATTAATCCAAACGTATGATAGAATGCTGTCTTCAAAACCATGTATTATCTGCTACCAAGTATGGTGAACCCAAATAAGAACAGGAAAAAGAAAACCAAAACGGCTCCTAAGATTTTATTTTCCACTTGGGCTAACATCAGTGAAATGAATAACCGTTTTGCTTCAGCAGTTGCATTTCTTTTGGGGTCATCTTTTGCTCAGCAGGAGTGGACAAGGATGAACAGGGATTTATGGGGCTTTTAATTTTTATTCTTTAATGTTTCTATTTTCTTGTTCAAATATATTTTTATTTAATGTTTTGAAATATAGCTTCCCAGTTCAACCTCATTTTAGTTTTCTAAAGTAAATGCAATTCATGTGTTGAGTTGAAAGAAAATACAGAAAGAAAGAATGAAAATAGTAAATTTTTTCATATTTCAGACAAGAGCAAAATCTTCACCTAACTTGAAATATTTTCCATGCTTGCTTAAAAATCCATAAAATGAGCAACTGCTCATCAACTTAAGAGTTATATGCGAAATCTCCTGCACACAAGTCAGGGCCAATGCACGACTGAAGATCTCTAACCATTTGTTAAATTTCCCACTCTGCAAGTGCTACAGGACTGAAGAGTAAAAATGAGCAAGTGAAGACAAGGTTCCAAGTCACTAAACTGTAGACATGTCGCAATCCTTTTTGGAGGGAGCTACTGCAGTTGCACTGTAGTGAGGAGAAATCTCAGTTGGCTTTACAGCCAGCACAGGATGTTAGGCTTTTAACAGAAAGAAAACAGCAAAGAGAAGTGTATACGAAGAGAAAAAGAATAAGCAGCTCCTCAAACAGACCACAAACTTTTACACCGGTACTGTTCAGCTACATGAAACTAAGCATCAGCTGCTGAATTTACATTGCGTAGGTAGCGTATTAACTTGATAAGTGCTTTAATAAAAGATGATCCAATATGGATGGAAGTTATTTTATGAATAAGACACAGAAACTTGAGCTACTGAGGTAAACATACAGACAGTGTCTTCCTGTGCACATAGGAGTGCTTAGTTAGAACGAAACTCTGAGTAAACAGATTTAGTCAGCACAGTCAGCTCATAATAGTAGCTGAGGTTCCTATGTGTTAAAATGCAAACTCTTACCAAACACTATAAACACTAGTGGGCAAATCAGATCCTTGTTTCTTATTTAACGTTAGTCAAAATCAATGAAGCGATCAAACAGCAGGTTCCAGGAATCTTTTTGTTTGCTTGCTTTTTTGTTAATGGAGAGTTTAAACCTATTATTTAGGGCATTATGTGATCTGTCTGTAATTACATAAATGCCATTTCAATTTTGCTAGAATTCAATATAAAAAAGGCAAATACACTGCACACTGGCCCAATCATGCACTAAGCAACATCCTTCAGGTACCTTCGACGAGTGATAAGCAAGGTAACAAAGTTAGCCTTACACGTTCAAAACGCTAACCAGCCCTTAACCAAGTAACTCTCACGTCACCCCCTGCAGCATTACCATTTGCTTTTCCTAGATGAGGAAAGCAAGGCACCGAAATGTAACTGAACTGCCCGAGGCCGCGTAGTGATTCAGTAGCATGGAGAGATCAGAAGGTCAGAAGTTCATGATTTCTTCACCTGACCACTGCCTTTTTATGCTGCATTTGTCTTTGGTTCAGTTGCTTATTTGGGTGGGAGTCATTGGTAGCGCTAAACTGTTCCTGTGCTCCTAAATTTTAGCATTTATGTTAAAAAGCCCAATTTCAGAGTGGAGGCAAACTTCCACCAGAGCCAAAATTATAAATTTCTAGACCTCATAACGTCTTTGCCTTCACAATTTCCATACTTCTGCACTCCCATCAAGATTCAGGAGACCTACTGGGAACACGCAGAGGGGCTGAAGCAGCTGTCAGAGCGCTAGACCAAAGGCTTTGAACAGTGACAAGAAGTACCTTTCCCCATCACATGGAGCCTGCGGCACAATCTGGATTTTGTTTTGGATTAGGATTTTTCTTTTTGTATTTTTTTTTCTCAAATACTGAGCTAAATATTGCATTCATTCCATTTATCCCAAACCTTGTCAAAGGATTCTGGTCAGAAAATGAGAAATACTATATTATAATGAGTAAACACTCAATATATCTCTGTTGCACCATTCAAAAACTCTGCAAATAGATAGATCACTTTTCCTTTTTTATAGCACTTTCCCCATCCCTGATCCATATTTATTCATGGCATACACCAAAAGCCTTTCACTGGTAATAACAAGCTTCACTGACACGCAATTTTTACAGCTGTTACAAACAAAAAAAAGAAGAAAATTCTAGTGTATCTTTATTTAATAAATTCCCAAAAGTGTAATTTTGTGAGTGCTAATACATAAATCTGTGTTCTTAAACACAGATTTAAAATAAAGGTGTAATTTATGTAGCATATTAATCTTCATCCCTGCAGCAGCACTGTTAAAAAGAGTTAGAATAACAGAGGATTTTGGACACAAAGTAAAAAACAAGAGGAAACTGGAAGAGAGAAGGATGTCAAGAAGAGTGACTTTCTTTTTAAATTATTTCTACTGTGTCCACATGTCAGTGTAGCTTTGCCAGCTCCCCACAGTAAGCAAGCAGAAGCCAAAAGGTAGGAGCAAACGTCATCTCCCAGTTCCAGGCTTCATCCCTGAACTTCCTGGCTTCTGTGAGTTTACGTCAATACCTCGATAGTGACTCTGATTCATATAAGCTAAAATCTTATAGTTTCATAATATTGTCAAATGTAGGATTTTTACAATAATCACGTCATTATAAGTATCCCTATGTTTTCTAGAATTAGTAAGTTCTTTTTGTGTCTTAAAATATACATGGGACTGTGGTGTTCTCTAAAAACATACTGTCTTAAATTATGCCACATTAACCTAGAAAATGCTTACTAGATTACTCAAAAATCTTTTTCCTACACAGCAAAAAGAATGGTCATTAGCAAAAGAAGTGATCAAATTTTGACGGAAATCTCACATGTGGATGTCCTCCCCGCGCACACTGAGATTACAGCTGATTTCAGCCACAGATGCACTGAACTTGCGTGGTATCCTCTCTGATGTTACTGAGACTGCAATTTTCCTTCCGCCCTTTCAAAGAAGTAAAATCACATGTATCCCAGCTGCTACAAAACAGTAAATCACACATAATAATTACTAATATTACCAAGGAAGACGATAGAAGGATTTTTTTTTTCTCATATATATGACTGCACATTATGGGGTTTTTCGCAGGAAGAAAATTACTGCTCATAACAAATCAACGGTCTTCTAAACACCACTTACACATCAGCCCATTCCAGTCTGTTTTCTTTTTATCCTTCTCATCTAACAAAATCTAAAAACCAAGCAAGAACATATCTCATTTCACTGCTTCAGTAGCAAAATGGACCAGGAGCTTTACCAGTCTCATCAGTTTCTAGTTCCTCTCGCACATGAAATTTATATTTCTCAGTGTCCTTAGAAGAGTGAACACAGCATTCAGAATCATTAGTCATCTTTCATGCTCTGGAGGTCCTTCTCGACCAATTTAGTAAAGAACAATGCTGTGCAAAAGAGACAGGATGGCTGCTAATGACAGGCAACAGTTCAATATTTTATGCCACCTTAAAAAAGTTTCAGTAACTGAAGGTGTTCTCACATTAATTCTTTGCATCAATTATTGACAGAGAATTTAATTTAAAGGCAACTAGTCAGTAACCTAGGGGTACTGTTTTAAATAATTTATAATTGCTGCATGGGTGTAATCATATTGCTATTGATTAAGATCCAGTCACTTTTACCAGTCCAGCATGTCTTATGCTAATTAATTTTAGTGATATCACCTTTTTAACTCTGTATTCCCTGGTAACAGGAACTCATTATTAAAAAATAATTTAATCAGGAGCAATCTTTTAAAGTTTATTTGATTAGTACTTGCTAGGCCGTTGAAAAAGCGGATTTAAATGAAAGTAAAATTAGAAACTGAAGACGGATAAAGACAGTCTGATAATTTCAAGAGAAAAGCAAGGATGCTTTAAAGAACTAAGATTTTGATTAGATATGGGAAAGAAGATTAAGAGAGAGTTACCATCATTGCCCCTTGATCCTGAAGTTGTTACATGCATTAACTCCCATTTAAGTCAATAGAAATTTTGAAGATCGGTACCTTCCTAGTGAATTGCAATTCTCAGTGTGGCCAGCCTAGGACCAGACCCTCTTAACAACGCGATAAAATAGAAAATAACATTCCAAGACGAGAACGGAAAGCCCTTCACAGCGCACCCCTCTCTTGTCTCGCATATCAGTCCGCAGTAGAGTCTGATTCTTGCCTTCATCCGATCCACAGTGGCGGATTCCAGGATCGACTGGAAGCACTTTTTCCACTTTTTCAGGCTGCCCTCAAGTTTGGAAAGCGCTCCCTCATACGTGCATGGAATTACCTCCTTATCAACCTTAAATCCCTTTTAGAAATTCCCCTTTGCCAGCACATCAACAAAAGGAGTATTTAGGCTGTTGGTGGTTGATGAAACCTGCTGGCCACACGGATTTATCTATCATTGTACCGTTGTTTCTTTGTGCTCGGCTGTATACTGAGTGCATCAGTGGTCTCCTGTCATACACACGGACTGTAAACTTCAAATCAGAAGCTGCCTCTTTACTCCGGGTGTGCAGTTATATGGTGCTTAGCAAATCAAAAATGACTTGACCCTTAGGTGCTGCAGAAATACAAGCAATAATAATCTAGCAAAAACACCTCAAAGCATGGGAGCACGCATTTAGTTCTCCAAAGTCTGCAGTAGACATCCCATTCATGGACTTCAGTTGATTTCATTAGGTCCAGAATACTCCCTTTTTGATGTTACTAATTACTGATGATAAATGCTTCCTGCACATATAAGTCTTCGTTTACAAACAGCAATTTGAAAACACAGAGACTTCAAGGGTATGGTCTTAACACTTTCTTGTGAAGTCTGGTGAACCTATTCTAGGTTTTCCCATGAAGGCTTCAACAAACTTTATAGGCAGTTTAAAACCGCAGTGGAAGCAGACATGTGAACAGTCGATGCCAAGGGAAATAAAACCTTTCTGAAAGCAGCTTTTGTCTCTATTTTGTCTTCAGTTGAAGACAGTGGGAAGGATGCTACTGACTCAGCAAGAGAAGAATCTGAGCAAGTTTTCCTTAACAAGCACAGATGTTTGGAAAGAAAGTTAATACAAGGATAAAAGTCCAGCATGAGAAGGAAGAAACTGGAACACAAGGAGGTGGTAATACTTGAGTTAAAAGCACTAAAGGGGGGCTATTCCTGATCTTTTGGAGTCTTTCCATTGAGATTAGGGTGCTGGATGGGAGCGTGGGCAGACAAGACATCGTATATATCCAGTATCAGCAAGGACACAGGTCAGGGACTACGAAGACAACGAGTATAATCTTATCTACTGAAGTCAAAACATTTACTCTATAAGTAAAATGACAAACCCTGTAATTTGAACTTGACACATGCTAGGAACAAACATCCACAAACTAATGCCACAGAGGACATGCAATCTTTGTCCCTGAAGACACCATTATGTAAATTAAATTGAATCTAGTCCACTTTGAGGTTTGCAATCAAATGGGTATTTTTAATATCAATAAAAATTGAGCTTTCCCAAGAGAATCCAAATCAAGCTGCTTTCGCAGAACAAAAGGAAAATGCTGAAACATATATGCTTTTAAGATAACTCAATGAATGTAAAATTGTTAGCAAAACCAGTACATTCAAATCTACTCTGACAAATAAACTGTGAGGAAGAATAAACTGATCTGACATTTGTATTCTCTCAGAATAAAGAAATGGGAAGTTTGGGGACAGCACGGAACATGTGGGTACAGGGGGTCCGTCGCTCCGGGAGGCACCGGCACCCTCCACACCCATTGCGACCAGCACTCACTGCACAGCTTCGGGGGAAAAAACCCCAAACCAAAACAACAAGGACGGCCTGTGATTTATTCTGTTTGCTTGGTAGGGAACAGTGATACAAATGGTGTAAGTGGCTGTTGTCTGTTAGACCTATGATTTTCATATATAAAGTCTCTAATATAAATCTACTATTATGCGCAAGTCCTAAACAAATGTAATATACCACTAAAAATAAAGGAAACATCAAAACAATAATTAAGCAAGTATGCTTTTTTTTTTTAATAACAAAATTGATGCCCCATGGATCAACGTCATAGCTAATCTACCTTGAATAATGGTTTGTTAACAAAATTGTAACTGCAAAAGGTTGTGTTTGACAGTCACACCTGGTAGTATGAGACTATATTTCAAACAGTTTGGGGAAAAAAAAATATACTATTAAATTTACTGAATACCTTGGCTAGGGTTAAGTATTTTATGCAGGCATCAGCATCTTTAAGGAGTTCACCTTTTAAAAGGAGCAGGTTTTTTGTTGTAAATGGCACTGACACTACAACAAGGAAGTTCATTTCACAAAGATGATTCATTAAGAAATAAAATATTCATGGCTGACAGCTTGAAGGATCGCCATACAGTTTTATTCTAATGCACCTGTCCTCTTTGTCAAGTCCAATATGGGATGTCATGTCGCCAAAGTTTTATTTAGAAATTGTTTGTCAGAGTGAGCTTTCTAATGTGAATGAAAAATTCATTCCCTCATTAAGAAGATTTTCCATGAAATGTCTAGGATTTTCAATGAACACCAGGACATGAACCAATTACTGTTAAACACTTAAAGAGACAGTGTCCTAGCTCACTCAGCAAACCCCTTAATGCACAAGTATATGGAAAGAACTCAATATCTATCAGGAAAACACAAATGAAATATCGGTTTTATTTTGGCTTATGTGCTCCTTCCTTCTTTCCACTTTCTTTCTTTTCTCTTTTCTTTTTTCTTTTTTTCAGTGACAAAGGGAAAACCACGAAGTTTGAAAGGTCTTAGTCAAATGCAAGTAGTAGGTGCTGAGTATTTGTATATGACTTGAAGGACAAAAACGTGGCATGAATTTATAAAGACCCATATTAATTAGCCAAAGACATACGTCCGTGTAAAGCTGACAACAACATTTATTTGTGTTTCTTTATTTATTTGCTGAAGTCCTCTTCACTCCTTTTTTGTATTTTCCTGAAAGTTTACCCGTGCCAACGAAGAGAGCACCTGCCTCAAGCCCCAAAACTGGAGGATCATAGGACCGCCATAAGGTAAAGAAATAGGCATTGCCAAATCACTTTCTAAGGTGTATTTTTTCTTTGAATCTTGCAGGACCCCCGAAATAAGTTGAAAAGCTGACTGCATTCATTTATGCAATGATCTATGTCCCGTACACTTTATTTTTTTCCTTAAAGGAATTTCACTTGGACTGGCATGTTCCCTATGACCAGGTCTCCGCAGACATGCACCCTTTTCACCCAGATTTTTCCATCGTGGAAAATAATTTAGCAGCTCATTCCAGACTTCAGGCTGCCAGACAGCCCACGTGGAGCAGAAGCTGGGCTGCTGGATATCTGGAAACCCGAGATACTTTATACCTGGTCTGATCTCTTCCCTGTGTACCAGCGCCTGGCATCAACACGCTCCGGACCTACCCATCCCACGGTGCAGATGGTCTCCATACATGGAGGGAGTCTGATACCTCCTGATTTACAGCTCATTTGCTGCCCATTGGTGCCACCGTTCCTGAAGGAGCCAATCTTCCCCAAAGGCTATAAAAAAACATGGGTCAGCGTTGAGGCTCTCCAAATGCAGGTCACGTGCACGTTTGCAGGGACAGCTTTGCTCTCTCCGTGCCCGGCAAGCAGGCAGAGCTGGCAGGATGACCTTTCCCTCTGGACCGGGTGGACACCCACACCCACCCACGCTGGGCTGCCTTGGCTTGTGCCTCATCTCACCCTGCAACCCACGGCGTGGAACTCACAGAGTTTACACAAGGTCTTTCTCTCTTGTGTACAAAATCTCAATGCTTAGTTAAAAAACCCTCTAATTTTCAGTAATTCAAACAGGTAGATCTTTTTTTCTAATAAATGTTAGTAGCAATTGGAAATCTTGTAATTTCATGCCTTGTAGATCAATCCTGTTAATGGCAAGTAGATATCTCAAAATAGTGGTCTATCCCACTGTTTCAGCCACCCACCCCCCACCTCTAAAGAATTCTAAAAAAATTGGGGGTTTATGTATATTAGGGTTCAGTTTGAATCTGTATGTGTAGCTAACTTTCCCTTCCTTGCACCTCCAGGAGTTTTTCTATGCAACCTATACTTTAGAAAGTACAGACCATTAACTTTGTGCAATGCTACCCATAATTATTTTCACTGGGAAAATGGTCAAGAACTATTGACATTCCTTTAAATTTGTAAGTTTTGTTCTAGACTACAGCAGGAGATATTTCAACAGATGAAGAAGTATTTTCTTAGCAAATCAATATTAATTTATCCAACTGTTATGATCTCAAGAGCCAAAGTGTGTTCTTGTGCTAAGCTGAGAGGAAAGTGTTTATTCTGAGCAAAAGTTATTCAAATATTTATAAGACTAGATAATTTAGAAAAGAAAATACAGATGGCAGGAGGCAACACTGAGCCATATTTTTTAGCCACCTTTTCACTTATTAAAGGCAAGCAGTCTAAATGGGCAGAGAGTGTGATCACTAATTTCCTCGTGCAATTTTCAGCTGAAATTCAAGGTTCAGTTTATTTTTTGTCTTAAGAAGTGATGCAGCTAGGGCTGCAGAAACAAGTCGATATAGTAACAGAGAGTTTATATTCTTCCTTGACTAAAATTTTTCAAGATGTTATGGAAAACTTCCTATCAAGGCTGCATATTATATATATACATATATAAAAAAATATATATGTGTATATCAGTTTATGTTCCATAATGCATCATAAAAAGCCCGTTTCTTTAGTGGTAATACCTAAGCCTAAGCAAACCGAAGGCAAATGTTAAGATCTTTCTGCCATGTGGTAACACTGATATGAATCAATCATCCTTATTTACCCTAGCCCTTATAGTCCATATTCTGCTTCACATAGGTGAATAATTAAAAGCAAAAGTCAGAGGAAATCATGAATAGTTTTGTCATCTGCAAAGGTCACCCAGTTGTGCACCACAATTATGTAATCATAAATGCAAGGCATTATTATTATTATAAACATGTGAAGAAAAGGAGCTAATACTCTTAGTTTCAAAATTTGTCTTGAAAACCCCTTTCTCATCATTTTATTTACAAGGCACACTTAGAAACTGCAACTATTTCAGTCCTTGCCATCTGATAGCACTTTTTCCTTGAAGTAAGAATAGAACATGCCTTCCAGCTACCATTCTTTTTTTAAACACTGATTGTACTATAAGGTACAATAAATTATTGCAATAACCTTTCACCTCTCTAGACCTAAGTTCAAATATAACTGATGTTAGAAAGAAAATGAGGTTGTTATTTTAAGCTTAATCACATCAGACACCTAAACTCTCCCAAGCAATCCCACCGAGGTGCTCGGCATTTGGTAGGCTCGTTTCCCCTGTTCACACCAAAGGCTCCCCAAAAGCCCACCCACAAATCTCAGCTAACAAACTCCAGCTCTGATTTAGCGGCACACGTCAGACGTGTAACCCTGCCTGCGTGAGTGGCCCACTAAAAGCAATGGGATTATGCAGGTATGTAAATGTATACGTCTGCTGAAGTGCCGGCGGAACCGAGGGTGCTGGTGCTCAGGAAAGGGTTGCAGCACTAGAGAAACCAGTACGCGATGAAACTTTCTGTAGAACAGATCAACTTGTCCTTGCCTACTAATACAACATTTTGAAAACATGCTAGTTTTTTAAAGGGCAAATTGGGAGTTCTGGGGCTCTTAGAACTAACAAACACAGAAAATCAATTAAACTAACATATGAAGCTTAAATATATCCCATTGTAAACTCATATTTTATGCCTCCACTTTAAGCGCGCTTAGATGATCTCCTGGAGGAATTCAAGAAGTGTTATCTTATTTTGTCCCCAAAACCAGAAAAAGAGCTCCACTGGGCTTGCCAGGCTGTTAAAATTAAAATAGCTGTTTGAGCACAGCATAATATATGAGATGTTTAAGGCATTTTCCCCTAGAATTTTGGTTTATCTTTAGTTAATTTTCTGAGATAAAATCCAGTTATAAATAACCTGGAGGCACTCTCAGTCTGCTGCTCGTGGGATGGCAAATCTTTAATAGCCAGAAATTCTGCCTCTTAGAGATCTCTTGAGGGAATAATAGTACTTTGAAAATTATCCAAAGGAAAATAAGCAAAAAGCATTATAAAAATTATAAAAACCTGTAATTATGCAGGAAGTTATACTATATTTATAAGCTAATGAACTATCACCCATAGGCTTTTTTTTTTTCCTTTTTAAATACCAACATAAAAATATTTGTTGACTATAATCAATACAAACTGCTGATTTTCACCAAAATTGATTATATAAGACTTACAAGTACATAGTAAAAAAATTTCTGCAGGATAAACCCATACAGACATGTGCCAGACCAATAAAGAGAAATAAAATCTAACAATTAGAACAGATGTGGCTAAAGAATTGAAGCAGAACTGCCCAGCACTTTTGCTTTTCAGTACTCTAGAATCGAGAAAAGAGTTATACCCTGGCAGCATGTAAAACAACTGAAATATGAAATTAATATTTTTTCTAAACCAAAGACTACAATAACAATATCCTGGCTGTCATCCATTGACTATGTATATAATTACCACAGTGCCTACTACTAGAAAAGTAGGAGGCAATTCAAAACAAAACTCGAGTCTGTCAGACTAGATACGGTAAGATTTATTCTTGTCAAAGATCTGTAGGCCACAAATAATAATTGAAGTTCAAGCAGTTAAAAGAAAAAAAAAGTTTGTTGAATATAAGAGCAGTCTTTTTCTTTTTTTGAAAGGTCTAAAACTGCTGTAGAAATCTGCAAGTCAATCACCTTGTCAACATTAGCAAGGAAAACAGTTGAAAGCCATTCTGACAGGCAAGGTAGAAAGGAGCATGTATTTGTAACATAATAGAAAATAACCGGTAGAGATTTAGAAAGGAAAAATCTGCCTAACTATTCTCCTTGACTTTTCTGAGGTTACAGAGAAGGTTGATGATGGTAGTGCAAATGGCATAATTTATTTGGATTTTCAGAGTGCCGGCAATGAAATTTAATGTATGAAAGGTAAGAGCTACGAGGACGGACAAAAGACCTAAATTTAAGTATCAAGAGAGAAAAGAAAAATAAAAAGGGATGGTTAGTAAGAGGGAATTAACTACACCAGCAAAACCAACTCTTATATTGTGCAGATAATGTCAATTTGACTTTCTACTTTTAACTCAATACAAGTGATTAGACAAGTGAAAAATAAAGAATTCTAAAATAGAGACAATTAGAGCAAATGCTTTCTCATAGGGAGAATAATAAAAGTCTAGAAAGACTGGCAAAGCAAATTTGTTGCCACTGTACTGAAGGAAAAAACCACAGTTTACTGGGTACCTCACATTGTTAAAATGCTACAAACCCTGACGATTATAGTCCTAGTTGTCTTCACTCATACTTCTCAATTTAGAATGACAAAGAGGAGTATTTTTTTCCAAATGCAATTGCACTTTCCCTCACTTAAAATACAATGTAATGAAACAATACTGAACCTTTGATGTACAGAGGTTTAGAGGTACCTTAAAAACTCCACTGAAGACATCATATTTGACAGGGAGAGTTTCTAATGCTACGGAATGCTGAGATTTGCAAAATCCAGATGTGCATTTACTTTTCCCTGATATTAAGCTCTCATTTATTAACTTAATTCAATGCTGTGGAACTCATACAGTTGTAACAGCTTTTGGTTAAATTTCTTTCTCCCTAGCATCGTCAAAATTTCAGTGTAAGCTGTCTGCAGGTCTTTTTTGCACACAGAGCAGCGTGGCAAGACTTTAAGCAACAGTTCAGAAATTCCCCCAAATATTCATTAGATACTGCTCACACAAATTTCAGGTGAAGCATTTCTACTACATTTTATAATTATTCATAATCTGCAACATTACCTAAAATTGGTCCTAGGAAATCCATTGCCAGCAATGTGTGTATTTGTGTGTGTGCATGACAGAGACGCATTTTTATGCTGATCCCTCCAAGATCACAAAGTAAACATTATGACTTCTCCCTTGGACAATGCAACAAACATCTGCTTATTCAATGAAAATATATATAATTCTGAATTACCAAAATCAACCCAACTTTGAATGATTCAATCAACAGGAGGAGAAGTTTCTGTGAATGATGGGACTGTACTTTGGAGATATGTAATCTGGGCTGCCTATCTCTCAATTCTCCTTTACCTCCTTAACCACTTTAGATGCATAAATAAAATCTAGGACATTCCATTTATATTTTTAACTTCAAACCAGGCATGAGAGAAAGTATTTTGCTGAATGTCAAACTCACACAAATATTATGCATTAAAAATGTAGTTTCGAGACCATTTTTTGAGGTTTCAGTTCCATTAATCACGTTGCTTCTAGTGGGGATCGCTGGATTTCACTCTAAATAGTTTGTATCTAGCAGCACAGCCTACAGTTGCCTTTCCATTTCTTCCCCCTCTCCTTGCCACTACTGAAAAAAAAAAGGTAGCTATGCACGCTAGCAAGGATGAAGGCTGACTGTGAAGACTTGCAGAAATATCTTATGATGCTCAGCAACTAAGCAATAAAATGGCAGATGAAATTAAATGTTGATGAATGTCAAGTGATGCACATGGGAAAAAACAAATGCAACTTCACACCCCTGCACTGAGCTTATTCTTAGGATGCAAGAGCAAGATCTTGGGCTTATAACATAGTGCTATGAGAACATCAGCTCAATGCTCAGTAGCAATTAAAAAAGAAACAGGAAACTGGGAATTATTAGGAAAGGAATAAAGAAGAAAATAAAAGACACAATTATGTCACTGTATAAACTGATAATCTGCGTCTTGAAAACTGTGTGACGTTCTGGTACCCTCATCTTGAAAAATTATCACAGCACTGGAAAGCTACAGAGAAGGGCAAAAAAGATGATTATTGCTATGGAATAACTTCTGTACACAATTAAATTCTGGATCTTCTTCCTCACAAAGAGACAGCTGAGCCGAGACATACTTGTGGTCTACAAAACCATGAGCAGCCTGGCGAGGGTGAATAGGGATAGACTGCCTCGTTCGATACAGGAGCTGGGTGCCACCAGATAGCACTAGCAGGTTCCAGGCTCAAAACAAGTAAAAGGAGTCACTGAATTTTGTATGCAATCTGAAGTTGAGCTGTTAAATCCCTCCCACAGGACACTGTGGATGCTAAAAGTTTATGAGTAAAAAATGGATGGATTAATGTAAGTTACTAGAGGCTGGGAGAGATTTTGGGAAACATTCTCTATTGTGTGCAGATTCTCCTGCTCTTTCTACGGCTTCTGCTGTTGTCATTTGTCAGAACAAGTATACTAGACTGGTTTGAACTTTGGTCTGACCCTGTATGGGCATATTTTATGAAGAACTGTCAGACGTGAAATGCATCATTAAAAGAAAAGGGGAGCTATTGGACTGAAAGGTGGGTGGAGGACCATAACGTGCTGAATAACCCTGAAGAATGGCTCAAACACACACTTTTCCCTGGAAGATTTATAAATAAGCATGACTGTCTATATACTATCGATAACACATATCAAAAAGCCAGGTCAGCCTTTTCATTTGTAATATCCTCCTTTTCTTCTTTACCAAGTTCTGGGCTAACAAAGCTGATTTAAAAAATAAATGCCCACAGGGATTGCACCCGGCTGCTTTCTTACACCTGCAGCAAAAAGCCCAAGGTTTCACTAGGACAGACTCCTCCTACAGGTAAATGATGATGCTAAATCCCATTTCTCTTTACCGCATACCCCAAAGCATTCTGTGCTGCAACCACTGAGTGTACCATACCCCAAATGATGGTTTCAGGCCCCTGGGGCACAGACGCTGCCCTTTATTACTTTATTGGAATAAATGTAGTTTTATTGCTTTAACTACAAATGAATCAAATGTAACAGTTTAATACAATAATCATCCTGAGGAAGAAATGGAGATTGCAGACTGATGGCAAAATTAACCTGGGGGATCACTTACTTGTTATAGGCCTTTGTTTCTACATTTCTGTACAGGAGCTGTACACAGATCATCGCAAATGGAAACCCCTTTCATATCTTTTTTTCTCTTTACTTTTAGCAAATGTGGGTTCAGCTGTTACAGGGGGCAACACAGCGGCACTCCTTGTTTAAAATGTACTCTCTTGATTGACAAATAAAGTACAGTTAGCATTTTAGCCAAAACAATCAGATGACACTATCATTGCTAGTCCTCCTCAGGGGAAAATCCTTTACTTCAGTATAGTTTCACTGGGGGTGACTATGCACCTCGTCCCTTCCCTTTGAACAGAGCTACACCGTTGGCATCAGCATCCAGGGCTGGATATAGAGCCACCACCATCTCCCCCACCCCGAAAACTACTAGGGGGAGGTAGTTAACAGGGTGAGCCCTCAGTTTAACAACAACCATCCTGTTGGAAAGGCAGACAAACAGAAAAACCCATCCCAGAAATATATTTCTTTGGGGATTTTGGTTTTGTTATTGATCTTTCCATTCTCCTCAGTTAAAATCACCTTAGAATGGATATATCCCAGTCTTTTTTTTTTAAATTCCTCTTGTCATTCTTTTTTTAAAAAAAAAAATCTTTCAGAAAAAAAGAGGAAGCGGAAAAGAGAAGGACTCTTCCCTTCTTGAAAGGATTTTAGACCTGTGTTTGAACTGACTTTCAAAGGAGAGGGGCTTTAGTTATCCTCTGATACCAGGTCTGGTTGAACAGTATTCAATACCATTCAGCACCATCTTTCTCTGAAGACTGTGTCTTGGTTTACTGCCAACGTCCTTGATCAGAGCACAGAAGCATTTACTTTGGAAAATAACATTAAATGGCAGCCCATGGCAACAATAACAGCTCTATCGCCAGAATACACTCGCAGAGGATGCATGGGTGGCTCGATGGCCCTGAACACTTAAGTACATTTTTTTCCTTTCAATTCCCTCTGGTACATTAATTTTTATTGATAGCTTATAGCTATGGCAAGTGGTCTTGGTTTTACTAACTTGCAGGACTGAAGAATATCACTGATGTGGAAAAAAAAAAACCCCAACATAACAACAAGCTACCTGGCCAACAGGCTGTGTGTTTGTATTTTTGAACCACAAGCCCTTATTAAATTAGAAGAGCAACTGATCTTCCCTCCCCTACTTTATCTGGTCACTCATTAATTTCTTTTAACAATGAACAAACTATCATTTCTCTAATTTCCGAGAAGTGTTAGTTGATTTGCTCTGCAGACCCGGGTACAAAGTGTAGTGGATTTGGGAAATGCACATGTTCTCTTCTTCTTTCACAACCTATTTTTTAATGAGCCAGCTGAATCCTAAGGAAAATTCTGTAAATGCATAATGTTACACGGAACTGTAAACCTCAACAAGTTGCAGGGAGAAAGAAAACAAACATTACTTTATTACAAAGAAATTTGATAGTGCTTAATATTGTTTCCTTTTTCCTGCATCTTTGTATGTATTACAAAGATGCATCTGTCCAGTTTTATCTTAAAAACCTGATCTACTAAAACAAAGTAGAAAAAACAACTCATCTGATCATTTGCATTAAATAACTGACTGGTGACAAAATGATTAGGAAGAAAAGATTACAGCATCCAAGTGCAGAGAGCTCTCACTGACCAGATCTGTAATCAAGCGCTTCTAGAGCCCATGCTGGAGGTTATCCCCTGGATTCTGGTGTTAATGGATCATGCTGAGGTTTGTTTGGTTTTTCCCACTGAAATCTTAGGGGACATTATGTTAATTCAGACCGAATGCAACTTCTGTTATTTCTACATATGTGACATAAAAATGACCTTGCATTGTTACACAGCACCACAGCTGCATATCGGTGGCAAGAAATCTGGAACACGCGGAAATTGCTGAGTCAAGCCTTTAAAAGTAACACACACATTAGTAATGCTAATGATACTTGAAAAAAAAGTGTTTAAAAAAATCAGTGCATTACAAATCTTCCATTACAAAACCGGGAGCTCTTAAAAAAGGAGCATTTTTTCACTAAACATGGAATTAGCTCTGTCTTCATGTACGGGTTATATTTTACTGCTCACTGAAACATCACCGTATCCTATGATTAACCCAGCATGGGCATGAAAGACAAGGGGGACAGAACTGAGCACAAAATATCCCTCTGCATATACTCTGGGCTGAGCCTTCACCTACAGTTTCCACAGTGTATCAGAGAGTCATGTAGACTTTACAGATGAAACGCGCTGCCAGTACTCATCCCTGCAGGAAACCCGTGGTCACTATACCTCCGCACCACACCTACACAATGTATAGGGCACCTAGTGGACATGCTTCAGTCCACCCCTGAAGATCTTGCTGAGCAAACCTGAAGGAAGGAATACTAACTAAAGGAACGTGCCTTTTTCTTCTCTTTTTGCTATAGTCCAATCATTCAGCTTGTGCTGTCAGTAGACTTACTTTAACATTACTGCCTTTTGATGGGTACTTGCCTTTGGAGGAAATAATAGTGCCACTGAGTCTTGGCTCCAAAAGCGTCAGGAATCACTGCTAAACCATATGGAGCCATCGCATGCTCACCAGTACCACCCAGTTGAATTAATTGCTAGTAGCAGTCATCCCCGTGGCTCCAAAAGCACTGAAATACATAGGTGACTGCTGTAGAGATTGACCTCCTAAGCTGTGGTCTCAGCAGGCAGGTTCTGCAGGACAGACAGATCTCTTAACAAGTCTTTGCATAGTTGCCAGCACAGCAGAGACTCATCATAAGGGGTCTTTGGACACTACACTATACAACGACATACCACTGATCATGATTGTATCTCAAAGACAGAAAATAAAACTACGACTGAAAATGGGGTTCATCTTCACTCCCCCAAAACAATGGGAGTTTGGATCAGATTGTTAATGATTAGGCTAACAAAAATTATTTCACAAGCACCTTCTTTCCCAATTAAACAATGATTACACAGTGTGACACAGTAATTACCTAAGCTACTCTCCGTTTTACAGCATATATAGCACATAGCGCTGGGAAGGAACCTCACGTTCATGCACACTCTGGGCACGCTGCTACAGTGTGGGATCACACTGGGTCCAACTGCAGGAGATTGCTGAGGTAAAGGCTTTTTAGAAAATGGGAGATAGAAGCTCCTTTAATTTAATAATGCATCTAATTTTCATTTGTATACTCTCATCTTTGTGTTGCCTTTTTTCGACATTTGAATACTCGGAAAGGAGGTAATGAAACCCGACTAATCAGCATTTTCAGAGATGAATCTGATCTCCAGGAGCTCTTTGGGAAAAATGATTGAGGCACATGGTTTTTCTAGTTCTGATTAGGAATCTGCAATCAAAAATTATGTTTACATAAAGAAACTTAAATATTATCAACAGCATTTAGCACTGCAGAATTGGTACTAATGATAAAAATGAAGTACTAGTGAATCACATTTTAAATTTTTAATATTTAAAACAACAACAACAAATCTTTTCCCTTTTAACCACAAGAGCTGTGACTTCCTGATGAAAATCCCAGAGGTATTTTCTTCTTCTCTGGAAGGCATATTTCCCTCTAACTAATTAGGGTGAGGGACTGAGGCAAAGTGAAAGGATAAAGTAGAACCTGACTGCCTTCTGCAGCTCTCGCTGCTCTTTATAAACTGCAGAGAGAAATTTCCCCGCAAAGCTATTTTGCTATGATTTTAGCACCTGTTTACAAACGAGGGTCCCAGTCCTTCATTCAGTGAAGTCTGTCAGCAGAAGTAGTGACAGTATATAGGTCAGCTCTACACTGGCCAAACCCGCTTGTTTTGGCATAGTAGAAAGGCTCGGAAGGTCTGTCCTGAGAACAGGCTCAGGACTGTATCTTTTACTGCCTGGACTGAAGCAAAATATTGATTAGGACTGCTTTTAATATGCTTCCTAAATTAATGTTTGTTTTTCTTTCTTTTCCGTCAAGGCTCCCCAGTAGCTGAATTTTAGAAGCAGCTTACCAGCTCTGAAAATGTTCAGGTCTCTATGTGAGGTTTCCTATTCATATGCGAGGAGAAATACATTTTAACTGACTTGTGAAACATCTTTTAGAACAGTGAGAGATAAAGAGGGAAGAGAGAGATTGTTCTACAATCACATAAAAAGATCTTGGCAAATGCTTCTGCTATACTTAGATTGAATAAGAGATACAGCAGATATTTTGTCATTTGTTTCCTGGGGTTTGGACTGGCTATAGCAGTAAGGGAAGTGTTACCATAAACATCACTGGATTGCTAGGGGAAATTTTATTGTCTGCCAGATTCACAAATTGAAATCGATCTTCATTCTACCAATACCAGTTTTGCCAAAGCTTCTGCACAGTAGACACAACAAAATATGGTAGCCTTTCGGGTTACTTCCGATTAAATTCATATCATTTGTCTTGAAACAAAAGTTTTTTTTCTTTTTTTTTTTACCTGACTGCAACATATAATTTTAGTCAGCTAACACTAAATTAGACACCCACTCAGATTTATTATGATAAGAACATTCAGTAAGCTAATTTCAAGATGATGACTCCTATAAATTCTTATAATTTATTATTTAGTACTTTGGTTTTTAATCATTAAGTACGTGAAGACTTTGTAGGTCAAACCTGTATTAATGAAGACAGTAATCTATTTTTCAAACTCTCTGCTCCTCACCCACCTTTCAAATTGTAAATTAACAGAAATATCTTTAAACATATGTAGAAGAACAAAGGGAAAAATTGGGAGTATTTGCAGCACCGTTTAGCTAACCGTTCCTGAGACCGTGTCTATTAAATCCATTTCCTCACAATTTTTGCAACTCTTACCAAAGGGAATGCTGAAATCAAACAAAACAAAAGATAGTCCTTAAATGAGCAATTTTAATAATCAGAACAGCAAAAATGAATTGAAATTATGCAAACACAAGCATTAAAGTTTTCATTAGATTGTTACATTAGCACAAATGGGGTCATTTAGAAGAACTTTCTCTTGCTGGCCACAGGTTTCTGAAACTTAAATATTAACCATATGAATTTTTTAAGAGGCAAGTAAAGATATCAGAGCAGAACTTCTCCTTCAGTCGAGCCCATTGCTGGAGTGCAGCCTGCCCAACGACTCTCACCCGGGCGGTACTGAAGGGAGTTCTGCTGCCATGCCGGCCTCTGACTGTTTGAAATTACCATTCTGATTTTACGCATGCTGGTCCTCAGCACATATTGACCTTTTACTTATTATGCTACATCTGTTTGTTTTTACATCTAATGTTTCATTGTCCTCCATTCTCTGGTGCTTTTATCCCCCATGGGACATTTAATCCTTACAACAACACTGGACGTTCTTTTCAGGAATGCATTGGGACTGAAAATCTGAATATATCACACACAGTATGGCATATTAAACTATTCAAGAATGCTGTAAATCAGTTGAAATGTATGTTTAGGAAGAACTCCTACAACTACTGCAGATCTCACACGCATGCATTTATCTTTTGTCTGCTGTTGCAAACTTAGTGACTCATTTGTTACTGGGAATAATAGTTGTGTCATTCCTTCGTGCAATTAATAAAGCTTTGTGTCATGTGTACCTAGTAAATGAAATTCACAACAGGAAACAAAGCACTGCAAACAAAATGCACTTGCTAGAGCTGAACCAGGTTACCTATGGTTCACTGGTCTTTTCCTCTTGTAACCTTCCAACACAGAACAAATATTTCTGGAAAATATTTAATATTGTGCATGTATGACAAAACAACATTGCAAAAATTTTCATTCAGCGTGTAGACAGACTCCTCCATTGTCAAAAATGTACGGTTTTGGTGGAAATAATGTGAAAAAGAGCCTCACCTTCACTCAAAATGTATGGAAAAGAACATGGAAGAATTCCAATAAGCACTGATGGATTGAGCCACAGAATAAACCACCGGCTATCACCGTATTGTAACTATGACTAGAGCAACAGACATTTCCTTGCTCCTCCATTATTTCCACAATTATAAGCTCTGCCAAAAAGATAGTGTCTCGGGAGTGGTTTGGGGGCTCACAGGGGACAGGAATGAAGGGCAAATAACAAGGAAAGAACTGGGCTTGCTTGTGGCCAGCGAAAGAAATGAAAGGAATGGAAAACTGCAAGTGAGCATCTCTAAGCATCGTAGAGCCAAGAGGTGTAAATAAGCCGCAGTCCAAATGGAGGTGAGGCAACAGCACCGGTCTCGTCCAGAGGACAGAAACAGGAACTAGGAGAAACAGAGCTAGTTCAAGGACTGAATTTTTAAGTTGTTAACAATTTCATGTTCAAGAAAGTATCAGGAAAACGTGTAAGAAAGCACATGTTAGTGTAGTGCTGTCCTTGAACGTGTGCACCCTACCTCTCTGCTGGGTTTTCAAGTGTACAATGCACTCCAGCAAGGGCAGAGGTTTCTGACCCAGACCAGGTCTGCTGCGCATCTCAGCGTGAGTGTGCACCAGGGGCACTCATCCACACAGACAGCCCTGAGAAAACCTTAGTTAACTCACTGCCTCCCCAAAGAGCCAGTTCAGGAATCACCATGGACGCAATAGCTTCAGAAAACTCCAAACACGCCCTGAATGTCTTCAGATCTCATTGAAGGGAAACCAAGTGATGGAGAATTCAACCAGCATGAACAGACATATTTTGAACATTACCAAATGGTGCAGGGAAATGGCACTACACCTGAGTGGAGATAATGTCAAGGCCTCTAACCTCCAGCACTGATCTATGCAGAAAGCCAAGTGCATTAGCCAGAGCCCTCTGCGCCATGGTGTGAGATGGGAAAATAAACCGGACTTATTGTTCCCACATAGTGCGCTGCTGCTGGGAGGCCCAGTCCCTGCCCAAATCCCTCCTGAGTCAATGCACAACGTACCCCTGATTTCATTCATGTAAGACCATGTAAGATTAAAATTTACCAACAAGGTGTTAAAAAAAATTAGGGTTTTCCCAATTTGGATACTAATACTTTACGCTAGGTGGGTTCCTCCCTTTCTACATTCACTATCACAACTAATAGCAAAATCAATATATTGTTCACTTACAAATCTTTATCAAACTTTTTAGCAGTAAATTGGTGTAGATGGCTAAACTGACAGCAGCGGACTTCGGGGTTATCATTCAAATCAACCTCTATTTTAAGGAGCATATGTGGGAATTTACACAGTAAAGAATGCTCTAAAGGCCTTCGCTTCAT
This sequence comes from Phoenicopterus ruber ruber, assembly GCA_009819775.1. Taxonomy (NCBI): domain Eukaryota; kingdom Metazoa; phylum Chordata; class Aves; order Phoenicopteriformes; family Phoenicopteridae; genus Phoenicopterus; species Phoenicopterus ruber. The sequence continues at coordinate 17,195,818 of CM020227.1, read as the reverse complement.
CTTTGTCTTAGGTTTCCAGGATAGGCATTCATGAGACAAGGAGAGAAAAACTTCCCGTAAATGACGCTCATCTGCAGCCTCATCTGGAGGGATCACTCCCAGAGATGGAGCAGTCAGCTCCCTCACAAAGGCCATTTTGTTCTTGGCTTCTGCTGCTAGAAGGATTCACATCATAGGATTTTTAGTGATGCTCTAATACTCCAAAATCCAAGCTTTGAGATGATGGAGGCCAACTTCCTTTGTTTTCACTGAGAACAAAACTGCTTACAGCAGGGCTGATGTTGGTCTGCAGACCCTTGCCTGCTGGGGTCTAGACCAAAATCAACAAATCTTTTTACAAAGGCCACTGCACAGCTGTGAAATGATAACTTTCAGGCACTGCAGATTTGGGTCATATTTGACCTAATGATCTAGAAGTGAAAGTCTCCTTAGTCCCATTACTAACGCTCTGACTCATCCAGTTCCTGACTGTAAAAATGTCTGCTAAATTTCTTAGAAAGTTATGTTTTAATCTGAGAATATTAATTACATTTAAAATTATGACTCTCCCATGATTTATAACCTTACAGAAACTATTGCATTTCCATATGTGGTTTTGCCATTTTCACTTCTCTCTACCTATCATTTTCCATTGTTTATTTTCCTTGATTGATGGTAGGGCTTTGGAGGTTTCCTATTATGAGCTTTACAATTATCACTGGTAATAGAGAAGCTCTTCCTATTATATTCAGTGAGACTGCCCAAATTATTCATTGTAGACCATTGGTACAGGACTACAAGAAAATAAGAATTTATTTCCAGTCTCAGGCATATGCTAGATAAGAGAATGTATTTATTTCTCCATGTTTCAAAAGGATTAAGGTTTGAAAAAATAAATATCACTTAGCTTGTCAGCATGCAGAACATTATGGTGCTGAGTTTAAAGTCCCTTTTCCTGGGTTAAGTACGACAAATCTAAGAACGGGAGGGAGGAAATCTCAACTATATCCTTACTCAGCTAAATAAATGAATACTATATATTTTAGCTGTTAAGCAGGTTTACAGAACAGACTGCACAAAACTGTATCTTGGCTTTAACAGTATAATGTGCTTATTTAGAGAAACGCTACAGAATTCCAAAAGTCCTTGACCCTTGGCTATTCCAAGAGCTCACTGAATACATCATCTGGGTTTTGCTTAATTACACATAATTAGGAAATGTAATTATGCTTTCAGTGTTACTCTGCCATTAGGAGTGTAGTGGACAGCAATAACATTAGTAGGATACACTTCTTGAAAGGAAAAAAAATACAGTCGACCTATATAAACAGACAAAATATAGAAAGACTAGTAAACTCGAACATAAAAATATAAACATTTTGCTCTTGGCAATAGAAGAATACGTGTTTTAAAGGCATTTTGCCAGTCTTTTTGTTCAGAGCATCATTTAACGATACGGTCATTTGCATCAACAATCTGAGTGTTACCAAATTATTTTGTTCTCAACTACTTTGATATGCTAACTTTCTAACATATTTATGACTTTTTTATCATTATTTCATATGCTAAACTTCATCCAGGCCACAGATTAGTAAATTACTTTAATTATGTCATCTCTAAGAATTAAAACATTTTATTCATGTGTTCTTCCCTATGCAAGCGGTGCTAACGCACCACGATTAGGAATGTTGTCTGAAATAAGCTCATTCCCAAAGCAAAATTTACATGGCTTGGTAACGTGGGAAGGCAGCTATTTCACGCCTTGATGACTGCCCACCAAAGAAAACAGAAAGGGGATGAATGCAAGTTGACAAAACAGATATAAGGGAAAGATATCTGATCTTCGAGTGCATCACATTTCTGCTTCTTTTGTTTATCATGCTTTAACTGCCTATTATAGCAACTAGCTATAATAAAATAATACACTCCATTAAATATATTCGTTACTTGTAATGTTTGCTCAGTGCTGAGAAATATTTCACCCAAGTATACTTTAGTAACAGGGCATAGTCTTTCACTGGGCTTTGCCCTCCAAAACTTCACCGTAAAGACAACTGCGAGGTCAGCTGTATTCAGTCCTGAGGCAGAATGTATACACGGCTTTTTGTACAGGCCTTGGGAGAATTTTGTTTCTGGTGCATACCCTCTGCGTGCCTCCCGCTTGCTGTGGATACCCCGAGTCCTCATCCCCACCTGGGGGTCAGGTTGAGATCATTATATATTAGCAGGAATGATGGTGGTTTAATAGTGAGGCAGAGGGTTGTCTTCTCGAACTGCGCTCTCAATCCCCCGGGGAATTGTTTTCTGCCATTTGATGACAGCTTTCCAAACCGAGCCCCGTCTCGCAGGTCAAACACAGGCAAAAGTTACACTCACAAATGCAGCCGCCAGCCATTTGGAGGGGACGGAAACCCGTGGCACAGAGGATGTCATGAGCCACTGGGGGATACTTGGGGTCACCCCTGAAGTAGCAACAGAATGTGAGACCTCAGACTTGCTGTCCCATCCCTCTACACACCCAAACCAGTCTCGTATCCAGAGGACTTCAGAAGGAGAGCACAGAAAGAAGTCACCCAGGGTGCACCCCATACGTTTCCAGCACCTTGGGGCACCCCACACCTCCTGCCACTGGTACTTGGTACTGGCACCAGAGGTAGAGCCACCTTCGGAAACTGAAGGTGAGACTTCTAGCTAGGGCAGCAAAATTTTTTAGACATCTTTGCTTTAATCTCAAGAGCATCTGAAAATAGCAACAATTTGGCAGTAGTATTTCTATTGCTCAATTTCTGTTTCTGTGCGGGATAAGGTCTTAAATACTACAGAGGTAGGTTGATTTTTGTTTTTTATAAGAATCTAACACTCCACAAATGATATCTATAAACCACTGGTTTCTGTTATGAACATATTAAATAGTGGCTATACCTTAAATATCACAGACGGTTTGAATCGGATTAGATATACTCTCATCTTTTCCTTGCAGTGTTTAGCTCTGCTGCTGCGCACTCCTAAACCATGTTTTGTTCCAGAAGTAACTGCAAGAACTAAGGAGGCACGTGAAATAACACACTCTGTATAAGGTGCCTATCAGTTTATCAAGCTTTCAGAGCCCTTTTGAAATATGCAGTAAGCAAGCATCGCATAGTACATTTATAAAATAAATGTAATATACACTAGATGTAATCTAGACTATTTTATCTGCACTATATATCTCACTATCTAATATAAACTACTTACATGTTATCAGATATAATTACTGTATATATTTACTATTTGGAAAAGAGTGTAGCAAAAGATATAGAATTAAGATAAAATGTAAGGGAATGCAAGTAATTCATTACTTTAATTGCTTCAAGAAGCTACGATGATGTTATTCTGATATTAAAATAAGTTCCTTAATTAACCAGCCAAACATACTGACAAGGATACTTAAACCCATTTTTACCGACAGCAATATTTTGGCAAATGTATTTTTTGAAAACACAGCATACATATTATAATTAATTGTAATAAATTTATTTACAAACTGCACTTATATTTGCCATTATACCATCTCAATGAAAACAGTTCTCATGATGCTATTTTACCATGACCCTTTATTGCAAAGGCAACAGACAGCAACCAAACATTTTAAATAACAAAATAAATCTGTGCTGGCAATTTTGAACACACATCAATTGACAAAATAACATTGATGGCAAAAGCACGAATAGCCCCCCTGGCTCAGGGGAAGGGACAAGTCGTGAAGGCAGGGGAGAAGCGGGGGGAATATTTGCAACTGCAGAGAGGCACTTATCAGTGATCTATCTCTTGAATTTTCATAGCAGGACATCTGAGTGCTTTGAAACATGTCCTAATCAAAAACAAGATTAAAGAAATATGTTTATAAGCAATTCCAAATGTTTCTTGAGATCCTAAGTAAAGGACACATGAATCGTATTACCTGAAAACTTAGGACAAGAAGAGAAAAAAAAAAATCACACGAAGAAACATTTGTATATTTGGATATTTTTTATTTGCCACTATGATTTTATCTGAAGATCTCTAGTGAACTGGTTACTCAGAGAAACTCTTCAGCGCTTAGGTAAAAGAAACGTTTCTAAGAATCTCTGAGCATTCTCTGTTGAAGAAACAGCGCTTTCTCACATCGTTTGCAGTGTACAGTATTGCATTGGAATTTGTGGTCTTACACAGAGGCTTCAAGTCCTACATACAGACTTTCTCTTACAGCTGGACTGCCTGGATACAACATCTGGGCTTTAGGTGACAATAACTAAGGAAAAGAAAGAGCAAGCCACAGAGTCTTAGCTGGGGAGGGGAGTGTCTCTTTTATATAAATAAATAAATACTTTTATATATTATATTTTTTTTATATATATATTTCTAAAAAAAAAAAATACTCCAAAAGCAAAGCCTTAGAAGTGACAGCATTTAGGATCTGATCAAGATAGGCATGAAAACAGAGAAGCCATCAAAGAAAACAGATAATTTATTTCCCAATCATACTCCAGCTCTGTACACTGGACGAGTTTTAAGATTTTAACAGACTGTACAACAAGATGTTTGGGTTTTAGTCTGCAAGGCCGTTCCACTGATACTGCTACACTTGTTTTTATATCAGGTCCTATATTTTTCTTATAAAAAGTTTCCAAAAATAATAACAGTGAAAACACTTTTAGTTTACGGAAGGATTGGTCTAAGTACAAAGTGTTGTCTGCGACTCACTCAGCAGAGCTCTATTAAAACCCCACAATTTGGCTTCAAAATAAGAGGAGAGAAGCCTTGCTGCACCTCAAAAGTGCACAAGCTTTGAGCTGTGTCAAAGACCTTCGAACAAGCTTTATAAATGACATCCATATTTGTCCATTTTTGACTTAAATTGCTTTTGGTTCAACTGCATGCAGCACTGAATTGCCTTGATGCAATGTCATATGGAATGACATAAAACACAGAAAAAAGCAAGTTGCTGGCTAGGATTAGGAAATAAAGGAGTCACGGCCCTCGTTCACTTCAGTAAATGTTGGAGGAAATGAAAATGAAACTTCTGTTAAGAGGTAATCTCTTCGAAGCTCGATAAGAGCAGGTGACATTTTATAAGTCTCAAGTTTTTCATGTTATATTTAGCAGGTACAATGACACAATTTACATACAGTCCAAGACTGCTCGTGTTCCTTTACTCTTTTCCAGAGTCAAGAGACACATTCTGCAATTCATTAGGTTCTTATTGTACAACCTGAGGTTTAAATTCAGTCTTATCCCTGAGCAAGGAATCTCCCTCACAATCTCTTCCACGCAGAAAAGGCAAAAGTGAACCTCAGCATTTGGGAGGGATGTTTTCATCTGCCCCAATCCTATTCCTATCAGTGAGATGAAGCATTTATTTAAGCTTGTAAATACATTTAAATGCTATCTTAGTTGCTTAAATACAGAACTAGGCATCTGACTATGAGTTCCCAGCTTTGAAACTGAGCTTTTTATTAGCATTTCTTCATCTCTTATCCTCAGTTTTGACAATCACCATCATATAACTTCAGCAACATTTGTAGTCCCCCGTGATTTTTCTCATCCTCGAGATATTAGCCTCCTCTGCCCTCCTTACGGCTCCTTTCAGCCTCTCACGCCCTGGCCTCCCGCATGCCACCAGCACAGGCAAGCGAGCAGTTGTGCAGCCGTACCTCTCCCAGCAGAGAGTTCTGAGTAACGTCAGCCAGGCGCCTCCCACAGCGCTGTCCCTAGGCCTGTCCAGAATGCACCACAGTGCAGAGGCACTCGCAGGATCCGTCCTTTCATGGAGTTATTTCACTTGTGTCAGTCCCGCTGTTGCACCCAAACGCAACCTTGTACCGGTTACCAGGAAAACCTTCCTGAATTCTTCCTGCACCCCTAAACCACTTCTCCCACTATATCACAGATATTTAAACGTGGTGGACAAATTATTCTGAGATGCACAACATTTGCAAGTGCAAGTACTAATTTAAATGACATCTACCATCCCGTGTATCCCGTTAAAAATCTTGATGTTCAAAAATCCCACAAAACAACTGAAAATAGTTTTCTGCATATATTTTGGTGACATCAGATGGGAATGTCTCACGTGAATCTGAGACTGAGGGACCTATTAAGAGCACTTATAATTTGGATGCTGACTATTTTCATGGATCTAGTTGCAGTAGTTCACACCTTTCATGTTTTATGCAAATAAAAATAACTCAAGGGTTTATTCATTGAAATAGAAGTAGCACCCACAATCTAGGCATTTTTTAAAAGCATCAATGTCTTGTTATGCACAGAAGCATCTATTTCCATGAACTCCTGGAAGGTTTTATGTTTTTTAATCACCAATAAAATATTCAAATATTCAATTTTTAATTAATTTTGCTGTTTAAAAATCCTTTTGGAATAACATTTAAGTACCTTATATAGAATGCATATTGAAGACATCTAGCTAATAATTCAAAAGAAGATGATCATATGCATTCTTTTACAGAGAACCTCAAATTACCTAGAAATTGCTGTAATTCCCACAGGACTATCACATAGTTATTTTTTATTTACATTAGGATAAAATCAAGAAAATTTAGTTGGGATAAGCTTACAAGCTAACATCACTTCCTTATTTGTTTCTATCTTTTTGATAGTCCATGGCCTCCTTTGCAAACATCACCTGATGCACATTTCTCTGTTCTCAGGACTGGGATAGGTAGGTGAGCTTAAGCCTTATGAAAAGAGAGGGAGCCAGGTTGGGGTCACGTATTTTTAAAAGTACAGAGGCTGAATCCTGCAACGACACTGAGAAAGAGATGCAAAACTAGAACCTTCACCTCTTCCTCATTACCACGTAGTGATTATATTCGAAGTGCAGTAGTAGTTAAGGAAGAAAACATTTTCAAACCAGACAGATTACAATATTTTCATTAAAACAGCACAGCTCACTTCCCCCTCCCCCCCCACCCCCCCGGGAGTAGAAAGTCAGAATTTGGAATCATCCTAGTATTTCAGTGTGCATTTTTCAAGCCAGTTTAAGTAAGAATTCATACAAGTTTCATTACAAGCAGCGTATCTAGCAGTTTTCAGTTGCTCTGGAAAGTTTGCTCTCTGCTTCCTAAAAAGCAGACATGAGGTTAACAGGCGAATGAGGACATTATTAATTCCCAGCATAGGGGCCTACATTCAGCGCCTCTGAAAGGGTGACTATGAGCCGCACAAATGATTTTTTAATAAATGTAGATATTTACATTATTAGAATAGCAAGAGGCTTGTTGAAGGAGATAGAACATTTGTGACAATTTGAGTGAACACAAATGAAAACTAATGCTCATATGCCAGCAGTTGCTTTTTGGTAGTTTCTATACCATTATGCTAATATTAAAACAGACAGCGTGACTTTACTTCAGTCAAGACTGATACCTGTAAGAAATTCAAGAAGAACAAAATTAAACATTACGATGCAATGTACTGTACCCATATATATTGCACACAATGAAATATGGATAATTTATTTTGGAGCTTAAGAAATATCTTCAATAGAATGGCTGATTTGCAGGAGTCAGTAAATATCCTTAGTCTGATATTTAAGATGGCAACGTCTTCAACACCTAATAAGAGTTTTATCAAAGAAAAGTATATTAAATTTATGTATGAAATGAATGTCTCAAAGAGACACGCAGTTCAGATTTGATCACATGTATTTTATTAGGTAGAGCCACAGCTTTGTACATCTGTGTATTCAACAGCAGGATTAAGCTAATACTGTGAATGGAAACTGAATGAACCCATCGCTTTGTTTCTGTGAAAATCTATGTCTTTTATATTGATATTCTATTTCTAAGACAAAGAATAGCAGGTTTTAGTGATGAAATCCCATTTTCCCCTCCAGATAAACCAGCTGAACCAGTAGGTGGGTCTATGGCTGGGAGGAGGAGGCAGGCGACGGGGAAGCTGTGCAGCCCCAGGCACTGCAGCCCCTTACAAAGCCCAAAGCTCTCCAGGAGGTCTCTGTGCGCTCAGGGGGAAATGCACCGTGGGGACGTAGCCAGAGAGTTTTGCTGGAGGAGAGATGCGCGTGCCCCAGCCTGGCACAGCGCTCCCTCTCACACACCGACAAGCGCTGCCCACTCCTTTACCCTCGGCTCTCCCGGGGAAAACACAAAGTGGCTCCCTGCTGACTACAGCAGTTTGAGATTTTTCTTTAACCTGAGCTCGAGCAAGACGTACTTAATTTAAAGCAGACATTTCCCAGGTACTGTTCAAGGATCCCGTGTCTGAAGTGCGACCTGTGTGAGCGCATGCAATCTGGGAACTGCACAGTGACGCGCAGATTTGTGCTTAGAAAAAAAAAAGAAGTATCAAATGTAGATTTCCTTTTGAAAGCATGACTGTCGTAAGTAAAACATATGAAAAACTATGGACAATAGAAGTTCATAAAGTAGTCTCAACTCAAACAAAAAGCAATGGGATTTTGCATATCTATAACCGCACACTCTTTTTTCCCCGTGGTAAGCATATGGTTGCATTCAAACTCGGGACGTTTTTGTCCTAGCTATGTCATAGATTTCAGGAATGGCTTTGCATAAGTCACTTGGCCTTTGTTCAGTTTGAATGCTGCAGAAAAAGCTAGCCTACTGCATTTATTTTTCTCTTTTTGCAGCAGGGAAATACAATACTCAGACCAGCATAATAATTTATGTATCAAGCAGATGTGAAAGAGACAAGATCACAACCTTTACATCCAAACCCTGTTCCACTAATACTACTAACATCCCATCTAGCATACTTGCTTCGGTACAGTGATACATTTGTTTGCAATGATTGTTACATTGCTTTTGATTAATAATTAAAGAAAGATGCCTAATCCAGAAGGAAATCTTAGGGAATGACAGAAACATCCATTTATGATGGCAAGGAGGTAAAGTAGTACAGCAGTCCCAAGAGATCAGCCACAGCTCAGATGTTACCTCCAATACATGCTGATGCCATCCTGCACTGTCAAATAAAACTGAACAGCACAATAGAGATATGTGACCAAAACTGTCAGCACCGATAGGTATTGCAGAAATTGTATTAGGAAAATGGATGTACTAAGATTCAATTTTTGGATTGTATAAAGGTTTAATTTGGCGACCTTGTAGGTCTCCTGGTGGAAGAAGGAAAAGATCCCACAGTATTTAAAGAAAAAGAAAAGAGTAATCCATTTTCTGGCAATGCATATTTATCCCTTTATTTGCAATCCAGCTGACTGAAGATAAAAACTAGCCTGCACAAGATGCCTCTTTGTTTCAGTTATCCTTGTTATCCTTTCTTCTTGCAAATAATGACCAGAGCCCTGCTTGTGTTTAGATTCCTCTGTGCTCGTGTGGGGGGAGGAAAGGGAAACTTTCATTTACAATTTTTTGATACTGACACAATGCCAATAAATCTATGGGCACCAACACATTTCCATGCACAACGACATAAAAAAAACTTGACAACTAAGTCCACAGGTGAAATAGATGCAAATTTAATTGCTACTTATTATTACTTTGAACCTTTAGGCATACTTAGGCTTCACTTGAATCATATCTACAGGGTCTGAAGATCTTCCTGCTGAGGCTAGAGAGTGTTATGTGCATAAAGACTAAGGTTACCACCTGCTACCTCTCATGAACAACCCACGTCTTCCAGTTGCTCATCACTGCCTTCCTGCCTTTTCCCATCATCACAGGCGGCCACCCCCCCAGTCTACCAACAGAAAAGTTTGCATAGAAAATTCTCTAATTCATTTCGGTCTTCTGGGTTAGCGTAAACTTAGTCTGAGCTAGTGCTCCAACCTCAGCCTGCAGTGCACGATGGGGTTCAGCCCCCCCAGGAGGGAGCAGGGCAGCGAGGGAGGGGGCATTTGAGAGGGAGAGAGGATTGTATTCGCAATCCTGCATCTAGTCTGTCCACAGCCTTCAAGGGCACTGATGTTACAGCGAACAAAACTTTAAACCTTTCTAAACACATTCATCATACAGGTAGGCTGCATTTTCCAATTTGGTGTGATATATGAACCTAGGATTAATCAGCATGCATTGAAAAAAAAAAAAAATCAAACACATCAAAATTATTTCAACCACCTGCACAATATCTCTTGATTGTCAAAATACATCTCCTGGCTGACAAATGGTAACAAGATTTCACATTAGAAAAAACATGCTCTTGATGGACTTAAATCGTACTGTCCGTTATGTACTGCTGTCGCCTTTTTTCACAAGACCACTTAAGCAACAAAGTGATAATACAGTGTAGAAGAACCAAATTTATCACACTTCACCACAGCCTTCTACACTAACATGCGGCATAACAATACGGCAGGCTTAAGCACAGCTTCCTTCTGAGTGATCCTTTAATACTTTCACTGTACTACTTCTTGTGTCGATGACTTTCAGGGGGAAAAAGATGCTCCCTCTTCCCCTCCCGTTCCACGGACACTTGCACAAGCACAAATGGCAGCACAGCAAATGCACTGGGGAATTAAAAGTCAACACAGGGCTCGCTGCTAGTTCATACATTGTTTTCAACAAGACTGCAGAGGTGAACCTGAAGGTAGCTTTTGGCTTTGGAACCAGAATTTAGGTTATTTATTTATTTGCAATGATAGTGATGGAAGACCCAGAGGACAGCTGCTCATTCCCCTTTACTACGGTCTGTTAGCTCCAAACACAGCAAACAGCCAGCAGACACACTTTGCCCTCTACAGCAAGCACGGGTAACACCGGTGTGCACAGACCTTTTGAGAAAGAAAGTATAGTCTGGAAGTAGCCTTTGAAATACACATCGTAGACACTGTGTGTCCCATACGACACGATATTGAGCCCTCGTTGACTCCAGGAGTTATTGCAATTTACAGCTATGCAGCGTCACCTATTCATCCCCTTCGAGTCCACTAAACACGTTATTACAGGATAAACTTACGGTGCAGTAGCTTCAAATCATAGTACATTTGTGAAGAGCTCTTACTGCTGTATCCTTAATAACGATCATCACGGCTGGCTATAATTATCTGTATAGACCAAGGAGAAAGATGGCAGTGATGAACTAGGAAAGATGACAAATAAAACTCCCGACAGCAGTGAATATCCCATTCTGGTGTTACACAGAATGGCTAAACAAAAGGCTTGTCAGCATTTAGTCATGTTTCATTTATTTGCTTTTAAAGGTACTATAAAATTACTTTTAAAATTGCTACAAATGAAAGGATGAAACTTCATATACGATTTTTAGCCTAGGAATAAGGTTTTGCAAAATGTCATCAAAAACAAACTACGGGAATGTAGCCGTCCTGGGATCCCTTCTGTTTAGTGATGTTGGCTATGTTGTGTTTCTGAGTGGAAAAACACAAGTCCTTTTGGAACAATGTGTTTTAGGAGGAGGTGGAATAGAGGTCAAATTTAAACAAAAAGAATAAAAAAGCATTAAGCATGCAATTCTGTATTTAAAAGCTTATACTTTCCAGTGCAGTTTGCAATTCTGTATGTTTACTTGATTTTTAATATCTTTATAATCAACAAATGATTAAAACTGGCTACTGTGTAATGCATGTCCCGTTCTCATACCATTTTTATACAAAATCTGCACTTATTTATATTAACAGCATTGAGTTCATATGACAGAACCTGCCTGGCACTTTTCAATTCTTTTTGGCTACTTGGTTATTAACTTTTTCATATTAATGGATATTTTCAACCTTTTATAGAATTATGACATTACTAGAGAACTAGATATAAAGTCTACAAATGTAATTCTTAAGTTCTGACTTACAATGGGTAAACCCAAAGCATTTCAAAGTCATTCTTATGTGTCTCAATTTTTCTAGCCAACTGCAGCCTATTTATTTAAGTTTATGCAACCTCCCAGGACCCTGACAATGACTAAGCACAATAGGGACAGTTAAGAAGGGCGTAGGTAGAAAATTAACTCTGATTTTGCTTATTTTTGTTGGTTTAAGGCAGAACCTTCACCTTATTTTAATGCGTTCTTATTCCCTACCTCACAATTCAGATGATAGAATGAAGATATAATAATGTGATAATCGAGTGCCTTCACAGAGCCCACCAGTGCATTACAACTCCAACATGCAGAATGCAAACATCTGCTGGCATCATTAAACCATTTCTATACTCTACATACCATGACTTGACCCTGTGACCATTTCTACCATTAGATTTGAATGACCTCAGCAAAAGAGCTGAAAGGCCAGAGTATTAATTCACAGAACCACAAGCTCAATTTAAGATTTAATTTGAGATAACTAAGAGCAACTGAAAGTGTATTCAAACTTATAAGTGCGGAATAAAAGATCTTACCCTGTTTTTCAAGTTAAATATAAATTCAATTATTTTTAACAGATTTATTCACAACTTTACAAACAAGGCCAGGGTTCTTTTAGCATACCTCCAGCTTAATATCTGGCAATATGATGCTTCTGTTTAGCAATTTTTTTTCTAATTTATGAATGTCTTTCCTACAGGGATTTTTCTGCATTCTGATTATATCCCTAAGGGGAAAAATGCCTCATTTATGAGCCATTCCCACCATACAGCTTTGAAATGCTCACTTTTATTCTAACTTAAATTAGCTAAAAGCCTGTTTGTTCAATCACGATGGTTTTACATCTAAAATCTTAACATGACAATTAAAATATCTGAAAAGTCTACTGTACAGTGCATAACAAATTACACAGTGTTGAAGATCTTTCTTCATCCGGATCTTTGGTACCGTGCAGGTTGTATGGACACCTTATGCAGGTACATATGCACACACTTTATGCATATTACCATGTCCACAGAACTTTACAAATGACAGAAACACCGAGAGAGTTGAAGTGCAGAGCTGTGTGCCAGGACCGGTCAGTGAACCTTCATGTCACCAGCCCGACACATCTCCACAAGATTCATCCTGATATCCTAATCCTAAATCTGTTCCATTCATCTGCTTTTTTCATGTTTAAATTACCCTGCTTATTACATCAGCTCTCTCTTGTGTTGGGAAATCGTGGTGCTGAGATTACACATGAATCATTTCACTGGCCTAGGTGCAGGATAAGCACGTTAGTCAGGACTGCTGAAGGAGTGGGTGACGTTACGGCGCTCCTTCCCATCGTGACAGAGCGCCGCTCTGGGGAGAAGGCAAGGCAGGCAGGCAGGCACACGGTAACGCAACCCTTCCCGTCGAAGAGATCGCTCCCACGTTCATAGGACAGACACAAATACCTTCCACCAGCAAACTCAGTTCGGCTGAGGAGCTCTGGCTGGACTTTGCCACTGCAGAACAGTGCAAGACGAAGATTTCATCCTTCGCTGCTTTGCCACCTGTGTGTCATCCCCGCATTTGCTATGGAAAAACACTATACAAACTCTCAGATCACATCTTTACTCATTTCATAATTAAAAGTAGCTACAGAAATGCTATAGCTGTGGCTACACTGCCCTCAAAGTTAATTTTATATCGTATTTTAAAATCACTGTTCTTAAGCCAAGCATTTTGCGGATGAGCAACTGTACAGCCTGGTGAGCCTTACTTACGCCTGACTTTAGTCGAGGACACAACAGAATAGAATGCAATGTGCATCAGGAAATTTGAAATCACCTATAGAAAATCAGGCATTACGCTGGAGTGAGACAGAATCTTCACAAAATTACAATGACTTATTAGTTCTGTGTGAAAATGTTTTCTAAAGTATTAGGACACAATACTCATGAAGTAAAAATACTAAAAAAGCACAGTTGAAATCAGAGCTCCCTAGTGTCACCAAGGTGAGTATAACATCGGTCTGTTTAACGCAGAAATACTGCACAGATTTTCCAAATAAAGAGCATCCCCTTGTATGAACACCATGATCAAGATGTAAGGGGTCGGGCACGCTGCTTGCGTACCTGAGGGGAAAAGAGAAACAGGTATGCAGATCCATTTAGCACAGTATCATATGCAACATATCCTACTTTTTCTTTTTCCCTGCCTTCTCCCTTACACCCCTCCCTGTTGTCGAAGAAAAACATTTATCACTTTGCTCCTAGGTGCAAAAAGTGACTATGGCTAGGTAGGGCAGGTTAAAATTTTCTTTGACTCCTCAGCACATTTGTCATGCAGGCTGTCTGCCTGCCGAGGAAACCTTTTCACCTCCGGCTTATTGTGAAGACGTACCCCATGAGAAAGGAATAAGGTGAAAAATGATGATGTCACTAGGTTGTTGCAAGGTTAGCACACCCTTAAATGGAGGAATGGTAAACGAAGCAGCTGCTCGGCTCCCTACATACATGACATTCATCCTCCCATCCTATAAAAGTGCAGGACTCGGTGAGGACTGAGCACAAACTACTTGTTGACATAATTAGTGCTGGCTCAAGGGCTCTTTTTAATAGCCAAGTTGGCTGTATTTTGCAAGCTTTCATTGGCAAAATTCAAGTAAAGTTCAGCCAAGTTCTGTATCTGTTTTGTTTTGTGTCTTATGCGTTTCCCAACTTGGAAAAAAAGAGCCAAAATATTCTGGTAGCTTTTCAGTTTTGTGGTAGTGGGTATTTTAAGATGATACTGGCTTTTAAAATACACAAACATTTTTGGGGAAGTGTAACGCACTAGAAGGGGACAGAAATTATAAACTCATGAGAAAAAAATATAGGAATAAGATTAATTAATGAGTCTTGGCTTGTTAGTATCTCAATAGCAGACTTTCTGCATATAGCACAAGGCTTTGAATCTGTTGTCCCTCACATTTTCCTCTATCTAGACAGAGACAAAATTATCTCAAACAAAAGCGAAGAATCAAAGAAACCATTTTTACATCACTTCTTTTCTTCCTTAGTTTCATTAAATGTTGAATAAATTGTAACCAATTCGACTTTTGCAGTTTCATATAATTGTGTTTGGATTGTGGGACAGTGAAGGTGTATTTGCCTCCTGTGCAAAGTTTGTTCTAGATCGCCAGAATTCTTCAGTCCAGAACTTTTAGTTGCTCGTAGAAAATAATTTATGCGAGAATGGGTTTTTTTCCCCATTTCTTCACATTACTTCAAGTCTGCTCTACTTTGCAAACAGTTCCTAAATGTCTTGGTAAGCAAAATTAGATAATGTAGTTTCATACTGCAATTTTAATTTAAAAGAAAGGAAATCAGTTAGCTGTGCAATTACGCTAACTGTAATGCACATTCTGTTACATTGCTTGGTGGCAATAATCCACCCTTGGGTCATATTCAATTGTTTCACTTTTATCAGTGACATAATGGGGTATCCTATTCCACACAGTAGTTCATAATGGTTTCACTAAAACACGCTTAGAACTGTTGCAAATATTAGCACATTCCATGCAGCAGTGAAAAGACCAGTTTTTAATCAAAAATGTATTTTTCTTCTTTTCTGTTTTTAACTACGTATACATTTTCACGCTGCATATAAGACACGAACCAAACCCAGAAAAACCTTCAAGGTGAAAATCTTTCTAAAACTCCCAGTTTTGCTCCCACTTTTCTGTTGTTATTTTGAAAATGGCAACCTTAATGACTTTCTTTGTAAGACCTCATTTTCTGCTTTCTTATCCCCGCCACAGATCTGCCCCCAAACACCGCTGAAAAGAAGCCTCCTCACTGACTGAAATAAACCCTGACTCAAGCACACGACGTACTGAAACCCTGCACAGCTAAAGCAAACCAGCAGAAAAAACCACTCTATATAGAGACAGGAATCTTTGTATACTTTAAGGCAAAACACACTTGGATTAAATATGTATTTGCCTATGCAAAATATTGTATATATGTATACAATTATGTATATATTTTCAGGATTTGCATGCGAAAAGACCAGTTTTCAATGTTATGTCAATATTAAGCTCTCCTATAAAAATGTGTGCTTCAGCATCTTCCTTGTGATTAGTAACAGGCAAATACATTATAAGTGTTTTTCTGTTTGATGACCTCAACTATTTTGAAAATAGTCATTTTGATATTGCATTTAACCAGATTGTCTCATGATTTCTGTATTGGGTTTGTCTAATACATTGGAAGTGTGAAAATTAAGCAGATGCAGAACTCGCGCTGCTGTTACAAAACCCTAGAAAATGATGGCATATTTTGTGTTTCACATGCCATCAGTAACACCAAAACGCTGCCTTCTCAATTAGAAACAAGACATTATTTTCATAAAGGACTGTAGATTTTCCTCCCCCCACCAAGAATATTATGCACTGACCAAACACAACATACATTCATACTGTCTGATAAGAGAATCACCCAATAAAAATGATATGATAACATTAATGCAGTCATTAACAGCAGACCTTTCCTCTACTAAGACAACATAACTAAGCATATGGCATATCTCAGGGAGAATAGCAAATAGTCACATTCTTGAGATAGCATGCAATTTTCTGGCTTGTTTAATAAACTCTGAACTATATTTCAGGCAGGAGAAGACAAATGTCCAAGAGAAGAATGTGTGGCTTCATTTTCACAGAAATGTCTTTCTAAGTAACAAGACAAACAAATGAAATAAGAGAAAATAAAATTAAATTAAGAAGTTGTTAAATAGAATCAAGACTGATTGCCTGAGAAGAACTCTATCCATCCCAGAAAGCAGACCTTGGAAGCACTATTTAAACTAAGGGATGTACAGGTCACAGAGACCGAACAGATTCCAGCAGGAGGTATATCATACAGGTTGTTTACTTGTATCCCACAAGATTGTACGTGGTGTTGCATTTCGTGTTCCCTATCAAGAAAAGCAGGATATGAAAAAAAAAAATCCTCCTGAGAGGTAAAGGCTGCTTTTGTTTTCCCAAGACAATTTAGAAACTCTTGGTGCAGTCTTTTGGGATTCTCACAGCTTTGTGTACGCTATCATGATGTAAATACAGATTATAATTTTTCACAATTTGCTTTGCTCTATTTCTTATATGACTCTGTGCTACAGTAAAACTCTGCTCCCTTCCGGCAACTGACAAGCCAATCACCCTAACTCCTAACTGCCCGTTCAAACATCTGCAAAAATGCCCAGCTGGCTCTAATACAGTCACCACAACCTGCAGGGAAACTGGGACCTGCCAGACAATTTGGCAATCTAAGGAGGACTCGTAGAGAAATCGGAAAGAAAAATGTGGGTGGGTCCTGGTAAATTCACATAAATGCCTATTTCTATTTAAAATAGTTTGTGATGACCGACGTGGTAAATCTCAGTCTTAAGAAACTAGACCATCTGTCTCTTCAACAGCAGCGTCACTTGGAAGACTGAGTTACAGATTAATTAGCTGCACTTTATGCAAAGTAGATTACAACAAATAAATACTTTTTAATACCAATTCACCTGAAGAACTAAATAAAGGCTTTTACATTAATTGTTCCCTAATTTTGCTTCATCTTATCTCTGCTGTGTTAAGTACTGCTGCATCCTTCAGATTATTACTTGTAAAAATAAATCACAGAATAATTTTGCAGGGGCAAAATGGTATGAATGCTGATAAATGGCTGAGAGTAATATGATTTGTGCCATTATTAGAGGATGTATGCTCACTATCAGAAGTGCTTTCCTGACAAGGAAGGTATTGAAATTCAAAAATGTTTAATAAAATGTAAACTTTATAATCTTCCAGGTATTTATCCTGCTGCTAATTACTTCCAGGGGGCCTGGCACACATGTAAAAGAGCAATGGATATCAGCAGGGAGCATTTGCTAACTCAAAAAGTTAGAAAGACCACTTTTCCTAGAGAGAAATAGCCGTTAAATCTGTCAACTTAAACCTTAATGCGCAACATCTAAAATAATCTCTATTCTCCTAACAGACAGCCTGTATGAGAATTAATGCAGTAGTAATCTGGTAGACAGCAACTGGCAAGAATTTAAGAGATACAAGACCCCAACCAACTCAGCCTGACCAACTGTTTTGGGAGGTTATTGCCAAAAATGACTGCTTCACAAATGAAGACATAATTTTCTCAGACTATCAGAGTACTTTTAGCTAAAGTCTCAAGTGATGGAGCTTTGTCGCACTATAAATTTGCTGGGAAATGATTTGTGCGGATATATTTCTGCAGGAATGCGTGCATCCAGCGCGGTACACACACCTGCAGACACACTCCCGAAGGAGCTTGCTACTTCAAACACATCGTTCAGATTAGTGGCAGCTCACGGTGCTGCAGTGTTCAAGGTTATCAGTGCAAATGCGTATTCTTTAAGCATAGTACTGAATTTCTTCCCAAAATAAGTATTTTTGCCTTGTCCAAACACATCAAGCAATCCTTTTAAACTGTGAGCACGAAGCCCAAAGCTTCTTGTATCAGGGATGACACCAGGCCCGGGAGCAGGGTAGCATTCAGCTAACCCAGGCTTTTGGGCTAGGGAGCTCCAGAACAGGGATGCACGCTTTGGGATGCACACACACACATGCACATACATGAAATAAGCAGTGCTTATGGGGTCCTAGCAAGTGCTGCTCCCCAAAGGTTGCACTTCAGACCGCTGCAGTATCTAATCTAGACAAATGACCTAGTCAAAAAAAGCAACTGTAAACTAGCTGTGCTTGCTGACATTGCACAACTAGCAGGGAGAGTGAGACGTGGAGGAGGCAAAAAAAAGAAAAGGCAACAAAACCAAACCAAAACCAAACCCAACAGCTCGGGTTTGGGCCTCCTCCCTAACTTGGCTGACACGACACATGAAATTAATGTTGACATTTACAAAGTACTACACATTGGTTTGAAGTAAACCAATATGAGATAAATCTGATTGATTTAGAGCAGAAGAAATTCAAAAAGGACCTTGGGATAATAGTAAACTCATTGTTTAAAAAAAGGATGAAGTGACAGGGAAAAACAGTGATAGCCAGCCCATCTCTTCTATTTTACATGCTTATACCCACAGTTGCCTAGAATGGGAATGCATGTTCAGTGAAGTTAGACCAGGATTATTTAATTCTCTAGCAAAGCCCAGCCAGAATATTGTGTCACCACCTTATAAAATGATATTAATATAGCACTTGAAAAGGTATTAAGAAAAGTAGAGAAGCTGATGCATGGACTAAAAAGTGTGAGCTTATAGGACCTAAGTTCACATAGCTTAGAAAGAAGGTATTTAAACAGGAATTTGAAGCATATATGTATATATAACAGAAACCTTTAAAGTAAAAGAAGCCAGTTGCACTTGACTTTTTAAAGAAAATACATTAGGGACACTAATAAAAGCTAAAGAAAATACACATTTAAAATAAATTGAGACACTCTGGCATAAAGAATACTGAGGAACAAAATACCCCTCCTTAGTCAAATGAAGTCTTACTTTACTACTTGTCAAGGACGTGGAGGAAGGTACTTTCTAGTTACTGAATCTAGGTCATATGCTCTTTCATGCAAAAGGCAGGAGAAAAAATAAGATGGAAATAGTAATTAAGCAAAGCCCAGAAGTGTCCAGTTGTGCTGGGAGGAGCTCTGAAAGCTTCTGCACTTCAGGGCAGTTGCAGCTCTCTGTGATTTGCACTGCTGATTAATGCAGGGGAGAGAGAAGCCAGAGATCTCTTTTCTTCCTCATTCTTTGCGCTGTCTCCTTCTGGGACCAAAAGTCTTGATGGGAGTTTCCTGGGCACCACCTTGCCTTCACGCAAGCTTATGGGATGCAATTCTGAAGGGTACCAAGACAGGCCCAGAAACTCTTCTCTCCGTTTGCCTCCTTCGTGCCAGCACCAGGTACAGCTATAATCTAACCCAAAGTGAGTCCCTATCTGCTAAAATAAAAGAGCGCAACCTTCAAGTGCTCGTTCATTTCTTTTAACCACCACTTTTCAACATTAAGGATTATTAACTTTAATGCCATTGGTGAGAAACTTTATTATGTTTTCAAGAAATTGCTTTAAATCAAAACTGCAGATAAGGCATTTTTCTCCCCTCAGAATTACATGGTTGTGTTGGCAACCAGCAGGAATCCATTTGAGCAATAGAATTACCACCTCCTGGAGGTGAAAAATGGGACAAAAGCAGGAGGAGTGTCTCTTTCTTAAAAGTCAAGGGAAAAAGGGCAAAACAGGAAGGAATGGAAGCCCTGGGAATGGGAAAAACTAAACAATCTGCTGTTGACTTAAGCCTTAGGGGAAATTATCCTAACATTAAATAGCAGCAGTCTTGTACAGAGATTTTGCAGCAAAGCTGCAGAAATTAGGGACAGAAAAAGTAAATCCCCCCTTTTCCGTTCCAATCACAGTCCAAGTTCAATATCACTGTGAGATTGTGAGGTCTTGGTGAAATCAGCAGAGCTAGACCATTTCACGTCAGTAAATGGATCCCACGTTTCAGCAGCAAAGAGGCTGCAGCAGTTTTCAAGAGCATGAACGTTCACATGCCTACAATGCTTTTCCTGAATGAGCTATAACGCTTTAAAGTGAAAAGATAAAAAAAATGAATACAGATATCCCTGTCCGAAATTATGATACTTGCAAGAACTTTTTAGTGTCTGGAGTACAATACACAGTTGGCTTCTAAGTAAATATCATGAGCACGTGGAAAGTTAAAAAAATGTGTCATGCAGTCAAGGTTTATGAAGAAAAACAACCTTCTGATTCTAGGTCCGTTTTCCTCCCACAATTAACGAAAACTTTATATAGGTGTGCAAGCGTCAGCAATACGTGCATGCTAACATTTGTATAAATGTTTTATCCTAATAACAAAAAAAGGATTTTGTTTTTAAGTTGACATTTCGTTTTAAAGATTTTGCAAAATAACTCTCTGCTGGGCTGATCTTCTATCCTATTAAAGCTTACAAAGACTTTTTATCAGAGTTATAAAGCTACTGAAAATAAAGATGCTTTAATGGACGCTACATTAACTATGGTATTCTGAACATGGTGCAGCAGTATAGACCAGTAATATTTCTTCTTCGTGTAAATGTACAGCACAGTATAGGCAGTACGCATGGATAGTCACAAATCCCTAGCATTATGCCAAGATGACAGAGTACTTGTCTTTTTTTGTTCTTGTGCTGTAATTTATCTTAAAAAAAATGGACTCAGGTTTTCCTGCATACTACGAAAAGTGTCCAAGAGAATGTCATAATGGCATTACTCCTGCTAGAAAAGCTAATCTGCTTTACACCGTCCTCCTTTACGAGGCACTGTCACTTCCCAGAAACAAAAGTATCTGCATAACACTTGCTGAAAATAAGTTGTAAAGCACTGTCAGTTCCTCTGCAGAAAAATGCCAATTACATCACATGCTTTTCTTTCCTTAGCTTACAATATATGTAATGTTTGATGAAAACTGTGCCATGGCCTCATTTAGGCCCACACGATACAGATGTTATGCCATTCTCGATGGTGGAGAGAGACCACATACACGGTAATAAGGATCCAGGAGAGTGGCCCTCTTGCAGCAACCAGGTACTTGCGCAGAATGATATCCCCAGACAGTGCAGCACCGTAACTTTGCATAGCATACTATCTCCTCTTCAGTAATGTACAACACTGGCTGTCATTTTAACACTAGAAGTATTTCAGCCTTTCATATCAGGACTTGCCCAAGCTGCCTGATTTTATTCTTAACTTTGTCTTAAATTCATTTTAACTGAGATCTTTATTTTTTGTATTTCCCAAGCAAGATTTAGAGTATCTCAACAAACTTTTATACTGACTACACTGGAAAAAAACCCATGTCATTAATTAAAAAGATTCCAAATATCAGATGGAAATTTCATAGAGTTAAAGTTCATCCAATAAAGACTCGCTTATATGCACACACCAGTATCTTTTGTATTTGTTTCCACCTATTTCTTTTTCAGACAGAATCTTTAACTCCCAGCTTTGTGGCATCCCAGTGGCAAAGATGACTTGTTCACAGAATAAACACCCACTTGCTCTTGGTTTTTGTTCATTCCCATTTCTCAAAAAGTAACATCTTAATACCAAACAAGTTTGTAAAGGCTAAAGGTGACTAAGTAATTTAGTTATAGGAAATACATTTTTACAGAACACACAACAATATAAGGACTCTGTAGAAATTAACGTCTGGAATTCAATCATACTACATCAGAGGACAGTAATGTCAGAGAAACTACCCTTACTGAAAAATTTATTGTTTGTCATCTTTGAATCTGAGCTGTTCTTTCAAGAGGGCTTTTCCACATGCCTAAATATAGAACTAAAGAACGCCACCAGATAAGAGGAATTTAGCAATACTTCTGATAATTGGCGGTGTTAACTGACATGGTAAGCAGTTCTGAATGCTTATTTTGGGCCCTAAAAAAGGGGATTAAAAAAATCAAACCTATATTTTTTGTCATTTTTAGAATAGAGTTATAAACTACCGAATTATTCTATTGGTATAAAAGTTTCTTTTTTGTTTTCCAGTCAGCTGAGAGGTTCCTATATGGTACATTGAACGGCAAGAGGAGCAAGAGGTAAGGCAAGAAAATACTGGGGGAAAGGACATTGCAGACAACAGCCTTGGTATGAACTGAAAGGAGATAAATAGTCATCGCTGAGGACAATAAGTGCCTTCAGTATCTCTCAAGATTTATAACCTATTTGGAAACAAGAACACATCTGCCATGTTCTGTAAAATCAGTCAATTTAATTTAGTCTTCAATGTATTATTTTATACAATGCTTTTCTAGATGTTTTCTTCCAGGGACTTACATTTCAGGGACCAGCAATGGACTTGAAAGGAAAATGTTGGTAGAAATCTTGAGCATGAACATATGCTGTATGAGCACACACACATGCACACTTCTGTAATTGCTCTGTCATCTGGCTTCAAAACCACATTCCCTCTACCCAGACTCCCAAATAAATCCATAAATAGAAAGGGTAAAAGACATTAAAGTCCAGTATCTGATTTTCTCTCTGTTAGAGTAAGCTCTTCCCTGTGAAGAGTTGGCACCATTCAGTTCAGGCTGCACACTGCTGCCGTAAATGATAAAATGTCCTATGAAGGAATGTGAATCCACATCCTTATGTATTTGATACATTTAAATCAGGTCATGTAGTCACTGTTATTAATTAGAAACAGTGTTGAAGTAAAAACATTTTAAATAAACCCAGGGACTGAATGTTAAAGCTGTCATTTTTTACACGGCCTCATGATTCAAGGATTAATGGACCTTAAAACAACCATAAACCACCGAGGGCCCTGTTCTGGTTTAGAAGAATAAGAATAGTTTTATTTCTGCTTCAATCTGCCAGTCTTAAATTCATTGTGTGTCAGTGGGCACTGTAAACACTTCTAAGTATTTTGACATTGTGGTATAAGATGCTGCTAATCTGTTTCCTGTCTGACCTTCACCAGTTCTGTGCACCTTGTGATTCACAGAAAAAAGAAAAGCAAGCAAACTAATGAAAAAGATATATATAATACATACACTATATATGTATACACAAATACTGCCATATAAAGCTGGAATAATATTTGAAATATTTAGACCACTTTACAATAACTCTTTCACAGAAGCCTTTTCTGTATCTGTTTTTTCAATTACAACTTTCCGTCGTATCCACGAAGGGATGTAAGGTATAACGCAATGGGTTAGGGCATTTGTGAGGCAGGAACTTCGCAGAACAAAAGGCTGCAGTTTTGAAGTAAGATCAAGTATGCAGAGTACATTTCTGGAAGGCCAACAAGATGAAGTAATCACTACTATTTAACAAAAAAAGTATAACAATATTCAGCAGTACAATCATAATGGATGCTGGGAGTTGTGATTACACTGGAATTCAAGTATGTGCAGTTATCACTGGATACAGCAGTGGGATACCGAACTAAGCAAAATAATGACAGATAAGCAGAAGAAAATATTATTTTATCTATTTTTAACCTTATCTGATGTGAAGGTCAGACTTTCTGTGGTTTAAGGATCAGAACAACAAACCTGGAAACTTGGAAGGTTTCAAATTCCAACTCTCTCTCTAATAGCTGACTTGCTGACTGCCCCTAAAAAAGGTGCTTGACCAGGTTTTACGTCAGTCACACAACCTGGAAAACTGGGAACAGAAAGCAACTTCACTTAAAGCAAATGTAGCATGTGAGTGAAGCTTAACTTGGTACATAAAGTACCCATTAATTTTCACTGTTTTCTAGCTATATAATGCCTTTCTCTCAACTGCTCATCAGCTTGGAACTGCAGTGCACCAGCTAAAGAGAACTTTGTTTCATGAATTGTTTGACTGACTTCTTTTCCAAAGGTTTTACTGCACCGATTTCAAATGTTACTTGGCTACTATCTTATTTTTCTAATTTCTCACAAAAGGACATGAAAAAACCAAAAAGAAATAACAAAATGTGATCAGGAGGAAACAGTACAGCTATTAGAATAACATGCCATAAATGTTTAGCAATTAATATGAACAGGACCTAAAGTTTATCACCGGAGTCGGTACTTGTTACTCAAAATAATACTCTGTCACTTGCTTAGAAATAAAAAATGAGTGGACTGCCATTTTAAGGCACATAATAATAACTTCCATCATTCACATTCTAAAGGAATTTAATTTTCATCATCAGAAAGGAGCCAAATGGTTTGAGTGTAAACAAATAACTTGATTTTAAAAGCAATTTTAGTATTGATGATTTATAGATAGATAGATGGATAGATAGATAGACATACACAGGCTTTTTTCCCTATGAATCTACCTATCAAGGTAACTTTTGCTATAAACAGCATTTTAAAATTATCACATAAAAAACTATCAAGCACTAAATTAGAAAAAAACAGAATTTTGAAAGTGATAGTTAAATTTATGAAGCAATTCTGCTGCACTCACAGGCTTGCTGCTTGACATGCAAGCAAATTCTAGGGTGTATATTTGCCATACAGGTGAACCTCTTTACATGGTATTAAAAGGTGGGAGAAAGGATGAAAGCAACAAAGGCTACACAATTACAGCCATGTGCAGAACACATGTACTTTGGACTTAAGCTTGTTTGCATGACTAATAGAGATAATATTGAATGTCTTTTCTCATCATTTCAATTTCTTTTTTTTGGCTCAGTGCCTTTTTTGCTACCTCCAAGAGCTGTTAATTTTGTTCACTGCTGAGCAAAAGTCAAAGTCAGAGTCTAAACAGCTTGTAATGAGTTTTCAATGGCCCATCTCACTGAAATTGAGGGCAAAGGAGCAGCAGACTTAGACACTGTCAGCCCTCTGAATTTATTATTGAGAGAGCAACGCGTTCGGTAGAAAATACATAGAGGAGGGACTGAGAATTCTGCCAGTTTTGCATTAAGCCTTTAACAAAGATGTGTATTACGTATGTAAATACCTTGACAACAAAGATAAACACACAGAAATCAATGTACTGTTGCTCAATTAACTGTGCAGCTAGATTGGTACTGGAGTACGGTGCAGTAACTTTATTTGGTAGCCACTTAGTACTGGAAGTTTTAAGTCCTGCTCCAGAAAAGTGATTAATATTTTGCTAAATACCTTAAAGTCACAACGAAACCAGAGGTTAAAGGGTGCTTAGGACTGATAAGGAGTCAATGATAATTTTGTGAGTCCTTAGTGACTGTTTTTATAGACTGCACAAAAAGGGTTATCTTTCACCTCCACAGCCGTAATGCCGACATTTGTGAGCCTGTCAGACTTCGCCCGCTGCTACAGGGCTCTCAAAGAAGTTTTCAAAGCTCTGTCTTTTCAAGTGCACACTTGAATATGTTTCACTAACCTCTACATAAGCTATATGCTTCTAGGTTTTTCTGCTTCACATTTTAATTGGGTTTTTTGTTTATTTCCTACTAGCGCTGTTACAGACTGTGAATCCTAGTGCTTCATCTTCACTGAATCTTTGACTGAAAATTACCAATGCAAGCTGATCTAGCAGCTCTATTATTTCAAAAACAAGCAATAAAGCTACTATTAGGGCTTCTAAACCCAGGAAAGAGTTCTCAACAGAGAACTTTTGTATTTATAACTACAGTTCGTTCTTTTACCTGGAAGGCTGTAATTGATGCCTTCATGTTATGAAGGAAGTCGGGCTTTATGGGCAGATTGGTGAAGAATAGTACTGTAAGATTTTTAAATACTGTCTGAAGGAGTAGTCCCAGAAGGGGAAGCATACAAGAAGCAACACGGAAGAACAGTGGGTGAGGGGACATAGTATCAATGATTCATTGGGCCTTATTTGGCATGATCTGAAAATGCATTTATAGTTTCACACATTGTAAGGTCTGTTACCTCAACCTTTCACCACTCAAGCCTTTCGTTTTATCACAAATACTCCACATTCTGTATACGCACACGTCACAATATCTTTCTTTTTTCTTATAATTACATACCCATAAAGAACTATGCTTCTGTCATATTTTATACTACTTTTCCATGCATCACTACTTACGCAGGGAATAGCACTGAAATGCAAGGCTTTGTTTGGCTTGATGTCATTTCGTTTAATGCCAGCAATGAAACACCTCCAAATCACATAAACATCTGATCCAACGTCAGCATTACATAAAATATTCTCACTACCTTTACCAAAAAGTTTTTGCCTATTGTAAAAACTGTAGTCATGTATGTATTGAAAAAATATTTACACATCTTTTCTGTCAGGCAGTGCCAAAGATGCACAGTGTGCAGTCCCCTATCTCCATTTTTTTGCACAGTTCACCAAAACTCTGCATTTGCCTCTGACATGGCTGCGAGAAAGAAATTTGTCAGAGAAGAGGTTAACAAGTATTCAGGTGAAACTGGAGGCCACGGCATAACTTTTGCTCTCAAGTGTAGCTTCATCGGTTACCTTATTTTCCAACAAGTTTAGGCAAAGAATTTCAAATTCAGTGCAACACACAACAACTTCCTCCGAGGTCCAGGTTCACGCACTGAGTAGGTTTGACAACCCCGACCCCTAGCATCCTTCCAGCAACCCACAATTTATCTAGGTACCCACGTGTAAAGTATAATGTAAAGGTTGCCATTTGCTTACTGTAATGATGTGCCCTATTATTGGGTCTTTTCAAAAAGAAAAAAAGGCAAAGTGAAGTTCTTGAACTCCCAGACAATGCACTGTCCATATTCAGAGGCAAGGAGAGACTGAAGTGTCTTTTAAGAAGACAAATTAACAATATTAAGAGGACAAGAAAAATTTGCGCCGTGTCATTCAATATCGCACAAAGGCACAAGGAAGAATTGTATGGAGTCAGTAATACATGGGTAGGAAATCACAGGATTTAGTATAACTTACTGGGAATATATTCAACTCCTCCATATTCAGTATTATTGACAAGCATTATATTCAGGTAATTGATGTTTAAATGCAAATGAATGAGAACACTATATCACCAGCAACAGAATTCACTATGGAGATACCGCTACGCTGCGAACAAGTGGATAGAATACGTAGCAGCAAATAGAGAAGTGTCGACAAAAGGTACTCAAAAACACAGTAAGAAGAGAAATGCAAACTTAATTGAAGGAAAAATATTTTACGATGTTGCTAAATCTTTCCAAATAGATTATGTCAGTCTATATGTTCACATTAAATCTCTTAAATTTTGCAAACAAGCATCTTTTAAGAAACCACACACTTGGTGTACTTTAAATTTTAAATTCAAATTCTTTTACTGGCAAAAATAATGCGTAATATGTATTTGGTAATGCCAGATAAAAGGGTTTGTATAGTTTGAGAGGAATGTCACATCCATCCTCTTTTGCGTATGCATCACATAATAGCCTGTTTTATATAGGACATAAGACCTTTTCAAAAAGGGCCTTGAATGAATAATGTACTACAGAGTTGTGTATGTCATCACATATAATAGAAGAGTCTCTTGCACCATGTATTGGTGAGGATAGATCTCCTCTGCAATTCTATCATCACATAAAACACCTTCCAAAATTGTCATAGTCAGGTCAGACCAAGCATTTCAATTTTTCATAGCACTATTTTCAGTTTTCCTTCCCTCACGTTAAGTATTGTCAATAGGACTTCAGATACTTGTGCACACCATTTAGCAGAGAAAGTAAAGTACGGAACAGCAAATCATTTCCACAGCAGCTGTCCGCTTCTGTATCTTCCCAAGGACGCTAATTTGGATTGTGCAGTCTAGTTCACAATAACATTTATGTCCCATTTATGCTAAACTAAAGAACAAGGAAAGTGCAACATATTATTCCAGATGACTTCCAGCATCTCCAACAGTGAAAGGGATATATCCTCATATCATTACAAATCAAAGGGGAGCATGAGTTTTTCTTCTTCTCAAAGCCTTAACACCTCCAGCTTTGCAAGCAGAAATTAAAACACCGTTTCTATGCCGAAAACCCACATAATTCCAGGAGAAAAAATTTGGCCCTACACTTGCATTTCCCTATTATGCCTATGTTGAAAAGCTCCATTTTTTTCCATGGAACAGTGAACATTTATACAATCATTAAAAGCTCATCTTGCACCATATTTTTATCCTTCTCAGTTTTAATACATTTTTATAATTGCATTGAGGATATTCTAACCCTGTTTTTAGTGCAACAATAAAATTTATGAACCATGACAAACGTATCATACCAAAGACCACCCGAAGAATAACAACGTGCACGTCAATAGAAGAAACCTGGGCTTCTGCTTCATAGGAATTTAGGATTTGGGGAGGGGGGATGAAAAATACTTAAGATAGTATTCCCTTGATAACCATGAAGTGGTAACAAGATCACACATTTTTTTCTAAGCAAAATGAAACATGTGGTGTTGTAAAAGACAATTTTTTACAAACATGCTGTGTAGACAAGTTTAGTTGTAATGAGATTTCGAATTAGAAAAATTTAGTTTGTGTGCAGATTTTACTGATTTCATCATCGTGCTTTCTGGAAAACAAATGTGATATCTAATTACCTTACCGCTCTTGCTGCACAAGACTTATTTCCAAACCTATTTCGAATATTCCTATTTTTACCTCTGAAAATTTCTGCATGGCCCCCCCTCCTTCACCACAGCTGCTGACAGCCTACTACTGTATTAGCCTGCTAGAGATACAACATTCTCAGAAAGCAAATGGTTTTCAGTTAGAAAACCCTTAGAACCAAATCTTGTTTTCACATCATATTATTGATAAAAAAGCATTTAAACATGCAATCACTAAAGAACACGCATGAGAACTCTTAAAATTTACTGAATTCTAATTATGTTTAAAACAGGTATTTTCTAACTAAACATGGTGTGTATTTGAGAGTGCGTGTATATTTCTGGAGCTTCCCCGGTGTTTCATAATACAATACCATATTTTTAAAATAAATCATGAAAATGAGGGGGTAGGGAAAATCCATTTCAATACTTAAAGTTCCCAGATTATTCTAAGTCTCCCTAACATATCACTTTGTCTTCTCCAAATAAGAAAAAAGAAATAAACAAACAAAAAAAGAAATATCCTGATAAGCTTCATGCAAAAGTACAGATAATCTACCCAATTTTTTAAACAGCTATTGTGACAAAACGGATTGAAAAGGTATTGTAGATACAAGAATACATAAATGAAATGCATCCCACTGGAAAAGCTTTTTTGCTCACATTGTCATTTACAGCTTCTGAATTAATAGACCAAGAAAGGCACCACAGGCACCAACAAAATGCAGTAAAACCATTGGCAGCCAGTGGTGTCTCAAAGTTTAATTCCCCTGGGGAGAAAAGGACACTGCCTAATCTGTATTCAGTCCTGACATTGTCCACATCTGATATGGAACATTAGCTACTAACTCTCTCAATAGACTAGTGTCCTTCAGTTTATATTACTTTATGTTAATAGTAGAAAAATTACACACAACATCATTTATCATTGTTATACTGTACTATACAACCCATAGCTTATTTTAATATATTTATTTACCCCTAAGAGGTACAGAAATTTAAGCATATACCTCTAAATCTATATAAATTTAAAGATAAACTTATAGTGCCAGAATCAGTGCCAGAATCAGTGCAGAGCTGCAAAAGGGATCTCCCCCTTAAAAATGTATTTTAATTGTACGTATAATCTAGCGAGTGATCACATTGCTTTAATATGAGAAAAGCACGTTATTTGTGCTATAAATCTTACAGAATCAGCACCTAACACAATGTATAAATCATAATTTATATTTTGATTTTTTTTTTCAGTTCCACTACAGGCAGCAGCTCTGTTGCTCTATTTTCACATCCCCCTTCTCCCTCAGCTATCTGCCCTTACATTATTTACCTAGAGCTCAGGTAGGCAAGCTCAGTCCCCCTTTAAAGTAAAAAAATAATGCAGTTCATGAATCAACAAAGAACTAGGATTTTTTTTTTTTTTCTGGAACACAATCTATGTCTCAATGCATCTAAATTTCAATTAGCCTCTTTAAAAACACCCCTGCAGTCAGTGATGTGATACTATTAAATGTATATTACTTTAACTTTAGTTTTTAAAATTGAAGATGTCAAAGAGCTTATTAATGATGGATCTATTTTTCAGAAGGGGTAATTACCTAAAATCATCTGACCACACTGAATTTCAGGTAATAATTCCTACATAAAATTTAGAATTTTTGTTTGCTAATGGGGACTGGTTTTATTTCACTTCATACAGAAATGTTAATCTTAATTTAAAGGATCAAGTAATGGAAAACGTAACATATAGCCACAAATAGATTTTTTTTCCAAGAGTTAGTACCCTTCCTATTATAAAATTCCATCCTATTTCCAGGCTGAATTTGTGCAACTTCAGCATCCAGTCTTTGGATCTTATTCCACCCGAACTTCCTCCATCGTGCTTCAGTGCTGTAGAATAACTCATTAAAGTCCGAGTGGTTTCAGAACAATTACTCCAGATTAAATAGAAGTTGAGTGACTGACAACACTAGAATATCTTTGGATGGTGAACACCCTTTGGTTTTACTACTTACTAAGGAATGTTTTTGCTAAATTGCACTGAAAACAAAGAGAAAAACAAGCAAATCCCTCATACAAATGATTATTAAGAATATCGTAGCAAGTCTCTACAAATATTCAATGAGACATTTTCTCAGGTCAGATGGTTGCAGATAGCTTTATTGAGCAAGAATAGTCAAACATTTTCCAGGTACAAACTAAGTTCAGATTCTGACATCCTGTTGAATATTGCAGCATTTGTCAAGAAATCACGACCACAGCTTCCTTGTGGCAAGGAGAGCAGGTTATGAAAGAACCTCTTTTGCCATAAAACACAAGAAGGATCAGATCCTTAAACAGTCAGAATTTCCATTTCACAGCAGTTTTTCCCACGTAAGAACAGAGTGATAAATTCAATATTTGACCTTGGAATCCGTAGGGCAGCAATGAAAGAATATATTCCATCCAACAGTATTTTTAATCTATTGTAAAGTGAAGAGACATGTTCACACTTAAGGTTGTTTTGAACTTTTTTTCTAGTTAAAAAATAACTTAAGTCACACTTGGATAATGTCTATTCACAAAAAAAATAATTTAAACATGACAGTTAAAGAGGGGAGTTTGAACATCAATGTTATCACAACTGCACTAGCTTATATTCACAAACATGATCAACTTTCCACTGGCGGTGTTCATTTATTATTTGTACTACGAACATTACAATGAAAAAACCACCCTACCCTCTATCAGGATAAAAGCCACATAGAAGAATTGGTCAGCTTATACTATGGCGCTCTAGCAAAATGAAGGCAGACAGACAGACAGGCTGGTAGATAGACATTCTTGCTTGCTCATTCATTAAGGTCATCTCCTGACCCGCGTGCCACTAAGGAACAGGCAACAGCTGTTTCCAGTATCAGTGGTAAGAATGATGGAAGGGAATTAATCCACAGATGGAGACCAGCACCTGAAGGGACCAGTCTGGTGAGCAACAACAGTCTTGCCTGAGAAACACACTTAAATGTTACCATATGGAGCGCTAACAGAGGACAGAGGGGAACGAAAAACTCTGCACATCGTGTTATTGCCACAAAAGCTTAAGTATCGTATTATTGATAAGGATAACAAAAAGACTGTCTGCCAAGGCATTTCTGATTTAGAATTCATAAGCTATTAAAGTAGTTAAGATGATTAAATTACTGAACTACATGGAAAGATTCCACTCAAATAAAACAGTGTAAAATAAGATCGCAAGAGAACAGAACTTAGAGATGCAAAAGACCAATTAAAATCTGAATCAATTCCCCCTGCATGATATATTTTTCAGACGGAAGATGCATCAGCTGTTAAGCTGATACGACACTTCATGTTAGTCAAAAGGCTGAAAAGCTGCAATCATGTTTTATTAAAATAACTACATATACTGGGCTGGGCTGAGGAAGAGTACCAGAGTGCCAGAAAACAAGAGCAATTAATTTAATGCCTCCGAAATCTTACGTGTAGCATTCGCAGTTCAGACACCAGAATATAACTGTCCATCTTTATTTGAATGTATTTTCTACACATGGCTTCAGCGTCTTTCTGGAATAACAGACAGGAAGAAACAGTGCTAAATGCTGAAAAACACAGTCAAATATATTGACAAAGAGGGAGAACTGGACAGCCCATATTTGGAGATCACTGGCCAGTTTCACCTCTCCCTTATGAACCGTAAAACTCACTAAAATAAGGAAAACAAATGCTTGCAGTTAGGGAGCCCGTGTCCTGCAGCACCGAGGGCTGCGTACAGCTGGTATGGCACCAGGGCAAAGCAGAAACCGCTCTTTACCACCCAAACTGCCAAGTGGGGCAGAATTTGACAGACAATTTTCACTCTGCCAGTTGACAGTACGTTACGGTACCTCTGAGGTCTTCTCTGGGCATTTCGCCACAGCAAGAAATTCCAGATTAAATTAAACGGACGGGTATGACTACCCACTTCTGAGAACAGGTATTTGTGTAAGTGCTACACTACATGTACTCCTTCCTCCCACTCCTTCATCTAGTTTTATTCAGCATAAGCAATTGTAAGCCTGTAACAAGCCTGTTCATGTTGCAGAACAAATCAGAGGTTTTCCTTGATTTTTGCTCCCTGAAGTGTGCCCCCAGGGTATCAGCTCAGGGATCATCAGATTAAGAAGCAAGTGTGTGTACACTTCTACTTCTAAGACTTTTTTAGTGTTTACATTAAAAACCACATTTTAAAGTAGTTTTAGAACTAAGATCTCAATAGATCTCTAAACTGAGACTCAGAGAAGCAAAATTTCAGCCCATTCAGGCAGCCTTAAATGAGGAGGAAAGGTTTACCTACTTTAAACGTACTTTTACATTTCAATAGGTTAAAAAGGCTTCTCTCCAAAATGAAATTTTGCAGGTCATTTACTGATTATGATTAAATCACCTTCATTTATTACCACATGGAAAATAAGCCACTGTACTCAACATGGGAGGTAATCTTAACTGCTTAGCAATTTATTCAGACACTCAGAAGTTAAAATCATTTCTGGGCTGTTCATTCATTAATAAGGGCAGATGGATGGCAGTTTGAGATATTATTTAAATATCTTTGAAATATAATTCCTAGTTTATATAGGTCAAAGAGGTTTCCCTGTTTACGCATTCAAACCTGTACAATATGAGGAAAGAGTATTTCAAGATGTGATTCTGTGAGGAGATTCAACTTCTGGGGTGAGTGCCACACAAATACACAGCATTTTTCCTGCCCTATTTTTGTCATAATGCATATGTAGGTTCTACTAACGGTGAACAAATACAGCCAAGGCGGCAGAAGGTAGCTGTTCTACAAAGCCAAGTAAACATCAGTAATATGACATTGCCTTTTTCAAGGAGTGCCTTTTATAAGTGTTTCCAAGAGTCTTGTAAAATCCCTGGTTCTCCAGCCCCAACTGGGAAACTAAGTCTCCTTTCACATGGATTGTGCAATAGGTGCTTGAGTGAGGGGATTTGGGTGCTGCAAAGTACTTTTACAAAGTATTTTGCCCTTGTCAGGTGGTGCCAATTTGTATAACAGTGTCTTGCTAACAAAAAGGACG
The DNA here is from genome assembly GCA_009819775.1 of Phoenicopterus ruber ruber. Taxonomy (NCBI): domain Eukaryota; kingdom Metazoa; phylum Chordata; class Aves; order Phoenicopteriformes; family Phoenicopteridae; genus Phoenicopterus; species Phoenicopterus ruber. The sequence goes on along the minus strand of CM020227.1, from coordinate 17,161,969 downwards.
CATGCTATCATAATTTCAGAGCATCTTCTGTATTGGATGGGGGCAGGGAGGCAATGTTTAAGTACACCTACTATGTCTCTTTAATTAGGTCATTAATCACCATCCTTCAGAGCTCCTGAGATTCTTTTTTTCAAACCCCATATGCTTAAGCTTTAGAAAAAAGTTCTTCTCAGCTCTGAAACCAGTAAAATACTTTTACCATTCCTATCAGAACAACAATCTGCATATTTACTTATCACTTAAATTCTTCCATGCATATATTTTCATCAGTGCACTAGCTGTTCCCCTCCAATCTCTGCTTGCTGGAGTCCAAGAACAAGTCACAGAGCTCCTTCCCCATACCCCAAAGTGGGAAGCTCTGTTCTCATCTGTAATGACGTAAATCGCAAGCAACTTATTTACATCAATGAAGTCACCCAGAGGTCACAGAGAACTCTTTGGTTTCCTTTGCTTCATCCTCTTGCTTTATCCACTACTTACATCTTTTAAAAAACAACAGGTGCTGTAAACTAAAGCGTGTGCAGCAGAACTCGGTTTCCAAAATGATTTGCAGTTTGAAATGCAGCTTTAGCAAAATTCTGCACAAAATCTGTGCTGCAAAAAACTTATATTGGCTCATGGAAAGTAAAATGCCTTCTAACCAGATAATGAGACTGAAAGGGAGTATTCAATTTTCTAAATTTAAGCTATATAATGCAGATCACTGAATTTTATCCAGTTTCTTCTGTATTCAGTGCAATCACTCACATATGACTAAGGCATATTTTCCAGAAACAGCTAGTCTTGAAATATTCATAATTATCACTTTTTACACTACTATTGCTGCTGTGTATTACTCTAAATGAATGTGAACACAGAACTGGAAACTAAGCTGCAAATCCCACAAAACTTTACGTAGTTCAGAACTCCGGGCACTGAAGCTGATTTTTGCCCTGTAACAAGGATAGCGTGTATAAACACCACACTATGTGCCAGCAAAGAAACCCACCTTGGAAAACCTGAAGTCTGTCTTCCACATAGACTAAAAAAGCTGGCAAATAACTAAAAATGACAATTTTTACATGCCCCTTGTAGCACATCATGAGTAAGAACGGTGATACCTAGAAATAGCCTTAACTTTATATTCTGCAGGTGCATGGAACTGAGGTGTGTGTGGCGGAGACACGTCACACAGGCAGGTGTGTGTAGCACACTTACATCGCACTGGCATCAAGGAAAGAAAATGACAGCAGCAGTCTGCCTAAATGTGCCTTCTACCAATGAGTCTGAGATGGAAGGCAGTCTGCCAAAAATTAATAATTTATATTAGGCGTTTTGTAGTTTTTTAATAATTTGTAATCACGCGGGAGATGAGTGGATATTTACTCCATTTCAGTGTGAGTTTTGTTGTGTTCAGTTTAATTGAATAACAGCCTAGTCCTAGAAAGTGCTGAGCATCCACAACTTCTAATGACATCAGTGTGAATGGTACAGGTCTGCATGTCTCAGAAGTGGGCCCTCAAATCCACAATTTTCGGCTTACTTCACTTTCTGTAATGTGTTACCTACTTTTCCCAAGACAGGCTGTAAGTGGCTCCACGATGTACTAGGATGGACTATACTGAGTTGCTTCTGAAATGACAGTAGAGTGTGGAGATGTGGTACCCAAGAGAGTCAATAATTCTAAGCTGATAGAAAAATTGAAAGAGAATGGTTAGATGAGAGAAGCAGGGGAAGAAGGAGAACGGCAGCAGAAAAGAGTAGCAGTCAGGGTAGGTCCAGGCAGAAGAACTGTAAAGACATGAATCAAATAAGGAAATATATAGAGGCAGATTCTTAAATGATATAAAATGTTATAGTTGCACAGATGGCGGCCAAAAATCTTCACCCACTGAATCCCCTTTCCACAGAGTTTAAGCTCTGAAAAGACAGGAGAGCAGAGAGAAAAAGAGATAAGGAGCAAAAATAAAAATGAAATGACACAGAGAACACTGTATACGAATGGTTGGAAATAACTGTATTGCTCTTTGGGGTTGGTGCAGTGCCCATAAAGTAGGCTTAATTTGTTTCAGTTCTTGTTTGTGGGACTGGCTGTTTCTGGAGTTTCAGAGCATCTGTCAGTAAAAGTTACACGAAGGACAGAGGAGAGAGTAAAAGCTACACAAAGGACAGAGGTGAGAGCTGCCCCAGAACCAGGAGCCAGCGGGAGCGGGGCGTGAGCACTCGTGCCTCCTGTAGGTGAGAAGAGCTGCTGCCTCAGAAGGAGAATTACTGTTGCCATTATTTTGTTATTTTACTTAGCGTAACTGCTGGCAAAGGACATTTCATCTTACTTTGCTTAATTCTGGACAGCCAGTCATACCAAGTTATTGTTTTTACTTCTATATGTTATTATAGAATTAGTTTTATAGCTGTTACTCCTCAATTAGTGTATTCCCTTCAGGCAGCTGCAGCCTTTGATGTTTAGTTTCTTTCCAGATGAAGCCACCATTGACGTCTCTAAGTCCTGAGACCTTTTTTATACATCAGCCATCACCACCACTATCCCACGTTGCAGGCTCTCTCTTTCCCAGCTTACTTGGCATAACTGCTAAAAGTCATAGTGAGCCTCATATAATTTTTGTCTTTGTATCCTTGGGTCTTAAGAGGAGATAACCTTACTACCTCAATCTTGTGCTGCTCATTATTAATATGTTGGTCTAACTTGTTTAACTTTTCCCTGAAATGACTATGCTTTTTTTCTTTCATCAACTGCCAAGTACTTACTGCATAAACTCATGAGTGTAAGAGAGAAACTTATCCATGGAAATGGTTACACTTCAACAAGCCTTTGCTTTCTCCAGGCACAAAGACATTAAAAGGCATTTAAATGGTACAATTCCTATCGAGGACCTATCATTTGGTTATGAGTAATGTCCTTTATTCTACACAAGCAGGAACATGAGAAAATGCCCAGAAGCTTCTCAGTGATAATTTTTGGCAAGGGTTGACTTCTAAATGAAAACCATAATCAACTGTCATGAGGACACATGGAAGGAAACTCCTGGAAACCAATGATGGAAGCCTAAACTTTCTAATGGAAAGACAAAAGATACAGATGAAGAAAGATGCGCATTACAGATCTAAAACATGGGTAACAGTAGTAAATCAGTTCCATTATCACAAAATATAAAGCCTTCTGCTTGACTTAATACCAGCACATGGAAATATGAGACTGAGGTAAAGTATTACCATCATTGTTACTGAAACTTCACATGAAACAACCTTAAGGAAAAGTCTGCCGCAGAGCAGAGTAAACGTCAAAATAAATACAAGTTTTAAAACAGTACTTACAACTACACAGCGTGCACCCAAAGACACTAATGGCAACAGAGAATATTATTAAGGCATCCTTCTTTTAACACACATGAAATACCCGCACACTTCTCGTATACCACTACCACCGACTGACCTAATGTTCCATCAACAAACCCGATAAACTCCATCATATATGCTAACATATTCTACATTTCAGATTTTTTTTCACCTGCACTACAAGTTAAAACCTTAACTCCACACAAAAAGACAATGTATCCAAGATAATCAAACTCAGGTCAGTATTTTGTCTACAGCAAAAAATAAGTCTGAAATTTACATTTTGTCCTATGGGGTGATGGTAGAAACTTTGATGGATGTCTTTGTAATACCTAGAACAGAATTTCCCACATGGACTGAAATAAATACCATCTTCTTAATTATCTATTTGAAATATGAAAGGCAAACATCTAGGCACTGTGTGCATTTACTCCAAAGGCTTGAATAGGATTTTTAGATGTTATTGGGACTTGTCTGGTGGATGTCTACTTATAGTGCATCTAGAAGAAAAATTGCTTGATTGGGAGGATTTGAATGATGAGAGGGCTACTGGCTAAATTGAGGGACAGTCTTTCCCATCTATTTCTTCTATACATTCCAGAAGCTGTAACTCCTTCTAGTACGTGAAGGGATTGCACATCCCCCCCAATCCTTCCCCAGCATGCTGATACATGGGACCTCCAGCTCTCAGCACTACAATCCAACAACAGGAAAGAGCATAAAATATCATGTAGGCACAAACTGAAGGAGTAATTGGGCATCTCAGCATTCTTGGGACTCCTTGTAGAAGCTGGCAGGGGTTATTGAAAAGCAAAAGGAAACATAGCTTAAGAAAGGAAACAAGCTTTTTACCACAGGAGAAATAAAAATGCTTTACAAATACTTATTGGCAAAAATTGAATAAAATAACAGCTTTCTAACTAATTCTATTCTAGCATGAACTATCACCCCAACAGAATATAAATATTTTTGTGGTACCTATATTATCTGTAATTATTAGTCCCGGTGAATTATTAACATGCATTTACCAAAGGATTTCTGAAAAAAAAGCTTTCCTAAGAAGGAGGAGGGAAAAAACTAAGTTAATAAATCATTCTGCCTCAGATCTCTGAAAGATGTGTTAGTGATGATGTTTTACACTTTTGGTAATTTTATAGCTCCTGGCTTATCTACAGTCTGCCACCAAATTCCAACTACCATTTGAAATAATTCAACCTGTCTATTTAAAGGGTGGAAGTTTGTCCCTTTTTCTTTTTCTTTCAAAGCAGAGCTTTCCTTCTAGAGACATGTATTGAACAGTTCTTGCCTGACCTATGGATTAATCAGAATTTAAATACTGTATTATTTCAACGGGCACTTCTAATATCTGTGTTTCCTGCCATGAAATGTAATTAGGGAAAATTAATTTACCAGGGGACCTCTGAAGCTTTACCTTCTTCCCCACTGCTATTTGCACTGGGCGACATCCAAATGTAATTCCCTTCTATTCCAAGTATATCAGGGCTATCTCCTCTAGACTGCCTCAGAGCAGAAAACGTCACCCAGTATTTGCAAAGTTCACAAACGTGACATTTTTCCAGTAAAACTGTACTGTAGCAGTCAGCTTCAATAGGTTTATCATTGTTAATGAAAACAATTGGAAATACACTGAACATCTTGCTTCATGACTTAAATCAGTCTCTAACTATATTAGAGATGCAAGCCAGTGCTCCAGGACAGATTATCTCCCTGTGAGTCTCTGATGGACCTTCACTGTTTGTAAATGCAGCTGGTACTCACTGTTGTCAGGTAAGATAATAAACGAGGTACACCTCAGTTCACATCCTTTGTATCGGTTTTCATGTTATGTTCTTAACCTACACCATCCTTTCTTTTCCAACATTGATTTTGATTCGGAGGCCACATAATAACATACAGCTGCAGTGCAATATTTTTATATTCAACTTCAACAATTTTTTTGCAGCCTGCATTCAAAAGCTTTGTGGGCTGCAGGCCAGCCTTCGAAATTCCTGTTACGCAGGTTATCTGGAGACAGAAATGAAGAAACACATTGAATCATCTGCGTGGTAAACGCAGCCCACCTTTTGCAATTGGGTTTCGAGGATTTTCACTGTGAAACAAAGGCCAGGGCAGACTACAGGGATGAGTTACAGAAGTATGTTCTATTTAACTCAACAGTGTCAGGCATATAACGTGCCCTTTATATCTATAGTTTATTTTAACACATATCAAGACGACAGAAAATTAGTGATCAATGTAGAAGGGAGCATGAGGTTTCATTATAAATTAATGTAGGAAGACTCGGATTTCAATGATGAAATGAACATGAATCTTAAAAATTGTCTGTCTTTATGAAACAGATGAAAATTATTACAGTATATAACTTTTTGGTGACATTTTACTGCAAAGGGCATATTGTTACAAAATTTAGCAATGATGTAGCTAACAGAAATACTGCAGGGATAGATAAGATTATTTATGTAACATGATAAAACATGAAACATGGATGTATTTGAGTCATCAGGTTGCAGAGTGGGAAAAATACTTTGCCCTGCTCCTAGGTGAACCCTCCTGTTAAATCAAGGAGCAACACAGATGGGACTTGTTGGGAGCCAAGACTGCACAACAGTAGTCAGTAGTCGAACGCAGTCCCCACAGTTGTGTTCTGGTGCCCAGAAAGCTAGTGGAAATAAAAAAGGAAAAGGAGAAAGTGCAAGAAAGGTTCAAAGAGCTTCCCTTCGGTATCCACTTCAGTGCTCTTTTTTATTCCAAATACAAACCAGCCCTGCAGCAACATGAGAATGCACTGATAAGTGGATGAAGAAGTCACCTACTGAAAATGAAACTGAGTAAAAACCGACATCTATAAGTAGTGACATTGCAGCAATCTTCCACCAGTTCTGTGTTGCAAAGTCATTCTACTCCCCAAGCTGAAGACAGAGAAAACTCATAATCTCAGAAGTGGCCCTGGCTTAATATTTCTGGAGGCCTGGAATTAAATTCAGATTCTGGGATATTTCTAAGGTGGAAAGAACACCTACATTGATTGACTTACATATATACATGATTGACTCCTAAGAAATAATCACTACAATACAGAAAGTTCAGAGTTAACAGAAACAAACATTTGGCAGAATAATAGAATCTTTATCAGCTCAATGAATCTTGGATATACAATCATTTTTAAAAAAATAAATCCCACACATCAAAACCAGACTGACTTATATGCGTAAAATTTGGGCAAACTCTGCTGGACACATTTCTCTAATGCAAATGTGATGGAGAAAATAGATTTTCACACAAAACTAAGGTCAAAATTAGGTTTATCTTGGAACTAAAATTTTAGTCTTACCTAAGAAAATATTTTCCCATCTGTAAGTTTTCAACACTATTCTCACTAGAATTGTATAACTGAATTCAGATATAAATTACTTGCTATCCTTAATTAATAGAACCTATATTCAATCTTTGTCTTTTGTTTTTGTTTCTCTTCCCTTGTCTTTCCTTCCTACCCTGCCAGGATAAACCATTCTGTTACATTCGCAAGCTTCAACTCTACTCATACCACTGTGATTTCCTTTAAACAAACAGAAAGACAGTAAAGGAAAGAAAAACAGTGAGAACCACCTGCAAACTATTATAAATCCTAAACCCACCCACACAGCCTGTAAGTTATAAGTAAATGAAAGCAAGAAGATTCAAAGAGAGAAATAAAGTGGGTTTTGTTTTCTTTTTTTTCCCTCTATAAATACTGTGCAAATAGATGATACTAAAATCTTTACGAAAATATTTTTACACTTTTTGGTTGTGTGCAAACAACAATTTCAATTTCCTTCTTTGACTGGGAATGGTTTAACATCGTCCCTGTTATCCTAGATGTTCATGATGGGCTAAATCCTTACTGGATGAAGATCACCTGATCTCAGTAGTGTGCCATCCACATTCCCTTGCAAAGAGCCATGGAATTTAGGATTTTCCTGAATGGCCAATTTTCATCTGATTATCACACTAATATTTTTGTCCTTTATCAGACCAAAGAGGTTATCACTTCCTTAATGCAACTGAGAGAAACTGGTCAAACGAAGCAAGCCATTGCATTTTTCTTACACTTGAGAAATCTTTGTTGTCTCTCTCATATACGTAATGAATTATTATTCAAGTTGACATCCGAAAACTTTCTTTTGGAGAAAACAGAAAACCAAAGTCATAAGCTCTATTCTATAAAAACACCTCACAAAGATCTTCTGTACTGATGTAGTTCTACTAGCTTCCATCAAAACTAATACTTTTACTAGCATAAACTAATATTGCTCAGACAAGAACTACCTTCTAATGGTTAACTAGAAGGCAGAAACCCCAGAGGTGACAGCATGGCTCTATTGCATCCAGAAGAATTTTGCTGTGGACATGGTAAGCTAGGTTTTCACCCAGTAAATATGTAAAACATTGAAAGTGATCTAAATTATTTTTCCCTGGAAATAAACATGAAGTATAATAAATTCTGTTTAGTACATTAAGATTTACTATTTCATTTTTACAACAGATCTATCAGCATTCTGTAAAACTGAGCACCTCACTAAGATGTCAGTGTAAAAAAAGCTACTCGAGTATTAAAACGTTTATCACTTACATAGTAACTGAACATAACCCAAGTAAATGAATTAACTCCATTGCCACAGAATGTACTGGAAGAAGTTCAAGATTAGAAAACACAGGATAATTTTTCTTTCACATACCTGCCTTACTGTTCAGCTGGATAAAATTTATCATAACTGTGCTTTCATTTATTATATGTAATAATAAAGGCACAATAGAAATACTATAAAGGTAAGAGAATGGCACAGTATTTGCCTTAATGTAAAATAAACAAAGGATGCACTTATGAAATATGAATGCCAAGAATTACAAGGTCTGAGCCTGGCCATAGAGGAAATACAAGAGAATACTGAAATATCCATTTTAAAAAATCCAAAGAAGTGTTAGGAGCAAAGGAGCCACCCATGAAGTTTTTTGGTCTGAACTTTCAGCGGGTTAATACAGCTATATATATCTTACTTTGCATGTAAAATTGCCAGCCTTGGAGCATGCCGAATTGGGACCATGCAATGCAGCTTAGAGCAGTAATTAAGCTAAAATCACAAGGCTTAGTATGTATTACAACCAATACTGTTGAGTGTTTACTACTACTACTTATTTAATTTTACTTTATTACTTTGTGCCTTTGTTTTCTACCAAAGGATTTATTTATTCATTTATTCATTCTTTTTTTTTTATTTATTTATTGAGGGGTGTTATCTGAGAAGTCAGCCCTCTTTGGACAGGACAATTGTGGATGGGAAGCTTCTGTGAAGTTACAGGTTTACATCAAAACGTCAAAGTTCATCATATGACTTCACCACCTGCCTCTCGCATGTTAATTTAACTACTGACTCAGATATAAATCACCACAAGTTTCTGAAACTTTTCAAATTATTGTCTGTAAAACAAATCTAAAATCCAAACTGTAAGCAAAGCAACAGCTCAACCGGTGAAAGAGCAGTGATTTTGCACTTTGTTTTGTCGCACAAGGACACCGCAATTTGGGACCTCAGCTTTCTCAAAGTATATTAGCTGTTAAAAACCCACTACACACGGACAGAGCAGCAAAGTTTATGAGGTCAAAAAATGTTCACCTACCACAAACCACAAAGACAGGCTCCTGGTGTTAGTAGCAGAAAGAGACTTTTCATGTAGACCACAAGTTTGACCAACACAGAACTAGCTCTGCACGGAGGGACGTGCTGGCTGTCTGCAAGTCAAAAGGTGCTGCTTAAGTAAACACAACAAATACTCCAAGAAAACTCAGCGTCTCCACTAAACTACTAGAGAAAAAGAGTCAAGGAAATCCAGCCAGATTAATAAAAAATAGCTGATCAGAGTTAGTGGAGGTTGCAGTGCTTTTCTTTTAAAAGAGTTCTTAATCTTTCCTGACCTAGAATACTAATGGTCTACTACAAACAGATTAGGGGAAATACGAACGCTTTAACTTTACAGTGATGAAGCAACAGAATCATAGAATCATAGAATTGTTCTGGCTGGAAGAGACCTCCAAGATCATCAGGTCCGACCATTAACCTAGCATTACCAAGTCCCCCACTAAATCATATCCCTTAGGGCCTCGTCTAAACGTCTTTTGAATCCCTCCAGGGATGGGGACTCCACCACCTCCCTGGGCAGCCTGTTCCAATGCCCGACAACCCTTTCGGTGAAGAAATTTTTACGAATATCCAATCTAAACCTCCCCTGGCACAACTTGAGGCCATTTCCTCTTGTTCTGTTGTCCGCAGACACTGCTCTTAAAGCAGCAAAGAAAATGGTGTTTTAGAAAACCCCCTAAATTTCTACTCATCTTTGGACAGTCTCTGCACAAAGAGTTGAGAGCAGATCGTGGGCAGTGTTTGGCACCTGTCTAAACGCAGTGAAAACGTTGGTGACTCACTTAATGATTTAGGTCTTTAAGTTTTAAGTACTAATATCAAGTCCTGATAACAACTCACATGCAATTTCCATTGTGTACATGTATTTATGACGTGGTTAGACACAGTTTTTGTACACACAATTAATAATGAAGCTTGTGATTCAAATGCTCTGTAGCAGCACACTTTCTATAATAGCACATGTAAAATAACATTTTCATTTATTCTGTGAACCAGTTATATTATCTACCTGGAACCAGCCATTTACACACTACATTAATGCAACAGTGCTTACTTAAAATAAATAGGTACACATCATATATGCATGTGTTATACATATGAATTTATGTGTATAGACAGCATATATAGAATCATAGAATAGTTTGGGTTGGAAGGGACCTTAAAGATCACCTAGTTCCAACCCCCCTGCCATGGGTAGGGACACCTTCCACTAGACCAGGTTGCTCAAAGCCGCAGCCAACCTGGCCTTGAACACTTCCAGGGATGGGGCATCCACAACTTCTCTGGACAACCCGTTCCAGTGCCTCACCACCCTCAGAGTGAAGAATTCCTTCCTTATATCTCATCTAAATCTGCCCTCTTCCAGTTTAAAGCCATTCCCCCTTGTCCTATCACTACACACCCTTGTAAAAAGTCCCTCTCCAGCTTTCTTGTAGGCCCCCTTTAGGTAGTGGGAGGCTGCTAGGTCTCCCAATACCGGGAGGACTGATGAAAAAACTACCTGCGCCCCGGACTCCCTTACTGCCACTCCCGGGGCTCTGTAATCCTTGATACTCCCCAGTCTGCTCCTGGCTGTATCACTGGTGCCACGTGAATCAACAGCAGCAGATAATAGTGGACTGTACGAGGCTTGGTAGTCTCTCGGTGACATCCCTGATACGAGCCTCCAGTAAGCAGCACACCTCCCTAGAGAGTGCGTCAGGTCGGCAAATGGGTGCCTCCATACCTCTCGGAAGAGTCACCTACTACTCATCACCTTTTCTTAGTTGTGCTGGTTGTTACACAGGGAGCAGATCGGGCTGCCTTACTCGGCTCCAGCATCTGTCCTGATGGGACAGTTCTTTCCCCTTCACTCTGCAGGGCGGTGAAGCGGTTCTGTAAGGGCACCTCAGCCTTCAGGGGAAGTCCCTTCCTCCTGCTGGTCCTTGCCGTTGCAAGCTTCCATTCTTCTGCACCCTCCCTTCCGTGTGTGCCAGTGGGGGAGGTTTTGGCTGTTTGGCCACGGGCTGTGGGTCCACTGCAGACTGCGTTTGGAACCAGCTACCTAATTCCTTCTCAGCCTCCCTGATGTTACACAGCCTCCTCACCGCCTCCTGCAGCTCAGTCACCCGCTGTGGGAGGTCCTCTATGCATTTGCCCATTTGCATGGACACAGACACAGATAGATATATATATATGTATGAAAATAAATTTTATAGGAAAACCAATAAAAAATAAGGTTTCCTACAACTTTGTTATAAGTCTTTTTTTAGCCCTCATGACTTCTTGAGTGTAGGGAAGCTTCATTCTGTGGTTGTAGGATTTCCTATCATCTCCTGTATCACCTCCCCTCACTGAAAAGATTTTCTACTAAGCTGGCATCTGTGTTTACATGTACAAATTTTGTATGTACATATCCATCTGTGTCCCATAGCTATGAAAAACAGTACTTGAAAGAAATTCCTTGAAAGTCTGAAGATTTCCATTTTCACTTTTTTTCTTTCTTTGGAGCCTGTGGTTCTTCAGATAGTTTACTCATTTTATTTTAATGTGTTTCATGAAATACTTGTTCAGGCTATTAACTCCAGAACCACTCCAGATAGGAAAAATTCTGTTTATCTCATGATATTTTATTTGTGAAATATCGTTCACTACTTCTAATGTAAGAGAAACTGCAAGAGATGTCACCAGAACCTGAGCTCTCTTGCAGAGAGCAACATGACCAGCATGTTGGACTCAGTACTCTTACAAGACACATGTCACCTCCCTGACCTGTGCTGCTGCTGGGAACCTGGCCGCACTGTGCAGTTCTGCTTATCCCTCCATGGAATAAATCTGCAATGGTGATTATTCCATGCTCGAGCCACCTGTCCTAATGAATAACGCTTCCTGTGTAGCTGTTTCCAGATATTGGAGTTAGTTACTCAAGCTTGAAAGACAAGTAGAGAAATTAATAACTGGTGCACGTGCTCCTTAAATGGCACAGGGGCAAAATATGGAAAGAGGAATTCATTGCCATGGCTTTCCTACAGTATTGAAAAAGGATTTGTCAGTATCAGAAGACCTGCATCAGCATGAACCTGACCAAACAGACAGGTGAGCAGTACCATGACTGCATTTTGGCTTAAACTTGGGTAATTAAATGCTGGTTATAATTTTAATTCAAATTCCTGAAAGAGAGACAGAGACTTAAAAACTGATCAGTGCAGGATTACATGTCGTTTAGTAGCTAAAGGAAACTGAACCATCAGCCCCCCTGACCTGATCCAGTACAGCACTAGCACCACATTTTCTCAGATTCTTGTTATTTTTAAAACCAGAAATTTTTCTGTAGATGGGTTTGCATATTACTTAGCTTTTGAGTTAGCACTATTTATAAAAGAACACTAGTGAACATACACTAAATGCCTTTGCCAGTCATTTCCATCAACAGGTCCTTCCGAGCCAAGCAAACTGATGGTTTGTGAGCTTTTGCTACTTTTTTGCCAAACGGTGCTGGATTGACTTGTTAAATTCTGTAACACAAATACACACGTAATAACAAACAATGTCAAAGAACACATTTCAACAGCCTCTGGAAACCTCAAAATATGCTTTTCTTGTGTTTGAAGTTGAAACAAGTCAGCAATACTGTTGTCTTCTTAATTTGTTGATTTTGGTTTTTCTCCAGACCTGTAAAGACCAATTCAGTGACATGCAGAAAAACAGAATGCATTTGTTCAGCACCTTATCCAGCAAACTCCATGTTGTATACAAAGATGAATCTTTTTGTTAATGCTATAGTACATTGAAGATGCTTCCCTATTGTACTTATTTGCTGTGTCAAAAAAGGTATCTGCGTGGAGATTTAATAACACCATTAAATGAAATTCAAATGGACAATAAGCACACATATAAATTACTCTTATATCCAGTATGTGTATGCTTAGATTTTTTTAATTCAAACTAACTGACTGCTGATGAAATTGAGTTAGCTAGTGGGTTTGTAGGGGTAATACCAGTCACTCTGCAAATTATTCCATCAAAGAAAAAGCCAGAAGTGTAGAACAGGCCAGAAGAAAACATCAAATGTTCCCCACTATTCCAATACATCAAACCCATTGTTTTAGAGGTGATGGGACAAGAGTTTGTCTGGTGTACATTTCTAAGCAAGACCCAACTGCCATTTCATTTACACAGCGCTCCCTCGGTTAATGCTTCTCCTAACCACCAGAGCTGGCTCGACCATGTTGTCTCTCCAGCTCAAGTACCTTTGGAAACAAAAAGCATCTGCTTTCTAGTTTTGCTGGCTGGCATGTTTTCTAGTTCTAGTTTGGACACATATGGTAGGACAAAACTGTATGTTTCTTTTTCAACACTGCTTATAACAATACATCCTCTCTTTGTTTCCATTCTCAGCATTTATTATAACCAGAGACCAATATCTGTAATATAATGAGCACCTATAGCTACTTCTTTTTATAAAAATGTGGTGGCATTGATATAATACAAAAACTACTGATCCACTCTAATTTAGGAAACACTGCTGCACTCAGTGACACCACCTCACAGATTTGTTCTTCCACTACTTACGATGAAAGTTCAAAATAATGTCAAATGCCACTTGATTGCAGCTCTCCCTGAGCAGATCTGTGCCAAATTTAAATTCCTGCAGGTATTGCTACAGAAAAAAAATTGAAAAGCTACTCACTGCATACAACTGATTTTCTGTTATAATTTCCTGCAGACCCATTCAAATCAATGAAGCTTCTCCAATTTACACGGCTGAGAATTAAGCACACTCCTTTCACAAACCAACCGCCTCCTCTCAGAGCAAGGCAACCTAACAGCCACGGCTTTTGTATCTTATACAGCTGTTTTCTGTACTGCCACAAAACTCCAAACATTAACTCTGCTATACAATTTCTATTTATTTCTTTGTTATTATTGTCTTGGGCCTTGGAAAGAGATTTTCTGAAGGCCCTGTTGTGAAGGACATATCACATGAAGAGTAATGATTACGTTGCTGTAGTCTATGAGCTGATGGACTTGCTTTCCTTCTTCCTTTTTTATTCTTTTTTTTATGTTCTTGATTTGGTGAAAAACTGTTTAAGGGAGAAAAACCAAACACCTCTTCCCACCCTACCCCCCCACCCCCCCAAATCCCAACTGTGGGAATGTTTGCTTTTTTTGGCAGCACTAATATTTATCCCTTACTTAATGGGAATTCTCCCCTGCGTTAAGAATGTTGCTTTTACAGCTCGAAGATCTAAACATGAAGTATTTTATCAGTATTCTGTTTTTCTCCCCTTTCTATGCAACTTTGGAGCAGTTAGGAAAAAGCAAATATTAAAACAAAAATTACTGTCTTTGAGTGTCTGTGAAAATTTATGTACTAAAAAGCAGCTGTAAAATTTTTAATGTTTAAATTAATGTTTTATGTTTACAATAAAAACTCTCCAGCCATGAAGGGCTTTTAAAAGCTACATGCTAAATACAAGCAAAACCAAGGCAAACAATAACACTGCTGTGAAGCCCAGCTTCAACACACGAAATGGCAAATAAGACTTTTGTGTAGACTTCGTAAGTTTTCGTGTCTTGCTCTACAAAAAAACCCTAGGAATGTCAAAGCTTCAAAAAAGAGCTGGTTAGAATAGGAAGGCAAAAAACTTGTAATTCCTTAATAATAGGTTTTTCTGCAATTCTGAATGTATTTGTGATGGTCTGGTTTACTCTTTTATTTGAATTGTGTTATAAATAAAACAGCTTCTCTCCTCCCCCGTTCCTGCCAGCTGTAAGCACTCTGTCCTCCAATAAAGGTTGAAACAAATGAATAGGTTTAAAAGAGACCATTATGCACTAGCTAGTGCAGACTGAGGAGATGAAATGTTGCCAAATCATACTCCTTTTAAAATCAATAGGAATTCTTGTTATCGGATTCAATGGGAGTATAATTAGGTTCTAAACTCACACGCTTTCTCGACAATGTGGGTTTCTTTACCTTTTTCATTCCAGTTTCCCTCTCAGATATGGAGAAGCCTCACTGTTCCAAAGTGCTCTCAGTTTGAACAGCATTTTAGCCATTTCTCCCCTGAAATACTTGTGGCACAGGCTAGAGAAGGCAAACTCTTAGCACAAGTAACCTCTATTACCGATACTGAAATTCAGCTATAAGTTAACACCAGCAAGAGCGTAGACCATCCCCCAGCAATTTAAAGCCTTGATATCCTATATTCCCTGTCCACCCTCACGCTCCTGGGCTTCGCTTTCTCAGTGACCCGGTCAGAGCGATCCCACGTACCAAATCATCACCACCACCTTTGCCTTTTGTAGCTCAGTTTTGGTTTGCAGGTCTCACTGTAGGGAGACTGACTAAGCCCAAATATATTTAGGATGAATCAAATATAAATCTGTCCCACAACTTGAAATGATTTTCAAAACCCCTGTCAAAGTAATTACAAGAAGACAATATAAATAACTTCCCCTTGAAAGGTCTACATAAGGAGGACCCGGCATTTACCACATCTGCATGTTGCACTCCAAATCAGCCACTGGGGAGTCTAGAGTCCACCCCCATTAATCTCGTAATGACTTGCTTTTATAAACAGTGCACTGAACAACAACAAAAATATACAAAGCCACACCATCCCCCCAAGCCCGAGAATTACGAGTTATCTTTTTCATTTTTTTTTCCATGTACAGATCCTACACAAATAGTTTTAACGCTTATCCACAGTATTATCTTCATAAATTAATTTGTCAACCTTTACTTTGTTCCAAGAGAAGGGATGCAAGAGCACTTTTTTAACTGTTTCTTGGTTAGAAATAGTTAAAAAAATTACTGGGACGCATTTAAAATGGTGAATATCCTTTCTTCTACTTCTCTAGAAAAAGGAAAAAAACCCACCAAAACCAACCAAAACAGTATTTTCCTCATTTTCTCTCTTATTTATTTGCAGTAGGAAATATTTCTGGTGTCAACTATATTTTTAAAGTATACATAACTCCAAAAAATTAAAGATGGTCAGAGAGTAGAAGCATTAATGTACAAGCTTCAATGTTTATTTGGATCACTGAATTAAAATTTACCACAGGTGACAACAGTGGTTTCACCTTTCTATACTTTAAGTCAGTTGTTCCACTAAGCACAACCGAAGGTGACCTTAGAAAAGGCCAATCCTGCCTGGTTAGTACCTTGCAAGAATAAGTGGCAGAGTTGTTCGTAGGAAGCGTGCATACAGCTTCAAGTATTTCCAGTTCTTGCTAATGCTATAAAACTTAGGAGTTGAATGATTTTGAGGACAGCACTCTCCATTCCTACTGATCTCTCTGGTAACTGTTTTATCAGAACTTAAAGCACTGAGACCTGAAGGTCTTAAGGTTCCTCTCTTCAAGGACAAGGGAAACTTTAAAAACTGTGTGTGTGCATGTGCACGTAAAATATATAAATGCACATACAGACAGGTAAACATTTGAACAAGTTTCTGCAGAGAACTTACCAAATTGTTACTGTAAAGATCTTGAAAGAGAGTGTCTTAGGACTCTTTCTCAAAAAACTATACAGAAATTTTGCCCAAGTCCACCCCAGTGGAGATGGGTCTGGAGAATATCCAGGTCCTAAATATGGCTTTTCATGAAGAGATCGCATAGCTGTTTAGAAAGTGAGGTAGCACTACCGCAGTGAACATATTTAAGAACATGTATTTAGATTATTTCCAAGATATTCTTCGCATCTGTAGCACAATCCTCTCCCTCCTGCCCTTTTTTACCATTTGCGTGACTAGATTTTTTGAGACTACCTGTGCTCAGCTCTTCCTTCAGTCTTTGTGTATCCATAATTAATTTGTCCATAACCATGATCAATAATTCTTTAAACATGCCGAATATATACACTGCTCTTCTGTAGATGAGATATTCCTACTGCAGAATATCTGCTGAAAACAGATGAGGACTTCAGACATTTTATTAGTTTTATTAGTTCATATTAGATCTGTGACAAATAAGTCAACTTCATTAAACATCAGGTAAATAGAGATAAAGATATCTTGGTTTTAAAGCAAATCAAGGGAAAAAAAATTAGATTTTATTTAGTTTTCCTCAAATTTAGAAGCCCTCATGCAAGTTTCTTCTACAGTTTGCAACTTGCAATGAATACAGTTTGACAGAAACAAGACAGACTGACTGCAAGCAGCAGGTAACAGAAGCAGTGTGCATTCTCAAACAGGCACATCACTGGTGCCAGAGGATCAGCAGCCCTTTAGGTCCAGTGAATGAGGATACAAAGCTGGGGGGTAGTATAAAAATACAAGAAGCAGTGACATTTAAAAAGAAACTATCTCTGTATGGCCTTGTCCATAGCCATAACTCTAGAAAAGAGCTTCTTTTCTAACGTGCCCTCCAGGATTAAAGAGGCGTAGATATCACGCTATATATTAAAATTAGTATTTCTTGGCGTTGGATAGTTTCAGATCAGACTCCTCATGTCCTGGACACAATTCAAATAAGCAACTTCTCCACTGGGTAATTTAGCCTGCTCATGTGTCTGGTAGCTAAGATTTATTACCTCATCGTTTTAGTTAAAATTTACAAGATTAGGTTTGAACAGTGGAGGGGAACATCAAGAGCAGTTGCAGCACCACTATAGTACAATGGAGAAGTGAAACAAATCTGAATAGAGTAATTCTTAATTACTATTTATCTGTAGATTAAAAACAAATAGACACAATTAAACCCCAGGGATAGGAATAAGACCACCTGCACTTTCTGAAACCTCCCTACAGCAACGATTTTAGAGTTCAAATGGGATATTTTCACTTACTAAAGAGGGAATTTGACAAGCATGCTAGCTGAAAAGGCTGAAAGCAGCTAAAAATTTCTTTATAATCTATACTTAGAATTATCATTAACACCACAATCTTAATTATATATGGAGCTTTTAACGTACAGTGCTTTAAAAAAGAGTTCAATATGCTATCTCCCCCTATGAACAAGGAAAAAGATAGATGTGGAGATGAACTGACTGTTCAATTCACCAGTACACTGGTAGCAAATATGCGGAAAAAGTACTAGTATCTTATTTCTTAGTGTTAGGAGGGAAGCACTGATTAGTCCAACCTACGGACTGTTTGCCTCCCAGTATCCCCAGTGATGTCCTGTACAGCTCCTAAGAGTTCCCAAGACTAAGGAAGACCTACATGGCGTTTCATTTTCCTCCCTCTACTTTTTATTTCCAGGACGCGCCAAGAAGGAGCCCTTGGCAATGCTACCGTGGTCACTGGTGTTTCTGACAAGTCATACCAAAGGGTATTTTGATGCATTTTGGCATGCCTCCTGAAAACACAAAAAAGTGGCCTTAGTTGGAACCGTATATAGGAAATGTGAAAGAAAATTCCGTAGAAACAGTCAAATTTTCTTTCTACAGACACATTTTACATTAGCATTTTTACAGAAGCCAACTAGATACAATCCAGACCCCACTGCTGGAGAAAGCTTGCACTATATTACTCTCAATATACAAAAGATTTGCTGGAGTTCCTTTCTCTCTCTGCTTCTATCTAAGGTATTTGAGTTTGCCCTAGGAGGGGGACATTTTGCCCTTATGTTGTTCACTGCTTTAATCTGTTATCCTCAAGAACGGGAGGGCACCAGATCACTGTGCCAGTTACCCTCCCAAATCTCTAATTAATGTTGACAGTAAAATATTAGCCACAACATTAACTACCAGATAAGAGAGAGTACTCCCGAGGCTTGCACATCCCAATCAAGTGGGTTTCATTAAAAAGAGACTCGCTACCAATGATACCAGACAATTGCAACAGTTTCTTAAACTAGCACTAAAATAAAGATGACTCACTTATCTTTGTACTGCTATAAATAGTGATTTGTCTCTATTCCCTCCATTTCATTCCCTCCCACCATCCTTCAATCAGATGTAAAACTTTCTTTTTCTGCTATGAGAGGAGGGAGAGGAAGAAAAACGTCACCAAAAGCTCAACAACTCTGTATTTAGGCTAAGTCACTCTGCAACATCGCAGCTTACGAGTTCCAAATATAGATGTACCCATCAGCTCCTCCAAGCAGCAGCATGGCCTATACTTTCTTCAGCCCCAGAGGCACACCAAAAGCTGTACTTGTGAGAGAGAAACTCAGTGGCCAAAAATGCAGTGAAAGCTTAGTTCTTCCCATAGCTTCCAAACAATCGGTTTTACTTCAGTTACCTGCACTGCAGTGCACAGCGTCAGTATATTTACAGTACTGTTTACATTAATACCTGATCCAACAATTACCCTGCAGATACAGTAGATTAATTTCAGGGATAACAAAGGAGAACACTGTTTTGCAGCAATGTAATGTTAAAAAGCAAAGCGCTTCCTTGCTCTGAGAATGTTTTTGCAATAAAAGTCACGGTTTTAGTTTGTGATATCCTGGTAGGACACGTGCATCATTATAAAAATAACACAAACACCTTCCACAGACTCCCAAGTCCAGAGTAACCCAAGTCCCAGTCACACATCATCATAGTAAACTTCAGGTAGGCTCAGAGAAGCAAAACGTCTCCCAAGACACTCTACTCCCACCAAAACTTCCAAGTTTTTGCTCTTTCCTCCATAACTTGCCAGTCTCTTCACCCACAGTATGTCTTTTTTAGGGCATTACAGATACAATTGTATTTAAATAAAGCAAGCACAGCATCTTCATCTAAATGTTAAGGAAATATTTATCAGCACAAAGGCAGCCTCACCCTGTACAGCGTTTACAATGGTTTTTATCTTCAGGCTACATCAGGATTTTCTGTGAAATGGTATTTGGAATGACTTGTGAATCACTGCCAAATGTGGTTGCACCAACCATACTGCAAAGCTTTGCACAGCAGTAATCATGGGGTATTTCTGACACTGGGAGCAATTGGTACAGAAGAGCAGTAAAAAAAAGATGGTCTGTTCTTTTCTCACTTAATCCCTTCTGTTGAAGCACTCTTAAAATCAGAATAAAATATGAACTAAGATAACAGATGCCCTTAATGAGGCCCTCTGTTACTCTACTAGAGTATCTCTGAAAAAATAAAATATATAGATGCTGTTTCAGCAACTAAGACAATAGAATTACAGAGAGCAGAAAGTTTGTGATTCTTTGGGGCAGAGGGTTATCGTCAGACAGGAAGGAATAGTTGGTGTGCTTGGAGGCAATGATACAAGTTGCAGAATACTGAGGTATCATCTGTCTCCACTTCTCAGCATGCTTCTCTTGATACCAAATCCCACTCCCCTCCTTAAAACCAGAGGTAAATAAATGAATAACTCTGTACCTGAATAGATTAAAAACATGCAAAAGCAATTTCCACTTTATGAGAAAAACTGCATGTAAAGCGATTTTAATGCAGAAAAGTGCCGCTCCTTGTTTAAGAGAAACATCATCAGTCCATCTGATAATTGCACTTAGCTCTTCTTCAAATGTTTAAATGCTGAGGACTGGATAAGTTTCATTTAGAAAAGAAATCTGATAAAAAAGTGCAAAATCAATCTCATATGCTTTTAATTCTACAAACCAAAACAAATAAATAAATCACCCTAAAGACTCTAAAAGATATGTCCAAATCCTATTAAAGTCCTTTTAGACTCAAAAATCTTCATATTAATAGCATTTTGGCAGCTGTGTATGATCCACAGAACATTTACGGCAGCTGCCACTCGTGGTACACAGCTACAAAGTGGCACTTCTGATTATCCTAGTCTAAATGGCATTTGAACATGCTGAATGCTACCTGAGCACTAGTAACCCTCATCTCCAATTTTTCATAAGATTATGCACAAATGCAGTGGTGATATGCACAACTTTGCAAAGTTCAAAATTTTTTATTTGTCAGCAAATATTATTTGGCATTTGCTCATTGCTCTAGGAAAAAGGCCCAGCAACAAGTAGTCTTAATGTAAGAAATAAAGCTTTGTACTCAATATTTCCTAGGAACAGAATATTAAATCTAAAGTCACTTTATAGATCTTCTTTAAGATAGATGTTTATTGTCCTCAAAAGGAATTAATGACTGTATTGAAGAGGAAACCATTACAAAGTGGTTTGTAATTCAACTGGAGAAACTTTATACACTAATTATTGAACAATTAAAATGCACAGATTTCTAGTAGACCATCACCTTTTAATATCATTAAACTTCTCTATGTATCTTTACATGGTCAGATCTCATTTTGACCCAAGGCCCAATCTGAACTAGCCTCAGCTGCCTCTCTTTACAAGCATGTTATTTGTAAATATTGCATATGTTCCTATATTCCTTAAAAACAAGATATGATAGACTGTTCAGAGGTTCGGGAACTGGTTGCTAGGGATTTACAGATAACAGTAAAATGCAAAGACTCATTTTAAAATTCAGTACAGAGTGCAATGATTTTTAGTTCAAAATTGCCATCAACAATTATCACTTATTTAAATAAAACAAAAGAGGAGAGTCTCAAGAGAGTTGTGTGCATGTCACTCCTACCTTGACAAAAGAAACATATTTTTAATCTTCTTACATCACATATCACAGGAGGTCTCTAGTTACTTCAGTAGAGTAGGAGAGAAAAGGGGGAAGTTGTACATTTTCAGGCACTAACAATTTAAAATTAAGACAAGAACAAATATTGTTAATAAAAGCAAAAGACAGTGAGGAAAGCAACTCAGCTTGTGGAATAACAATATTGTTAAATAGAGATGGTTGTTTTCTGAACACAGTGATTTTATAAAATGTACAGTAAAGCTTTTATATGTAAATTACCCAAACTCAGAAACCTTTCACTTCAAATTGAATTGAGAATAGCTTGAAGAACACTTTAGTGAAAACGTGCTTAAAATGAACAAAATCAAGAACAACTAAGGCGCACACACACTGTTTCACTGGAAAAAAAAACCCTGTCAATAAGTATTTGATTGATGTACTGCTAACAAAAAAAGGATAAAAAATTCTCTTCAAATATATTTAGATAGCCTCTTAATACATGCATGTATTTTTTTCTTTTTCATAGGTACTGATTATATTTGTTAAACTATGTGTGTTGCCACCACATACATCACTATGTTACATGAAAGACTAAAACTGCTACAATGGAGCTACATTATACAAATAATGACATTATCACATTTAAAAGCTCCCTTTGCTAACATACTACCACAATGCAATTTCCCCTCAGCTTTTGAACTAAAATTCATACGATTCCATTATTGTATTTCTAATTTACCAACATCCCTTAAAATAATCCAGTCATCTATGATGGTCAAACTTGAACAACTGTTCTGTACCAAACCATCATGCTGGATGCTCCATGAAGGGACTGTAGGCTGGAAACTGTGCTTAAAAACCTCACATGGATTTTAAAAGAAGTTATATAGGAAAGAATTGCAGTACCTGCTGTTTTCATCAGTTTGTGAGGACAGCAGGCAAATTGAGGTAGTACCAATAAGAGAGACTGATCCTGGTGGACTTTTTAAGCTCAATAGTGATCTTCCTCACATCAGCTAAGAATAAGGCTTGCAAAACCAATTCTAACTAAAAATATTAACAAATCAACATTAAAAATAAATTGGGGGCCAAGTAAACTCTAAGTGCAATGCACAACTCCCTTAGCCTGAAATCTGAGCAGCTTTGAGCTGGACAGTCTGCACATGTATGTGAGAATATAAAGAAGAATACCAACAATGCTCCCTTGTTTATCTCTCTCAACGTGTACTTACAACACACAAATGAATATGGCATACTGAACAACATCTGCACAATGACATCATTGTTTACAAATTGGAAACACAAGTACCAAAACCAATAATATCGAGGGCATTCATAGAAAAGACAAACTAAATTGAATGGTTCATATTTTCGCTATAAATATATGCGGAGACAAAATAAAAGCTGTATTTCAAATCACCTTCTGTAAAGTGAAAAATGTTTGCAGTCTAGCAGTTTTATATCATTGTGCCTTCACAAGAAAAAATGTCATTATATTAACATTTATAATCTCCTGGCCATTAAAGCACTCGCAGTGAAAGTGTAGCTAAAACATATAGCATTTTTATATTAGAGATAAGGCAACTTAGTGTGACTGAAAAATAAAGAGTGTAGTTCACTCTTTCAAGTTATGAAGCATGTATGCTCAAATGCATTATATGACTATCTTACTAGGCATTAGCTGAGGATATAATACGGAAGATAGCCAGAGATTTAATTTCCACAGATGACGTATTGTACCCAAAAGAGTTAAACAAGGAAATAATATGCAAATGTTGAAAATGGTTTATGTAGTTTTTTTTAAATGATCCTGTTAACTGAGGTAGGAGTCTGGTTCCACCTGGGCCAGGTTTCTGTAAGTACTGACACCTGTGAAAAGCTGACGGGTTGCACTTTAACATTACTCTGTGAAGTTCTCTTTTAACTTTAAAAGGACTTACTGAATGTTGCCCAAGACTTTTATTAAAAGCTAATTCAAGATTTTAAAAAGGTGTTCATTCTAAGATTTGATCATCTTTTTTTTAATTTCCATTTCTTGTGACCAAGATGGGTACGGCAGACCGAGTGCCTTCTTGCGATTCTTGTGTGTGTTTGCTCACGCAGCCACCCCGCACAGCCCCATCCAGCCTTCTCTCCTGCATCTCCCAACCAACGGAGTGAAAACGATACCCACTGCTTCCTTTCAGCCCATGTGTAATGGCTTTAGGGGCCTCATCATCCTCCAGGCTCACATGGCATAGCCATCACATATTAAATTTCAGCCTTTGCCCTTGTCCCAGAGAGCGTAAATTTTTGGAAAGAAATGTTATGTGACATAATTCATTTGAGCTCTGCTTGGCTTCCTTGTGCTTAGCCCGTTTAGCTTTATTGGAAAAGCAGAACTCGGTGTTTTATTCCTTTTATGCTTACTCCCCAAACTTCACAGGTATCTTTATGGCCTCCGATGCTTAATTCAGAGTTCATGTGATGACTCAAAGTCTTCCAGACTCAGTATTACCCCAAATCATGAGGAAAATTTAGCGGCCTGGGTGAAAGACCTATTCACCCGCATTTGCCACAAAGATTGACGATAATGAAAAGCCCAAACCAAAAACCAACCTGGTGATATTTCCTCAGTTATCAAAGAAAACTGCTCACCTGGGGTGAGTGAATGAGTAGAACTTTGAAAGATGGTATTATTATAATTATAAGCCAGAAACTAAAATGTTATTATACCCCTTGTTAACTGATATTTCAACTGCTAATACTGAACTCCATCTAACTTGTCTGAACGCTTTTGCACTGTCTCTTCCTCTCTATTGCTAAATGTGTGTACAATACCATGAAGGAGACTTAGGTATATTGCAAAGGTTATATTTTAAGAGGATATGGGATGGATGCATTTGACTTTTTAAATCTTTCTCACTCTACTTCAGAAAAGGAATCAGAAATGTGTGTGGTTTTGCTGCACTGTATCTTTTGGTGAAAGCAGATGGATATTTTTAGCATGAAAAATGACTTATAAATTTTTGAACATTTATGAAAAGCAATACTGTGTAACATTTCAGGAAATATAACCCACCAGAAATCTTTTCATGTTTATATCTAAAAAATTAATATTTTTTCCCCTTGAGTAAAATGATATATCTAATGACAGGAGACTTAAATGCTAAAAGCACTCTCAATATTTTCAGTCGTTCTTCTATATGCTTGTGTGTATTTCACTTGTATTAGTGGCAAACATGCTGTCCAACTTGCTAATAAAAAAACTTTGAGTTAACATTTAGCTTGATTTTTTTTTTTGCTCAACATAGTGAGACACAGGCATTTACAAACAGGAATGAGGCCTTACTGTTGGTCTTTTCCTGTTACAAAGGCCAAACCTTTTAGACAAAAGCGTATCTGAGAGAGGCAGACCCTTGCAATTCACAGGTTCCCAGCTCCCTTAAAGCACCTCCACCCATGACCTGCCTTTCCCTTTAGTGATGGTTGACACCATGGAGGCAGAAACGTATCCGGATTCCTCAGTTCCTCTTGAGCAAATGCTGTATTTATTTATTTTATTGCCTAAAAGAAATGGCATTCTGTTTCACCTTCATTCTACATGACTGTCTCAGGCTTGCCTGAGTCAGTACCACTGACTAACATAACTCCTCTTTCCTCTCGTTCTCACACTAACTTGCCACATCTTACCCATAGTTTTTGCTCCAGGTCTCATTATAGTTACTGCTACTACTGAAGAATTTAGGAGGTTAAATCATGAAGCAGGGCCTCAGCGTGCTAGCAGAGCCCCACACTGACAAAAAATGGTGAGTGCTCCAGAACACCCCCAAATGCAGTTGTTACCAGTGTATTTTCTGTTCTTCCTATGATTGGAATATACACAGATTTAAAACACAAATGTATTTATAAGAGTTATAGTATCTCCGTACCTTTCTGCATGAAAAAACAGATTAGATAACAAATACAGAGGCTGTAAAAAACATGTTAATTCAGTCTCTGTTTATCAATGCTACCTCTGATAACACAAGAAAACAAAAATATTTGGGATACCTAAGCAGAAAAAAAGTCTGTTTTTTCCCTGAAAATAACCCAAACAAAAACATAATTAAAAATGTGACCAAACCAATAAGCAGCAACACTGCAGTCATTTCACTATACAGATTAAAAGACCCAAAAAAGGGACAACGCCGCCTTTCACCTGTGACACAGCCACAGAGGCTCAGCACCCACCAGTACGCACATAAAAGTGACGAGCGAGTTGTTGTAATGAAGAGCAGAGGTATACAGCCTTTATCAGATGAGAGGGGATTTGTCAGAGATTAATAGAATTCCATTGTAATATCCATATCTCACAAAGGCATACTCTGACAGGGTCCAATTACTTTCAACAAGCTGGGCCTGCTACATGGACCCTCTGAACCGGAATGGCCCTCCAATCTGTATGCTTTCGTTCAGACAGATAACACCAACGTGTTTCTCTCTGTGATCACTGCCTAACTTAAATGAGTTAATCTCGTTTTCCAGATGAATTGTTATTTTGTCTCCCGCAGGCTGTGATTACCGGATAAAAGTATTGTGTTAACAGGAGGGCCAGGGTCTTTTCAGCAGCGGATTCCACATTCAGATAACCAGCCAGAGAGGGCTTTTTCTTGCTTGCTTGCTTCCTTTTTTTTTCTTTTTTTCTAATGTGAAGTAAGAGAGTGGCACTAACAGGAGAAAACTGTGAAATGACACAGAGATAAACCTTCCCAAATAATTACGTAACTTCATAAGAGGTCAAAGGGGTAGTTTATCTTCATATTTCAAAAAAGCGTCCCGGTGAACCAATCACATTTACAGCCTACCTCTACATATTTTAAGATGTTATTTGCCTTTCAGTTCATGCCTGCCCTTTCTTTCTCTAATGGCCTTTGTTTCTTAAGCTATTATAATGTGTTTGAGGAGTTCACAAGGGAGGCTATCAGAATATAAATATTTGGAAGCACTGAAACATATCTGGGCAGTATCAGAAAACAGGAGGAAGAAAACAAGCCCGTGATTTCACAAACAGTTCTCTTAAACTGATGAAGCAAGAGCCATATGGTGAGAGTTATAGTCTACAGCACATTTTTCTGAGATAATGTATTTTCTCAATGACAGCAGTGAGATTCTTCATTTCCTTTTCTCAATAAAATGTTAAAAAGAAAAAGCCCCACTCTAATGTTAATTCTTAAAAACTGCACCTTTGGGGGGTTAACGTAGGAGAAGCACAGACGCGAACAGCCAGTTGTGCCTTGACCACCAGGAAAATCCCTTCAGGGTCAAGAATGACTCACACATAGATCCCATCTAGGCAAATTCAAACCCACCAACAGTAGCGGAACTGCACCGACTTACGTCAAGTCTGCGTTTCATGCATTTTCATCCCTATAGAAAAAACATGAAACTATTATGTTATTTTAGTATCTGGCGCCAAAAGGTAAATAAAATTTGATCTCTGAATGCCATAGATTTCTCCAGTGGCTCTCCCAGTATGTAGATCCAAGTTACTCCTGAGGTGGGTTATGTCAACTATTCGGAAACAAGATGCAACATCCGATCGTTGGCAATGTATCAAACACTGCCCATGAAATGCAGTCGATAAGCTTATGAAAGCTTCCTGACAGAAAGCCACAACTTTTGACTCCAAAAATCCAATGTCTTCAACAAAATATGAATGAATATCGGTACATGATGTGCATCTGAAGCACATGGCGGCTCTATCCTACCCTGTGGCACAGGTCTGCGGCACAGCAGACCCTGCAAGTCCTGGGTCCCCAGTTTTGCAGAGCTGGGGACCTAGCGAAGCACATCACAGCTTCCTTTACGCTCCTGTGCCCACATTTCCTTCCGCAGGAAAGGAGAGGCCGTGACTGAAGTGAAAAGCAAATCTGAGGAATATCAGTCTCTACACAAATATTTGGGCTCCGTTTTTCTTAGGCAAAGAATAACTGACATGAGTAGATACGAAAATCATTCATAGGTAGTCAAGTAAATTAATGAAAAGATAACACGTTTTGGAGTTTCTATATTACAGAGTTGAAATATTTCTGTATCTCATAATGAAGTGAAAAGTCTGTGCAGCTGGAACCACAGTCCATGTCACTGACGTCCATTTTGATCAAGTTGGCAGTATTCTCGTTTCCGGCCAGAGGCAGTAAGTTCAACCTCTATACTGGGAACTAAGTTCAGAATCTGTCATTTAAAGATCCCTGGTATTTTTCTAAATGGGTAGATGATAACCTAATGGTTCACATTCTCTTATGAAAAACAAGCTTTAGGATTATGCATTACGTACAAGAGAATGCAAAATGTCCATACAGCGTAAGCAAACAGTCAATCAAGTATTTAGGGTGTAAAACCGATGTTATAGTAAAAACATGTCTTCGCTCAAGAAGGTGAATAGGAAAGATCATTTTTACACAGTAGGAGTCTCCCTCAGGTACACAAGGAACCGCATTGTTTGCTGGGCTACAAAAAGACATATTCCAGTCGTCTTCTCCACCCAGCCCTGCATTTTATTCTGCTTAGCAGGAGACAAGTGATGCAGCTAGGAGAGTGTGAAGTGCTCCTATGCATCATCATAAACAAGATAAGCAGAATTATTTCCTAAATTACAAGCATCTACACCTACAACAAATCACCGAGAGGAGCGGGGGACGCTGTGGGCGCAGTATGGGCACAAAGACGTGTGCTTTTAGCGGCTCTTATCAATGCTGCTGCCGCTGTAGGAGCAGGAAGCTGGCGTGACTTTGCCTTGTCTTTGTCTGAAGAAAGAAGGAACAGTATTTTTCTGTCCTTTTTTACAAGTGTTTTGATTGCGTTGCTTCTCTCGACTTAGTCTAGGAAAGGGTAGGCCTCAGCAGAGATCTCGGAGGCTATAGGTTCCCTGAGGTATATCCTCAGTAGGAGGATTTTTTTTCCCTTTTTCTTGCTTAATTAACAGATCAGATGTGGGAATAATTATGAATACACATCAGGCAGCGTCATTTAGAGACTGGTCACTTTGACTAACCTGTGATGAGTCAATACACAGCCACACAAGGAATTAAGCTCCCAGCACAGCTGTAACCAGGACTGCTCACATCCTGGCTCCATTTTTTGTGCAGGACACAGCCCTGACATTCTGCTTGTTATATGGAAATGCAGAGTTACCAGTGAATAGTCCTGTTTCAGATCTCAATGGAAGCGAATACTGGTCCTCTGCACAGTAACAGTCTTTTCCCAAACAAAGCCAACACTGGTATAGCAGAAATGATGCTAGTAAGAAGTGATGTGAATTGGTAACAAAGAAGCTTGATCAGCGTGATGGAGACAGACAGTCACAGACACAAATTAAATCTCAGACGCAAATTAATTTCTCATTCATTTTTCTGTACACCAGTGCTACAACACACTTTGTAAAAGTTGCATTGAAGGTAGCAGCTGGAAATTATATTGTTTCAAGAGCTGAAAATATTCTCTGTGGTAAAATTTTAAACCCATGAACTTTTCCTTTCTTTCCTTTTTTAAAATAGTGCATCAAAATGTATGCAGAGCAGATCTATGAATTGCTACATGGTTTTATTTTTTAAATTGCCAGTCTTTTTTATTCGGTGGTCTTATAAACATAAAATTGATAAAACTTGCTTTCTAAGCGAGCTTGCATCTCTCCTTTTTTGAAATCTTCCTAAACATGCAAGCACTCCATAAAAAAGTAACTGGTGCTTGCAGAAGCAATGCAGTTCACAAATGAAGCAGTATAATGTCAATGGTTTGAAATTGTTCAGTCTCAGTTGTTTTCCAAGTCAATGCACTGGCAGTCTTGCCTGAATGCAACTAGTCAATAGAGGGAAAATAAATAGAGCATTTCCAGAATTCACCCATCAGCACTGAAAAGTGTCTGCTTACTATTACACAGTTTTAACATGTCATAATCGTTTTTCACAGTATAGAAACCCTCCTTATACCTTGGGCAAAGAATGAATGACTATTTTAGCACCCTATACGTATCTTCTAACAGAAATTCCAAGTAAACTCTATTGATTATAGTATTGTAAGTGGTATGCGTTATTAAAGTAGAATCTGAATCCTTTAGCCTATTTTTAATGCTACATTATGAACGAAAATTTCCAATTTGGGTATCTAAAAGCAGAGACTTCTGTATTTGGACTTCTGAAGAGTCTCATTTAACATTTCTGTAAGTATTTGTACATTGAAAGAGCTCCCTGTAATTTCAGCTAGAGTTGAACACCACAATTTACACACAGTATTATTCCCATAAAGAATCCTATTGACTATTAAGTTGGACGGGTTTTGCTCGCATAGGTAAAAGCTTTAGTGCCACAGCTATATGACTCTAAACGCCCATACATTAAGCAGCAGAGAGATACAACTGTCCCCTATCTTTCTATCTTTTATTTCTCCCATGCCTCTATGACAAGTGCTATGTCAAATAGCACCACTAGGCTGAATGCTACACAAAGAAAGACGGGAAGCAGGCAGGACAGCTACATTGCTACACTTTTCTCTGGAAAAAAAAGGTTATGCCTGCCTCTCCAAGCATCTAGATGCTAAATTGCATCTAAGGTGCTATGCTTACTTAGATAAGGTCCTTGCAATGCCACATAATTACAGAAAGAATCTGCCACAGTCTGAAAAATAAGAAGTATGTCTTTTCCAATCCCCTGCCTTGTTATCTGTCACCTGGATGAAAATCATGTAAAAAAAAAAATAAAGAGGGGAAAAAAATTCCCCTTCAGACCCAAGAACACACTAACGCCCATGGATATAAACGTTACAATAAAAGAGCAGGACGACTACTAGCAGAGCTTTTATAGCTTAACAGTATTTTGACAACAAATGTTCATATTTCATTTGAAATTTATGAAACCTTTGTGCCTGTAATCCCATGAGCAGCTACATGGTAAATGAAAGTAGCAGGCAGTCTAGATTAATAATATTTTGCTTCATACTGGAAGAGCGTTCTAAGGAAAAGAAATCTTGCTTTATCTGCTCTCCCACTTTCTTTTTTTTTTACAGTCTCTGTATTGGAACAGATTCAGAGCTCTAAAACCTGCTTGCAAATATTCACAGATGCCTTATTAATTTATGAGAAACTGAAGGACCCATCACAAGGTATAAGCAAGCAATTTAGGAATAACAAGTAGAGGGGTATGATACATGGCAAAATACCGCAGCTCCTACTGTTAGAGAGCTACCAGTGGTTTAAATCAAGTTCAAGGGGAATACCTGGAGTAAGCTCCTGTAGTTCATATTCTAATAAAAAATTGGTATGAAAAAAACAGTTGCCCTATGAATCATAACCTTTGCTTTCACATTTTCGCAGTTTAGACATACACGTATGCTAAAAGCTCAAGTGTGGCTTCTTGCACTTAAATGTCTAAGTGTATAAGTGTCTTTTTCAACAGCTCTATTTATCTTCAAGCATATCCAACACAAAGTGTTGGGGTTTTTTACTTTTTCTAAAGTAGTCTCTTAGTGCAAGCTGTCATGGCAAATACGATGTGGGCCAGTTATGTGCCTAGAAAGTAGATCTTTATTTTTATTAAAATTTTCATACCTGTTTTGAACTCTCGTGTGGACTTATTTCACATGCACAAGGTATATTAGGCTGGTAAGATCATACTCTGATTTCTTGCTTTGTTCCAAAGCACAAGTCACATGAAATGTAAGAGAGAAAAAAGAAGGTAACTTATTTCAAGCAGCCATTGGAGATACATTTTTAAAAAATAGTTATTAAAAATGGGCCTTTTGTCCCCTTTTCATGAAAAATACAGCTTTTGTTCAGCTATTCTTAATTTCAAGTATTTCTGTGGCTTTTCATTTTCTGAGTTTTATGTCAAAACTTAACACTTTAGCCTTTGAAAAACAGTATCTCTGAAAAACAAATACTGAATTTGCCATTAAATAAGATATACAAAAATTCATAGGTACTTGATCTGTAAGATATTGCAGTAAAGAAAGTACTTGCTAAAGAAACAAGCATTTAGGTCAAAACCATCATTCACTGGTGGGAGAAAGGCTGGGAAAACATTGGGTGAAGCAGACACAACTGGGGAAAGTGAATGACAGAATGGAGAAAGAGCAATATAGTAGCGAAGTTAAAAATAGTGTCTAGGCAAACTGTTTTACTCACACAGTAAAATCTGTGAAACAGGGCATTAGACGGCTCTAAGAAAACCACACAGGAGATACACAAAAGTAAAGGGAGATACCGGAGAACAGTGTTATTATGGATGCCCTGTCACTAAGGGACTCTAATATTTCCAAACTACTAAAAAATGAAATTACAAAGGAATTGAGATGTGTGATTAGGGTACCACATCTCTGAAAATAATAAAAAATATCCCTTGTTATCTGTGACACACAAACAAGTAATTTCTTTGACTGAAAGTGGTTCCAGAAAGATATCCTCAGCCTAAAGGTCCAAGACTTGCCATCTGGAGCAAACCACTGGTCAACATTTTGACAGTGATGAAAGGAAAATATAAGAAGTGCTTATGGAATATATTGCTAAAAGAGAAGCTTCTCTTTAATTCAGAGTTGACTTATAGTTTGATATATGTAAGAGTGCTTTAAAACCTTTTTTCTTTCTTTTATTTATTTAAGAACCATCTTAAATGGTCATCATCATTTTTTGAGTCATCTTCCGTGACTGGTTTTGACATACAACTCCATGGACTCATTGGCTGCTAAGGGAAAAATCACTTCCTTTATCTTTTTCTTCCTTTCTAAGAAAAGGTGAGTGGAACAGGAAAAAAAAATGCTGTCCCCCCTACATAAAGAAATGGTGAGGTATTCCCCTCTTCTTCTTCAATTACTGACCCATCAACTATTAGATTTCTTTTTTCCTTTCCTTTGACTATGTAAAGAATACCGTGTTCAATATGACACATCGGAGAACATATATCTAAGGCTTTAAAATACTTTTATAATACTGCATGTTTTCTCTTTTATTATGGAAATATAGATTGTAGTTAAGCTTAACAGATTTTAATTTAAATCAAGACTACAAATAATGCTTTTTTCCCAAAATAATGCACTCTCAGCATATTCATGTGGGTATCTAGTAACACCAGCTTCTGCTACTGGGAAGAGGAAGATCGGGTCACCAGAATGGAGACTACAAGCATCAACTATTATTGCATCTGAGTGTCTCAAAGCTAAATTTGTAACCTTCTGTTAATTTAAAATGCCTGTTTCAGTCAGTTGCCTAATCCAAATCTGAAAGGCATTTTTTCAACCCCTTAGCACACTGTGTAGCTTCTGGGGAAACAAGCCCTGCTCGGTGTAGACCTCCTACCGTGGGCAGGGTCTGCCATCACACTGATGTTTGCCTTTCAAAGAGCATGTCACTTTAAGAAAGATGATTTAGTGGTTCATTGAAGAAAAGAAAAAAATCCACCAAACTTACAGTCCTGTGTTTTCACTTATGTACTGCAATTAATATTTACCACCAAAACAGAATATGAGAGTTATGTTGTTTGAGTTCTTTCTTCATAAATACACTTTGGATTGTCAAATATATTAGCAACCAAAGGAAGTCTTCCATCAGCATCTGTGCTGAGTGGATTCAATAACAGTCTAACCAATTTACTATAAAACTTTTATAGAAGCATTATATACTTGCATCAGGTTCACAGTTTTATTAATTTACACAGATTTTATGGTTTCTTGAAGTTCTTACATCTGAAAGAATGAACTGATACTTGAAGAAAGCTGAGTCTAGTGAGAAAATGATCTGCTTAAATACCATTCAGTCTCATAAAAGAGTAACTATACAGTAGTTATACCACCATCTACATTTCCATATTTATAAAAATTGATGTAGGTATAATTGGTTAATAACTTCTGCTCCTTCTAATGCACAATAAAATAAGTTTTACTGATCAGCTTTGCGGTTTAACTGCTAATTTGGAGGGGAAGAGGGGGGTCTTGAAGGAGAGCAGGGTAAAGGGAGGTTTAGGGGATTTTTTTGCTTTCTAAAGAGAAAGGTCCAGGAAGTAATTGTTCCTCCGAGTTCACTTTCAGGATGCTCCAGAGCAATAAATTAAAGACAGGAGTTTTCTTCCTTTCCAAAATAGGACTAAAACATTAACATATTTTAACATTAATATATTTCATGAAGTGATACTCAATCAGAAAACGTTGGCTTTGTTTCTGTGTCCTGTATTGGCAGCCAGCTAAGTCCAAGAACAAACTTTAAACTTCTACACTAAGGTTTGGCCTGAAAATCAGATAATGCTTAATGAAGTATACACTGTACTAGATTATATTGTTTATGATACCAGAAACTATACAATTATTGAGTAGCTATGCACCTATCCAGAGCCTAAAAACCAACTCCGTTATTTGTACTTACATAATAATTCCGTGATAGAACATCTCCTGTAACCATTACCCCACAAATAGGCACAGCTTACGTAACAGTATAATCACATAAGAACAGAATAAGACACGAGAGTAGGGTGGAATAAAAACTTGCTCGAAGTTGAGCGGATTGTTGCCTACGGGCAAAGCGAATGGGTTTGCTAAGTACGAGGTAACCGCCTCAGCCTCCCGGGCCTGCGGAGTATCGAGCACATCACTTCAGGGTCTGAGCAGTGTGACAAAATGAACGTGCACTCACATCCTGCACCACGTAGACGAGCCCTGCCAAGCACATTATTTACAGTGTGTGTATATAGAGAGAGTGAGAGAGTATATACATAGTATATAGAAGTATATATA
This sequence comes from Phoenicopterus ruber ruber, assembly GCA_009819775.1. Classification (NCBI taxonomy): domain Eukaryota; kingdom Metazoa; phylum Chordata; class Aves; order Phoenicopteriformes; family Phoenicopteridae; genus Phoenicopterus; species Phoenicopterus ruber. The sequence continues at coordinate 17,127,760 of CM020227.1, read as the reverse complement.
GAGAAGTGTACACATATAGTGTATAGAAGTATATGTATAGTATATAGAAGTGTATATATACACGCTATATACACTACTTCTATGTATATATAGAAGTGTCTATACATCCAGAAAAGCGTGTGTGTGTATATATACACAGAAGTGTGTGTGTGTATATGTATACACACACACACATATACATATACTTCTGGGTAAAGGAATGGCAGAGAGAATTTTTCAGTGGAATCGATCTGAACTGGAAGCAAGTCCCCGGGCTAAGACTGAGCCATCAAATCCTCTTTGCGGCTCTTAGCGAGGGGCTGCCCTGCACCCTGGCATCAAGAGGAGTTGGTTACTCTGACCAAGCACATGGCAAACACACCTTGAAGACACACGGACACTCCCATATAGGTTTAATTTCATGTTTGCTTAAAGTCTTTTGAGCTAAGTAAATGGATTGAAGCCAGAACATTTGCTAGTTTGTGTATTTTCAGTTAAACAAAAAAACTGTAAATAAACTGGTAATGACAGGGGACTGAGTGTGCTTAACCTGGGCCTGCTCTGAACCTTTTTTCCCAGCTGCTTAAGCTTTGGTATTACCCCGAGAAACAAACAAAAACTTTTAGCAAGCAAACAGTGTTCAGTGGCTCTTACGGCAGTTCCAGAAAACCAGCTCCAAGAAAGAAGCTGTCATGATTTTGAAGTATCTTTGTTCCAGATGCTGTTTTTACCATTTTCGTAACATCATGTTTTTACTAATACTTAGATACACACAACTTCAAAAATAAAGCTACAGTAAATTACAAAGCCAAGTCCAAGCAATTTTGTTAGGTTAATTTTCCTCATATTTTCTCCACACTCAAATAAGCTGAATCAAACTCAGCTGATATAATATCAGAGCAGTATCTTCAAAGATATATTTCCTAAATAAGATAATAGCCAGTGCATACTGTATCTGCAAGCAGTAAGAGATCCGTAATGCATGCTTTAAGGAGAGAAGGGCATGTAAAGATTGATAAAACTCAGGGTACCTAATCTCAAATATACAGAACAAAAGGAGAGTCTTCTCCAAGACACGCACAGACAAGAGTGGACAAGTGAAGGAAGTCAATAAGAAGTTTTACAGTAATATCAAATAGATCCTAATTTCTGTAATGCATATGACTTCACTTGCGTGAATCCTCTGTGTGTTTTAAGATCAGAGTTTTTAAAGGGTTCAGTTGGATATTCCCTCTACCTTTCACCCCAGTGATCTCAGCCATAGCTCACCCGGGATTGTATTACAAGCTTTTCTTTTCTTAAACAAAAAATCTGCTCTGACTTAAGAATTGTATTTATAAAAAACAAGGAAGAAAGCCTTAATTATCATATTTAGTATGCTATATCATAAATCAAGACATAGTACTCTCATACAGTTCTAAATCACTTTGCCACCCACAAAGACCACATAAACCAGGAGTGTTGATCCACAGATAACAGTTACCCATCCAGAAGGCATTTATTGGATTCTCTCCCATTGTCCAACCTCATAAAGGTCAAATATAAACTTCCTAATAAAATGTAGAAACAAAAAACCAACTACAATTAGAGCACCCCAAAATCATAAAAATGTACCTACCTCTGAATACCTGTTCATTTAATTCCAACTACTTTAATTGTTTATAATACCTCAACTGAACAAGCGTTTTAACATATTTAGGAGTCGAAGGCTACAGTATCTCAGATTCCCAATCTGATCTCTCTTTTGCTATTTCTGAGCACAGCAACAAAACAGAAACCCAGATGAAATGCAGAACCTTTTTTGCTTTAAAAAAAACTAATAAACTTTATAAATACAGGTATTTCAGCTGTTCAGACTAAAGAGTATTTGCATTTCCTCGGCCAAGCACTGATAATGTTGAATAGAAACACAATTTCTATGAAAATATCACAAATGTAGAAGCTATACATTCATCCCCACTAATACCTTTTAGTTGTCTTTATGACATTAGTCCAGTTCTGCAACACATGGGAAAAAGGAATAGAGTCTCCTTTTTTTGTGTCTCTTTCCACAGGGAAGATGAAGATTGTTCTGTGCTTGGAGAGTAGTTTAGTACTAGTGGTAGTTTGCCCTTCCCCCATGTGTGTCTTTCCAAACCATACTAAAAGAAGTAAAAAGAAAGCTATGCTCAATTTTTCTCAGCGGAAGTGAAGGAGAGGATTATAAATTGTTCTGAAAGCTCTGTTGACTTTAAAATGGTATCAGATTTTCATAGAATCATAGAATAGTTTGGGTTGGAAGGGACCTTTAAAGGTCATCTAGTCCAACCCCCCTGCAATGAACAGGGACATCCTCAACTAGATCAGGTTGCCCAGAGCCCCGTCCAGCCTGACCTTGAACGTTTCCAGGGATGGGGCTTCTACCACCTCTCTGGGCAACCTGTGCCAGGGCTTCACCACCCTCATGGTGAAAAATTTCTTCCTTATATCTAGTCTAAATCTCCCCTCTTTCAGTTTAAAACCATTCCCCCTTGTCCTATCGCAACAGGCCCTGCTAAAAAGTTTGTCCCCATCTTTCTTATAGGCCCCCTTTAGGTACTGGAAGGCTGCTAGAAGGTCTCCCTGGAGCCTTCTCTTCTCCAGGCTGAACCACCCCAACTCTCTCAGCCTGTCTTCAGAGGAGAGGTGCTCCAGCCCTGTGATCATTTTTGTGGCCCTCTTTTACATCTGAGAACTGCCTTCTCTGCTAATTGGTGATTTGTCCCAAAGTTTCATGTTTCCTCAGCTATCATCCTCTGTTACTCATACTCTTTCCTATCCCTCATACTCGACCATTTTCTGGTCTCTCTACCCCCAATTTCTTCATGTATCTAACAAATTACCTCCTTCCCTATTTCCCCTGGATACTACCATGGGAAGCTTAAACTAACAGAAAACCAGGATGAAACTAACTACAAGTGACCAGAGAAACGTTGTAACTTTTTATAAATTAAATCACGTTTAGTATGAGGGATTATGCTTAAATCTTTGGCATGATAATAATTATAATAATTCATATAGTGAAATAATTGCAAAAAATTAAGAACTTTAGTTAGTTTTAGGTAGTTTTTGATGGAAGTCTCCTTTATCATCCACATGTTTTGTAGTTAGAAATTTCAATTGCTGCCTTCAAGAACTTAAATAAGAAATCAAAGGCCAACAAGGAAAATAAAAACAGTCAGTTTAAATGATGTATCGACCAGGGAACCATAAGGTAAATTGAGATATATACACTTACGTTACAAGTAACTCATGGCAGTCATGACTTCTCTCTTCTCATATAGAATCAATACGTGGTTGTGCTTCTTCAAGAGAAGCCAAAGTAAAACATATCCTTTAGGAAAAGAGATCTTCTTACACACAGTATAAACAACTGAAGAACAAAGTAGATATTAATAAAATATATATAATAGTTATTTTCACCTTCAGTTAAGTTGTGCCCTATTTTATAGTGCTGAAATCGAAAAATCTTAAAATAACAACAAATCCCCAGGCATCTACTAACAAGGGTACTACAGAGATTTAGAGGCCTCTAGTGATTTCTGGAGTGCTAGTTTGTGTACCAGCATCAGACTGATGTTTCTGCATTGAAAACCTGCAGCCGATCATTCTCATATTATTTTGGTTTTGTTATGTGTTGTGGGGAGAGTATTATTTTCTATTGCATTAGCACTCCAAGAGCTCAGTCAAGATCAGGTTTCATTGTTCAGCACAACAAAAACATAGTCAGAGAGCAGCCCTCCAGCTCCTGCAAGTAGAGACTCCTATCGCTCACGTTCACTATTTCAGAGACCCAAACCCCACTACAATATCCGTGTCTGTGGTATACGGCAGGTAGCAACATGGATAAGCACAAGCTATGTGTGGGCACGGGCACCCAGAGTCCTATTTGCATGCACCCGGGTGGTAAACAAAGACACCGAGTTTTGACAGCAGATTTAGAGGTGTCTTTTTACTTATTTTTAGTTCAAGAATATTACGCATCGGTTAGAACAAATGAAACTTATGCATGGTGAAGCATTCCAGAATTTTCCTGTTTAGATCGTCTTGCCACACCTTTTCAAGATTACAAGTTGTTTCAAGTATTATCGTAGAGCAAAGATACATGAAAAAATTCAGCTGCTGTCTTCATCATACCAGCAGGCATGACATACTTTCCACGTGTAATCTAAAAACACAGTAACAACTCACCAAAGCTAATATGTAAAGGCATCTTGGCATGAACCCTGATCAAAATGCACCATTTAAAAACTGCAAGTCAGATAGGCAGGGCTTCTCAAGAGATACCATTTTTTTGCAGCCAAAATTCCTCCCCTCCCACACCCTTCCCTATAGAGTTCTCAGCAGAAAAGCAATTTACTCGAGTTACTAGATCCACAATGCTAAGAGCATTTTTTCTTCTCAAAGTCATTTAGAGTGATGGGTAAAGCAGACTAGGGTAAAAACAACAAAAAAAGAAGAATTACAGTGCTGAATTTTCACACAGATATAACTAAACCTTTTCACAGGACGGATTAGCGTGCCATTCCTCTGAGCCCTACGTTTTGCAGAGAAGCTGCACGCCTGGAACTGCGGCAGGGAAGTACACGGCTGGCACAAAGACGCCATCTATCCTCAGTGCACAAAAATTCTTGAAACAACCTGATAGCTCATAAAAAAGCAACAAAGGGGTCCAAACAGCAAAGGCCAGAATATTTAAGACATATGATTCATTTGGTATACTTGATCCCAAACATTGCTGTTATTCTTGAAGAAGAAGTCCCCAAGGAGAGAAGATTACGGAAACTTTCCTGGTGGCTAGGAGAAGAAATAAAGACGCTGGCATTCCCTATAAAGCAACCTGATCCTCAAAGTAGTTTTTAATAATCTTTCTAGAAATACTTTCTAAAACCAGCTACTTTTCCTGTCTCACAAAAATAAGAACAATTTTTAAAGATGTCGATTCAAACACATTTTTACAAGTTTGCACCTTGTTATTTTTTATCTTTCTTTACTCTTTGGAAATTCTGAATATGTGTTGCACTGTTTTCCCTGTATTTAACTAATCCACAAATGGATGATTTATAGTTTGTGGTTCAATACTACAAAAACATCTCAGTGCGAGCTCATCACTAAAAAGAGCTCAACTCTCTCTTTTCCTATATTCTACATCCTGCCTCAGGCTGAAGATCTGGGAAAAAAATTCAAGCACTGAAGTCTCTTACACTGTTGAACAATTTCCCTATGGTGGTAGTAAATGCCCCAGAGCATGAGTCATTTAGAACTTCTCCAGGAACAAACAAACAAAAAATATGTAACAATATACTCTAGGAAGTTATCTTAACCTCACAAGGGGTGGTTCGGCAAAATGCTCTAGTATGGCGTTTCCACCTATGATGCCTATGACAACAAGAAGAAAATAGAAAATATGACCAGTCATCATGTATTTTCCACCTGAAACATCCTTAAAAGCAAGAGGAGCAGATCGTAGGCAAACTGGGATGGGATTTTTCTTGCAGTGTTTTTTTACAGCAATTGAGTCAATAGTGGTGGTTGTTTCCCTTCCTCTCAGCTGTAAAAAGATATGTATCCTCTTGCAAACAGAGAAGATCAGATATTGGTTAAAGATGTGTACAGGGCGACAGAGGCAAAATCAGCCAGACTGGTAATAGCCGTCCTGTACAGGAAAGACATGGACTTGTTGGAGCGGGTCCAGAGGAGGGCCACAAAAATGGTCAGAGGGCTGGAGCACCGCTCCTCTGTGAGAGTTGTTCAGCCTGGAGAAAAGAAGGCTCCCAGGAGACCTTATTGCAGCCTTTCAGTACTTAAAGGGGGCCTATAAGAAAGATGGGGACAAAACTTCAGCAGATCCTGCTGCAATAGGACAAGGGGGAATGGTTTTGAACTAAAGGAGGGGAGATACAGGCTAGACATAAGGAAGAAGTTTTTCACAATGAGGGTGGTGAAGCCCTGGCACAGGTTGCCCAGAGAGGTGGTAGAAGCCCCATCCCTGGAAACGTTCAAGGTCAGGCTGGACGGGGATCTGAGCAACCTGATCTAGTTGAGGATGTCCCTGTTCATTGCAGGGGGGTTGGACTAGATGACCTTTAAAGGTCCCTTCCAACCCAAACTATTCTATGATTCCCTGCGAAGAGCTGTGAAGATACTGGCACAAAAATCTGCACTGCATATTGCTGCAGCATTAATTAAGCCTGACAACACCTCTGTGAAATACAATAGGTCTAACCACTAAACCAAATCATCCTTATAAACATCCGAATGTCAGCAAGTGAATTTATGTCAGATTTACTATTCAATCACAGAAAAAAAAAAAAAATCACGTATAGCTTCAAAAAAGCACTTTACATTAAGTAAAGTTCTCTCTTATATATTTTAATAGTAATAAAGAAATCAAAGGTATGACAGCCTTTTACAAGGATAACACCTCAGAACATTAGTAGATAAATCTTTGAAGAGGTAAGAAGTATTATCAGGATTTCCAATTGCAGAATCATACACTGTACTTGAGAATTCTCTGACACTATACATAAAATATTATAACTATTAATTCATAATGACAATCTAAATAATTAAAATAAACCAAAATCTCATTAATATCAAGATTTTTGATAGTTGGATGGGTTAGGTGGTAAGGCAAAATGTGCTTTATAGGACATTATGCCTTTAGGATCAGGTATCCCTAATAACACACACCGAGACAAACATAGACATATGTTCCAAAAGTAACTCCAGCTTGGTTCTTTATGACTTTAGCTTGAAGGATTTTATTTTCTGTATAATCTTTAAAGTGGAAGTGCAGTCACTAGCCGCTGGCTGCACTGTTTATCATAAAGTCAGCTCACTTAGGGCTGTCCAATTAAAATAAACTACAGCTGCAATGTATCACTATTTTTCTAAGTATCTGAAAATATTCCTGCAAAGCCCAACCTCCAAAAACAAAACATAAATGAAACGCAACAGTTCACTTGGCAACCATCTAGGAGAGGATGTTTTGACATTATTTTCATGTTATTAAATGCACATTTTCCACTTAAAAACAAGAAGCTCCTGTCACAAATGATTTATATTTTAGAATACTTCATATGACATAAGAAAGGCATATAATGGCTTGCTGCTGTAACCTTTTGAAACAAAATATCGGAATACAAACAATATATTTTTCCTTTGATAATTTCTTTGACTATTTTGCTGCTTATTGCGACAGACAGACATTTCAGTGCTAGCCAGTATGATACAGTAGCATTAAATAAAATGTCCAAACCCCATCTCCAACATTTCTACAATATGTTCACTTAATTTTAAATTACTTTTCTTCTATTGCTCTCTTCTAGTTCATGCCTGGAAAAATGACAGACTATAAAACTTTTCTTTATCATCTTTTAACCAACTATGGTTTCAAAATGATTTATTTATGTAAATTTGGGAAAACCAGGGTCCCATGACATGTTTGGATGCTTCATTTCAAGCATGATGAAAGAACAGGCAATAAAATACAAACTTTTTTTCTTTGTTACTGACTTTGTTCTAGTTCTTCCAGCCATCGCACTTCTAAACTCAGGCTGCCACCAACAGACAGCACGCAGACAAGAGAAGGTGATGCTCATCTGCAGTGCACAGATGGAAGGCAGCAGTAAGGCCTCCCTCACTGAACAGCAACTAACGAATGTATATAAAATAAAAAACAATGTAACTTTTCTATGTTGTGTAAAGTTCCTGTGCAGAAGATTTCAACAAACATCTTGAAATACCCATAGGAAGTCTAAAACTAAAAGAAGATTTTGTGTGGCTGGAGATGCACATATTTTCTTACAGACAATTTCTAAAAGTTAGGTTGTATTTAGATAAAGAACAACACTGCACCTTTAAGAAAATGTTATTTTTCCTGAGGCCCTATCAAGGTAAATTTCATCAGTATTCAAAGAATGAGCAAAGCACTTCAACAATTTATTTCAATAAAAGAAGACTTAGCTGAAAGGAGTATAAATGATGAGAACTTGCTTTAAACTGATTTATTCCCTGCAGCAATAAAAGGAATGTTTCTTCACTCAGCTGTTTAATATGCAAATATGCAGAGCATCCAGCTTCTGACAGCACATCATTAATAAAACCTTGCACTAAGCAGAGCTCCCGATATTTCATCCTGATGAAAATACATGATGATGATTTTAGACTGTATAATTTCAGAGTTGGAACAATGTACTTCCCAGTGATGGAAACTCAGCAATCCACAGTCCTAGCGTAGATTTTTTAATAAGTTAACCTATTTCTGTAAGAGGGAGACATCTGTTTACAAGAATTGCGAATATGGAAAAGCTTGTCACCTAACCCTCTCCACTGGACAATCCAAACCTTAGTTTGGGAATCAGTACCAAAAAAATCATGTTATCTGTAGAACAACACCAGAGTTGATTTCTTTTTTTAATCGACTAATTCCTCTCTTATTTACCAAGCTTCACATACTAAAAAAATTCCCTTTGCCTGTACTTCTATCAGCCACTATACAATCTGATACGTCTTCAGCAAATGTGGAAATTAATGCTGTCCCTTAAAATTAATTAAAGCAAAAAAAAAAAAAAGAAGAAAAAAAGTCTGCAATTTTACTTCTTTCCATTAAAATCTATGAAGATGAACTCCTATATTTGACAATGCTGTAGCGTTCCACTTCTTGTGCTTTTAGCCAAATTAAGTAAGTACACATGCTCTTTTCTTCATTGCTTGTGCTAAAACTCTTACATTCTTTTCAAATAAGTTTTTTAAAAGGTTAAAAACTATCAAATGTTTGAAATAGGGAAAGGAATATTTGCCAGTACTTTGCTCTGAAGTCTTTCCAGTCCAAAGGTGGAAACTGGAAGCTGTACAGAAATGTTAAATTTTTTAAAGCATCCCTTTGTGCAGAATTGATCCTAATGGGCGACAGAGAACGTCCATTTCTCCGTTGGAGTTAATACTCGCACAGACGACGTTGATCGCTTTACAACACGGAAATCTGAGGAGCACTCATTTGCTTGCAATATAGGTAACAATTAACAACTTGTTAAAGTCTGGTGGGCTGCTTTTTTGTCTGAAATACGCTGCTCTTTTGCCACTGTAGTGCTAGGTCAAATATAAAGAGAGACCCCTTCTGCACTGCAAGAACAAAAAAAATGACTTTGCGTTTTAATTGAAAAATATTTCTACTATGAATCAATCATTTAGTGTATTTCAAAGAAGTTTGAAGGATTTTCCTTTGAATCATTTCCCACTGGGTACCTAGGAAACAAAACATCTTCAGGGCTAAATTTCAGGGGAAGTCTTGCAGGTTTTAGTAAACTCCTAGCCAGTACTTTACATGTTTCTGTTTTCTGTGCGTGGCAATACTCCCTCATAACTCAAATGGGATTAACCAATTAAACATTTCCCAGTAGTCTCTAAAATAGCTGCTCTTGGCATGTTTTTTGCATGGAACAAACCTCAGCGGGAGGATATGATAGAAATCTTGCACTATTTAAATATAGAATTGGGACATCAAAGAAAGGGTTGTATTGAAATAACATGGATAATTAAGGAAGTGGAGAACAGTAATAACTGATTTACATAAAATGCTAATAAGCCTCTTGACTTGTGCAGCAATTTCTGCTTTAGGCATGGTAACTGTGGGTTCAAATTTGTGTACTAATTTTATTTTAGTATTTTCTTTTTCTTTTTCTCCCCCCATTTTTTAAGCTCTCTACAGCCAGGCCAGTCTGTACCTGGCACCAAACCTTTTTTAAAACAAAATCCCAAAGAAATCAGAATCTGAACATAAACTTGTGTAAAAGTTTTGTACACATTCATATCCACGCAGGCATACAAAGCACAAAGTGTAAAGGCCTTTAATTACTTGTCTGCATGTGTATGGATTCAGATTGCAGCCCTTCTAGTTTAGCTCACTTTCATGTCATGCTGAATAATGTGTTACAAACGATCAATGACATATTAAAAATGTTAAATGCTCTTCACAATTACCAGGACTGAAAAACTTTGAAAACAACTGGAGTGTAATGGGAAGAATGTGTTTCCATGGTGGCATGCTTCTTGCTACTCGGGTGGGATGATTAGGGCACTGCACCAACACTACAGGTTATAGCTATTTTACACTGTACCCTTGTGCCATTTGCTTCTGCGAAGAAATTATATGCTCTGAAATTCTTGTTTTATTTTACTCTCCTACTGATCTCTCCTCACAGTGCTATAGCAGCAGTGGCTTTGAGATGTGAATGTGAATGAGCGTCTGAGCTGTTCCTTCAGGACATGTCTGCGTATTGACCTTCAGCTTACCCTGTTTCCCTGTGAGCCCTCTAAGCATGATCCATCGCTTTCTCAGGCCATTCTCCCTTCACCCCATTGATGGGTTTCAGAGCTACTTAAATTTCAAAGTCCTGACGCGTTGCAGCAGTGGCCAGGGCTCAGCTTTGCTCACTTATAGATTGTACAAGGTCACAGTAAGGGAAGGGGGAAAAAAGCCAGAGCATTTATCAGGATGTATTGCTTTACTTTTTCTATCCATCACAAAGGCGATGATTCTATTTTAGTGAAAATCCATTGAACTCAGATCAAGTCAGATGGCTGTTATCATTGGAAACTCAAGAGCTGTCACACCATAATCGGTACAAATGATGAACACTGAAACGTGGGGCTTGAGGCCGCTTAATGGTCTTTAGTGAATTTTTTTCTGTTGCTTTTTAAACACCACAAAATCATTTTACTTAAATGATTTCAATTTCAGAACACTAAGGTTTTGTTATGCAAGCACAGTTGATTCAATTACAGATGATCCAACAGGTATTGTGCAATTAAATGTTTTCTACCAGTGTGCCCTCTCCCCCATGCGCACACCAGTACACGCAGGTAGACTGCCCATACAATCACAGTGATGCGCCTCAAAGCTATGCTGATCTGGTCATCTTCTGGGATACACTTTCCACTTGTAATAGGCGACACCGCCATGCAACATTAACAGGAACTTCTGCAGCAATATTGCTTTGCATTTTGTGAAGAAGCTTTGGTAAAGCTTCCCTGTAAGAAGGAGCTGTGTGTACGCTGGGAAAGGGGAAAGCAAGTCAAACTTTGTTTCTTTTCCTTTTTCTCGAATCACCAATACCTTAGTGAGTATCAGATTTTAATAAAGTTGAGGATCTTGACCATACTTAAAGGCACCAGAAAACTTTCACTACATAGATATGGAATTAATGGGTATTATTCAGTATAATTACAAGTATATTTGAATTGCATCAGAAATACAGTACAAAGGAGCAGGGTATAGCCATCATGCCTGACAGAGAGGTAGTTCTTCCCCGCAGTCCAAGCATGCTAATTATTCTCATACTTCAGCTTCATTCTACTTCCTACCAGTTGTGACAGACTTGCCCTCTACTTACTTGTTTTGATTTCATCACATGCACGTATGAAAGACCAGCTATCCCAGGTTCTAGGGGACCTTGACAGATAATTAAAAATGCCTCTCTAATTAAGAGAAAAATAGCAACAGACAACTTTTTGCTCCACAGAAAAACAAGTCATTCCACAAAATTGTTATTTTCCTACTGAAATCGCATAATAAAATAATTATCATCCAATTTTTGAAAGTAAAAAACCAAACCAACCCTCTTCACTTCCCACACAAACCCATTCCCCAGACAGATGATTTACAGTACTTATTCAAAGTAAACATATTCAGCTTCACAAGTACTAGCAAATCTTTGCCTTGAACACCCCCTCCTCCACCACACCTACAGAATATGGTAAAGACATGATTGTTATGTAGGAATGTCCTAAACTACCTGGAACTTTTTGTAGTTTAAAACTAGGTTTAGATCTTGGGGTCTGGCCTGCTCCCATGGAGCTAGAACAACACATTTTGAACAAGAGGTACCTCAAACCATACGAGATTTCAGGAGGGAGCAAAGGGACAAAGGAAACAATCATTTCCACTGAACGATGAAGAAAAGTACATATTTATTATTACTATGATTATAAAGCACACATAGCACCTTATAAAGAGAACAGTCAAAGCCTGCTAGTTAACTTGGCAGATTTAAGTCACCTGCCACATGCACAAGGCCAGCATGGCCTCTCCAGTCACTTACGGCAGCTTCAAGGCTGTTCTACTACGGTTTCAGCTTCTAGCAAAGTGCAAAATTGAAAAAAGAAATAAACCGAGAGCAAAATGGACTTAAGACATGCTTCTTTCTCGCCTGCTCTCTTCGTAGAGTAGCCAGTGTACTGTGAAAAATGTGCTTTTACATTTTGTAGTGTAGTACAGTGACTGCTGTCTCCTAAACATATCAGTCACAGGAGTGGAGTGGGGATCATGCAGCGGAGATCTCTGTGCATCTGGACATCTAATACAAATATTTCATATTTTGCCTGAACAAAATTTCCAAGCAAAGCCACAGGGAACACAGGTTTGTAGTTCCTCTCCATTTTCGCCTATTAATGCTTCCAGAGATCTGGAACGGGGCATGGTGAAGGCTGTGCACAAACTCTTCAGGAGCCCCTTTAAAACTCCTGCAGAGTGGCATTAATAAGCCTTAGTGTAATGGAGAATCAATCCCTGTGCTCTGTGCTTCAAGAAGCAGAAAATCTTAAATAGGCTGATATTATGTCTTCAAATCTCTTTTTATAAACATTAAAACAAATACAATTTGGGGAAGGTCTATGTTTAAAATAGTATATTTTTCTTTAATGAGAAAACTACATCTTTACCTTCAGTCTAATGAAAAATGATGATAATTTTTGTGGGTATTTTAAATGTAGCAAGTAACAATTCACAGACTTTTAGCTGTAGTCACCTGTGCATACACTGCACACTCAGGGGAGAGCATACAACATAGTAAGAGCTGTGTTATGATATATTTTCAGCAGTGAAATATCTTGGGCAAATAACTGACTTCCTCCTATGTTATGCTGGATAACCAAAAAGATGTAACAGCTAAAAATATGCTTATAATGCATATACTGAAAAACTTTTTATTGCTCACTGATTTGCAAGATAAATCAAAAGACATTAGTGCCATTGCTACTCTTTGCTCCCAGACCTGGGGCCGGGCCAACGACAGGGCATGGGTTGAGCCAGGGAATCTTTGCATGATCGCAGTTAAGCAGAATGGTTTCTTCTTTGTTTCCTTCACTTGAACTCTGTTATCACACAGGGGACATCTGAAGAGTAGGATGTGTGTTGTTCAACTATACCAGTAAGGACTAATTTGTCCTCAACAAAATTTCTGATGTCACCCGTTTTTCCAAACAAGCCTTCTAGCTCTGCTCTGCCTCATTTTGTCAACTATCTAGGTACTGGGCTATTTGCAAAAGACATGTTGTACAAATCAGGCACTTGTATTTTTATTCTTTAAACCTCTTGCTTCCTACCCTATCCCAAACTTCTAATGCAGTTTTTCCTCCCACGTAAGGGAAATATCTTCACCATTTCCAGCAACCCTCGTGTCTTCTGCTGTCGTTTTGGGACAGCGAGCGGCAGTGGGAGGCACTATTTCACATGGGCCTTTAATTCCTTCGAACATTTCTATCTCCTGCTGTACAGAGCCAAGAAATGGATACGCTCAGTTTGGGGTATGGGCTTCATAGGTCCCACTGCAGCACAGCAAGGCCTGACTTCTCAAAGCTTTAATGTCACACGGTTTCCCAAAGCACAAGGGCCTATCCAGGTCTTCTTTCTTTTTCCCACAAAGTCAAACGTTTCAAGAATACATCTGTAAAAGCCTGAATCTTTCTGGCAAATAGCATATGGGCCCAAATCCTGACAATTCACTTTGAGTACAATTGAAACCTCTCTCTAATTAGGTAATTTAAAAAGAAAAAAATAAAAAGGCAAGCAAAACAAACTGAAAGCCTTTAGCTTCTATTTTATATCAACAAAGACATGTTTTCATCATACTGCTCTTACAGGCTGTGAATCTTAATTGGCCGATGTCAGTAAAGTGCTCTGAAATCCTGATATGGTATTGAAGTTACCATAGAAATATGTAGCACTTGTCACTGATTCACTAAATACAGTCCATAGAGAAACAGGAATAAAAGACAGAGCATAGATTCTGGAATGAAAATACATACAGCATTTTCAACAAGCTTTAAAAAATGAAACAACAAAAAAGTCTCTCTTAAAGCTGGACACAAAATTCACTGCAACTTCCAGCACCTATGAGGTGCTTTTCCTTTTCTGTGCCGTACGCGTCTTTCAGGTATCAGCAGTGGTGGCCAGAGCAGGCGATGTAAAAGAGCTGACACCTCTGCTTGGGAAGGGAGCGTGGTGGACTGCCACCAGCAGCACGGCAGGCACTCACGCTCCAGGCAGGACTGACATTACATGTCCCCATCCCAAATAACAGCTTTATATTCAATTCCATCCACTGGAGATGTCAGCAAAGGAAACAAGGTTATGTGGCAGCAGCTACCATATTTTACCTATCTATATAAATACATTTAAACATGTGGGAAATAAGGTTAGGGGAGTGACCTTGAGGTATGGACTTTTAGGCTAGTAACTCTCACATAACTTCAACTTGAACACTGCAAGTGGGAGGAAAAACAGTGCATGATACTGATACATCTACTATAAACGTCCACGGGAAAGAATTAGACCTGTTATGTGCTTTAACACAGCCCCTGTCTGTGAACTGGGAATGCTTTTGTAGTGTGCTGCCTCATAGAGCAGACAAGCTTCTTAGTAACTGGATGTTAGGAGAATTGAAGCAAAACTTTTAGCTTCACTATTAAATCTCTCTTTTCAATCACTAAGCTCCCTATGAAACAGCATAACAATGCTCCTATTAGGTAAGCAAGGGACAGAGTAGATGCAAATCCCCACTGAATTAACGTGCCTGCTCCTGAGTCAGCGTTGGGCCTTCCAGCGTCGACCTTGCCAATCAGCATGTCTGGTTTTTCCCATTTCCCAATGGCACAGGGCTCATCTTCTCTCCGAAGAAATCAACTCCAGTATGTGGCACCTCTCCAAATTAGCACCACGAGCCAGGGTGGGTTTTAGAGTCTAATTAGCATTACTAGAGAGTGTCCATTTTTCAATAACTTCCACAGTATTTAAACAAAGCAAATTAAAGATTGTGGCCCTATAAAGTACACGGTTAGTTTGTAACATCAGATAGTACGATGAACGGATCTGCCGCTGGCTCCTTGCCAGTTTTGGTTAGCAGAATTAGGGTATGAACTTGGGATCTCTCAGTGAACAGACACTAATGCACCGGTGAAAGGTCATCAAAGCAGCCTGACTTGGATATCCTGTAGAGGTACTGAAGTCTCTCATTCCTCCACTATCTTTTGTCCCCATCCGGTTTACCTAATAGATGATGCTAACAATTCACATTGGCAGTCCTTTGTAGTGTAATGAACACTATGTGGTCTGATGAATGCAACCACTGCACAGAAAACGTCAGTTCTTTCATTAAGAAAACCTTCCCAAGTCCATTGTATTGAACCAGCGCTCCAGCTATTAGGCTGATACATGACACAGTCAATTCCAGTTACACTTTAAGTGACTATTCATGTTCAGTGAGTTCAATTTTTAAAGCTAATTTATATATGTTTAGATATTTACATGAATGCACATTTCTTCCAACTTATTCTTATATGCCTTTTTCTGAGCTTTTTGTTATTATAGAAATGGGGGGGGGAGAGGGAGGGAATCATATTTCCCAACAGATCCTGAAAATGCACAGCTGATGGAAAAGACACTGAAAACCAAATCAGCAGCTTTCTGAGAAGGTACTTGCACAGAACTCTGAACTACTTGTAGATAAAATAAATTGCTGTGTATGCATTTATTAATGTTAAATAAAATATCTGCATGAATTTCTTTTAAAAATTACTATTGTTATTTCACATTTATTTCTGAGGACCCATTTTCTGATTTTAGCCAATATAGTACCTCCTTGTGTATAGTACTACAATTAGTGGCATGTTAAGCTATTGCTGCTACTGACCAGAAAGCATCAGTTCTTTCATTAAGAAAACCTTCCCAAGTTCATCGTATTGACCCAGGACTCCAGCTATTAAGCTGTGCGATGACACAGTCAATGCCCGCTATAGTATCAATTCAATTTAAGCATCTTTTTGTTATCACTAGCCTTTCTGTACTTTCTTTTAACTGACTTTGTTTATTGATAATTATTAGAGGACCATTGGTTCCAAAAGATAGGCATATTTTCAGTATACATATCCTCTACAGCCCACAGATCATGCTGAAGTCTTTGAAGCATTTACAGTGTGCACAGATCATGATACAGTTCTTAGGAAATAAAAAATAAATAAGGTCTCCTATTGCATCAGTTGGATATCGAACAACAGAAATTTAGCTTTCCATCCACGTATTCAAAAAGAACAGGCTGTTTACATGTTTTGAAATATATTACAAAAATGTTTCCATTAATGTGGATTTGTTTTAAATTAAATATAAACTATCAAGTCTACTTTTCTACAATAAAAAAATAAAGTTATTATATCTTGACTTTACCAGGCTTAACATGCTTGTGGACTAAAGCTTTACTGTTTGGGAAATAAAAATACCTTTCTTAATACTGCATTTCATAAGAGAAATTACAATTATGGGATGCAGAGACTTTGTGGCTTGATATACTTTGCAAGCAGAGAAGGGGGATGCCCTTCAAAGTTAGAGGGTAATCATTATTGACCTTGTGCATTCAAGACAGCATAGCAGGTTTCTATATAAAGAAACTTACAGAGAGGTCATTGAAAGCACTAGTGAAGAGACATAAAAAAAGGAGACAGGATAGAATACAGCATCAGTTAAGTAGGTTAAAAATTTAACTATAAACAGATTTGGGAAGAGAAGACAAAAACAAAAGAACATTTTCTTTGTAAGTGTCATGCAAATTTATGGTTCTGCATTAAATGTTCATTATCAGTTAAGTAGCCTTTACAATGTAATTATTAACTTTTATAGTTTCTGCAAAGTTTTTTTCTCTTCTTTCCCTACTCACAGCACGAGCACTGTGTGGTTTTTGAACAAAGGGGCATGTGCTTAGGGCTGGCACTCGGCAGGCAGGAATTTGGGTTCTGGTCTTCCCTCCTTTACTCATTCACAGGGTGTCTGTTAATCTTTCTTTGTTTGAATTTACCTGTCTGCAAAATAGGTACAATAAAACCACCAGACATCTCCGCAGGGTTATTTGACACTTAGTTTGGCACTTCAAAAAGCACACTTAGTAGAGCATTTTGAAATCATTGGATGAAAAGCATGATGTAATGAAAAATAAATTACTTTAGTATGATGAGGTTGTTCAGAAAATGTTCAGTTAAAATGCTCTGGTTAGAAGTATTAAAACACCTGGGATACACAGTGGATAGCTTTAATATGCTTTTTTCTTTCAAACAAAATTTTAAAATGAGCTGTAACATAGAAAAGGTCCTATTCACATGTACTTTCTACTCCCATTTAATTAAATCACAGTGTTATTATACAGTATTCACATATTTTCTGTTTCCCCTCTAGATAAAGGATAAAGAAATTGAAAAAGAAACAGAAGTAAAAAGACACAGATCTTATTTTTTTTACTTTTATAAACAGAGAAGACACAAACCTGCTGACCTTTCTGTGACTTGTGCCATTTCTCTTCAACCTACAGCCTCAGGATGGCTGTATAGATTTGGCCTAGTTAGGCAAACCTCTCTTTTCTACTGGGTCTTTCATCTCAAGAACACCAGCCTACCGTGCAGCTAGGAAACTGCCATCTCAGTACACTGAAAACCTCCACCAGAAGAGTCAATCATTCTTATTAATAGATGCCCACAGCGTCCTAGAAACAATCCACTCGCATGACTGTCCTGCCCCTTAAACTTCCCCTCCCCTGTCATCCGATAGCATACCGTTTCCCAAAATATGTTTCATTTTCAAGAGATAGATTTATTACAGCACTGTTATCACATTCATACCCTTCCTGAAAAGATAAAAATAAGAAAGACCTTACAAGAAGATGTTGTAGCAATAGCTAAATCATAAATGTTTGATAAGGAATGGCTAAATCCAGACAAATAACTGTTCAATCCCACTTTGTATTAGGCAGATAAAGTCATACAGGAAATCAATGTGATCTATTGAAATGAAAAAAAGTCCAGCTTAGGGACTATACGGTACTATAGAATATGTGACATTATAAATGGGCTGCTTCCATAAGTGTTATACAATGAGAAGTTGCATAGTTTTTATTTATTTTTGTGCTTATGAATGTAAAAGCAGGACGTGAAAGTCACTATTTGTCAACAGGGCAAATGTGGGCAGCAGTGAAGTAGGTGAGTATTTATAACCTTTTTATTTTCCCACTCTTGAAGGGAATACATAATCCTCTCTAGGGATAAAAGGATCTTCAGTCACCCACTAGCCCAGGGCTCCTTTTTAGCACAGGCTGACAGATGTGCTAAAATTATAAGTGAAGTGTTGTGATGTTGACTCCTAAAGCAGCGATCATTAAGGTTGAAATTAGTATCCCCTCCCAGCCATTCAAATGTTAAAAAGTTCTGACACCAGGCGTAATTGGACAACTTTACCTAGTGGGGATAGCATTACATTTTATCCCACTGACTTCTTTCTGCCTTTTTCATCCTGCTCCAATTTAAATGAAGCACAACAACTTTTTATACATCTTTCACTTACACAAAACAAAACAAAAATCTGCTTATGCAGAAAGACATCTCAAAAGCAGACATATGAGTTCACAACTACATATACAAGTAGTATTGTTTAAGGCTATACTGTTTCAGCTGACAACAGTATTTTAAATAAGATGCAGTTAAAAAAAAGACTGAAGGAAAATATAAACAGATGTCCTAATATGTATTAGCATCTGCTGAAAGAAATTTCATTTGAAAATGTAAAATACACTTTTCTGGCTATATACGCTAATTAGTTACACGCAGTATTAACATACTTTAATCTTCTAAAATAAAAGTTTCAGTGTGCTGTATTTATGTACACCTGGATATATCTCCAGCAATTATAGCAGTTGCTATAAATGGTAGTAAGTGCTAAGAGATATAAGCAATCCACACAATTAGATTTCAGGTCATTTAGATCAGTGTGAACTAAAAAATATGTTAATGTGCTATACACACTGCCGCTTCCTCAAAAATTGCTGAGTTTGACACATTAACTAATGGACCGTCACCTGCTAAATACTGGATGTGCGCAGACAAATAAAGTCTCAAATTGTCTCTACTGACTCCGACGAAGATTTTGACAATGACACAAAACCAGCAGTGCCATTGTACTATTGCACTATTCTTGTGCTGTGTGTCTCAAGAAAAATGAAGTATATGATTTACCACAGTTTTCTGATAGACCTTCCTTCTTTATTTTATGAGAAAAACTTAAAATGTAGCTCAAGGCCCCCATTGTAACGTAAAATATGGGAAAACTGACTGTGAAACCTAACCAGTGTTTTGAAATCAAATAAAATTCAATGTTTGTGAATGCTTAACACTTTGCTATTGAGTTAGATTCAATTTATAAAGGTTGATGAGCACATCTATTTCTGGCATGAACAAAGAAATTGTTAATACTGTGGCTCTCTCATAGTCCTATACTGTACATCGCGTCACCAGCTTCAACAACCTCACTAAGCCCTATACTTCATCTTTCAGCTGAACTGTGCATATTGCTTCATCTACGCTGGGCTCCTGCCCAGGGCTACTACACATCTCGATCAAACTACGCTGGTCTCACGCAGAGAGCAGATGCACCTACACTTCTATCACTCTACCTTGCTGTGCTTCCTCTCCAGTATGTCACTCACACGTCAGGCTACTGAAGACTTACTGGCCTAATGCACAGATCTTGCTCTAATTAAAGACGGGAGACAAGCTAATGTGCACAACTAAATTCTGCTTTGGCACCGTAGCGCTGCAGCTGGGGTGGCGAGTGCTGAACTGATTGAGAATTTTGATAGATAACGATTCATTCTCAAGGCAATCGGTGGCCCCTTCTGTCCCACATCAGCTCCCTTGCTGTTCAGCATTATTGAGGATATGGTTTCCAACACTGAACTACTAGCTGACCTGGCCGGGACAGCCTCTTCCAAACTGCTTTCTCCCACTTTCAAGACCACTAAGCACTACTAGATGAGGAGCATTAACACAGTCTGCCCAGATGCTGTGCAAAGAACAAGGATGAGATTCCAGCATCTTGGTTTTGAAGATATTCTTGCCTGTTTCTTTCATCCTGTAATTAAGTTTTTTGACTTGTACTTGCCGTGACCCATCTCTCCAAGGATCTGGTTGGTCAACTCCCCTTCTGTAACCTCCTTCAGTGTTACCCATTAGTGCTCTGGACTTGCCATAACTGCCAGCTCACCAGAATTTACATCTCATCCATGCTCAGATTTCTGTTCTTGATCTGTTTCTGTCTGGTTCGTTGCCAATTCTTTATTTTAACTGTAAGAGTTTTATCCTACACACTCACATGAAGGTCCAACCCACAAATATCTCACTCCTTTTCTCTCTGCTCCTGCACTCATTATGCTGAGCATCTTTGGTAGAAAACTTACCTTTTCACAACAAAATCATCCTTTCTTCCTTTAATACTGAAGTCTGTCTACATAGAAATCTTCAATTTAATCCAGTTTATCCTGATTCGCTACCAACATGTCAAAGCTCACCCTAGATCAACTTCAAGATAGTAATTTTCATTGATGACTTCTAAATTTTTAAACAAGCATTTTCATGCTTTCTTTTATTCTGCTTACAGATCTGGCCACAAGCATTTGCAATATTATCTCATTATCTTTTTTCATAATCCACATTAAAATTCTCCTTTTCTTTGGTATCTAATCTTTTCTTTGGCATCTAATCTTTTCTTTGGCATCAAAAAAAATCTTGCCTAAAACAGGGCCTACCATGTTGATTAATATTATCTCATTATATGCTTGTTCTTTTTATCTATCTGTATCCCTGACTTTTGATTAACACTTAAATTTTAAGCAATACGGACTTGGAACAATCTTTTTGCTTTATTTTGCATATTTATTAATATGGCTGGGTCCTCATCTGTGACTAACAATCTAGGCACTGCACTAACGATAATTATCATCATCTTGTTGTTCCTTCTTTGTTGATATATAAGCATGTAAACTGGATTTTGTTTTCTCGGTAGGACTGCCAGGGATGATTGTTAGGAGTTCTGCTTGAAGAAGAAACTCAGGCGCTTTTAGTAATCATTTCCCTAATAAGGGTTGTAGTCTTTTGGTTTTTTAATGGAAATTAAAGATGGGAAAATTTTCAGGGTAACTGTCAGGAAAAATGGTTGGAAAAGTACTAATTACAATGACTTTGACTTATGTTGTCAGATAAGCAGCATACACATGATTTTTTTTAGTAAACATATTGTAAGAAAATAAAGGAAAAATGAATTGCAAATTCTGCTTGTATACGTATCAACAAGGACACACGAGCATAATACACCAAAGTGACAGTCAATCTCCACATAAGAGAGAGAATGTGAAATGCTAACTCTCATAGACAAATCTACTAAAGACGAGAGAGAGTTTCAGTGCTGGAGAACTGTATTTAAGACTGGAAGCACCAGTATTCTTCTCCCAAACCTTCATGAGTTGGAGGTATTAAATTATCTAGTCTGATGGATAAAATTCTTGGATTAAATTCTAATACATTGCCATGCACTAATTCTATTATTAGGGAATGAAAGGGGAACAGAACATGCAAACACTTTACCATGACTGTATAAACTGTATCTTTATTTGGAATAGGAATTATTTTAAGGACATCTGAAGCTCTGTTTTTCTTGCACGAAATCTGGGGTGTGAACCTGAAAAATTAGCAAAAGGGCAGAAAAGCTTGAAAACAAGCTGATTATGACAGTCCTACCAAGAAGAAAGTGAAAATGCAAATGAAATAGACATTTTCTAAATATAGTTTAATTTATAAATAAGACTTCACATCACAGATTTGTTTATCCTCATTTGGTGATAATTGTTCACAGCAGAATGTATCAGAAAATTCTATAATAGGAACCACAGCCAGGAAATGTTAAATAATTAATCACCCTCCCAGCCACTTGCATTTCTGTTGATATAAATGACCGTATAATTCCAAACCCAATTATCACTACTTAGCCATTCCATTTTGTAGTTAAAATCCCACAAAATTAAAGTGCATCAATTGTTAATGGTAATAGACCAGACAAGGGATTAAAGATTATTTTAATGTTTATTTCCTGTCAGGAGGTTTTTTTGGCAGGAAGAACTATAGACAAAAGGCTACATTAAGATGAGATTCATACAATGTATTTAAATCTACTAACTTCTAAAAACCTTATGGTATAATTACTTGTTTAATCTACTTGTTCCCTGAAGATACCAATGGGGGTTTATCAAGCCAAGTTCGTTATATCTGCTTCGTAGAAATCAAAATATTCTCTTTAACTTTGCAAAGAGCAGTCAAGCTTACCATAAACACAGTTCTAACAACAACAGACTTGAAAAAGGAATGGACTGTACTAAAATATAAGGGGAACCAGATTACTGTCAGGACTTTTGTGTCATATTCTGCTTGGTTTATCCCCTGTTACTACTGGCACTATGCATTTGCATACCAGATTTGGTCCTTGTAAACACACTTAAAACAATCACTTTAATACCAATAAAACTTCATTAACTACAGAACTTTTTTATTACCTGCCACAAAATGGTGACTTTTCTCCACTTTTCAGAAAAGTATTTATGCAAATGCGTTATACAGAGAAACCTCTTAGTTCAGAGATTACTTTGTTTTCTTAAAATGCTTTTTTTTAATCATAATGCATTGCCAACAAAACTGATAAAAGTACTTTTTTGCATTAACACAGTGAGTGGAACTCTGTAGAACTGGGTGTGAGGGCTCAGGGATTTGGGGAACAGCTCTTACAGTTTACTGTTTCAATAGGCAGCAAGAGTAGGCTGAATTTTATGCACTTCAAAAGGTTATTCATCTGCATAAAGTTATAGATATGCATCCGTATCTTGGGTCTTTTGTGATGAAACCATCAGATTCAGAGCTGGCAATAACTATGTCAGTTATTTTAGGCTTACACTCGCATTACCCTACACAACCTCATTCATTTGATTCTAGTCGCTTTTCTGTATAAGCAGAAATCTACATATGTACTAAATATAAAAGCTTAGTGGAAAGATTTCTGTTCTTGTGTACATGCATTCCCTCCCTTGCCCATTCAGCAATACTATCCAATTCTCCAAAATCTCTGGACAACTTACAGCACAAGAACATTATAGTACACGGTATCCACATTTTTTTTTTCCTGCAGGAAAAACTTACCCTGCATATACCCAATGAAATAACACACTAACATATGATACAAATAGCATGCTATATAATCACTTCACATTGTATCAATGACAGATATTGTTTCTTTGTCTGTCTCAAACATTTCCGTAGGAGTATTTCGCTGTTTGGCTAAGGTCGCCTTGCATTCTTCTCTCCTCTTCACAGGAGAGAAAGACAGCCGGGACAGGTCTGTGGCAGTAACACTTCGGGGCTGTCACAAGGACGAGGTTTACAGCCTAAGAGATCACTCAGGAGGGCAGTGAAGAAGTTCCTATCTAAAACCAGGATTGCCTGGCAATGATATCGCTAATTTGTGAACAGTGAGTTTATTAAATGCCCAATGGCGTTAATAACTCACATGACGCAGGTATTGAGAAAGAAGCTTCTAACAGACGTACTAAATAGCTGTTCATCCCGGAGTCCCAGCTGTTACAGGATATTACATTGATGATGTACGTTTGGCATAAAGGAGCACTGCAGAATTAAAATTGCTATGTAAGGTACTTTTCCCTTGTTTTCCTTGGTATGCACCCCCATCTCAAAAAAAAAAAAAAAAAAAAAAAAAAAAGGAAAGCAGAACCCACGACAATGTTCAGAGTCCATATCTCTTCTGAGATTTGTGAGAGCAAGTAGACATGGTACGGAAACCCATTCCATAACCTTTCACCAACATAAAATTTACTGTGAATAAGGCCCTAAAACTCTATGCTCAGCTCTGATTTAAACCTCTGAAACCCAGCCTCCCAAGAACACTTCCATTCTAATACATACCTCACCGTGACATGATATGCTAAATACTCGGGTCCTAGGGGGAGCTTAAACTACCTGTCCACAAGCAAGCTCTACCACAACACTCGCTCAAGTGGCCAGGACAGGATCTGGCCTAAAGTAAGTATTCTTATTTAGCAGGTTTAAGATGTTATTTAAGTTAAAGACACACCAGCCATCCCAGCTTCTCTTCCCCAAACACTACCACTGTGGCAAAGAGCAAAGCAGGTTTGGTTTTCAAGACTGAAAATTTCTCTGTGATTTTCTACGGTATTCAAGACTTTATCAATGAGAAGAATTAATCTAACTCGTGGAAACGAGACTTCCTTCAAAACTCCAGTGTTCTGTATCTTTTATTTTAAAATTGTGGCATTAATAATGGTCTCGGCAGCAAGTGGAGAAAATGTGTGAAATATATGCCCTCTTTATAGATTTTCTGTTTCTGCGTTTTCACTTGAAAAATGGCAGTGCTCTGCCATCTGAAGTTCTCAGTTTGTTTAAGTCCAAGCAAAAGACAATTAAACAACTTACAGTATACGGTCATGAGACTATAATTGCTCACCAGCGCTACTTGTTGTGTCAGCTGCCACAAGGAGCAGCAGCGGTTTAGCTTTACTAGCCTAGCAAGCCTGCCGGAGGTTACTGACTATGGCAATGGCCTCACGCTGAGAAGAAAATATTTCATGAGCAAAAAAATTTCCACAGCTTCTTGAGGTGCTGAATTAGCACTGAGTAAAATGAAGAGAATCCATGCTGGACAAGCATCTAGAAGTACAGGGCATCTTTTAAACATTTTTTCTTAGAAGCCAACAAATTAATATTTCATTATCTTTTTTATTTTCTCACACAGTTTTTCACAATTCTCCCATTTTCTACAAACATTTTTTTTTTCAAAATTCCTGTAAGCAGATTTATATCCTGAATCTACACATCTTAGGTTATCCTCTGCAAGTTTTATGTAAGAAATAACATATCGGTCTTTTAATAGGAAGTTATAAACACTTGAAGAATAGATGGTTTAGGTGAACGACAAAGATAAATCGAGCCTTTCGCATCCTGCTTTGGTTAGAAATCATTCCCAAACCAGACTGACCAAAACAAGTTCCCATTTGAGAGATGTTCAATGCAGTTGTGTTCGTTCTCACAAAGACATTCTCAGAGTTGGCCCTATTTTGACATTTGTAGACAAGCAACTTGTAGATATGACAATCACAGACCAGTATCTGCTCTATCATTATTGATACCCTCTACTATAGGCTGAAATAAGAAAAAATAACTTAGATCACCCATGCACATCCAAAACATTGTAGTTCTCAGTCTAGTACACTCTCAGGACTACCTGTTATCCACATCAAAGACAAAAAGCCCATCATTAACATCATTCTCTGTAATGGCAATGCAAGGGAATTCATATTGTTGCTTAAGAGTAATCATGGTAGACTCTAGGCATTAAGATGAGGAATATTAATTTTCCAGAACATAAAAGCATAAATGACACCTACATCTCTATGCAAAGCCGACGTAAATCAATTGCCTAAATGCAATTTAATTCAAGATTCTTGGTATACCAACATAGAGACAGAACTCTATATGATCAACAAGATGAACAGGAAAATTATATTTCTAAGACCACATATCATTGTCTAGTGATTCTTCTGGTTCTTTTTGGTATGCAAGAAAATATTAGCTTTTTTAATGAATGCAAAAATAGAACACAAACCATATGCAAAATGATAATATAATACCTGGGCAATAGAGCTTAAGAGAAAAAGGATAATGAAATAAATTAAAAGGGAGGGAATAAAACCATTTAATATGATTATGACATTCTAATCTTACTAATATCTGTACTGGAGAGTAAAATAAGTTTTCACTTTCAGTTTAACAAAATTGTTTTTGTGGATTTCTGATTTTTGACAATACAAATAAATAATTGTATATAACCTCATAATCATTACTAATGTGCTATATTGTGAAATGTGACGCTCTAAAATGCCAGAGCAGATTTCTCAATGTATTGTCTCTCGCTGACCTCCAGATCAAGTTTGCTCAGTGTCTGACTAAAAGAATGTTCTTTGGTTTTGTTTTTGCTTTTCTAAATAACTGCTAGCTCTACAAATTCATTATGGAACCAGAATAAAATCCAAGCCATTCTTCCATAGCTATGCTGGCTTAGCATCACCAAAGGAACTAAAACACACTTTAGTTACTAAGGTGACCAGTTACAACAGTAATTCCAGACCGGACTAAGATACAGTAAGATAAAAGCTGCCGGGTTTATGCGGTAATCCTTCTGCCTAGAAGTGCCTGTTGAGAGACAGCACGCAGGGAAGAGCAGGAAGTAACATAATTTATTCAGCAAGAATACTATGGGGCACAAGTGCTGAGAAAAGGCTTACACACACCCCTCCTGCCTAATTTTCCATTGAGGTAAAATGTACCTGGGAATATTAAATACTTATTCCATTTTTCATACGCTTGCCTTTTCCTCCTTCTCATATTTATTTACTTAATTTCTTTATAAACATTTAGAATTTACTTTTGCTGAATCAATAAATTAAAAGATGAGGAAACTTTAAACAGGCAAAAGGCTCCGGGAGTTTTGCTACTGGCAAAAGGAGAAATTGCCGCTCATCGATGTAATGAGTCAACTACCAACACAGAAATCTGGCAGAATTCCTGCATTTTAGAATCATGGGATATACGACTTCATTTTAGTGTATACAGGCTTTTCTTACAAAGTTGATTCTGTGGGGGTTTTTTGCAGTTGGTTTTAGTTTCTTCTATTGCCGTGCCTCCCGCAAACTGTTACAAGTTCATCAGTACCAACCAACTGACATCTTCCCCACCTCTTTTATCACAGTCAGTGAAGTCTTCAAATATACCCGATTGTCAAGCACAAATACATCATAAGACAAACTAATTCCTGGGCATAATCCTATTCAAACTATGAAGTAAATTCATCTGACTACGTTCAACTCGGTGTATTTTACTCAGCGGAGTAGGTAGTAAAATTTTCTTTCATCCTGGAAGACTTTATTTTATAATTCTTTCATCTGGGATTCCAGGAAATGTTAAGATGTTATCTATCTGACAGAGTTCAAATCAGTGCCAAGTAGTTTATTATAGCACAGCTTTTATTCCCCGATTTCAGGGGACACAGACGTCTGATGAAAAAGGCGGAATAATTCTTGCCTCAGTGTGTAAAATCAAGATCAATTTAGTAACCCACTCCTCTAATACTGTATGTGCAAAGAAATAATTTAGACTCCTAGTTAATTTGAGTATTGAACTGAAATTCTGCAGCTGCTTTCTGCCAGTCCTGAAAACAGAAATTAATTTCAATGACCAAGTCGAATGGAGTGCTGCTCTGTCAGGTAATTAGTCATCGTCTTTTGCTACTTCAGGGTCTATCACTGTGCTAATCCATACATAAACCCCAGTATTCCCCTAGTCACTCACAATCTAAAGAGCTGTTTAACTACCTATTTCTCCCATTCAATCCTACCCCAGATATCAGCTGCAAAATGAGCATTCTTTCATGTTTAGCTTTCTTCCTACTATTTACTGCCAGCAGAATTAATGCAACTGATTTACATTTTCTTTTTTCTGTTTGATCAAGTCAGCTGTTGATTAAGTAGAGCTTAAGGGAAAAAATTATACTCCTGCAGCTTTCCTACTTGACTTGCCAGTTTATTAATGACAGAAGCAAGGATATTGATGGCCCAGAAACTACAAGTGCAGCAATTAAAGGGTATGTCCTTCCAAGCTCCTAATTAAAAAAGAGTTCTTTTGTATTAAAAGATATAGTTTAGTGTCATATTTAGATCTAATTCTCACTTCTGCTGTTTTGCTTTTTTTCTTTGTTTATTCTTTTTAAACAGAAATCTATTGGGAAAACTTAGATGAGGCAGAATAAAGAAACTTTCCCTGACA
Organism: Phoenicopterus ruber ruber; assembly: GCA_009819775.1. NCBI lineage: Eukaryota > Metazoa > Chordata > Aves > Phoenicopteriformes > Phoenicopteridae > Phoenicopterus > Phoenicopterus ruber. The sequence continues at coordinate 17,099,722 of CM020227.1, read as the reverse complement.
ACCATTTCTGGAAGCTTTCTTCCCCAACAACAGTCTTAATGATAAAACAACAAAAACACACACCACCCACCCCCCGCCCCAAATCCTTACAACAAATAAAATAGCCACCGATAAATACCACTCTGAAGGCAACCCTGTGTTATTTTTCCCCTGTGTACATTAGCAGAGTTTGTCCAACATCAGATTCAAGAAAATTGAAGATTTTTGATACAGGTCCTTTTGGACATATAAGGATAACTAGACCCTTCCCTCCTTCTAATACTTTCTTAATTAGTATCTAAATTCTAGATTCACTTTTTTCATGCCAGGTATTTATATGAATGATCTCATAGAGTTTCTTTCTGCTTCTTGTCTAGTTTGATTTTTGCAATTCCTCCTTCAGAAACACCTGAAGCCATAACATTGCCAGTATTTTATTACTCTGCTGAGTTAGTCCCTTGCACATTAATGACGTACCTTCAACATCAGATCTACAAACAGACAAATAAATGGCTCCTATTTCTGTCTAGGACTTTGGGCTTGTGGTGTGCAATTCATCTGAACACGCGCAACAGAAGTCTGACATGTTCTGGCTAAATCACACTTGGCATGCATGCACAGGCTGACTCCACAGCACCACTGCAGTAAGTGCCATGGACTCAGTCAGCTCAAAGCTCAACGTGCCTGCCCCACATCCAAAACATCCTGCACACAGCTCAAAGTCCACCTCCATCTGCACACCAGGTATCTCTCCCAGATTTCTGCACAGCAACGTACTCCTCTCATTTAGTTACCAGATGTTTAGAAATCCCTGGGAAATTACATTAAAAAATAGATACAATATAAAAGTTATAATCTAGCATCCCATACAAGCAATGGCAGGTATTTAATGCATTGAAAATGACTGTTCCCTACACTGTTGTTCAAGAGACGAAGTAAAACACCTTCCTCCTCCTGGCCTCTGTCCCTCATAGCCGAGAACGGTGAGAATCGCTGTGATCAGATTAGGTAGGTAATCTTGTGTATTATCGGATTCCCAATAGACAGAGATAGCTGTGTATTTAAAGACAGTAAGCTTTTCTTAAAAGAGGTACTAAAGTGAATCACAAAATTTCCCCGAGCTCCCAGCTGGACAAAGCAGCAGTAAACAAGAGTGATTCTTCCTTGGGGCTAACAGGGTTAGCGATGTTGCTCTCAGAGCAGATTGTGTCATCCGCAATACGACCGTCCGCATTTCTCCTTGAGCCATCCCAGACATGCCTCTTTCTGTTCGCCTATTGCCCTGAAAAAAACTTGTGGAGGGGGAGGGTGGAGTTGTTCTAACGGACCTTTTGTGATAGAAATTTCTCAATCACTTCCAGTTTTAAGGTGACTTCATAGAAATGGTGACCCTCACAAGTACCACTTGAAAGACATAGAAGCTTTAATCTTTTTCAACAGAATCGGAAGAGCTCTTATCTCTCCTCTGACCCTTTTTCCCCTCTAGCCTTACACTCCTGGCACCATTGAAAAGTCAGAACCATTAAGTTGGTGTCAAGTGGCTGTGCTGTTCATATTCTATTATAGTCAATGACAATTAACAGTGCCATTCAGAAAAGCCAGGTACTGTATTACACAATTGGAAAATTGATCTCAAAAATCAGCAATGTTCAGACCTCAACTCACAGGCAAAAAAGAAGAAAAGAAAAAAAAAGGGGGGGAAGTACTGCCTGACCTCAGGACCACATGGTAAACAGCCACGTCCAAGGCTCAGAAACAAATTGAAGAAGTGGCCAAATCTCCGTATGAATATAAGTTCTGATTTTTATCATCAAGCAAAATGACGTTAGAAAGATGAGTACAAATTCAACCGAATTCTTGATCACCTTCAAAGTTGTTATTGCAGGCAAAATACAACATCGTAGCATTGCTGACACATCAGAAAACCCCTGCGTGTGTCAATTCCAAGCTCCTTGCAGCACACGCCCACAGGCAAGCGCCCCTGCACCTACAACATCTTCACTTCTAGTACTAGCACTGAACAACTATTTTCATGACTGTTTTTCCTAGAAATGAGTGCAGACACATCTTTCTTCTAATGAATTACTGAATGGATCCAAAAGAGAGGATTGATAAATAACTCTCTGCTTTGGAAAGTGAGAATGTTTTCCTACATCCGTGAATCTCAGCATCAACTACAAACCAGTACAATAGTTGATTACAGTTTAGTCTATCTGCTTGAAACCACAGGGGGAATTTTAGATAGCAAAACTCAATTAGCTAGCTTGAATTTAACTAAAGCACCTGAGCTAAAACCTTTTCACACAAAGGATCCATTGTAGAATCAGAAACAGCTCCAGCCCACCATCACCCTCCTGATTTTTATACCTCATCTCAGAGGGCACTGTTCCTCCATGCCACGTGCCTGGGGACACTGGCTTTTAGCAGAATTCAAAACCAGAACAAGTCTCATTGAATCAGCAGGTCATTACGTCACTTATATTCCCCAATCAAGTACTGACTAACCCGCACAAGTACTACATAACCTGACAAGTTCACATCCTGGAGTAGATGCAAGATCTGTAGTCACTACTTCAGTTCAAGCACGTAACTGAAATACTTTGCAATTAGATAGGGAAAAAAAAACAAACCTAAACCAACAAGTATTCTTCCATTTCAAATGCTGAGTCCTAAAAACTCAATGATTGCCCAGACTGATGGAAGGAATGTGCCATTACACGCAATTCTGCTTCAGATTGCTGTTTTCCACGCCAGGACCAGTGAAGTCCTTCCTGGACCTGGGCCTCTCTAAGATGTCCTGAGCCTCTGTGATGAATTTAGGTGTCTCTGTTTTGCGCCTCCCTTCCCTCCAGGTATAAGGTATCTGTACTAAATACTGGAGAGTAAGGCCCTACACACATTACTCTGGAGACCCATGTTCAAATCCATGCTAGTGGAAAAAGCGATAGTCCTAAATCCACCTTAGGTGCACCTGGAAGAGAACAGCTTGTGTTCTACCAGATGTTTCCCCTGATGCCAAGTTTTCCTGAGGAATCAGGAACAGACTGAGCACAGAAATCATCTTTGTCTGTTCATCATTTTACTTCACAGAATACAATAAGAAATCATCGGCTAGCTTCAGTTCTCTGGGAAAGTCTCAGATTGTTGCCTTAATGAAAAACATAGAATAGGCGCAAAGCCACTATAGTTATACTTAAAAATCAATACTCCCTATTGGTCTTATAATTTGTGTACCAAATATCTGCTCTAAAATGTGCACAAGCCTCAGAATAAAAGCTAGGAAGTTTATATCTCAAATTTTAAATGTTTTCTACAGTTTCAATATTTGCAAAACAATGTGAAATGTTATATAGGATTCTCTGCTTGGCAGTGAGAGTCTATTCTATTTTTTATTCCTTTTATTGAGAGACAGAATGAAATTCCCAAACTGCTCCAGTGCAATTAAAATTACTTTTATTCATACAGTTACCTCTATGTCCACCATAAGATTTCCACAGTACTAATCCTTTTAGGCCCTGATCCAGCAAAGCACTTTACTGTGTCTTATTCTTAAAATTACAAGTCTCCCCACTGATTTCAATACAGTTATATTAGGGATGAACTTGGCCTACTATAGCAAAAATAATGTTAAAAATACAGTTTAAAAAACAAGTAAGGAAATTGAAAGCCTAAGAGACTTCAATATTTCTCTGTTTTAAAGTAAGGCATTACTAGTGTGCATTTGAGTACAGTCCAACAGTGGGTTATTTTTGTACAGTTGGGCCAATTCAGGTAAGGAGCCTCTTTGTATTAGAGATGCATTGATTTCAGGTCTGGATGGTTTCAATAAGCTTCTTACACCCAAATGTTACAAGGACAGGGACATAAAAATGTCAATTACATAAATAAATCTGTAAGTATTGACAAATGCCCAAAATTAAATAAACCCACTTCACTCTAAGAGGCTTTACAGCTGATATGGTTGTAAAACAATAAGAAAACCATCATAATTTGCATTTTTATAGCTACATTCATCAATAGCTCAAATATTTATCACAAACACCAACTCACTACAGGCAAGAACTGTATGACGGTATAGCCCTGCTGTGACTGTAAAGACAGTGAACCATGGCTGGACACTTGGCTACAACCAAAGCTTCTTAAACTGGTTTAAATAGTCATTGTCTTTGGCTACTTCTTCCTGCCATGTTTTTGCTGGTGCAAGAATTTATATGAGCATGCAATGAACTGGATCAGGAAACTAATCTGGCTGAAATATAAACCATCGGAAAGTGCTGACTTTAATGAAGAGGGCAGCTCAGGGAAGCAGGAGCCTGAGACTGCTTAAGATAGCATTGCCCCAAAATAAATGTACATCAAACTGCATATCCTGAGGGTCAGAGCAGCAGCCAGAAGCAGAAGCACGGATTTCACCAATTTATCCACGTAAGCCATGGAGGTATGCTGGGATGAGAGCCACAAAATGGTTGGGGGACATTTCTTGAACGGCTTCACAGCACAGCTTCTGATCGCTGCGGAGGGACAACAAAATTTAATTTGCCAAGGATGGCTAAATACCCCAAGCAAGATGACTCTACATGAAAGCATCTTCCAGTGACTTCCAGATTGTTTCTCCAGCCTTATCAGACAGCCTTCCTAATTGGCTCTCAACAATATTTTTAAGTGTGTGCTTTACCACCATTTAAAGCAGTGCACACGAGAGAGTCTGAATACATTAGGTAAATGAATTCCTGTGGACATTGTGAAGGGAATAATGTCCTCCTATTTGGTTTATCCTGTACTGCAATAAATGTGGGGTTTTTTTCAGTCAAGGTGCTGCAGTAACCCAAATGATAGTCATATTACACTTATAAAAGACAACTTTAAGAAAGATCTTACTGCAATAAAAGTGAGGATTTTTTTTCCCTTGGCATCCCAGCTTGCCATAGAAATGAGTGAGTTGCTGAATTTCTGCCAAGTATAGATGGTTCAGCATGCTATTAGATTAGTCTGTTTATACAGAAACAGCCAAAAATAGGAAACACACAGAAGCTATTAAAGATATTGTCCTGTGAGGGAAATATTTGAATGGTTTTGTTACTGCAACTGGGAAATAAGATATGAGTCAGTATTAATGTGATAAAGAAGTTAATGTGTTCTAAAGCAAACAGTTAGTTTCTTCAGCTTGTCTCTGAGTTGACAATAAAATAAATGTACAGACAATTATGTAGGGTTGGATGAGCCTGCAAGTAAGTGTATCCAGTTTAAAGCTCAGCGCTGCCAGTGGGTTAGAATTGAAACTCTGTTATCAAGTAATGATATGCTAACCCCAGGTAGTCTTCAAAGAAAATGGATGATTCAAAATGCCATGCATCGCTGAGCTGGTGGAAGAATGGTCAATAGTGTTTAAGCTATTTCAATTGGTCAAAGAGAATTTCATAGAAAAGTTCCTTTGCCTTGACCGTTTTGCAATGGATTTCCTAAATTCTTTTCACTTTTGACATACTCTAATGAAAAATAAACATACCTTGGGTTTTTAATTTAATTTTATTTTTATTTTTAATCAGGGCAGTGGCAATATTTCATAATGGATTTTACTGGCTTTTTAAAGAGCGAGGCAGCATAGAGAAATTTGCCTGTCCCATGTGTGACACTGAGCATTCATTCCTAAACACAGCCACAGACAATCCCGATGCCCTGACCTCCTTCTCCCTCCCCCTTCCCTCTTCCACATATTAACAAACGTAACTAACTCTTAAAGGGTTGCAATGCCTTAAAACTTCTTATGTAAAGTAAAGAAAGGAACAGGCTATTATATTGTGTATATATTTTATACATATATAAAAAAATAAAGGGTGTACATATTTTCTCTGCAGTAACCCACTTCTCCTACAAACCTAAAGACCACATACACCATTCCTTAAGGGCCAACACATTTGACCAGTGAAGAAGAACAAGTCCAAAGCTAAATGACTCTCCCACTGAGAAATGCCCCTCTGCAGTATCTTCTTTTTTATGGTGAGAGTGCCCTGGGCCAAGCCAAGCATCTTCCCTGATGTTAGCTCACTTATTAGGACATGAGAAGAGAAGCAGCATCTTAAAGCGCACATGGAAACTTACACTAGTCAATGCAGAATAAAATTTTGCAAGTACACAGAGGCATTTGATGAGCAGGAGCCTCATGAATCCTCACCAGTGGCTCATGAAGCCTCCCCAGTGGCTCATTTCCAGAGGGATTTGAAAACTGGCCTCAAGTCATTCTGCCCATGTTCTGTATATGCAAAGATTAGGCACAGTATTTGGAAGAGGAACCAGACACAGAAATTCTGTCAAGGTACCACAATTAAATACGTTTACATTGCAGAGACAAAAAACTGCAGGTGGTATAATGATATTTACAGCAAAATTTGAGAACTCTGCAATAACTAGCACCCAGATCTTGGAGTCGAGCTTTTCCCTGGAACACATCTACTCAAAATCAAGTCAAGCTGTTACATCAACAAGTCTAAAGACTGTTAGTGATTTTGAGGCCTTAGTTGAAATTTATCTCTGGGCTAAGTATATCTTTCCATTCAACTCCACAGAAACCAGATTTGTTTATTATTTCTTGAGCCTAATTCCTTACTTCAGGCAATAGGAAGCATGACTTACGTGTCCCCTGACACCAATCAGATAACGACAATATGCAGAGGACCCTCCAAAAGTGAGGGGATGCACAGCATTTTCCTTCCTCAGCCTGTTTCCCTTGTGACCGTGCAGTCCATTCCTAGAATGAGAATCTCTTTAGCTGGAGAATAAATTTGCAACTTCCTTTCAGTGTTTGTAGCAATGTAATCCCAACATGAACAGTTTAGAGTACATATTGCTGTTCTATATATATATATTACTACATGTGTTTAAAGCATGTATTGCTATTGTTTAGATGGAACACTGGAGTCTCTATAAACAAACAAATTCAATTTATTACTTGTTTGTGATTGTGCACTAAGCATCTGTATTTTTCAAATGGCATAAGCTAACAGCAGAGGCATAGCAGTTACTCTGAAATGAAACAACAGACACAGGAAACGTAATGCGCCTTAAAGATGTAGAGGAGGTTTAAAAATAGAGAACTTCCTTTTTCAGTAAAGGGACAAAGTAACAGAAAAAGAGAGTAATATGTTTGTGCTTGGAATTGGAAGAAGAAAAAGGAGCCAAGTAAGTTTTACTGGCCACATGTCTCAAACCAAATAGATGTCTTTTAAACAAAAGCACCTCTCTTGCTTCGTTTCATTTTCAAACTGTAATGTCTGAACAAGACAACGGAAAAGTTTAATCTCTAAAACACGAATGCTGAAAACAAATGCATTAGAAAATACCAAGCCAAAGCTATGTTGGTGACACAAATGTGAAAAATGGAATTGAAATAAACTGTGCCAGAAATCTATTTCTAAAAATATGTCTTTACAGTGGTGATATTTATAAATTTGACATAGTCTAAAATTTAGCTCACTAAAGATTATTTCTATGCAAATATGCATTTCTCAAACCCCATAAGCGTGCGAAAAATCCAAAACACATTTCTTGAAAATCAATTTCTGTGCAGTACAAATGTATTAAGTTAGAGGCAGCATGCTGATAAATATTAAAAAGGTCTACATTGTGCAAAATGAAAACTTATAACAGGACACAGT